>OY979711.1:43423502-44854010 GCA_963855925.1 Inga laurina
GTTGGTTTGCAGTTTCATTGCAACTCATCAGTTCTTAGTTCCATTTATTAATATCAGAATGTATATCAGAGTGTTATCTACTGAAAACCCACATGATGTTTGTTAGCTAATGGGCCCTTAGCGTATGGTCACCCAATTCTAATTCATTTATCTCGCTTAAAGTACTAATATTTGTGGTTACGATTATCGTGTCTATTGCTACTGCTAGTATTAGTCTTATTATGGTTACATACACATCATATACAAATTCAAAAAATAGAATCTTTAAGTCTTGTTCTTTACTCATCCGTGATTACTTTCTTGCCTTTGGAACTGCTTGCTCGCTCTGTAGATTAGTTATTGGAAAAGGGCGAGATTCAAAAGAATCTCAGTAGCAACAGATATCATTCATATAAAATGTAAGGCTGTGTTTGGAAACACGTTTTAGGGGCAAATAAGTCTTTATTACGCAAGCCGAGATAAAACTCCTCTCACATACTTACCTCATATACCGTGAATCACAATTTATAATCACTTATTGCCCAAAAATAAGTTATTCCAAACGAACACTAAGTTCATAAAACATGCCAGGTAAACTATCATATCACAATACATCACATATTCAACATTCAGTTCAATTCACAATATGCAACATGATAGTTACATTCACATGACACACTAGTCCATTCCCACATCGCTGGGTATTCAACTGGGTCTCTGCCCTTCTCAATCTGAATGCTCAAAAGGCCTTACTGCCCAAGGACTTGCTGGTCCAATAGGCCTTATTGCCTATCTCGTGTTCACAACAGAAGTGATCACAATGGCAAAAACATGCATGTAAAAGAATATATAATATGTGAGAGAAAAGTTACTACTTGATAGCCTTTTCAATGTCCAAACTCGATTATTAGTCTCTTGGTCGTCCCGAGTAAATATCTAATCCTATAAGTTGGAAGTCACGAGCGGACAAGTTATTACTGATCCCAATTCTTTGATAACTCAAGATACTTGAGTTGGTTATCTTAAGATTAGTGCATTATGCCAAATGAGTAGCTAATGTACCTACACTAGGCGCAAGTACTTAACTCTACCCTTGGAGTTCAAACTTATTTCAATTTATCTTAAGTACCTTAATTTCGCATGATAAGCCTAAGCTGCCAGAATTTTCACCTATCTTTGAAAATTCATAACTTTGTCTAGGAATCTCCACTTGAGGTGGTTCAAAGTCCTATATCACACTCTTTAAGTCTATATTAAAGGAAAAATGCCTACCCTACTAGCCAATCATATGAACACAATTCCAAAAGCCTTAATCAATCCTAACTGTCACAGAAATCATTCCAGATTCAATGCCTAACTTCAATAAATCATATCTCACAATGTACTAATCCAAATGGCACATATTATATATCAAATTAAATCTTAGGAAGTATACTTTTATTATGAAAAATATCATGACTATTGGATATGATTTAGCCATTCAAACACAACGTCACAAGAAGTTTGCCTCCCAGAAACCTCATTCTGGCAGCACTATGACTAAGTTCCAATTTTTAAGATTTTCATTCCAATTATCCAAAATTCATAACCAGAGACTATCCCCACAAAGTTTTTCGTGTAGAATCCATTGGTGATATAAAATTCATCAAAATCATACTCCTTCCTATTGCCCTACACCTAGCCGAACCATACTCCCTAAGCCAACAATCATCAACTTTTCAATTTCACTACAAAACTAATCTAGTATCATCATTAAACATCATTTATCATCATGATCATGCTTATAACAACATCAAACCCTAAATTCATGCCTTAACCAAAACTAGGGCAGCACCATAACATGTCAAAAACCTAACCAAAACTCAAGATACTAGGTTCAAATTGAAACTTAAGCTTACCTCTTTCACTTGCTAGGGCTTGTTCTTGGTTTTTCTAACTTTCACACTAACACGCCTCTCTTTGAGAAACAAAAACCATAGAAGCGTAGCTCTTAGTGAGAGGAACAATGTTTTTTAAGGTACCTAAAACTAGAAAGGTGATTTGGAAGGTGAAAATTGATTAAGAACCCTTACCTTGGCTTCTTGTTCTTCACTTTGCTCCTTTCTCTTTCCTTTTTCTTTTTCTTTTTTGTCTTTTTTTCTCTTTTTGGCCAGCTCTATAAGTGTGAATGAGAGAGTGAATTTTTGATTTCATTAATCCTCCTCTCATTTAAACACTTGGCCAAAAATTAAAGGGAATTAGGAGAGAAAGGTGAGGTATCAAAAGGTTGTGGTATCTTGAAAAGTTGAGTTGGTTAGTTAACTATAGATTGGCTTGGTTAAATTGAAATTCTCTATTTCCTTGTTGCTTCTTTTCTTGGCCGACTTTTCCATTCAAAGAGGAGGGAAGTATTTGATTTTTATCTTCTATGTGTCAAACTCTTGTGGCTTCTTCAAAAAAGTAAGTGGTTAATTAACTAAGAGTTGGCTTTGGTAATTGGAATGGTCTTCCCTCTTTCCTCCTTGCCCTTGACTGAATTTCTAAATGAAAGGGAGAGGAAAATGTGTTGACCAAATTCTTATAGGTATATATGTTCAAGGATGACTAAGGTCTTCTTCAAAAGTGGGTCGAAATTTTGACCAACTCCTCCCTTCTTCCCATTATGCCCTTGGCCGTCTACCTTTATCTTAAGAGAATGGAGGTGATTTGCTTTTTAATCTTCATGATTACTCTTGCTTTTTCAATGACAAATCTTAGCCCTTTATCTTGATTTCCAATTCTAACCTCAAGATTAAGTAGTAAATGTCTTTTTTGCCCTTAATTATGACATTAGTAATTAAATGACTATTAGTTCTTTTATTTAGTTCCCTTTTCCTCTTTCATACGCCATTCCCTTTGTAATGGACCATCCCCACCACTAGTGGCCCAACTAGGCTGGTGGACCAAGCCCACGACTAGCGCCCCAACCAGTCATATCCACCGGATCCGGGACCCACCACTAGGCTCAACACCAAGCCCAAGTCCAGAATATCTTTGCCCCTCTTGAGGATTTCTTTCGCCTTCCCAAGACTCGAAGGCACTACCTGAGGGTAAGTAGAAACCTTATGTCACGCCCTTATCTCAATTTCAACTTTTTCAGAGTATTCATGAAAAACGATATGCGGTTCGGTAGGTAACACAAGAATATTACAACTATACTGATAATATGTGCATGATTATATAAATTCCCCACAAGGGTTTGTACATGATACTTACGTTAAGATAGCCGCATAAAGCTACTAGGGTGTCTAAACTCATCCTAGTCAAACAGAGACTTTTTCCCATCTTCGTTCGACTACTGTAATCCCCTCGTACGGTACTTTGCATTCTTGTTTACATATCTTCTGTCCTCTCCTGTCTAAATTGTTGGTAGGGGAGGGTGAGATTCGAGAGAATCTCAGTAGGAAACAGATACCATAATGCAAGTATGATTGATGCTATGTGTATGGCATGTTAGCTTTATCTAGATGTATGCCCCATAATGACATTTCTGCATGCTCAATGTTTCATACAACAAGACTATGGCCACAGCGAAAACAGAAACAGAGCTTCGTTTATTCAAATATGCTCTACACAATCAAGTAAAGCAATCACATACATCATTACACAAGCAAAGATATCAAATACATGCAAGTAAGGTAAGTCCCCTACCTTAACCCTTTTTCGTCTCGAAACGTGTACCTCGTAACATGTGCCAACAGTTCGGGCCCCATATTTGATCCTACAATGCCAAAGGTACTGTTCAGACACTTCCATAGTGTTTCTGGGGGTTATATGAGTTTATATTTAAAAATTACTAAATTGCCCCCGGGGACCCGGCCCGGCCCACTGTACCTGGTCCAACTGTACTTTTTCTGAAGTTCTAACTTGGCTATTATGACAAATGTTTGCCCAAGGAATCCATTTCCGGACTCAGAATTACCAAATTCACTACCAAAAGACAAAATTGTCCTTGGCAGCCCTTATTTCAGTGTTTTAGGGGCATTTTCGTAATTATGCTTTCTCGGCGTTTTCCGAAAAAGTGCTCAACTGTATCCCCACCTAATTTTTGTTCGTGAACTCAATGGAACCATCAAATAATTGAAAATCCAACTCTAAGGCCCTCAAACATCCTTGGCCAAATTTATTGTGTTCTCAGTGAAAAATCGGGGTTTTGCGATTTCAACTCCGTAAAAGTGTTCATTTCTACTCTTAACCACCTTATTGACTATTCCATTAGGTTACAACTACCATTTAGTACCAATCTGGGCAGCATAACCCCTAGGAAACTCAATTTCCAAAATTTAAAACTAATGGCAATCTGGTGAAATTTCACCGATTAAATTGCCCACAGCAGCCAAAATAGTCAATATACAAAGGTTTGGAAGTTACTTCAAGCTCCCACTTGATTTTCCTTAACTTTCCTGAACCCTAGCTCACTTCAACAAACAAATTTGAGCTTCCAACCCTTGAATCATATAGAAGAATAGCTTAAGAGCAGATTTATACGCATTAGGAACCGATTTACTGAAGAAATCACTTACCTTTACAAGTTTTTTCCTCCCCTTCTCTCTCTACAAATCTGAGCTCTCTCTCTCTCTCTTAGGGTCTGTTATGGCGTCAGAAATGGGGCTGAAGAAGGAGATGATCTCTTTATATCATATCCACTTTTAATTAATTATTTTTCCAAATTTCGGATTTTTACAAAGTTTTGGCAGATTCCTGCCCAAACTTCGAAAAATCATAACTAATTCTAGAAAAATTGAATTAGAGTGATTCCAAAGCCTATAGAACCATTATTGAGTCTAGTTTCAAGGAAAAATATAGAATTTTTCTGAATGGAATCACAAAATTCCCAGAATTTCAATCTTTACATACTATTCCAGAAATTTCACAGTTTTTATGTGTTGACTTTAAAAATTCATATCTTTTTGTATATAACTCCAATTGAGTCATATGACCTATCAAATTAAAGCTTAGGATGCCTATTTTCATCCTGTAAAATGTCATAATTTTTACTCATCATTTAGTCATTAAAAATCACATGACAAGCTCATTACCTCAGACGATTTCACCATAAGCATAATTATATCCTCCAAAATTCACCATTTTACTTTCTTAATACCCAAAGATATAAAAATCATTAGGAGATAAATTTGGGCTCCAGCTAAACCGGGACTTAACAGTCCACTTAATTTAGGCTTATTCCTAAGCCTCCAATCTCAAAATTCAGGATATTGCACCTTATGTGAAACCTAGTACAATTATACCCATGCATATTGGGGAATAAAATTTGGAGTGTTAGTCCCTCTCTTTATAGATCCAAGTTAAGCTTTACATCATATTTGACATAACACAAAGGAATTGAGTGCTTTCCTTTAACTAATTTGAACCATAGCTCTTACTTTATTCTCAAAATGGTCTCTGCCTCTATTTACACTTTGTTTCTAGGTCATTTAGCCCTTGAATAAATGTTAGGATATTACATAGGGTCCATGAGCTTAATTATAAGGGAACAAGGGAAGGGAATAATAATCCTCGTCAAGACAACATTGAGGAATATATTCCATACGAATTGGAATGTCTTTGTTAATAGCTTAATTAGAAAAGGTCACCCTTTAGATAGTGTATCAAATGTTTTTGATAAAAAATCACCTTCCATTTCTGGAGCGAGTTCAGGTAGTTGAATTCTATTATTAGCATCCCCATCGCCACTAAAAAAACATGTCTAGTTCCTATTATTCAAATAATATATCATGGGAACCCCACACATGCAACAGAGGAACAAGATTAGCCTTTAACTTTTTTTTTAATTAACTTGTTATTCAAACTTTAAGTTTGTTTCTTTGTTGTTGCAAGGATGGATATATCTAGTTCAGGAAATGAAAATGTCACTCCTAGTGCTAATACTGAACCTGATACTCCTAATACCGAACCTCACACTTCCAATTCCAACACTAATCCTACTTCTACTCCCAATACCACAATTCGTGGTAAAACTGATCCAGCATGGGCACATGTTGCCTTAAAAAAAGAGGGGACACAAAATGTATACACATGCCTCTTTTGTGGTAATAGCTATAGAGGAGGAGGCATAAACAGAATGAAGCAACATCTTGCTGGTGTGTCTGGTCAAATTGCTTCTTGCAAAAAGGTTACTTATGATGTGCGTTATAGGATTGCAGAGTCTTTGAAAGAAAGTTCAAAGAAAAAGCGTTGAAGATATAAGAGAGGAGGAAGTTCAAGAAGAAGAGGTTGATAGTGTATCTAAAAAGAGGAAACATCCTGGGACGATGGATAAATATTTCGCTCCTAGGACAACTCCTGGAGCTCAGCCAACCATCAAGAGTGCCTTAGCATCAAAAGAAGCACAACACAATGTGAAAATGCTTATTGCTGAATGGGCTATAGTCAACTGTATTCCATTTAAAGCATTGGAGTGCCCTTTATTTCAAAGAGCTGTAGATGGAATGTGCTCTATAGGGCCTGGGTTTAAAGCCCCTAGTGCTTATGATTTTAAAACCAATTTGTTAAGAGATTGGAAAAAAGAATGCCAGTTACTCATTGATGGTCATAGAGCTAAATGGAAGCAAAACGGCTGCACACTTATGGCAGATGGATGGACTGATGTGAGACAACGGACTTTGATAAACTTCTTAGTTTATTCTACCCACGGAATGGTGTTTGTTAAGTCTGTTGATGCATCAGACTTAGTCAAAGATGCTAAAACTCTGTTCTCGCTGTTTTCTGAAGTGATTGAGTGGGTTGGTTCGAAGAATATTGTTCATGTGGTGACTGACAATGCTGCCAACTATGTGGCATGTGGAAGATTGATCAAGGAGAAATATAAAAATATTTATTGGATTTCTTGTGCTGCTCATTGTTTAAATCTTGTATTGAAAGACATTGCAAGCATGCCTCATGTGTCAGACATTGCAGCAAAGGCATCAAAGATAACGGTATTTGCTTACAATCACATGATATTCTTGTCTTGGTTGAGGAAGAGGACGGGTTGGAAAGAAATTGTACGTCTTGGTGCTACAAGTTTTGCCACTACCTTCATTACATTGCACAGCATTTACATGCACAAACATGACTTGCAAGCCCTTGTTGTCGATAAGCATTTTGTGGACCATAGGCTATCTAAGACTACTCAGGGAAAATTTTTTAGTGCAATCATATTAGATAGCCGGTTTTGGAATGAGTGCTACCAAATTGTGAAGATTGTAACTCCTCTGATAAAATTGTTGACTCGGATGAGAAGCCCTCACTTCCATATGTTTATGAGGGCATGCAAAGGGCAAAAAGTGGAATTAAGGAGATGTTTAAGAGGAATAAGGATCATTATAAGCCCTACACAAGTATCATTCAAGCGAGCTGGTATAAACATCTGAAGACCAATCTCCATGCAACTGCTTATTTATTGAACTCGACATTCGTATATGGTCCAACCTTTGTTCACAATGGAGGGTTAATGAAAACTTTGATGGACGTGGTGGAGGCTAACTCAGATGAAAATGTTGATTGTTATAAGGTAATGAAGCAAGTGACATTATATCTTGATGGCAACGAATCTTTCAGCAGAGAGACATGTAAAAAAGGGGCTGAAAAACTAGATCCTTGTAAGTAATTAAGTATTCATCTTTATTGTTTAATATTCAATTAACAACATATTAATTGATTGTAACTAATATTATGTATATGTTTTATTTTGTAGATGAATGGTGAATGTACTATGGCTATTCAGTTCCAGAATTGCAACGTGTTGCAACACGTATTCTTAGGCAAACATCTGCTTCTTCTGGTTGTGAGTGAAACTGGAGCTTATTTGAGCGCATCCATACAAAAAGGAGAAATAGATTGCAGCATCAAAGGCTGAATGATTTGGTTTACACTAACTATAACTTGCGATTAAAGCATAGGTACTTTTAGATATTATGAAAAATGCTTTTAATTAATATGGATTAAGTTTTAAATTTTAACTGAAATCATTTATCATTGGAAAATTGAAGGAGTGTATTGAATAAAAAGAAGCCAAGTTATGATCCCATTGACTATGAGTCCATTGATGAGGTGGATTTTTGGGTGACGGAAGAAGATCCCATTCCAGAATTTAATGATGAAGATGCAGAAAATCTTGAAAGTGTTCTTAATAATGAAGGCGTTACACTTTCATCAACTCTGGATAGGATTAATGAAGGTTTATATAATTATATATCCTATTAATATCCTAATATCCTGTTACTAATTTATTATCCATCCATATAATTATTTCTTATATGTAATCATTGATATTCATTATTGTAGTGCATTTGGATAGGTGACGAAGATAGGGACATTCCCGAACCCCCGGCTTTGAATGATGATGTCACTACTACTTACCCTTTCCCAAATCCAGTACCTATTGACTCATCTCCAATAGATCAGCTTGATGAGTTGTAGAGTTTGTTGAGTAATGATTTACTCATTTGGCTATGGTTGATGGATGATGTTATTGGCTATTTTTGTGACTATTTTGATGCTATTGGCTTGTTTGATGAATGATGATTGATATTGTTATGTTTTGACTATATTTTGATGTTAGTTATGGGTTTGCTTTGAAGAACTAACTAGGTATTTTAACTATTTTGATGTTGGTGATGACTTATGACTTATGAATGTTAATTATTTTGTTATTGTCAATTAAATTATAATATTTTAATATGACCGGTTCGACCACCGGTTCGACCCCGGTTGACCCATTAACCCTTGAACCTGTGTCATGACCGGTTCATTGACCGGTCCGGTTTTTCGTTCCTTGCTTATAACACAATTATATTTTAAAGGGAGTAAAAAACTAAAAGTACGCATAAGAAATTAAAAGTGGAGCATGCATAAGAAATTAAAAGTGGAGCATCCAGCACAACCGTTAAATTTGACCTAATACTGTTAAGGGTTTTGTTCTCTCATAATTTAACAATTTTATACCAGATGCTCCACTTTTAATTTCTTATATGTATTTTTATCCCATTTAAAACATAATTGTACTTCCTTAAAACTTTATTAATAAATTTACTAGTTAACCCTGAAATAAAAGACACTCAGAGTATCCAGTTCCTTTTTGATATTAGGTTTGAATTCAATTTGCAGTAAGATTAATGCCCGTCTTAAATGGAGTCTAATTTGGTCAAAGAAAAGCTCATTTGCCAACGAGGACTAATCTAATTAATAAATATGCAACTTATTTTTTCAAAAAAAAAAAAAAAAATTGGATTCAAATTCCGCTCCCAGTATAAAAATTTTGTTGATAGAGTAATTTGTAAATATCATGATCTAACTCATTTATAAAGAAAAACAAACTACATATTTATAAAAATCTTTAACTTTTCTATTACTCCCTCCGGTCCTAATTATAGGACAATATTTGAGAGTTTATCTTGATCCTAATTATAGGATAAAGTTATAATTTTTATCAATTTTTTTCCAAAATACCCCCTATTGATACTTTCTCAATAATAATTAAATACAATAATAATTTAATAAGAGTATATCAGAAGTTGTTGAGGGATTGTGTGAGAGCTTGGAGAAGTTGTGTGTGAGGAGAAGTTCTGTGTGAGGCAGGAGAGGTACAAGAAAAAACAGAGAATCAACGTAATTGGATGCCATTTTAAATTTTAAATAAGGGTATTTTAGGAAATTAAATATGATTAACTAATTTAACCACTATCCTTAATTTCTCCAAAATTAGGTAAATATGTCCTATAATTAGGACCGGAGGGAGTATTAAGATTTCTTTACACATTTCAAAAACCAAGATTCAATAGTAGATGTCTGATGCTTCAAATATATAACTACTCATTCCCCAAGTGTTGAAATAATACAATGACTCAGTGCCATTGCCAACACAAGACAATTAGTGAATATTAGTGTTACATGTCAGTGATATCATTATCATGCAGAAACAGCTAAAGAGTTGGTCAAACCAGCAGCATAATTTCTTGCCCACTCATCATAATGAAGGATTTCCTAAAGTGATGGTAATGCTACCAATTCTTTTTGGTGCTCCTCACATGTTAGCTCCACAATCTTGGAAATATCCACATAGCTAGTCCTGTAAACATAACAAGCAAGCAATGTTTCAACACAAACATCAGAATATTTACGAGTGAGTGAGTGTGAGAGTGTGTGTGAGAGAGAGAGCTCCTATCCTAGTTGTGGAGATTAACAATAACCAGAGCGCATTATCAAAACAACCCCACTAGTTGATCAAACCATTTGTCTCTAGGGTTTTATCATCATCATCCTGCAAGGATTGCGCTTAAGAATTCACTTAAATTCCCAGGATCAAATGTCGTTTATGACAGTTGGCCAAAGAATTGTCTTTAATAAGAAAAATGAGTTAAATACCCATGTACTGCCTTCTCGTAGAAGAATAAGGATGTTTTGATCCACTCACATTATACAAAGAGTGCTAGTTTCCATGTAACTAGTGTGGATATTACCGTTCATATATATATATATATATATATCTTTTATGAGGGTAGCTTGGTCCAATCACCCAATACATGCAAACCTTCCCCAATTAGAGTGTTATTACATTCTCTTTTTAATATATGCATGACAGCTATTTGATTCTATGGCAATTCTCATCTAGTTTTACCAAAATTTGGCATGTAAGATAAACTACTAAGTAGAGATGGCTTTTAACTCAACAGACAAATCATGACTTTTAATTGAACAGACAGATTATTTGATCCTATGCGAAGAAGCTAGCAATTCTTTCCAGATATGAGCACACATGCGCACATGTATGTGTGTATAACAGTACTTACTTTTCATCAACAAACAATTCTACAGCTTTCTAATTCGCTGCGTTGAGAACTCCTGTCATAGTGCCTCCAGCACTTCCAGCAGCACAGCAGAGTCTCAAGGATGGGAACTTTAAGGGGTCTGAAGGTTGAAATTTTAGTGAAGCAAGCCTGCATGATCACATTCCAGGTATCTCCATGACAAACAAACTGGCACAAATTTTGCTATGTATGCCAATCTGGATTTTTTCAAAGTTTTCACTTGCAAGTTGGAGATTTCATGGTTTACTGTATCTTTAATGGATGGAAGATATTTTTATGTGGATTTTTTATGAGCTACTATGAAACATGAAGAGTGGAATGGAAAGGAGCCCCAGGGGAAACAAAAAAGGAAACTATCAGGTTACCATAGTAAAAATTGATGACTCAATTTTGACTTCCTACAAAACTCCATTTAATTAAAAGAAACACACCAAAGTGGGATGACCACTAAAAGCTGAAGGTGATTATGATTTATGGATGGAAATCCTTGGATGCTCTAAAGTGAGTGAATCACACGAGAATTTGTATATGAGGGAAACAGATATAAAATGCATGAAACAGACTGAGATGTCCGCCACTCAAGGAAGACTCACTCTATGCCTATATTGATATTCATGTGATCCTCTCATATGAGAGGATTCAAATCCATTATTTAACCTTTATGTTTTGGGTTAACTAATTCATGTTTAGTGGTCCAAAAGAACACTAAGTGCTTGTTTGATTGGGAGATTGACAATCCTACAAGTGCTTATGAACATAAGTCAAAACAACACTCCTCTCACATACTTCTAGACCCTGCCAAGAAGCAGAAGAGATTTAAATGTAACTATTAGATATTAGATAGATTCATAGGAAATCAGGTTTCACAAAAATATGAGCATCAGATGGGAACTAACCTTGTTGAATTGGGTAGCAGAGTCAATTGTTATCTTTCTACCCAACGACCAGATGGGATGCTTCAATGCATCAGCAACTTTTATGTCTTTCATTTTCTCAACAGGCCAATTTCTGTCAATCATTATCACCTTTCAGATCATGATTTATGAATAACTAAATTCAGATTCATTTCATAGAGCCTAAAAACTGCACCAAGAGAGAAAATCTCAACCCTTTTCTTAATAAATTTTTTATGATCTTATATAAGTATTAAGTGAAGGCTTATCACTAGTTTATAATCTTCAACGAATGTATGCAAAAGAAATGGCAGTTTGAATTCAACTGCTAAAGTCAATGATTTTAGTATGCTTCATATTAGTTTCATCTGAGGGGAACAAATAAATCATTGTATTTCCTCACCTGAAAGCACCACCAGATCCAGTTAAAATTATTCACCTGAGGGCACCTTCTGCCTGGATGCACTGTGTACAGAAGACATTAAGCATGAGTTGTAAAGCAAAAGACAATGGAGCAGGAACACAAAGAAATCGACTTAATGCAATGAAAAAAGATGGAATGTAGAAAAGTTCAAAACAAGAACAACAAGTCTTATTCTACTAAGTGGGGTTGGCTACATGAATCGCGCAACGCTATTATGTTTTGGCAAAGTGCAATATGGGTAATAAATGAGATTGACCTTGTCAGACATGCATCATTATTAGCTAAAAATAGGAGCTCAGATCCTCTGCACTTGAGGAGAGATATGAATGGTGTGGACATCTCTAGTCCGTCTTAATTGATTTGGACGGTCTAGGCTTTTAATCCATTTTTTAAAAAATAGAAACTTAAGTAATCATTCCTTAAGCTGTCAAGTAGGAAAAAATATTGAAATATGGATCATCTAAATCAGATCTAGAAGGACCAGAGGAAATGTGCACACTCCTTCAACATGTGAAGAGGATCCAAGTTGTATAAATAGATGATGTGGCATCATACCTGGAAAATGGCAGAATGTTCTGAATCAGCAGGAAGAAATTTTATATTGTGCTTTTGAGCAAGAGGAAGAATAAAAGGTGCTCCAGCAATCATTGTCTCTTTGTTGGCCAAAGCAATGTCTTTCCCTGCTTCCATTGCAGCAACTGTTGGCTGATAAAATGACAAGAAGAAATCTCAGTTTCATTATAAATCTTTAGCTTAAAGTTAATTGAATAGGAAGTGACAAGGATTGAATTCTAAGCCACTTGATAAAAGTTAAAACTATAATATATAGCAAGAACCCAATGAGCTTAGAAGTTAAAACTATTAAGTGAAGGTTCATGAATAGTTTTAACATAACTTCAGCTCATGGATACTGAAGACCTTCATAGAGTACAGCAAATAAATTGTATATTTTGAAGATGGTAAAAACAGAAGCAATGGTACCTCTAGTCCTGCACAACCTACGATTCCTGTGACTGCTGTGGCTGCATCAGAATGACGAGCGGCCTGCCAATATGGAATTTGCCATATAACTTATGTAACACCAAAATAAACCAAAGCATGTGAAAAGAGCTCAGACGTAGACCTCAATGACTCCTTCCTCTCCAGGGATGATCTCAGGTTTGTAGTCACAATCAGACAAAGCCTCTTTGAGTTCACCAATGAGGGACTCATTCCTAAGGCCAACAAGTTGAGGCCTAAACTTCTTAATCTGTCCAATATCAACAATACACAATATTATTTTTTGAGTTGATAATTTTTTTGGGCCAAAATGAGAGACCAGATATTATCCAAACTTATAACCAATAGTAAGTACTTTTGTTTTGAAAGTTGAAGTCTTCTCTTTCTTATCCAATATTTATCTTCATGTACAATCTATTTTATGAACAACAATGCCACTGAATCTCACTTTTGAAAGTTAACTAGATAATAGGCCAATTCATGCACGACTAATGTAGTAATAATTGCAGTAGCAAGCTAATCATGAGTTAATACATCATCAAAGTGAATTCAGGTGATGAAATTTCAGATTTAATGATGGTCAGAGATAGAGAAACAAAGCAACAGAAAGTTCCATTAATTTCCTGTACCTGTTCAGCAAGAAGAGCAATGTTCGAACCAGCTGCAAGTGCTACAACATTAAATTTGTCTGAATGCTCATCCACTATATTTAGTGTCTGCAATAAAATACAAGGAAACTAATGCCATCAATGAAGAAAAAGCCATTTCAAGCTATATCTACGAGCAGCGAAAAATCAACTACATTTTCTATTCAATTGTCATTGAAAGATTCAAAAGTTAGGGTTAAAAAGAAACAAAATCTGAGCTCAATAAGTGCATAAACAAAACTTGAACCTGAGTTCCAATGGAGCCAGTAGATCCCAAGATAGTGATGGGTTTCGGAGAAACCCATTTCCAAGTCTGTTCGTCGGGAATCGCAGTTCCAGGCCAAGCTGAATGTGTGGTCACAATAAACTCGTCGTCCACCTCCACAAAATTTTCTCTTCAAAGAAAGAGCACCTGACAATCATCATCAAATCATACGATGAAATGAAAGCGACCTTAGAACAGAGCCATGGGGTGGAATGTGGATTTAATCAAGCAGGAGTGGCAGTTTTAACTTTTAAGTGCTTTGATTTGTGACTAACAAGTAACAACGGATGTTATAGTTGGCAAAAAAAAAAAAAAAAAAAAAAAAACACACACACACACACACTCACACACAACAGATGCTATAGCTAGCGATTCTTAGCGGGGGTTCGGATAACGGATAATCGGAAAAATTACTTATTATAATTGTGATTTATTAAAATTTATTTAATAGAAAAATCAATTTTTATAATGTAATTTATGTTTCGATGAGTGATTTATTTTTAAATAATAAGTGTTTATATATCGTAATTTACAGTATATGAGATAAGTATATGAGAGGAGTTTTATCTCGGCTTACTTAATAAGTGACTTAATATAAAAGCTGCAGTGAGAAGTTTATTTAATAAATAGTTTATTCTATCCATGATGTAATTAGAAAATGTGATACCAAATATTACAAAAATGTAATCCATTTTTATTTTAACTTATTACTTAAAAACGGACTTATTTATGTAGAAGACGTGATAACAAACTCTCCCTCCACAAGTCATATCCATAAGTACAGACTATTCTGACCGCCCGTTTTACAATATCTAAAATATAAACTTAATTATTATTTTTCCCAATTTAAGGGGAAAAAATAAAATATCACTTAAATTTTAAGACAGAGTGTGAATTTGGAAGCTAGCTTAATGCAACCCCAGTGCATACCTTTAAGGATGTGTTGGAGGTTTGGAAGGAAGATTGGATTGAAGCCAAGTTCATAGACAAGAAAGGTCCATTACACAGGTTTCACTGGAATAGATCGTTGGGCAGCAAGGTTGCTAAAAGTGGAGTTGCAAATCCTTGGCGTGATTCTAATCAAAAGAGTGGAGATTGTGGAGGTAACATAAAGTCTAATAATATGGGAAGCATGATTCAAAATAGTACTTATGAATGCTCAGGTCCCTCCCCAATGTTTGAATATGCCATAAAGACAATTAATTGTCAAGATGGTAAAAGCCAGCCATGTGATATGCAACTTTCTATTTCTAATGCCTAAGACAATCATGTGGTGAGTAGGCCCCAACTTAAAGATGTGGATATTAATTCTTGATTGCAACAAGCCAAGACTACGTGCCCATTAGTGTATGGTAAAACACTAGCTAACCGAATTGAAAGGCATAATACAATGTAGAGTTCCTAAGTAAGGATAAGCCAAACCAAAAAGCAATTGTTCCATACAATGGACTCTCACTGGTTTCAGCTATGTCTATTAGGCTTAATGGTTTCCATATCAAGAGACCATATGAGGAGGATATTGACCCATATATGACTAAGAGTCGACGTAAACTCTTCATTGATGATAGTGAAGCTTCGGTCAAGCAAAAAGGAATAGTGGTTCAGCACCAGAAGGGGTAACGAAGAAATATTTAGACACTTAAAAATTATCTTTGGTGTTCTACCACTGTAGATAGGTCAGTACGTTTGGTAGTTTTTCGCTTCAGGAAAAATTGATTTTCCAGATAGCTAGTTCATTATAAACAGCAGTAGTTATGAGGTTCATACAAAGTCTTCTTCCCAAGTCGTTGGTGGTTGGATGGGACCAACCACCGGTTCACCATGAATCTCTTAACATGGAACTGTCAAGGCCTTGGGATTGCCTTGATAGTTAGGAATTTAAAGGAAGAATGCTTCAGGAAAAAACCCTAAATAGGCTTCTTGATGGAGAATGAACAGAAGGCAAGAGTAGTGAGGAAGGTCAGAAGGAGGTATGGTTTTACTGAAGAATGGCTTGTTGACCTGGTAGGTATAAGCAGGGGCCTTGCACTCTGGTGGTCCGATTTGGTTACAGTAAACATTTTATTTTTGTCTGCCAATATTATTCATACTAGTTTTGAATCCGATGTATTAAATATTGCGGCATATATTACTTTTATTTATGGCCTACCTAACAAAGATGTAAGACTTTTGTGCTGGCAAGAGGTCTGCAGGATCGGTAAAAAAAATTAATGCTTCTTGGCTTTGTCTTGGGGATTTTAACGATATCCTATCTCAAGATGAGAAGTGTGGTGATAGACCGAGAGCTTGGAGAAAGATCCTTAATTTCAAGTGCTTTGTGGCAGATTGTGAACTATCAGATTTGGGTTTTAATGGGCATCACTTCGCTTGGTGTAACAATAGAGAATGTTCAAAAACTATTCGACAACGGATTGACAGGGCATTAGGCAATTTATAGTTAAAAGAGTAGTTCCCGAATCTTCAAGTTTTTAACATAAAATCAGTTGGATCCGACTACCATTTCCTTTTTATTCAGTGTCAGCTTGATTCTCAATGAAAAACTCGGGTTTTTAGATTTGAGTCAGCTTGCGCATCCCATGGTAATTTTCTGCAAGTCATGCTAGATAGCTTGTGGTCAATACCAGTAACTGACCAATCTTCCCTTGAAATTTTGTTTGTAAATTAATGAGATGTAGGAACGATCTATCAAAGTGCAGCAAGAAGGAATTCCTAAATAACATCAAGCTGATTGAGCAATTAAAATCTCAACTTGTTACTCTTACCAAGGGTGATCTGAACAGTATAAGTATGCGAGCTATGTCTAATGTTAAATTGGCACTTGAGAGAATTCTAGATTTGGAAGAGCAATTTTGGTGGCAACGTTCATGTATTAATTGGTTAGAAGCTGGAAACAAAAATTCCTGATTCTTTCATCTTTTTACTATTAAGCGAAGACAAAGGAATAGTATCTTATGTATTAAAGATGATTATGGCAATTGGATAATGGAGAAACATGCAATTGCACATAACATTGTTAGTTTTTTCCAGAATCTTTTTGCCACCTTTGGTTCATGAGCAATGGATGCAGTCTTAGGTTTCATTGATTCTAAAATCTCGGCTAATATGGACAAGGGTCTTATGATGCCTATTTCAAAGGAGGAGATAAAAGCTAATGCTTTTGGCCTTGGGAGCTGAAAGGCACCAGGGCTTGACAGTTTCTCAAGTAAATTTTATCATTCTGCCTGGTTTGAAATTGGTGATTCTATATGTACTATGGTCCAAGATTTTTTTACAGGAAAATCTTTGCTAAATGGGATTAACGAGACCAATATTACACTTATCCCCAAGGTGGAGAAACCTGAATATGTTTCCTATTAGATTGTATAACTTCTCATAAAAGATCATTTTGAACCTCATGGCCAACAGAATGCGCCAGTTGCTTGATGCTTGCATATCTTAGAATCTAAGTGCATTTATACCTGGTCGCTGTATCCATGATAATATTATTATTGCTCATGAGGTCTACCATTATCTTCATGGTAAGAAATCTGGGCATAAGTATGAATTTGCCCTTAAAATGGACATGAGCAAGGCATATGACTGGGTCGAGTGGGATTTCCTAGAATGTGTTCTTTTACAATATAGGTTTTGTAATTAGTAGGTGTCTCTTATTATGAAGTGTGTGAGCTCTGTTAGATTGAACATTTGCATTATTGGAGAGAACATGAGCTCTTTCTCCCCTGGTAGGGGCCTACGCCAAGGGGACCCTCTCTTGTCGTACTTATTTATTTTAGTTGCTGAGGTACTTTCCATCATGATTATTAAAAGCCAACATGATAGACATATTAAGGACGTTAAATTGTTGACGATTTTTATTATATATACAGCTAGTTAGATAAATTGTACCTATCTAGCAAATATCCTAAATATACTACAATGCTTTTGGTAAGGTGACTAACCTTGATAAATATAGTATTTTCTTCTTTGCCAATACTCTAGAAGAAGTTAGAACTATGGTTGGTCACACTCTGGGCATTCCCGTAACTGAGGATCCAAGAAAATATCTTGGTATTCCGAGTGTCTGGGTAAAGACAAAACATCAGGTATTGGCATACATCAAGGAACGAGTAGCAAGTAAAATTTAGGGATGGGGGCATTCTCTTTTATCATTTGTTGGAAGAGAGGTTATGATTAGAGTGGTTCACCAGACGATCCCAATATATCCTATGAATTGTTTTAAGTTCCCATTAAAAACATGCAAGGAGCTAAATAGCCTTATTGGTAATTTTTGGTGGGAGGGTAAGGCCTTTGGAGGCAAAACCCACTGGAAAGCTTGGGAGATTCTTACAAAGAGAAAAAGTAATGGTGGCATGGGTTTCTGTGTTCTTACTATTATGAATGATGCACTTTTAGCTAAGACAACATGGAGGTTAATGGTGAGACCTAATGGTTTATGGGCTAGGGAGTTGAAAAGTGTGTATTTTCCCAAGGTTGAGTTCATTGATGTTGAAAAAGGGTATAAGGCATCATGGTGTTGGTCTAGCATTATTGATGGTAGAGATTACCTCAAAAAGACCTTCGGTGGGATGTTAGTGGTAGTTCTTCAATCATAATATGGGGCCACAACTAGGAGCCAAGTATTAATTTCCCAAAGAAACCGACCAACAATGATGATTTTTATGTCACACATGGTAGAGTTTGTGACTTAATTGTTAATGGTGAATTGGACCTCACTCCTATTAACTAATACTTGACAGAGGAAGTCAAGTGCACCATATATGAAATCCCTATCCCATCCAATGGATTGAAAGACAAACTGGTGTGGACCAAAGATTGTAATGGAGAATACCAAGTGAAGTTGTGATACCATAAAGGGAAGGAATTGACCTCTACCTATACCATTAAAGTTAGTTCCTCGGCAGTCATTCCTATAACCTGCTGGAAAGTGATTTGGAAAATTAAAGTCATCCCAAGAGCCAACAATTATTTGGCGTGTTTTTAGCAATGCTATTGTTACTAATGTAGCTCTCTTTAAAAGGAAAAAATCCCTGGTTAGTTAATGCCCTATTTATGAATCGACAGAGGAAACTTTGAGCACTTATTTTTTCATTGCCCATGGACTAGGTGTATTTGGTTTGGCTGGATGCTATCTATTGGAATTGATGCGTCTAATGTGTCTAATTTTACTACCTGGTAGATACATTTGACAGGTACAGATTTGTTGAGGAACTAGGATATTTCTTTAATTTGTTGGATCTTGTGGTTTATATGGAAGCAACAAAATGAAAAGATCTTTAACCATAGAGAACCCAACCCCTTTGTTATTATTGACATGGCTATGAAGAGCAACTTTGAATATTGGATTACTTGTGATACATTGAACTTGGGGACTAAGACGCTGAGGTGTACTAATAATCCCATTATTAATTGGATCCCTCCCTCTTCAGGTAGATTGAAAGTCAATGTGATGGGGCATTTAAACCTGGTAATGAAGACGCTGCTATTGGGTGATATGTCGGGATAACCTTGGTTAGTTCAGGTGGGGTTATGTGAACAAATTGAAATCTATTTTTGCATTCATGACTGAAGCTTTAGCACTAAAAAGGGCATTGCTGTTAGCAGTGGATTTGGGACATAATAACGTTGTTTTTGAAACTGATTGCCTTCCCTTGCTCACTTGTGTTATTACCAAAACACTAGATTTGTTTGACTGGAGGAGCAAAACTGTTGTTCAGGACATCATTTTCCTTCTTTCCTCTGAGGTTGGGTTCTCTTTGTCCTTTACCCTAAGACGGGGTAACTGTGTAGATGATATACTTGCTACTGATGCTTATAAGGGGGTATGCCCTATAGGGTGGGTATTCGAACCAATACCTTCTTTGATGTCACTTCTAACCTTGGATGCTCAGGAGGCCTGTAAAGGTGCTGATGGTATTTCTATTCCCACCTCATGAATAGGTGGTTACTAGTTTTACTTTGCATTTAGACTCGTTTGTTTTGTTTGCCATGTTAATTCTCTTTTGTTATTTTTGGGATTGCTTTCTTTTATTGTATTAGACATGTCTTTATACTATTAATATAAGTACCCTTTGAGAAAAAAAAAATCCTTTACTTATACTTTCTGACTCTAACATGCCCACAAACAATATTAAAGCAACTCTGACAAGCTAGTTGTAATATTGAATAAAAGTACTGAATATTGACAAGCTAGTTGTAATCACCTCAACAAGCATACAAGATAAATTAGAAAGTGGTTACCTCTTACCAAAGCTAGCAAAAAGTACCACATTCTTGTGAAGCCCTGTGCTCACCAACAACTAAAGAAAGTGATAGGTAAAATATTTGCACATTTATTTTCCCTTATATGATGATTTTATGGATAATATTTGAGATTAATGTAATAAATTTAGGTGTAATTGATAAATACAGGATGATTTTGCCACAAATATTTTTATTACTATTATAATATTTACTTGTTTTCCCTTTTAATAGTCATACAATAAAAGGAGAAAGGAAACCAAAAATTGGACGATGGGATTGAAAAAGGTCAATTACTATAGCATCAGTTACTATTCATTGGGTCACTATTCATGATGGCACTATTGACGACGAAAATCACTATTCAGGACGGAAGTATTATAGCAGATGGAAGTACTGTAGCAAACATGCTTTTTCACCATAGCAAACACGATTTTACTGTAGCAAACGTGTTTTTTCCCTATAAATAGAGATCTTAGGCCAAGTATCAAGGAAGAAAGGGAAAGAAGTAGAGGTTTCCTTATCTGACAATTAGAGGTCCTTCTTTGACAGGGAGAGATATTTTCTCTGACAATTCTGAATAAATTGTGTTATTTTCAAGATTTAATTTCATGCATTGTATTAATTATTTCGTGCCTCCATCTTGGAAGGCTTAGATTGACCTCCCATATGGACGGTATAGATATACCTCCTATATGATGGTATAGGCAGACCTCTTATATGACGGTATAGGTAGTTCTCCTATATGGATGGTATAGGTTGCCACCCATATGGAAGGTTTTACCTCATACTCCATTTTTCATGCATCTTTTGGTTGTATATTTATGTTTTAGAATTTAATATTCAAGTTTTATGCAGTATTTATGAGATTTTCATTCAAGTTTTATGCAATATTTTTGAAGTTTTCAATTTATTTTGGTTTTGTTTTTAACTAAATTTCTATTTTCCTAAGGTGATGACATAACTTACTAATGATGGATTGAATCTTAACTTATTAAATCTAGTTTTAATTTTTCCTTCATGATTGAGTTTTAATTATTATGCTTAATGCTTTCAATTGATTGGCCATCTTTTGAATGATTTAAATATGTATGTTAAGACCAGAAGGAGATGTATGTGTGTAGATCCTATAATTTAAACTATGACTTGTGTATGAAATATGAATATATTCATATGAGTTGTATAGTCTTATTGAGTTCCATAAATCTTAATGCATAATTAATTGCTTAAATTCATATAAGAATATATTGGATTAGAAATTAATTATAGAATTGCTTGACCTTGGAAGAGGCTAGTAATTAAATTAGGGAAACTCGACTATCAATCATGTGGAATAAATTGGGCTAGAATAGACAAATGATTCAATCCAAAATTTGTTAAGTGAAATATGACCCCTAGGGATTTTTTTTCCTCATAGTTGCTTTTATATTATTTGCACTCATATTTAATCATTTTATTTTGTTCACTCAATCACCAACTAATCGATCGACTAAATAGAATTAAAATTACCCATTTTGGTACTTAGTAATCAATACTCATGGGAACGATACTCTACTCCTGTTTTACTTGATTACAACAGTGTATACTTGTACTATTTAATAGATCATCTAAACTCGTAACAAGTTTTTGGCACCGTTGTCGGGGATTGTTGTCATTAATATCATTACCAAGTAATTTTAATACTAATTTGGTCTTCATATTACATTTTTTTTCTTTTTGGTATCTTGTGTTTCTTTTCAGGCTTTTGCGTAGTGCATGACTAGATCGAAGAAGACTGAACTATTTCCTTTAGATTCAGAGATAGAGAGAACTTATCGAAGAAATAAAAGAGTTTGAAAGCAGTCTACTTCAATCTTAATCAATCCGATGGCAAATTTGGAGGGAGAAACAATATATACCAAAACACTTCGTGACTATGCAACACTAACAGTCATAGGGACAAATTCTAGAATCAGATGACTACCAGTAGTAGCTAACAACTTTGAAGTTGTCAACACCTGTTTCCATATCGATAATCAAAGAGTAATAACGACGGAATTCAATGGGCATACAGAAAAGTACAATTATACTGATAGAAATATTCGTTTACGATCCCAACGTTGTTCATTTACAATTCCAATATTGTTCGTTGACGGAAACGAAAAAAATACAGCGAAAGTCTTAATATTTACACTTTTCACCGAAATAGCACAAAATAGACTAATTATGACCACGATCTTTTCCTCGCCTTGAGACACGTGCCGATCACTTTCCGGCGTCTACTTCTTTTCCCTTTGTCTCACTGGTACCCACTGAGGTGTTTGTTTAAAAATAGGGTGAGATTCCGAAGAATCCCCGTAGAGACATAATATCGTTCATAGAAAATGCGAAAAGTAAATATGTCATGCGCCAAGGTATGCACAAATTAATGAAAAATATAAACACATCATCATCATGTATACATGAGTAGGGCCCAGCCCCATAATCTACACCGGTTGGTCTTCGGCCAACTCCCAGTGTAAGTGCACCTCTGGCACTAACAGCCTCTCTCTAGGCAAATCATGTTATTAATAAAGTGCATTTACAAAACAATGGCATCCACACAATCACATAACTTATGGCATAGTGTATGAAGGATAATGTCCCTACCTCAAAGCTTTATAATCCTCTTTTAAATGTGCCTCGAAGAACGTGTCGTATCCGGCCTCCAAATCGGTCCTAAAATATTAAATGTACCAGAAATAGGTCATAACCTATCCAAGTATCATTTTAGACTCTTCCATAGTGTTTATTGTGGTTATATTAGTCTATAGTGAAAATTTACAAAAATGCCCCTGGGAACCCGGCCCGGCCCTGCCGTACCTGGCCCGATGGCACGTTTTCCTAAAATTTTGACTAGGGCTATTCTGACTTAATTTCGCCAAAGGAATCCATTTCCGGCCTCAAAATCACCAAATTCACTGTCAAGTTACGAAAATACCCTGGCAGCCCCTATTTAGGGATTTCAGTGGCGTTTTCGTAAATATGCTTTTTCGGCCTCTACCGAAAAAGTGTCCAACTGTAACCTCACCTATTTTTGCCCACTGAGTCCAATGGAACCATTTATTTCATAAAAATCCAACTCCTACTATGAGATCTGTTCTGGCCGAAATATTAGTAAAAAATTGGAAAAATGGAGTTTTGTGTTCTAGTTTCCAAAACTTGTACTTTTTCACTTCTAACCCTTGATTAACTCATTTAAACACTTCTTAATCATGATTCAAAGAAATTTGGGCAGCATAACCCCTTAGGATTAAGACTTTCCAAATTTACGAACTCAACAAAATAACCAAATCCAACCATAATCATCAACAACAACCACATACTAGCATGATCTTAGGATTTGTGAAGTTACCTTCTTGAGTTCCTTTTCTTCCTCTAGAAGTTCTCCACTCTCCTTCTCTTTGGCTCAAGATTTTCTTGCTAATCCATGGAATTTATGGAAAGGAAGAGATTAGAGAAGAGATTTAGGAAAGATTAGAAGAAGAAACCTTTAAGAAATCTCAACTTACCTTAGCTCTTGCTTCTTTTGCTCTCTAAATCTCCAAGAGCTCCCAAAAATCACTCTCTCTCTCTCTCTTTTTTCTCTTCTTGTGCGTGAATGGCATGAAAGGAGGAGGAAAAATTTTATGTACTACTTGTCTTCTCTCATCTTTAATCTTAACCCTTGATCTAGCCAATGGTCAAGATTTTTCCACCTTTCATGAACACTTTAATTGCCCTCATGACACCTTGCATTATGCCATACTTTGTGATCGTGAGTGTACTTGGGTCTTATCTCTTCATGTTCATGACACTTGGCATTTTAATTTCATTAATCAATTTCTAACACTTTTCATTTTCAATTTTTGGAATAATGCCAATTCTGGCAAATTTTCTGCCTTAACTTTGAAAAATCATAACTAATTTTATAGACATCGTTTCGAGTCGATTCCAAAGCCTATGGAACCCTCATTGAGTCTAGTTTCAAGGAAAAATATGGAATTTTACTGGAAATGATCATATTATTCCCAGATTTTAAATCTTTGACCGCTGCTCCAGAAATTAGTCAATTTCGCTGGGCAAACTTCAAAAATTCATATCGTTTTGTACATAGCTTCAATTAAGTCCTATGACCTATCAAATTAAAGCTTAGGATGTCTACTTTCACCCTATAAAGTTTCATAATTTTTGGTCATCATTTGGTCTTCCAAAACTATATGACAATCTCCCTGCCTCGCAGGTGATTTCACTGAAAACACTATTCAACCTTAAATTTTCAATATTTATTTCTTTTAGCCTTAAATATTCACAATTTCATTGAATATATATAATAATTATAATATATTCTTGGTGAATAAAATTTGGGATGTTACAGTTCTCCCCCACTTAATTAAATTTCGTCCCCGAAATTTGCTACGCTTACATAGCTATAAACTCCGGGTAACGCTTCTTCATACTTTCTTCTGTTTCCCATGTAACCTCTCTAGGTGATAACCCTCTCCAGACGACCTTGACAAACAGAACGCTCTTATTTCTGAGCTGCTTTTCCTGCCGATCAATGATTCGATCAGGTACGACTTCATAAGTCACATCTCACGCATTTCCACATCCTCGTACTCTATTACGTGCTCTGGATCAGGTTGATACCTTTTCATCTGAGAAACATGGAAAACGTCGTGCATCCTACTCAAACTCGGTGGCAAAAGCAATATGGTACGCACTTTGAGGTTTTACTCCTCCTTTGTGCCTCCACAATGTCAGGCTAATTAAATAGGAGTCCCACATGAATCTCCATAATACCTGACTGCACTCAAAATTGGTGTTTCTCTATGCTACGCCTTGGCCCTATTCCACTTGAATCATTCAGAGTCATAGAAACTCTTATCAAAACCCCTTTAATATGGAACTTATTACAACGCACCATCGTTGAGAGCCAACACTCCTATGGCTCTATTCTACAATTCAATGTCACGGTGACTGCACTCTAGGGTTCGTCGTCACGGTGGCTGCACTCGCGGGTTTATCGTCACAGTGGCTCCACTCTAGGGTTTGTCGTCACAGTGGCTCTACTCTAGGGTTTGTCGTCACGGTGGCTCCACTCTAGGGTTTGTTGTCACGGTGGCTCCACTCTAGGGTTCTGTACTCGGTGCTTTACACAGGCGCCCATACACCTGGTCAGCCCCCCTCCGGTCAGAATTTCCCTTAGGTAGCCCTCTCCGTTCAGATTTCACCGTAGGTAGCCCTCTCCATTCAGATTTCACCATAGGTAGCCCTCTCCGATCAGATTTCACCGTAGGTAGCCCTCTCCGATCAGATTTCACCGTAGGTAGCCCTCTCCGATCAGATTTCACCGTAGGTAGCCCTTTCCGATCAGATTTCACAGTAGGTAGCCCTCTCCGATCAGAACTTTCAATATTTGTGGTAGCAGTACAACTCCCATAATTACGCCATAAAGGCAACGTTTCCAGATTCAAAGCAAACATTATTATCATCAACTCAAAATTATGGATGGAATAGTTCAATTCCTGAAGCTTCAGCTGACATGATGCATACGCCCTCACTCGGCTTGCATCAATTCTCATCTCAATCTATGCCTGCTTGCATCCGGGACTCAATTCCCTTCCCAATCCATGCCATCTAGTATTAGTGAAGACAACAAAGGCCCACTATGGATCTGGGACTATCAACGTTGGTACTTTAATAAATTTTCATCGTCAGCTCTCTGAAGCTCCTCTCACAATCATCATTCCATGCATAATGTTGAGTTCTGAGAAATTTCGATATAAACATCTCATCCTTTTTAGTGTCACACCCCGCACTTCCCCCGCACTTCCCCATTCCCAGGGACTACGAGCAGACTACGAGCATGGACTCATCAGGAATTTGCGGCCCCTCCAACTCAACCGCATTTCTTTTGGCTCCTGCAGCCTCGAACACACGACCCTGAGGGCATAAGATCGTTGTCCTGACTAAGGCTACTACCATTGAACTACTCATAATAATCAACAAGACTCAGAACACTACATATCACAACCACAGTTTCCGGCCTTCTCAGTTCAGTACTGCTTCCACTTTACCAGGGTCCACCAGGATCCCTTGCCACAAGACTACTTGGCCCAAAAGTCTATCTTTTAAAAGCCAAATCCCACATTTGCTTACCCCATTAATTGGATCCCATATGACCTTGGTAGTAACACTCCATCGTTCATAGAACATGCGATAATGTATATGCGTTGCACCATATAATGCAATATTATACTAACAAATAACTCAGTTCAGTCGGAAATGTGTTCAGAGCCAACCATTGTTGCAACCCCTACACATTTCGTACCTCAGTCCTTGACTGGGCATATCAGTGTACCAGAAGGCACTGCCCGTAGGCATTATTCATTAGTTTCGATAAGTCCACCCCCTGTCAGTAAGCCCAATCCAGGCCCAAGGGACATGGTTCCTCACTATGTGGCTGGCAACAATGCCAACCCGTCTCATTTCTAGAGGATCTCTGCTCGATATCGCTATCAGCCTGATACAGCTCTTTATCATTGTCCTCCAGAGGGAACTTCCCGATTCTTACATTTCTGGGTAGAATCCCCACTACCAAACACATCCTTGTAATTGTCACTTCTGACAAGATGCAAGCTCAATAAGTCATTCTAACTATTGTACATCACGATGTTGATTCTGATACTATTATCAGAATTGTTACTACTGGTACTCTGATAACATTATTACGTGTATCGATTCTTTTATCCAGCACACTAGTCTCACTAATATTGTTGACTGGGCACTGGTATCTCCTTAGCTTGTGCTGATTCTATTGTCCTCTGATACCGTTAACACTATTCTGATACCGCTATCACAAGTGCGTCTATCATTACCATATGTACCGGAACCACCAATACCATCAACTGAGTACTGGTACTACCTCTGTATACATGGACAATACTGATACCATCCTGATATCACTGATATCATTCTGATACCAATGATACCATCCTGATACCACTGATACCATCCTGATACCACTGATATCATTCTAATACTATCGATACCACACTGGTATTATCTCCAGGTGCACCAGTACCACCGATACTACAATCTGGGTACTGATATCACCTCTGATTACTCTGATACCCCATTCTTTGATACCACCGATATTGTCTCGATACCGCTCCATCACGAACCTTCTTCCCTGGTATCCTTGTCTCTACATCGTCAATGAATACTAAGTATCGGCCTCTGCCTGAGACTCGCTGTCGCTCAGCTCGTCCTCTGACATCTCCTGGGCATGTCAGCCTCGGCTCCAGACCGTACACGGGCAGTCTTGACACGCTCTTCTGTGCTGTATATCGATACTCATACCGCCGTATCCGAAGTGGTCGATCATTGGCCCACTCGGACCATCCATGATATAGGCACATTAGGACTATCCATGATGTCCTCTCGCGGTGCAAACAAAACCTTATCAGTATACAATTCTGATAATACTAGAACCGCTTATTAGCTCTGATACCAAAAATGTCAACACCTGTTTCCATTTCGATAATCAAATAGTAATAACGACGAAATTCAATGGGCATACAGAAAAGTACAATTATACTGATAGAAATATTCGTTTACGATCCCAACGTCGTTCATTTACAATTCCAATATTGTTCGTTGACGGAAACGAAAAAAATACAGCGAAAGTCTTAATATTTACACTTTTCACCGAAATAGCACAAAATAGACTAATTATGACCACGATCTTTTCCTCGCCTTGAGACACGTGCCGATCACTTTCCGGCGTCTACTTCTTTTCCCTTTGTCTCACTGGTACCCACTGAGGTGTTTGTTTAAAAATAGGGTGAGATTCCGAAGAATCCCCGTAGAGACATAATATCGTTCATAGAAAATGAGAAAAGTAAATATGTCATGCGCCAAGGTATGCACAAATTAATGAACAATATAAACACATCATCATCATGTATACATGAGTAGGGCCCAGCCCCATAATCTACACCGGTTGGTCTTCTGCCAACTCCTAGTGTAAGTGTACCTCTGGCACTAACAGCCTCTCTCTAGGCAAATCATGTTATTAATAAAGTGCATTTACAAAACAATGGCATCCACACAATCACATAACTTATGGCATAGTGTATGAAGGATAATGTCCCTACCTCAAAGCTTTATAATCCTCTTTTAAATGTGCCTCGAAGAACGTGTCGTATCCGGCCTCCAAATCGGTCCTAAAATATTAAATGTACCAGAAATAGGTCATAACCTATCCAAGTATCATTTTAGACTCTTCCATAGTGTTTATTGTGGTTATATTAGTCTATGGTGAAAATTTACAAAAATGCCCCTGGGAACCCGGCCCGGCCCCGCCGTACCCGGCCCGATGGCACGTTTTCCTAAAATTTTGACTAGGGCTATTCTGACTTATTTTCACCTAAGGAATCCATTTCCGGCCTCGGAATCACCAAATTCACTGTCAAGTTACGAAAATACCCTGACAGCCCCTATTTAGGGATTTCAGTGGCGTTTTCGTAAATATGCTTTTTCGGCCTCTACCGAAAAAGTGTCCAACTGTAACCCCACCTATTTTTGCCCACTGAGTCCAATGGAACCATTAATTTCATGAAAATCCAACTCCTACTACCAGATCTGTTCTGGCCGAAATATTAGTAAAAAATTGGAAAAATGGAGTTTTGTGTTCTAGTTTCCAAAACTTGTACTTTTTCACTTCTAACCCTTGATTAACTCATTTAAACACTTCTTAATCATGATTCAAAGAAATTTGGGCAGCATAACCCCTTAGGATTAAGACTTTCCAAATTTACAAACTCAACAAAATAACCAAATCCAACTATAATCATCAACAACAACCACATACTAGCATGATCTTAGGATTTGTGAAGTTACCTTCTTGAGTTCCTTTTCTTCCTCTAGAAGTTCTCCACTCTCCTTCTCTTTGGCTCAAGATTTTCTTGCTAATCCATGGAATTTATGGAAAGGAAGAGATTAGAGAAGAGATTTAGGAAAGATTAGAAGAAGAAACCTTTAAGAAATCTCAACTTACCTTAGCTCTTGCTTCTTTTGCTCTCTAAATCTCCAAGAGCTCCCAAAAATCACTCTCTCTCTCTCTCTCTTTTCTCTTCTTGTGCGTGAATGGCATGAAAGGAGGAGGAAAAATTTTATGTACTACTTGTCTTCTCTCATCTTTAATCTTAACCCTTGATCTAGCCAATGGTCAAGATTTTTCCACCTTTCATGAACACTTTAATTGCCCTCATGACACCTTGCATTATGCCATACTTTGTGATCATGAGTGTACTTGGGTCTTATCTCTTCATGTTCATGACACTTGGCAGTTTAATTTCATTAATCAATTTCTAACACTTTTCATTTTCAATTTTCGGAATAATGCCAATTCTGGCAGATTTTCTGCCTTAACTTTGAAAAATCATAACTAATTTTATAGACATCGTTTTGAGTCGATTCCAAAGCCTATGGAACCCTCATTGAGTCTAGTTTTAAGGAAAAATATGGAATTTTACTGAAAATGATCATATTATTCCCAGATTTTAAATCTTTGACCGCTGCTCCAGAAATTAGTCAATTTCGCTGGGAAAACTTCAAAAATTCATATCGTTTTGTACATAGCTTCAATTAAGTCCTATGACCTATCAAATTAAAGCTTAGGATGTCTACTTTCACCCTATAAAGTTTAATAATTTTTGGTCATCATTTGGTCTTCCAAAACTATATGACAATCTCCCTGCCTCGCAGGCGATTTCACTGAAAATACTATTCAACCTTAAATTTTCAATATTTATTTCTTTTAGCCTTAAATATTCACAATTTCATTGAATATATATAATAATTATAATATATTCTTGGTGAATAAAATTTGGGATGTTACAGAAGTCAAGCCTACAATTAGGAGATCCTAATGCACATATAGTCAACATCCTGGAAATCTATAACACATTCAAGCATAATGGTGTTATTAATGATGCCATTAGACTTAGACTTTTCCCTTTCTCATTCAGAGATAAGGCTGATAGCTTATTACAATCGCTACCAGTAGGAAGCATAACTACATGGGAGATCATGCGCAAAAAGTTTTGGAAAAATACTTTCCTTCAGCAAAAACTGCTAAATTGAGGAATAAAATTGCTAATTCACCCAGCATGAACAAGAAAGCCTCTATGAAGCATGGGAAAGATACAAGGAGTTGATAAGGAGATGACCTCATCATGGGTTACCAAATTAGTGGCAACTGCAAACTTTCTATAGTGGGATGACGCACATCTCCCAAATTCTTGTAGATGCTGCAGCTGAAGGATCTTTAATGGGAAAAAATATAGATGACGCTTACAATCTATTGAGGAGATGGCAGGCAATAGATACCAATGGCCTTCTAAACATAATATTTCAAAGAAAGCACTTGGAGTGCACGAGCTAGATATCCTTACAACTTTGTCTTCTCAAGTTGCATCTATATCCAAGCAAGTAGGCTCTTTGACAAACCAAGCAAATATAATCAGTACTCCTACTTAAGCCTGTGATTGACATGGAGGACCTCATGTTAGCACGCAATGTTAATAAGGACACTCATTTATGCTAGAGCAAGCTCATTATGTTTAAAATCAAAGAAATGATCCATTCTCAAACACTTATAATCCATGGTGGTGAAATCATCCAAACTTTATTTGGAGGAATAATCAAAATGTGTTCAAGCCGCAAGGGAATTACCACCAACATGCTCTTCAACCAGAAAATCCATCACAGCAAAAAGTGAATGTGGAAGATGCTCTGGCTCAACTAACCATGAATACATCTCAATTCATGACTAGGATTGATGCAACACTCAAGAGCCAAGAAGCCTCAATAAAGAACTTGGAGATCCAGATGGGCCAAATTGTAAATATACTGAATTTCAGGCAACTAGGAACTCTACCAAGTAACATCGAGAGGAACCTAAGACAACATATGAAGGCTGTTGCACTAAGAAGTGGGAAAGAATTGAAAGATCCTATAGTTAAGAAGGAAGATGAAAAAAAAAAGAAAGAAAGAAAGTGGAGAAGAATAGAAGGAGAAAGTACAAGAACAGAAGGAGGATGATGTGATACTAGGAAGAATCAACTTTCCAAATAATCCTCTTCCATATGTACCACCAGTTCCATACCCTCAAAGACTTACAAAGGCAAAGCTTGACAAGCAGTTTGCAAAGTTTCTAGAGGTTTTAAAAAAGTTACATATCAACATTCCTTTTGCAGACGCTCTTACCCAAATGCCCAGTTATGCAAAATTCTTGAAGGAAATTTTCTCAAATAGGCGTAAGCTTGAGGAATTTGAAACAGTTGCACTTACTGAGGAGTGTAGTGCTATTCTCCAAAAGAAATTACCACCAAAGTTGAAAGATCCAGGAAGCTTTTGTATACCTTGTACCATAGGTCAATATCACTTTGAAAGAGCACTTTATGACCTTAGAATAAGTGTAAACCTCATGCCTCTATTTGTCTACAACAAACTTGGTCTTGGAGAGGTAAAACAAACCACAGTTTCATTACCTCTGGCTTACTGATCAATAAAAATCTGAGAGGTGTCTTAGAAGATGTTCTAATGAAAGTGGACAAACTCATATTCCCAGTTGATTTCATCATACTTCACATGGAAGAAGACCGAGAAATTCCTATTATTCTTGGAAGGTCATTTCTTGCAACTGGGAGAACGTTAATAGATGTGCAACAAGGGAAGTTAACCTTACGAGTTCAAGATAATCAAGTATCTTTCAACATTTTTAAGGCTTTGTCTTTTCAGATGAAGGTGACACCTATTACAGAGTAGATACATTGACCAGCTGCACAAAAGACATGGTAGATGTATCAACCATTAGCAATGGGAATGATAGATGTATCAAATCTACTAATTCAGAAGTCTTGGAGCAGATTAGGTATCTTGAAGCAAATTCCCCAATTTTTCTCAAGAAACTATTTGAAGATCTTGGGGAAAGGCCGAGTAAGCCGCTACCATCAATAGAGAAATCACCAGTACTGGAGTTGAAAATACTACCATTCCACTTGAACTATGTTTATCTAGGAGGGAATTCAACATTACCTATAATCATCTCTGCAGCTCTTACTCTTGAAGAAGAAGAAAAGTTATTAAGAGTTCTAAGGGAGTATAAAACAGTATTTGGATAGTCAATAGCTAATATAAGAGGGATTAGTCCTTCAATTTGTATGCATAAGATCTTGATGGAAGACAACTACAAGCCATCAGTTGAGCACCAGAGAAGACTTAATCCAAACATGAAGGTGGTGAGAAAAGAGGTAATAAAGTGGCTGGATGCTGGCATAATCTATCCAATCTTCGATAGTCAATAGGTAAGTCCAATTCAAGTTGTGATAAAAAAAGGTAGAATGGCAGTGGTGCCCAACGAGAAAAATGAACTGGTTCTACAATGAATAGTGATTTGATGAAGAGTGTGCATCAACTACAGAAAGCTCAATAAAGCCACCAAAAAAGATCACTTCCTTCTACCATTTATAGACCAGATGCTTGACAAATTGCTAGAAAAGCCTATTATTGTTTCTTGGATGGGTATACAGGATATAATCAAATTACAATTGCACTTGAGGATTAAGAGAAAATAGCTTTTACATGTCCTTATGGTCCTTTTGCCTTCAGAAAGATGCCATTTGGTCTATGTAATGCATCAGCAACATTTCAAAGGAGTATGATGGCGATCTTGTCAGACATTGTGGAAAGGTTCATTGAGGTATTCATGGATGATTTTTCAATTTTTGGAGAATCATTTGATCATTGTCTTTCAAATCTGGAAAAAGTTTTGCAACGTTGTGTGGAGACAAACTTGGTTCTAAATTAGGAGAAATGCCATTTCATAGTGAAAGAAGGAATCGTACTGGGTCACAAGGTATCTGATTGAGGCATTGAAGTGGACCGAGCTAAGATTGAAACAATTGAAAAGCTACCACCTCCCTCCTCAATCAAGGGCATTCAGAGTTTTTTAGGACATGCTGACTTCTATAGAAGATTTATCAAGGACTTCTCAAAAATCACAAAGGCACTTTACATGTTGTTGGAGAAAAATACTCCCTTTGTGTGTTTAATAAGGATTGCTTATCAGCCTTCCAAACACTAAAAAGTACCTTAACTTCTGCACCAGTTATCATAGCTCTAGATTGGAATTTTTCATTTGAGATGATGTGCGATACAAGTGATTATGCAGTTGGAGCTGTTTTAGGCTAAAGACGAGACAAGGTCTTTCATGCCATCTATTATACTAGCAGGACACTCTCAAACGCATAGTTGAATTATACAACAATAGAAAAAGAGCTCCTAGTAGTAGTATTTGCATTCGACAAATTCAGAGCCTACTTGATCGAGTCAAAGGTCATTGTCTGGATGGACCACTTAGCAATTAAATACTTAATTGAGAAGAAAAATGCTAAGCCCAGACTAATCAGATAGGTATTTCTGCTACAAGAATTTGACTTGGAGATCAAAGACAAAAAAGGGACTGAAAATCTCATTGTAGATCATCTTTCTTAGTTAGAGCTACCTAAACAAAAGAGAGAATTATCAATCAAGGAGAATTTCCTAGATGAACAACTCTTTATCATAGAGTCACAATCCACCCTTTGGTATGCTGATTTTGTAAATTACTTAGCAAGTTGAGTAATGCCTTATGACCTTTCTAAAGTACAAAAGAAAAAGTTTCTAGCTAATGTAAAGCATTATTTCTGGGAAGATCCATTCTTATACAAAAAAAACCCAAATCAAATTATCAGGAGATGTGTTCCTAAAGAAGAAATGGACAACGTTTTAAATTATTGCCATTCATCCCCATATGGTGGTCATTTTAGAGCAAACAGAATAGCTACTAAAGTCCTTCAATCAGGATTTTACTGGCCCACACTCTTCAAGAAAGCTCACAGAATTGTGGCAACCTATAAAAGATTTTAAAGAACGGGAAATATCTTAAGGTGACATGAAGCCCCTTTAATTAACATCTTAGAAGTTGAGCTTTATGATGTATGGGAGATCGATTTTATGGGGCCTTTTCCATCCTTATTTAGCAATCAATTCATTTTAGTAGCTGTTGATTATATCTTCAGTGGGTTGAAGCAGCTGCTTTTCCTACAAATGATTCTTGAGTGGTTGTGAAGTTTCTGAGGAAAAATATTTGTACAAGATTTGGAGTGCCTAGAGCTATTATTAGTGATGGAGGAAGGCATTTTTTTAATTAACAACTTCATTCTGTGTTAGCTAAATATGGAGTAACTCATAAAGTTGCAACTCTATATCATACACAAACTAGAGGGTAGGCGGAAATCTCAAACAGAGAACTGAAGTGGATCTTAGAGAAGACGACAAATTCCAACTAGAAGGACTGGGCTCAGAAGTTAGATAATGCACTTTGGGCTTATAGAACTGCCTTCAAGACACCAATTGGTACATCTCCATATCAATTGGTCTACGAAAAAGCATGCCATCTTCCAGTAGAAATAGAGCACAAAGCATATTGGGTAGTAAAAGCCTTAAATTTTGACTTAAAGGCAGTTGGTGGGAAAAGACTTCTGCAACTCAATGAGCTTGAAGAATTCATACAACAAGCTTATGAAAATGCCAAGTTATATAAGGAGAAGACAAAAATGTGGCATGACAGAAGAATTAGAGAGAGTTCACATCGGGACAAAAAGTGCTTTTATATAACTCAAGGTTAAAGCTCTTTCTAAGAGAGTTGAGATTACGGTGGTTAGGACCATTTACTGTGACTCAAGTATGGCCATATGGAACTGTGGAAATTCAAGATGGTGATCGAAAATTCAAAGTGAATGGGCAAAGGCTCAAAGAATACAATAATGGTACACTTAACACTTTGAAAACTATTATCACTTTTGAGGAACCAATAGGTATGCTCTGATATATAAAAAAATAAAAATTTAAAAAAATTTTGGTTTGGTCTTTGTCTAGCTAAAGATGTTAAAGAAGGGCGGCTATTTGGGAGGCAACCCAAAACTTACTTTCTACTCTCTCATTTTTCTTTCTTACTTACTGAAACACACTGCACTGAGTTGAGAATTTTAGTTTTCATTTTAAGTTACCATGGACGAATCTCTTGTAAAGCTTAAGAACATGTTCTCCACTCTTCCCAAAGATGTGCTCAGGAAGATCTATAGCAATCGAGTTGAAAAGATGATGATATTCAACCGTTTAGGCCTTCCAAAGGATGTACATTGGATCATTGAAGGTAAGGTATGTTTAGTAGGTGAGATTCATAAATCATTTGTTAAACCTAAACCAGGAATGAGAAAAAGTTCTTACTCCTAAAAGAGAAGAGCTAAAAGAATGAATGTCTTCCATCAATGTGCAAGGTAGATATGTGATCAGCGCTATAGGAGCAAAAGTATGGTTTCTATAAATTGAGAAGATAAAATTAAATTTATAAAGGATAGACTGAGTAAGGAGTCACTGGATGATATCATTCAAACTCTTGAGACGCATCCGAGTGGTGATGTTCATCGTATTCTTCTTGATTTAGTAGACATGTTCAAAAAAGAAAAAGAGTGCTACTATCTTGGGAATCTGACGTTAAAAGACCTATTTTCCAGTTTATAAGAAAACTAGATGGGAAACAAATCCTCGATTTATAGAAATCATTTAAGCCATTATTGGATATAAAACCAGAGGAAGATGTGAGCCAAAATCACAACTATTGTACATAATCATGCTTTTGTCTAATTTGTTTTATCTTTCCAGCATCTTTTGTCTGATCTATTATATCTTTTCAGTAACTTTTAACTTTCTTTCCTCTTTTTGTTTAATTTCTTCACGCAATGGCCCACCGGTCATCTATGTCAGAAAATTTTCAAATTTCTTCAAAAAATGCATCATTTGTATGATTTTGCTATCGCTATTTTAGTAATATAAATATGTACTCTTCCACTTGTAAATGTGCACTCTTCACTTGTAAATATGCATTCTTTTACTTGTGAACACAACTGGTTCGAGAGAAATAAAAGAGAAAAAGGGTATCACATAAAAATGTAGATCTACATCTATCTGCATTTTTGGTGAAATTGATTCGGGCAAAAATGGGGAGTTTGTAACTGCAGTAAAAGAACTTGGAATTGTATTAGCTACCAAAAAGATCAACTTTATATATGGGGCAGGCATCCAGGGCCTAAGGGGAAGTGTGGCCATTTCTACATCCATGAATGGAAGCAAGGGTTTGAGTGAAAGGGTGAACGAGTTGGAAGCTCACACCTTTTCCTTAGGATAAGAGTTACAGGTTTTAAGCTTACCTGAAGGAATGAGACGAATGTTTTACCATGCTCAAGCTTTCATTGTTCTACCCGGTGGTTTGGAGACGTTGGATGACATTTCTAGTGTTGCATACTGGGCTAAGTTAAACTTTCACAAAAAGCCATTAGAATTGTTAAATGTTAATGGTTTTTATGATAATCTGTTGTCTTTTTTTGATCATGCTGTGGAAACAGGATTCATACCCCAAGTGACTCGTCATTCCATAATATCTACATCAACTGCTGATCAGCTGCTCGATCAAATGCAAACCTATGAACCTAAAGAAGATCTATTAGTCAAGCAAGTAGGTGGGCAATCTTCATATAGCAGTTAGAAGCAGAATCTAGATACCACTCTTCGATTGTAACTCTCCCTAATATTTTGGTTTTACTTTTAGCATTTTGGTTTATTATGTGTTTACGTAAAAAAAAAGCTTTGCCTAAGCTCTAGAAGACATAGAGGACAATGTCTGATTTAGGTTAGGGGAGGAATTGCAAAAAAAAAATTAGTTAGTTAATAAAAACCATTAGATGCATGGGGTGTGAAAAAAAGGCAGAGTAAGAAGTTATTCTTAACTCCTGAGATGTATTTTATTAGTTGCATTTTATTAGTTATATGTTTTTGTTCTTTTCTAAAAAAAAACATTATCCTATTCAAGTGTTTTGTAATGATTTTAAGAAGTATATAAGTTTTAAGGATGGATCAATTGAATTTAGAGATTTCATAGCATGAATGAACAACTGATTGTTCTAATTGGTGATGAATTTTGAGATTGAAATAGCTGAGTTTGAAAGCCCCTAACCATGAGCTTTTGAGCCTATAATGATTATTTCTTTTGTGTGTGATATTCACCTATTAAGTTGTCACTCTAGAACTTGCTTTAAATCTGGTTGAAATTACATATCACATGCACATTCAAAAATGAAAAAGGCACTCATTTTCTTTAGCTAGAGCCAAATAGTCAACCTTGCAATTATATTATCGTTGATAAAACTCTTTGAGCCTAATTGATTTTGCCTTCGTTCTTAACCCATGAACATGTGTTGTAATGATATATCAAATGCTTTTACCTAATTTTGAAGATTAGCAGAGCATTTAAAATTCTTGTGAAATGGGTTTTTGACAAGTGTGGGGTGTATATATAATCAAATTCAGAGTTGAAAATATAAAAAAAATAAAAAAAATTTAAAAAAAATTAAGTATTCAAATTGTGGGTTGTTGTGATAAGATAAATTTATTCATAAGTTGGCCTATTTTTCAATTGTTCTATTGAATTTCTTAAATTTAGCCTTTCATATCATGTTTTACATTCCGTTTACCTTAACCTCATTACAACCCTTAATAAGTCTTTTTGATTTGAATTATGCGTGTGAACTAAGTAATGGAGATTGAGATTTTTAGTAAGCCTATGATAGTGCAATTTTTTCGGTTGAATTTGAGCGAAATACTTACCCTTTAACACTTGAGAGATTGAGAGAATAAGCTATACTTACGAACTCGGTTTATTCATTTTCAAATAAATTTACTAGGTTATATTTTTGTTGATTCATGAATACTATGATGTCTTTATTTTTCAATTGTGTTCTTACTTATGACTTGACACTTCTGATTTTATTGGAAGCATTTATTAGTCACTTCTTTCTAAGGACGTCCAAGAGCTAAGTGTGGGGGAATTTGATAAGTAAAATATTTATATATTTATTTTTCTTTTTTGAACAATATTTGAGATTAATGTGAAAAATTTAGGTGTAACTGATAAATACATGATGATTTTGGCATAAATATTTTTATTTCTACTATAATATTCACTTGTTTTCTCCTTTGATAGCCACACAATAAGTGGAGAAAGGAGACCAAAAATTGAACCGATTGGATTGAAAAAGGTCAGTTACTGTAGCATCGGTTACTATCCATATGGTCACTATTCATGGCGGCACTATTTATGGCAGCACTATTCACGACGGGAGATGGAAGCACTATAGAAAATGAGCTTTTTCACCGTGGCAAATGCGGTTTCACTGTAGCAATGCTCTTTTGGCACTGTGGCAACACACTTTTTGCCTATAAATAGAGATCTTAGGCCAAGCATCAAGGGAGGAAGGGAGAAAGGTAGAGGTTTCCTTCTCTGACAATTAGAGGTCATTATCTGATAGGGAGAGATCTTTTCTCTGACAATTCTGAATAAATTGTGTTATTTTCTAGATTTAATTTCATGCATTGTATTAATTTTTGTGTGCCTCCATTTTTATAGCCTTAGGTAGACCTCCTATATAGACGGTATAGGTAAACCTTCTATATGGACGGTATAGGTAGTCCTCCTTTATGGATGGTATAGGTTGCCACCTACATGAAAGGTTTCACCTCCTACAAGGAAGGCTATATTTCTCCATTTTTCATGCATCTCTTAGTTGTATATTTATGTTTTAGAATTTAATATTCAAATTTTATACAGTATTTATGAGGTTTTTATTCAAGTTTTATGCAATATTTATGAAGTTTTCAATTTATTTTGGTATTTGTAACACCTCAAATTTTATTCACCGAGAATATATTATAATTATTTTGTATATTTAATAAAATAGTGAATATTTAAAGTCAAAGGAATGAAATATTGAAAATTGAAAGGTGAATAGTGTTTTTAGTGAAATCGCTTGCGAGGTAGTGAGCTTGTCATATGATTTTGGAAGACCAAATGATGAGCAAAAATTATGAAATTCTGAAGGATGAAAGTAGACATCCCAAGCTTTAATTTGATAGTCATATAAATCATTTGAAGTTATATGCACAAAAATATGAATTTTTGAATTTAGCCTAGAAAATCTAAAAAGTCTCTGGAGCAGCGGTCAAAGAAATGAAATATGGGAATGTTGTGCTTTCGACTGGCTATAGTCCATATTTTCTCTTGTAACTATACTCAATAAGAGTTCCATAGCCTTTGGAATCACCCTGAAACGATGTCTACAAATTTAGTTATAATTTTTCAAATTTTGGGCAGAAAATCTGCCAGAATTGGCACTATTCCGAAAATTTGAAAATAAAATGTGTTGGCAATTGTGTAAATTGTGGAATAAAGAAAATAGGAAGGGAAATAATTATTTGGCTTATAAACATGCCAAGTGTCACAATCCTATAGTAAAGGGTTTAGTTTATATTTGTTAAAGATGATCACATGTCTAATTGTGTTAAAATAATGCTTCTTGTACATGGTTGGATTAGGTGGAAGAAGCTCATTTGGTTGGTGAAGCTTAAGGGAGGACCGTTTTGGGCTAACCAAAAGGGGAGGAAAATTAGTTCAAGACTAATGGAACTTTATGACACCAATTTGGAAGAGATAAGAGTTGGTACAAGTGTCATTATAAGAGGGATTTTTGAAGAAATGAGAGATATTTTATAAAACTCTTCCTTCCTCTTCCCTTGTCATTTTCGGCCAACACTAGAGAAAGAAGAGACAGAGAGAGTTCAAGAGATCTTGAGATCTAGAGAGAAAGAAGAGAAAGCCAAAGGTAAGTGGTGATTTCTTAATAGTTTCACTACTACAAAAAGGTTGAAAGGTGGCGCACATAATGTGACCCTTCCTTAATGAAGTGCCACAGCTGCTCATTTATTATTTTTTTTATATTTTATGTTTTTTTTACCAGCTGTGGCGCCTGGGAGGGTAGGTGCCACAGCTGGTATGGTCAAGTGTGGCGCCTGGCCAGGCAGGCGCCACACTTGACCAGGTGGTACCAGCTGTGGCGCCTGGCGTAGCTTATGGTCAGGTGTGGCGCCTGCCTGGTCAGGCGCCACACTTGACTCATTTTTTTAAAAAAAAAATTTTATTTTTGTCAGGGGTGGCGCCTGACCAGGCAGGCGCCACCCTTGACCCTTTTTTTTTAGAAAAAAAAATTTTGTCAGGTGTGGCGCCTGCCTGGTCAGGTGCCACCCCTGACCCTTTTTTTTTTTTTTTAAAAAAAATTTGGATTTCCTATCCCTTCCCCACCAATCAGAACCCATCCCGCCCCCACCCCCTTATCCTTTTGTTTCCCGCCTCCCCCCCAATCACTTTCCTTTTCCCGCCTACACCCCCATCTCTTTCTTTACCTTTTTCTCTATCTTTAATCATTCCCTCTGTCATTTTCACTTTCATCTATCTGAGCGTGCTCTCCCCTTCCTTCCATTTTCTTATCTTCACATCTTAAAACTACACCCACACGCGCACACGTCTTTGTTTTTTCCCAACTGCCAACCCCACTCCTTTCCCTATTAATCCCTTTTCTTTGTATTGTCTACAACTTTTTGGTCCCCACTCCATTTGGTAGCTCAAATTTCTTCCTTCCCTCACTGAAGATTGCGTCACCAACGGCAATTACGTGGTCCCCCACTCCACTGCACTGATCAACCTATAAGTTCAACTTGCGTTTTCTTTTTATTATTTTTTTTCAGGTTGTTTTGCTTTTTTTTATGGCATGCTTGCGATGGGCTTTTTTTCCCCCTGTTATGACACGCATGCTTGTATATTTATATGTCATATATAGTCATCTTCTTCATGCATGGTGTTATTATACTAGTACATAAACCAAATTAGAAATAGGCATGTACATAGTATGTAATTTCATCAATACAGGAACAAAATAAAGAATGTAAATAACAATGACATCTGTGTTGTTTCTTTGCTCTTTACGCTCTCTCTCTCTCTCTCTCTCTCTCTCTCTGTGTCAGATTTTTATTTTTCTGTGGGTGGACCATCAATCTCTAGTTTTGTTTCTTTGCTCTTTACACAAATATATATATATATATAATATACAAATGTGTATGTTGTTTGTGCGTGTATACTATATATATATTCCCATTACTAGAGACTTATCCCCATTGTAGGCGTGTGTGTACTGTGTTTTAGCTCTCACTAGTTCTAAGAAATTAATGCAACAAGTTACAAGAACAATGAAAGAATTGAATTTATATGTTATATATAACCATAAATTTGAACGACAGTAATTAATATACAAGTGACTTGAAATTAGATAATCAAATTAACTTTTAATAATACTGCTATTTCTTTTAAAACTTCTTCAAATTATTTGTTTTCCAAAAATCAAAATTATTTATTTAATATTATTTCACGTATTTAATATATATTTGTGTTAGTGCTATTTTGTAGAGGTAAGAAAATAATTTTTTGTATTATCTTATTAAACTATAATAGAGAAAATCCCATCTAGACCCAATGAAAATAGGAAAAATTGAAATCAGGATAATAAATTGAATAATTCGTTAATTGAGTCATTAACTTATTTAATAATTTTAAAATATGGATAAAATGACTTTAATATATCAATATATATCAATGTTAATATTTAATAAAATAAAATATAATTTTTCTATATTGTTTAACTTTAAATATATTAACTAAAACCGTAAGGGGAAAAACATACAATAAGGAGATAATTAATGTTGGGAATATGCTTTCTTTTTCATTTTATTTTATTTTCTTTATTTTTTTTCTAAATCATATTTTTTGAAATAAGCTAATCATATTTGATTTTATTATATATTGATGTCTATTACACATATTATTATTAAAAAAATAACTTAGAACCTCAAATATTTTATTGATTTTTTTATGTTTAATTTGTGTTTAATTCACTAGCTGGTCTTTTTTGTGTTGTTTCTAATTGCCAATTGTTGTGTCATGCATGTTTGTTGAAGTTGAATTTGTTGTATTATATTTCATTGAGCTCGGTTTACAGTATATTGTATAACAATTTTCAGTACTACTTTAGCTAATCAATCATTTGTTGGTATCATTTTAAAGTTATCTATTATTGTTCTTATTAAACCTTGCAGACTATAATTATATATGCATGGGAGATATATATGACGAAAAAATATGCTAAAAAAAAACCAATACGAAGAACCCAAAAAATATGAGGAAAAAATATGCTAAAAAAAACCAATACGAAAAATTTTAAAAAAAAACACCTCCTGTGGCGCCTGAGTCGTCAGGCGCCACAGGAGGTGTTGGCCTACTGTGGCGCCTGGCCGACCAAGCGCCCTAGGAGGGTGGGCCTCTTGTGGCGCCTGGCTGGCCAGGCACCACAAGAGGTTATTTTTTTAAAAAAAAAAAAAATTTAAAAATCTGTGGCGCTTCCAAGCGCCACAGCTTTTTTTAGTAGCATCCAGATAGGTGGCATTTCGCTAGCGCCACAGCTAATGCAATTATAAGCGCCACATCTTTACTTTTTTGTAGTAGTGTTTCTTGTAGCATTCCATGAAATCTTCTCTAAACTCTTCCTCTCTATGGAATCAATGGTTTAGAAAGCACATATTAAGCTCAAGGGGAAAGAGAGGAGGATTCCTAGAGAGAGAAAGTTCAAGAACTCAAGAGGTAACTTCACAAATCTTAGATCTATACTAGTATGATGTTGTTGATGATGTTTATGGTTGGATTTGGTGATTGTTGGTTAAGTTTGTAAATTTGAAAAATCCTAACCCTAAGGGGTTATACTGCCCAATTTCTTTAAATCATGGTTAGTATGTGTTTAAGTGGCTTAATAAAGGATTAAAAGTGAAAAGGCATAAGCTTTAAGGGTTAAAACACAAAACTCCAATTTTTCCCTTCTCTTGAGTCAAGTTTCAGCCAGCATTGTTCTGTGGGGAAGGAGTTAGAATTTCAATGATTTGATGGTTTCATTGGATTCAGGAGGCAAAATTAGGTGGGATTATAGTTGGTCACTTTTTCGGAAAAGCCCAAAAAAGTATAGTTACGAAAACACCTCAAAAACCTTAAAGCGGGGCTGTCAAGGGCAATTTCATAATTTGACACTGAATTTGGTAATTTCAAGCCCAAAAATGGATTCCTTAGGAAAAAATACATTAGCATCACCCTAGTCAAAATTTTGAGAAAACGTGCCATCGGGCCGGGTACGGCGGGCCTGAGATGGGGTCCCGAGGGCATTTTGTTAAATTTTCACCATAGACTAATATAACCACCAAAAACACTATGAAAGTGTCTAAAATGATGCTTGGATAGGTTATGACCTATTTCTTGTACATTTAATATTTTAGAACCGAGTTGGAAGCCGGAAACAACACGTTTTACGATGCACATACAAAAGGGGTTGATAGAATTTGAGGTAGGGACATTATCCTTCATATATCATGCCATAGTTATATGATTGTATGGATGCCATTGTTTGTAAATGTGCTTTATTAATCAACAAGTTTTGCCTAAAGAGGGGCGGTTAGTGCCAGAGATGCATTTGCACTGGGGGTTGGTGAGAATCCAACTGGTGTAGATTAGTGGGGCTGGGCCCTACGCATATATACATGATGATGATGAGTTTATATTGTTCATTAATTGGTGTATATATGGTGTATATCATATTTCTTTTCACATTTTATATGAACGATATAGCATGTTTCTACTGGGATTCTTTAGAATTTCACCCCTTTTTCTAAACAAACATCTCAGTGGGTGCTAGTGGATCGAAAGACAAGGAAGTAAACACAGAGAAGTGATTGGCATATGTCTCGAGGCAAAGTCAAAGCTTATGGTTATAGTTAGTTTATGCTTAAGATATTTTGGGAAATCCTGTAAATATTGAAAATATTGTCGTATTCTGTATTTTGTCTATGGATGACGTTGGATTGTAAACGAATACTTTATCAGTATGTATGTAATTTTTTATATGCCCATGGAATCTAGTCTTTATTACTCTTCGAATATCAAAATGGAAACGGGTGTTGACAGTTTTGTTTTTAATTTTATCATGAGCTAAATTTCTATTTTCTTAGGGTGATGGCGTAGCTTAATAATGATGGATTGAATCTTAACTTATTAAATATAGTTTTAATTTTTCCTTCATAATTGAGTTTTAATTGTTGTGCTTAATACTTCAATTGATTGACCATCTTTTGAATGATTTAAATATGTATGTTGAGACCGGAAGGAGATGCATGTGTGTAGATTCTCTAATTAAAACCATGACTTGTATATGAAATAGGAATATATTCATATGAATTGTGTAGTCTTACTGACTTCCATAAATCTTAATGCATAATTAATTTTTTAAATTCATATAGGAATATATTGGATTAGCAATTAATTATAAAATTGCTTGACCTTGGAAGATGATAGTAATTAAATTAGGGAAACTTGATTATAAATCATGTGGAATAAATTGTGCTAGATAGATAAGTGATTCAATCCGAAATTTGTTAAGTGAAATATAACTCCTAGGGTTTTTTTTTCTCATAGTTGCTTTCATATTATTTGTACTCATATTTAATCATTTAATTTTTTTCACTCAATCACCAACTAATCGATTAACTAAATAGAACTAAAATCACCCAATTTGGTACTTAGTGATCAATCCTTGTGGGAACGATACTCTACTCACTTCTGTATTACTTGATTACGACAGTATACACTTGCACTATTTAATAGATCATCTAAACTTGTAACAGAAAGTCTACATAATATATGTACATATTCATCAATAAGATGCTAACTAATGTAACGGTTGCCCATATAAAAAATGCCTAAAAAATTCGCAATAATTCCTCCATAAACAAGAAATCCACTCAAACTTGTAATTTAACCACAAAATCAACTTTCAACTAGTATTTTTAAGGGCTAGTTTGGTACGATGGAATTAATTTGATAGAAATGGATATGGAGATAAATATGAAAATGAACTTTAAAAATATGTTTGGTATGTCATGAAAATGAGACTTAATGTTTACATCAAAAGACCAAAATGCCCTCCTAAATTTAAAAATATCCCAAAACAGCACATCCCATCTTTATCTTCTTCAAAAACTATCCAGAAAAAACAATCTACCCATAAGCTAGCATCTACGGATAATCTGGATGTATATCAATCTTAACACTAGAATCAAGCACCAACATGCCAAGGTAAAAAAGAAAACCATCATTTAGCAAAGTTGTAGAAACTTGGATATGAGGAACCAAACAAAATTGTGAAGAAGCAGAAGCAAAGGTTGATGTCAAAGGTTCGCACGCAGTATCCATCTCTCCTAAGGTCTCCAGTTCGCATTCTCCGCCATTAAATAAAATAGGAAGATGCATATAGAAGCATAAAGGGGGTGTTGGAGGTCAAATCGATGGTAGGTTAGAGGTGAAATCGGAGGTGGATCGATGGCGAAATCCTCTTAGAAGCAAATTTGCAGATGATAAAAGAGATTGAAGGTGTCATTGGAAGCATAGATATGAGGCAAAAGGGAGATAGTGAAAGAGATCGCAATCACATCATCCTACTTGCTGCCACACTGTTGTTGCCAGGGGAAGATGGTTGCTGGCAGTGGGGGAAGATGGATGCCGACAGTGGGTGTAGAGATGGCCATCAGTTGGTGGTAGCAAGAAAGGAGAGAGGAAGAAGGACAAAAGAGGGAAATGAGGATATGTAATTAGAAAACCGAGCTTTTTTATTTTCATGAGTTTTGGTGGATATAGAAATGGAATTTTGGCCAATTCCACGCTACCAAACGTGCACTCGATATGGAATTGGGCTCCACTTCCATTTCTACATGCCCAATTCCATCATACTAAATGGGCCCTAAATTACTTATAACTAATTATCAAAGTTTCAACCAAGAATTTACTCTAAAAACTAAAATCCCTCTTCTCTCATTTAGGGGTCAATCTCAACAAACCTAAAGTGTAAAATTTAACTTCATACAATCAAGTAAACTGATTAAATGCAAGTATTTACTTACCTATATAATCTTATGTTTCCCGTTTGTTGAAAATCCATACTTGCTTCAAGCCCTAACCTTCAAACTTACTTTGCTCCCAAAGAAATTTGAACTAATGAAAAGCTCTCATTGAATAGAAAAATATTTGAGAAATAGGTATTATAATTTGGTGATTTTATGTGAAAGAAATGAAGCTTAAAATATCACAATCCTCCATTAATAGGGGATTGGTGATCCAGGACGCCGAAAATCCGAAGGAGGCAGAAGAAGAAGGTCAGGTGTTGTGTGTGGGGGATGAAGGGAGTATTATATTGTAATGGTGTGTGCCCCACTATTTTTTTTATTATTCTTTTTTTTATAAAAGCCAAAATACATTAAAATAAAAGGAAAATCAGTACATAAAAGTGGGCGGCTTTACATTATACGAGACAGAACATGCAGCCCAGAGATATCGTGCAAGAAACCACCCAACAAACTAAAACGCACAAACGAAACAAAAAAAAAAAAGCAACTAAAAGACACCAAACCAAACAAGCAACATGCAGAACAACCGAACAGAGCCGAGAGAAACATGCACCCAGAGAAACAAGCAACAAAAAAAAAAAAAAAACTAAATAATAGAAGAAACAGAAGACTTCGGCTGAGAGAGAGGGCGCAGCAAACAAAAGCAGGTCACCCAGTGTCACCAATAACATCAACAAAGTGGAGGAGAACCAAGCTAGATCAAAGAGGAGGGTGTTCCAATATGTCTCCCAAAGGACGAGGGCCACCCAGATGAACTGATGAGGTTCCGAGCTTCCCATAGGAACAGAGAGATAAAGTTCGAGCATAATCGAATACCAGGAACAGAGCATAAAAAGTTGCCCCCAACCCCAAATGACGCAATTGACGACAATGCAGAGCCATGCTAACAACCTGCAGAAAAGCACGGAAAAGAACCAAACCAAAGCCAGAGAACCAAAAGCTGGCAGCCAAAGACACTTCAAGATAATCATAGCGCCACCCAAACCAAGATTATCAGAGAACCATAGTCTCATGCAGGTGCCAGACAAATCTTTTTAGTTGAAGATTCGCAAGAACCCAAAGGAGGAGCAACTGCATGACCACAACTAAAGCTGGAGAATGGAGGACCCCACTATTTTTATTATTCTTTTCTTTATAGTTTCATCACCTCTTTCTTTTCTTTTATTCTCTCTCTTATGTTTTTTTAAATCTAATTACTTTTAAATACATATTTTGGTATGAAGAAATCTCTAACACATTTTCCTTAATTAACCACCATTATTTAAAATTCTCCAAGGATCCAAATAATTAATTATTTGTATAATTTATCCCAATAAAACCTTTGTAATATATAAATAATTAAAATCATTTAGATGAGGAAATACGTTAATTACTTCTATTTAATCCCACCAAACTATCAAATTTTCTTTCCATTCTATTCTAAAAACAATAATCATAAAATTTAATCTATTCATGATAATTTCTTTATACTCAAATGATCATGCAAAAATTTCTATTAAACATGAAATAATCCCTTTAAATGGAGAAGAAGGTGATTTGCAATATATTGGAGTAACGTTAGAACAAAAACTATAAAAGAAGATAATACATATGAGGAGTTGGGAGCAATTGTAGTATCAATTATTAGAAAAGAAAGTAGTGGAAGTACCATGAAATTCGCAATGACCTTTGATGAAACAACCTCTAAATTTGTGGATCTTATAGATGATGGAGTACAACAATTTATTAAATTCAATAAAGAAAGTAATCATGTGTATATAGGAGAGAATGTACTAGTATATGATAATACACAACTAACAAGGGATGATGCATGAGAGGAACATGTGTAAATTGTATTTTCCTTTTGAAATAATATTTTATGTGGTCACTTTTGACATATAATTTGTTATTAGTTGCTCTAAACTTGTCATTCATTGTCATGTCACTTGTCATTGGTTTCAATGTAACTTGTCATTCGTTGCTTTAAATTTGTCATTAATTAGATGCTCTAAACCTATAAGTGGGGCAAAATTATACTTTCACATTTAGAATTAATAGTACACATGTCCTTGGGATTTCACAGCAATTTGATTATTTCAAGGGATCTAATTGTAATTACTTCTGTTATTTAGGACCTGGTTGCAATTTTCCCAAGAAAAAATAATTAAAAACCTTTGACCATATTTCTCTCATTTTTTTTATATGCAACTTAAAATATTTACCTCGCTCACTTTCCCTCCCCTCCCCTCATAATGCAGTTAAAAAAAAATCAGTTCTATATTAGGAAATTCTTAATAGGGAAATATCCTAAAATAGTTTTAATATTTAATACTATTTATTAAAACTTATCACCATTTTAGTTCTCTTTCTGCTGTCTTTGTAGATGCAACTACATTTCCTTAGACTCTAAAATACAACCTTTCTTTAATGTAGGAAGAAATGAAATATTTTTAGTAGATATTTCCCTCTTAGAGTAGAGTTAAAGGCCAAAAATTAAAAACAAAACACTTTACTATCAGATAAAGATTCTAGCTAACATGTGCTTTGAAAGACAACGTAATAACAAAGAAAGATTGAAATCAGTTTTAAAGTAAACAAATAGTAGGCATTTTATGTGCTTGTGAGTCATGTGCTTGCATACCTTATTTGTGAGTCTAAGGTATGATTTCTTTTGGGTTGCCCGGTTAGGAATAGAGAGAATATCATGAGAGAAATCTCAACAAGTCTATAAAATTAATTTTTCTCCATCTAAAATGAAAAAATATATAAATCGTTTGCTAAATAAAAAAGTTCAAAATATCCATATGCAAGAGATTATTGATAAAGACACTTTGACAGAATGAATAATACTAGACCTTTATTGAAATAATGGAAACAGTCAATTTACAAAGGGAACAAGGCTTCCTTTATATAGGCAAGCCCCTGTATACTTATGAGCTAACTACAAGAATACTCTCAAGAATATTTCCAAGACTTAAATGACAATCTTGATTCTAACTTGATTCTAACACCCCCCTCAAGTTGGGGCTTATACAAATCATATGCTCCCAACTTGCCTAACAAATATTCATGACTATCCCTTCCTAAAGCTTTTGTAAGTATGTCTGCCAACTGTTCTTCAGAGCATACATGTCTTAAGTCAATCAGACCTTGCTGTAATTTCTCTCTCACGAAGTGACAATCTATCTCAATATGTTTTGTCCTTTCGTGAAAGACTGGATTGCTTGCTATATGAATAGCAGCTACACTGTCACAAAACACTACAGCAGGTTCAATATTTACAACTTGCAAATCTTTTAACAAACCAATCAACCATACAACTTCTGCTGTCACATGCCTAAGTGCCCTATATTCTGCCTCAGCAGAAGAACAGGAGACTGTACTTTGTTTTTTTGATTTCCAGGAAACCAGAGAATCTCCAAGCTTCACTGCATATCCTGTAACTGATCATCTGGTGTCCTCACATGCTCCCCAATCAGAGTCACAATAACACTCTAGCTGCATTTTGCTTTTGGAAGAAAGGAGAATCCCCATACCAGGTGTTCCCTTTAAATAATGAAGTACTCTTCTTGCTGCCATCATGTGTGACTCCCTTGGTTCCACCAAAAACTGACTTAAAACCTGGACAACATAACATATACCAGGTCTGGTGACAGCCAAATAAGACAATCTACCAATCAAGTTCCTATAAGTTTCAGGATTCCGTAATAGTTCATCTTTCTTAACCTTCTTTAAAGCTATTTTCTTTTGTTTAGACTTAGCTATTTCAGGTTTTGGTCTAGCTATCAACTTTAAGTTTTGTTCCATGGGAGTGGTTGCTGGTGCAGCTCCACTCAAGCCCATATCATCCAGCAAATCTATTGCATATTTACGCTGATTCAAAACAATACCTTTACTAGACCTGGCTATCTCTAGTCCTAGAAAATATTTTGCAATTCCTAGATCTTTAATCTTAAATTGGCTATGCAAATACTGTTTAGTCTTATTTATTCCATCTATGTTATTTCCAGTAACTATCAAATCATCCACATAAACTAATACCACAATGATTTCTCCTTTCAGTTGCTTTACAAACAAAGAATAATCATGTAAGGATTGTTTAAAACCTCCCTTTATCAATGCTTGAGTGAGCTTAGTATTCCATTGTCTTGACGCTTGCTTAAGCCCGTACAAAGACTTAGTGAGCCTGCACACTTTGTTGTTCTCAACTTTATTGAAGCCTTGTGGAATCCTCATGTACACTTCCTCATCTAGATCTCCTTGGAGGAATGCATTGTGCACATCCATTTGGAAAACTTCCCAATTGTTTATTGCAGCTAAGGTAAGGACAACTCTTACTGTCACCATTTTTACCACTGGGGAAAAAGTTTCATAATAGTCCACTCCTTCCTTTAAGGTGTATCCTTTTGCAACAAGACGAGCTTTAAACTTGGAAATCTTACCGTGAGAGTCATATTTCACCTTATACACCCATCGGCAGCCAATGGGTACTTTTCCATATGGCAAATCAACAATGTCCTAAGTATGATTTGATTCCAAAGCTTGAATTCCATCCTTCATTGCTTCCACCCATCTATGATCTTTTGCTGCTTCCTCAAAAGACCTGGGTTCAGTCACTGAGTCAGTACACCCTAGGAAATGCTTATGGGATGCAGATAAGTGAGCATATGACATATAGTGTTGAAAAGGATAAGAGACAACTCCCTGTGTAGTTGCTCTTGGAGAGCAACCAGCATCATTGCTACTGTCTGCAGACTCATCTTCCCCAATAATTGAATTTCTATGTTGAGTGTTTGCTGTCTCAGTATGACTAGATGAAGGCAGTGGATGTGTATAATCTTGGAGCCACCCTGGAGGCCTCTTCTGCCTTGTGGATCTCCTTGGTACTGATTCAGGCAACTTTGTAACAAGAGAGGAACTAGGAGCTGCTGGAATAGGTACCTCCACTTCATGTCTTACCTCATTTGAAGGAGAAGAATATGCAATTTCATACAAAAAAGGGTCCAAACGGTGAAAGACATCCCCCCTTATTCAGTGCACTCCTTTTCAAGGAAAGGGAATCTTTCTTCCACAAAAGATACATGTCTACTAATCATTATCATCTTTGTTCTTAAGTTGTACAAGATATAACCTTTTTGGGTGGTGGGATACCCCATGAATACACAAGGGTCAGCTTTAGGCTGAAACTTATCAACATTATGTAATTTCAAGGCATAAGCTAAACAACCAAAGATTCACAAATGGCCTAAAGCTAGGGGGTTTCCATGAATAAGTTCATATGGGGTTTTGAAATTGAGCAATTTAGATGGAGTTCTATTCAGTAAATAAGCAGCTGCTTTAACACACTCACCCCAAAATTTGATGGGAACCCCCCTTGAAACATCAAACATCTTGCTACTTCCAACAAATGTCTATGTTTTCTCTCAACAACCCCGTTTTGTTGAGGAGTGTATGGGCAAGAAGTTTGATGCACAATTCCTTTAGCACAAAAAACAGATTTAACTTCAGAATTAACAAACTCAAGGCCATTATCAGTTCTTACCTTTTTTACAACAGCTCCATATTGACTGGAAACATAAGTCAAGAAAGTTTTAATATGCACAGAGGTTTCAGATTTGTTATGCAGCAAAAATATCCATACCCCTAGTGAAAAATCATCAACAATGGTCAAGAAGTATTTAAAATTTTGATGTGTGGGAGTTCTATAAGGCCCCCACACATCCATGTGAAGCAATTCAAAACAAGCCTTAGATTTAATGGAGCTAGAAGGAAAAGGGAGTTGGGTGTGTTTAGATTGAATGCAAATATCACATTTGTCAATCTTCAAACCAGTCATATGTTGTTTTATTTCATTCAAGTGTTTGAGCACATGTACAGAGGGATGGCCTAATCTTTGGTGCCAAACATTACAACTGAAGTTGTTCAAAGAACGTGCATTACGCATAGAAAATAACAATGTATTTTGATCATCAGTAAGAGTGTAAAGCTATTTCCTTTTCCAGCAAGTATAATCCATGGTAGAGGCTACCGTCCCCTTGATCTTCCCACTCAAGATGTCTTGCAGAACACAAAGATTAGGAAAGAAAAATGGCGACACAACTCTCATCTCTGGTCAACTGTGATATGGATATTAGATTAAAATGAAAACCAGGGACATACAAAACATTTTTTAATCTAATATCATTTTCCAGATGAACATCCCCTATATATGTTACTGTTAATTTCTCTCCATTAGGTACCCTAATCCTCTTAATTGGTCCAAGATAAGGTTGACAATGATTTAAGAGTTTAATATGACTAACAACATGATTAGTGGCACCAGAATCAAGAAACCAAGTAGTTTGAGAAGGAGGAATCAAACCAAGCAAACCTAAAGCGGTCCCCACGACGCCATCAGTTGGCCCCATGTGTCTTTCTTATCAGTAAGTGGATTCTTATCAAGTAATTGAAGAAGACGTTCATATTGCTGGGGAGTGAGATTCGTCATCACATTTGCACTCATGTCAACAGAATGTGTTTCAGCAGAACTCCTGGAATTGGTGTTACGGGATCCTTGTTCCTTAAGGGTCCGTGGCTTCCAATTCGGGGGAAAACCAATGAGATGAAAGCATTGCTCCTTCCTATGACCTTTTCAGAGACAATGAGAGCATTCAACTAGGGAATTTCCTCGACCCTGAGTGCCTCCTCTGCCTCTCCCACGACCTCCCCTACCTCCTCGAGCTAGCATAATAGCATTTTCAGGTGCTGAAATTGGGGAGATAGAGCTAAGGGAGCGTTGAGCCTCATGTTATGAAATAAGGGAATAAGCTTGATTAATAGTTGGAAAAGGAGACAAGAGTAAGATATGACCACGTGCTTGGGCATAGGAATCATCTAATCCCATGAGAAATTGAAATAGACGTTGTTCTTGCACAATTTTGGTATATGCCTGTGAAGTGGCACACGTACAAGATGGGAGAATAACCAGGCTATCAAATTCATCCCACAGATCTTTCAGTCGAGAGTAGTAAGCAGATACAGAGAGTGTACCCTGAGTTAGAGTGCTGTCTGATTTGTCAAAACGCTCTTTGAGCTCAGTCCAAACATGCTGTGCACTATCCGAATAAGTAATGCCACCAGAGATTGACTTATCGACGGAATTGATCAACCAAGAAAGGACAACAGCATTGCATCTGTCCCAAGTTTCCCGTAGACTCGAGATCTGATTTTCACGGGTGCAAGATCCAGTCACGAAGCCAAGTTTATTTCTTCCTAGGAGTGCAATCTTCATAGCACGACTCCATGTGGAATAGTTGGCGGAGCCGGTGAGTGCAGAAGAGACGAGGGTAGTGGCATGTGCGTCGCTAGGGTGGAGGTATAATGGATGGTTAAAAGGAAGATTACCGTCATTTTTAGAGGAATCATCGGCCATGGTTGAATGTGAGGACGTGCAGAAACCGAAATTCGCGATTCCAGAAAGCAACACGAACAAGAAAGCATAGTGCCAAGAAATCACGAACCAGAAGGAAACAAAAATGGCAAGATCGAGGAATCAAACCAAAAGTAAGCGTCCGTGAACAAGAGGAATCAACCGAAGGCGACGGAGAAGAGCCCGACCGGATCTTTGAGGACGGTGCCGAGCGAAGAAAGCCATGAAAACGATCGGTAGAAGAATCTGGAATCGAGAGTGGGATGCGTCGGGGAGTGCGTGTATTTGGGTGTATGACCTCCGGGTCAATAAGATCTAGCGGAAAACGGATCTTGGATGGGCTGGGCTACAGAAGTGACTGGGTTTTTTTGTGTTGTGAATGAAGAATTGGGAAGAAGGCCTGGGCGGAAAAAGAAAATGGCTCTGGTACCATGATAAAGTCACTTTGACAGAATGAATAATACTGGACCTTTATTGAAATAATGGAAACGGTCAATTTACAAAGGGAACAAGGCTTCCTTTATATAGGCAAGCCCCTGTATACTTATGAGCTAACTACAAGAATACTCTCAAGAATATTTCTAAGACTTAAATGACAATCTTGATTCTAACAATTATAATATTATCAATATAGTGAAACAAAACCTTAGTGATGACTTGCTTTTGGTTTGCTCTTTGCCTTTCCCATTCTGATTCTCAATTAACCTCAACCTCCTTCTTAATGACTTCAATGACTTCCTTGCTCTATAAAAAGAATAAATACAAAATGGAGAAGTAGGAGACAGGAGGGAAAAAGAGGTTGAGGAAGGGAAGAAGGGCTAATGATATATATTTAAACAAGTTGAAGAGATAGCATCTACACTCCCACCTTCATGATCGCCCATAGAAGTGCGCTCCCACTATTGATGATGGTTAACATTAGGTAATACTTAATCATATATTAAATATTTTAGTCTAAGAGATATTTTAGGATATAATCAGATTTGTTGTTAAAAATTTGAGGGATTATGATACCATATTAATATGAGCAATATCTAATTTAAACATTTTAAATAATTCAAGGCAGTTAGGGAATTTTAATTCAAAATGTATTTTAATTGTTAAAATATTTAGAATGCTGTTTGTGGGAATAGCGGGGTTATTGGAAGTTATCTTTTAAGTCAAAATATATAAAATAAATTGGTTAAATAAAGAATAGGCTACTTAAATTTAGTAACTACCTTCTCATTATTTTTGTTTTAAATTTTTAGTTGCTACAATAATCTTACCTCGGAGATGGCAGGAGGAGACACTCTCAACATTCCTCCTTTTATATAATCAAATACTATATTAATATATATTATATAACTTAAATATTTTAAATAATTCAAGACAGTTAGGGAATTTTAATTCAAAATATGTTGTAGGGTTTTTGATGTGGTTTGTGAGAGTAGGGGAAATGTTCTAACATAGAGTTAGTCTAGCGGTGTAAAACCCCACTAAATCACTCTAGGTTTCGAGTTCTAATTTCAGAGGAATTACTTGTATTAGGAGGGGCAGCCACGAACCCCAAACTAAATACCGAATAATAATATAAAAAAAAATGGTAGTGGAAATGTTGGAAGTTATCTCTTAAATTTAGTAACTACCTTCTCGTTATTTTTTAATTTCATTTTTAGTTATTATAATAATCCTATTTGCGAGATGTCAGGAGAAAGACGTGTCAGATGGTAGGAGGAGAGACTCTCGAGTTTATCTATGAAGTCTACGTTGGATAGTATACCGAATTTTTGAAAAGCAAAAAAATTAATTTATATTTAGTTAATACTAGTGTATTTACTTATACGCATCTGGTCCAATTCTATAATTAAATATTGTCATATATGTTTCTTATTATAAAACACAAAAATGATTTATATTTAGTTACAACGAGTTTAGAAAATACTCGGGCAAAACTATGATATTCTAAAAAGATTTAATTCAATAATTAAATAGTAAAATATTATACTCCATTATTATATCAGGTAAATGGCAAAACAATATAACATAAATATGAGGTTGAATATGGAAATGATTTTTTAGGCCTTTTTATTTGAAATTTAAAAAATATATGGGAAGTTATGATAATCATATAGAGAAAAATTATTGATTAGATAATCATCTATATAAAATTTTTTTATTTGGATTGTTAAAAAATTAGGGAAGTTAAAAGTAAAACCCATGAGAATTATATAAACCACGGTTGCGTATCATGGGGAGTGGTCACATATTTGAAGAAGTTATCAGGTATATTTGAAAATATAATAATAATCTGCTCAGGATGAACTCAGAGAGTGTTTGTTGATGCAGTTGGGCTGTCCAATTGTACGATTGTAGTAGTGAACGCAAGATACCGACCGCGGGGAGTGTCATGTTCCAATATCGCTCGGATATATCGACCCCGGACATAATGCCACAACTCTGGTTTTGGCTGTAGGTCATACGACACTTGCACCAACTCTGCCATAGACTCGCGGTCGCTCATCTCATCATTTGAGTACTGCTCTGGGTCTTCCTCAGGATCCTCCTTGGGGTCCTCATCTGAGACTGCCCCGGAGATGCTTGGGTTCTGGTCCATATATGGGTAGTACTGGCATACTATTTTGTGCCATCCGTCGCATGAGCAAGCCTCCAGGTAGGTAGTACTCTCCTTCCCATTGTCCGTCCAGTATCCTTTGCTCCGGCGGACTCTGATTCTCCTATGTCTCACCATCAGACAACTCACTGGAACTGCTGCTCATGATCGTGCAACCATGCAAACAAAACCAATATCATTATATAATTTTGATAATGTTAGAACTGCTTATTAACTCTGTCAGAACCACTTGGGTTCCTCCAGAATCGTTTTGGGCTCTGATACCAAAAATGTCAGCACCCATTTCCATTTGGATATGCGCAGGGAAATAATGAACAAGTTCCACAAACAAACAGAAAAGTACAGTTATACTATTAATAAGTATTTGTTTACAGACAATCATTAACAGAGCAGAAATCGATAATAATTACAACTATGTACAAAATATCCCAAAACTATTCCAATTACAGGCTATATACAACCACTACCTTCACCTTGGGAAGCGTGCATGTTAGTTTCCCTTCTCTGTGTCCTTGGCTTTCGAGCCACTAGTACCCGTTGAGACATTTGGTTTAGAAAAAGGGGTGAGATTCCAAGAAATCTCAATAGAAACATACGATCAACATATAAAATTCAAAAATTAAATATGCAATGCACCATATCAAGTAAAATGAAAATTCATATAATCCGTGTGTGTACACAAAATTCAGAGGCAATTAACCCGTTGAAACCAATACATGTACGTCAGCCAAGTCCCTTACTACAGTTAAGTAAGACTAATGTACCTCAGCTAGGTCCTAGACCACTGCTAGGTAATATGCCTCCAGCACATGTTCAAGTCACAAAATATAGTAACACGCATCATGAAAATAGTTATATAGTATATGAGAGATAGTAGTCCCTACCTTAACCTCTTTCCTGTCTCAAAGGGTCCGCCTCTAAAACGTGTTGACTATAGGCGTCCACTCGATCCTAGAACATCAAATGTACAAGAAATAGATTATAACCTATCCATGTATCATTTTAGAAACTTCCATAGTGTTTATTGTGATTATATTAGCCTATGGTGAAAATTTACCAAAATGCCCTCGGGACCCCGGCCTGGTTGTACCCGGCCCGGCTGTACTTTTTTTGAAATTTTGAAATGGGCTATTCTGACATAATTTTTGCCCAAGAAATCCCTTTTCGGACTCAGAATTACAAAATTCATTGCCAAATTACAAAAATACCTTCAACAGCCCCCTACTTCGAGGTTTCAGGGGTGTTTTCGTAATTATGTTTTTCGGCCTTTTTTGAAAAAGTGACCAACTATAACCATAAAGTTTTCCCTCTTGAACTCAATAGAATCATCAAATCATTGAAAATCCAACTCTAAGATCCATTTCTAGAACTGGCCGAAATTATGGTATGCTCCCAAAAAAATCGAGGTTTTGCAATTTCGGCTCCGTAAACGCGTTCCTTTCTACTCCTAATCATTTTATTAACTATTTAATAAGGTCAAAACTACCATTGGAACCAAAATTGGGCAGCATAACCCTTAGGCAACTCAAAATCCAAAATTTAAAACCAATGGCAATCCGGCAAAATTTCACTGATTAAATTACCCACAACAACCATAACAGTCAATTTACAAGAGTTTGGTAGTTGCCTGAAGCTCTCACTAGCTTTTCCTTGACTTGGCTGAAACCCTAGATATCCTAACACCAAAGTTTCAGCTTCACAACCTTAAAGAACATAAAGGAGTAGTTTAGGATCGTAGTTATACACGTCAGAAGCCAAATCGTTGGATGAATTGGCTTACCTTGCGAGATTTCTTCTCCTTTATCTCTCTAAAAATTTGAACATTCTCTCTCTTGTTTCAGGTCTATTTGAGTGTGAAAATGGCAGTGGAATGAGAAAGATAAAGCTTATATGATTATATCTTATATTATTATAATAATTTGTTGAATTTTCCAAAAATTTCAAAAACCAATTTTTTATGTACACAACTCTATGTACATGTAATCATGTCGTTAAGCCAAAATAATATTTTCTTCTCCATGCCACCTATAGGAGACACCTAGGGTCCCTCCCTATAGTCTAAATTAGCTTCACAACTTGTCCAAGTTACGTATACACGTAAAGTCTCAATTTTGGTCAAAATTGCACTTTTTGCTCAAATTTTTCATAAAATCATATTTAATTGACCAAAATATTATAAATATTTTTTCACCTTTATTTTCCTAAATTAATTGAAATTAAATTCAATTAATTAAAAAATAATTTATTTTGTGTTATTTTGGCAAAAATTACGATTTGGTCATAACATTTCCTATTTAATTATTTTTCTTCTTTTTATTTGGCCAATTACCATTTATTTTTGGACCAAATATTTTTTCTATATTTCCTCCATTTTTGGAACTTAATATTGGGTTTTTTAAATTAACCAGATTAATTCCATAATTAGTTTTGCCCAATTTCTCATGAAAATGAATATTTATAAATTCATAAATTCCAAATTCATGAATATTCACCATTTTATTTAATTTCTCAAATAGTTACAATATTCTTTGTGAATATAAATTTTGGGGTGTTACACACGACCTTGATTGTCTGACTCCAGTCCTCCTGATCCTACTCCATACATTGCCTTTAAAAGGCAAAAATAATATGACCTGAGCAGCAATAAGGGTTATTAAAGACATTATAATGAGAATTAAATTGTCAGTTATCAAATCGTAATTAATGGTTATTTAATAGAATAAAATCTTTTAAATGTCATTAAAATACATTAAAGCTCTAATAGTCATAACCAACTATCAGTTCAAAGACTTCTCTTATCAGCATTTTTACTAACTCAAGCTCACATTTTATTATATATTAGGGCGTTGCTAATCTTAAGATATATGATATTTCTTCATTTGACACACTCACACAGAATATTTTTACCAATGATATATGTATAAATATATAATCGATATCAATATATTTAAAAAAGAAAAAGAAAGTTGACAGATTAATTTACATATAGTGGACTACTGCTGCGCTCTTCAGCTGGGTTATATTATTAAGATTTGATTATCACACGGAAATATCAAACAGTGACACATAAATAAGACAAGTAGTTGTTCTTATTATTAACTTGTTTGATAGAGCAAACGAAGTAGAAATCTCAATGCTCATATAGTGACAAAGCACTATTTATTAATATCATAAAGACATAAACTGGGGGAGGCATGTGATGAGAAGTTGAAGGGATGGAACAAGCACGTGACCGATAGATAGGCTTTGAGGCAGATTGAGATTTAACAGTTGAAGAAGCAAAAACAAGCTACTCCGATGCCATCGACGTGACAACTTCCCTGAAAAGCACCTTCTCTTAAGCATGTAGCATCACATTCAGCATCGTCCCCACAAAAACCAGGAAATATTTTGCTACGGTGTTCACAAACTGCTGCTTCAACATTATTCTCTGCACATACATATGTGTGTTTGCGTGAGAAAAAGAGTTGGTAAGAGAACATGCAGGTAAATGTAAGAGTTAGTTGAAGAGTTTAATTTGGTGTAAAAAGTAAGACCTCAATCTTTCTTATTTGTGCAAACTCCTTTATCTCCTTTATTTATCAGTTTTTATTATGTACGCAATCTATAAAAGGTTGCATTCAATGTAAATTGATCAAAAGGAAGAACCTTTTAGGAAATTCAATACACTTGTTTTAAAAATAAATGACTAAATTAATTTTCTTATCAGTATATAAACTAGTTAATTGACTAGAGGGAGTATGCACTCCCATAATCTTATTTATAAATCACTTCGTTCCAACATGTTTTACCGAAATCAAGAAGAAAACCCTTAAGCCTCATTTATTCTACCATATAATTTAATAAATTTTCAACTTTACTCCTATTTAATTTACAGTACTCTAACCCAATAGTACAAAGTCTATACAATATTAAGTCAATGGAAAAATTGTATATGTATGTAAAAATCTAATGACATGATTTATAAAGAACAAAAAAAAAAAATTCTACCTCTACCTTATAAATAGAATTAGAGGAGTATATAGATAAAATACAAGCTGTGATAATACGTGTGACACGTATTGCTAACATTTTTAGCTAAATATAGGAGACCATGCACATCCATTTATGTAAAAATGTTTAAGCTTAAATATATACAAAATATGAAAAGAGAAAATGATAAAAACTAGTGGGTGTTTAATTTTGTGATGTGTGTAAACTGACCGTTGGGAGAAAAAACCAAGAGGGCAATGGAGAGGACGACAAATAGCTTCAAAAAGGAGGAAGGCATGTTTGGTGAGACTTATTAGAGTTTTAGATAACTAATCAGTCAAGAGACTTGCTTCCGAGTTTGAATTGAAACAACGCACACATATATAGGATGGTGTGCTCTTTGTGAATCTCGCCATTTCATTAATTTCTTTGGATTGAACAACAAATGAATGATCTGTTTGTTTGTCCTCCATCGGTTTCTTTTCCTTTGGCATCTTGAAAGCATCGGTTTAAGTGCCTTACATACTCCTCTGGTTCTATTGATAAGGCAAAGAGAAGAATTTTTTTAATCATATTTGCAAGTTACATTAAAATTTTCATATGAATGTATATTTTTTCCCTTCATTTATTATTGCGTTACTTTGTTGGTATAATGTATATTAGATAGGGATAAAGTTGAATAGTTATTGAATTTATAATAAAGTTAATAAAGTTTAATATATATATATATATATATATATATATATATTTTTGTCCATAGGTATACAAATGGCGTTTATAATAACAAGATACGCACACAGACCAATTAGACGTGCCCGTTTGACTTGGTTTTTTACAATTTCATCACTTACAGTATGGTCTTAGCATCAGAAGACATTGTTGGATAACAGTTGTCAACAACTATGCAAATCTTTGCGTGAATTATTAGGAGTTTTAATTACTCCACCGCTCCTTTTTATAAATAACATTTTTTTTTTGGATATGGTCCTTTTTATAAGTAATAAATCCCTTTTGTCTAAAAAAAAAAATTTATCTTTCCACTTTTACCCTTATTGAATATATGCCTTTATAATAATTACTACTCCCTCCGGTCCTAATTATAGAGTAACATTTGGGAGTTGATCTTGATCTTAATTATAGGAAAAAGTTCTAATTTTTGTCAATTTCTTCCCAAAATGCCCCCTATTAATACTTTCTCAATAATAATTAAATACAATAATAATTTAAGAATACACCTATGTATTCTATAAAGTGAGTAAAACTTGCAACTCATTAATGTCACATACTCCTCAATTTTACTGTTTTTTTAAATTTTAAGTTTTAAATAAGGGAATTTTAGGAAAATAAATATGATTAACTAATTTAACTACTATCCTTAATTTCTCCAAAATTAGATAAATATGTCCTATAATTAGGACCGGAGGGAGTATAATACATGCACTGAGAACAAGGAAATTCCTTCACTTAGCATCTGTCTGCAATAAATTATACTTATTTCACATTTTTTTTTCTAAATTACTCTTATTTTCACTCATTATCTCTCTATATTAAATTTCCACTCTATCTCTCCATATTAAATTTCCACTCTATCTCTCCTAAGCCCTATTTATGAAAAAGAGTATTATGAAAAAGAGTATAATTGAAAAAAATTTACATATATTACATACTTATTGCTTTTAACTGAATTTAACTATATTTTTTATCCTCGTAATCGTTACTTATAAAAAGGATTGGAAAAGTAATTAGGTTACACCTCAAAAATTAATGAGTGACCGGCTTTAAATGTAAAAGAACCCACATCTCAAAAACCTTACGTATTTGAAAATATTTGAGGATATAATTCATAGACAAAATAATAAGTCTTTTATATATTTCATTTGAATTAAACTTACAAGCTAGACATAGAAATTTCAGCAGGACCTCTCCTAAAAATAGGATACTCTGAGAGTTTAACATATTCAACAACTGTTTAACAAACGAAGTCCAGCTCCTTATTAATAGATATACTATATATATATAGATATACAATGAAGATGAGGACCCTTACTATAATTTACGTGGAGCTCCTAGAACATGATTTACAAAATGTAATACATAAGTTTAAATTTAAAATTGAATGAAGAATTGTTCAAGACCACTCTTCAACCTCAATTCAACACAAAAGCCCCTTGACGATGAGCAGGAGTACAAGTTCAGCTACGTAGTATGAGACCAAATAATTTTTTGGTGAATAATGTCCCATTAATGAAATTGACTAAAATACTAAAAGAAATAAATTGATTGGATGAAATTATATAATAAAGAGATAATATTTAATTTCAACTTCCAAAAATGAAATTGTATAGATCGTTAAATAAATAATACCAAGTACATAATATAACAAATTGTTTTACGGATTTAGTTTAAAAACAATATACCTTCTTGTAGGACTTCAACCGAACGAATAACAAGTGTGGACGAATAGTCCACGAGGGAAAGTAACCAAGCACGGATGGAAGCCATGAAGACAAGTGTGAAAACACAGTCTACGAGGGTAAGTAACTAAGCAACTGTAGCACAAGGCCACGAAACAAGAATAAGTACAAGACCCACGAATATCAAGCGTGCGTACTATACCCTTGAATATCAAGCGAGCTCGAGTTAACCATGGCGTGCCAAGGACTAATAGTGCTGCTATTAGTAACCAGGTTTTATATTCAGTCCTCTCAAAAACATGTTCAAGCAAGCTTGGGACCATTTTATCAAAGCAATGAAAAGTTCTTTCAATACCATGATAACTCATGTCAAATATGATATAATAGTATACCTCAGCATGAAAGTTCACAAACAATATTTCAAAACTTTCTTTTAAATTCAATTTGTCGACAAAACGCTTCCCATATAATAAAACTTACAAACAAACATTTTGAAATACAAGACTATCTTAACATGAAAAGATATGAAAGATATCTTGAAACTTTCCTTATCATTTACATGTATAATAATAAATTATAGTATAAACCAATAGAAGAATAAATAATAACCAAAAAAAAAAAACTATCCGTAGCACCCCAAATTTTATTCCCCAATATGCCTTGTAAACATTGGTGGCATTTAATGAAATGGAAGGATGAATTTTGGAGAATGTGATTATGCTGTAAGTAAAATTTCCTGTGAGGCAGTGGGTTTGTCATGTGGTTTTGGATGACTAAATGATGATAAAAAATTATGAAATTTTACAGAGTGAAAGTAAACATCTAAAGCTTTAATTTAATTGGTATATATGAATCATTTGAAGCTATATACAAAAAGTTATGAATTTTTGAAGTTAGTCCAGAAAAACTGGAAAGTTTCTGGAACAGCTTCCAAAAACTAACAATCTAGGAACGATGTTCTTCCAATTGGCAAACTTCTATATTTTTTCTTGAAACTAGACTCAATAAGAGTTCTATAGCCTTTGGAATCGCTCCAATTCAGTGTCTATACAAATTTAATTATGATTTTTCAAATTTAGGGCAAAAATTCTACTAGAATTTCTGATAAATCCAAAAATAAAGAAATAATGTGATGGCAAGTTTTGAAATTATGAGGTACATGGAAAATTCATTTGGGCTGATGGAAGGACCTCCTAGACATCATTTATCATGGACCAAGGAAGGAAAATATGATTTACATGTTATTGGGCTTTAGGACATCAACTACATGAAGATAAGTTATGCCTTAAAGGTCAAATTTTGGAATTTTGTTTAAATAAATAATTAAAGGCATAAAGTAGCATATTATAAAAACACATTTCATCTTCTTCCTCCCCCAAAACCTGACGTCCTTCAGCACTTAAGAGAGAGATGGTAGCTGAAATCTTAGAGAGAGAAGGAGAAGAAATTCACAAGGTAAGCCAATTTCTCCTATGATTTAGCACCTAACGCGTATAACTCTACTCCTAAGCTACTCTTCTATGTTATTCAAGGTTTGGGAAGCTCAAATTTGGTGTTGGGAAGCTAGGGTTTTTGGCCATATCAAGGAGAGTCAGAAGGAAGCAAAAGATAACTTCTAAACCTTCGAGTATTAACTGTTCTGGCTGCTGTAGTCGATTTAATGGGTGAATTTTTGTCAGATTGTCTTTGGTTCTGAAATTAGAAAATAGGTTGTAGGGGCTGTTATGCTACCAAAATTGGTACTAAATGGTAGTTATAACGTAATTAAATAGTTAATATGGTGATTAGGAGTAAAAAAGAACACGTCTGCGGAGCCAGAATTTAAAAACCCCAATTTTTCCTGGGGAATACCCAAGTTTTGGCCAGGTCTATATCTAGGGGTTAGATTTGGATTTTTGATGTTCTGATGATTCCATTGCATTCAGGAGGGAAAATTAGGTGAGGTTACAGTTGGTCACCCTTTTAGAAAAGCCCGAAAAGGCATAATTACGAAAATTCCCTTGACACCCTGAAAACCTGAAATAGGCGAATTTGGTAGTGAATTTTTTCTTTTGGTAGTGAATTTGATAATTCTGAGTCAGGAAATGGATTTCTTGAGTGAAATATGTCAGCATGGCCCATGTCAAAATTTCAAAAAATGTACAGCCGGATCGAGTACGGCAGGGTGGAGGTAAGGCAGGCCCCTTGGGGCATTTTGGTAATTTTTTAATATAGACTCATATAACCACAAAAAATGCTATGGAAGTGTCTAAATTGTACATTTGACATTTTAGGATTGAGTTGAGAGCCCATGTTACTGGCACGCAAATCGAGGCACAAAGTTCGAGGATTCCCTTTTAGGATAAAAAAGGTTTAAGTATGGAACTTACCTTATTTGCATGTATTTGATATCTCTGCTTGTGTAATGATGTATGTGATTTCTTTACTTGATTGTGTAGAGCATAGTTGAATAATGAAGCTCTATTTCTGTTTATACTATGACTATAGTTATGTTGTATGAAACAATGAGCATACAGAAATGTCATTATGGGGCATGCATTTAGTTAAAGCTAACATGTCATACATATAGCATATATCATGCATGCATTATAGTATCTGTTTCCTACTAAGATTCTCTCAAATCTCACCCTCCCCTACCAACAATTTAGACAAGTTAAGGCAGAAGGTATACTGAGAACAAAGAAGAGAATCGTACGAGGGGGACGTCGTGGTGGAACAAACACGAGAAGGTGTCTGCATTTCACTGGGACAAGTTTAGACATCCAAGTAGCTCTGTATGGCTACATTGATTATAATTATCATGTACAAACCCCTATGGGGAATTTCTATAATCCTACATATAATATCAGTATATTTATACAATTCCTTCGTTGTTCACCATACCACGTAATAATATTCCGCTGCAAGTCAAAATAAGGTAAGGGTCTGACACTATCATCATTCCTTACTCATTTCAACATAATTAAGAAATTAAATAAGTGTAATAAAATTTTCTTGATATAAAATCATGCTTAAATGAGGTAATTAATTTAAAATATAATAAGTAGTAAAATATCATTTATAAATATTATAATGAGATGCTATTAACTCACCTATAGAGTTTTCTACCTATGAAACTCTTTCTTGATCTTCAGCTTCAAACTTGCTCCCTTCCTCCTTTTCTATTGTTCAAAAAAAATTTATCATTACTCCAACTAAAACTTCATATAAGATTTTTATATTATCTGACTCAGCAAAACTCATCTTTTTTTTCACAATGACGCCATAAAGTTTCTTTCTTAGCTATATCATAAGATCCCATAACATCCAAATTTCCTATATATATAGAAGAGAAAATAGCTATTATTTCCCCCAACCATCTCATGGAAACTAAAGTATAAATCATATTCAACCAAAAATAGTATATAATTTACTTTCCACAATCAAAGAATTATGTAAACACATATCCATATGAATATTTTCATTTGAGACATTTCATCAAAGACCTAATGTGCATTCTACATCTCATCTCATACAACCACACTATCACTTTTTATTATTACGCAACTACTTCAAACATAATTCTTAAGTCTCAAGGCCTTTCAATTCAAATGTCTTCACAAGATTTGACTCATTCACTTCAAAAGAAAAAAAAAACATTAAATTTCCAACGGAAGCAATTTCTGTGGCAAATTCCGATGGATTTCCGTTGAAAATTTTGTAGGAAAAGTTTCAACCGGAATTTTTTCTGTGGCTAATTAGCCACAGAAAATATTCCGTGGCATATTCTGTCAAATATTCCTTGGAAAATTTTTCGTTAGAAAAATTAAAAATTATTATTATTTAATTAATTATTATTTTTAATTCAATTTAATTTTTAAAAAATATCCTTATAAAAATTGAAATTATGATATTATTAGCCATATAAATATTTAAAAATTTGAGTTAATACCATCTTTCATCCCTCAAGTTTTTCCTCATTTTGGTTTTGGCTTCTCAAGTTTCCAACCACATGTTTTGGTCCATGTAGAGGCAAAATGGTCATATAAAAAATAAAATTGATTAGTTATTAATTAATATTAATAAAAAATTATTAGTTAGTAATTATTTATTAGTTATTGATTAATGTTAATAAAAAAATTAATTTTAGAAACTAGACAAAAATATAGTCATATGAAATTTATTTAAGATGTACAATTTTTTAATTTGAAGTTAATTTATATTAAAAATTATAAGAATATATAAAATTATTTTATATTATTATTACATTTATATATAATAAAAAAATATATTTATAAATAATTGATTATATATAATAAGATTATATCTATATAATTGTGTAATAATAAAACGTCAAAGCAGTTGAGCCCATCCAGTAAGGTATTGCTCCCATACGGACAAGGTTGTGGATTCAAACCAAAGGAGGGTAGGTTGAGTTGCATTTTCAGGAAAAAAGAGATTGCGACACATGGCGGAAGGAGGCTACGACACATGGCGGAGCAAGGCTGCACCATGTGGCTTATCTGGGCACCGGTGACAAGGCGGAGGCCGCCGGAGCTGCCACGTGCCACCAACGGTGATGAGGTGGTGGCCACTGGAGTTGCCATATGGCTTTTTAAAATTTTAAAAATAAAAAATAATTTTGCAAGGGAATTTTTGCCGAAATTCAATTTTGTCAATTGAATTCCGTCGAAAATTGGTTTGTCACATTATTATTAGCTACAGAATCCATTCCGTCGGAAACTTTGAATCTCAATTCTGTGGCAAATTCTGTCAAAAATTTAGTGTATTTTTGTAGTGATTATGACACCTCTTTAAAATCCCTTCTATGCTTCTTATGACATAAGTCTTAACTATCAAGCAATTTCAACAAACATTCCAACTAAATTCTTTTCTTAGGCATTATATAATAAACAATTTATGCGCAATAATTATCAAACAAGTTTATCAAGCATCTTGAATTATATGTCCAGCTTATTTTTACTTCCATTACCCCCCTAATTCAAGAATAGATCATAGCAACCAAAAATTATAGAAGTCCAAGGAAAACCACACACTCACAACATTCATAAGATTCCAGAAAAGAAAATCTTAAGCTTACTTTAACAAAAAAATGTCTTCAGCTGCAACGGAAATAAAGAAGAATTTGCACATTCTAGCAACAATCAAGGCTTCAATCCTATCCAAAAACACGTCCAGCAATGAGGGGAAGAAGAATCTGAATGAACTACTCTCAGTCCATGCGAAACTTGGGCAAGAAATGAGCAAGACACAGAATGAAAGAGGGAACAAATCGTTTATGCGATTCTGGGTAGAAAATGGAGGTGCCGACGGATGATCAGTTGGCCGAAGAACAGCAACAAACGGACATATGGCAGTGGACGGACGGTGACGGCAAGGAAGGACGAAGTAACATAGATGAACGAAGGAAGCTGGCTGGAGCTTTAGATAGCGAAGCTTATCTGGCCTTGCAGAAGTGTATAAAACGCTGAAAAAAGAAATCTGGTCCTTCATCGTTTTCTAAAAAATATATATGTATATATATGCATAAAGGCATTTAAGTAATTTTTATTGTATTGAGACAAAATAAAATTAACAATTTCCGTAGAGAGGATTCAAACCCAGGACACAATGAACATTCAACCATCCCCAATTCTATTAAGCTTCAAGCTTCTTTTTGTCACCAAACTACAATAAATAATAAATATATTAATTATTTTATTATAATTTAATTTAATTATTTTTTTCTGGGCTACTACAAATTATTTTGACAACATTTAATTAAGGGCCAAATAATTTGTTGGCTAAAGCTTAATTCTTTATGTCTTGTTTGTAACATCCAAAATTTCGGTCACCCAAAATTCCTTATATTTAAACGATTAAAATGGCAAATTAAAGAGCTAGAATAAATTGTGAAATTAATTATTGGGTTTTCCAAAAGCCTAATATTGAGGCCCAAAGTAGATGAATATGTAACACCCCAAAATTTTATTCATCAATATATACGGTAATTGTTGGAAATAATCCATGAAATAAATGGTGAATTTTGTAAAATGTGAATAATGCTTTCAGTGAAATCGACTGCGAGGTAGTAAGTTTGTCATATGGTTTTGATAACCAAATGATGACAAACATTTATGACATTTTTCAGAATGAAAGTAGATACCATAAGCTTTAATTTGATAGATCAAATGAATCAATTAGAGCCATATACAAAGAGTTATGAATTTTTGAAGTTAGCCCAAAGAAACTAGAAAGTTTCTAGAACAGCATCTAAATAAATTAATTCTGGGAATTTTCAGCTTCCCAATTGTCCAACTTATATATTTTTTCTTGAAACTAAACTCAATGAGGGCTTTATAGCCTTTGCAATCACTCAAATTCGATGCATAAAAATTTAGTTACAATTTTTCTAAGTTTGGACAAAAAATCTGTCAGAATTTCAAATAAATCCGAAAATAGAAGAAATTTATGATGGCAATCTTGTAATTATGAGATAATTAATATTAGCCCATTTTGACACTAACAATGACCCTAGGACGTCATTTGCATGGGCCAAAAAGAGGAAAATAATATGTACATGAAATTGGGTTTAGGACATCAACTATATGTACATAAAGTTATTATATAAAAAGTCAAAGTTGTAAAATTTATTTTGTAAGTAAATAATTAAAGGAAAAAGGCAAACATTATAAAACATTTTCTCCTTCCTCCTCCATGCGAAAACTGACGTTCATGATCATGAAATAAGAGAGACAGAGCTTGAGAGAAAACTAGAGAGAAGGAGAAGAAAACATGCAAAGGTGTTTGAAGAAAGAATTTTAGGGTTGTGGAGTTAGGGCTTTCGGCCAATAAGGGGAAAAGCAGGAAAGAGCAAAAGGACCAAGTAGAGAGCCTGAGGGGATGGCACGCAAATCGAGGCATACATTTCACGTAGAAAAAAAGGCTTAAGACAGGTGAATACAAAAGGTATGCAGAGATCAGAGACAAGAACTACACGAGAAGATTGCAGTGGTTGAATGAAAAGAGGAAGATGTCGTCGTTTCATTAGGATGGGTTTAGACAATCTAGTAGCCCTATGCGACTACATTATTTGAAATTATTAGGTATGAACCCCTGGTGGGAAATTATGTAATTATGTACATATTATCAGTATCTTTATGCTATTTCTTTGTTGCTCACCGACCATGCATTAATATTCCATTGCAAGCCAAAATAAGGTAAGGGTATTACATTTTGGTATTAGAGCCCAAGTGGTTCTGTAAGAGCGAAAGTGGTTCTGGCAACAAGATAGTATACTAATAAGGTCTTGATTATGTGGCAGAAGGAGATATGTATAGAACGGGGCACTAGGTAAGTGAACTACCGCTTTTCTGTGAATCAACCCCGAAAGATTTGGGAATACCTGAGGGCAGATAGTGGTGCAATACTAGACTAATGATGGTCTGAAGAAATTGCGGACACCAAGGGAGCGGGTCTGAAGGACAACTTGGTGGACTTCAGGAAGCATATCTTATGGTACGTGTTCAAGTACATGTATCAGAGCTAATATACTATCCATACACGACATCTAGTCGGCCGGAGGTAGCTAGCATGATGGTTGAGACAAGGGAAGTCTCAGGGTACCGGGGGCAGGAGCAAATAAAGCTGATATCTGCGTTTTGGCACAATTTCGGGCACTTCGCACAGTCATCATATTGCAAAATTTGATTGCACCCCAATCAACTAACATTTTTCAATAAACCATTATTGAAACAAGAATTTACCTTGAATCAGGTCGGGGGACTCCTGAGCCTCTTTATGTGTCATCATGAACACTTGACCCTGAGTCCTAGGTCTTTGCTCAACCTTCGGCCGGTTGCATTCTCTAGCCATATGTCCAGGTTGTTGGCAATTATAACAAATCATTTGCCCCGAGCAAGTTTTGCTAAGGTGATAACCCTTGCATTGGGCGCCCATCGTTCCCACTGGAGGTTTCTGATCATCACGACCCCCAGATTGGTAGGGCTTCTTGCCACTGTCCTCAGGTGAGAACCCTTGCCCCTTTAGCTTCTGAGAAGTACCGCCCTTACTAGGCTCACTATGACCACCACCAGCCTTAGCCGGATACAACTCTCTAAGATTGCTCTCAGTGATCCGACATTCTTCAACGGCCTTGTTGAACTTGGAAAACTGATGGGTGGCGAGTCTCTTTCTCATATCACGCCTTAAACTCCGAATTAACATGTCTGAGCTCAACTCTTCATCATCCATTTTCTGTCTCAACCTTGAGACTATACCTCTGGACTACTCACGGTCCTATCATTAGCTATTTTCAAGTTAGTGGCACATTCTGTTTTCATAACGTTAGGTCAATATTCTACCACCAACAATCAGTACCCCTCTAGCTTGCACATAGCTAGTCGTGTTTGCACCTTTGATTATACTCTTCAAATTCTCAGGTAAACCACATTGGTTCACCACATCCCCATCACAATTACTGTATACACACATCCCTTAAACTCATATTCGATTCCTCATCTCAACTATGAGATTATATTCCATAGCCACCCGTTGTTCTATCAAGAACTATTCTTATTCAATCAGGGAATGCTCTATTATCATGATTTTTTTCCCTTTTCTAGAATAGCAACTAGCATCCTCGAGAAACCTCATATTCATTTCCAATACATTCCAGCTTCACGTTCTAGTACCTCAGACCATCGAGGTCAAATCAGGTTCCCAAGAATCAGTTCAACTATTGAGCTAAATCCTTGGATCACAATTCAATTCTTAGAATCTCAACATTAACTGTGCCAGGAAATCACTTTCCCTTATTTCTACGGATTATCATTAACTCCAACTTAAGTTCAATCATCTCTGCCAGCCTAAGGCACACTGGTCCCCTAGGTCTTAGGGCCTTTGGACACCTAAGTCCATTGTAACATCACTGCCATATAATATCATACAGCCTAGGGTCTCTAACCCAACATTTAGGTTCATCCGGAAATCTAGAACCTCAACATTTCATACATTAGCAGTCATTTTCCTTAATCATACCCAATAGTAAGAATTAAGATCAATAGCACCTACTTTACCCTTCACGGTATTTAGGTAGTAACCTCAACATTACTGAAGGTTCAACATTATCCATCAGGTTCACGTGGTTTGAGCTTCTGGCATGCATTAGAACCACAGTGAAACCACTTCTCATTTCGACCTAAGCACTAATTAGCTTAGACCTAATTCAGGCTTATTCCCAACCTTCAGTATCATCAGATCGAATCTCCTAGGATCCACAAACGATTTGGTCACCATTACTCATATAGCACCGTATATCATATTCACATTCCTTTGACCCTACAATATTACTAAGGATCATCACTTAACATGGAGAGACCACAAAACCTTTACTATGCCTCTAATTGCCATATCCCATCAAATGGACCTTTCCGACAGTATTCACTACAACAGAACTGTCCCAATTCAAAATCAATACCTACATTATCAATATCTCCATGCATTTAAGCACTCTTTAAACTATCTAACCTAAATGATCATTGGTCATAAAGAAACCTCAAAATCATAACCACTCCGCAAGTCTCCATGACCTTACTAACTCAACCCCTCAAGGCCACCTACCTTAGGGTTTCCCTGAGTTGAGCATGCTTAACATTCACATACCCTTCCATAACTTTATCAAATTCAATAAACTATCTGGAGACTAGTCATTCCCTTATTCATACCTCAATCCTTTGATCGACACATCAGAGTTCCAATCTTTATTATCCACTGTATGAGATTAGGTGGATTGTCCTTCAATTCCCCCACCTCTGGGTCCAATGGTCTAACTCTAGTGTGAACCATTCTGTCCTTTAACCTTACAATTGATTCACCCAATCAGAAATCATAATAAGAAGTATACATATATTCCTTAACTCTTATACACCAACAATAACAGGAATATACATGTGTACACAAACCAAAAATTATCAATCACTATCACTCAGGCACAACTAGGGCAACTATCCTAGCAATTCATACAAATGCCAGGAACATTGCTCTGATACCACAAATGTAACCCCCTTCACGCTTAAGGCTGAGATTTAGTTCATAAACACGTAATTGATGTAGAATTAGAGACCTTAGATGATTTTGGGACTTCAACAAAAACAAACTTCCCAAAATCATGGCTTACAAAAATCTTTACAAAATCTATTTATGACGGTCTCATATTCACATTTCAATACTAAATGGCCTGTACAAGTTGATTTCATTCACAAATATCAGAGTATAAACAAATTCCCGACACACTCGGGTTCCATTCATTAAGTAAGGGATTTACAAAGGCACAAAGCCCACAATTCATTACCCTTATTCTTGGGGATTACGCAAAATCATACTACCAATCCCATTTTACATAATTGTTTCTTAAAAACATCCAATAGATATACAATGATAACCATTAATCCAAAATATACTCCTAAACTGGAGTTCTAACTACTCTTCATCGCCCGCTTTCCCTTTGATCCTTCTGCCCTATCTAAAACATGGTTTTTGGGAGAGTGAGATTCTAAGGAATCCCCGTAGTAACAAATCAATCATATAATGTACAATAATAATGCATGTAAGCAAATCATTAACCACAACAAGCAACTACAACGGCAATTACAACGGCAATGGTTAGTATGACACATGTCATCCCTTACGATTGCTCACGCTGAATTGCTCACGTTGCATTGCATCACAGCAATCCACACAATACATTTCACCACAGCTGGGATTAATATAATGCATTTCATACACAAGCCATACAGGCAAGATACATAGATCCCACGGCTGGATTCACAAACGCCGCCCCACGGGTCGGATTCACAATATCCATGTCGATTACGACGGCAGTTCAACGGCCGACCTAGACATGACCACCGTCAATCCCTACAAGGCTCACGCTGACCTGCTCACGCCGTAATGGACCATGGCACACATTTCACAAACTCAACGATAAGTTACGCATGCCAAAACATCATACATAATATGAGAGAAGAGTCACTACCTTGATCCTTCCAGGCGTACTCCGGCACCGGTCTCTCCCGCCTAGGGCAAATATCGTATCCTAGAATCATGATTAGGGATGAAGAGTTATATTCTATTCCAAGACTTATTTAACTTGAAACACTTAATTTTGGTTATCATAATGGACCCTTAAGAGGCCACAAATGCCTCTAATAAAAGCCCTAAAAGGTTGGGAAACAATAGGTTAGAGATCTCCTTTCGAAAACTCAAAGTGTTGGAACACAGGGGTGGGCTGCGGCCCACCCTTCCTTGGGCTGCAGCCCAAATATGGTCAGAAGGTCGTGGGCTGCGGCCAGCCACTGGCCAGCCACTCTTGGGCCGCGGCCCGAACAGGCCAGAAAGTCTTGGGCCGCGGCCAACTACTCTGGGCTGAACTTCAAAAAATCATAACTAATTCTAGAAAAATCGAAACAAGGTGATTCTAAAGCCAAATGAACGGTATATGAGTCCTCTTTCAAGGAAAAATATATCCCTTAACTGAAAATTAATAAGAAAATACAGAATCACCAAAAACTACACACTACTCCAAAACAGAGTTCTGTTTCAATCCCAAACTTTGGACAACCATATCTCACAGAATTATTAATGAAATGATACAAAATATATGTCCATTGTGAATTTTGGAATGTGAAATTTAAGACTGGAAAGTTTCATAATTTTCCAATACCATTTGTTCACTCAAAATGCTCATGCAAACGGACTGTGCAAAACAGAGCTCAAACCAAACAACTTTCCAACTTTTCCCAAATGATTTTAATGAATCCAAAATTAATAACCAAGCTCATTCCCACACAAAATCACTCAAGGAATTCAATGGGAATGCCAAAATCACCAAAATCCTATTCCATTATCATTCTTTGGTTTTGGGTAACATTAAACACTAAACTCCCAAAATCTCCAAACTTAGCAATTTCAAACCCAAATAAATTCTATCTATCCAGGATGCATTCCAAACATACAAATTTCATACCAAACACATACCAAACTCCTAATGGCCCTCTTTTTCGAAAATGGCCCCAAAATTCCAGAAAATTCAAAGTATTTCAAATGGTATGAAACTTAGATAGAAAGATAGGTCTCACTCACCTTATCAACTTCTCCAAAGAGAGTTCTTGATTCACCACTTCCCAAAATTTCGTGTGGCCACAAACCACAACCAATGGACAAGCTACAACCATAGAAATGTTGCTCTTAACTCATGGATCAACTTTAATGAAGGGAGTTTAAGCAATAGAGATCATTTACCTACTCAAAGATCAAGCTTTCTTCCTTCCCTTGCCTTCAACAATGGCGCCCATGAGAGAGAAGAGAGAGAACGAGAGAGAGAGAGAGATGGAAGAGAGGTGGAGATGATGATGAATGCAGAAAAATCTGCCCCACCCCCTCCACATACGCATGAGAGAGAGAGAGAAAAGAGGAAAAATGAATAAAATAAATGGTGTTTTGACTTTTCCAACACCTTCTCTCATCCTAACCACTTGCCACATGTCTCCACCTCCTTGGCTCTCATAAAGCAAGTAACCAATTTAGTTACTCTAACCACTTCATTAGCCATTTAATTTCACATCTCATGCCCTCTTAATTAGTAATTAATCTCTTCCATTAATCACTAATTTAGAGCCATTCTTTTAATTTCCCAACAATTATGGTATATTAATTAAAAACGCCATACAACACGTAATTATTCCACTTTAATTCGATAATTATCCTCAATAATTATCATTAGCCTTTAATCAAAAATTGGGGTGTTACACTTTCGGCCAATAAGGGGAAAAGCAGGAAAGAGCAAAAGGACCAAGTAGAGAGCCTGAGGGGATGGCACGCAAATCGAGGCATACATTTCACGTAGAAAAAAAGGCTTAAGACAGGTGAATACAAACGGTATGCAGAGATCAGAGACAAGAACTACACGAGAAGATTGCAGTGGTTGAATGAAAAGAGGAAGATGTCGTCGTTTCATTAGGATGGGTTTAGACAATCTGGTAGCCCTATGCGACTACATTATTTGAAATTATTAGGTATGAACCTCTGGTGGGAAATTATGTAATTATGTACATATTATCAGTATCTTTATGCTATTTCTTTGTTGCTCACCGACCATGCATTAATATTCCATTGCAAGCCAAAATAAGGTAAGGGTATTACATTTTGGTATTAGAGCCCAAGTGGTTCTGTAAGAGCGAAAGTGGTTCTGGCAACAAGATAGTATACTAATAAGGTCTTGATTATGTGGCAGAAGGAGATATGTATAGAACGGGGCACTAGGTAAGTGAACTACCCCTTTTCTGTGAATCAGCCCCGAAAGATTTGGGAATACCTGAGGGCAGATAGTAGTGCAATCTAGACTGATGATGGTCTGAAGAAATTGCGGACACCAAGGGAGCGGGTCTGAAGGACAACTTGGTGGACTTCAGGAAGCATATCTTATGGTACGTGTTCAAGTACATGTATCAGAGCTGATATACTATCCATACACGACATCTAGTCGGCCGGAGGTAGCTAGCATGATGGTTGAGACAAGGGAAGTCTCAGGGTACCGGGGGCAGGAGCAAATAAAGCTGATATATGTACTTTGGCACAAGCACATAAAAGTTAAGCATGTGCTCAACCTTGGGAAATCTCAGGATAGGTGACCCCTTGGGAAGTTAAGTTGGCAAGGTCATAGAGACTTGAGGAATAGTAGTTGTCTTAAGGTTTTTTCATTGCTAATAATTATTTGAATTAGATGATTCAGAGGATGCTTAGAAGAATGGAGATGATGACGATATAAGTATTAATTTTAATTTGAACCGTTTCTGTTGCATAAAAGTTCATTAGATAAGGTGATGGGAAACTCGAAGTATAATACATGTTTTAAGGTATCTCTGTGCTAAGCAATGATTCTTGGTAATCTCGTGGTGTCAAATGGATGTAGATACGATGTACGGTGTTACATGATGTATGGTTCTAAGAGTCAAGATAAACTACAGCTCTAAGAGGGTGACTTACTAAGTGGTGATTTTCCCAGAACGGAATCTAGCTAAGTAGGATGGTGAGTCTATACGATCTGTAATGGTGTGCACTGTGTGGTTTATACTGAAGCAATTTGTGTAGTTCATAGTGAAATGAGCTGTATGGTAGTAATCTGTGTGGTTTGTGGTGATATGACCTGTGTGGTTTACTGCATGGTGAACTGTATGGTCTACAGTATGGTGACCTATGTGGTCTGTAATGAGGGAATCTATGTGGTACAACATGTGTGGTTTGTAATGAGGTGACTTGTGTGGTACGACCTATGTGGTTTGCTATGTGGTAACTTATGTGATCTTTGTGTGGTATAATTTGTGTGTTATGTAATCTCTGTGTGGTATGCGATTTGTGAGGTGTGTAATACCCCGAATTTTGAGACTTGAGCTTAGAGAATAAGCCTGAGATTAGTGGATTGCTAAGCCCCGGTTTAGCAAGATCCTAAATTGTGATTAGGAGTTAATGACTACAAAAGTGGACGTGGTTAGTGATTAACGAACCCTTTTAGAGAATATAAAGTGGATTGTAGTCGCTTGTTTTATGAGCAACGCCAAAACCGTGTATTTGAGTTCAATTGTGGATTAACATCCAAATTGACTTAGAATAGAGGGAAGAATTGAATGGGGTATTGTGATGGAAATGCTGTCATGTTGTGGTATTTAATCATTGGAATTGATTTAAATTGGATTGGACACATTGGTTGCAAAACTGGAAATGCTGTCCAGTGTGAATTCTGTCTGGGCAGTCTTCTCGTGTGGACGTTTTTACTAGGAAAATGAAGTCCAAAAATTTTGAAACTTTCCAGTATTAAATTTCACATCCCAAGATTCAAAATAGACATATAATTTGTGCCATTTAATGTTGGGAACTGGGAGATATGACTGTTCAAAGTTTGAGGTAAAAAATGGACTCTGTTTTGGGGCAGTGATGAAATTTGTGTAATTCTGGAATTGTGTGGTGATTTCTAGTATTGGTAAATATTTTTTCTATAAAGAGGACTTAAATACTTTTCATTTGTCTTTAGAATCACCTCATTTAGATTTTTTTAGAATTAGTTATGATTTTACAAAGTTTGGGCAGAAATCTGCCAAAAATCCGAAAATTGAGAATTATGACATCATCATGTCACATTGATGACATAAGCATGGGATATGTTATTAAACGGTTTTTTCCTTCTTCCTCCTCATTTCCAACGCTGAGAACAGCTGAAATAGAGAGAGACCATATGGGATCTTTAGAGAGAGAAAGAAGAAGAAATCTCGTAAGGTAAGCCCATTTCTCCGACGATCTAGCTCCTAACGCGTATAACCTTATTCCTAAGCTTCTCTTCTACATGGATTAAGGTACTTGAAGCTTAATTTTTCTGTTTAAAAGGGGCTAGGGTTCAGCCATATTGAGTAAAAGCCAGAGGGAGCTTGAGATAACTTCCGAAACTTCAATCTTTGATTGTTCTGGCTGCTGTGGTTGATTTAATCGGTGAAATTTCACCGGATTGTCTTTATTTGTAAATTTGGAAAATGGGTTGGCCTAGGGGTTATGATGCCCAAATTGGGTCTTAATGTTAGTTGTAACCTAATGTAATGGTTAATAAAGTGGTTAGGAGTAGAAAGAAACACGTTTACGAAGCCGAAACCGAAAAACCCCAATTTTCCTCAGAGTACTTGTATATTTCGGTTATGGCTATAAATGGGTCTTAGAGTTGAATTTTCAATGATTTGATGGTTCCATTGAGTTCAGGAGCAAAAATTAGGTGGGGTTACAGTTGGTCACTTTTTCGGAACAGGCCGAAAAAGCATAATTACGAAAACGCCCCTGAAACCCTTAAAGTGGGGCTGCCAAGGGTAAATTTGTAAATTGACATTGAATTTGATAATTCCAAGTCCGGAAATAGATTCATTGGGCGAAAATATATCAGAATAACCCATGTCAAAATTTCAAGAAAAGTACAGCCGAACCGGGTACGGCGGGGCTGGGCCGGGTCCCCTGGGGTATTTTAGTAAATTTTCAATATAGCCTCATATAACCCCTAAAAACACTATGGAAGTGTCTAAATTGTACATTTGACATTGTAGGATCGAATGTGAAGCCCCGAGTTGGTGGCACGCAAATTGAGGAGAAAAGACTGGAGGTAGGGAACTTATCTCTCCTGCATGATCTGATAACTGTATTAATGTGTTGATGCATTTTATTGCTTTGCTTGATTATGTGGAACATGTATGAATGATTTGAAGCTATGTTTCAATATATGCTATGGCCATATGTGTATCGTTCGAAGCATTGAGCTTATAGATTTGTCATGGTATATGTGCATGAGTTATGTGATGCAAACATGTCATGCATTAAACACTTATCTTTCCTTCATATTGATAATGTTTCCCTACTGAGATTCTCTCGAATCTCACCCTCCCCTACCAACAATTTAGACAAGGCAAGTGGCTCGTGGAGGGAGCGGCTAGGACTCCTTCGAGATGAGAGTTGGTAGTTGGTTACCAAGGAGTTGTGAAGACTGTATATGATTCGGTTGAATATAAGGTTATAAATTTGAGATGAGATTGTGTAATCCCCATTTAAAGAATTGTAATGGGCAATTGTGCCCCGTGTATCTTTAGCGAAGGTATGTACCCAGGATTGCCGGGATGATTATGTTGTGTACTTTGATATTTATATGAATGTGATTTATCTTCGCGTAGTAATTGTATTCGAAATATGAATATGAGACCAAGTTAATTAGATTTTAAAAGGTATTTGTGATAACCCTATCTCAAGGATGGGATTTTAAATGAGTTTTGATTATTATTGGTCTCTATTTCATTTCAATCGCGTATTTCGGATATAATTACGGAGGGGGTTACAAGGTGAAAAATGTAGGGTAGGTGATTTGTGTGGTTTGTAGTTAAATATGTATGTGGAATGGGAATGAGCCCTTATGCGGTAGTAAGGGAGCTGTATACATGGATTCTGGTTACATGCTTTGTGGACATCATATTGAGTATATTGAATAATAAGGGATGGATTGAGTGATAAGAAGTGGTTCCCAAATTGTAGACGTTCAAATTTCAAGGATGAAATTTATTTAAGTGGGGGAGAACTGCAACACTTCAAATTTTATTCACCAATATGTACGGTAATTGTTGGAAATAATCATGAAATAAATGGTGAATTTTGTAGAATGTGAACAGTGCTTTTAGTGACATCCTATAAGGTAGTAAGTTTATCATGTGGTTTTGGATAACCAAATAAAGAAAAAAAGTTATCAAATTTTTCAGAATGAAAGTAGACATCCTAAGCTTTAATTTGATAGGTGATATGAATCAATTAGAGTTATATACAAGGAGTTATGAACTTTTGAAATTAACCCAGAGAAACTGGATAGTTTCTATCATAGCATCCAAAGAATTTAATTATGAGAATTTTCAACTTTGAATTGGCTAATAAAATATTTTTCCTTGAAACTAGACTCAATGAGGGTTTCATAGCCTTTTCAATTGCTCTAATTCGATATCTAAAAATTTAGTTATTATTTTTCAAAGTTTGGGCAGAAAATTTGTCAGAATTTCCAATAAATCAGAAAATGTAAGAAATTTGTGATGACAATCTTGTAATTATGAGATAATTGATATCAGCCCATTTTGGTACTAAAAAGGACCCTAGGACGTCATTTGCTTGGGGCAAGAAGAGGAAAATATTATGTACATAAAATTGGGCTTAGGACATCAACTATATGTACATAAAGTTATGATATAAAAAATCAAAGTTGTAAAAGTTATTTTGTAAGTAAATAATTAAAGGATAAAGGCAAACATTATAAAACATTTTCTCCTTCCTCCTTCATGCCAAAACTGACATTCATGATCATGAAATAAGAGAGAGAGAGAGAGAGAGAGAGCTTGAGAGAAAACTAGAGAGAAGGAGAAGAAAACTTGCAAAGGTGTTTGAAGCAAGAATTTTAGTGTCTTGGAGCTAGGGCTTTCGGGCAACAAGTGGAAAAGCAAGAAGAAGCAAACGAATCGAGTAGAAAGCCTGAGGGGATGGCACACAAATCAAGGCAAACATTTTGCTTAGAAAAAGGCTTAAGACAGATGAATGCAGAAGGTAAGCAGAGATCAGAGATAAGAACTACAAGAGAAGATTGCAGTGGTGGAACGAAGACGCGAAGATGCCTCTATTTTACTAGGATGGGTTTAGACACCCTAGTAGCCTTGTGCTTCTATATTATTTAAAATTATTAGGTACAAACCCCTAGGGGAAATTATATAATTATGTATATATTATTAGTATCTTTATGCTATTCCTATATTGCCCACCAAACCACGCATTAATATTCTGCTGCAAGTCAAAATAAGGTAAGGGTATTACATAATACAAGAAAATAGTATTTTGCCCAATATTAATGTTAATTTTAGTCATAGGAATTAAATATTGGAAATTGAAAGGTGAACAATGCTTATAGTGGAATTTCCTGCCATGCAATGTGTTTCTCATATGGTTTTGATGACCAAATGATATGAAAAAATTATTAAAGTTTACAGGATGACAGTAGACATCCTAAGCTTTAATTTGATAGGTACTTGATAATTTCTAGAATTGTATACAAAAATTTATCAATATTTGAATTCAGGCTAAAAATATTGTTGATTTTCTGGAACATCACCCAAAGATTTTAATTCTGGGAATTTTGTGCTTCCAATTGGTAAAAGTCTATATTTTTTCTTGAAACTAGACTCGATAAGGGTTCTATAGCCTTTAAAATCACTCCAATATGATGTCTACAAATTTAGTTTTGATTTTTCAATTTTTGGGTAGAAAATCTGCCAGAATTTCCAATAATCCAAAAATGAAGGAAAATTTTGGAATAATTATAATATATTATAAAAACACTTTCCTTCCCCTTCCAAAGCTCAAAATCGTGCAACCATAGAGAGAGGAGAGAGAGAGAGATAGTATGCTTTGAATTCTAGAGAGAGGAGGAAGAAGAACTCACAAGGTAAGTGGATTTCTTCTGTTATTTGGATTCCAATTTGCTTAATCCTCTCCCTAAGCTTGTTTTCTACATGGTTCACGGTGGTTATGAAGCAAATTCTAGGGTTTGAAAGGGGAGGAATATTTAACCAAGAGAAAGGCCAGAGGAAGCAAAGGTAACTTCCAAAACTTGAAATATTGGTTGTACTGGCTACTGTGAGTAATTTAATCAGTGAATTTTTGCTGGATTTGCTCTGAATGTAAATTTGGGGAAAATTTTTTCTAAACATTATGTTGCCTAAATTGACTCTAAATGGTGGTTTTAACATATTAAATGGTTAATAAAGTGATTAGGAGTAGAAAGGAGTAAGTTTGCGAAGTCAAAATTGCAAAACCCTAAATTTCCCTGAGATTCCTTAGATTCGGCCAGCTCTAGTTTTTGGGGTAAGAGTTGAATTTTTGATAATCTAATAATTCCATTGAGTTCATAAGGAAAAATTAGGTAGGGTAACTGTTGATCACTTTTCTAGAAAAAGCCTTAAAAAGCATAATGACCAAAATGCCCCTGAAACACTAAAATAGGGGCTACTGTGGGAATTATGGCCTTTTTACAGTGAATTTGGTAATTCCGAGTCTAGAAATAGATTCCTTGGGTAAAATTAAGTTAGAATAGCCCATGTCAAAATTTCAAGAAAAATAAAGTCGGACCGAGTACTGCGGGGCAGAGCCGGGTCCCTTAGGGCATTTTGGTAAATTTTCATAATAGGCTCCTATAACCACTAGCAACACTATAGAAGTGCATGAAATAGTACATGAATGAGTTTTAAACCTAATTCTTGTATATTTGCAATTTTAGGATTGAGTTGAAAGCCTAGTCGTTGACACGCAAAATAAGGAATGCCTATCGAGGTGAAAAAGGTATATGGTAGTAACTGTAATATCCTAATTTTTGATTAAGGGAAAATCATGATTATTGTGGATGATTATGAATTTAAATTGAATTATTATGTGTTTTATGGCAATATTGACTAATACATCATAATTATTGAAAAATTGGAAGAATGGAATTATTGGCCATGAGTTGGTAATTAAGGGAGAAATTAATTACTAACTAAGAGAAAATGGGAAGTGTGATTAAAATGGCTAGTGGAAGGATTAAAGTGACTAATTAGGTGGTTGCTTTATGAGAACCAATGAGACTATGACACATGGAAATTTGAGAGGAAGCAAGAGAGTGTGTGAGAAGTCAAAATTTCATTATTTTATTTCATTTCTCTCTTCTTCCCTTGTTGTTCGGCTGACATGAAAGATTAGAGGGAGTGTGATCATTTTGCTTCTTCATCAAGCTCATCTCTCTCCTTCTCTCTTCCATTTTCGGTGGTCTTTCTGCAGAAAAAAAGAGGAAGTGCCAACGGTAAGTTCTTGTCATTTTGACCCTCTTAATGACTTCTAATGGAAAAACTTCCTTCATTAAAGTCGATCCTTGAGTTAAGAGCAACATTTCTATGGTTTTAGTTTGTCCATTAGTTGTGGTTTGTGGCCACACGAAATTTTGGGAGGTGGTGAATCAAGAACTCCCTTTGAGAAAGTTGATAAGGTGAGTGAGACCTATCTATCTATCTATGTTTTATGCCAAATGGATTAACTTGGATTTTCTGTAATTCTTGGGCCATTTTCGAAAATGAGGGCCATTGAGAGTTTGGTATATGTTTGGTATGGAAATTGTATGTTGTAATGCATTTTGGATAGATAGATTTGATTGGGTTTGAAATTGTTAAGTTTGGAGATTTTGGAAGTTTAGTGTTTAATGTTACCCAAAACCAAAGCATGATAATGGAATAGGATTTTGGTGATTTTGACATTCACATTGGATTCCTTGAGTGATTTTGTGTGGGAATAAGCTTGGTTGTTGATTTTGGGTTCATTTGGATCACTTGGGAAAATTTGGAAAGTTGTCTGGTTTGAGCTCTGTTTTTTGCTGTCAGTTTGAACGACGTTTTGAATGACCAAATGGTGTTGGAAAATTATGACAATTTCTAGTATTAAAGTTCACATCCCAAGCTTCAAAATGGACATAGATTTTGTGTCATTTAGTTTAGTATTCTAGGAGATATGATTGTCCAAAATTTGGGATGGAAACAGAACTCTGTTTTGGAGTAGTGTTTAGGTTTTGGTGATTCTGTATTTGTGTAGTGATTTCCAATGATGGGCTATATTTTTCCTTGAAAGAGGACTTATATACCTTTCATTTGGCTTTGGAATCACTCCATTTCGATTTTTCTACAATTAGTTATGGTTTTTCGATGATCAGCCAAGAGTCAGGAAATTGCTTGACCGCGGCCCATGAGTGGCTGGCCGCGGCCCAAACCTTTCTGGCCTGATTCTGGCCGCGGCCCATGGAAGGCTGGCCAAGGCCTACGACCTTCTAACCATATTTGGGCCGCGGCCCAAGGAAGGGCTGGCCGGGGCCAACCCCTGTGTTTCAGTACCTTGTGTTTTCAAAAAGTGACCTTCAACCTATTGTTTCCCAACCTTTTAGGGCTTTTATTAGAGGCATTTGGGGCCTCTTAAGAGTCCTAAATGATAACCAACTTAGTGTATTATGGAAATAAGTAATTGGAAGAGAGATTGATCAATTGTCCCTGATTTGGTATAGGATTTGATATCTGCCGAACGCGTGAGCCCACTATGCCAAAGATTGTCAGGAAAGATACAGGTAGCGACTCCTCTCTTATACTTTGTGTAAATGTATTGTATGTTTGCTTGTCATTCATTATGTGGATGCTGAGCTACTGCGTTGTGATACCCTGTGCATTGAGATACCTTATGGAGTTTTGTGATATATTGTGCTTTGAGATGCTTTGTGGTGCTTTGTGCTTTGTGTTGCTGCTACATAGTGTTCACCGCGAAAGCGGGCGTTGTGCATAGTGATTACAGCGAAAGCTGGCATAGTGCATTGTGATTACAGCCGTGAGTGTTGTCGTATATGGCGCGAGCTAGAGATCATTGTGAAGCTTCTGAACATGATGAACATACATGCTTTATGTTTATATATTGTATGAGTGACTTGTTGCTACTGGGATTCTTTAGAATCTTACTCTTTCCATATGACTAACCTTTTCAGACAGGGCAAGTGGCTTGAAGGAGAAGCGACCAACCCAGAGTGGTTAGGACCTCTTAGGGACAACCAGGATTTTGGGATTGTTGGTTATCTATTGTAGATTTGGGATTACTGTATATAAATTGTTCATATTGAATTTTTGACTTGTAATCCCCATTTGGGAAAATAGTAAATCCATTCGATATATAGAGAAACCCGAGGGTTTGCCGGGATTTTAGTTTCCGCACTCTGATATTTCTTATGTGAATTGATTTCTCAAGTAGTTATATCCGCATGTGAATGTGAGAACTAGAATTATTACGTTTTGAACTGATTTTGAAATACCTCATTTTGAGTTGAGGGATTATAAATTGTTGATTTCATTTTATTGGTCTCTATTTCACTTAAATTTTGAAATTTGGATGTGATTACCGTGAGGGGGTTACAGTAACTATTATCTCTCATACACTATGTGACTATTGATATGTTGTGTGTTAATATATTCTGTGATATGAACATATGCCTGGGCCACATTACCTAGCTGTGGTCAAGGATCTAGCTGAGGTACACTGGTATTATCTAGCTATAGTTAAGGACTCAGCTGAGGTACACATAGGGGTTTCAACTGGATAGTTGGCCCTAAGTTTTGTGTACACTCACGTTATGCTATGAATTTTTATTTTACATCATATGGTGCATTGCATATTTAATTTTCACATTTAAGGGTCAAAATTGTAACACTTTCATTTGCTTCTCTGATAGTGATTTTTTTTTTGAACTGGACTTATAAATAGGGTCAAAGTGGATAAGTCTACAAGACCCAAAGTTAATTAAAACTAGCTAGAGCAAAATATCCATAATTGAGCCAGCAATTCCATAACTTGAGTCCAAGTATTAACTATTCATACTTTATTATCATATGCATCCCCAATCATGCATAATTAAGTTTACCTAAAAACAAAGGATAAGGAGTTCTAAGAAAATGTGTTGAAATGGAATAAATTTCAAATGTTAACATAGATAAAGAAGAGAGTTTACTAAGAAGGAAAATTTTAAAAAAGCACTACTACAAAAAAGCAAAGCTGTGGCGCTTATAATTATATTAGTTGTGGCGCTAGAGAAATGCCACATATCTGGACGCTACTAAAAGAAGCTGTGGCGCTTCCAAGCGCCACAACATTTTAAACTTTTTTTAAAAAGAAAATACCCTCCTGTGGCGCTTGTTGGAGGAAGTGCCACAGGAGGTGGGTCTCCTGTGGCGCTTGCTCCAACAAGTGCCACAGGAGGGTATTTTTTTTAAAAAAATTAAAATATTATATATATATATATATCATTTATTATTTTCATATTTAATAAAAGTCTCGTATCTGAAGGGACGAAGCATAAATAAAGATATACCTGCATTTTTTTTTTCTTTTTTCTTTTTTCTTTTACCTTCCATATATCAATTTCTCTTTTCTTAAATTGTTTGTATGGTTTTGCTACATTTGTCTGTGCATTCATATCACTAAAAAAAGATTTGCTTGTTAAAATTTATTTCAATATTTCTTTTCCAGTAGTAGTTTCTATAATAGATTTGCTTGTCTGTGTATTCCTATCACTAAAAATAGATCAACAATAATGTTCTTACATTAATACTCTCCAAAGCTAACATAAAAAATAAAAAGAACGAAACAGTCTACTTCTTGACATCATAACCAATGAGAAAATTCGACTATAAAAGAACTTGAAAAAAATAAAAATTAAAAAAGCATAGACACTTACAAATCTATTAATTAACCAGCGTAGGGAGTGGGGGACCACGTTGGTGTCGCTAGCTTGAGTGACGAGAATGAGCAAATGTGAGCTATGGAGTTGAGTGGGGTTCAAAAGAGGAAGAGAGACAGAGAGTATGAAGAAAAGAGAACAACTAGGGATAAGAGTGGGGACGGACGGAACAAAAAGAGAAAAAGGGACAAGAGAATTTTAATGAAGAGGACGTCTGTATATGTGTTTGTTGTGCAAGAGAGAAAGTGACTTTTACAGAGGAAGAGAGGGACGTCGGCGAGCTGAGGAAAAGAGGGAATAAAAAAGGTAAAAGGAAGGGAAACAATAAAAGTAAAGTAAAGATGAAAAATCTGATTGGCGGGAAATGATTTAAAAATTCACTTCCAACTAATAAAAAAAATTTTGGTAATATAAGCAGCTATGGCGCTTGATTTCTCAGGCGCCACAGCTAGTGACAATTTTTTTTTTATATTAAACCAGCTGATCACTACGTCACCAGCTGGTATAAAAAAAAAAGTTATAAAGCCACTCCCAGGCGCCACATATAGTGGCAAATTATACCAACTGGCCACCATGTGGCCAGTTGGTAAAAAAAAAAAAAAATTTTAAAGGACCAGCTGTGGCGCCTGCCAAGGCAAGCGCTATAGGTGGCTCACCTCAGCTGTGGCGCCTAATTAAACCAGGCGCCACAACTGATCACCTCCTCCCAATTGTGGCGTCTTTCTTGACAGACGCCACACTTGAGTCAACTAGCTGTAGCACTTGGTCCATCAGGCGCCACAGCTGGTACTCAAAATTTTAAAAAATAAAATAAAATAGAAAAGGGAAAAAAAATAAAGGCAGCTGTGGCACTTGTTTAAAGAAGGGCTACAAAAAGTGCGCCACCTTTTGATCTTTTTGTAGTAGTGAAGAATAAGTTCTATATGGGGTAATAAATAAAAATTAATTCAATGGATAAGAGGAGGGTCACTTCTTTCTTTCTTTTTTTTAATATGTCATGTATATAGTATTATTGTGTCTGATTTAATCATTGTTTGCCTCAGATAACCCTCCCAATGTAATGTTTTCCTTCTATAAACTTTCAACTTCGCTCAAGGGAAACCAATCCCAATTTCTTTTCTTAGTTTTTCATACAAACTAAGTTTTTCTTAAACATAATACAATTTTATTATTTTTATTTAATGTAAAATTATTTCTATTCCTAAATGATATAATTCTCTCCTTAGGGAGTTTCAGAGTTAAATATTTCGTCATGCTCCTCTCTCTCCAACTGAATGAAATACCCCCTTCAAATCTTAATATAAAAATTAAATAATTAATTTGCATATATTAAGAAGATATATTAAGTTAGTAATGATCTGTAAAAAAACGTGTGTTGGCTTTTGTAAATTATCATTTTTAATTATTTGCATTAGAACTATATTTTGACGAAAAACCCCTTAATAGGTGTGCAATTAATAGTAATAGTTTAAGAAAAAGATAAAAGTTTAGAAGATAAAATGTATTCATCTTTCACCTTTTAAATTAAAATAAACCTCCTAACTAACTCTTATATTTAAGAGCAAATTAAAGGGAGTGATAAGATTACAGCTAGAATTCACAATTGGGCTCTGGAATATGCCTCCTTAATACCTCTAATACCCCAATACTTTTATTACAAAAAATGTAGAATCTGTTTGCGGAGCTTTCTTATGGGGTTAAAAGGAGAATGGCACATGTGAGTTAAGATACTTTGCTTACGAAAAACGTGAGGTCATGGTGGGATAAAAAACATGTAATGTGTACGGTGAGGCAGCCACAGCTAAACAGAATTTACACATTTGCAGATTTGGATGATCCATATTAGATTTAAATGATTTAGATATGATTTTTTTTAAAAAAAAGTCTATATTTTTTTAATGAAATTATTTTAAAGGGTATGGAATCAAAAATAATCTCATAACTACTATTTTTTTTTTACTAAAAATGATCTCATAATTAAAACTAATCATTTAAAAAAGATCAAATCTCGACTGTCTAGACAATCCAGTCTAGACACTCCAGATCTGATTGCTCAAGTTCAGAAGGCATAAAACCTCCAAAGCCATGCAACCCATTAAACACTACAAAAACATGAAATTAGAGACAGAATAAATTCCGTCGCTATTCGGTCAATAAATCCGTCGCTAAATTTAGAAATGGAATTAGAGATGGATCTGTGACGGAACTTAGAGATGGAATACTTCTATCACTAATTTCCGTGGATAAATGAATTTAGGGACGGATTAGAGACGGACAAGATTCCGTTGCTAATTTTCATCACTAATTCGTCTTAAAGCCATCGCCAAATTCCGTCACTAAATTCTGTCACAAATTCTATCGCTATTTTGTCACTATTCCGTCACAAATTCCATCACTAATTTTGGGGATAACTTAGTATGGGGTTTTTTATGGAAATTACCGATGGAAAATATTCCATCTCTGAGTTCCGTCGCTATTCCATTAACGTCCATTGATAAATTTGTCCATCTCTATTCCATCACTAATTCCATCGCTAATTTGAAATTTTCAAATTTTCATCATTTAGAAAATAAATGATAATATAATTATGTAAAACTTCTTGAGACATCATGAAGATGAATTCTTAGAAAACACATTTGTATATCATAAAAATGGTATCGTCATGTGACTTTGTATTAGCTAAACAAACAATGAAATAATATATGAACTGCTCTCTTTTAAAAGTTAACGTAATACATGAAGAAAGAATAATTTTAGTACTAATTTCTTGAACTTTAGTAGACTACTAATCAATTTATTCGTACACTCATTTATTTGTGTTACCAGTATGATTTCTTTAATAAAAAAATACAATAGTTCTTTTGGAAGCTATATATAATTATGAAATCCATAAATAAAAGTTAAACAAAAATACAAACAAAGAACATTAATATGTAAAAGTTAAAATTCATAACAACTCATGATACAACTTACAAAGCATGAACATCACAACTTGTTTCTTGAGATTTATGCATAGCATAGGATTTTATTTATATAATATTAAAATTGTGACCAATTGCAATAATATGCAATTTATTCTACGATTTCAAACAATACATAAAAACATGTAAATAATAACTACAACATGTATTATATGAATGTGCAATTAAATAATCATTTGATTTATAGTATAAGTTCAATCTTGCAATTGTATTGAAAAAAAGCTCAACCTTACAACTTGGCCTAGCTATTTCAAAATACAAGTCTAGTCTAAAATTTAGAAAATATAATTTTTTTTTCTTATGTTGTTCTTCTATGCAATTAATAACTTATAAATAATTATTTTGTTCTCATTAATGTAATAATATTAAGTTTTGCAATTAGTTCAATGTTAAATACTCATTTGATTTGTTAATTGAGACTAATAAATAGGATTAGAGTGGTAGTAATAAGCCAAAGCAAATAATAAAGTCAGTGACTAATGAATTTTGTTTTTGTATTTTTATCATCTTACCCTTAATTGTACTCTGTATTGAGAAAACAACCCGGTAATTATGCAGTATATGTGTCACGATTGCTAGCCGAAGGAACCTCTAAGGGCAGAAGTCATTTCAACTTAGAACGATTGGTATTTGATTCACTTCATATATATATATATATATATATATATGCATTATACAACCTTCAGGTATTTCATTCACTTCATTTTGTGTTTTTCTGAGCATATTAAGATTGCTAAATAGCTAAATCAAAGGTGGAGCCCTATGTGTAATTCTTATCTGAACCTGGTTTGCCACGTCATGTGTGGTCTAATCAGTTAAAATACATCAACTCAACTAATATTAATCCTAGTTGACTACTCATGTGATTTACATTTTTATTATTCTTAAAAAATTCAAATAGTTTAATTAAGATTTCACAAATAAATAAAAAATAAATATTGTGAAATCTTTTAATTTTATTAATATACCAGCTAATATTTGGGAGGTGCAAAATCATCTCATGAATTGTTATATTTTAATTGGTTAGAGTATAAATAATGTGATGAACCATGTTGATACATGAATTTCTAGTGTGTGAAAAATAAGAGAAATACTTATATACTTCAGAACCACTATTTTATTTGCACTCTGAATAATTAAAATATAACAAATCATCTCATTTTAATCACACATGGCTGATGAGTCATCTAAAGAAATTCATATTTTTTTTATTTTAAAAAACATAAACTTCATAATTTAGAAAATAAAAAACTCAATTCCCTCCCTTCAGTTATTTTTCTTCAAAACCATAAAATTTGAATTTCTTCAGATGACTCATCAGCTATGTCAGATTAAAATGAGATGAGTTGTTGTATTTTAATTAATCAGAATACAGATAGGGTGACACTCATAGAATATGTAAGTATTACATGAAAAACAATGGCCCCAAAACATTCACTCATTACCTCCAAAAATTTTACACATTCCCTCCATTTGAGGGGTTATTTTTCCAGATTTGCACTTCTTTAATTTATTGAAGTTATATTATTAAAGTTATAGTTTTTTATTAAAAAATTTGTTTCATTAGCTTCATATTTGTGTGTGAAAAACCATGTCGTAAAAACATTTACATATACCCTCCATTTACCAAAACTAAAACATATTTCCCCTCCAAATATTTGCAGATCCCTCCATTTCCAAGGGCTTCTTTCAGCTTTTCACACATATTCCCTCGCTTGTGAACCCGTTCCTCCATACACCACACTTTTCCTTTATTCCATGGCTCCCCCAACAAACCCCAATCTTCACCTTCTTCAACCTTCAAATCTCAACTTTTCCATGGAAACGGCAAGATTTAGCTTCTCCGACCTAGGCTACCTTAGCGTTTCCTTCCAAAACCTTGTAACATCCCGAAATTTGGTCACTAAATTTTCTTATACCTTTGGGTTATTAAATGGGATAAAATAGTGAATATTGACACACCTTGAATAGCCTTTAGCTATAAATTCTGGATCATAGGAATTAAGCACTGAAAATTGGAATGTGAACAGTGCTGCCAGTGAGTTTTTCATGTGATTTTGGAAGAACAAATGAATTTCAAAATTTATGAGATTTTATGGGATGAAAGTAGACATCCTAAGCTTTAATATGATATATAATGGGTAATTTTTGGAGTTATATGCAAAGAGTTATGAATTTTTGAAGTTAGCCAAGAAAAACTGTTGATTTTCTGGAACAGCATAAAAAAATTAATTTTGAGAATTTTGTGCTTCCAATTGGCAAAGGAATATATTTTTCCTTGAAACTATATTCAATAAGGGTTATATAGGCTTTGGAATCACTCCATTATAATGTCTACAAATTTAGTAATGATTTTTCAAAGTTTGGGTAGAACATTTGCCAGAATTTCCAAAAAATCCAAAAATTAATTAAATAAAGTATATATTATAAAATTTATTTCATCATCTTCCTCCTCCCATTTCACATCAATTTTGTGCAGCCAAGAGAGAGAGAAAGGTTGAGAGAATTCTAGAGAGAGAATGAGAAGGAATTTCATAAGGTAGGTCGATTTCTTCAGTGAATTCGTACTTAACGTATAATCCTTCTCCTAAGCTTCTCTTCTATGTTATCTAGGGTGTACGAAGTAGAAATTCTATGTCAAAAGTGAGCTAGGGTTTCAGCCACAAGAGTAATAGCCAGAAGAAAGAAGAGGTGACTTCTTAAACTTCAAATATTGATTGTTCTAGCTGCTGTAAGTAATTTAATTAGTGGATTTTTGTTGTATCTGCTCCGATTGTAAAATTTGGAAAAGGTGTACCCTAGGCGTTATGCTATCAAAATTGAGTATAAATGTTAGTTATAGAGTAATTAAATAGTTAATAAAGTGGTTAGGAGTAGAAAGGAGCAAGTCTACAGAGTCAGAATAAAAAAACCTCAACTTTTCCCAGGGAACTAAGAATTTTGGCCAGTGCTGTTTTAGGGGGGTTAGGCCTGGATTTTTTATGATTCCGTTGTGTTCATGAAGGAAATTTAGGTGGGGTCACAGTTGACCACTTTTCCTGAAAAGCCCTAAAAAGCATAATTACAAAAATGCCCCTGAAACCCTGAAATATGGGCTGCCAAGGGCTTTTTTTTGTAGTAAATTTGGTAATTCTGAGGCCAGTAATGGTTTCCTTGGTACGGTGTGACTGGGTATAGAGGGCCGGGCCGGTCCCTAAGGGCATTTTGGTAATTTTTTAATATAGACTCATATAACCACTAGAAATACTATGGAAGTGTCTAAATTGTACATTTGGAATTTTAGGACCAGATTGATAGCCCAAGCTGTGGCACAAAGTTTGAGTAGCCTATTTAAGGTGCAAGAGAAGGACTCAGAGACCAGAGGTAAGGAACTTACCTTACTTGCATGTATTTGATATCTTTGATTGCGTAGTGATGTATGTGATTGCTTTACTTGACTGTGTAGAGCATATTTGAATAAATGAAGCTCTATTTATGTCTATACTTTGGCCATAGTTTTGTTGCATAAATCATTGAGCATGCAGAAATGTCATTATAGGGCATGCATCTAGTTAAAGCTAATATGTCATGCATATAACATCTATCATATATGCATTACTGTAACAGTTTCCAACTAAGATTCTCTCAAATCTCACCCTCCCCTATCAACAATTTAGACAGTGAATACGGAAAGTATGTAGAAATCAGAGAAGAGAGCTACACGAGAGAATTGTGGTGGTGGAACGAAGATGGGAGAATGTCTCTGTTTCACTGAGATGGGTTTAGAGGCCCTAGTATCCCTGTGTGGCTACCTTAATTGTAATTATCTTGTATGAACATTTATGGGGATTTTCTGTAATCATGCACATATTATCAGTATTTTTATGGTATTCCTGTGTTGCCCACCGAACTGCATATCACTTTGCGAAAATACTCTGAAAAAGGTGAAAATAAGATAAGGGTATGACATTTTAGTATCAAAGCAAGGATTCTAGCTACAGAATTGTTAGGATCGGTAGGCACAGCGGAAGACTTTTAAAATTTTCACCGATCCTAATCGAGGATCTATCAACGGCATTTAAACCAAGTTGGAAGGATTCATACATTTTTGATGATTCAGAGTTTTCACGATCTCTAGGAGCCAACACGTCAGGTCCGCTCCCTCTACCGGTATCCACACGAATGCTCTCCAACCGAGACTGCGTGCTAGCGCCTCTAATGTCTCCTAGGGTTTCACTTTCGGCTCTCAATTCTCATGTGCATATGAATATATCTGCTCTATCAAGTTTATAACCTATGAGGGCTTTTTTCAAATTTCAAAATTAATCATCATTAATTTTGAAATTAATTAACAATTAATTATCTTGATGAGCTAATTAAATAAATTCAGTTTAAATTAAATCTGTCCAACAGTTTTAATTTAACCTATTTATTTAATCCAAATAAAGAGCCATTAGATTTAATTTATCTTCATAAATTAAATCTGATATACTATATCTCTATCATGTTAGTTATTAAATTTCATATATCTTAATAAATTAAATTTAAAACTAACACATTATAATAATATCATATAATATACACATATACATAAATATAAAATTCGTCCACCCTAAATTAAACATTATCTCGTGTTGGGCCATTCTTGTGTTCAAATCCTCAGTGCCCTAACTCACGACTGTGACTCTGTTTTCTCTGAGATTCTAAAATTTTTGTGTTTCAAAATGGTTAGAACCAAGAATCTTACTTTCACAGATTCCTCTGATTCACAACAAAACCCTGACCTTCTTTCTGCTCCTCCCACAAAGAGAAGAAAACTTACCCCGAGATCAAAAGCCAAAATTCCACTTCAACCTCAACCTCAACCGAAACCAAAAAGGGTTGTGATTAAAGAGCCTATTGTTACAAAGGCTCAATCCAAAAAGTCAACAGGAAAAGGCAAGAGTGCCAAATCTCCCTCTCCTCCTCCCTCCGATTCCTCTACCCCCTCTTTCACACCAAAGCCTTCTAAAAAGCCCAAGTATGACAAGAATGTGGCTAAGGCTATGGCAAGCATACTAGATCAAATGGAAAAGAGACAACCTTCAAAGAAGTCCAAATTGCCAGAAGAGAAGATCACCGACACCCTAAAAGGGTTCAATGTCAACGAGCTAATAGAGTCTCCAAAGTACCTCACTCAGTTCTCCCAGAGGAAAGTATGCAAGACACACTATGTGGATCTCAAATTACTTCAGGAGGTATTAAAGCATGACCTTAGTTCCTATTTAGAGGCTTTTATGCCTTGGCTTTCCATTAGATTACCTTTCTGCACTAAAGTGATCACAAACTTTTACTGTAATCTTGAGATCCTAGATGAGCCAAACAGAACCTCAGCCAAGGAAGAGATGACCACCATTGTGAGAGGGTAAAAGAATCTTATTTCACCCTCTAGGATAAACATGTAGTTAGGGATCGAGAACCCCCTAGATGATATTTATTCTCAACTCAAACCAAACCAAATATTTTCTGTCCTAAAACCCGGAGAGTTAGTTGGCCCTTTAAATTTCAAACCGTGTGATATGTGTGATCATCACAGGGTTCTATGGTACATCTACTCTAGATCCCTTGTGAACAAGGTCAACAACTATACCCACTTCTCTGATAGGGACTTTAGGTGGTTTGCTTTACTTCTCCTGAAGGAATAGAAGGACTTGGGGGAGTATATCTTTTCTGAGATGAAAAAATACAGAGTAGATGGAAAGGCTACCACACCAATGCCATATCCTCAGATAGTATCACTTATTCTGAAAGAGAATAAGATATGGTATCTGGATAGCAAGGAACCTATTGAGAGGATGACTCCGGTTGGGAGAAACCAAATTGGGAAGCTGAATATTGACATCCCTCTCAAAGGCCCTCTGGAGTCTGGGTCGAAGAAGAAGAAGAAGACTACTGAGACCGAGACCAGCAAAATGGATGACACTCAGTCATCGGCTCCAGCTGCTACCACATCATCAACCTCCTTCCTCAATGCCATACTTCATCATTTCATGAAGAATATGCTCTGAGGATTCCATGTTGATATCGCCAACACAAATGCTGAATTGATTACTAACATGAACTAAAAAATGGGAGAGTTGGTTGAGAGAATGGAAAAGAGGCATGAGGAGTTGCTAGCTGAGCAACGTGCCCAGTGTGAGACACTGAGATTGATCCTGGCACGTTTGGATTCATTGGGTTCCGGACCTTCTGTCGGTCCATCTTCTTCTGCACCACCACCACCTCTAGAGAACCCTCTTTCTGACACTCCTATCACTGAGGCTGAACCCTCTATTCCTATGGTCTCTAGTCCATTTGAGCCACAAGCCAAAGACATCCTATATTCAGTGGACAACCCCGACACCAATGAGACCATACATATCATCATTGATGATTCACCTCCCAAACCTCAGTATGAACCCGCTCCTAAACCTATTCCATCTCCAACCCATAGTGAGGAAATATCTCCCTCCTTACCTCTAAACATCATACTCTAGAGGTTGAGACCACTACAATGGTCGTCTACCAGCCTCCTTCTATTCCTTCCAGAGAAGACATCCAAATTCCTCCACTTAATCTTCCTGAACCAGTCTCCTCTAGCTCATTTGACTCCTCTGGTTCATATGGTCCTTTAGTTCTTCTAGTAAAGCCTATCTCTGTGGTCAAGCCTCCTAGCCCTCCACTTGATTGATGAAGACAAAAAGGGGGAGAAGAACTTGGTGTGATTTTGTGGAAGTTTCTCTGAGTCTTTTGGGTATATGGGTGTACATGGGATTTTAGGGAGTCTTTTGAACTTTTGAACTTGTTAAGTTTTTATCTTGTTATCTTGTAATACAATTTTTAAGTTTAATGCAAGTTTATTTAAGTTATGATTTCATTTCAAGTTCATTCAAGCTTTAAATTATGATACATTGTTGGACTAATGAGTTTGTTGTGTATGCAAGGTGTATATTATGATTTCATTCTCTTTTAAAACACTTTGAATCAAAACTTAATAAGTTTTTCAAAATAATCTTTGAATACAAGAAGTATTTAATTGAGAATTCAATTTGAAAAATCCTGTTCAAAATCACCAAGTTTTGTCATCATGAAAAAAGGGAGAGAATGTTAGATCTCATGTTTTGATGATAACAAAGAATGGTATAAAAAGATTTGATTAATAAATAAGTTTGAACAAGGTAATAATAGGGAAAAGTATAACTTGAAGTAAGCATTGGAGTAATGAAGAAAAACCAAGAGAAAAAGCTGAGAAACTTGATCAGAAGCAAGTTTTCTAAGGCATTACTCGAGTATGTACTCGAGTAATGAGACAAAACTTGAAGTAACTAGAGACACCTTCCAGTAACCTGCCAACGTTACTCGAGCAATAGAGTAAATGTTTTCAAGTTGCTCTCGGCCTGCCAACATTACTCGAGTAGCTACTCGAGTAACCAGGTAAATAACTTGGAGTTGCTCTCGGCCTGCCAATATTACTCGAGTAGCTACCCGAGTAACCATGTGAAAGTCTTCCAGTTGCTCTCGGCCTGCCAATGATACTCGAGTATGTACTCGAGTTACTCTGTTTCAGAAAATGTGTTGCTCTCGGCAATTTGTACCCTGCCAATGTTACTCGAGTAGCTACTCGAGTAACCCACTATGGTAAGTAAAAACTTGAAGGTAGTACCCGAATAACTTGAACTAATTGTATCATATTTTCCTCGAGTCATTACTCTAGTATGCAAGTATTTAATGATTCATTTTTAAGTGGATTATTCGAGTATGTACTCGAGTATGCAGTGTCATGTTTGAAGGAAAACCTCAAGTCATTACCCGAGTAAGCAATGCACAAAAAGTAAGTTTACTCGAGTATGTACTCGAGTAACAAGGTAACCAGATGTAAAGTGCTCTCGGCCTTGAAATCCTGCAACATTACTGGAGTAGAGCATCGAGTAACCAAAAGTTTATTGGAAGGTTTACTCGAGTTGGTACCCAAGTAACCTATGAAGTTATGAGTGCATTACTCGAGTAGGTACTCGAATAAACATGCATTTCCAAAGGTTTGAAATTTAGTTATTCCATGCACTACCTGAGTAATTTTATATTTGTTTGTTGACTTGCAGTTGATCAAAGCTTTCCCGATGATACTCGAGTAAGTACTCGAGTAAACTTTAAGGGATACTCGAGTAGCTACTTGAGTAAGCAAACCCAGAAATTCAGAAATCATTCCAATGTTCATTGTTTTGCTTTCTATATGATTAACCTTTCATTGTATTAGTATTCTTAGCATATTTACAGATAAACAATGAAGAGATCTTTTTAAATAAGAGAAGTCAAATGTAACGTTCAAATACTATCTACCGCCAACGGATATTTTCAAAATACTGGAAAAGTCAACAATGGATGTGCACTCTCTAACGGACAAGAAGAAAATGTTCCAACGGTCATCACCAATATATCTATTTATATGGGAACATCCAAACAGAGAAAAAGAGATATACACAACAACAAGAACACACACAAACGAATCATCAAGTTCATTACTCTGTTTTACGTTGTAATTATATTTCTATGCTTCAGTGATTCTTATTCACTCTGTAAGAGAGATATTTCATTCAAACTCAATATTTGTTGTTGAGATAACTTAAGGTTGTGGAACCTTGAGTTGGGATTGGATTACAACTTGTAAGAGGGAGCGAGTGTCCAGGTGAAGGAACTTGCTTGTATTGAGGTGCCAAGAACCCACTGAATCTTGGAAGTTATAGTGAAACTCTCAGAGAAGTTCTGAGGACTGGACGTAGGTCAAAGTGGTTGTGGCCGAACCAGTATAACTCCCGGTGTACACTTCGATGATATTTCTCCTTACTCTTTACTGCTTTAAATTCACTGTCAAAGTTTTATATTTGCGACGAATTTTTAGTATTACCCAATTCACCCCCCTCTTGGGTGAAAAGCTTGCTCTAACATTTGGTATCAGAGCGTAGGTCTTCTTGTTAAGGTATAACAACCTAAGAAGAATCCAATGGCAAGCATGGGTGAAGGAATTCTTCCCGATGGAGCATCCATCACTAGACCTCCCGGTTTCAGTGGAGAACACTTTTCCTTCTGGAAAGCAAAATTCAGAGTGTTCGTGATGGCTACAGAATATGGGCTATGGGATGTGATTGAAAATGGAAACTATCAACCTACAAAGGTTGTAAACTCTCAGAAAATTCCCAAGACTCCAGCGGAATATGATGAGAATGACAAGAAACTTATTACTCTCAACAGCAAAGCAATTCTGATGATTCAAAGTGCTTTGAGTCAAAGTGAATATTTCAGAATTTGCACACTTCCAATAGCAAAGCAAATATGGGAAGCTTTGGAAATAGCTCATGAAGGAACTTCAGGAATAAAGGAGAATCGAATCAACACCTTGGTCACTGAATTTGATTTACTTTGAATGAAGTCAGGTGAATCAATATTTGAATTTGAACTTAGATATACTCATCTTGTTAATCAACTTACAGCACTTGGGAAAGTCTATGATCAACATACCCAAGTACGAAAGATTTTAAATATTCTTTCTAAAGAGTGGGAAGCCAAAGTCACTATGATAGAAGAGGCAAAAGGAGAAGCAATGAGATCAGTTGCTTCTCTATTTGGAAGTCTTTCTAAATATGAAAGCAAACTAAAGTTCAAACGGGAACTAGATGACATTGGTGACAAGAAAAGAAAGGTCTAGCACTAAAAGCAAAAAAAGAAGAGAATCAAGATGAGGATGAGGAGTTTGACGATGATGAAATGGGACTAATCATAAAACGATTCAGAAAGTTCTACAAGAAAGGTCAAGGATTCAAACATTTTCAGAAAGGAGGAAATAGCAGCAAAGATCATATCATTTGCTATGAATGTGGGAAACCAGGACATATCAAGTTAGAATGTCCAGAGCTGAACCAAAAGAGCAAAGAAAAGAGAAAAGGCAAATTCTTCAACAAAAAGAAGGCCTTCGTATCCACTATATGGGGTGATAGCTCTTCTGACGAAGAAAGTGATGAGGAAGAAGTAGCTAATATATGTCTTGTTGCTCAAGAAGAAACAGAAGAAGAGGTAAATGATTCTGAACCTACCTATGATGAATTACTTTTCGAATATAATGCTTTACATTCTGAATTCATCAAAGTAGTTAAAGAATTTGTTGTTTTCAAAAAGAAAAATAAAGCTCTTGAAATTGAATTTAAAGAAAGTTCAGAAAAGGATTATGAAAATTGTTCCTCTTTGAAAAAGAAAAACATTGATCTCACAAAAACCCTTGAAAAATTTACACAAGGAAGTGAGATGCTAAATGTTATTTTGAAAGCTCAACGATTTGTAAATGACAGATCTGGTATTGGATATGATCCAAAATCAGATAAAAGGAAAGGTAGGAAGAAAGCAGGAGGTAAGTCATATTTGAACTATTTCCAACATTCTGTGCACACATCAAATCCTTTTGCATTTTGTAATTACTATAATAGAAAAGGTCATTATACTTCTTCATGCATTCATAAGAAGAAAGGAATGATAGAAACCTACAAATGAGTACCTAAAAGATCATATGTTCAGAAAATTATTTGTACTAACCCAAAAGGACCCAAAAAGATGTGGGTACCTAAGACTTAGTCATTTGATTGTAGGTATGTCTCAAAGCATCCAAAAACAGCAAATGGTACATAGATAGTGGATGCTCTAGACATATGACCGGAGATTTCGAAAGTTTTACCACATTACAACCTAAGGAAGGTGGAAAGGTAAAATTTGGAGGAAATCAATCCGGAAGAATAGTAGGAATTGGTGAAATCAAAAATGATAAAGGAATACAAGTTAAAGATGTATATTATGTTGAAGGCTTGTGTCATAATTTGCTGAGCGTAAGTCAAAGTGCATATAAAGACAACTGGGTAATATTTGACTCAAAAGAATGCTTGATTATCAACAAGAATGACTTACAACTTGATAAGAAGAATATCAAGGCTAAGCTCAGAGTAAAAAGGGAAGGTAATTGCTATACTCTAGATATTGGTAGAAATGAATCTGAAAATTGTTTTATGAGTAATGCTGATGAAAGTTGGCTATGGCATAAGAGATTGGCTCATGTCAATATGCAACAATTAGGCAAACTACTCAAAAAGGATTTAGTTCTTGGATTACCCAAAGTATCTTTCAAAAATGACTTGATTTGTGACGCATGTCAAAAGGGTAAACAAACTAAATCATCTTTCAAACTGAAAAATGAGATTTCAACAAATAGACCATTACAATTATTGCATATGGATTTAGTTGGTCTAGCAAGAGTAAAGAGTCTTGGTGGCAACTTATATTCATTGGTCATTGTTGATGATTTCTCTAGATTTACATGGGTTATTTTTCTATCATCAAAAGATGAAACCTTCGAAGAATTTATTGTTTTTGCCAAGAAAGTGTAAAATGAGAAAGGTATGTCCATTACAGGTATTAGGACTGATCATGGTGGAGAATTTGAAAATCAAGCCTTTGAAGAATACTGTGATACTAATGGCATTGATCACAATTTCTCTGCTTCAAGGACGCCTCAACAAAATGGAGTTGTGGAACACAAGAATAGAGTGCTCACTGAAATGGCTAGAGCAATGTTGAATGAAAAGAACGTGTCTCAAGTATTTTGGGCTGATGCTATGAGTACAGCATGCTATATTTCAAATAGAGCCTATATTAGAACAAAACTTGGAAAGACACCATACGAGCTGTACAAAGGAAGAAAGCCAAACATTTCTCATCTACACATCTTCGGTTATAAGTGTTTCATTAATAATAATGGTAAAGATAATTTAGGAAAATTTGATTCTAAAACTGATGAAGGAATTTTCCTAGGATATTCTAACCGAAGTAAAGCATATAGAGTTTTCAATAAAAGAACATGTGTTGTTGAAGAATCAATTCATATTGTATTTGATGAATTTGAATCCTCTGACAAAACCATTAATGAAGAACAGGAAGTTGTTTTAGATCAAGAAAATGATCAATCTATTTCTAAGTCTCTTATTCCAGAAGTTGATGAAAATAAGGAAGAAGAGCAATCTCTAGGTCAACCTAAAGCCTGAAAATACAATAAAAGTCATCCCTTAGATCAAGTCATAGGAGATGTGAATGAAGGGATCAAAACTAAAAATAAAATTTTCAATGAGGTAAGTTTTTCTGCATTCATTTCTGAGATTGAACCTTCTAACATTGATGAAGCCCTATCAGACAATGATTGGGTTATAACAATGCAAGAAGAACTAAATCAATTTGAGAGAAATCAAGTTTGGGATTTGGTACCCCGACCCAAGGATCATCCGATCATCGGTACTAAATGGGTATTCAAGAACAAACTCGATGAATCCGCAATTATTGTCAGAAACAAGGCAAGATTGGTGGCCAAAGGCTATAATCAGGAAGAAGGGATTGATTATGAGGAAACGTATGCTCCAGTGGCTAGATTGGAAGCTATACATTTACTCTTAGCCTTTGCATGCATCAAAGGTTTCAAACTCTATCAAATGGATATAAAGAGTGGTTTTCTAAATGGTTACATCATGGAAGAAGTATATGTAGAACAACCTCCAGGTTTTGAGGATGTTACCAAACCTGACCATGTTTTAAAACTCAAAAAGGCTTTATATGGTTTAAAACAAGCTCCTAGAGCCTGGTATGAAAGGCTCAGTAAGTTTCTTATTGATCAAGGTTTTGTACGGGGAAAAGTTGATACAACACTCTTTATAAAACAAAAACACGATGATATTTTGATTGTTCAAATATATGTTGATGATATTTTTTTCGGTGCTACTAATGAATCTCTGTGAAAGGAATTTTCTGAGATAATGCAGGGAGAGTTTGAGATGTCAATGATGGGAGAATTGAATTTCTTTCTTGGTTTGCAAATCAAACAAAGAAAGAATGGAATCTTCATATCTCAAACAAAGTATTTGAAAGAGTTGTTGAAGAAATATGGAATGGATAAAGCAAATGGCACGGACACGCCTATGAGCTCAACTACATTGCTTGATGCTGATGTCAAGGGAAAAGACTACAACATCATAAAGTATAGAGGAATGATTGGATCATTACTCTATCTCACGGCAAGTAGACCGGACATCCAATTTAGTGTTGGCATATGTACAAGATATCAATCGGCACCAAAGGAATCACATGCTGAAACGGTCAAACGAATCTTTAGATACCTTGCTGACACACCCGAATTGGGTCTGTGGTATCCCAAAGGAAGAAGTGAATATCTAGTTGCATATTCAGATTCTAATCATGGAGGATACAAAACAGATAGAAAGAGTACCAGCGGACAAGGACAATTTCTTGGAGGATCACTTGTATCATGGTTTAGCAAGAAACAAAATACTGTGTCTCTTTCGTCAACGGAAGCCAAATATGTTGCAGTCTCAAGTTGTTGTGCACAAGTGAAATGGTTAAAATAACAACTACAAGATCTTAGTATTTATCTCAAAGAAATACCAATCTATTGTGACAATACCAGTACAATAAGCTTGGCCAAGAATCCAGTTCAACATTCTAGAACCAAGCATATTGATGTCAGACATCACTTCATCAGAGATCATGTCCAAAAGAAAGATGTAAAAGTGATATTCATTCTTACTCATCTTCAATTAGCTGATATCTTCACAAAACCCCTTGTAAAGGATCAATTTCTATACATTAGAAGAGAATTGGGAATGGTAAATCCCAATGAGTTATAAGTTATTTCAGCTTTTCATAATATTAGATGAAGTCACTTGATAATGTTTTGATGATTACTAACTTAAGCATCGGAGTATAAAGAAACTTGTTTTGCAGGAAGATTGAAACTCTATTTTGAGAAACAAAAACAGAGGTGATCAGAGGACACCTCTACTGGAGTATCAACTTGAAGTAATGACTGACAGTGAAGCATTACCCAAGGAACAACTTGAAGTAAAGAAGCACTTTACTCAAGTACCTACTTGAGTAATGCCCTTCAAAACTGGAAGTAACGGATCAAGTTCCTTGGAATTTAAATCAAACGGTTTAGTTACAAAGAAATGAAGAGTCAGAAGTTGAAAAGACAGGTTACCCGAGGCGAGCCTCGAGTAAACTTGAAGCTTACTTGAGTAAGGACTCGAGTAACTGCAAGTCCGGATTCTCAAATTGATGAAAGATGACTCAAATCTGCTCAAAATTGGTTACAAATGATAGAGGGAACATACATGGATAATTACAATATTATTCATGCCAGGTACGCAATTTAAATGAATTATTTTAGAGATTTACTGTATGATCACTCGAGTAAGGCCTCGAGTAAACTTGAAGGTTACTCGAGTAAGGCCTCGAGTAACGTCAGGTCCTAGGTCTTTATCTGTCACAAACTCAGTCATTTCCACAAAATCTCTTCAAGTAAATCACCATACACTCTCACAAAAACTTTTCACAATTGATTCCTTGCTTCATTACCGTCAAAACCTAACAGATTTCATTCCCAGAAACTTCCTTCTCTATTCAGATTCTCAGTGCCCTAACTCGTGACTGTGACTCTAACTTCTCTGAGATTCTCAAATTTTTGTGTTTCAAAATGGTTAGAACCAAAAATCTTACTTTCACAAATTCCTCTGATTCATAACAAAACCTTGACCCTCTTTCTGCTCCTCCTACAAAGAGAAGAAAACTTAACCCGAGATCAAAAGCCAAAATTCCACTTCAACCTCAACCGAAACCAAAAGGGGTTGTGATCAAAGAGCCTATTGTTACAACGACTCAATCCAAAAAGAGTACCTCAACTGGGAAAGGAAAGAGTGCCAAATCTCCCTCTCCTCCTCCCTCTGATTCCTCTACCCCCTCTTTCACACCAAAGCCTTCTAAAAAGCCCAAGTATGACAAGAATGTGGCTAAGGCTATGGCAAGCATACTAGATCAAATGGAAAAGGGACAACCTTCAAAGAAGTCCAAATTTTCAGAAGAGGAGATCACAGACACCCCAAAAGGGTTTAATGTCAACAAGCTAGTAGAGTCTCCAAAGCACCTCACTCAGTTCTCCCGGAGGAAAGTGTGCAAGACACACTATGTGGATCTCAAATTACTTCAAGAGGTATTGAAGCATGACCTTAGTTCCTATTTAGAGCCTTTTATGCCTTGGCTTTCCATTAGATTACCTTTCTGCACTAAAGTGATCACAGACTTTTACTGTAATCTTGAGATCCTAGATGAGCCAACAGAACCTCAGCCGAGGAAGAGATGACCACCATTGTGAGAGGGCAAAAGATTCTTATTTCACCCTCTAGGATAAACATGTGGTTAGGGATCGAGAACCCCCCAGATGATATTTATTCTCAACTTGAACCAAACCAAATATTTTCGATCCTAAAACCCGGAGAGTTAGTTGGCCCTTTAAATTTCAAACCGAGTGATATGTGTGATCATGACAGGGTTTTATGGTACATCTACTCTAGATCCCTTGTGAACAAGGCCAACAACTATACCCACTTCTCTGATAGGGACTTTAGGTGGTTTGCTTCACTTCTCCTGAAGGAATAGAAGGACTTGGGGGAGTATATCTTTTCTGAGATGAAAAAATACAGAGTAGATGGGAAGGCTACCACACCAATGCCATATCCTCAGATAGTATCACTTATTCTGAAAGAGAATAAGATATGGTATCTGGATAGCAAGGAACCTATTGAGAGGATGACTCCGGTTGGGAGAAACCAGATTGGGAAGCTGAATATTGGCATCCCTCTCAAAGGCCCTCTGGAGTCTGGGTCGTAGAAGAAGAAGAAGACTACTGAGACCGAGACCAGCAAAATGGATGACACTCAGTCATCGGCTCCAGCTGCTACCACATCATCACCCTCCTTCCTCAATGCCACACTTCAGCATTTGATGGAGAATATGCTCTGAGGACTCCATGTTGATATCGCCAACACAAATGCTGAATTGATTACTAACATGAACTGCAAAATGGGAGAGTTGGTTGAGAAAATGGAAAAGAGGCATGAGGAGTTGCTAGCTGAGCAACGTGCTCAGGGTGAGACACTGAGATTGATCCTGGCACATTTGGATTCATTGGGTCCCGAACCTTCTGTCGGTTCATCTTCTTCTGCACCACCTCCACCTCCAAAGAACCCTCCTTCTGACACGCCTATCACTGAGGTTGAACCCTCTATTCCTCTGGTCTCTAGTCCACCTGAGCCACAAGCCAAAAAAATCCTATATTCAGTAGATAACCCCGACACCAATAAGACCATACATATCATCATTAATGATTCACCTCCCAAACCTCAGCCTGAACCCGCTCCTAAACCTATTCCATCTCCAACCCACACTGAGGAAATATCTCCCTCCTCATCCTCTGAATATCATACTCCAGAGGTTGAGATTACTCCAGAGGTTGAGACCACTACAATAGTCGTCTACCAGCCTCCTTCTATTCCTTCCAGAGATGACATTCAAATTCCTCCACTTAATCTTCCTGAACCAGTCTCCTCTAGCTCATTTGACTCCTCTGGTTCAGATGGTCCTTTGGTTCTTCCAGTAAAACCTATCTCTATGGTCAAGCCTCCTAGCCCTCCACTTGATAGATGAAGACAAAAAGGGGGAGAAGAACTTGGTGTAATTTTATGGAAGTTTCTTTGAGTCTTTTAGGTATATGGGTGTACATGGGATTTTAGGGACTCTTTTGAACTTTTGAACTTGTTAGGTTTTTATCTTGTTATCTTGTAATACAGTTTTTAAGTTTAATACAAGTTTATTTAAGTTATGATTTCATTTCAAGTCCATTCAAGCTTTAAATTATGATACATTGTTGGACTAATGAGTTTGTTGTGTATTCAAGGTGTATATTATGATTTCATTCTCTTTTAAAACACTTTGAATCTAAACTTAATAAGTTTTTCAAAATAATCTTTGAATACAAGAAGTATTTAATTGAGAATTCAATTTGAAAAATCCTGTTCAAAATCACCAAGTTTTGTCATCATCAAAAAGAGGGATAATGTTAGATCTCATGTTTTGATGATAACAAAGAATTGTATAAAAAAGATTTGATTAATAAATAAGTTTGAACAAGGTAATAATAGGGAAAAGTATCACTTGAAGTAAGCATTGGAGTAATGAAGAAAAGCGAAGAGAAAAAGCTGAGAAACTTGATCAGAAGCAAGTTTTCTAAGGCATTACTCGAGTATGTACTCGAGTAATGAGACAAAACTTGAAGTAACCAAAGACACCTTCCAGTAACCTGCCAACGTTACTCTAGTAAGTACTCGAGTAATAGTGTAAATGTTTTCAAGTTGCTCTCGGCCTGCCAACATTACTTGAGTAGCTACTCGAGTAACCAGGTAAATAACTTGGAGTTGCTCTCGGCCTGCCAACGTTACTTGAGTAGCTACCCGAGTAACCATGTGAAAGTCTTCCAGTTGCTCTCGGCCTGCCAATGATACTCGAGTATGTACTCGAGTTACTCTGTTTCAGAAAATGTGTTGCTCTCGGCAATTTATACCCTGCCAATGTTACTCGAGTAGCTACTTCAGTAACCTACTATGGTAAGTAAAAACTTGAAGGTAGTACCCAAATAACTTGAACTAATCTTATCATACTTTCCTCGAGTCATTACTCTAGTATGCAAGTATTTAATGATTCATTTTTAAGTGGATTACTCGATTATATACTCGAGTATGCAGTGTTATGTTTGAAGGAAAACCTCAAGTCATTACCCGAGTAAGCAATGCAAAAAGTAAGTTTACTCTAGTATGTACTCGAGTAACAAGGTAACCAGACGTGAAGTGCTCTCGGCCTTGAAATCCTGCAACATTACTGGAGTAAGGCATCGAGTAACCAAAAGTTTATTGGAAGGTTTACTCGAGTTGGTACCCGAGTAACCTATGAAGTTATGAGTGCATTACTCGAGTAGGTACCCAAGTAAACATGCATTTCCAAAGGTTTGAAATTTAGTTATTCCATGCACTACCCGAGTAATCTTATATTTGTTTGTTGACTTGCAGTTGATCAAAGCTTTCCTGATGATACTCGAGTAAGTACTCGAGTAAACTTTAAGGGATACTTGAGTAGCTACTCGAGTAAGCAAACCCAGAAATTCAGAAATCATTCCAACTTTCATTGTTTTGCTTTCTATATACTGGAAAAGTCAATAATGGCTGTGCACTCTCTAACGGACAAGAAGAAAATGTTCCAACGGTCATCACCAACATATCTATTTGTATGGGAACATCCAAACAGAGAAAAAGAGATATACACAACAATAAAAACACACACAAACGAACCATCAAGTTCATTACTCTGTTTTACGTTGTAATTATATTTCTATGCTTCAGTGATTCTTATTCACTCTGTAAGAAAGATATTTCATTCAAACTCAATATTTGTTATTGAGATAACTTAATGGGTTGGAACCTTGAGTTGGGATTGGATTACAACTTGTAAGGGGGAGCGAGTGTCCAGGTGAAGGAACTTGCTTGTATTGAGGTGCCAAGAACCCACTGAATCTTGGAAGTTATAGTGAAACTCTCAGAGAAGTTCTGAGGACTAGACGTAGGTCAAAGTGGTTGTGGCCAAACCAGTATAACTCCCGGTGTACACTTCGGTGATATTTCTCCTTACTCTTTATTGCTTTAAATTCACTGTCAAAGTTTTATATTTGCGATGAATTTTTAGTATCACCCAATTCACCCCCCTCTTGGGTGAAACGCTTGCTCTAACACATACAACCAAGTCACGTCCCTTTTGTCACAAGATATATCGATCAAGTATAAGGCATGGATAATGTCATCCTCTTGTTCCTGAGTAGCCTGATAACAGAGACAGAAACTCTTTTTATCATAGTATGGCCATACATTTCTCAGAGTCACTTATCGAGGGGCCCAGTAATATCTCTCTACAATGTGAGGGAAAAATTCCATCTTGATCATTCATAATCCTCTGAATGAAAAACCACCAAACCCAATCGTAGCCTTTATCATCACCCAGTCAAAAGTGACTTTTGACTAGTTCAAAGCTTAGCAACTCTCATGTAGGAATCCATGATGACCTCAGGTCTAAAGGCATCGTGAAGTGGTTATACATGAGAAAAGCTTATGACTTGATCCATGTAGCTTTCTCATAGTGGGTCAGTCCAGCACCTTGTACTCTTACAAGTGCCTAAGACTTTGATTCGTATCTCCATATCTTATCAAAGTCATATTGGTCTTGTTTCATCTCTGTTCCCGCATAGATGACCGACCAGGGACATTTTAGGATAATCTTTATGAACTATCCAATGATACAATTATCACAGTTAATATGCAAATAATATGATAACAGAATGGAGAAATTTCATTAAAATAATAATGTTCAAAGTACAATGATTGGCCCTTAGGGCACAATTTCCAACAAGAATTGTCTGCTTAAAGTAAATGTAGTGGTTATGGCAATAAGATAGTATACTAATATACTTGATTATACAGTGATAGGGATAGCGAAGTGAATTACTTCAGCTAGTTCATAAGCCCCTAAAAGGAATAGACAAGCTCTAAGGAATAATGGAGTACCCAGAAGGTAGCACATATTGCCATACCAGAGAGACGATGGTACAAGGATGACACGGATGCCGAGGGAGTAGGTTCAAGTAAGACTAAAGTATGGGGCTTCATCCTAGAACACCAATAGGCTATTAATGTTCAGCCACAGTTACAGGTAGTTAAGAGTCAGGTAGATAAGCCACAAACAGACAAGACAAAGGCAGATATGGATTCCGTTACCAATCTCAGTGTTGGAGCGATATACATAATGCATGGCTTACAACCGGATCAAGAGTTATGGCAACACATCAAGGGTATATACCTGTGGGTTGTCCGTGAGTATAACATCCCAGTAGCTCAGTATATAGTATACACGGATAAACTGACCCCAGTGGTAAGTGGTCAGGGATGGGTTAATTTGGGGGATTCTAGATGACCTAGGGATCCACACAATACTGAACTATTTTCGGATATAGTGTTTTGGCCCGGAAGAAGAATGAGATTATAGAGTGGAGTCCAAAAGGCAACTTTATAGACAACAGGGAACATATCAGAGTATGCATTTAGACACATGTATCGAGACAATGTATCAGTATGGTTAGTGTCCACATATAATATTTAATTAGCCAGAGACAGTTGATGTGACTCGGTAGACCAAAGGAGTCACAGGGTATCGGTGATCAAAGACAACTGAAGTCATCTTCCACATTTTGACATAGGTATACAAAAGTTAAGCGTGCTTAACCTAAGGAAATATTAGGATGGGTGACCCCCTAGAAAGTTACATGAACATGTTATGTTATGTAACACAAGAGAGCAACATGTTGTACGGTAGTTTAGAGGCTGTATATTGTTACCGGTATCCCTGACTATAGTAAACCTCTGTTATGTCTAATTTTTGGAGTACCTGTGTACCCAACATATTATGTAATGACAGATATTCCCTTATGATTATGAGCTACTTACCTCTTCTTTGTTTCATATAGTGAAACATAAAGGTGATGAGACCAGGAGGTACAGGTGATTGGCAAGGTTAGGAAGTTAGACCTAACCCAATACAACAAACATAAAGTAAGTTAACAGAACATCAAACAAGGATCATAGTAATGAGCTACAAGAGGTGGAACAGATCATAGAATAGGGGAAGATTAGAAATTTAATATCATCCAAGAAAGGTTAGTGTAGTGACTTTATCTTCCATACACTATGTGATTATCTATATGCCTTATATGCCATGTTCTGTGACGCGAGTTATAGATACACAGCCTGGTTTGGGAACATAACCTAATTAGGATAGAGAAACATTTCTTAGCAGGCAGTTGTCTGCATAAGAACAGGGCATAAGTAGGGGTTATACAGTCATATGGTCCTGAATAATGCATGCAGCCAATGAGGGCACAAGGGTCATACAGTCATGTGATCTTGAATAATGTATGCAGCCAGTAAGAGCACAAGTAGGGGTCATACAATCATATGATCCTGAATAATGCATGAAGCCAGTGACAGCACAAGTAAGGATCTTACAGTCATGTGATCTAGAATAATGTATACATCCAGTGAGGGTACAAGTAGGGGTTATACAGTCATATGATCCTGAATAATGCATGTAGCCATTAAGGGTACAAGTAGGGGTCATACAGTCATATGATCCTGAATAATGTATCCAGCTAGACAGTCAGATTTATGGTGTTATAATTCTATTACTTATATGGCGCATGGTATATTTATTTATCACATTTTCTATGGATGATTGTGGGTTACTATGGAGGCCAAGTAGGATCTAACTGAGGTATTAAGACAAAGGTGGGCAGCTAGTATCGCGTCACCTATATTATATTTAACAATATGAAACATTAGAGTGGGCTTCATGGAAACATAATGAACATACGTGTGTTTTTTGGGTGATATAGGAGAGGCTGACAGTCACACCGGTATTGATCATCCCAAAACATAATATGGCCTTGATGTTCAATAATTTTATAGTATGTAGGATGAACAGTAATACACCCTGTGTGGTGTATAGTAACATGACCTGTATGGTCAATAGTCACACAACCCATGTGGTTTGTGGTGACACATGTGAACTGGAATTAGGATGAGCTATAGTGTAGTTGGGCAAAATAGTAGTGAATACCTCTTAACAGCACCAGTATTAACAATCCCAGATCCACAGTCATCCTTTATAGTTTACACAGATGCAAGTGGCGTGGATTGGGATGTGTTTTATTGCAATAAGATCGAGTAGAGGCATGAGCATCTCCACAACTGTAGCCTCATATAATCAATTACCCTACTCATATTGTAAGAACTAATATCAGTTGATTTTGATTTAAGAACAGAATGTGAGACAAGGACACCAGTAGGGATAAAATAATCATTTGATCCTGAACTATGTACATAGTACGATGAGTGAATAGTGCTCATCGTGTGGCTAGTAATAGTGCACATAGTACGGCCAGTAAGGGTCAAAGAGTCATTTGCTCCTAAACACCAGACATACATGCATAAATGTAGATAGTATACATGTTTGTATAGGGTGGTAAAACTATGATACTCAGTGTTGTGAGAGTAGACTGAAATAAACTGGAAGGCTAAATACACTGGGTAGTGTCCTGGCAAGGCAATGAGGCCTAAAATAATGAACTGAGTGTCCTGATGGACAATCAGTACAGTAATAGGTTGGGTGGCCTATGAGTACAAAACTGAGAACAAAGGTGGTAAGGCCCGATATGTATATTTGCATGGGGCAATATCCCTGGGCAGTAAGACCAGACAAACATTTTATACAGTAACAACTGTGTGGCCTATGTATAACAAACAAGCAGTATATGTGAATAGTAATAGGTTGAATGTGTGGAGGCTAATAGACATTTCACACACATACATGGGAAATAGAAAAAGATATGCGAAAGCGTTACCCAGAGTTTTTGGTTATGTATGTGTAGTGTAGTAAATTTCGAGGACGAAATTTATTAAACGAGGGGAGAAATGTAACATCATGAAATTTGGCCACCAAAATTCCTTATACCTTTGGGGTATTAAATGGGATAAAATAGTGAATATTGACAAACCTTGAATAGCCTTTGGCTATAAATTCTAGATCATCGGAATTAAACACTGAAAATTGGAATGTGAACAGTGTTGCCAGTGTAAATTCCGACGAGGCAATGAGATTGTCATGTGATTTTTAGTAGAACAAATGAAGTTTCAAAATTGTGAAATTTAGCAGGGTGAAATTAGGCATCCTAAGATTTTTTTTTGTAATAGGTAATTTTTGGAGCTTTATGCAAAGAGTTATGAATTTTTGAAGTTAGCCAAAAAAACTATTGATTTTCTCGACCAGCATTCAAAGAAATTAATTCTAGGAATTTTGTGCTTTCAATTAGCAAAGGAATATATTTTTTCTTGAAACTAGACTCAATAAGAGTTCTATAGCCTTTAGAATCACTCCACTATAATGTCTACAAATTTAGTTATGATTTTTCAAAGTTTCGGCAGAACACTTGCTAGAATTTTCAATAAATCTGAAAATTAATTAAATAAAGGATATATTATAAAAGATATTTTGTCACACCCCAAACTGGACCATGGCTACCCAAGGTCGCCAATACCAGTAAGGTAAACTCTAAAGAATATCAGTAGCCTCCTTCTGTACACCTTTCTTTCGCCTTTCCCAAGTCTCGAAGATGCGACCCTGGAGTCATAAGTACGTACTTCATATGAGACTTGGTACCATTATGCTAGCTAGCTCAATGGTACCAGCTCTCACATAACACTTGTATTTATGACTCTAAGGTCGGGGGTCTGAGGCTGGGAGAGGTGAAAGAAACTCGTGCAGGAGGAGGCTGAAGATAGTCCTTAAAGTCTAACCTTGCCGGTAGCAGCGGCCTTGGGTAGCCCTGGACACCTATTGGCATCGACACAACCAAATCAAATGGTAGCTTATGAACATATAATCCTAGGCGCTTAACATAGTCATAGACTATGAAAGAATGACTAGCACCCGAATCAAATAATGATTGTAGCATACAACCATTTAGAAGAATTTTACCTTGAATCAGGTTGGGAGACTTCCGTACTTCTTCATGGGTCATAGCAAACACCCTTCCTGGATTCTTGGGCTTTGGCTCTGCCGGCTGCTGCTTGCAATCACTGGCAAAATGTCCTAACTGTTTGCAATTATAACATACCAATTACCGGAGCATGTTCTACCAGGATGCGGTCTGCCACAACGGGGACATATTCATACCGCTAGAGGTTTCTGGGGTTCATGGTTTTCGGGTTGATAGGGCTTCTTGCCACTACCCTTGGATAAAGACCCTTGAATCTTACGTTTCTGAGAGAAGTTTCCCTTACTGGGCTCGCCACAACCACTACCCTTAGTTGGGTTCAAATATCTCATATTATTCTCGGTGATCCTATACTCTTCCACAACCTTGTTGAATTCAGTAAATTGGCAGGTGGCCAACCTTTTCTTCAACTTACACCTCAAGCCTCAAACTAGTATATTAGAACTCCACTCCTCATCATCTAATCACACTAGATAAGAGGAGTATCGAGCTAATCAAATGAAGTGAGAGAGGTACTCATCAAACATCTCTATATCCCCTTGTTTAATATATAGGAATTCTGACTCTTTTTCTATCCTCACCGATCTTAGGAAGTACTTATCATTAAACTGTTCTTGAAACACCTCCCAAGTCACCGGCATATTTTGGGCCCACAAGGTCATAGACAAAAAACTTCACCACAGGTCGGCATCCCCCCTCTAGTTTGTAGATGGCCAATCTTGCCTTCACCTTAGTTGGGCAATCGAGTACTTTGAAAAATTTCTCCCGTTGTATTAGACAATCTTTAGCTACTTAGGGATCAAACCTTCCCCTTAATACTGGAGGTAGCTATTTACAAAACTTAGAGACCCAGAATTGTAGAGCTCTCTCATTCTAGACTGGTACCCCATGTGATCCTTGGTTCGATTCAGTATGGGGAGGTGACTCTGGAGGTCAAATCAACCCTTCAGCTGTTTCTTCTTGGGTTGTCTCTTCTCTAGTAGACTAGACCTGGTCTTTATTATGCTTTGCCTTTTCCTCTTTTTGCTTATTAATCATGCCTCGCTGCTCCATTAACATGTCCATCATCACTTGTATGGGATCAAGTGGGTTGTCATGTATTTCCTCTACCTCTGGTTCTACTTGTTTGACTTTCAGGTGAACCATTGTGTCTTTTAAATCTACAAAATATTTACCACGTCAAATATCACAATAAATGTATACACATATTCCTTAAAACTCATACCAACAATAACAAGAATATTCATGTGTATACAATAAACAATCATAAGCTAACTATCCTAGCAAAACCTGCCCTTTCCAGGAACCAGGCTCTAATACTAAAAATGTAACCCTTGCACTATAATGGCCATAAATATGGTTCAATCACGTGTCACAATTTAAATAAGAGATCGAGGACAATTTAAAACTTTTCAAGACTTTTTCCGAAACCCATACAGTACGGACTCTATTCACTTTTCAAATATATTTTTCCTATGCAGTTCGGTTTCCATTCATAAATATAGAGTGTAAACAAAATTCCCAACCAAACTTGAGTTTCATCCATTCATTAAAGGGTTTACAGGGCATATTCGCCCCTCTCAGTTTCCCATAATGGGAATTACATACCACTATTCGAATTTACAACATTAATAATATGTACAATAGCCCTAAAATATGATAACCACAATAAAACCAAAATCCCCAGTTGGGAGCACCAGCTGCCCTTCGTCACTTATTTCTCTTTTGGCCCGCTTGCCCTGGCTGTAGATTAGTCAATAGAAAGAGTGAGATTCAAATGAATCTCAGAAATAACAATTCACTCATATAATATATAACAACATAGCATGTAAGCGAATCATAATACATCATCCACAGCAACATTTAATCATGACTAATATCACAAACGTGACAAGCATGACAAACATCACAACATTCACAATAGCATTCAATCATGAAAATAATCACCTACATGATATGCATGACAATCGTAACAATCGTCACATACAAAGCCGCGACAGTCATTACATACACTTTCATGACATTTGTCACATTCAAAGCTGCGACATTTGTCACAACTCAATCGTTACATTCAATGATATGCACAAACATATAATGTATTGTACAAGATATAAGAGAAAGAGTCATTACCCTATTCTTTCCATTCGTGCTTGAGCACCGTTTTTACACGCTCAAGGTGAATATTAAGTCCTATAAACCATAAGCAAGGATGACATGTTATTGCCTATTTCAACTTCTTAAATGACTCCAAGACACTTAGAGTTGGTTATCATTTGGGTCCTTTAGGTTGCTATAAGAAGCTAAAACAAAAGCCCAATAAGGTTGGGAAGAACTAGACTAAAAACCATTTTTTAGAAGTGCAAAATACTGATTTTTAAGGGTTGGCCGCGGCCAAGGAATGCTCTAGTCGTGGCAAAAAATAGGTCAGAAACTTTTAGGCCGTAATCAAGAAAAATCCTGTTTCTTGGCTGAATATCCAAAAAATCATAACTAATTCTATAAAAATCAAAATAGGGTGATTCTAAAGCCTATGGAAAGCTATTTTAAGTCCTCTATAGAGGAAAAATATGAACCACTACCAACCACCACCACAAAAATACAGAATTCAACAAAGGTCATTACTGTTCCAGAATAACTTCTTGTTTCATAACTCCCAACATACACATATAAATGACTGTCATAATATATTAATTTAAAACTTGGTATGTCTTATTAGAATGGAAAGCTTCAGAACTTTTTGACATCATTTACTATTTCAAAACATTATGCAAAATAGGTTATCTGCACAGAGTTTTCCATTCCCAAATTTCCACAATTTCCAGTTTTCAACCAAAATGTCTAATGGTTCTAAAACTCCCAACCAAACCTATACTCACACAGTTTTTCAGAAGGAATCCAATAGAAATACTAAAACAACCCAAATCTCACTCTATCTATATGTTTTGTTTTGGGGCTACAATTAACGCAAAACCCCAAAACTCCAAATTTCACATTCAAGGTTCAATTCAATTCTATTTATCCAAAATCAACACAAGGCACCATTTTAACCATTAAAACATCACAGACTCTCAAAACCCCAATTCACACAAAAATAAGAAAAAAATTCCAAAAATTAAAGTCTCAATCAATGGCCACAATTTACATACCAAAAGGTAATTCCTACTTAACTTTATCACTTTCTCTAACTTGTTCCTTGCTTCACCAAACTCTAGATTTTCTTGAGTTCACCAAACACCACCACTTGAAAATCTAAAACCATACAATTGAAGCTCTCAACAAAAGGAACAAGATTAAAGAAGAGGATTTGAGCTATATAAGTCATCTTCAAGGTCAAATCTCAAAGAGAAGGATTGGATTTACCTTGGTTTTCTTTTTCTTCCTTCTTCCTTGTGACGGCCAAAATAGAGAGAGCAAGAGAGAGAGGATAAGATGATGAAATGATCAAATTTCCATCCTTCCCATGCCTGTGATCAGAAATACAAGGAGAGAGGTAAGAGAAATAGATACAAAAAATGCTCATTTAACTTTTTGACTCCACCAAAATTGTACATAGTGTCAATTTTCTATGGTTCCTCATAAAGCATGTAATCATATGGTTACACTAACTAATTCCATTAGTCATTTAGTCACACCTCATTTCTTTTAGCTATTAGTCAATTTCTTCTTTGGTTGCCGACTAATTGGCTGGTAAATTTTATTCTTCCTGGTTTGCCCCTGACTATGGCAAATTCACTTGCATTGCCACTTGTCACATGATTAAATTCCTTTTTCTCCTTCCATACGCCATTCCCCTTCTATTTTAGTCCAATAATAACTTTGCTACATAATTAAACTAAAATACAAGGTTTGGGCATTTTCTACTGCTAATTCAGTCATAACACATACTCTATTTCCCAAAAGCATTCATCAAACATTCTTTACAGTCTCATATGAGGTCATTAGCCTTTAAACAGAATTTGGGGCATTACAGTGGAAGGGGTTTTCTTTGGCAGTTCCATGTCACTAGATCTTTCCTAGGCTAATCGTGAAATTTTTTGTACTTCCTTAATATTGTAAATGGATTAGAAATGAAATTAAATATAGGGGTCATTTTGATTTTCATCTTGATAGCATGTAACATACATGATTAAACTCTTACAAAATTTTAAAAAAGTGAAGCACTGTGATGATCTTGCTGAGTTGCAAAGGTTTCTTTTTGGTTATGGCTCTATTGTACTAGAAGAATAGGGTAGCTGATTTAAACATGTGATCCCTTTAACAAAACTAGCCTAAGTTATTTATAGTTTGAGTAGCTTATTAACTACTGAGTTCATGGAAATTGGAGTTGTTGTATGGCACAACTTAATTAACATTTACATTCGAAAGTTTGGTTGGAAAGGCATGTTTCTTTAAATTTGTCTTATGTAAAGAAAGACTTAAGTTGAATGAAGAAGTGTGCATATATGCAATTCGTTCAAATTTTCTCTGAATTAATTTGAGCCATTGAACTTCATAATGTTCAAGTCCTTGTGTTTTGAATTTAAACTACATATTCTCTGAATTTAGTTTGAAATTGTTTTGTTGTGGAATTACTTGGTTTTGCATTTCTTTAGTCTTTGTTGTTCCACAATTAGCCATTAGATAATCTACTCCTATGTTTGTAACCACTGCTTTTCTGAACATTCCCCCACATTCAGTTTCATAGATTGACATTGACTTGTTATCATTAATTGACTGTGTGCATGTGAGTAAGATTTAAAAAAAATCAAAATTAATTTCCATCTTGCCTGAAACTCAAGTTTTGGGAATTTGAATCATTGTGAGTATATTGCCATTAATCATAATGATTCAAATTCCCAGTGTACTACTTAGATAGAGGATGCACAGGTTCAACTGCATTTTGCTAAACAAACTTTCTCTTTTGTCCTTATTTTTAATCTACAGCAGTGAAGTAGTTTAAGAAAAAAACATTGTCAATTCATCAACTTGGGATCAAACTTTTCTCTCAAGTGTGCCAAAAGCCTGCTAACAAATTAACTAGCTATAATGACATGATCATTCTTCAATCAAACTTGCAATTACTAGAAATTCATTAGGCCTATTCATTTTTAGTAACTTTATTCACGATTAACACATGTTAAAAGTGACATTTTCTCTAGGTTTTGTTCTTGGCCAATGAAAATATTTCTGAGGGGCTAACTAATGATGAATGGGAGGGGCAATTCCTAGCAAACTACACCCTTTTCAAATATTCTCTCCTCTTGTCTTGTAAAATCAAGACAAAAAGAACCAACACAAGAGTTTACTGATTGAACATCACTATGATCAGTGCATCACCAAAAAGAAATGATAAAAAATGTTTAATAATTCAAGGGGGGAAGGAAAATTGAAAGAAAAGAACGAACAACTAACTAATCAGAATCTACAACACTGAAAACACAGAAACCTGAACTTATGTTTGCTTAGATGGATACTCTCTGACCTTAGCAGTTACACCGGTCTGCCCATCCATTCTTAACCTACCCTATATTGTTCCATTCTTAAAAACCTAATAAATAGTTGCACACTACTAACAAACATTAACTTATACAGGGAATGCAAAGGAACTTGTACTACCTTCAAATTGAATTATCAAAAAAAAAATCAATTTCCCTTAAATGCATATGAATTCTCCATTACTGCAACTGTTACTAATATACTTGATGGCAAGTTGGAAAAAGAAAATTCTTTTTCTTCAAGTGCCTGGTGTAGATTTGAGCGGCTGGGATAGCTTGGTTTTGTTTTTTTAAATTGCAAAAGGTGGGTTGAACTAAGCTTGTGCATACACTTGTTTCCTAATAGTTACTGTTACTACCTGGTTTAACCTAAGAACTGAAAGTTTTGGTGGTAAATTCTGCATTTGATGATTCTATTGATAGGAAAAAAACAAACGAAAAGAAATAAGTTTATCCAAATATTTTTTATTTGGCTAACTGCTACATTGCACTCAAACTAGTAAAAAGAAAAAAAACAATGCATATCTATTTTTTGCTCTTATTTGTGCATCCAAACTTAGGGGTGACCATGTATCTTCAGGTATGTCCAATTTGTGGGAAAAGGGTTGGAAGGGATCTTTTTGGCCATATTACAATGCAACATTGGAATTTCTTAAAGACATCTTTATTGCAAGTTGGCATTGTTTAATGTTTTGTTTTTGTTATCTTTTCCTTACATGAACCAATCCATACTCACCATGTGGGAAGTGGTATATTCATATGGCTTTGGCAATCTACTTGAATAAAAAAATGATCTTTTTTTACATAAAAAATGCTCTATTCTGGACAAAGTTTTTATTCTTCTTAAGTTGTTAGAAAATTTGAAGTAAGTAATTGAAGTTGTAGAACAACAATAGAGTTTATCCCGCTATTATGGACAAAGTTTTTATTCTTCTTAAAGTTGTTTCCAATTAAAGTAGCTTTGTTCTTCTGCATAATTTCTGTTGTTAAACTATTATTGCTTTTTCGTAGAATTTTACCTTAAGCAACAGAGATTTGTTGTTTGCCAAAAATATATCATTATGAACTGACAAGTTTGGAGCATAGTGGTATCAATATAGCTAGGGAATTCACAGAAAAGGAAGTGGAAAAAAAGAAAAAAAAAAGGGTACAGGTGTATACATGTATCTTTTATTCTACAAGGTTACTTTACTTCATATGATCCTTTCATTTAGTAGCTTAAAGTCATATCTTGCAATTATAATTATTTATGTGATTGTTATTAGGTTTCATCCTTTTGTTCCTACTGTACGCACTATTCTTCCTATCATTCAATAAAATTTGAATAAGCATATAGTGCTTGGAAGGTAACACCCCTTGGTCTGAAAGAATTATGGTTTAAGGAATGGGCGGTATATCTTTATTATATTTGTATTATGTCTGAAGAGTTTTTCTATTAGTTTATTTTAGTTTTTATTCATTTTATCTTGTTTATGCAGAAACAATTTAAATGGCTCCCACAAGATGAAGTTGCTATTAAGAGAAACTGGAATTCAAAGGGTTTAGACACTGATGATAGCACACTATATGATAGGGTGGTTACTAGGTTATTTTACTACCTTAAACAATTGTGTGGTTTGTTTGCCACATTATATACATTTTCACTTGCGTACTTCCATTGCTTTGTGGTTGTAAACTTACTATTATTTTATAATTTGGTTTGAATTTGTTTTTATTTGTAATCCATTTAATTCCACTTTCAGTTTTTTAATCATTATTAAGGTTGACTTACTGTTAAATTCAAAATAAAAGAAAATTTTAATTGGAAAGAAAAAAATAAAAAAGATGAGAGATCAAATTTCCGTCACAACATTATTTGAAAAAACCAGAAGTTAAGTTTACAATGGATTAGTAACGGAATAACTACGGATTAGCGACAAAAATTCCATCCCTAATATGTGACAAACTAGTGACGGAAATTTTGTCCCAAAGTAGTCTCTAATTAGCAATGGAAAGTCAATCACAATTCTGTCTCAAAAATGGAATAGGCTATCCTGGAAATTAGTGAAGGAATTTCCGTCCCTAATCTGTCACAAAATTGGAATAGGCTATTCTACAAATTAGTCACGAAATTTGTCATTAGGGATGGAACTTCCGTCGTAAAAAAGAGATGGAAATTCCGTCGCTAATCTTTCTCTAAATTTGAGATGAATTCTAACAGAAGTAGTAACACCCTTTTTAGGGACAAACAATTTTCCGTCGCTAATAGATTAGCAATGGAATGTTTAGCGGCGGAATTTCCGTCGCTAAATTCCGTCTCTAATATCCTTTTTTTGTGGTGAAATCTTCTTACCGATTCCATAGCAGTAATAGGCAAGTTAGTTTCCCATTTTGATTTTATCATGTACTTACTTGATGGTCTTCGCCCTAAAAGGAAGTTTTTATAAAATCTAATAATGAAAATAAATAATACAAAAATTTTGGAAAGTTAGGAAACATTGTGGGGCAGCAGTTACCCCAAGTCCTATAATCTATATCAATATTATTATAAAGATTAATTTACACAGTCGGCTACTCTTCAGCTAAGTTATATAAGGATTTGATTATCACTTAAAAATATAAACATTGACACATTAATAAGACAAGTTCTTATGATTAACATGTAGATGTTTGATAGAGTAAAGAAAGATGAAATACCAATGCTCTACGAAGTAGAGGTGTTTGGATGCTTTTTTAATAGGAGCTGAGGATAATATATCCTAAAGAATATAATGGGATTTTATATTGCGATAATATTATGATTTTATTATTAGCTAATATTATAAATATAGTATGGAGATATGGTTGTTATGAAATTTTCCACAAGCGTATGTATGTACTAATATTATATATGTGCCTCTAATCAATCAATGAAGTGTGTGCAATTCATTCACATTTCAATATTTTAAATGGTATCAGAGCATGGTCTCCCTAATATCCAAATTGTGGCTCATGTCACAACATTGGCTCTTCTCAAGAGAATGTAGATAAGTAAGATAGAAAGCGAAAATAATTAAAATGCAATCATTGTGGAAAGCTTGAACACATCAAAGATCGATGTTATGAGATAATAGATTATCCATAAGACTTCAATAGGGAGGACTTGACAAAAGAGAACGGAGGCAAGGTTCGAGAGTGACACATGTGAGCTCCAATGAAAGCCCCATTTCTAGTCTCATACCCTAACAATATGATTGTCTAGTGCAATATCCCAACAAGGAAGACAACCCTTGAATCTTTGAAGAGACAGTTCACCCGTAGTAGTACATATGACTGGTAAATTTATTCCTAACAAGCCTTGGATAATTGATATAGGAGTAACAATACATATAATATTTGATTAGAGCCTCTTATGAAATGTGGCACCAGTAAGCTTGAGCTTCTGATTAAAATTCCAAATAGGTAAACTTTATTGATTAAAAGCATAGGAGATGTTCACTTGTCAATTGGGATGATACTTATAAATGTTCTTCATATACCATAATTTAAGTGCAATTTGATTTTTGTTGGCAAGCTAGTTAAAGATTACTTGTGCTTGGTAACATTTGTTAGTGACATGTGTGTGACGTAAGACTTGCATTTGAGGAACATGATTGGAGCAAATAGAATACATGATAGACTCTATTTGCTAGAAGATGGCCAACTGAATAAGACCATTGCATGTGTAGCAAAGCTAGATAGCATAAATTTTGAACTAAAGACTTGTGCACCCCTTTGAGGAAAAGTTTAAAAGCATTAGTTTGCCTTGCAATTCTTTTAAATCAATTCATGATTCTTGCATAATAGTCAAACAAACTTCACTTAGTTTTCCTATTAGTTCAATAAAAACTTCTTTGTCTTTTGAACTAGTACATTGTGACATTTGGGATAGTTTTCATACAACCTGTTTAAGGGGTACACTCTATTTTTTAACCATTATGGATGATTATAGCAAGGGAACGTGTGTCTATCTAATTAGACCCAAGTTAGACATAGCAAAGTATTTGATCAACTTTTTTAAAATGTGAAAACACAATTCCACAAGTGAGTCCAACGAGTTAGAGCAGATAATAGCCTTGAATTCAGATCTAAACGCATGACGTAATATTATTCTCATAAATGAATTCTATTACAGAATAGTTGCCCCTACACGCCACAACAACATAGGGTCTGAAGTGAAAATATAGACACATACGCAAAGTTGCTCGAGCACTACATTTTCAAGCAAGCTTACCAATTAAGTTTTGTGGTAAATGCATACTCACAATAATGAATCTAATCAATCAACTATTGTCCTGTACTCTGAAACACAAGACACCACATGAAATATTACTTGGCAAATGACTTGAGTATCATCACTTAAAGGTCTTTTCTAGTCTAGTTTATGCTCATGACAAAAACATGAAAGATAAATTTGATGAGAGAGGTCAGCCTTGTGTTTTTTTGGGATACCCCACAAGTCAAAAAGGATATTATATATATGAAAATTTGACAAATGGATGCATGTTACACATGATGTTTTGTTTCTTGGGGATCAATTTTCATATGCCACACAAGCACTACAAGGAATCATTATCAAGCAGGCCTTATTATTGCCTAATTATTGATGATGATAAAGCTATTTGTCCATGCCATATTGAGTGTGATGCCAATAATGCTCCCTTAACTCATGGGGAGTCTGATCAACCACATGAAAATGAGATTAATAAAGAAGAAGAACAAGTGCCTAATGTAGGGAACCCACAACAACCACCTTAAAGTACACACGAGAGGCATGTACCCCCTTAGTTGGATAGTAATGAATTCAATTTCCATAGTAATTAGCCCATACAGATCCCCGTCTCTATCATGCAACTCAGCCAGGTATTCTCTATCATACTATGATTCAAATAAAATATTTTTTTTGCCAAGCTTATCTTTTGGTCATCGAGTCATATGATGAGCCCAAGAAATACATTCTTGTTGATGTTAGGCTATGCTACAAGAAATACATTCACTTGAAGCCAATAGGACTTGGACACTTGAACATCTTCCATAGGGGAAACATCTTATTTACTCTAAATGGGTTTACAACAACAAATTCAAACCAATTGGAGAGTTGCATTCTCATAAAGCACAATTAGTAGCATGAGGTTTTACTCAGTGAGGAAGGATAGATTTTCATGAAAATTTTTCCCCAATTGCAAAAATTGTTATTGTTCAAATGTTGCTAGCTGTAGCAATCAAATGAGGACTTACAGTTCATCAATTGGACATCAACATTGCATTCCTCCACGATGATCTTCATGAGGAGGTTTACATAAAAATACTTGAAGGCTTTGCTCAAAAAGGAGAGACACAGGTTTGCAGACTAAGGAAGTCTTTATATGGCCTTTGTCAAGCCTCATGAAATTGGAAGCAAAGGTTTACGGACTAGTTGACAAGTTTGGGTTTCAAGCAATCCTAGGAAAATTACTCTTTATTCACTTATCAATGTAGTGACATATACACTATGGCCTTGATATACATTGATGATGTCATTCTTACTAGCTTGCACTAGCAATGACCACATCAGCTATATAAAGTGGTCTTTTCATGACCTATTCAGCATCAAGGACCTTGAACCCTTAAAATATTTCTTGGGCATTAAAGTTGTTCAATCCCCTGACGGCATGGTACTTAGCCAACACAAATATGCCTTGGATATCTTGAAGGAAACATGAATGATGACGTATAGGCCAAACAAGTTTCCTTTGGAGTAAAATTGTTGTCTTAATAGTATTGAGGGTGACCCACATCTAAACCTAGGATGCTATCGAAGACTAGTTAGCTGGCTCTTGTATCTCACAGTTGATAAGGGACTTTTTGTACGTTGGCCTTGGGGTCTACAATAAAAAATTAACCAAAGATTGCATGTAGGAAAACCTAAGATCGTTCTCTCTTCTTGAGGAGCTTTTTATTGGTTCTTAAGTATTCTAAATGCCATGCAAATGCAACGAAAACAAGGAGAAATTAGTTTTGGGTTTTGTTGAAAATAGGTAAGTGCAAAACTTAATTAAAACCCTAAAGCCACTATTTTTTGTCTTTTCAAATAATAAATGGAATGGAATTGAGATTGACAATATGAATGATAAAATGAGTCTTGATAGTAAATTTAAGGACTTTCCTAGCTTCTTAAAATAATTTGGAAGCTAATTTATCTAATGAATGACTAATCCTGCAATTAAATTCATTGTAATTGCTTAGATAAACTGTTAAAAACCACTTGTTTGTTTAAAAATTATTTTAATGCACTTCCTTCCTCTTGAGTGAGAGCACAATTGCTACACTTAATATGAAATAAATCAATTACACACTATAGTAATCACATACAATGCATAATCTCATTAAAATATAAGAAAATATGTTCAATACAAAATTCAACATAATATTCAACAAAATCATAGAAATACTCAACAAAATCACAAAATATTCGTTTCATATCAGACCTTACACTTACCAAAACTTGAATATGTGAACTATTCTTGATTCTGGCAGCACCTCCTCTAAGTATATGGAATCAACACCTTTGATTGAAAATCCAAAACCATATAAATATTGCTCTTCATGAGAGGAACAATGTTAAAGAAGACTCCAGGAGCTAGAAACGCCGAATCGGAGGTGAAATCGGCTCCAAAGCTCAAGAGTTTTCACTATTCGTCTTTTCTCTTTCCTCTTTCATTTTCTCATGATTTTCTCTATTTTTCTCTTCTTTCTGGACACCTAAACAAAATTAATAGAGAGAAGGAGAGATAATTGGCCAATTTCCCAATTTGCACTTGGATTGTGTAAAAATCACCAAGTTGCCATTCGGTTGGATTTCAACCGTCCAGTTTCTTTTCTCTCCATTCTCTTTTTGCCAACCAAAATTATGTGTTGGGAAGAGAATAATGATGTTTAAGAATATCTCTTCATCTTTCTTGAAATAATATAGTTTATTTCTAAATTACCGTGTGATTTACTTTTGACTTTTAAACTTATTTTTCATGACCCAAAATGCTTCATCTTGATTAATTCTTGGCCAAGTATAGATTTCCCTTTTCTTTCTCTCTTGTTGGACAAAATTTATCCAAGAAAAGGGAAAAATTAATTAACTTCTAGCTTTATGGCAAATTTACCATTTTTCCCATACATTTTTCTATAATTAAATTGAGCTTTCTTCTTTCCCTTTGTGTTGGGCAAAAAAAAAATTATTAATTGGGCCTAAAATTATCCTCTTCCAATCTCTATGTTTTGGACTTCAATAATGGGCATTTATGAAGACACAAATTAAAATTTTATGTCTTATTGTGGCTCAATTTCTTGTGGGTACTATTTGGCCATTCAAAGTGTGCTAAAATTCACCATTTTATTCCTTGTAATATAAGGAATTTTGGTAACTGAAATTTAGGTTGTTACATTTTTCCCCTTGTTCAATAAATTTTGTTCTCGAAATTTGAGCACCATATAGAATCACTTATACCTTAGGGAATCCATTTTTGTCACTTAATCTATCTCTTTTATGGGCATACTTACAAACCATGCAACACAACCATCATTATATTCTTAACACAGATCTCAAATAGTATTCATCATTCGCATTCATCATAATGACATTCAACAATCAATGCGCAATATAAACAATTGGTATATAAGATCGCACAGCTGAGGGTCTCTACCCCAAATACTCGAGTCACTGCCCATTATAATTCTAAATACATCGCCAGCCTTAAGGACACACTGGTCCATAAGTTCTTAGGGCCTCTGGACATACAAGTCTGTTACAACATCTCTACCATATTGGATTTTATATCTTAGGGATGCTGCCCCAAACAATCTTATAAATAGAGTCTTATTCCTCAAGACTTTACTCGTCACAATTTTCAAATTCATAGCATTCTACCGGCCCAAGGACATACATGTCTATCATGTCTTATGGCTTCAAGACACACAGTCCATCATCTTTACTGAATGAATATCGAGACTAACTACCTTAGGACTTCCAGTACATTATGTATTACTGCCCTATACCGATATGTACATTGGGGCTTACTGCCAACAATTCTGCCCTTACTCATGATCATATGTATCTATGCCTGCCTGTCTATTATTCAGGATCAAATGGCTATTTGACCCTTAATGGCCGCACTGTGTGCACTATTCACTATGTGCACTGCTCATTGAGTAGGTAACTAATTCTGTGAGACTACAGCTATTGAGAGTGATTCACCACCATTATGACCTACTATACTAGGATACATCCCAATCTCTGTTTACATGTGTCATCATGAACCATATTGGTTTTGTAACTATTAACCATACTGGCCATGCCCTATAAACCACACTGGTTTATGTCACTATACACCACACAGGTTATAATATTGTTAGCCACTTAGTCTCAACACACATATTTTATGCCTAGCCTTTCCACTGCAAGCAACCAAAGAGGCGCAACCCACCTGGCCATGTCGGGGTAAGAGCCACCCGATCATAGGCAGATTAGTCATATCTTTAACATGTTCTGATGGGCTGACTCACTACTTAGGGCAAAATACTATATGCCATACAAGCTATGTCACTGTAGACCAGGCGGATCTACTAAGGATTTGGAAAGATCAATTATTGGTGTGAATATCAACCCCTCCTATTATCTTCAAAAGTTACACATAGATACACTATGCTTTAACTACCTACTCTGATGTTTATCTCTTCATATGAGCTTTAATAATGTCGAGATGATTTAATAGGAGTTCTACAGAAACCCCCCATAAAACCTTACTGCTCCTAAAATCTATGTTTCTCTATGCCAATTCCTGGCTGGGTTTTTAAATTCCATTCTAGGAAAAATCACCATTCAACAAGCTCTGAAAGCCAAAGCTAATATGTGATTTCCCAGCCCCACTCATAACTGCTTCTCAATGATCTTTTCTACTTATACCTTTCAACATACTATTTATCATCCACCAATCGACTCTTAATATAACCTCAAGTTAGTGGAATAGTAAGCAGGTCAATTCTTTCTCTCATTTCATCAAAGAGCTATCACCTCAATCAATCTTTAAGGGAATATTTTATGATAATAATCTTTCCCTATGCTAGACTTGGTAGCTAGCAAATTCACAATCCCTTTCTGTAAAGATTCTTATCTTTAAGAATCTTGTTCCTTAATTCCACAGATCATAACTAGCCCAAACACTATGATCAGGCACCTTAAAGATATTTTGGGTATTTTAACTATAACCCATAACCCATTGAGTATATCATTGGGAGTACTCTGTCTCTACCCAACTTCTAGGTTCATTATGAAATCTAGAACCTTGACATTACACAAATCGAAAATCATTTTTCTCAATTATACCCAATAGGTACACTAAAAATAAGGATCAAGTGCCCCTATTTTAACCTTCATGATATTCAGGTAATATCCTCAAATCATTATTGAAGGTTCAATACTACCCACAAGGTTCATCTTTTTTTATGAAACAGAATCATAGTGCAACTTGATTCGAATTTCAACCTAAGCACTATTTCAGCTTAGATCGGATTCAAGCTTATCTTCAACCTTCAGTATCATAATATCAGATCCTCTAAGATCAATATATGGAATAATCACCAATGATCATTGCTCAAATATCATGACATATTCTTAACTATATTATATGCTTCAAACAACTCTGAGCAATTCAATGTTCTTACGAACGTAAGACTCAACATTGATTCTTGGATTACAATCCAACCTTTAATGTTTTACTAGATCTATAACCTCAACATTAATTGAGTCAAAGAGTATTCTGCCTTAATTATACCCAATGTACATACTAAAAATCATTGTATAGTACTATATATGGTAAATAACTAATATCATCACTTAGCATAGAGAAACCTTAAAACAACCACTAAGCCTTAAGTTTCCATATCCTTAACAAATGAACCTTTTTAAGCAGTACTTATTACAACAAAAATGTTCTGAATTAAAATTAATACTTACATCATCATCATCTCTATGCTTCTATGCATTATTTATATCATCTAACTAAGATGATTACCAGCCATAGAGAAATCTTAAGGCAATCACTATTCTTCCAATCTCCATAACCCTACCAACTTAACTTCCTAGGGGTCACCTATCTTGAGATTTTCCTAGGTTGAGTACACTTAACTTTTATGTGCCAGTGCCCAAATGCAGATACAAGCTTTATCTGCTTTTAACCATCGGTATCCCAGGACTGCCTCTGTTCCATAGTGTCATACCAATTATCTCAAGGTAACAAAATACTGTGTCTGTACCCTGGCCTTAGCCGTATCTACTTCCTTAGGTTTCACAACATCCTTGTAACATCCTCAGTTCAGTATTCATTACTGGCTGCTTTTCGGTTATTCCCTAATCTTTCGGGAGTTGATTCACAAATGAGGGGTAATTCACTTTTCTAGTGCCCTATTCAGTGTATTTGTCCTTTTACCATATAATCGAAACATTATCAATACACTATCTTGTTTCCAGAACTGCTTGCTCAGATACCAAAATGTAAGACCCTTATCTTATTTTCCCATTTTTTAGAGTGTTAACACGTAGTTTAGTGGACACACAGGAATAGCATAGAAATATTGATAAAATTTACATGATTATATTACAAAAATCCAAACAGGGTTTATTCATAATAATTACAGACTCAAAATAATAAAAAGGCCCACAGATAACAAACGTCAACACTCGAATTGGACTAGACCTCTCAATTTCTGAAAACACTATACATTATGGAAAGAGGTGGGATTTGAAAAAATCTCAGTAGTAACATGTAATTAGTCATATAAAATGTGATAGATAAATATGCTATACACCATACAATACAACATAACACAAACAACATGACATGTGCACATGAGTCGTGGCTACTTCCCCACTATCCGTAAATCTCAATAAATGTGCCTACTCGTACAATGCCCTACTCAGCAATATAGTGTTCATATTGCAGAAGATGACATACATAATGCAAATAAATATTTACATAGTTTATGAAAGATAGAGTTACTACCTGAAATCCCTTTTTCTAGATTATACTATCCGTCCACATTCTTTGATCCGATTTGGGCAAATGTCAAGTCCTATTATTCCAAATTCATAATAAATAAGTTATTTCTCATTCATGACCTATTTCTAAACTCATATTGTTGGTTATCTTTACCCTTAAAGTTCAAGGTAATTACGTTATGCCATTACCTTTTAAATTCGACACTTTAACTAAAACTGCCAGACTATTCAGTCAATTTAAAAATTCATAACTAATTCTAAAAAAATCCAAATGGGTTTGTTCCAGTGGCTAATTAAAGCTTGTTAAGTCCTCTTTAAGGAAAGAATATCATAGAGCAATAACTACAGCCACATATGTCCTATAAATTCACTAAACTCAGACTATCACAAATTTTATTCTAGAATCAAGCTCAAACTTTGAAAAAAAAAATAACTTTCAATCTAGTTGTCCAAATGGCTCAAATCACCTATCAAATTAAATCCCAAGATGTATACTTTCATCTTGCAAAATTCCATAGCATTTGGACTAAGTTTGATAAACCAAAAACATGTTGCAATTTGTCTGCCTCCAGAAAATGAATTCAGGCAGATTTGAACACAACTTCCAAATCATCATAATCATCATAAAACCTCTTTCCACATCATAATCATCACCATATGAATATCAAACCCTAAAAGAATCTCTCTAGCTAAAATTTAGTCTTTGGGTATCTAAAGAAATACTCAACAAAATCCAAAAATATTCAGTTCATATCAAAGCTTACACTTACTCAAACTTGAATTATGAGATCTATTCTTGAATTCGGTAGCACCACCTTTAAGTAGATGGAATCAACACCTTTGATTGAAAATCCAAAACCATAGAAATGTTGTTCTCCATGAGACGAACAACGTTAAATAAGACTCCGGGAGCTAGAAACGCTAAATCAGAGGTAAAATCAGCTCCGGAGCTCAAAAGCTTTCACTATTTATCTTTTCTCTCTCCTGTTTCATTTTCTCATGTTTTTCTCTATTTTTCTCTTCTTTTTGGACACCTGAACAAAATTAATTGAGAGGAGAGATAATTGGCCAATTTCCCAATTTGCCCTTAGTTTGTGTAACAATCACCAAGTTGCCATTCGGTTGGATTTCAACCGTCCAGTTTCTTCTCTCTATTCTCTTTATGCCAACCAAAATTATGTACTTGGAAGAGGATAATGATGTTTTAAAAATATATCTTCTTCTTTCTTGAAATAATATAGTTTATTAATAAATTACCATATGATTTACTTTTGACTTTTCAACTCAGTTTACATGGACCAAAATGCTTCATCTTGATTAATTCTTGGCCAAGTATATATTTCCCTTTGCTTTCTCTCTTGTTGCATAAAATTTATCCAAGAAAATGGAAAAATTAATTAGCTTCTAGCTTTATGGCAAAATTTATCATTTCTCCCATACATTTTTCTGTAATTAAATTGGGTTTTCTTCTTTCCCTTTGTGTTAGGCCAAAAATCACTATTTATTAGGCCCTGAATTATGCTCTTTCAATTTCTATTTTTTAGACTTCAATAATGGGCCTTTATGAAGACACAAATTAAACTTTTATATCTTATTGTGGCTCAATTTCATGTGGTCACTATTTGGCCATTCAAAGTATGCCAAAATTCACCATTTTATTCCCGTTAATATAAGAAATTTTGGTGACTAAAATTCAAGATGTTACAGACGGCTAAGTCATAAAGAAACGGAAAGAGAAAGAGCTTGGGTCCTATATAAGGGACACATGGCTCAATAAGAGACATGAATCCATAAAGTGACTTTTTAACTTTTGTAATTCCCTAAGGTGTTATTAAGTGATATTGTCTCCGAATGAGCGTTTCTAATCAATCGAGCCTTCACGAATCTTCTTCTACTTGTGGAGGGCTATAATTCTGTAGTTTTAGATTTTTTATCAAAGGAGTTTTATGCTGCCTCTAAAGTTGAGGTGCTGCCAAAATCAAGAACAGACTATAGCACTGAATAGAGGTTAACGTAGGTTGTGATTTAAGCATGTCTTAAGATTGCATTAAGTTTTCTTGAGGCTGTTATAATGCTAAGATTTTGGCCAGAATAAGAACACTAGGAAGGAAAAAGATTTTGATGTTTTCATTGGGTTTATAACAAAAAATGGTGTAGGAAAAAGGTGAGGAACTGATTCTAAGAACACCAAAATAGAAAACAGAATTGTGGCCTGGAAACCCTTAAGTTTCGGCCAGATCTAGAAAATAGAGAAGGAATATTATTTTGATGTTTTTGAGGCTTCAAATGGATTCTATGGGCAAAATTCTGTAGGAATATCTTATAAAAATGATTTAGAAGGGTTGGATTAAAAACTCTTAAATTTTGAATTCGATATTGTTAGAGTTAGTTGCTGCCAGATTTGGGTAAGGTAGCTTGTGACTTGATTTTGGATGATCAAATGATGTCTAATGATCATAATATGTTCTATATTAATAGTTTATGTCTTAAGCTTTAAAATGAGTTGTATAATGTATTATTTGGATTAGTAGATTGTGAGTTATGATTTGTTAAAGTTAGGCGTTGAATCTGGAATAATTTATGTGGTAGTAAGAATTGTTTGAGGTTTCCATAATTTTATGGTTGTAATTCAAACTAGGTGCTTTTTTTTCTTTGTAGAGCACTTAAATTTCTTCATATAGGAACTGGAACCACTTTATTTGGAATTTTATAGACTAAGTTATGATTTTTGGAAGTTAAGTCAAGAAACAAGGGAAATCTTGAAATACTGGTTTTGGTTGCGGCCAAGAACCTTGCCTGTCTCTTGGCTGCAGCTAGATGATTTATTGGCTATAGTCCAAACTTTTCTGGACACCTTTTGGCTGCAGCAAAAGGATTCCTTGGTTGTGGCCAAAGACCCCACTTCACCATTTCTTGTTTTTCTGAAGGACGTCAGCTTGTTTAGCCCTTTTTAAATTCTTAAACATTGATTTACAAATCCAATGACTTGCTATCATGGCTCTAATAATGTGATTGGGTATCTAGAGTCATAAGAGGTCAATAAAGAGGAAATGGAAGGCTTTTCAAGCAACTACAATGGTTGGAAGAAAAGGGACCAAGAGGAGGAAATAAAGGCAAAAGGTAGTAAACTTACCTAACTCGCCTGTATTTGAGATGTATGCTTGTGCATTGATGTATGTGAATGCTTTGCTTAATTATGTGATGCATACATGAATAATTGAAGCTCTATTTCTATTAATGCTATGGCCATGAGTATGTTGTCTAAAACATTGAGCACGCTGATATGTCATTATGTGAGCATAAATTTATGTAAAGCAAGCATGTCATTCACTAATCTTTTATCTTGCATGCATAATTGATATTGTTTGCTACTGAGATTCTCCCAAATCTCACCCTCCGTCACCCAACCATATAGGTATGATGAGCACAAAAGAGGAGTGCTTGAAGATTGTTACTCGATAAACTATTATGTCTAAGTTATCGCATGTTATAGATGATTGATTGTATAAACAGGCCAAGTGGAATAATGTCAATAGATATAGTGCCCATGGAATATACATGTATAAGCAAAGAAGTACTCTAATAGTAATAAGTGAATAGTACCCCCGAAAGAAATAAATATGCAAGTTTTGGTTTGGGGGTTTTAATTATTGATCCTCCTTAAAATAGAAAGCTAGGGGGGAGAGTTTCAAGGGTATAGAATTAAGGTGTTATACTTTCTACCACTATTAGAGCTTAATCATAACACTCACTACCCTTCCTCTATTTTTAGTTGTTGGCAACCTAAACGAGAGAGCTAGGAGAGAGAGAGAATTTCAAGCTAACACCTTCACAAACTGTAACAAGAAGCTCAACTGGGAAAGAATTGTGGGAGAAAAAAGTGTTTAGCATCATGGGGATGAAGAAATCGAACCAGAGCTTCGAGTTTCTAGATTTTGACAAGTTGTTGTGGTTTCTAGCAAACTTTTATAGTTTCCGGCATGTTCTTTAACTTTTCGATGAGGCTTGTGATTTAAGATTCATAAACTTTTTCCACTCTTCTTGAATGGATTGTTTGATTTTTGAAGAAGCTTTGACCAATATTATTAGTTTTCCATCAGCATTTATCATGTATTTGGATTTGTTGATGATGAATTTGTGTTTATACATGAATAGAAGACTTAGATTAATGGTTATTTATCTATGATAGATTGCTCTTGTATTGAATTTTGTTGTTGATGCACATGGATTTTGTATTGGACATATTTTCTTATGTTTTAATGAGATTATGCATTGTATGTGATTACTATGGTGTGTAGTCAAGTTAATTTATATTGAATGTCATGATTGTGCTCTCATTTAAGAGGAAGCAAGCCCTTTATAATGATTTTCAAATACATATGAAGAGGTTCTTAACAATTTAATTAAAAGATGACCATGAATGTGATTGTAAGATTATTTATTAATTAGATAAATTGGACTCAATACAATTGCATGATGTTTTCAATTTGACTTGATTAAAAATTAACACCTAAATTATATGTTTAGCAGCTAGGAAAGCCACCAACTTTTCTATCAAGACTCATTTCATCATATAATACTTTTCAATTCAAACATTTCTTCATTATTTTCCAAAAATATCAAAAATATTAGAAATAGCTTATTGTAACGCCCTAATCTTATTGCCACATTTTCAGTGTACTTGAGAGCAGTTCGGTAAGCAACACAGGAATAACGTAAATATACAAATATATTGATACAAGGAACTTGATTATATACAGGAATTCCCATACAGACCTTTTACTTTTATTCTAAAAAGCCTTTAGATAACCAACGTTCTCTCTTGACTTTGACAAGAACCTTCAATCGCCGGTAATTAAGTTTTTCCCCTCAGAGCTGTTTTCTGCTGCTACAAACTTTATATCTATGGAAAGGATGAGATTCGAAAGAATCTCAGTAGTAATAGACAATCGATCATATAAAATGCAATAATGAATATACCAAGTACCACATACAACATTATTACAATAACACATAATTCAATTCGGTCGGAAGTGTTCAGAGCCCACAATTGTTGCAACTCCTACTCGTTTTATACCTCAGCTAGGTTCAAGACCACAAACTGGGCATATCGGTATACCTATAGGCACTATAATTCAGTGTACCCGTAGGCGCTGTGTTTCGGTGTACTTGTAGGCACTGTCTTTTGGTGTACCCGCAAGCACTATAATTCGGTGTACCCTTAGACATTGTGTATCATACATTTTACGGAAGATGGCATATACAAAGCATATAAACATTCACATAATGTATGAAAGATAAAGTTACTACCTTAAATAGCCCTTTCCAGCCTAATCGACTAATTGTCTTGATCCGGCTCAGCCACAACTATCCGGTCCTAAAATTCCAAATTTACAAGTAACTGGTTATTACTTAAACTATTACTACCTTTAATCATAATTTATTGGTTATCTATCATAATTTCAACAATTTCTGCATAGTACAGTTTCACAGTTTTCTAGAAAACTGGCAGATTTTCAGTCAACTTTGAAAAATCATAATTAATTTTAGGAAAATCCGATTTGACTTATTCTAAAGCCTATGTGAAGCTTTTTAAATGTAATTTCATGGAAAAAAAAAATCCAAAGCTCACCACTGTTATCACATTTTCCCTAGAAATTCGCAAAACCTCCCCTGTTCCAGATTTCATTCCATAAATAGGGCACAACTTTGAAAATCCATCTCCCTTAGTATACAAATCAAAAAATTATACACCACCTATCAAATTAAAGCTCTATATGTCTACTTTAATCTTATAAATTTTTATAATTTTTAAACTAGGTTTGACAAATGAAATTCATTGCACAACAACATTGCCTCACTAGAGACAATCATACTGTATACACTTGCAACTTCAATAAATTCCAGATTTGTATTCAAATTTCCAAAAATCATGAACACATTTATTCCCACACAATTTTCCCTTCTAAATCCAATGGAACCATTAAAATTTCAAAATTTTAGTTTTACATTGAGTGAACAGTAGATGGACAAATTTCACTATAAAAAGGGAAAATTAGAGTTTCTTGAGTTAAATCCCTAAACCACCTTCTTTGCACCTCTAATCACATGATTATCCACTTATACATGAAATGAGCATGATTTGAGGAAATTTTGGTAGCATAACCCTTCTAGGGTTCATCATCCCAAAATCACAAAACAAGGCAAAACCAAACCAAAACAAACAACAACAACAACTTATAGCACAAGAGGATTAAGTTTATGAGATTACCTCTTGATTTCACCACTTTCTCTCTCTAAAAATGTCACTACCCTCTCTCTCTACACCTTTGATTTTGCTTACTATCCATGGATTTAAAGGAGAAGAAGAGGTTAGAAGAGGTTTCCAGGTGATTTAGAAGGCAAGAACACTTGAAATCAAGTCTTACCTTGGATTTTTGGCTTAAACCCTAACCTTGGCTTGTTCTTGAGCTCTCAACTTCCAAATAGTTCTCTCTCTCTCTCTTTCTCCTTGCAGCTGAACGAAATTTGAAAGCCCAAAGGAAAGAGAAAACTTATAAAAAATATCTCCTTCATCTTTTTAGTTTTGTTATATTTTATGGCAATTTTAACACATTCCCTTTAACTTGATATAACCATCCTTTCTCTTCCCTCATACACTTGGCTGAAAATGTGCTTCAAAAGGGAGTAATAGGCTGGTTTAATTCAACTATTAACCTCATGCACAAATATTAGATAAGACTTGCAAATGTTGACTTCTTTGCTATTATCATTTTTTTTTCTTTTGACCATTGCCCAAAAATATGATCCTAAATATCAAAGAAATATTTTTCCCTTTATTTCCAATCCATTTAGATGAAATGAGTATGTGTACTAAAGAAAATAATTTTCTTTGGCTTAATATGACTAATTACCATTTTGCCCATACATTTGGTGATTTTTGCCCAAAACTGGCGGCAATTCCACTCAAATTTGAAACTTTATATCTTTATTTGTAGACATTCAATTGAGATGCTTCCAAAGGCTACTTAACCCTTATTGAGTCTAGTTTCAAAGAAAAATATAGCCTTTAGCCAACTAAAAGGTCAACATTCCCAGAATTTAAATATTTAGACGTTGTCCCAAAAATCGATCATTTTCACTTGGTAAACTTAAAAAATACATAACCCTTTGTGTACAGCTCCAAATGACCTATCACTGGTGGAAAAATCACTTTTAAAATAGGGTAAAAATGATATTTTATACCGGTTCCAGGTGAGGTCTTCATACAGTCAGTCTAAAAAGTACGGTTAAGAAACTGGTCTAAAAAATAACTTTTTAGACCGGTTATTTATACAACCAGTCTAAAAATAATGACATTTTAGACCTGTTATTTAAATAACCGGTCTTAATGTCATTCTTTTATACCACTTATTTAAATAACCGGTCTAAAAAGTATGACTTTTAAGACCGGTTATTTACTAAAAGTCATACTTTTTAGACTAGTTTTATCAACAACCAGTCTAAAATGTCCTTTTTTAGACCGGTTGTTGAAAAAACTAGTCTAAAAAGATTTCATTTTTTTAAAAATATTATTCTTGTTAAAACATTTTACCCAGCAAGCCATTTCCCTTGTTAAAACATTTTACCCACCAAGCAGTCATTTCAATGACATCCAAATAAATTCTTCTCTTACACATTATAATAAACACCTTATACAGAAGCATTTTCATCAAGCATTATTGGATGGTGTAATACTTACATCATTCTTCCTACACCCCACATTCCATAGAAGCAACAACAATAAATCATTCTTTGTACACCCCAAATAAATTATTCTCTTACACATTCCTATTTCGTCAAGCATTTTAAAACATAATTTCAAATGGTGTAACTTACCTCATTCTTCCTATGTACACCCCACATTCCACAGAAGCAACAACAATAAATCATTGAAAATCAGCATATTATCACACATAATCAAAAAAATTAAGGTATGTTACTACACATTTTTGTTCCCCTGTTTTAATATTACAGTTTGACAAAAGAAATAAAAAATTTAGCTAATAATATAATCAAAACACTTAAATTGATGATAGAGGAATTTACCAAGAAAGAATATGAATAGCAGATGTAATCCATAGCTGATGATCATAAGCTGGCTCCGGAGTATTTACACTAGAACACCTCATATCCTTCATTTTGTTGTGACGACAACAAAAATAGTTTTATATATAAAAAATAATATACATAATTCAAATATAATTCATGATAATTACTCTAGCTCGCTAACCTTCAAAGTAGTTTTATAAAGGGATATCCTCCCATATCCCTTTATGATGATCGTTTCTCATGCCATGTTCATTATCTACTTCATCTTCTTCATTCAATTCTAGTAGACCCCTAGAAAAAGAAGGAGTCTCAAGAAGATCATTCATTGAACGATATTCCTGATTAATGTCAATGCTCCTTTTTCCTTGGAGAGCTACATACCACATTTTATTTGCCTGATCGGTAATATAGAACACTTATTTCGTCTAATATGCCATAATAAAGCATTCATCTCTAAAACTTCTACTATTTAGATCAACCAATGTAAATCCTAACTGATCGATTATCACACCGTTGTTAACACCAACTCACTTGCATTTGAAAATGAGAAATTTAATTTTAACATAATCAACCACCCAAATCTCTTTAATAACCCCATAATAAGGTATGGCTGCCAATCTAGGGTTCTTATCTGTTGAACTAGAGAAATGCATAGATTCAACCACTAACATAACACCACTGTTCTAGATGGTGCTCCTATCATCTAGAGACTTCATGTAAAACGTATAACCATTGATCACAAATGAAGTCCAACTTATGACATCAACCTCAGGACCACATGCTAACCATTTACTTGTATCATAAATATATTCTTCTCCGTCAACCTTTTGTTTGAACCAATATGCAAAATTTTTGTTATGCTCCCTAATTAACCTTTGTTTAGTCATTCGACTATTTCCTTTCCAGACAATTTTTTATGAGCATTAATGTAATCTTGAACTTCATTAACATTATTCAAGATGTACAAGTGAACTTGTTGCAATTTATCAAGATCTACACTCTTTACTGTAGCCCCGCGTCTATCCCCTTCTTCATCATAACGTTCAAGAAGCCTAATATATCTTACATTTGACAAGTAATCTTGACAAAACTCTATGACTTCTTCATAAATATATTTCTGAACAATAGATGCTTCAGGCCGATGTGCATTCTTCATATACCCTTTTAGGATTTTCATAGTTCTTTTAATTGGGTACATCCATTGTAAATAGATAGGGCCACACAACTTTATCTCCCTCACTAGATGAACAATTAGATGCCATGATGTCAAAAAAAAGAAGGAAGAAAAAGCTTCTCAAGCTGCCACAAGATCAGATATCCTTCATTTTTCAGTTCATCCAATCTTTATGTCTCAATGACTTTACCACAAATAGCTTTGAAAAAGAAACAAAGTCTACTCAAAATATGTTAAAGATCATATTTGACAATGCCTCGAATAGCTATTAGGAGTAGTTTTTGCATTAAGACATGACAATCATGAGACTTTAGCCCTACTAACTTCAAGTCTTCCATCGCACAAGCTTCTTAAAATTTGAAGAATAGCCTAAAGGAACTTTGATGCCATGTAAATACTCACAAAAACTTCTTTTCTCATCCCTAAACAAAGTATGAGAAGCTAGAGGACAAAAAGTTCTCTTACTATATGGCCTTGGATGCAAGTCTTCTCGCATTCCCATTTCTTGCAAATCTAATATTGCCTTCACGCCATCCTTAAAACTATCTTGCACGTTAAGCAGTGTCCCAACAATACTATCACATACGTTTTTCTCTAAATGTATGAAATCAATACAGTGTCTCACATCAAGATTGGGCCAATAGGGAAGATTGAAGAAGACAGACCTCTTTCTCCATTTATTCTTTTCATTACTATTCTTTGTAGTCTTACCAAAGGTAACATTGATATCTTTTACCTTTTCATAAATTTGCTCTCTAGTCAATGCCTTTAAAGCATCTTCAAACTCTTGTCCACAAAAAAAAAAGCTTTCTTTAATCTACGAAATGGGTGGCCCCGTCTAAGAAATATCCTATAGCCAAGATAAACTATCTTTCTTCCATGTTAAAGTTGATGGTAGCATGTGCTTTCTTCACAAATCGAACATGCTTTATGGCCTTTAACACTATATCCTAACAAGTTTCCTTATGCAAGGAAGTCATTTATAGTACAAAAGATCATGGCTCGCATTTTAAAAACCTCCTTCTTGTTCGCGTCAAAAACATCAACACCTTCATCCCACAACTCTTTCAAGTCTTTGATCAAGGGTTTGAAGTGAACATCTATGTCATTTCTAGGTTGTTTTGGTCCTGAAATCAACATAAACAACATGATATACTTTCGTTTCATGCATAATAGCAAAGATAAGTTGCAAATTACCAACAAAACAGGCTATGTACTATGTATATTGCTTAGGCTACCAAAAGGATTCATGTTATTCGTGCTAAACCCAAGCTTAAGGTTCCTAGGTTCTACGCCGAAGCTAGGAAATAATTGATCAATTTTCTTCCATTAAAAAGAATCAACCGGATGTCGAAGCTTTCCATCGGATATCCTCTCACTTGCATGCCATCTCAAATTTTTTGCATCGTTTTCATTAGCAAACAAATACTTGAACCTTGGTATGATTGGAAGATACCACAACACTTTTGCAGGGGCGTTATTTGATTTTTACCTCGGGGTTTCACATATCAAACGTTGTTGTTTCTCTTCATACTCTTTTCTATGCAATATACAATCATTTGCATGAATCTTTTTATACTTCATCCCTAGTGGATACAGTATTTTTTTTCACAGTATCGGTAAGGCAAGACATTATCATCTGGAAGCATATCCTTAAAGGCCTCAAGCATTTCTGAAAAACTCTTGTCGCTCCATCCATGTCGTGCTTTCAAGCTTACCAATTTCAATACTACTTTCAACAATTGGTATTTTTTACACCCTGGGTACAGTGGCTTCTCAGCATCACTGTGCATATTACCATATGCATGTGATTACTCAAAAGCCTCTTCTCCTACATCATGAATAATATCCTCTATCCAATCATCCATATCTGTGTCATTATCATCAAAGGCCAGTCCACCCTGTTGAGATGAACTTGGCATTTCTAATTCTTCACCATGCCATACCCATACTGTATAACTTTTACAAAATCCTTCACAAGTTAAATGTGTTTATATATCTATAGCACTTAGTCGATTATCATTCAAACATACTACACAAGGGCAATAAAACATCACACTCTCATCATCAACATTTCTTCTAGCAAAGTCTAAAAAAACCCCCACACCCCATTATCATATTCAACACTCGTCTGTTTAGCTTTTATCCAACTATGATCCATATATCTCAATACCTTGTAGCACCCTATCCAACATCAAAAGGATAGACAAAAAAAACAACCATATAGTTTTAGAGATTTCAACGAAATTAAGAAGTATGCATACCAGGAGACAATAACTACACTTGTAGCAATATACCAATAAATTATGGCTTGATAAGAACCAAGCAATATTTCATAATAAAAGTATATAGATACAAGTTTTAAAACTTTCATTACAAAGCTATTCAGTTTATGCATCAAGTTTCAGCTAATTCTAACATGTACCATTTGAAACTAGTATTATTTCAACAAACCAATAACACTGACAATCAAACAATCACACTAAAATAGAACTTATAATGGTATTACTCCAAGCCAAATATAATATTATAGGGATGTACAAGTAAAGCATCTAACCTAGATGTTCATTTTGTTTTCTAGAATACGTTATCACAAAACAGTTGGATTTCTAACAACCTACAATAGAAACTTATAGGAATTAATGCTCAAAACAACATCAAGGGCCATTTTCATAGGACATTATTGATCATTGAACAACAACTCAAGAACAGAACACTAACCTGATTGAAGACCAAGGAGTGAGCTTCTAACCAAAGTCACGATAGCAAGACTGAGGTTAAAATGAAGTCCTCAAATTCACGGCACTGACAAAGAGAAGTCACGGCAGAGGAGAATGGTCACGACGAAGAATAGAGGTGATGACGGAGGAGCGCGATGATGATCAAAGAACAGCGACAAGGGCACACAACAACGGCAACGGTAATGATCAAGAAGCATTGACCAAAATAGGAACGGGGCGTGATAGAAGAGTTTAGAACAAGCAGGGACAGAGCTCATAGAGAAATAGATGGCGACAAGAGAAGAAAGGGTTCAGAGGTTGTGGGATCTAGGCGTGGGAATTTTAGACTGGCCAAGAAAACACCTTTCAGACTGCTTGTCACTAACAACCGGTCTCAAAAACATATTTTAGACCGGTTTTACAAAAAACCGGCCTAAAGGTTTTGATATTTAAGACTGGTTATTTATTTTAACCGATCTTAAAAGTTAAAAAAATTTTAAGTTTTAAATTATTTTATATTTTAGACTAGTTTTATATATAACACGTCTAAATAATATATTTTAGACTGGTTCTTTTGAGAACCGGTCTTAAAAGTTCTCTTTAATTACAAAACTACCATCAATCATCATTTTTAGACCTTATCCGCTATAACCAGTCTAATTGTGGCTGTCTAAAAAGCTAATTTTCTATAAGTGCATATGACCTATCAAATTAAAGCTTGGTAAGTCTACTTTCATACTAGAAAATATCATATGCTTTAGACTTCATTTACCTATTTAAAATGTCACACAACAAGACTGCTATACAGGAAAACTTACTGGTAATAAATGCAATTGTTTACACTTTGTATTTTAAACATACTCATGTTGTGTGACCACTAATTCACTACAAAAAAATAGTTTTTTGTAGCGTTGCAATTGTAGCAGTTATAATTAACTGCTACCAATGTTAAAATTTGTAGTAGTTATCACCTAAACCACTACAAAATTGTAGCGGCAAGCTATGCGCCAAGTGGCATGACATATTAGAAATGTTTTTTGTAGCGGTTAAGCAAAACAAACCGCTACAAATATGGTGCAATTCCCACCAAAAATTGTCACGGTTAAATTGTAGCATTTACACAATGAAAACAGCTACTGATTTCATGCCACTTGGTGCCACCAAGCCACGCCAATAGTGTAGCAGTTATTTGTAGTGGTTTCACCAGGAAAACAACTACAAAATTCCAATGGTCACCTATTTGTAGCGGTTTTATAGTTATAACTGCTATAGAACTTCAAAGGTCGTGATATTTGTAGCAGTTTGGTTTCCATAACCATCACAGAACTTCAAAGGTCTTGTAATTTGTAGCGGTAATTTCAGAACCGCTACAAAGTCTAGACAACCCTAGCTTCTTTGTAGCGGTTATTTCAAGAACCGCTACAAAATCCGCCGGTATAAAATGGCGTCGCCCCCTTTATTTTCCCATTTGGCCATTTTGTTTCCTGAAGTTTCTCTGAGTGTTTTCTTTGAGATTTGAGCATTCAGACATCTGTCGAAGAGTTTTCACTGCAGCATTTCTCGTTATTTGCACTTGAGGTACGGGTAATACATATTTTATTTTTATTTTTATTATATTTTTGCATATAAATGTGATTAAATGTTTTTTTTTGAATTTTTGAAGTTGATATGGCTTCAAGACTGAACAAGAGGAAGGAGCACGAGGTCCCCAGACCGATTTTGTGGGGTAGCAGTAGTAGAGCAGGGGGCAATAGGATAAGGCAGCGCAGAGGGAGGGCGACCGTGCCATTTCAGCCTATCTCCCCACAGCAGCTATAGAAGTCGGCCTTACCACAGTAGACGACCACACCAGAGGTGCCTGATTTAGGGGAGGGAGACATCAACGTCAGTGACTAAAACACGAAAGAGAACTTCAAGAGATGGAACAATTTCTGGATGAGGAGGAGGCGCAGGAGCAGAAAAACCCTCGACGGTCCTTTTCTCGCTCTACTAGGTTTGAGGTACAGGTCCAAGGTAAATATATTTTTTTATTTGATAAATTAAATATTTAAATACAATACAAAGATACTATTGGATACTATTGTATATATTTTTATATTTTTTTTATTATATATATATTTATTAATTAATTAATTATTAATATTAATATTTTTTATTTCATTTATTTATATTATTTTATTTTGATTTTTGATTTTATAGATAACTATTTATCTAGATATACGAGATCAAAAATCAAAAATAGAAGACGAAAACAACTTTAAATTCAAAATGTAAAATTTGAATTGCAATTTATCTAACGTGCAATAAATTGTGCAGATGAGCAGGGGAACGTGTCCACTAAGAAGCTGGACGTGGCTGGTCTGAACAATTTGCAGCAGACACTACGCGTCATAGTTCCATGGAATGAGGGAACGGAGCAGCCCATCGACAATGGAGGTCACCTATTCAACTGCTTCCTGAACGAGCTGAGCTCTAATTGGATGCGGTTCCCCCTTCACTTCAGAATGTAGAGGAATGTACCGAAGGGGCCAAAGGACCAGGCATGGGACGAGGTGGTGCGGGTAAGTAATAATATTTAATTATATTATATTTTCCGTAATTAAATTTATTTTTAATATTTATTAATTTTCTTATTTGTAATTAGTTATATTTAATTAATTTTTATTCAATTGTGTTATACAACTTAGGTTTTTCGTCCGGGACAACCGGAAGAGGTACACGCACATGAAGATGGGTGACGACTGGAGGAATAGGAGGAACTGTATCTTCCACAGTATGGATAAGGAAGGGATGATTTCTCTACAGCAGCTGATCAAGAACGTCTCGGACGGCGTACCGCCGAATGACTAGGCGAGTTTCGTCCAATACAAGAGGAGCGCTAAGGGGCAAGTAATGTATTTATAATTATAATTTAAATTTAATTATTTTTATGAATTTGATGCATTTAATATTATTTTTTCCCAGGAACTCTCTCAGAGGAACACAAGGTGTCGGGGGCAGCAGACGATCCACCACACAGCAGGATTGAAGACCTTTGCTATGACTTACAGCGAGCTAGTAAGTTTTCTCATTATCAATTACTTTTAGATGTTTATTTCATATTATAAATTTAGTATATTGTTGTTCATTATCCGAATTTAATTTTGTAATTTTATAATTATTTTAAGAGAGGAAGGCATAGGAGGAGAACCGTCAAACGGACTACGGGGAGTTATTTGCTATCACGCATAGACACCGTGATGGGACTCCGACCTCTTAGCAGGCAGAGGCAACCATTGTAAGTTAATTTATACTTATATTGCTTATAAAATTTAACTGACTAAATTATGAAAAATAATTTATAATTAATTGTTTCATAAAATGACAGGCACGTATGCAGCAGGCGCAAGCTAAGCTGTGTGAGACCCAGACCCAGGAGTCATAAGGGTCTATGGACCCCACGGTGCCTTTAAAGGTGGGTCTGGGTCAAGCTGAGCACCCTGGATGTGTGCGAGGGCTAGGGATAGGGGCCAGACCTAGCATGGTCTATAGTAAAAGCACTACCTCTAAGGATGGCAGCTCTAGAGCACAGACGTTTGAGGTTAGATGTCTGAGGGATGAGTCTGTAAAGGAGTTGTGGTCAAATTTGTCGAGGACACAGGCTACAGTAGCTCAGCAGCAGATGTAACAAACCCAGCAGCTGCCCGATTACTACTATGCTCAGCATACGCAGTGGCTCGATATCACAAACTACATGCTCGAGTAGTTGTGGAGTCGCCTGTTCCAGGACGAGGTGCATCAAGAAGTTCCCCCTGTCCCTCGGTGCGTCATCCAGCCTCCTCTTCCTCCTGTTGATGATGATGGTGTTGTTCAGTCTACCCAGCTCCCCAATACTGCTACATCTAAAGGAGCCCTACCTGAGGGAGGACCAGATGATCAGCCTCCTGCTAGTTAGTTTAGGACATTTAGTTATAGTTATAGTTATAGTTAGGACATTCATTTTCAGAGCTTTTTTAGAACTTTTGTAAATATTTAAAGTTATATTCACGACATTCATTTTCAAAACTTAAATTCTTGTTGTGTTTACAATAATTATATTTATATCTTTAGAGCCTTGTTAAATTATTGTATTTATCTAATGTTACATTTATATTTCTAAACCTAACCACAACCAAAAAAAATGTGGCTAATACTTGTAGCGTTTTTATTGAATAAGCGCTACAAATATTTTATTATATTTGTAGCGGTTAATTTTTAAAAAATGCTACAAATATTTGTGATCTTGTAGCGGTTATAAGGATAAAACCGCTACAAATGTTAAGGACAGTTGGAAAAAAAAGAACACAGTGGGAGGGAAAATCAAATTCAAATGTTTGACTATCTGTAGCAGTTACAATGATAACCGCTATAGATATAGAACATTTGAATTTTAATTCCAATCCCTCTGTGTGGGTTTTTTAGCGGTTTTATTATAACTGCTATAAAATGCATGAACATTTGTAGCGGTTAATTGCTTATAACTGCTACAAGATGAACATAAATTTGAAATTTGAATTTCTTCTAGCACCAAAATTTGTAGCAGTTAATAAAGTAAAACCATTACAAATATATTTTAGTAGCGGTTACGCAAATTAAACCGCTACAATTTTGAAATAAATTTTCTTAATCTGCCAACTATCTCTAATTTTGTAGTGGTTATACTCATAAAATCGCTACTAATATTCAATTCAGTAGTGGTTAATGTAGTGGTTTTATAACCACTACAAAATGTTAGACATTGACACCTCCTTATATAAGCTTCCAGGCATTCGTGATTCTATATTCATTCATCTTCTTCACTATACTTTCCTCTCTCTCACTAATAGCTATGGATAAATCATGGATCAAGTTGCCACGCAATTCTCTGGAATATTTGTACAGCTTAAACAATTTCTTGGATTTCACATTCACTCACGCTAGCTGTAATGGCAAGATCGTTTGTTCGTGTTCGAGTTACAAGTTTAACAAGTGGCATACACGACAAGTTCTTAAGGAATATTTGCTTGTGAAGCCTTTCTCAGAAGACTATACATTTTGGGCAGTTCATGGTGAGAAGGCCAGTATGAGATATGATGATGCTTTTCCTCAAAGTTCACAAGTAGGAGTTCAACTAGAGGCCAATGATCCAGTTAATGATGTTGTGCGTGATGCTTTTGGATTTCAAGGTGACAACTTCAACGAAGAAGTGCAAGGTTCTAAGCTGGTTTTCAAGAGGAATGAAGCAGCTTGGGATTTTTTTAGCTTGATGGATGAAACAGATCATCCTTTATATCAAGGTTGTCAAAAATACTCTAAATTATCTTTCTTGATCGAGTTATATCATATCAAGTGCTTGCGTGGAATCATAGATAAGGGAATGTCGATGTTGCTTGAATTATTATAAGATGCATTCCTCGACGCTAAGATTCCCATAACGTTCTACGAGGCCAAGAAGATTATCAACAGGTTGGGGTTGAACTATCAAAAGATTGATGCATGCCTTAACGATTGTATGCTATATAGGGGAGACGATTCCAGTAGGGAAACTTGTAAGAGATGTCACACATTGAGGTACAAGACAATTCAGAAGGGGGAAAAGAAGAAGAAGAAGAAGAAGAAACCTGCAAATATTTTTAGGTACTTCCCTTTAAAACCTCGCCTACAAATATTATTTATGTCGTCCAAAATAGCAGAGCATATAAGGTGGCATGACGTTGATAAGAATGAAGACAGTAAATTAAGACATCCCCGAGATGCAGACACCTGAAAAATGTTTGACAATGACTTTCCATCTTTTGCGGCTGACCCTAAAAATGTTCGACTTGCTTTGGCAACCGATGGTTTCAATCCATTTGGGAATCTTAGCACAAGTTACATTATTTGGCCGGTAGTCTTAGTTTCCTACAACTTGCCATCCTAGATGTGTATGAAACAAAGCTCCTTTATTATGTCTATGATCATTCCAGGCAAAAAGGCACCGAGTAATGACATCGATGTGTATCTCCAACCTCTTATTACAGAATTGCTTGACTTGTAGAATGTTGGCATCGAGACGTACGACGCTTATGGGAAGACATTGTTCAACTTGCGTGCAGCCTTGATGTGGATGATTAGTGACTTTCTAGCCTTGGCACATTTTCTAGTTGGAATGTTCATACTGGGTCAGCGTGTCCAGCTTGTAATTTTGACTCTAACGCAGTACGCCTTCCCCACAGCCGAAAGTGGTACTTCATGGGCCATCAGAGGTTTCTTGATGGAAGGCACAAGTGCATATTGCAACAGAATCGCTTTAATGGGAAACCAGAAAAAAGACAACCACCTCAGACTTTATCCGGTATAGAAATCTTATAGCAGCTTGACAATGTTGAGTTCAATTTTGGAAAAAGCAACGATTCAGCACAAGCTCGCCAAAAGACGCGCAGGACTTTGGTGCCTCAGCAATTGAAGAAGATAAGTGTTTTTTTCACTCTTCCATATAGGAAATCAAATTTACTTCATCACAGTCTTGATGTCATGCACATTGAAAAAAATGTTTGTGATAATGTGCTACATATACTGCTTAACGAACTTGGCAAGACAAAAGATCACCTTCAAGTGAGGAAAGATTTATGCGCCCTGGGAGTTCATGAAGACGCTTAGCCAGATAAGAATGACCAATTTCAGCCGTCAAAGTTTACCCTCACAAAACCAAACAAGGAAGTCTTCCTCGCGATGTTGAAGAAATTAAAAGTTCTTGATGGGTATTCAAGCAACATTTCTCAAATATGTTGACTTGCAAGCTCGAAAGGTTCTGGCCTGAAGAGTCATGACTCACATGTTCTTATGCAACAGTTACTCCCTTTGACTATAAAGAATGCAGTTCCTCCCGATGTGTCCATCGTTTTGGTGGAACTTTGTTCTTTCTTTCAGAAGTTGTGTTCTAAGGTGTTGATCGTTGAGGAGCTCAATCAGCTGCAGTCCAAAATCATTCTTACGCTTTGTCATTTGGAGATGATCTTTCCTCCGTCCTTTTTTACTGTGATGGTTCACCTTACAGTCCACCTCATTCATGAAACAAAGCTCGTTGGCCCAGTATAATATCGATGGATGTATCCGATTGAGAGGTACTCATTTTAAATATGTGCTTCATTGTTAGTTCTTATGTTTGCTAGTAGTCCTTTTCAGCATTTAGTATCAATTTTCTCTTCTCTAATTCATAGGTTTCTTGGGAAATTAAAATCTTACATAAGGAATAAGGCGTGGCCAAAAGGTTCTATAGCTGAAGGCTATATAGGGGATGAAGTGCTGTATTTTTGTTCAAGGTACTTTAATGACCTTGAGACAACTTTCAACTACCCACCTCGTGTTGATGATTGTCCTAAAACTGGGCCAATATCAGGAGAATTTATCCCTTGTGTTGGTAAACCAGTTGGAGGAACTGAGAACTTCAAACTAATGGCAACTGAGAAGTTGCAAGCATATAGACATGTCTTTGATTAATTGCACTCAAGTTGAACCTTTCATATAGTAAGAATTGTATACTCACATGTTATTCTATATCTTTCGTAATATTTTTCACTTTCATTTCACTATCGCCTTTCCATGATTAATTGCAGGGAATTCAGAAGTCATGTTAAGCGTCAACTCAGGATTTATACACAGACATCCTTGGAAGTTGACAAAAAGGTCCACAGAGAATTCTCGAGCTGGTTTGCGCGCAGAATACAAAATGACTACAACCCACACTCACCAGATTTCAGAGCTCTCGCAATCGGTCCTCTTGATCATGCAAAAAGGTTTACAGAATATAATGTCAATAGTTTCAAGTTTTGCACTGTTTCACGGGATCAAGGATTGCAAACTCAAAATTTGGGTGTTTATGGCACATTTGGGACAAGGAGTTATACGAGCAGCAGTGACACCAACATGTAGTTCGGAGGCGTCCCTTACAATGGAAAGCTTCTTGATGTGGTCAAACTTAATTATCAAGGCCGTTTCACTGTGACGCTGTTCAAGTGTTTATAGGCAAATACCACTACTTCCCGGGGACTGACAACTAATGACTTAGGGATCACATCAGTCAATTTCTTGCAGCCAATTCATACTAGTATTTCTCAATATGATGAGCCGTATATTCTTGCCTCAGAGGCACAGCAAGTTTATTATGTTAAGGACGAGAGGCACAGGGATTGGCACATGGTAGTTCATTTAAAGCCATAAGACCTTTACGACATGAGTAAAGGCGATAATATCGCCTACGAGATTGAGCCATTTCAGCCAGCCAATTTTGAAAACTTCTTCCCTGAAGGCAATAACAATTTACCTCTACTGTGTGTTTTTTTAAGTTCACATCATTTAAATTATATTGTTTAAACAAAATAATACATCACTAACAACAATTTTTCTACACAATTTTTGTAGGGATGGCGAGGATGAGTGATTAAATTCAAATTATGTTTTTATCTTAAAAAAATATTTAAAAAAATAAAATAATATTTGTAGCGGTTCTTAAACCGCTACAAAAATAAATATAACTGCTACTAATTAAAAAATGCTACAAAACGGAAACACTAACCGCTACAAATGCTACGCAGATCCCTATAAATACCCCTACCATATCTCATTTCAAACACTCCCCTATTTCTTTTCACCTTACCCCTCTTTCATTTTCTCTCATTTACAAATTTTTTTGTATAAGTTGAGGAGCTGAACAATGTGATTAAATATGGTAACAAGTTTTTAAATTTTTTATTTCAATACTTCTTTCCTTCTCATAAAATTTATTCTCACTATTTTTTTTTTTTGCAGATATTTAAGAGCTTTATCTCATTTTCACCTATTTTTCATACACAATCACATTTTAGTAGAGAATATAATAGTTCCTTGTTACCTATGTATCCTCAATAATAATCTTTATACTTACCCAACTAAATTAAATTATTCCTTTTAATTTATAAATGAGCTAAACTATTGAATAATAAGCTAATTAAATTAGCTAAACTACTAAAAAAATAAACTATTTAATTTAATATCAAAAAAATTGAAACAAATGATTGTATTTTTTAAAAAAAAAATTTACTTAATATTTGTAGCAATTATTAAACCGCTACTAATTAATGCGCCATTTTCAAACGGAAATTAAATTCTTGGCGAGAAATTTGAATTTCGATGAAATTTGTAGCGGTTATCTAACTGCTACTAATTAATGGTGCCATTTATCAAATTCATATTAGTAGCCGTTCATGAACCGCTACTAAATGAGTCAAAATTTTTAGTTTTCATTTCCCGCCTTTAAAATTTGAGGTTTTCATATTTGTAGCAGTTATATAATCTCTACAAATATCCCAAAAATTTATTATTGCTTATGGCGATGTTGTAGCGGTGGGTTGAACCGCTACAAAAGAAGTAGCGGTCATTTTGCTTGAATAGCGGTTTTAAATAACTGCTACAAATCCGCTTATAACATAGGATTTAGTAGCGGTTTTATGAATCGCTACTAATATTGTTTGTAGAGGTCAAAACCGCTACTAATACTCATTTTTAACCGCTACTAAATCATGCTTTTTTGTAGTGATTAGAGTATTTATCCTTCTATGTACATCACCATTCACCATTTTATCCCATTGAATATCTCATTACATAATGGGAATATTGGTGATAAAAATTGGGGTGTTACATTTATTTTCATGAATAAAAACAATTTCAAAACTCTCTTTCTAACCATGTTTTTAGCACTTAGTTCAACCTAGGGAATTCAAAATAAAAGGCTTCTTGATAAGAGAACTATCACAAGTTGTTTGCACTATATTGCATTATAATTTATGGGAAAATTTGTTGTTTGACCCCGGCGTGACTAAAGTTTGTTTTAAATCAATTATTTTCCTAATTATGGCCTTGAAAGTATGACTTTAATATGCATAATCATGACTATCCAGTTTAAGTTGCTTTTAAAGCATGATCAAGTTTTGATTTAATAAAGAATAGTACATGATGTACAATGCTTAAGAAAATTTTTATGAGTGCAGTAGTCATGTGGGGCTTTGCAAAAATTTCTAAATTAGGTCAATTGGAGCTCTGTATCTTGAGTTATGAATTTTTAAATTTAAGGCACTAAATCTGTCTGAAAAATAGAGCAAGTCTATAAAATGAATTAAATGTATTAATCTAAAATATTTATTTCATATAAAGGACTTCAAGAGCTATTAAAGGAATTTTAAAGCACCCTAATACGATGTTTTTCAAATTTTTTATGAATTTTTAAAGTTGGACCACAAAAAAAAGAAAGTTCCAAATGAGTAGTAACCCAATGATTAAAATGTAAGTTTCAATTTATGGGCTTTAGTTAGCAATTATTTAGAACCATAGTGCTTCCAGATGCATACCATAGGTGGTAAAATGATGGATGGGACAATGATACATAAATAAGAGAGTGACGGCAGCTCTCATTCCCAACAAATTGATCAGAAACAGTTTGATGAGCACCCAAACCCCATAAAGTTTGGACCATCTAGAGTCAAGATTTGATATTTACGATCCATATTTAATTTTTATATCTTTATTTTTAAAAAATTATTTTAATGAATCTAAAATTTAAAGTAAAGATAATATATTAACTATCGTTATTTCCAAAAAAAAAATATTTTTTATTTAACAATTATACTAGTAAATTGGAAAAAGAAATTGGACCACCCAGATCTGATGAGGCTTGAATGCTCATCAAAGTGATGAGCCTAATTGAGAGGGTTATACAACGTTGAAGGGACTTCACAGCTTCATAATACAAATATTTCGGGTAATTGTAGTTTTTACTCATTCTATGTATATAGAAATTTAGACAAACTTTAAAATTAAAAGGCTTAATATATATATATATATATATATAAGTTCATGATTGTTGGTGTTAGCACCAAACGCCATATGGATTGTTAGTGACGGCACCTATAGAAACACAATAAAAGAATAGTTTGAGTCGAGCCCAAGGATACTATCCTTATGAGATATTTTGTAACCTTCTAGTAAATTAGGAAACGGCAACTCCTAGGATAAAACGAACATTTCCTATAGAAAAAAGGGTGACAAAACAGTGGAAAGATAATAATGTAACTTAGAAAAAGAGAGAGGAGAAGAGCTTGGGGATAGAGCTTGATGTAACTCGACCTTGATCGTCTGACCTTAGTCCTCCTAACCTCACTCCTTACATTACCTTTCAAAGGCAGAAATCATATGACCTGAGCAACAACAAGGGTTATTAAATACATTTTAATGAGAATTAAGTTGTCAGTTACAAAATCGTAATTAATGGTTATTTAATATAATAAAACCATTTAAATGTCATTAAAATACATTAAAGCTCTAACAGTCATAACCAACTATCAGTTCAAAGACTCTTCTTATCATCAATTTTACTAACTCAAGCTCACATTTTATTATATATTAGGGCGTTCCTAATCTTATGATATAAGATATTTCTTCATTTGACACACTCACACACAAAATTTACAACAATGATATATGTATAAATATATAATCGACATCAATATATTTAAAAAAAAAAAGGAAAGTTGACAGATTAATTTACATATAGTGGACTACTGCTGCGCTCTTCAGCTGGGTTATATTATTAAGATTTGATTATCACACTGAAATATCAAACAGTGACAAATAAATAAGGCAAGTAGTTGTTCTTATTATTAACTTGTTTGATAGAGCAAACGAAGTAGAAATCTCAATGCTCATATAGTGACAGAAGCACTATTTATTAATATCATAAAGACATAAACTGGGGGAGGAGGCATGTGATGAGAAGTTGAAGGGATGGAACAAGCACGTGACCGATAGATAGGCTTTGAGGCAGATTGAGATTTAACAGTTGAAGAAGCAAAAACAAGCTACTCCGATGCCATCGACGTGACAACTTCCCTGAAAAGCACCTTCTCTTAAGCATGTAGCATCACATTCAGCATTGTCCCCACAAAAACCAGGAAATATTTTGCTACGGCGTTCACTAACTGCTGCTTCAACATTATTCTCTGCACATTCATATGTGTGTTTGCGTGAGAAAAAGAGTTGGTAAGAGAACATGCAGGTAAATGTAAGAGTTAGTTGAAGAGTTTAATTTGGTGTAAAAAGTAAGACCTCAATCTTTCTTATTTGTGCAAACTCCTTTATCTCCTTTATTTATCAGTTTTTATTATGTACGCAATCTATAAAAGGTTGCATTCAATGTAAATTTATCAAAAGGAAGAACCTTTTAGGAAATTCAATACACTTGTTTTAAAAATGAATGACTAACTTAATTTTCTTATCAGTATATAAACTAGTTAATTGACTGGAGGGAGTATGCACTCTCATAATCTTAATTATAAGTCACTTCCAACATATTTTACCAAAATCAAGAAGAAAACCCTTAAGCCTCATTTATTCTACCATATAATTTAATAAGTTTTCAACTTTACTCCTATTTAATTTACAGTACTCTAACCCAATAGTATAAAGTCTATACAATAATAAGTCAATGGAAAAATTGTATATTTATGTAAAATTCTAATGACATGATTTATAAAGAACAAAAAAAATGCTATCTCTACCTTATAAATAGAATTAGAGGAGTATATAGATAAAATACAAGCTGTGATAACACGCGTGACACATATTGTTAACATTTTTAGCTAAATATAGGAGACCATGCACATCCATTTATGTAAAAATGGTTATGTAATATCCTAAATTGTAATTAAGAGCTAATAACTTCAAAGTGATGTAATTAATGTTAATTAAGCACTTTTGAAGTATATGATGTGAATTGTGATGTAAAATGTTCTTGGTGATGGTTTAGTAAGCATTGTGATAATCAGGGGCAAAATGGTAAATTTGCTGACCAGTTGGCTAGTTACCGAAGAAGAAACTCATAGGTAACTCAAGGTCAATAACTAGGATTGACTCTTGAATGATCAATGGGGCGAAATCAAGAGTGTATGTGAGTATGAGAGTTCATGAAAGGGTGGAATGAGATCTTGCTAAGTGTCATTACGATGGCCATAGGATTGGTCAAAGTTTCAAAAACACTCTCCTCTCTCCTCTCTCTCCCTCCAAGTCGGCTAAGTAGCACGGGAGGGCATGAAAATATGCAACTTCATCAATATCTCATTCTCTCTCTCATCATTCTCCATTTTCGTTGAAACTAGGCAAGAAAGAGAAAGACAAAGGTGAGAATTTGACCTTGAAAATGATCTCTTTGGCCCAAATGCTATTCTCTAAAGTTGTTTATGATAGTAAGGGCTTCATGGCTATGGTTTCAAAATTTTGAAAGGTGTTTTAGAGTTTGCACCAGTTTGGAAGCTAGAGAATTAAGAAGCTAATCATTGAAAGTTGAAGAGGTGAGCATGCGTAGTATTTTAGTACAATTGTTTTGGTCATTGGTTTGGTTTTGAGATTTTGTGATTTTGCCTTGATTTTGGCTTAATGTTGAAATGCATGGATTGAGTAGTGTAATGTGGTGGAATAGATGCCAAATTGTGTGTGGGTGTCAATGGTTTTGGTGTGGATTGGAAAGGAAAAGTATTCTCATTAGGTGATTTTGGTTGCAATGTGTTTACAAGGGTGGAATGTGTCATTGTGTGGTAAGATTTTGATTGTTTTGAGTTTACCAATAGGTTCCTTATGACATATTATATGGGAATGAGATCTGGTAGAAGTTTTGGAACCATTGGAACCAGTTTTGATAAATCTGGAAAACTATATCAGTTGCTGCGATCTGGCTTCTGATAAGCTTCACTTGAGTGAGGTAGGGTCTCACTCGAGTGCAGTATGAAATTCTTGGTGTTTTGGTTAAGTCTTCAGTCAGAGATCATAGTCAACTTCTTCATCTTCGAGTGACATACGTTATCACTCGAGTGCATATGGTATCACTCGAGTGCAAGTGCATGTAGCACTATGGGTGTGCGTCTCGGGTTATCACTCGTAAGCCAATGGTCGAGAGTGCACATGGGCACTCGCGAGCATTAGAAAGTCACTCAAATGCTAGGGCTAGTACTCAAGTGCACTTGTCACCTTGGAGCCTTTGTGATTCTCAGGTTGTGATCACTTCTTGCACCCTACTCGTTTTGACTCAGGTGACTAGGTTTCATCACTCGAGTACTCAAGTGAATGCTCAAGTGCACTGGCCACTCTAGGAGGTGTTGGTGCTCTCGGGTACACACTTTCTGTGTCTCACTCGCTGGGACTCGAGTGAATTAGGGGCAACACTCGAGTGAGTCAGCCCAAAATTAGAGTTTTGCTTCCTAAAAAGGGATCTTCGGGATAGTTTCTCCCAACCCTTTAGGTATATGCTTAGGCCTATAATAGCCACCTAAAGAGTTTAAATGATAACCAGCTTAAAGTATTACAAAATTAAGAACTTGGAAAAGAGATTGACGGGTTGTCCCTAACTTGGTTTATAGGATTTGACATTTGCCGCCCTCGAGAGCCCATGGTGCCGAAGAGCGTCAAGAAAGAACGAGGTAGCGACTCTTTCTCTTATAATGTGTGTGAAACATTGTATGTATATTTGTCATGCATTGTGAATACTTTGAGATACATTGTGATGCTTTGATATCGCAACGAAAGCTTACGCTTAGTGATACATTGTGATACTTTGTGGTACATAGAGATCGCAGCGAAAGCTTACACATAGAGTTTACAGCCATGAGTGCTGTTGTTTGTAGTATGAGTCATGATACATTGTGATGCTGCTTAACATGATCATATATGCTATGTGTTTATGCATTGTATAAGTGATTTGTTACTACTGGGATTCCCTTGAATCTCATTCTTTCCAATGACTAACATTTCAGACAAGGCAAGTGGCTCTAAAGAGAAGCAGGCAACGCGGAGTGATTAGGACCCTTTGGGGATGTTAGTTATTTATTTTTGAATTCGGATTACTGTATATTTAGGAATGTGAATGCTACATTTGGTTTTGGTCATGTAATACCCTAGTTGAGACCTATAAACCCTTAGTTTATATATATATATAGAACCCAAGAGTTGCCGAGGATTTGATTATACACTCTAATATGAATGAATGTAAATTAACTGCACAGGTAATTATATTCGAGTTTTGAAACTGAGACCAGGATAGGGAAAAGTTTTTGAAAGACTTTGTGAAAACCCTACCGTAGTGTAGGAAGTTGAAATGAGTTTAAATTATCCAACGGTCTCTAATCCAATTTAATTATGCGATATCGAATCATAATTACGCTAATCAAGGCAGAGGGTTACAGGTTAAGCTTAAATATATGCAAAATATGAAAAGAGAAAAAAAGTAAAAACTAGTGGGTGTTTAATTTTGTGATGTTTGTAAACTGACCGTTGGGAGAAAAAACCAAGAGGGCAATGGAGAGGACGACAAATAGCTTCAAAAAGGAGGAAGGCATGTTTGGTGAGACTTATTAGAGTTTTAGATAACTAATCAGTCAAGAGACTTGCTTCCAAGTTTGAATTGAAACAACGCACACATATATAAGATGGTGTGCTCTTTGTGAATCTCGCCATTTCATTAATTTCTTGGGATTGAACAACAAATGAATGATCTGTTTGTTTGTCCTCCATCGGTTTCTTTTCCTTTGGCATCTTGAAAGCGTCGGTTTAAGTGTCTTACATACTCCTCTGGTTCTATTGATAAGGCAAAGAGAAGAATTTTTTTAATCATATTTGCAAGTTATCTCATTAAAATTTTCATATGAATGTACATTTTTTCCCTTCATTTATTATTGTGTTACTTTGTTGGTATAATGTATATTAGATAGGGATAAAGTTGAATAGTTATTGAATTTATAGTAAATTTAATGAAGTTTAATGTTTTTTTTTTTTTTTGTCTATATAAAACATGATAGAAGTGCATTATAAATATGACCAGAGGAATACGTTGTTGACCTTTTCTTTTTTTCTTTTTTTTTCTTTTTTTTTTTTTTGTGCTGTCCATGCCCATTGGTACATAAATGGCGTTTATAATAACAAGTTACGCACACAGACCTATTAGACGTGCCTTTTTGACTTGGGTTTTTACAATTTCATCACTTACAATAGGATCTTAGCATCAGAAACATTGTTGGATAACAGTTGTCAACAACTATGCAAATATTTGCGTGAATTATTAGGAGTTTTAATTACTCCCTTCGGTTCTTTTTATAAGTAACATTCTCTGTCTTGGATATGGTTCTTTTTATAAGTAATAAAACCCTTTTGTCTAAAAATAAAAATTTGTCTTTCTACTTTTACCCTCATTGAATATATGCCTTTATAATAATAACCATAACCCATGCACTGAGAACAAGGAAATTCCTCCACTTAGCATCTGTCTACAATATGTTATACTTATTTCACATTTTTGTTTTCTAAATTACTCTTATTTCCACTCATTATCTCTCCACATTAAATTTCCACTCTATCTCTCCTAAGCCCTATTTATGAATAAGGGTATAATTGGAAAAAATTTACATATATTCCATACCTATTACTTTTAACTGAATTTAACTATATTTTTTATTCTCATAGTTGTTACTTATAAAAATTATTGGAAGAGTAATTAGGTTACACCTCAAAAATTAATGGGTGACCGGCTTGGAATGTAAAAGAACCCACATCCCAAAAACCTTACGTATTTGAAAATTACTCATTTATATTTGCAAATATAATTCATATACAAAATAACAAGTCTTTAATGCATTTCATTTGAATTAAACTTACAAGCTATACATAGAAATTTCAGCAGGACCTCACCTAAAAATAGGACACTCTGAAAGTTTAACATATCCAACGACTGTTTAACAAAAGGAGCCAAGCTCCTTATTAACAGATATAATATATATATAGATATACAACGAAGACGAGGACCCTTACTATAATTTATCTGGAGCTTCTAGAACATGATTTACAAAATGTAATACATAAGTTTAAATTTAACATTGAATGGAGGATTGTTCAAGACCACTCTTCAACTTCAATTCAGCACAAAATCCCATCAACGATGAGTAGGAGTACAAGTTCAACTACGCAATATGAGACCACATTATTTTTTGGTGAATAATGTCCCATTAATGAAAATGACTAAAATACTAAAAGAAATAAATTGATTGGATGAAATTCTATAATATAGAGATAACATTTAATTTCAACTTCCAAAAATGAAATTGCAATCATAAATTAATTTATATAAAAGATTATCAATACATAAATGAAACTGTATTGGAAATCATTAAATAAATAATACCAAGTACGCAATATAACAATTTGTTTTACGGATTTAGTTTAAAAACAATATATCTTCTAGTAGGACTTCAACTGAATGAATAACAAGTGTGGACGAACAGTCCACAAGGGAAAGCAACCAAGCACGGCTAGAAGCCACAAGGACAAGTGCGGAAACACAGTCCACAAGAGTAAGTAACTAAGCAACTGCAACACAAAGTCACCAAACAAGTACAAGTACAAGACCCACGAATATCATGTGTGCATACTATACCCTGGAATATCACGCGAGCTCGAGTTAACTATGGAATGCCAAAGACTAATAGGACTGCTATTAGTAACCAAGTTCTATATTGAGTCCTCTCAAAAACATGTTCAAGCATGCTTGGGACCAATTCATCAAAGCAATGAAAAGTTCTTCTTTCAATACCATGATAACTCGTGTCAAATATGATATAATAGTATACTCCAGCATGAAAGTTCACAAACAATATTTCAAAACTTTCTTTTAAATTCAATCTGTCAACAAAACGCTTCCCATATAATAAAACTTGCATACAAACATTCCAAAATACAAGACTATCTTAACATAAAAATATATGAAAGATATCTTGAAACTTTCCTTATCATTCACATGTATAATAATAAATTATACTATAAACCAATAGAAGAATAAATAATAACAAAAAAATACTATCATCATTCCTTACTCATTTCAACATAATTAAGAAATTAAATAAGTCTAATAAACTTTTCTTGATATAAAATTATGCTTAAATGAGGTAATTAATATAAAAATATAATAAGTCGTAAAATATCATTTATAAATGTTATAATGGAATGCTATTCACTCACCTATAGAATTTTCTACCTATGAAACTCTTTCTTGATCTTCAGCTTCAAACTTGCTCCCTTCCTCCTTTTCTATTGTTCAAAACAAATTTATCATTACTCCAACTAAAACTTCACATAAGATTTTTATATTATCTCATTCAGCAAAATTCCTCTTTTTTTTCACAATGACCCCATAAAGTTTCTTTCTCAGCTATATCGTAAGATCCCATAACGTCCAAATTTCCTATATATATATATATAGAAGAGAAAATAGCTCTTATTTCCCCTAACCATCTTGTCACACCACAGTCCGACCCTGCTAGGTAATCAGGCCACTTACAACCCAGTCCAGTGTAACACCCCAAATTTTATATTCACCAAATATATTGTATTTATTTGAGAAATTCAATAAAATGGTGAATGTTCATGAAATTGGAATGTATGCTTTTATAAAAGTTCAATTTCATGAAAAATTGGGCAACAGTAATTATGGAATTAATTTGGGTAATTTAAAAAGCCCAATATTAAGGTCCAAAAATGGAGAAATAATAGAGAAAATATTTGGTCCAAAAATAAATAAAAATTGGCCAAATAAAAAGAAGGAAAAGAATTAAATAGAAAATATAATGGCAAAATCGTAATTTTTCCAATCTAGCACAAAATTAATTATTTTCCGATTAATTGAAGTTAATTTTGATTAATTAAGGAAAATAAAGGGGGAAAATATATTTATAATATTTTGGTCAAATAAATTTGAATTTATGGAAAATTTGAGTAAGTGCAGTTTTGACCAAAATTGTGATTTTACGTGATACGTAACTTGAACAAGTTGTGAAGCCAACTGATTCCAAAGGGAAGGATCCCTAGGCGTCTCCTACATAGCGCATGAAGAAGGAAATATTAGTTGGGCAGAATGGGCAAGGTTACATGTACATGGGAATTTATGTGCATAAAGTCCAGTTTTTGGAAATTGAATAATTAAAAGGCATGAAGTAAAAATATGATATAATAATATATCATCATCCTCTTCCTCTTGGGCTCATACCTGATGCCATTTTCAGCAAAAGAGAGAGAGAAAGCTTGAGAAATTCTAGAGAAAGAAAGAGAAGAAAACTCACAAGGTAGATCAATTTCTTCGATAAATTCGTACCTAACGCGTATAACTCTGCCCCTAAGCTTCTATTTCATGTTCTTTAAGGTTTGTGAAGCAAACATTTGGTTGTTGAAAAGTTAGGGATTTCGGCCACACTAGGAAAATCCAAAGGTAACTTCTGAAACTTCAATCTTTGATTGTTCTAGCTGTTGTGGACAATTTAATCGGTGAAATTTCGCCAGATTGTCTATTTCTAAATTTGGGAAATGTGGTGTTAGGGCTGTTATGCTGCCAAAATTGGTACTAAATGATAGTTATAATATAATTAAATAGGTAATATAGTGACTAAGAGGGAAAAAGAACACGTCTGCAGAGCCGGAATTGAAATACCCTAATTTTTTTCTGGGGAAGACCCAAGTTTCGACCAGGTCTGTATCTAGGGCTTAGATTTGGATTTTCAATAATTTGATAATTTCATTATGTTCATGAGGGAAAAATATGTGGGGTTACAGTTGGTCACTTTTCTGAAAAAGCCCAAAAAATTATAATTATGAAAACGCCCCTGAAACCCTGAAAAAGGGCCTGCTAAGGGCAATTTTGTCTTTTGGTAGTGAATTTGATAATTTTGACATCCAACTCATTGGGTATTCGGGCATGTGAAAGGCATATCCGCAGCCCTCATGTGCGTTCCTTTCACCTCCCCACATCTCGAAGCCACGACCTTAGGGATAAGATCACGCTTATGTGAGACATGGTACTATCTTGCGATCTTATCCCCAAAGTCGTGGCTTCGAGACGTGGGGAGGCGATAGGAACGCATAAGGGGGCACGAATATTCCTTTCACACACCCGACTACCCAATGGGCTGGACTGGGGTGTGAGTGCTCTGATTACCTAGAAGGGCCAGACTGGAGTGTGACGATTCTTTTTCTGGAATTTTTCATCTTTTCTTCTATAAGGTCTAGTTATTCTTATTCCCCATGCTTCATGCTTACAAGGTGTGGTTAATATTAAGGCTCTACTTATCATGTGTATAGGTTAATATTGTTCTAGGAAATCAAGTCCTAATATTACATCACAAGATGGTTCATTATATTATAATTTAACTCTTTTATTAATAATTCATAGTTTCCTATTTGTACATTTACATCTTTTGCTTCTAATTCTATCATATGGATTTCTTTTCTTGCACATTCCATTCTAAGTATCTTACTCTTTCTTTTCCATAATTCTGGAGGTAAAACATTATATTTTGCTATAGTTAAATTTGCTCCAATATCTACTAAGGCATGATTTTTTCTTGCTCTATATTTTTTATAATTAAACATAATTAATATATAATATAATGGTCTTATATCCTAGATAATACTTCCAGTTGTTCTTTTATTTTTTTTCTTTACATACTTGCTTCTAGGACTCTTTTAGATTCTATATTTTATCTTTTGGATAAGTAAAATATATATGTTGTAACCTTCTCCTTTCCCATTTATTGGTTTTATGGATTTTATTTAACATTTTTCTTATAAAACTCTTATCATTCTTTGGTATTCTTATTCTAACAAAATTATTATAATAATACCTATCATTTCCTTCAATTGTTAATCTATCCATCAAGCTCTAGATAATATATCTAATCTTTGTTTTAATTCCTTAATTATATCTTCTCTACTTATTAAGTTATTTATAAATGCTATATATTCTTCCACAAAGTTTTCTGGTTGTTCAAAATATACTCTTTTTAACATATTTCTTTCTTTTTTGTTTGCTTTCTTTATCCTTTTTTATGACATATTGTATTAAGCTTCTATCTGCACTTGGTATTATTATTCTTTCATTGTCTATATAATAATAGTCATTCTCAGGTCCTAATATTACTCTTATAACCTTCATATTATTCGTAATATTCATATTAAATTTGGAATTACAATTGCTTGATTGTTTATATTAAATATCATTCTGTCTTCTTGAATTCTATAAGGTCTTACTTTTTCCAAAAATTCTTTTCCTAGTAATATTTTATAAGTTTTATTTTTATATTCTTCTACCCATAATACTAATTCTATTATATCTCTCTTATTGAATCTAACCATTGTACTTGTTTTGGTTCCTTCTATATTATTTTCAGTATATTCTAATTCTATAGTACTTTTTTCTTTTCTTTCATCTATCAAAATTATTACTTCTTTCCATATTCCATTCTTTTTTATTTCTGCCATGATTTTAATTCCTATTTCCTTTTGAGTTATATCAATATGGTCTATTTCTTGTTTTATTTCTGATAAATCCGTAGTTATAAGTATTTCTGCTAATAAGTTCCTTCTATTTCTTTCATGCTGACTTTCATTAAAACTTCCTCTTGAAATCAAACTTCTACTCATGTCAATACTTTTCCTACTTGGATTTATATTTGAGATGATTCTGGAGAATTTATTCTTAAAGATCTATTCCCTAAATTATCATTCGTTATTAATCTTTTTCCTTTTTTATCATTAAGACTTACAGTCCTATCTAATTCTATCTTTAATTATTTTGGGATTATTATATTTGTGGGATCTACTCTTATTTCCTTTAATATAGGCATAAATTGTTTTTCTATACTTATTCTTCCTATTGATTTATTAAATATTTTATGTTTATTAGTAAATACTAATCCTATCATAGTTGTAAATTGTAATACTTATGGTTCTAGCTCCTTGTAGTAGTTTTATTCCTCTTAATTTATGGTATATCATTATAGATTGATCTATATGTTCATCATTTCGGGATATAGCAAAATTAGTATTTTAAGTGAATTTTAATTTTTGATATATTAAGTTTCATGCTAATATTCCTACTATACTATCTTCTACACTACTTATTATTCTTCCATCCATTATTAATAATTCTATAGGTGAATCTATTCCTTCTCTAAAATATGCTTTTACTAATAATTGGACTCCTGCTATATATATTTTTGTTACTTCATCTTTAAAAGATAATTTAGCAATTTCTTGTTCTACTAATCGCTTACTTATCAATGGTATTCTTAAAACTCCTTCAATCAAGGATGACTCTATGATATTTCTTCTCTAATATTACACAATGACTTTTTATATTCTTCTTAGTTTTTAAAATATTACTTACTTTCTCCATAAAATTTTCTTGCTTTAATTGTTCTGGTTTCATATTTAATTTCATATCTTTTATCTTATCATTTTTTTTTTATTAAATGTCATTCTTTTGTCTATAGATCCTTCATTCACATTCTTATATTCTTCATATTCCTCATATGATTTTTCTTCCTCTTCTATTTTTTCTTCATATGCCTTCATCATATATAATTGAGATTCTACTTGTTCCTCTTCAGAGAAATTTTCTGTTTCTGATTCTTTCTCTGATTCTAATTCTGATTCACTCATTAATTTTATTTTATATATTTCTATATCTGGGTTTTCTATATCACTATATATTTCTTCATCAAATTCTAAGGGTTCTAAATTATATTCATAAGCTTGTTCCAATATTTTCATAGTCTTTTTATCTCATGGTTCCTTACATTTAGTTGATATATGACCTATTTTTCCATAATTATAACATCTGCAGTTCTTAGGTTTTTTTTTTATTGTAATCTATTCTTCTTCCCTTCTTAAAATACTTTCTGGGTTGATATTTTCTATAAAATTTTTCTTTTGGATATTCTTTAAACTTATATCTATAAGTTTTATATTTATTATATTTACCTACTGATTTACCTTTCTTTTTATATTTTACAGTGTTTTTCCTTTCTTCATTACACCCCCATCTATGCGGTTTTTCATACTCCCCACATTTTATTATCATTTTATTTGTCTTATAATATTTCATATTTCTCCATGCTTGCTTACATTTATTTGATAAATATTCTCTTAAATAATCTATCCTTCTTCCTAATGTATCTATATATGGTATTAATTCTGTTCTGTCTTGAAAACCTTTAGTATAATCTTCCATTATAGTTTCTCCTATTATTCTTGGTAATTTTCTATAAAATAAATCTAAATAAAATCTTTCTTGACTATACAGGTTTAATCTTTCTTCATAATAATACTTTTGATATTTTCATATATATTTATTTAAATATTTTGGATCTAAACAGCATATTTCTATTTGATGTAATTTATTTATTGCTCTTATTATCTTAGTTTGTTCATCGGCTTCTGCACTTCTTCCTATAAATTCATTTCTTAAATCTTGTTTATATCTTCTAACTAATAATGCATATAATTCTCTTCTATTTTGATAATCGTGTTTATCTACTCTTCTTACTTCTTCTCTAAATTCATGACTCATACTCTTCCACCAGTTTAATACATTTCCTAAAACTTGCTTCTATTAACACACTTGCTATTCCTATTACAAGGTTTCTTCCCATTAATGCTATTAATTGTGCTTTAGTCTATTCTTCTAATACTTTTTCATTATCTAAATTACAGTTTAAATCTAACCATATTCCTGAATTCGGTATTGTTCTTGTTTCAAATTGATCTATACGAGGTGGTACAAATCCTGTATTTCTAGGAGTATTAAATTTTACTTCAAATTCCATTTTTTCATCTTGCATATTTTCTTTATTTTTTAATTCTTGTGCTCTTAATTCTGTTTCTCTCTGCAATCTACTTCTTACATAATCTTCTTCTCTATAATCTACTTCTTACATAATCTTCTTCAATTCTTACTTTATCTGGTATATCTTCTTCCATTTTTGTTTCTTTACTACTATCCGTTCCTGATCCTAACACTATATTGGTATTAATTTGAATATTATCTTCTTGATTTTCTATTATTTTAGCATATTGAAATTCTTTCCTTTTTTCTTCTAAGTTTTCTTCTTCTTGAACCATTAACCTTTCTATCTCATCATATTCAGATTCTTCTCTTACATTCATCATTTTTACTGAAGGTTTAAATATTTCAAATAATTCCTTAGTTTCTGTTCCTGTGTAACATGTTATTTCTGCCAACTTATTTGCTTCTTCCAGTTCTTTACTTATTATCTTCATTCCCTATTTTTCTATTCTTATTATCTCTTTGTCTCTTTGTCTCTTTGTTTCTCTCTATTAATTTCATCATACATAATCCACAAATTTTTATTTAATATATTAAAGATTTGTTAGAAATATATGGTTTAGAAGACACAATAAGAATGGTCCCAAAAGATGTAAAGGAAAAAGTAATAATGGAACAGCCTAGACATAGGTTAGATAGGTTAGAAAGTTTATGTAAGCCAATGGAAGAAAAAATATATGATATACAAAAACAAGTAGAACTAAATACAGGAGAATTAAGATATATAAGACAAAGTTTAAAATGTATTATGCAATCTTTAGGAATAGAATATAAAAAAGAAGAACCAGACATTAGTAATAAACTAGAACCAATAATACCAGGATGGATACAACCAATAGTATCAGATGGAAAACAATTAAATATGATAGTATCAGATAATAGACAATTAAATATGATGAAAGCAATAGAGGAATTTGAACAATTAGAATTATCTAGAGATCAAATAAGAACTCAAACTATGGACGAAAATGTAAAACAAACTAGAATAATACATTAATATTAGGGTTTATATATGTTCCGAATTACTTCATTAAATACATATTTTTCCAATTTATTACATTCCATGTATTATCTCCTTGGCCTCCTGCAATGGAGAAAACATACAATTTTCTTCATCTATTATAGGTATATACGAACTATCAGGTAAGTTCTTACACTCACTTTCATATATTCTAGGTTCCAAATTTTTAATTATATTCATTACAAATTTCAAAAATTATTTTACTAACAATTTACTAATAGAATTAAACTATTAACACAATACTAGAAATTCTAAGAAAATAAAAATTGAAGGGAGTAAACAGTTATGAGAGTATTAGGATCTAGGTTTAATTTCCATCTTATCATCTAACCTATAATTAAATATTGTCATATACTATGATTCTTATTTTAAAAATCAAAAAATATTTTATATTTAGTGACATTTATAATACTTTTGTATATTTCGGTTCATAAAAATAATTTATTATTTAATTATTATCAAATTCTAATATCTAGGGAAAAAGTTCATTTCAGAATCTACCCACAGCAGCTTGTCAAAATAAACAGAAATTTGGTGGTGTTAAAAAACTATAATAGATACACAGGGTATTTGGTTATCTTGGATTTTGCTACAAACTGAGATCAGCCAAAGCAGAAATGCTTAGGAGTATGAGAGAACTAAAACTTTGTTGGTTTAACGGATTTAAAAATATTGATGTATTCAGTGATTGTGTAGGGTCCATGAGCTTAATCACATGGGAACAAGGGAAGGGAATAATAATCCTCGTTAAGACAACATTGAGGAATATAATCCATATAGAGCCGGGAAAACGGGCCGAGTCCGTCGGGCCGGCCCTTTTAGGCCCTGGCCCTTCAAGGGCTGGGCTTGCAAATTGTAGCCTCAAAAGGAAGTCGGGCCTAAAAGGGCCGGCCCTGCAGGGCTTCGGGCTTAAAAGGGCCGGCCCTGTAGGGCCTCGGGCTTAAAAGGGCCGGCCCTGGAGGGCCTCGCACCGGCCCTTTAAGCCCATTTATTTTTATTTTTTGCTTTGACATGAACCATGTTACTTTTTTGAATTGCTTTATTGAATCTATATGTCACTCTATCCTCATATTGTATAGAGTATGATTTTTGAGTATATTGTTTTGTCTAATTGAATCATATTGTGATTTTTGAGTATATTATTCTGCCTATTTAGAATAAAATCATATTATATACTATTTTGCCTGATAGAGTATGATTTTTTATGGAGGTTGTGATTATTTAACTACTTGAACCTACTGCTCAAAGTGAAACACAATCAAATGTCCTTGAAATTGATGATAGTGGCGAAAAAGGTGAAAATGATAGTCGTTATACTCATGTTGTTTAGATGTTAGAGTATTGAGCTTCTTACCTTCTTATACTTTGGCCTTTATGTGAGTTATTTATGGACATGATTTTACCTTTGATTATACATTAGTAACTGTGTTTGTTTGTTGCAAGAGACGTGTTACTTAAACATTAATGTTGACAACATTTATGTATTAAATTAAAACTTTAATAGTTGTTATTTATTAATTATATCTCTCTGAGGAAAAATACGTAGGAAAAATAGTTAAATATTGTGAAAATGACTTCTCAGCCCTGCGGGCCGGCCCTGGCCCTGATGCTCTCGGGTCGGGCTTTGAAAAACTGTAATTTTCTTGACCCCGAGCCCTTTAGGGCCGGCCCTATTAGGCCCTGGCCCGTCAAGGGCCGGCCCTGATTCCCAGCTCTAAATCCATAAGACAATGTCAACCTTTGGATAGTGTTTCAAATATTTTTGATAAAAAAATCACCTTCCATTTAGGGGCGGTTGTTTATGAAAGTTTTTGTTGTTTTCTTTGTTCTCTCTCTTTCATTGTGTATTAGTTTGCTGTGGTATTTAAGAAAACAATTAAAAGTAATAAATAAGTGGGCAATATGCTCTTATTTATGGATAAAAGGGAGAAAGATGATGTGAGAGAATAAAAGAAATGAATCACATTTTAATTAATAAAATATATAAAATTAATTAAGCGTAAAAAGGTAAAAAAGCATTTATTAGTTGGCTCAGAAAGAAACTTATAAAAAGAGACAAGCCTATTAAAAAAAAAAGACATTATAAATAGGGACTAAGGGAGTATTTGATATTTAGATCTTAAATATAGTTATTATTTTCCATTAAAAATATGTTTTCTATATATTCTGATTATTTTAAAAAATTTAAACAAACATTATAAATTTTTCACGAATGATTTTTTTAAAAATTAGTGGGCTTAATCTTTTTCCTTTTTTAAACTTTTTTTAGAATAATAAAAATGATTTAAAAATTATAAACATACATAACCCACATGTTGATCTTTTTTAGATAAGAGTGAGAAGTTCAAGGGGAGAAAATTTATTTAGAAAATCGATATAACTTCAGTTCATATTCTAAATTAACCCAAAAATTTAGGGGTTCAGACAGGGGTGTTCAATATTTTCCCGCCCTAAGTAAATATTGGGACGGGAAATTCAGGATAGGAAAAATTATATTCGGGATTGGGATCCTGATCCCAAATATATATATTATTATTTTTTGAATTTCCTAATCTCTAAAACTATCCGAATATATATTATATTTTTTAAAAATTTTGATGAATTTATAATTTTAATTTGCTTTAATATTTATATTAGACTAATTGGTATAATATGATATTTATATCATAGCTATTGTAAAGGAAATATAGGAAATTGGGCTCAATTCAAATCAAAATTGGGCGAAAGTCATTGGAGGAAAAAAAAAAGTAAAAACTTTTGGAAAATCCTGTTCTCACCGGGACAGAAAATTTTTGAGATCCGGATTAATTTCCTTTTACAAGACCTTCTTCAGGATGAGACCGAAAATGGGGATTCCTAGTCTAGTCACTGCGGCATCTTTCTTAGCGTCCCTCAGCGTCCTAAAATCGTGTCCGTCCATATCATCTAAAAGCTCACAACTCGAGACATCATCGAAGAATAAAAATGAATATTAAAATATCAATAGAACTGCGTCTTCAATCTTCGGCTTCCCTCTTCTCTTCCGACTTTCAGCAGTATAACCATCTCCTCCTTGGTCATGCCTTCCATGTTCATTCTTCCTTAAACGCCCACCTCTATTTCTCAGCTCAGAATCCTCCTTCTCCTCAACAGAAATTCTTCTCTAATGTTAACATATCATTATCCAACAAACCCAAAACTACAACCCGAGATAACATGATGCTCCATAGACAATGAAAAATAGGGTATGTCATTAATTCTATTTGGTTCAACAAGTTTTATAAGCATCCTAATAAAAACTTGACAAGGCTGGTTATTCACCAAAATTTTAAATATCTTTTCTTTTGTTTCAGTAAAATTTAAAATATCTTTAAATGAGACAGTCTTGGTGTGCCTACTTGGAAGCGCGGTGGTTTTAATTTAATCCATCCAGATCGCAGGAAGTGGAGACAGTGGCGGAGGCGGTGGAGAGTCAGCGACAAAGGTTTGGTCTACAGCCGAATTTAATTTTAGATCATAGGGATGGACATGATTCTAGGACGTTGATGGATGATGAGAAAAAAGCAAGGTAATTGAAAATCGGACCGGATATTGAATTGGTCAAATACTAGGTTAAGGGTCAGTAGGTAAGATAAGAGTCAAATCGGAGCTAAAATGAAATTAGACCAGTGAGAAAATAAATATTTCAGACTTATTTATATGAAATTTTGTGTAAAATTAATTAAAAATGATTTTATTTTAAAAAAAATTAAAAAATGGGTAAACCAGTCCATTAGGTTCACCCTCAGACTAGACTGGTTGGACCAACAGTTCCCGGGCCGAACCAACCAGTCTGATTTTAAATACTCAGAGAAAAAGACGCTAAGAGTATCTAGTTCCTTTTTTATATTAGGCTTGAATTCAATTTGCACTAGGATAAATACCCGTCTTAAATGGAGTCTCATTTGCAAATGAGGACTAATCTAATTGATAAATATCCGATTTATTTTAAGAAAAATTTTTGGATTCAAATTACGCGGCCAGTATAAAAAAATTTTAAATATCATGATCGTAACTCAATTAAAAATCTTTTTATGTAAAGAAAAACAAACTACACATTTATAAAAATCTTTAAACTTTTTATCATTAAGATTGCTTTACACACTATAAAAACCAAGATTCAATAGTAGATGTCTCATGCTTCATGTGTGTATATATACACACACACACACCTACTCCTTCCAAGTGTTGAAATAATACAAAGGCTCATTGCCAATTGCCAACGCAAGATAATTATTGAATATTGATGTTACATGTCAGTGATATCATAATCATGCAGCAACAGCCAAAGATTTGGTCAAACCAGCAGCATAATTTCTTGCCCACTCGTCATAATGAAGGATTTCCTCAAGTGATGGTGATGCTACCAATTCGTTTAGGTGCTCCTCACATGTTAGCTCCACAATCTTGAAAATATCCACATAGCTAATCCTGTAAACATAACAAGCACTCAATGTTTTCACACAAACATCAGCATGTTTATGAGAGTGTGTGTATGTGAGAGAGAGAGAGAGGAAGAGAGAGAGAGAGAGAACCCCTATCCTAGTTGTGGAGGTTAACAATAACCAAAGCGCATTATCAAAACAACCCCACTAGCTGATCAAACCATTTGTCTCTAGGGTTTTATCATCATCCTGAAAGGATTGCGGTTAAGAATTCACCTAAATTCCCTGGATCAAATGTCTTTTATGAGAGTTGGCCAAAGAATTGTCTTTAATGAGAAAAATGAGTTAAATACCCATGTACTGCCTTCTCGTAGAAGAATAAGGATGTTTTGATCCACTCACATTATACAAAGATTGCTAGTTTCCTTGTATTAAGTAATGTGGATATTACCGTTCATATATATATATATATATATATATATATATATGTTTTATGAGGGTAGCTTGGACCAATCACCCAATACATGCAAACCTTCCCCAATTAGAGTGTTATTACATTCTCTTATATATATAGATACACACATATGCATGACAGCTATTTGATTATGTGGTAATTCTCATCTAGTTTTACCAAAATTTGGCATGTAAGATGAACTACTCAGTAGAGATGACTTTTAACTCAACAGACAAATCATGACTTTTAATTCAACAGACAGATTGTTTGAACCTATGAGAAGAAGCTAACAATTCTTTCCAGATATGAGCACACATGCGCACATGTATGTGTGTATAACAATACTGACTTTTCATCAACAAACAATTCTACAGCTTTCTCGTTCGCTGCACTGAGAACTCCGGTCATAGTGCCTCCGGCACGTCCAGCAGCATAGCAGAGTCTCAAGGATGGGAACTTAACGGGGTTTGAAGGTTGAAATGTTAGTGAAGCAAGCCTGCATGCATGATCACATTTCAGGTATTTCCACGTCAAACAAACTGACAACAAATTTTGCTATGTATGCCAGTTTGGATTTTATCAAAGTTTTCACTTGCATGATGGATTTCATGGTTGATTGTATCTTTAATGGATGGAAGATATTTTTACGTGGATTTTTTATCAGCTACAATGAAACGTGAAGAGTGGAATGGCAAGGAGCCTCAGGGGAAACAAAAAAGGGAACAATCAGGTTATCATAGTAAAAATTGATATTCATGTTGAATGTCAGCAATAACAGCACCGAATAGCCTGCAATATTTGACACTCACACACACCTCCGTCTATCACTCACCTACCATCGTGTTTTTGTCTCTCTGTTTTCTATATAATTTTCCTATATATAGTGTAACCTATATGCGTTTGAATATATATGAAAATCATGAGCTCTTAAGCTCATATGGTATCAGAGCTGGGCATAGAATGTCCGGCGACCAAAGACGGTGAGGTAAGAGAGAGATAGACGGCTGCAGATCGGAAAACAGGGGAGAATATGATGTGCTTCAATCTCAGCTATACGGGCGCGTTAAAGCACACCGCCACCTCAGAAGGGTTTAGACAACTCCGATCGGCGTAATCCCAGAGGGCGGAGTCGATCTGAGCAGCGCATGCTACTCACGCACCGCCATTGTTTACCTGTAGGTGAACCCCATGCGCCGCCACTGTTCACCGGCGCGTGACTCCCACACGTCGTCGTCCAGAGAACTTTCCGACCACCATTTTTCCAGAAACCGATCTGCAGTGTTTCCGGCCACCATTGTCTTATGGATTCTTCCAAATTTCCTCCTCTTTTTGGTGCTCTTTCTAGAAATTCATCCATAACGAGGGCTACACCAATGGCACTCATGTCAGGTACAAATTTTAAGACTCAAGATGCATCTTCTTCTCATTCTTCCATTGCTAGCAAAACGGTGATGGCTCCAGAACTTTCGGACAATCAGATTATGGCTATTAACCACAGGTTCAATGGGCGAAACTACTTCCAATGGTCCCAAACCGTGCTAAGGTATCTTCGTGGAAAGCGAAAAGAGAAGCATATTAATGGAGTAGCACCTCAGCCTGCCCTTGATGACACCCATTTTGATACATGGTTTGCTGAGAACAATCAAGTTATGAGTTGGTTGTGCAATTCCATGACTGACAACATCAGTGAAGGATATCTCCTAGCAACCACGGCAAAAGAAATATGGGATGAAGCAAAACAAACTTACTCTTCTATTGATAACACCGCTGCCTTAATCCACCTGAAACGACAACTTTGAGATCTGAGAGAAGGTAACTCAACAGTTACTGATTATTATAAAGCTTTGCATAAACTATGGCAATAACAAGATCTCTTTGAATCACATCCATGGGAGACTGCCAAAGACGCCCAATTATATAAGAAGATATAGTAGAAGAAGGACGAGTATATGACTTCCTCTTGGGACTCAACGATTCATTTAAAGAAATAAAAGGCCGTATCATAGGTCTAAAACCCTTACCACATCTGTTCGAAGTAGTCAACCATATGCAATTCAAAGAAAGCAAAAAGCTCTTGAATCAAGGCAGCCCAAGCTCAATCAAAAGGTCAGCCCTGGCAGCAAAACGACCACAAGATGAACGAAGAAATTAATGGTGTGATTATTACAAGAAGGAGGGACACACCAAAGAAGAATGTTGGAGGCTTCATGGAAAGCCAGAAATTAACAAACAAGGTCATCTCTCTTCCTTTGAGCCAGAAAATGAAAATGATTCTCTGACTAAAGAGGAACTACAGATGTTTCGCAGGATACTGGACAGAAAAAATAAGTCTAACTCTATGCCCGGCATCAACCTTGTACAATCAGGTAACTCTATTATAGCTTTAAATACTGTACGAGCTAGTGAAAATACTTGGATTATTGATTCAGGAGCAACTAATCACATGACTGGTAATTGCACATTGTTTTTAAATACTGTACAAGCTAGTAAAAATGCTTTAATCAGGTTGTTTGACAGGTGAAGGGGGCAACATATTTAGACAATAAGGTCCCCAAATCGGTTTTTTTTGGAATTTATGGTTTATCAGTGGATATGCATGTTTTCACAACAGTTGATGTCATTTTAACAACTGTTTTATTTTTTATGTTTTCACAAAGGTCATTGGATGCGTGCTTGTCCCACCAACTCTCAAAATCGCAAATAGCGTTTACAACATATTCAGTTACTTTTACAACATGTACACAACGTGGTATGCCGCATTTACAACATCATAAGTCATATTAACAACGTATTTAGTTACCTTTACCGCATGTAAAAGGAATGCATGCTTGTGCAATATTTACAACACATTCTGCTACATTTACAATACTTAAAGTCATTTTAACAAGTCTTTAAGCTACATTTACAACTATTTTCACCAGTGACATCAGGGCAGTAGTTTGTGTAAGAAGCTACAACATACACACAACTTTTCCAGCACTTCTCTCATCGTTTACAACATGTTATGCTATATGTACAACATAATAAGTCATATTAACAAATTTTAAGTTACGTTTATAACATGTAAGAAAAAAGTATACTTATGCAATGTTTACAACACATGCTGCTACATTTACAACACGTTGCAATATTTTTATAAGTCTTTAAGCTAAGTTTACAACTATTGTCACCAGTAACACTAAGGCAATAGCTTGTGCAAGAAGGTACAACATACATGCCACTTTTCCGGCACTTTTCTCATCATTTACAACATGTTATGCTATATGTACAACATCATAAGTCATATTAATAACGTTTTAAGTTACGTTTACAACATGTAAGAAAAAAGTGTGCTTGTGCAATGTTTACAACATGTTACGATATTTTTACAAGTTTTTAAGCTACGTTTATAACTATTTTCTCCAGTGACACCAGGGCATTAGCTTGTGCAAGAAGCTACAATATACACACAACTTTTCCAGTACTTCTCTCATCGTTTACAACATGTTATGCTATATGTACAACATCATAAGTCATATTAACAATATTTTAAGTTACGTTTATAACATGTAAGAAAAAAATGTGCTTGTGCAATGTTTATAACATATTATGCTACGTTTACAACACGTTACGATATTTTACAAGTCTTTAAGCTACGTTTACAACTATTTTCACCAGTGACACCAGGGCAGTAGCTTGTGCAAGAAGCTACAATATACACACAACTCTTTCAGCACTTCTCTCATCGTTTACAACATGTTATGCTATATGTACAACATCATAAGTCATATTAACAACGTTTAAAGTTACGTTTACAACATGTAAGAAAAAAATGTGCTTGTGCAATGTTTACAACATAATCTTCTACGTTTACAACACGTTACAATATTTTACAAGTCTTTAAGCTACGTTTACAACTATTTTCACCAGTGACACCAGGGCAGTAGCTTGTGCAAGAAGCTATAATATACACACAACTCTTTCGGCACTTCTCTCATCATTTACAACATGTTATACTATATGTACAACATCATAAGTCATATTAACAACGTTTTAAGTTATGTTTACAACATGTAAGAAAAATGTGTGCTTGTGCAATGTTTACAACATAATCTTCTACGTTTACAACACGTTACAATATTTTTACAAGTCTTTAAGCTACGTTTACAACTATTTTCACCAGTGACACTAGGACAATAGCTTGTGCAAGAAGCTACAACATACACACCAGTTTTCCTGAGGTGACACTAGCAACATCATGAAGCCTTGTTCACAAGCCATTATGTATGTTTTCACAACAACAAAAAAAGTTGTTTTCATTAGATCATTGGCCAAACCTCTGATGGTTGTACAATTTCATGTGGCCCCTGTCACAACAACATAACATAAATTTAAATAACTAATACATGTATTGTCACAACTGAATAGCTTATCATTTTCATTATACTAAGACAATAAAATATTAAGTACTATGAGTAAGTACCTTTTTTTGCTTACTCATTCCACTTAATATGATATGCTAATTACATAGATATACCAAGTTGGGGACGCATTCAACAAGCAAAAGAGGTCAAGGAATGTGACTAGTTCATGGTCAATATATACATCACCAAAAAGTTACTATCAAAAGCATCTACATTTATGTACTCCTTGTTTTTAGGATGGATTTGGATTTCTGCAAGTTTTGACTGTGTGCCCAGCCTTATTGCATCTCTCACAATGATACACCTTGTTTTGAAACTGAGATTCCCTTCTTTTCCTTTTGGGTCTCCCTGGCGGCCTTGAAATTATTGGAGGGTCTAAGAATGTATGTGTAAGCATATGTGTCACCGTTGGAGACTCAACCCGTGGACAATCATTAGTTGCGACTGGCCTCATGGAACTTTCATATATTTTTCCCTGTGCTTCTAGTTTGAACCATTCATCTATAAATGTGTACATATTACCACTAAGTACCTTAATAGCTGCACATGCATGGGCGCAAGGTACTCCACTCATTTTTCATGCTAGACACATGCATTTTCTTTCACCAAGATCTACATTCACAAAAATGATGGCATCTCCACATCTACTTCGAACCGAGAACTGATTGTCTCCATAATATGTTGCTTCCATATTTTCAGCATGTTTAACTTCTTGTAGCAATTTTTCTTCAATATTGGGTCCCACTGTATTTTTCCAACTATTTATGGCCATCTTGCTTGCAATCAATTTTCGAGCCAATTTCTCTTGATGTTCCTGAATTAAAACTGACATGGTGTACTTCCTTTTGTCAACATTCATGTATTAAACGACTCTACAAGATTACTGGTTATGTTATCCCACCTTTTGAAAGGAAACTTTCTTAGAGCCCATTTGTCAACATCCCCATGATTCTCCACCCAATTTGCTAATTGTGGATTGAACAATCTTAATTTACCCATTGCACTAGTGAAGTCTTCATCCAACCTTGCATATGCAATTGCATCAAGAAGAAGTGCATTCTCCTTGATATTCCCCGATGTTTGTGTCTGACCTCTATTGATTCGTAGGAACTCGGCACTACAATTTTCCTTCAAATGCCCGTAGCAAAAAGCATGTCTCTCGCTGCCAAATATTTCTTTTATAGCACCAATAATTGCATTATTACAATATGAGACAATTGTTGTCAACATTGAACTTATGATGTCTTTCACATTCGATAGAAACCAAGACCATTCATCATATATCTCACCACTAATAATGACATATGCTAGGGGAAACATCTGGTTGTCTGCATCGTATGCACTAGCTGACAACATCATTCCCTTATAAGGGCCACTTAGATGACAACCATCTACATAAAGTATGGGTCGACAACCTCCTAAAAACCCTTTAATCGAACAACCATAAGCAATAAACACCCTCTGAAATATATTGTTAAATGAGGCTTTCCATTTTGCAACTATGTCCATATCACTCTCGATTAGTCTGTCACATATCTAAGGAATTACCATGTAAGAGTCTTCTACTCAACCATGTAATTCCCTTAATGCTCTTTCTTTTACCTTATATGCTTGACGGTAGTTTAGCCGCACCCTATACTTTCTGTACATATATGATCAAATTACATTAGCAGTCTTGTCAATATTGCACCTCAAACCATCCATTACGATTGATGATGTCAAGCTCGACCTGTATGGATGTCAAACTATTAGGCTATCTTGTGCTTGGTGAATGTGTTCACTTTTGAGTGTTCTAATGGTTATAAATTATGTATATTGATGTTCTCCTGGTGAATATGCACCCATGTACCAAGGACAACTATCAACCTTGCACTTCACAATTATCTTGTGTTGATTGTTCTTGACAAATTGGTATGAAAACTTGTGAGCAAAGCTATATTTGTATAACGTTTGACGAAGGCTCACAACATTCAGAAAAATCTGTCTTGCTCTAATAACCAAATCCTTCCATTTTCCATGATTCATTTCTGGTATTGGGGTTGGCACCATTTACGTAGCACAAGTCAATGATGGGATCACTTCACTTTCATTTAACAAACAATGTGGGGATGTACACATTCCTCCTTCACCTCCAAACAAATGATCAATCCTGCATGAAATTATAAGTTTGAGTGCTCTTGCACATATTAACGTTGGAAAAAATTACTTTTCTTAGGACAAATAAACTTACACTTCTTGCTCTTCCATTTGACCGTTCATTGCTAGTTTTGTACTTCTTTATCACCATCCTCTTTAATATACACATGACCATATTGTTCATTATATTTGATTAAATGATCTGCCCCTTCATCATCTACAAGTTCCACAAATGTTGATGTATCAAGGGCAACTTTGAACTTCATTTGCATTTCATTCCTTTCTTTTCCCGTTATGGATGATATGATTCTTCACAACTCCTCATATATTGTGCTTTCCTTTACGCATCTTGTTCTTACTAAACCACCAACATATTGCATTTCATCTTCTCCACCATTTAAAAACTTTTCCCCACATGAAAGAAATAAAATAGATTCTTCCCCAAACAACTTCCCATCTTTCATGACAATTTGCATCACAAACTTCGTATTAACAACTTCTAAAGCAATATTTACAACTTCATATGCATATATTAACAACACGTTTTTCCTACACGTGTGCTTTTTCTAATAACACAAAACACACTAACATTCAATCATACCCACCTAAAACAAGGACAAACCTCTGTTTGCTTCCCCAAAAATAGACCACAGGTTTGGTTCGTATTAACAACTTCCAAAGCAATATTTACAATTTCATATGCACATATTAACAACACGTTAACTATACATTTTATTCCTACACATATGCTTTTTCTAATAACACCAAACACACTAAAAACAAGGCCAAACCTTTGTTTGCTTCCCCAAAAACTGAGTACAGGTTTGGTACGTATTAACAACTTCCAAAGCAATATTTACAACTTCATATGCACAAATTAAGAACATGTTTTTTCCTACACATGTGCTTTTTCTAATAACACAAAACACACTAACATTCAATCATATACCCACTTAAAACAAGGCCAAACATTTGTTTGCTTCCCCAAAAACAAAACACAAGTTTGATTCGTATTAACAACTTCCAAAGCAATCTTTACAATTTCATATGCACATATTAACAACACGTTAACTATACGTTTTATTCCTACACATGTGATTTTTCTAATAACACCAAACACACTAAAAACAAGGTCAAACCTTTGTTTGCTTCCCCAAAAATAGAGTACAGGTTTGGTACGTATTAACAACTTCTAAAATAATATTTACAACTTCATATGCACATATTAACAACACGTTAACTACACGTTTTATTAGTATACATGTGTTTTTTCTAATAATACCAAACACATAAAAACAAGGCCAAACCTTTGTTTGCTACCCCAAAAATAGAGCACAGGTTCGATACATATTAACAACTTCCAAAGTAATATTTACAACTTCATATGCATATATTAACAACACGTTAACTACACGTTTTATTCCTACACATGTGCTTTTTCTAATAACACCAAACACACTAAAAACAAGGCCAAACCTTTGTTTGCTTCCCCAAAAACTGAGTACAGGTTTGGTAGGTATTAACAACTTCTAAAGCAATATTTACAACTTCATATGCACAAATTAACAACACATTTTTTCCTACACGTGTGCTTTTTCTAATAACACAAAACACACTAACATTCAATCATACCCACTTAAAACAAGGCCAAACCTCTGTTTGCTTCCCCAAAAATAGACCATAGGTTCGGTTCGTATTAACAACTTCCAAAACAATATTTAAAATTTCATATGCACATATTAACAACACGTTAACTATACGTTTTATTCCTACACATGTGCTTTTTCTAATAACACCAAACACACTAAAAACAAGGCCAAACCTTTTTTTGCTTCCCCAAAAATAGAGTACAGGTTCGGTACATATTAACAACTTCCAAAACAATATTTACAACTTCATATGCACATATTAACAACACGTTAACTACACGTTTTATTCCTATACATATGTTTTTTCTAATAACACCAAACACACTAAAAACTAGGCCAAACCTTTGTTTGCTTCCCCAAAAATAGAGCACAGGTTCGGTACGTATTAATAACTTCCAAAGTAATATTTAACACTTCATATGCACATATTAACAACATGTTAACTACACGTTTTATTCCTACACATGTGTTTTTTCTAATAACATCATACACACTAAAAACAAGGTCAAACCTCTATTTGCTTCCCCAAAAATAGAGCACAGGAGGCAAACCCAATAAAATCAGGCAATAAAAACAAGGCCAAAAATACATGTGTCAAAAGGAGGAGTGGGCATGTAACCCACAACAATAGGTTACTAGCTAGGAGGCAAACCCAATAAAATTTAGGCGATTTCCCCCTAAAACTCGGATACTGTTCTTTTTTTTAAGAAAAAAAAGGGATTTCATTGATCACCTTAAATGAGATTTTAATTGCTTTAATGCCCAACGTCTATAACCGCCTTGTTTAAACATCTTTATGGCTTTTAATGATGATCAAATCAGTATTTTATTGTCTTTTAAGTGATTGGGCAATGTTCATGTGTATGAGGCCTATAAGGGTTAGGCACTCTGCTCGAGTTTTCAAGCTCATCTCTTCTTACTTTGATTTTTTTTTTGCCCGCTAAGTTCTGTATATTTTTTCATTGATCACCTTGAATGCCTAAAGTGCCGATTTTACTTGCTTTAATGCCCAATGACTATAAACCTCCTTTTTTAAAGATAATTTATGGCTTTTAATGATGATCAAACTAGCATTTTATTGTCTTTTAAGTGGCTACCCAATGTTCATGTGCATGAGGCCTTAAGGGCCAGACACCGATTTTGATAAATTTTTGAGCTCATCTCTTCATCCTTTAGGATGTGTTTGGTTTGAGTGGAGGGGAAGGGGTAAATTACCTTTTTAGACAGGATGAACCCAAAATTTACCCTCTTAATAAAGGGAGGGGGAGGGTAATTTTTGGATTCCTTCTGCCTAAAAAGATAATTTACCCCCCTCCGTTCAAACCAAACATACTTAAGGTTTTCTTTGTCTAATGAGTTATTATATATTTCGTTATTTTTTTCACTCTATTTTTGCAGAAATGATCCGTTTAATCATGGAGAGTGATTTAATGATGATCAAACCAGAATTTTATTGTCTTTTATGCTCCTACCCAGTGTTCTATTGGAAATTATGCCCTAAGGGTCAATTATTGTACTTTGAACATTATTCATTTAATGAAATTTCTCCATTTTGTTATCATATTATTTGCATGTTAACTGTGATAATTGTATTCTTGGATAAATCATAAAGATTGTCCTAAAATATCCCTGGTCGGTCATCTATGCAAGAGCAGAGATGAAACAAAACCAGTATGACTTTGATAAGACATGAAAATACGAATCAAAGTCTTAGGCACTTGTAAGAGTACAAGGTGCTGGACTGACCTACTATGAGAAAGCTATATGGATCAAGTCATAAGCTTTTCTCATGTACAACCACGTCACAATGCCCTTTGACCTGAGGTCATCATGGATTCCTACATGAGAGTTGCTAAACTTTGAACTAGTCAAAAGTCACTTTTGATCAGGTGATGATAAAGGCTACGATCGGGCTTGATGGTTTTTCATGCAGAGGAATATGAATGATCAAGATGGAATTTATCCTTCACATTAGTAGAGAGATATTACTGGGCCCCTCGATGAGTGAGTCTGAGAAATGTATGGCCATACTAGGATAGAAAGGAGTTTCCATTTCTATTCTCAGACTACTCAGGAATCAAGAAAGTAATGGTCAGAAACAAGAGGATGACATTATCCATGCCTCATCCTTTACTAATATATCGTGTGACAAAAGGGACGTGACATGGTTGTATAACAGGTTGCATCATGTTAACGATCCTCATATGAATTGGGTAGTCATAATGTCTTGTTAGAAGCCGCTTGCGACTTGTAGGTTAGTACAGTTACTGCTAACTTCGTATGGGCCTACAGAGTCACACATAAGAATGACCCAACACGAGATAATGTTTAATCTAGGGTGGATGAATTTTATATTTATATATATATAATATAAAAAATTCGTTAATAATATTATATATATATATATATATGTATGTATGTATGTATGTATGTATTTTTGAAATACATATTTTATATATATATATATGATATTATTATATTGTGTTAGTTTTAAATTTAATTTTATTAAGATAAATTAGATTTCATAACTAACATGATAGAGATATCATATCTCAGATTTAATTTATGAAGATAAATTAAATCTAATGGCTCTTTATTCAAATTAAATAAATAGGTTAAATTAAAACTTATTGACAGATTTAATTTAAACTGAATTTATTTAATTAGCTCATCAAGATAATTAATTTTGAAATTAATAAAGATTAATTTTGAAATTCAAATATAGCCCTCATAGGTTATAAACTTGATAGAGCAGATATACTCATACACAGATGAGAATTTAGAACCGCAAGGGAAACCCTAGAAGACATTGGAGGCACTAGCACGTAGTCTGTGTTGGAGAGCATTCTTGTGGATACCGGTAGAGGGAGCGGACCTGACATGTTAGCTTCTAGAGATTGAAACCCTTGAATTGAAAAATGTACAAATCTTTCTAACTCGGTTTAAACGCCGTTGATAAATCCTCGATTAGGATTGACGAAAATTTTAAAATTCTTCCGCTGTGCTTGCCGATTGTTCATGTGCATGAAGCCTATAAGGGCCAGACATATAACTCTTGAGTTTTTCAGCTCATCTCTTCTTCCTTTAAGATTTTCTTTTTATACTAAGTTCTCGTAGATTCTGTTGTTCTATTTACTTTGTTCTTGTAGGAAGGATTTATTTAATCCTGAAGAGTGCCATTTCTTATCTTGGGAGTAGCTCTTAAGGATAGTATTCTTGGATGCAACTCAGATTGTTCAGTTTTTTTTTTTTTTTTTTGCAAGTGTTGTGCCCACAATTACATTCCTTTAAAAAGTGAAGAGAGGTAATTGTATTTTGTTTTTTTAATAGCAGTGAATTAATTAAAGTAACTTATAAAAAACTAAAAAAAAAGTGTTAAATTGTTTAATATTTTGAAATTTTAAAAAGTCATTATCATTAATTAGTTATTTGATGATTCTAAACTGTTATGTTCATCAAGACAACTTACGATGGCAATTGAAAACCAACGAAAATATGACAAGTGTCCTCTTTTGATACTCTTCAAGAGAGATTAATTGGCTATTATGGTTTTGACCTAAAAACGCCAGAATTCAATTTAAACCACACAAACGTTGATAACACAAGTTGGCTATATAATCGCGTGGAAGGTTCCAAATTCAATTCAATTTAAACCACAAGAACTGAAAATTAATCCTTAGCTTGATAACACAAGTTAGCTATAATAAGTAAAAATGTTATTATCTAGCTATAATATGTAAAAATGTTATCCCTTGATATGGACTTACACTGGTTCAATCTATCTTTTCCCCCTCAACTGTATGTACTTACATGGTTCAATCTAAAGGATATGATATTGACCGTAAAAGAAAAAGGGTTAAGGTGCAAATTTATCAATGAAGTTTTGTTCGAGGAGTGTTTGGCACAAATATCTTTAGAAGGGGCAAAAATACCAATGAACAATTAAGAAGGGGCAAAAATACCAATGAACAATTAAAAAAGGGCATCTACCACAAAAACCATTAAATTCGTACTAACGCCGTTAGGGGTTTTCTTCTCTTCTAATTTAACGCCGTTAATACGGATTTAACGGTTTTTGTGGTGGATACCCCTTTTTAATTGTTCATTGGTATTTTTGCCCCTTCTAAAAGATATTTGTGCCAGACGCTCCTTGGACAAAACTTTGTTAGTAAATTTGCACCTTAACAAAGAGAGAGAGAGAGAGAGAGAGAGAGAGAGTGAGTGAGAGAGTATATGATATAAGCAATGAGAGGTCACTATCTAATCCCTTAATATTATATATTTTTAATTGATAATCAAAATGTGAAAGAAAAAGGTTGAAAATTAAGGACTAATGCATGGAGAATATGTAATATCCTGAATTGTAATCAGGGATTAATAACTTCAAAGTGATGTAATTAATGATAATTAAGCACTTTTGAAGTATATGTTGTGTAATGTGATATAAAGGTGCTTAGTGATGGTTTATTAAATATTGTGACAATCAGGGGCAAAACGGTAAATTTATCAATCGACTGGTCAGTTACCGAAGAGAAAACTCCTTAGTAATTAAGATCAATGGCTAGGATTTAAAGAACAAGAGGTGGAATCCTATGCATACAAGTTCATATGAAATCATAGTAGGAAGAATGAGATGGTGCCAAGTGGCAAATTTTGAACCATGGGATTGAAGTCAAAGATTCAACTCATTTCTCTTCCCTCCCACTCTCAAAGTCGGCTGTGTGTGTGTAAGGGATAAATAGAAACTGTTTTATCATCTCTCTTTTCATTCTTCCTCCACTTCCAGCGAACTAAGCAAGAAAGAGAAAGGAAGGGTTTGAAATTTGTGAAGGTAAATGACTTCATATGCCTAACCACCCTTCATTGATATTGTTTAAGAAGTTACGAGGTTGACTTCTATGGTTTTAGAATCTTCATTGGTGATATTTGAGAGATTGTGAAGTTTGAGAAGTTGAGGAATCAAGGGTTTGATCTTGGCAAGTTGAGAAGGTAAGCATTGGTGACCTTTTGGTATAAATGTATGACTTTTGGTTTAGTTTAGTAAATTCTTAAATTGTACCCTAAATATGATGTAAAGTGAAATGTAGGATTTGGATAAAGTGTCACTGTTCATTTGGTAGGTTATGATACTTGGAGTTGGTTGGAATTGATTTGAAGTTGAATGAGGAAGTTTGATAAATTATGGTTTTGGTGATCTTGTGGTCTAGAGATAAGAATGTGTTGCTAGAGTAAGGATTTGGTTGTTTTGGGTTTACCAATGGGTACTTGGTGTTAAAACAAGTGAGAATGAGTTGTGGTATGAGTCTTAGGACCAGACGTGTCAATTGGGCAAATGCGTCCATAATGACTAGGATGGATATCTCGTATCCGAAAACTAGCAGTTCGCCCTGTCAATCCTCCAGGGCCCAAATAACTCAATTTTCTACCATGAACTATTTGTGTCAATGGATTGGTTCGATCCAAAACTTGAGATAATGGGTGTAATCCAAAAAAAGATTCATAAGTCATTGGTAGCAAATTGGTCAATTCTGGAAAACCATATCAGTTGCTACGATTTGGCATCTGATAGGCATCACTCGAGTGAGGGAGGATCTCACTCGAGCACGATATGAATTTCTGGATATTTTGGTTAAGTTTATAGGTAGAAACCGCAAGCATACTTCCTGCCTCGCGAGTGAAATATGATCCTGCTCGAGTGCGCATGGATATGCTCGAGTGAGGTCTTGCCTAGAAGTGGTTTGTGTTCTCGGGCAAACACTCTTGGTGTTGCACTTCTGGGTGCTCAAGTGCACTTGAGGTCATTGCTCGAGTACGGCTTCTGGTGCTCGAGTGAGGGTGAGATATATTTTGAGGATTTGCTCTCCCGCAAGCACTTGCTTTGTTTCACTCACTGGGACTCGAGCACAACTGGGGGCATCACTCGAGTAAGGAGGTTGTCACTCGAGTGAGGCAGCCCAAAATTGGTGTTTTGCATTCAAAAAATGTATCTTCTAGGTAGTTTCTTCCAACCCTTTGGGAATATGTTTAGGCCTATTATAGCCACCTAAAGAGTCTAAATGATAAAAACATAAAGTATTACTAGATTTGGAAACTTGGAAAAGAGATTGACCTATTGTCCCTATTTTTATAGGATTTGATATCTGCCGACCTCGTGAGCCCACTGAGCCAGCAAACGTCAGGAAGGAACGAGGTAGTGACTTTTCTTTCGTACCATATGTGATGCATTGTATGTGCGTATTATCATTGATTTGTGATAAATTCGTATGCTGCGACATTGTGAATATGTGTAAGCACCGTCATTCCGATAGTCCCTGAGTAGCTAATAATAGTTCGGGTTAGGACGGTGTGCCTTCCCGGCGGAGAAAGGGGATGAGGATGAGGTGTGACTTTATGATTATGTGAAAAGCCGAAAGGCTATTTGTGAAGACCGACAGGCCATTTGTGAAAGCCAGATAGCTATATGAGCTATAAGGCTATATGTTTGCACTGCCACGCCAACAGTCCCTGAGTAGTTAACAACAGTTCGGGTTAGGACGGTGTGCCTTCCCGGCGAAGAAAGGGGATGAGGGTGGAGTGTGATTTGTGCTGCTGTATGATGATTTGCTTACATGCTGTGTGTTTATGTATGGTATAAATATTTTGTTACTACTGGGATTCTCTTGAATCTCACTTTTTCCTTAAACTAACCTTTCAGACAGGGCGAGTGGCTCCAAGGAGAAGCGCGCAACTCGGAGTAGTTAGAGCCCTGTAGGGACATTTTCTTTGGATATGTTGGTTAATCACATTGGACAAAGATCTTGTAAATTAGTTTGGGTTGTAATTAGTAGTTGAATATAGTTGTGTAATCCCCTCTATGGGAATCGTAACCCTTTTTGTGAATGAATGGAACCCGGGGGTTGCCAGGATCTTTGGTTATATACTCTGATATGTATGAATGTAAATTAACTGCACAGGTGATTATATTCGATAAATTGAACTTGAGACCGGAATAGGAAAGAAGTTTGAAATTTTTATAAAATCCCTACCATTTAGTGGGTGTGTTAATGAGTTTTGAACTATCCGACAGTCTCTAACCCCTTTTCACTATGCGTTATCGAATCTTAATTACGCTAATTAAGACAGGGGGTTACAGAATATATGCATGTTGGATAAAATACTTAAGTTTAAATTATTTAGTTAGATTAAGAAAATAAAAATAAATTGATTAATTTGGAAAAATATTACATGATTTCCTTAAAATATTCCGATTTATGTACAAACTTTGTAGAGGATTAATACTTTTTGTGTATACAATTTTTTAATTATTGTCCCTAGTAAAATTTTTTACAGGGAACTGGTTTTTTATTTTTTTTAATATAAAACATTCTTTTTCATGGATTATAGCATAGATAGGGTCAATAATTGAAAACCCACCAAGGATGATCATTGAGTCACTTTCCTTATTGCTTTTCACAAGTCTCTCTTCAAGGGAGTTATTGGCTATTATTGATTTCGATTTTGAAGGTCAATTTCAATTTTAATGACCACAAAACCTTAATAATTGAATTTGGCTATTTGTCCCAAAAAAAAAAAGGCTATATCAGGTTGCTTTTTCATCACAAAATTGATTTAAGGATGCTACTTATTATTTTTTTTCCAAAAACAAAATCTTATAAAAAAAAAGGGCGAAGGTGCAATTATACCCATAAACATTTTTCGGAGAGCTATCAGCACAATAAACATTTTTGGGGTGCAAAAATACTTATGAACATTAAAAAAGCAGAATGATAATGCCAATTCCATTAACTTGGGCTAACGGTGTTACTTTTTTGTTCATGTGGGCCTCTCCTATTTTCTTAACTAAAAATTAAAGCCGTCAAGCGAAGTTAATGGAATTGGCATTATCAGTCTACTTTTTAATGTTTATGAATACTTTTATACCAAAAAATGTTTACTGTGCTAATAGTTCTTCGAGAAATGTTTATGGGTAGAATGCACCTTCGCCCTAAAAAAAGCTTGTATTTATGAACCCTCTATTTCAAATTTTCAATATTATCTATTTTATTTAAAATTATATATTAATTAGTTTGTGCTAAATATTTTTAAAGTGAATATTTTAAATTCATAATATTTACCAAAGTTTTTTGAGGGGGATCGTTTAAATTTTTAAATTCTTAATTTTTTAAAGTAATAACTTCAAATTTTCAAGAGCAACAGTCGTAAGATTACCATTATTTACTTTCTATATATGAATATATCTATTAATGATACGAATTGAAAATTCTTTGTACTTTAAACCTAAAAAATACGAGTAACATAAATGTTCCCAAAGAGATAATATTATTTAGAAGTGGTTTGATACAAATAACAAAATAGAAAACAAGTTTAAATATTAAGAAGCGTATTTGTTGGAAAAAACAAAAATTCTTTACGCTCTACGCCTCAGAAGGGGGAAGCCCTTAATCAAATAAAAAAAAAAAGAAATGTAAAATAAATAAAAATCAAGACCAAATTGTTATAGTTTGACAGTTCTTTTTATTTTGGAATACAAAATAGCAACAATAATAAGGAAAACTTTAATATCAATACCCATCAATACATAAATATACATAATAGAATTTATAATATATCTTACTATTCACAAATTATTAAAAAACCAATTCATTCGTGGAATGGACTAAAAAATATGTTTATCATGTAAAAACCTATAGTGAAACCTACCATAAATAAATTATAAATAGTATAACTTATTTTTTAATCTCTCTAACACCTTTTTTTCGGCTCAAAAATCTCTCTAACTTGTGAAGCATATTTAGTTCACACTAATATAACGTCACTATCAAATATAGAGTCTGTGACAAAATTGATTATATTTAGAAAATGTGAACCATACTACTTATTTCTTATTTTCTTAGGTTTCCTACAATGTGTTGTGACTCCTCTAATCATTGTTAAACTATAGGTTATATAGAATAAATATTACATGTTTTTGCCTTATTAGGAAAAAGAAAAATACATGCCAATATATAGAATATAGTTATACAATAGGCCCCTCAAAGGATTGGGTTACTGGTTAATAATGGAAAACCCAATGACACAATCGCAAGTCTCCATCTAGAGAGTCATAGGCTATTGTTCATTTCCAGGTCGTAAAACAAATGGCTGTTTTTGATTTTGACTTCAAACATCAATTTCAATTTTAATGACCACAAGAACCTTATAATTTTTTTTTTTTAATGATACTAGCAAGCTTGAGGCTTGAAATTTTACAAACTATATATTGTTATCCCTCCTCATCCAGAGGTTGCGGCCTATTGCCCCTATCTAATCCTATCTCTTGCATACAAAACATTGGAGGGTTCTTCAAAATATTGTTATCTTGGCTTATGTCATAAGCATTTCTAGCTATCATATTAGCACAGGTGATGCTTTCTCTATATGTATGGTTAATTTCTAAATCCCAATATAGAAATATCAAGGATCTTACATTTTGAATAAGTTCACCTAATGGGTGATATGGGCCACCATCAATTAGCAGTAACTGCATGACATTCAATGAATCTATGTAAAGCTTGATGATGACCAGTCCCATATGTTTGCATACAAGCAGACCCTTATAGACAGCCTGCATCTTAGGTTCCACCGAGGACATATGTCCTAATTTACATTGGAATCCTCTTACCCAGTTCCCATGCCCATCTCTTATTATTCCGCCACATGTTGCTTGCCCAGTCGCATTTTGTGATCCGTCTACATCTACTCGCATAAATCCCTCTGAAGGTGATTGCCATTGTGAATTCACTCAATCGGGAATTTGGAATATTTGGTGTCTGAATCTTCCTTGTTTCACCCCCTCCATAAGATGATTGACACACCTATGGACCACGCTCTTCAGTTGATCACTTGTGCCCTCGAAGACTTTGCAACATCGGTTTTTCTAGAGCAACCAGCAGACAATCCCAAATGTCGATGCCAAGGCCATCGAGCGAACTTTCTCTTTCCCGATTCATTTGAGAAGTTCCAAAGCAACCAGACCTGAAAATCAGCACAAAAGAAGGCATGGTAATATAAAGGGTTAATCACTAGGAACCACACTCTTCTCACCATCTCACAATCCCTCTTTATATGGATAATAGATTCCTCACTATCACACTCAAAGGGGCACTCAGCGTTTTTAGTGTTTAGGTGTTTCGCTCTAAGTGAATGTGTTGGCAATCTCTCATGAAACACTTGTCACGTAAAAAATATAATAAATACAGTCAACAATAATTAAAGTTTTAAAAATGTAATAAATGTTTAGACAAATCTAAAATGAAACATATATTTTGGGAGACACCCATTCATAAATTTGCAGTTAAAAGGGATAAAATTAGAAAAAATGCGATAAATATTCGGATAAACCTAAAATGAAGCTACAAATTTGCAGTCAACAACGACTAAAATTAGAAAATAATGCAATAAATATGTAGACAAATCTAAAATCTAAAATGAATATTATATTTTGGGTTACACCAGTTGATAAATTTGAATATTATAATAAAGGAGGGACCTCCGGCAAACAGATCCGGCTTTGGTCCTTTTCTTTCCCATAATTTTCTCAATATGGGCCATTGGATTATTACATCTAGACTATTGAGATCTTGATCTAACGGCCCAACTTTAAAAAAAGATAGTCCTTTTCTTAGAAATAAAATGACCAAAGCCGGATCCCCGACAAACATGGACTACTTCTTTGGGCCTCTGCATGTTCCATGGATGTGGGCCAATCATTAGATTTAAAGTTCATGCCTTTGGGTTAACATCTCATGGCCGGCCTGGTCCATCATATGACACTTCTCCTAATCCCAAGAATCAAAGATCAGCACCTTCTAGCATAATCCTAAGAAGTGACTCCGTTGAAGCTGTTTAACTGATTTTAAATGAGGTCCTAATAACCCAATGAAGACAGATTAGGGGAGTGGCATTTGAAATCCAAAAGCATGATGCAACATGCTTGGCGTGGAAATCTAACAAATAAGTAGACATGCCAATGTCACAATATATGTTATTGTGAAAAGGGATTTAAACAAAGTTATTGTTCAGACAGCTAATGAGATCTCAAATCACATTAATATAATAGGGACGTTTAATCTGCACTGCCACGTTCCTAATTTCTCCAAGGATTAAACTTAGTTTGGGGGAAAAATTTACAAGGATGGAAGTAGAATGATTGCTGCAGGGAGGGATATATGTTTTGAGTTGTCTCACAAATACTGACTAGTATTCAAGCTATTATTATATCTACACAATTTTGCTTTCTGCTATCTGTAAATCTATGCTTTTTATTTTTTTGTACGCTACTGTTGGATTTGTAATAATACAATGGGCTTTCCTAGTTACTTGTAACTACATTATCTTACATGCACTAATCCTCTTTTAGACTAATGAAATTGTCTCATGATTAAAAAAAAAATGGTGAATGAAGATGGTTCCGCCATTTGTTTTTACTGTATATTCCATATACACCACCCGCAAACGGTTTCTCTCCTTTGCCCCAAAAGTAAAGGACCTCCTTTTTTTTCTTATGTGGGCCGTTGGATCAAGATCTCAACGGTCTAGATTTAATATTTTAATAATATTAATAAAATATTATATTAAATATGGACCGTTGAGATCTTGATCCAACGGCCCACAGAAGAGAAAAGGAGGTCCTTTACTTTTGGGCAAAGGAGAGAAACCAGGTTCTACACCACCCATCTTTTTTTACTGTGGGGCTCACATTCTCCTTTTCTATTTCAGTATTTCTAAATGTTCGAAGAAATTATTATATACAAGTTTTAAAAAAATAGATGGGTTTTATAAATCTTTAGTACGCATCGTAGAAAAAAATCCTGGGAATATATTCGGGCAGCATAACGATAGGCCCGGGATCAGAGTAGCCCGATGTTCAATTCGGGCCAACCTAAAACCTGAATGTTAGGGTCGGGCATTGATCTAATCGGAAACATTTTTTAAAAATGGAAAAAAATTATTCACTAACAAAAATATAATTAACATAATTTAAAATAAATTTCCTATAAAACTAATATTAAGATCAAAATTTCATTTTTAAAATTAATTATATATATATATATATATATATATATATAAACTTTATTCTTTATTTTTACATAATATTAAGTTAAAAAATCAATTTGAAAATCCGAACTAGGTGAAAAAAAGAGATAATAAAAAATATCCATGATAATCATAAAACAACACATTAATAATATCAAACAAGGTTTACAAAAAATAAAAAATCGCATGATTTTGGGCCTGGAAGGGTGATAATGCTCCACCCTAGCTTGATTTTTAGTTCGAATTACTTGAATGGCTCAGGCAAGAAAAGGTTTTAGAACACTTACACAACCCTAAGATACATAGATTACATTCTTTGAATTCTATCTCATTGCTAATATTACCTTATTGGTAGGGGCTCCACTTAGTAGCCACTTCTACAAGTAATGTATTTCTTAAGTCGTGTCTTAACCCTAAGGAGCATTTATAACTCAACTCATTTAAATTATTGAATTTTGTTCAAACATCTTTTAATTGCGAACGCTTTGACTCTTATAAAACAATATAACCAAAGGACTTATTATAAATGATAGAGTAAAATATTTTAACCACTCTCTTGGTTTGCCTTAATTACATAGACATTCTTTTTATTTTGAAAACATATACTTAAGTCCAAATAGTTAACTTTGTTAAGAATATGCTGACAAGATTTCAAAAATATATTTTTTAATTAAATTTTATATAAAAATAAATTTTATTTACTATTTTACCCTTAATACTAAATCCCTGGTTTTACTTGAGAGTTTGTAGACTTCCAGAAGAAAAAACATGAGCCGCAAGAACAGCTATGGAGAAGACAACTGCAATGAATCATGGAAACAAAAAGGTATAAAGTTTATCAAATTTTCATTTAAATTCATTAAACAACGAATTTCGCATATTCCGTAATCTTTTATTGCTCATGGAACTTTTTCACTGTACATGATATATGAATATATAATTATTCATTCATTGTAAGCATCGGATGAAAAAGGAATTGATCGTGGTTTTTTTTTTTTGAAAAAATTGTTCCTTGATTAGAATTGTTTTAAAGAATTTAAGCTTATCAAATTTTCATTTAAATTCATTCACATGGCTGGTGTATTTATTTTGTCTTGCACATTTTGACTAAAATTATTTTAAAGAATTTAAGAATTTTTTATCTGTTCCTTAATTTCTATTTTTATTGATGATTTTAGCATTGGTTAATGTAAATATCACAAACGTTGAATATTCAAATAAGCTTTTAAATAAAAATGTGCTTGATCAAATGTGCATATAAATATTTGTGAAAAAATTATTAGATTATAAATTTAAACGACACATACAATCTCAAACCTATATAGTTTATTATATTTGAATATACATGTTTAATATATATTTTAAGTTAAAATTAATTTATAATATCAAAATTAATAAATTTTTTAACAAATTACAAAGTTAGAAAATCTATTAGAATAAATTTTTATTAGTCCCTATAAATATGTGTGTGTGTGTGTGTGTGTGTGTGTGTGTGTGTGTGTGTGTGTGTGTGTGTGTGTGTGTGTGTGTGTGTGTGATTCTAATAGTGAAGAGGGGCATTTTGGTAAAAAAAGGTTCAAAGATCAAACTTCAAGGTTGACTATCAATTTGGATGAATGGAAATAAAATCTCAAGATATAAAGGAGATTTGTGTAATATACATTTTAGTTTTAAATGAGATTTATATGGGTTTCCAAGATTTAAGGCAAAAACAGAGGGATGGTTTCGAGTATTTTACTCTAAATAATACTATCATCGCCATCATCCTAAAAATGTATTATTCCTGTCAAAAAAAAAAAAAAACAATTATTCCCGTTACATGACACAACTAGTGTCCATTCTCAGCAACCAGTTCCAATTCCGTGGGACTCGAAGCTAACCATACATTTATCAACCAAAATGAAAGAATGTACGCAGCAGTAATTATTTAAAAGCCAAAATTTACAACTTAATTACCATATCTCTAATTTACAATGCCATTTGCCAGAATCAAGAACTAAAAAAACAAATCTATGTACAGTAACATCATGCGATCGTTAGCAACAAACTGAGAGCTTAACAAAATGTTGGAGGTTAGGTGCTGATGATACTCTTGAAACTTGAATTCAATTATCTTCACCAAATCTGAACATGGTATGAAATAGCAATTCCTCTGGTTCTGCTTCAGCAATCTTGGCCAGTAATAGCAGCATTTGGATTCCGGATCAACGGCCCACAAGCCACCCTGGTTTAATTATGATGTCCTCCTTGAAATTACGGCCTGAGACAGATACTGACTCGCCTTGTCGACGGTAACACTGCAAAAGGTTTTGAGTGCGATTAAAACAATCCAAACTTGCAAAACAATGCTTAACAAAAGAAGAGCTCATAACAAGGTCCAATGTATGCTCCCACATAAACTTCTTCAACTGAGAGTAACAAGAATTTGGTCAAACTACCAATCAGAATTTAGCCAACTTAATCCATTGAGGAAAACAAAATACAAATGAAGCCCTTCAACTCCATACATACCCTAAACTTCAAATTCTAACTTGAACTTTTAATTCCTGTTCATTTTTGTTCCTCAATCCATCATCATGAGAGAAAATAACAGATCAACCTCATTATGCCATCCAGAGACCAAAGAAGTGGGGAAAAAAAGCACTTGCAAGTGAGCAGATAAGCATTAAGAAAATATCTTTTTACCAAATAACTTCTTTTTTCTCATAGCAACTCGGATTGAACTTGCAAGTTTTGGGAAACACTCTAGTAATGGGTTAAAACTTAAAAACGTTGAATAAAAATCAACAGTACTTCTTTTAAACCCAAAGGACCAAAGTTCATAAAGGAAGCAACAACAGAGTAAAAAAAACAATCCCTTTCTGGAAGATCAACTTCAAAGGTAATACCTCAATCATTTACTTTTTTGAATAAACATGCACAAAATTTCTAAAATTGAACATAGCTGCATGATTGTAAAATGAGGTAAGAACACAAACCTTGTAACATACAACGGTATCGTCAGGGTACATTGCAAATAACTTGGTGCCAAGGCGTGCATGACAGGAATCACAGAGACTCTCATCATTGATCTGTACATGCCTTGATCTCTCCTCCAATCTTGACAACCTTGCGTCTATGTCTACAGCACGGGAAAGGCTATGCACAATCTGGCAAAGAAACTTTTAAGTTACAAATCCATTGGATCATAACATTTGTTGATAGGAAACGTGCATGGCATGCAGGTATCAAATAGAAAATACTCCCTTTGGTCTTTTTTATAAGAGCCCAAAACTTGAATTGCTTTGTTCCTTTTTATAAGAGCCCGACAAGAGTTGTTTGAATATTTAATGAGTTTTTTCCAATTTTGCTCCTCATTGATTACATATATTGCATTAATTAAAAGGTTGTTGGTACCTATATTCACTCCATTTCTCTCTCTTAATTGCTCCTTATAAATACGGGCATACTTGGAAAAAGAAGGCTTATCTTAGATACATTTATTGTTTTTAACTAATATTAACTGCTTTCTTAAACTGCGTAATTCAGTTATCAAGCTTTCATAAATAGGACCAGAAGGAGTACAAAACTAGAGGATTGAAAAAATGACATTTTCCAGACTTTCAGTTCTTCCCCTAGTCACCCCCTTCAATTCTTGATATAGGAAATTGATTACTAATTTGTAGATATCAAGAAAATTAGTTAAGTTGGTTATTTGTTAAAAAATGTGTTAGTTTTCCTACAGTACCCTTTTAATTATTTGCATTGGAAACTACTCTTTTGATTGAAAACCTCCTTAATTTGTGCCATCAATTGAGAGAACCTAGGAAAAAAATTACAAATTTTGGGAAACAAATTTGTGCCAATTTGGATTTATGCCAGGAAGGTCTACAACAGAGGCGATTTATTTATTAAGGGGGTTTATGGAAAAGTATAGAAGCAAAGGAAGAGATTTGCATATGGTTTTCATTGATTTGGAAAAAGCATATGATCGTGTGCCAAGAGATTTACTATGGAAAGCCTTGGAAAAGAAGAGGGTGCGGTTTGCATATATCAAAGCCATACAGGACATGTATGAGGGGATTACTACCAATGTTAGAACGCCTGGAGGTGTAACAAAGGACTTTCCTATAAGGATTGGCCTACATCAGGGATCAGCTTTGAGCCCTTATTTGTTTAACCTAGTGGTAGATGTTCTAACTGAGCCTATAAGAGAGGAAATCCCTAAATGCATGCTTTTCGCGGATGATATAGTTCTGTTGGCTGAGTCCAGGGAGGAAATTAATTCTAAGCTTGAGATATGGAGACGGACTTTGGAAGTGAAGGGTTTTCGTTTGAGTAGGAGCAAAACTGAATATATGCATTGTAAGTATGATAAGAGACAAGGTCGAAATGAAGTGGAAGTTATATTGGAGGGGCAAGTTATTCCACAAGTGACAAAATTTCGGTATTTGGGATCAATTATTCAACAAGATGGTGAAATTGATGGAGATGTCGATCACAGAATCCAAGCTGGATGGTATAAATGGAGAAAAGCCACTGGGGTTATTTGTGACCGGAAAGTACCTAATAAAGTAAAAGGGAAGTTCTACCGCACTGCTATAAGACCAGCAATGCTATATGGTAGTGAGTGTTGGGCTTTAAAGGGATTGCATGAGCATAAAATGGGGGTGGCCGAGATGAGAATGTTGAGATGGATGTGTGGGCATACAAGAAAGGATAAGATTCGTAACAATCATATACGTGAACGAGTTGGAGTGGCCTCTATTGAAGGAAAAATGGTAGAAAATCGTTTGAGGTGGTTTGGTCATGTTCAACGAAGGCCGTTGAATGCACCGGTGAGGAGGGTTGATCAAGCCGTATGGAGTCCTGTAAAACGAGGTCGCGGAAGGCCGAGACGAACGCTAAATGAGGTCATTGAGAGAGACCTTTTGATTAATAATATACCTAAGGATATGGTTTTCGACAGAGCACAATGGCGTCGTGCGATCCATGTAGCCGACCCCACCTAGTGGGATAAAGGCTTTGTTGTTGTTGTTGTTGGGAAACAAAGTGGATTAAGGCTTTGAGAACCAAAGCAAACCTCTCCACTAGCTCTTACATTCAGAATTGGAGGAAGTATATTTCTTTCCTTTTCTCGTTGATAATATGCCTTCTTTTATAAGAAAAGTTTGAAAAGACATGTCACCAAGTGAAAATGAAAAACCCATTAAGCGAAGAGGGAACACATGGAATTACCTGCCCCTGACGATGATGATGAACTCGAGCCCTTGACATTCTTAATAAAGTCTCAGAAGCAAGTTGAAGAGGCATATCTGGTGACAGTTTCTGTCAAGGCCAAACTTTTGTTAAGACTATAATCCCAAACTAAACAATAAAAGAAGATGAGTGAGTGAAATTCCGCAAGTGATTTTACATCTGTTAAAACCCTTTATCTAAAAAAGTAACATCCTATCCATGAGTTTATGGCTCGATGCATCCTTGCAGTTTTTATACGGGGTTTATTTATTTGTTTATATAATACTGTTTAATCTGTCCTTCCCCCAATCTTGATGCTGAAACATGGCCACTCCTTTTGTTCTCGTGCAAGTTGCCCAATCTTTTGTATTTTTTTTTTTGGGGGTTTAGGATTGAAAATGGAATGAAAATATTCAGAATAACAGTCTTCTATGTTATTGGAAAAGAATGAATTCAATACCTCTAGAACTTGCAATGGGTCCAGAGCTTCTCCATGATTATGGAGAAGGCGAACAGCAGCCGTAAACATTGGATCCTTGCCATCTTGTGGATCCAAATACATTTCAAGCAATCTGATGTCATTACCACATTAAGGAAAAGGCAAAATACTGTTATAAGGCGAGCACTTTTTAAAAAGTTTTTCATTAAGAGAGCACTCAGTGGGTAAAAGGAAGACTAACTGCATGTATGCGTCAGCTCTGCCAATTTCGGCACAATACTGCTCGGCAGCTTCACTGTCTTCCAGTTTCCTGGGAAACAAAACACATAAATGGTAAACACAAATCTACAGGTTTATGGATTAATCACAATTGTCAAACCACTTGCACTCAAGTGTTCTGTTGCCAGAAATAAAATTTTTGGTCCTCATAATTTCAATCAACCTTTAATTTAATCTCTATAGTTCAAAAGCAAGCAATTAGATATCTAATTATAAAAATTTTAATTAAAACCCTATCATTAAACTTCAATATAGATGGCATTAAATAAAACTCATTTTATCCAAAAAAAGCACTCAAATGACTAACTACATGTCATCCTAGGCCTCATTTCTTAAATGATTATGGTTCCATAGGAAGGTGAATGACCTCAGATTAGATAGAATGAAATACTATAAACAATCATTAAAATATTCCCAAATGTTTAACCAATATATATATATATATTCTAAAAAAGCCACCAAGGCCTAGTTTAAGTGATAAGAGCGAGACAAGGCATCAGTAATGTTTAGAGCTCAAATCTTCCTAATATGATTTTTTTAAAATAAAAAAGATCACAAACAAACTCAAATTTCAAAGGTTCATGATACATCTAGTCTTATGAATCCCAAGTGATGTTCAAATCCCCATTTTGTCCCAATGACTTTGACACATAAAATACACAAATTTTGTATCTCACTGAAACTTTGCAAAGCTATTCACATATATTTTAAACTGTGGGAAGTCGCCTCGATGGGAGTGTCAGAAAAAAGTCATTAGAAAACTTTCAAGACATACTTCATATGATATTTCCATTTATTTTCATTACAATAAAGAGAAGATGCACATAAACCAGAGGCATGAATAAGCCTATCAAATTTAGAGCTATAATGTAAGCAGAAACAAGCATCACACATCAAGCCTCGCACGGACATCGCCAATGCCAGAGATCAGTATCTGTCAACTACTCTATCACATGCATGCATTTTTATCAGCAATTGGTGAAATAAGTTCATGAAAATCTAGATAAAAACGAGAAATGTTAAGTTAGTTTGAATCTTACAAAGCCAAAATTTGGAGGACGAAAGTCTCTTGCCCAAGTCTTCTGTATAGTATTGCCTGTAAAGTGAGACAACAACAACAACAACAAAGCCTTTATCCCACTAGGTGGGGTCGGCTACATGGATCGCACGACGCCATTGTGCTCTGTCGAAAACCATATCCTTAGGTATATTATTAATCAAAAGGTCTCTCTCAATGACCTCATTTAGCGTTCGTTTCGGCCTTCCGCGACCTCGTTTTACAGGACTCCATACGGCTTGATCAACCCTCCTCACCGGTGCATTCAACGGCCTTCGTTGAACATGACCAAACCACCTCATAGGGCCTGTAAAGTGAGACAGAATAAACTATAAGTTCAAAATATTTTTTCCCTGAGGCAATGTTTGGAATTTCATAGGAAAAGGGAAGGGATGGTACCCAAGGGAAGGAGACACGCCCTATGTTTTCATTAGAAATGAAGGAAATCTACAACTTTTGGATCTTTAATGAGGAAAGGGAGGGGACTTATCCCATGGTTTAAGTTACATACATGTCAAATGCCATCAAAACTGAGAATTAAAAAGAAAAAGAAAAACTTCCTTGTTAGTGAGAAACAATTTGTTCTTTCATCTCTCTTCAACTTCAAAGAATATATTGACCTTACAGGCCAAATTTATTATTTTCCAAATTTTATATATCTGTAACAAAATTAAAATATCACCACAAAATGTGGGAAACAGACAAAATCTGAGAGATGAGCCCCTCCCCAACCCAGTGATAATAGAGAGGTAACATTTTATAGACAGAAGAAAAGAAAGTACTGAAATATGGTTAAATCAATGGAATGGTTGGCAGAACTAAGACAGAGAAAAACACTCTACACACAGCTGTTGTACCTCCCCTTATTTACAACATTCAGAAAAATGTCTTTCAACTACAAGGTAAATTCCTAGTCATAAAGATGAATTATAAAACAATCTGACTTTGAGACTCCTACATAATAAGAGATTCCTAATCAAGTTAATAATCCCTACTTTGTAAGACGTATCCAAGGTACCTCAACAGAAAGGAATTATTCAAAAATGGCGTTCATCATAATGGATAATAAGTAACAAATCACCAGAGACAGAAAAACTGAATCAGAAAGAATCAAATGGACCTTTTCCAACCATAACTCTGATCCTTCAATCAAGTCAAGAACTTCTTCTGGATCATACAAGTCAGAGGATTGCAAAAATATCTGCAATCTTTCTCTAACTGGACTCTGAAAGATAGAGTTTGTCGTGGTAGCCAAATTTTTAAGATCCAAATTTCCACTATCAGGATTTTCAGACTCAAATACTTCAATTGTTGATTTGGCAAGTGAGAGGGCATACAATGTATGCAACTGAGTATCATTACAATCTTGTTCTTCAATCAACCACTGGAGATACCTAGAATAACAAGGAAGCCAGGGTGAAAGAAGGAAGCAGAATTTCAACAAGAAAGGAGGGATTTATATAAAATGGGGAGGAATTCTAAGAAACCAAAGGCATAAATAACAATCATATTAAATTATAAACAAGTTATGGAAATAAATAAAATATATATAATGTCATTAAAGGACCAATTGTGCCATTACATTTACGTTGGAATAGATTTCATTTTACATCAGGATATGTACTGCTAATGGTACTTCAGGAAATTTCCATTACATAGACTGAACAAAATTGGAAGGCTTTCTTACTTAACCATCATTTTTATAGTTATTTTTTTATGCTAATGGAGGAGGAAATGTTATCCTCATCCTTTATGCATCATCCTCTCTTTTTTATTGATTACTTTCTATACAGAAACATGACTAAAAATAATAAACAACAGGAAAACTAAGGTATTAAACAACCATAATCATAATAAGCAGGCTGAGCACAGGAACAATTCATTTTTTAGAGAGAAAAGGAAAAACCATTATAAAAAGAGGACGATAGACAGTTTTAAAAAAAAAAAATCCTCAGAGATTAAGAGCAATTTAAAAGCAATGGACATACTGCCAAGTGCCAGCAGATGACACATAGTATACCTTTGTAAAATGTCTACCTTATGTGGATCAATAGCTGTAATTACAGCATCTGCAATAAATAAAATAATTGTACATCAATACCAGAGATACAATATGCACAATAAGTGCAGTGAAAACATATTTATTATTATGATAATGGAGAGCCATTTAGGAAAGTACATCATCATAACTGACAATCAGTTTTACAAGACCTTGCCACCAAAAATATATGCAGGGCAGTCTATGAGATAATTGCACAGGTGGAGAGTTAATCTCTTGCATGCTCTTCCTTTTCATGATGCATAGGCATCTTGTTCATGGATATATATTCGACTACAAATAAGCCATGAAGTTCATAATGTCCACTGAAATTTTCATTATGTCAGACACATGACATGATCATAATACCATTGTAATATCTAATACAGCTACTCCCTCACAGATGTGACAGGACATTGTAACACCACTACACTTCAACCACCAGAAATGTAAAACATGTGGTGGCACGCGCCATCGAGCTCCACTAAACATTTTAAAAAGAAAATCTTAAATGGGGGAACTGCTGTTGTTTGATTCTCTGGTGTCACTGAACCAAATGGTACACCAGATTGGCTTGTACTGGACAACCGGAAGTACAAACTCCAAATAAGGCAGCATTTAACAATGCATTCAAGATTTTCTTCCTAGTTAATGACAATGAATGTAAGTGATCCATTGGGTAAGAGGCAAGAAGCCAAAAAGTAATGGTGATAAAAATTATCAAGTATAGACACGCTTAGAAAGTTAAGGCCAACCAGGTGAAAGCTGGATCTCTCGTCTCTCTGATGTTAAAATTTCAACTGCAAGTACCAGGCTGATATCTGCAATCTGATATGAAAATTGTCAGTCTGATATGAAAAAGGTCAAAGGGGGGAGGGATCATATAATGATCATCAAAATAATGAAGCTGAACAAGTTAGACCTGCATGCATACCATACTTATTAAAAACCGTACATACCCATCCTAGATGCTGTAGAATCAAATCTTGGTCAGATGACTCCTCAAGAATCTTTGAAGCTTCGGCTGCAGCAACTTCCTTACCAGAAATAACCTTTGCTTCATTATTTTGTAGAGACTTCTCTAAAGCAGGGTCTTTCCAGAGGCCTGAAGAGTAATTTCTTGCAAGGATGCGCCAAATAGCAACAGCCTTCGAGCTCATTCCCTTGCTTGCATATAGGAAGGCAAGTGTCCTTAAGTGTCCTGATCCTTCTAAAATTTGTTCCAACTCCTCCTGCAACATCCATGTATATTTATTAGATCATCATTCAGGCCATCAAATGAGAAGAGATATTTGGTTTAGCAGACATTTCACAATGTTTAACCATTGATTTTTTTGTTTTCTTTGGCTTTCACGTATATTTTAATCCATTCGGACATATAAAATCATCATGAGAAAAAAAAACCCATGCCATTTACTAAACAAAATCTATTTTTCCAAAATTAAAAAATTTCATTCAAAACTTTTTGGATCAATGGAATAAACACAATACAATAGTATTTGTGACTTGACAAGGCATTAATAACATTGCACCTACCACAACACACCAGTTTGTAGAAGATGCCAGTCTTTCCATATCATCAGAACGATTTAGGGCTCTATAGAGATACATTAATAGAGTGTCAACTCCCTCCCTCACTGATTGCATCAAGTCCTTTTCTCGACAAGCCTCCAGATACCTATACAAATTCACAACGCCTACAGCTATGAGAAAGCTTCCAAGTAGACCATCTTTACATTTTGCAACATTATCATACTACCATACTGAGACCCACAAATTCCAGAAATATATTTCTGTTCTCCAACCCAAATCTCTCTTTCACAATGAAAAGAATCACAGGTTCAATATGAGGAAACAAGTAGCATTTATAGGAAACTCAGACTCAATAACAGAGACAATGGTGACAGCAACCTAAAAATGGAAATAACAACTGTAAAGAATGTAAAACCTGCTGATATTCTTGATTGCTGACTCCAACAAATCAGCTCTATTTGGAGGGTTCAGAAAAAAATCATTATCTACTAAAGTTTCGACACCTGCTTTCCTCAGGAAAGAAGCTCTTTGGATTGTCATCAAGCCATCATCCACCACATCTTCAAGTGGGGCTGGTGGAGGATGCAAACCCCAATACCGATTCCGAGGAACCTACAAAAGTCAGTTTGAACATTCACATGGCTTAACCTCTTAATATAAACAATAAAAGACACAGTGAGATATACAAGCATAACAGTACCAGCAAGGACCAGCGATTTGGATCTCGCATTATAAATGGAAATACTTCAGAAGGCTGCATTGTCTCGGAAAGCAGAAAGTGGTCAACTGCTTCCTCAAAATGCAAGTCAAAAAGCAAGAGAAATCCCACTTGTGCGTGAACGAAGGATAGAACATCCTTGATATTTCACCTTCAGCCTCAAGCTCTTCAACCAATGATATGGCTTCATTATAGTTCTTTTTCCTAAGCAGGTCTTTTATTTGTTCTTCCAAAGGTAGTTTTTGATAGCAAATCACCTAATAATATATCAAGAAGTAAATCACTTAATTTTTTGTACAATGAACTATAAACTAACAAGTTAAAATTATATTGTTCAGTCATACAACAAGACAAGAATCCAAAAAGTTTTGATAGGCTCAAATATTGTCCAATATCAGTCAAACAACAATCTCAATTCGATTCAACTCAAATTATGTGTGATTTAGATTAGATACATCATACATAATAATATTTTGCAATCAATTAGGCCAGGAGGCTTCATTTATATGTACTATCCAACCAGATGCTAGCTTTAAATAACATTCAAAATGAAGGGACCAAAATAACTCAATATATATACTTTTATCAAATAACATAGGTTTACAGAAGCCTGGCATGGGCCAGTTTATTCCACCACAAACAATGCACAAAAGAAAAGGTCGAAAAAGACCTTGAACATGCCAAAAAAAATTCCTAAATTACAAAAAATATTAAAACCTTGGATATTCATATAAACATAATTAGGCCTTGTTGAGCAGAAATACATAAGAAATTCATTTTTCAGGAAAAAGAAAGACTGAATAAAAATAACTTCATCGATTAGCAGTAGAAAGTTCACTGCAAGCAGGACTATATACGAATATTCCCTCTTTCACCAAAAACATTAATGTTTGATCATAATAGATCGTAGATAGCTAGGTAGTTTGTCAGCACTGAGAGCTAATTGTCCAGTATTCAGGGAAATACTCTGGTATCTCTCTCAATAACAATATTATCTACCAATAGAAAGGGTCACCAGTGTCACTAAAGCACGTAGATACACAAGATTTGCACGTATTTCCAGCAGTTCAAATGTTGAAATACGAACCTAGTATCCATTTCAGAAGTACCCAGATTGCAAGAATATCTTAAATAACTTGTTTTTCAATAATAACTTCAAGAAGGATAAACATCCTACTTTGATATGAGCTTGACGATGAGGTTGGTGCCATCACATCAGAGGTTGGCCAGTGAAACACTCTAACTGATACCAAAGCACCAACTTAGAACTCTACAAACTAATTAATTTCTACAGATATGGGCGGAAGCCTTCATTCGGGCTACTGTTCCCTTTGGAATTGTTTATGACCTTTTTGAAACATATACACTAACAATGATAATAAAGATAAAAATGAATGTCAAAAAGTGAATTCAAAATAAAGGTTGCTGTGCCCCCGCATTATCAAAAGAACATACCTTGGTGGCTGTGGCAACAGCAACAAATTCCCCATCCCCTTCTTCCTCGGAGGCAACAATGCAACGCCCGATTCCTTCCCCACCAAATGGTAATGTCTGAATACAAGTACCAGATCTTTTATGATACAATTCCATTTTTCCGCCATTTACAATAACCACATAAGAAGATATCTCTCCTACAGAATCCAAGCCATAATGGAAGACCAAACTACCACCCACTGGCTGTCCATGAGCATCAACAATGATGCCCACATTGTCCACCAGCAAAAGCACTTTCAATTCTTTCTGCAACAACTTTAAACGTGGGGGATGAGATACATCTGGCGAGGAAAATATCTCACCACTTTCTCCTGTAACACAGGAAATCAAGTTATACCCATTGATAGTGCCAACGATAATTGAATCATTGAGCCATACCATGGTCATAATTCCATCAACACACTGAATCTCTTTCAAAATCACAAGAGACCCAGTTAGTCCATTGATGTCTTTGTCGCTTCTACTAGCCCCATGGCCAAAAACAAGCTCTACAAGCAATATTTTTTTGCCAATGACAATGGCAAAAACATAATTCTCCTCGCTCTGGAGTTCAGGCTCCTTAGTTCTTAAACCATTAGCTCTGGACCCACCTCCCAATCTTTGCATTAGTCGTTGACCTGTACTCGAGTGTTCTGAAGAACTATTTACAGTCCCTAAAAACTTTGAACTATCTGATTCATTACTCCGTCTCTGTGTAACTAAAGAAATGCCCTTCGAAAAACTCAATCTTTTCGGCAGCTGAGTCAGAGCGAAATCGACCATAAATAATGACCCATCGGAAAGCAACAAAAGCTTACCTATCTCGCCGAGTACCGATATGGAATCCACAGGGGAATTACTCACAGAAACGCTTCTAAGCAAAGAAAGCTTCTTCAGAAAGGAAGCGTTTTTGGAAAATTCCAACTCAGTTGTAGCATCGGGGGCACTAGTTGCCGCATCGTTAAGATCTGTAGTGAGTGAAAGGACCGTTCCAGACTGAGTGCCAACATAGAATATAGCTCGAGAGTCGGATTCTCTAAAAATGACGACCGATCGAACTGAACTTCGAGAGTGATTGGAAAGGTCAAACTGCGCCAATGGCCCGATGACGACGCGACTTCGAGGTTCAGCTTTGGCCATTTTTTTGTCAACCCAAAATAGCTTAAAAGATGATTGTACCCATCTAAGTATAAATTATAAGGAAATTCAGCGATGATTCTGATATGCTTGCACTCTGCTCAATTTTCGAAGAACAGAGGGCTAACGCCCCGGGCTCCGAGGACCGGAGCAAACGATGTTCTGAATCTCTGAAAGATCGAGTTTTTGGGTATTCCCGGCGATCCTGTACGGTGCTCCGATTCACGTTTTGACGCTCTTGGTTTTTTTTTTTTTTTGGTGTATTTGGTATTTTTTTGAAGGAAATCCTTATAAACAATTTTTAAAAAATGTTAAAAAATAAAAAGGGAAAATTCCAAAAAACGACACTCAAAATATAAAAATGACAAATCAGTACTTCAAAATTCAAAAAATATGAATCAGGCGGGTGTCAGAAAAAGGAGGAATCTGGCATTTTGAAATTTCGGCCAAATTACGAAAATGCCCTTCAGCTCTTCAGGCCCACTTCAGAATAACAACATGATCATCGGAATTAACACCTCCGGATTAGTTATTAACAACTTCAATTCTTCTTTTACAATTCACAAGTTTCAGGGCGAATAATACCACCGATCTCGTCATTAACAACTCCGGATTCGACATTAACAACTCCATTTTCTTCTTTCGCACTTAACAAATTTCAAGGCCAATAACACCATCGATCTCGCTATTAACAACTCCGAATTCACCATTAACAACTCATATGTTGTTATTCCGACTGAGGGCTGAAGGGCATTTTCGTCATTTGGCCGAAATTTCAAAATGCCAGATTCCTCTGCCCGTCTGACACAGCCTGATCTGTACTTTTACAATTTCAATGTACTGAATTGTCCTTTTGCTATTTCCAATGTAGTTTTTTAGAATTTTCTCAAATAAAAAGGTATTTTTACATATTTATAATCTTATAGAGATATTAAACTTAATTTATCTTTTTTAAAATTAAAAAAAATAATCAAATTATCCTTACATATATATTTTAAAATAAAATATTATCTCCACCAACCACTGTCAATAGAGTTTCAGTAGTCGGTCGGCCACCGCAGTCTACCCCCATGGAATACTGAAGCCTTGGCGGGCCGGGCAGCCTACCGTAAGAGTTCCGATAACATATATTCATCAGGAATAAATATTTTTAAAGCGATGAAGATGGGATTTAAACCCTATTACTTGGTTTGTCGGTGAACCTTGGCTCACCAATAATTGGGTGACCAATACCTTTATATACATTATTTTAATTTGGAGGCTGGGGTGGTATATTTATTTGGGATCGAGCAAGTATCTGTTAACTTGGAGGCTGGGTGGGTGCCATAAAGAACGCTTTGTCTGCCACCACAGCAAAAGCTTGGAAATTTCCTTGCAAAAGAAAAGGTACAGAAATTAAATGACACCAACCATTAAAAAAACTTCAAAGTTGTTGATAAGAAATATCAAATAAAAAGTAAGGTTGTTGGGTGCACTCTTAGTTGCCGCTGATGATCATTCGCAACTTCGTCCCTCTTTCGAAATATATTTATGAACAGAAAAAAAAGAGAAGGGAAAAGGAAACACCTTTTCCCGTGAAAACAATTAATTAATTAATGATTATAGTATATACAAATAAATAAGTATTTTTTTTTTTTGCCAACTACGTAAATAAATTAGTAGGCCCTTCACATTCTAGTTTTCCCAAAAGTAAAGGGTACAAATAAATTCGTGTGTGTTTGGGGTAGCAAAAGTAAATATGATTTAATAAAAAAATTAGTTTTTATAATGTGATTTATGTTTGAATGAGCGATTTACGGTATACGAGGTAAATATGTGAAAAGAGTTTTATCTTGATTTACGTAATAAATGACTTAATAAGAAAACTATAATGAAAAACTTATTTAATAAGTAGCTTATTCTATTTATGACACGATTTTAAAAAAAACTACACCAAACATTAAAAAAAAACAAAACACGTTTCATTTAACTTTTTTTCTGAAAAAATCAGATTTATATGCCCTAAAACGTGTTTCCAAAGCAGAGTAATGAAACCTTGACCGGATCGACCGGTCCGGCCCGGAAACCGGCGAACCGGCCTGTAAACCGGTCCGGTTCCCGGTCCGGTCCGGGTTACCTATTTTTAAAAAAAAATTAATTTTTTCTTTAGAATTTCATATTATAAGTTTAAAATTTTCAATTTCTTACTGGTTTGATCCTGGTTTAGCTCCGGTTTGGCCTCAGTCTGACCCACTGACCCTTAATCTAATACCCAACCGATTCAATAGATCCGGATTTTAATAGCTTGTTCCAAAGACGCTCGTAACGCAGCAATCCACAGAAGTGACAAGCGCGGGATGGCTTGACTTCACTTGTTGACCGAAAAGGCTGAAATTAACAAGACATAAATATGAAAAGCTTGTTTGAAGAGAAAGCAAGTCCACGGCAAAAAGAAGAGAAAGCAAGTCTCTGCAAATTCTGAAGCTTCCATCTTTGAGACCTTTGCTTGTGATTGAGCTATTTCTCTCTCTTCCCTCTACATCCAGGTTATTTTTTCGTCCCACTTTTGAAATATTTTATCATTTCTCGGTAACGCTGAAAAACAAGAACATAGTTTCAGATAACCGGAAGAGGAAGAACTTTAGATTTATTTGAATAGGATCGGAGGAAGTTTACGGATCCCTAAACTAGCCATTAATTCTTTTAATTTTCTCTTCCACTTCCTTCAACCCATTCATATACTATATATTTTGCTTGTTCTTTCTATCACATTAGTTTTGGGTTGCTGAAGGTTGAAGATAGCAATTGATATAGCATGGACGGAACCATTGATCTAATGCTCATAGAAGCTTTATTGATCCTATTGGGTTTATCAATTAGATTCATCTCTCGTTCGGTTTATGATTACCAACCTGTTGCTGTTGATGATAGGTAGCTAGCACCTTCTAAATGTTCTCACACTCATTATTTTTTCTTTGTTTGATTTGCTCCTTATTAATAACCCAATATTTATCGACGGTTTTTTTTGTCTGTAGTTCTATGGATGATGTGATTTTACCTCAAGCGGTTTCTCCTCCTTCATCTCATATTCTTGTTTCTCCTCCTACTACCAAGCATCATGTGTTCCTTAACTTTAGAGGGAAAGATACTCGCCGCACTTTCGCAAGTTATCTTAATAAAGCACTTCAAGATGCAGGCATTCAAACTTTTATGGATAAGAAACTCCGCAAAGGAGAACAAATATTGCCAGTTCTTTTGAGAGCTATAGAGGAGTCACAAATATACGTGATTATTTTCTCTGAGAATTATGCTTCTTCAACATGGTGTTTGAATGAACTTGTTCACATATCAAAATGCCAAAAGAAATTTGGAAGACTAGTGATACCTATTTTTTACAATGTGGATCCTTCAAACATACGCAAACAGAATGGGAGTTTTGGAAATGGATTTGATGTATTGAAGCAAAGATTTAAATACAACCAAGAACAATTGAAAAAGTGGAGAAAAGCTTTAATCCACGCTGCAAATTTCTCTGGATGGGATTCGAGCTGTATAAGGTAGCTTCCTAAATTTTCCCTTTGTTGTTGGTTTTTGGGATTTATTTTTTTAATCTCTACCATTCTAAAAAAATTATTGTAGTTGTTTTATTTTTTAAAAAAGTTTCTGAATACTAAATATGTTGTTTCGTTTGATTGACTTTTATGCTAGCACTGAAGTCAAACTTGTGCAAAAAATTGTTCAAGATACTTTGAGCAAGTTGGAATGTAAGTCATCATATCATCTTGAAAGTCCTGTTGGCATTGATCGCCATACTTGCGAGCTTGAAGCACTTATACGTACGGAACGCATTGTTGGAATTTGGGGTATGGGTGGTGTTGGTAAGACCACACTTGCTAGAGCTATATTTCAGAAGTTAAAGGATCAATTTGATGCTTGCTGTTTTATTGAAAATGTCATAGAGCAATTAGCAAAAATTGATTTGGCAGAGTTACAGAAAAATTGCCTCAAAGAATTATTAAAAGATGAGGATATACGCATTTATGACATAAGATCCACTATTGTGCAACGTAGGCTTCAGCAAAAAAGAATCCTCCTTGTACTTGATGAGCTGGATTGTCCAATAAGAGCTAAAGATTTAACTGAAGTGTGTGATTGGTTTGGTGAAGGAAGTAGAATTATTATTACAACAAAAGACAAGTATGTGCTTGCGACTGTTTGTTCATTTTCAGCATATATTGTTTAGGCATTGAATTTTTGAAGAAGCCTTTCGTCTCTTCAGTTTGAAAGCATTCAATCAATATGAGCCACCTTCTTATTACTTAGAGTTATCATATTCAGTAGTGGATTACAGTCAAGGAAATCCATTAGTTTTGGTAGTGTTGGGTTGCTTTCTTTGTGACAGAGGAAAGGAAGAGTGGAATAGTGTTTGAATAAACTATGTCGAATTCCATACACGAGCATCATTGAAGTTCTGAAGTTGAGTTTTGATGGACTTGATGACAAGCAAAAGGATGTGCTTCTTGACCTAACATTTTTCACCATGGAAGGAGGCGAAGTTTCTATGAACAAGCTAAGAGAATTATATGGCTCTTCTATGAATATTGAGATAAATGTTCTTACAGAGAAATCCCTCATTTCATTCAATCATAAGGGTTATATTGTGATGCATGATCTTGTGAGGGAAATGGGTTTTGAAATTTCTAGACAAGAGTTACTCTTTAGTCCAAAAACCCATTTTAGACTATGGAGGCACAGGGACATTTACGATTTTTTCACTTGCGGCAAGGTAATGATTTATTATGCTTATTATCATTGTCTTATTTTTCTTTGTCATCTTATTAATTTGTCAGATTCAGAGTGATATTTGTTTGTTTGCTCGTTTTTTATTTGTTAAAATCTTTGGTGGTAAAGTTTCAACATTTATCTTGATTCCTTTGTTTTATTTTTTTGATTATTCCTATAATGAAATCTTTCTCGATTTAGATAACTAAAGTTGTATTGGGGTGTAATATATAATCCCAGATGCCTTGGTTATCCAAACTCTAAAATCCCAAAGATCTCATCTTGCCTTTGCCATTTTCTCTCCCAGAAAGCTCATATTGTTGTGGGTTAATTGTCCTCACCTCAATCTCATATCACGCACCAGCTAAATATCGAACCCAGTAACCCGGTTTGACCCGACATGGCTCCACCGACCCAAGTAGAATATATATGTGTGTGGTTAGGGGCTATTTTAGGATTTTTTTTATCTGGTTTATGTCCTTTCCAATTTTCCATTCTGGGGCCATTCCCTTTCCAAGATATGCATAACACCTTCAAACCTATGGTGTGGTTTCTAACCTTCTAATTTATACGTGATAGCTCCAAATACAGTTGTGGGATGAATATGCAAAGGTAAATCTCATTAATTATACTTATAATGAATGAGGGCTGTTGTAATTAGCTTGGTTCATGAACCCGAGCCGGCCGATTCGGATTGGAACTCGGTGAACTGGCCAACTCTCCAGTCCGGTTCAATTAGGCAACCAATACTGTTTTGACCCGATGCAACCCGACCGAGTCATAGGTTACCTCTTTTTTTTTTTTCAAAAACTTTACTTTTTTATACTCTAAACCAAGGTATTAAAACCCGGACCGAGTATTGAACTGGTCGGGGTACTAGGTTAAGGGTCAGTGGATCAGACCGGGACCAAACCGGTGAGAAATTGAAAATTTTAGGCTTATATATAAAATTCTAAAGGAAAAATCAAAAAAAAAATTAAAAAATTAGTAACCCGGACCAGACCGGTCTACCGGCCGGCTCGCCGGTTTCCGGGCTGGACCAGCCGGTCCGGTCTAGGTTAATGAACACTACTCTAAACGACGTTGTTTTAGTTTTTTTGTCAAAAAAATTATTTTCCTGAAATTTTTTAATTTTCAAGGAACTTAAAAAGGATTGTGGAATATTTTTGGCATTGGTTGAAGAAGAATTCTTATGTACTTAACAACATTTTTATAGGTATTAGGTTCAGAAGGTTATATTAGATTATTGGATGGAACAAAAAACTCTTGTGTAATTTTTTAAAGGGAAAATTTCATTAAAAACCTTTTGAAATATGCAAATTCTAAATCAGGCCTCTAAATTTAACAAATCCTAAATTATGTCAAGCATCCCAATTTAGAATTTATGAATTGCGAGATTTTACTTATATACCCTTTTCTCCTTCTCCCTCTATTTTCTATCTCCGGTCTCATTCTCCTCCAGCCATTCCCACTCCTCCTTCAAAATTGTAACGGGCAAGCAATGTCCGTGCCCATGGGTGGAATTCTGGCTTTTTATGAGAGCCCGGAGTATCTAATTGCAAGTTCCTTCGAATTTTTGTGGGAATGGAATAACTAACAACCTTTGCAAGTTCCACCACCGCCACCACACCCACCTCTGCCGCCGCCTCCTCCTCCTCCTTCACTGCCGTTGTCATACCCACCATTGCCCTTACAAAGATTATATTAAGGGTAAAATAAACTTTGCCTGATATATTAATTTTAAATAATTGTTAAAATAATAACTCATTGCATCTTGCTTAAAAATCAAACCAAACACTAGCCCTGTAATTAATGTTGCATTGCATTACCATTGTATCGCACTGCACTGTAAGATATAATGGGGTTGAACCAAACGGGCCCTTAGTGTCATTGATAGAAATTCTTATGGAGTCTCTCTTGCCAAGGAGCTCGAATTCTCGATTTATAGTCGCTAATTACCAAGGTAATTAAACCCAGACCGGTCAGTGAACCGGTCGGGGTAATGGGTCAAGTGTCAGTGGGTCAAACCAGAGTCAAACTGGAGCTAAACCGGGACAAAACCGATGAAAAATAGAATATTTTAAACTTATATTATGAAATTCTAAAGGAAATTTTTTTTAAAAAAATAAAAATTAAAAAAAAAATAAAAAAGTTGACCCGGATCGGACCGGTTTAGTGCCCGGGTCACCGGTTTCCGGGCCGGTTCGACCGGGCCGGGCCGGGTTAGAGAACATGGCTAATTACTCTAATGAGCCCAAAAATGGTGAGGAAATTAATCATATGTTTGGATGGAGAGAAAAATGAAGAGAAAATAGGGGGAAAAGAATACTAAGAATGAAAACTTTCTAAAATGATAAAAAAATTTACTATTATTTTGATGAGTTTTCTCTCCTAATATTCTTTATCCCTTTAAATTCTCCTCGGTGCAGTTTTAGTGTTACTTGGGTGAACATCAATGACACTATTTTTGTGAACAAGTAATATCATTTTTCTGGAGGAAGTTTCTTTGATGTCGAGAATCAATTTAATTGTAGATAAATTTGAAATTTCAAGTTCATTGTGCTCCTTGACAATATATTTTGCTGTTGTTTCAACAGCTGAATGCAAACACAAAGGAAGGCCTCCCATAACTCTATTATAGGGTTGTCTTTGTTTCACCTGATTCCAGATAATTGATATGTGTCAATCTTCCAGTATATACAGTAATATGCAATTAAACTTGTTTTGGTGAAATATATAAAATTAAAATTTATTACTATATTTGTAGTCTAAAATGGATTCAGTGCACTTTGTTACTGCGTAAACCGTAATAGTTGCAGTTAGAATTCTCTTCATTTTAAAGTGGTGTTCTGTAATCCCCAATCACATTTTTGCATTAAGCAAAATGAATTGAAGTTAAAATATTGGGAGAATTACCCAAAAGTACCTTTGGGATAAATTAATTACTGATTGATACAAAGTGTGCAAGTGATTTTCCATGTGTGCAAGCGATCTTTCGTTTTGTGCAAACTATTTTCCGTTTGTGTAAAAATCTTTAATATAAATGTGCAAACAATTTTCCATTATGTGTAAAATATCTTCCGTTATATGCAACAGATCTTCTATATTAGCATTCAGCAGTTAATTTGCTAAAAATGTATTTATCAACAGTTCTCCCTAAAATATTCTCTGTTACTACGTTTTTACGCTAAGTGGTTCTGCATCCCTGAAAGATATGTTTAAATATTTCAGAATCAAAACTGGTTTCTCAATAGAGTCAAAACTCACTTGGCAGCTCGAGCCTTTCCAATGTTTGCATCTGTGTTGCCGGGGAAAAAAAACAAAAGAATTTTTAATGACTGGTTATTAGTAGGAGTAATTGAGTAGAAGAAAAATAAAGTTATTCGAGCGAGTACTGTGTTGTGCAGCAGAGGATGAGGATATCAAAAAATAAAGTATAAGATGATTTTTAATTGGGAAAGTGATTAAAAAAAAATTAAAATTGTAAAACCCCAAATCAGGTTTATTACCAATAATTGATAAAGTGATGACAAGATTTAATAAACAATTTATAAATTATTTTATAAAAAATACCTGATTTGAGATTTTTTTAATTTCAAAATTCTTTATATATCATTCTCCCTTTTTAAGTTGCCAGAAACAAGATTTCTTTGCCCATCAAAGTATAACTGGCAATTCAATGTCAATAAAAGAATTTGCAATCAATTTGCATGTGAAGATTCTGTGCAACTGTATACACAATCTTTCCTTTGTGTTCAAGAGACTAGCGACTAGTAGTCTCTTTTTCTAATAATTGAAGGGCTTCTGGGTAAATTGACAAAATTTGTAAATCTTGCTTTGGGTCATGTGGCTTTATTAATAATTTCTTAAATTTAGCAGCTCAAATTAAGATTTGGGTCTTTCAAAAGGCTTTCAAAAGGATTTTTCTTTTTTAAAATGGCATAGATGAACATTTAAATTATATATATATATATATATAGATATATATTTTTAATTGACTCCGGTCTGACCCTCGGGTTAACCCCGGTCTGAACCACTGATCCTTAACTTAGTATCTCGGCCGGTTCAGTATCTGGTTCGGTTTTTAGTACCTTAGTAATTATATACACACACACTCTTTATAGTAATATGTACCGGATTTCTTCTGTCTTCTCCTCCTCTGTTGCTCTAAATATTTTTGTTCCCATTTATTGCTGAATTTTCTCAGTTACAGCATTAATATCATGAATCAGGAGCGTATTTGTATTATCTGGATTAATTGAGATTGATTTTTATTACTACGATCAGATTCCAACTGATCGCACACTATCTTGTGCAAGTTCCAGTAACAAAAAGCAAAAGTAAAAAAGCAATGATCGTGATGACTTGCTACTCAAAGCCATGGGGGGGTTAGATCATAAATTATCGAAAGGCTTAAAGGAGGCAAGTGATTTCTGAGCATACTTATTGGATTTTATGCCATGCCTCAAGAGGGTAAAGTTGATGTGATCCGCCAAATAAACTTTAATTTTGGATTATTTAGTTTGATCGTGGATAATAATTTTTGTTGTTAATTACTTTAATCTTATATTTTTTGATTAATTGTATACTAGATTATCTTGAAATAAGAGATATCTAATTGTGATTATTCTAATATTCTAAAGGAATTTAAATGTAGGAAATTTAAATTAGAACTTCAATTAAAATATTTTAAAAAGCACTTTTTAAAAATTCTCAAACTAGCAAAGAGAATAAGACTTTTTTACCCGCTCGTTGCGTGGATCCATGTATTCTAAATGGGTTGGACTTCCAGGCAAAAACGAATATAGGATAAAAGGAATAACGGTCCAACCCGTACATTGACATTGAACATTTATGCGGGTTCGGCGTCCAGTTGAAAATCCTACATTTCGTCTTATTTATTTCATGTATTAGCCAACCGGTCGAATGAAAACAAAAGGCTGCCCGTCGACCGTTCAAAAATATTCTGGTGCTTCAATAGCCCCCGTGCTATACACTTTTCCTTGTAAATATTGGACTCGAATAAATTCTGCTGACACATCCGCATTATAAATAATGTTCCCTATAACTGCTTATCTCACACCTTCAGCAGAAATGGTGAACAAACAAAGTTATCTTTAACAGGGAACAAATCTTCTACTCCACATCACACACATGTCCACTTTCAGAGCATCAATCAGTTGTATGCCTCAGAGTTTATTTTCACGTTAGAATCTTCAAAGTGAGTATGATTATGGAACCTGAAACTCCAACGATGTGAGGTAACCTTGTACTGATCGTTATTATTAAGTACCTTGTACTGATTGGAGGTGTCAATTGGTTGTACAAACCATTCCCTTAAATAAGGTACAACTGGAGTAAAAGATTGAGAGACTAAAAAGACGTTTGCCACAAAAATAATAGTGTAATAACTCATCCTCCATAAAGATGTTTGCGAATACCAATAAAAGTCCATTGGGTGAAAAACCATCACACTCATTAAGTATTATAACCGTTGAATATCTTTCTCTGTTGAGTATCTATTAGTGTATATAATTATTTAATTAATTTAATGAATAATAATGTAAGGTATGGGATAAAAACAAACTATTATTATTCATTGTACGTATATTACAACTTCCTTGTACGTATATTATTTGCTACCCATATTTAATTAATTTTGTGCATATATATTACAAACTATTATTATTCATTGTACGTATATTATTTTTTTATTAATTTTGTTCATTGTACGTATATTACTATTAGTTTTTATTATTTGTTAATGATAATATTTCATTAAAGGATAAGGACGAAAACAATTAAGTTCAGATTATAAAAGTAAAATGAACAAAACTAATAGATACTTTTGATCGACATTCAAATATAATGCGTTTAAAAAATATTGATAAAACAATAAGTGATAATTTGATAAAATCATAAAATTAAACTCAGACTGGAAATGATAAAACAAAGATATGTCCGAGATGATGATAAAACAAATATAATGCAGAAAAAAAATACTATACATTATTCTTCCACAAGCATAACTGGGACTCCTTAGCTATTTCTTCATTATTCTTCCCATCAGCAGCAATGCTATTCAGCTTCGCAGCGAACTCATCAACAACAGGGAGTTTGGGATTAAAAATGGCTTTGGATAGATCACAGTAGCTCCTAAAAATATTAACACAACCTTAAAATAGAAGTTCAACAGATGAGGAATAAGTTAACACATGCATAAAATTCACCTAGAACGTCATATTACTGCTCATGAAAGTGTATCAATAGAGATATTTACCACCTAGCCTTTCAAATCTGACATATGTTAAGGCCACAATGACATGGTTCATGTCACCCCACATAGCACAATGGTTGATTGCCCAGAAAGCAGGGGATCCACGAAAACAACAATGAAAAGGGTTACCACTACTAATAATAAGAGGGACGTATTAGTAATGCTATTTGTGAAAGAACACTATGCTAGCAGTCTAAAAAAATAAAAGGGAGTAAATTTCCGGTTCATGCATTGGTGGCTCCTGATGGGAGGAAAATCCCAAAAAACTGGCAACACCTTCACACATATGACCCACAAAACGTTACTTTCATAAACTTGATTAAAAGAAGACACCTCCATGGACGACATTATAAAGACACGAAGGAAGAAAACGCTTGAACTGTGACTGTGGTAACACTGCAGAAGGAATGACAGATTAAATAGGTAAACGATAGAGTTGGGTCGTTGAAGCAGATTCAAAATCAAATCCACATTCATTTAGACAAAAACTGCCGCCATCATGGCCAATGGTTGAAATATTTTAACACCCAGCCACCATCATGGCCAATGGTTGCATGAAAACACAACCACCCAAAAACATAAAAGTAGTAGAAAAAGTGATGACCAATATGGCTAACGGGAAAGCATGGGGAATGGCCACACTTATCTAAAACTTTGCAAAATCTGCATACAAAAATTCGAAAAGCTGCATACCTAAGACCAACTGCAATGTTTACACAACAACGTAAAGGGAAAATTCAAAAAACCCTCAAGTGGACATGTAAAAGAGCGTGAAACCAAGTAAATCAATCATCTATCGTAAAACATGCCAAATCAGACGATTAGCTGTCCCAATCGTTGTTCGTCTACCACTTTTAAAGAAATATATTTGATTGATTGATGATGATTGATGATGATTGATTGATGATATTTGATGATATCGGATATAGGAAGCGGGTTTTCTTTTGAAATGAATATCTCCTTTAGCCTTTCTCTCCTTTTTCCCTTCATTATCCTTCTCTACTCTTCATTATCTTTAGATAAAAAATTCAATGGTCACGATTTAACATTTTATGAAAATATATATTATCATACTTTTAGATAAAAAAAATATAAATAAATTTAAGGTGGTAAAATTTTATCTGAATAGTTCACTCCTGGAGACTATTATTATAAAGTGATTTTTTTTATTTTTTCACGTTAATAGTTCAGGTGGAATTTTTTCAATTTAAGTTTATTATTTTATTTCTATCTGAAATAATAAATATAATAATATATGTTTTTATAGAATATCAAATCTGGACCTTTGAATTTTGGATCCAATGGGTGATAAAGAGTAGAGGAGGGTAATGGAGGGGACGGGTAAAGGAGAGGATTCCTTTCCGATTCTTGGGTTTGGTTTGGAAGCTCGTTTTCCTTGGTTTTTGTTTTGGCCCAATAAAGCCCAACCCAATAACCCAGATAGGCTTTAGTGGGCCATCGAAACACCCAAAAGAATGTCGGAGCCCCATCACGGTCTCAAGGACCTCATTTCGTGAACGAACATGTTCCAGGGAAATGCTCAGGGTCACAACTGTGAAGAATCAAATCAGTAACACAATACCAGCGCACACTGGCACAACTGGTAAGGGAGTTGTGTCCCTTAACCATCATCTCTGGGGTTCGATCCCTGAGGGGTGGGAATGGAGCAGGTGTGCCTGGGAGGGTCGCCCCCATCATTGGGCCCGACAATACCCGACGGATTAGTCCTTGACCCATCGGGTTGGGGGATACCGTGCAGTAGCAAAAAAAAAATCAGTAACACAAGCAACCCTGGAAGGAACATGCACCATTTTCTCTCTATCGTTCGCCATGCTAATCGATCCTCTTCTGCTTCGTCTCTGCCTTCTCTTTCCGAGGCCAGTCGTTCAGTTCGAAGCTTGGTCAGTTCAGGAACTCTGAGATCTCAAGGATCCTTGGAATCTGCAAGCTTGTACAAGTGCTTCTCATGGTTACCGCAAAGAAATGGTAATTTTTTTTATTCCTGTTCAGTTTATAGCAAATGTTCTGTGAGCAACTGTCGACGTTAACTTTGAGACTTGTATAGATTAGTTGAAAGTTACCCTATGTGACTGTCGAGAAGTTGAGGAAATGAGAAATTATTGGAATTTAAGAAAATTTACGAGTTGGTTTTTACGTTAATAGCTGGACCTCACACGTCGAGGAGCTTACCTTCTGTTTTCTTTTGAGTGATGGCACTTGTGAGGAGGTGATTTTTATTTTGGGAGCACGGGATAAGGTTATAACGTAGAAATTTGTAGACTTGGTAACAAACATTTTAGTATTGCCTTTAGTTGGTATTAATGTATTATTGATGTCTGGAAAGTGTTTGAAATGAGGACAGGGGTTTGGGAGGATAGTGTTATACTCGTTGATTTTTTTGTAGTACCTTTCTATTTTTCATTTGCCTGAATTGGCTGTTTAAATTCTTGATCAAAAAATTGGCTGCTTAAATCCTGGATTGAACTATTTGAGATTAACCTCTATGAACCATAGATGGTTTTGCCTCCAATATGACACAACACTTCAAATTACTTCTAAACACCATATTTTCTTGGCGGGAAAAGTTATATATTGAATAGTGTCATGATGTTTAAATTGTGTCTCGAATCTGTTCAAGTTTTCATTCTTCTTAGTACATTCAATTTACCTTTATATAGTGGTTAAATTAGATTTCTAAAAGTGTGAAATTAGGTAAAACAGAGAGTTTGTTACACACTCAATGTTGTTTTGCTAGTGAATAATCTATCCACAACTTAAGTTTGTTTTTCACTTGATTGGCTGATGGGGGTTACTTGATCTTTTGAAACCGCAGAACTTCATGCCAGAGGATTTTCAAGCATGAGTCCAGGGTGGAACACTTTGAACAATAATGTTAACCCTTCTCAGGGTTTTAATCCAGACTATCAAAGAAGTGTAAACCCCCTCAGCCAGACTAATTCTGAGACAAAGACGAGTTCCACGCCTATGGACTTTGTGAGAAGAATTATAGAGACAGATGGAAAGAATGTCATGGGGGGTGCTGAATTCGCTGGGTATAATTTAGAGCATGAACATGATGTTGTTCACATAAAGCTGTTGCGCAACAATACCTTTGTTACCGTGACGGATTCCAAAGGAAATGTAAAACTTAAGTCCTCAGTGGGGTGTTTGAAAGACATGAAAGGAGGGCAAAAGCTTGCCAGGTATGCTGCTGAAGCTACAGCTGAAGAAGTTGGAAGAAGGCCTAGGATGTTGGGATTGAAATCTGTTGTTATTAAAGTGAAAGGGTTTACTTACTTTAAGAAGAAGAGGCAAGCAATAGAGAGCTGGAGAGAGGGCTTTACTAATTCTCGAGCAGGTAGATCTCCAATTGTATGTGTCGAAGATGCCACTCGGATTCCCCATAATGGCTGCCGGCGCCCAAAGAAGCGACGAATTTGATTGATTCTATGAAGCATTATGTGCTAGGTAGTGCTATAAATTCTTCTGAACTTATGTTAAATGCTGAGTTTTTCTTGAATATCCATTTGATTTTGATGTTGAATTCCAATATACAACTCCTGTTGGCATCTCTTGTTTACAGTTTGTACAATACTGATGGATAGTATGTTTCTGCTGGAAACAGAATTTCTGCAGAAGTCATTTTTAAAATAAAAAATATGATGGTGAAATTGAAAATTTTATTTTATTTAAAATGCATATATTTTAGGGAAAAATCCTTGCATACAACATGAGAGTTCATTCTCTGGGGCTTGTCAGATCAATTCATAATTTCAGTGAAATCATGGAATCTAGTTAACCCCAAAATTTCTGCCATCCGAACTGATTCATAGCCAGCCCCAACAGTCTCATGCAATGATCCCATTGTAAGATTTTGCAATTGATTCAGAGGTAAATTTAAACATGCAAATTTATTTCTAAAACTTGAAGACACTTGAAATCACATCAGACGTGATTCTTGCACTATAGTTTTTGTGACATAATGCACATCTAGTACTCCACAATGATCTTCCAGGTAGCATGACCAGCCATAATCTTGGCCCAGGCATCTTCAACCTTTGAAAGAGGATATTTGGAGTCTATTGCAGTCTTGAGCTTCCCATTCCTGACCAAATCCACCAGATACTGAAGATTCTCGGCTTTTGGAATCATAACCATAGGCACAAGTCGCTTCTTGGAGAAGATCTTCAGAACACGTCATTACTCCACCAGGAGTAGGAGTTAATAGTTATATATATATATATATATATACTTCCCATGAGTACTCAAGTTAAGGTTTGGCTTCTCTCTTCCACTCACGGTCTCTGCTGTCTCTCCTCTACCCCCTACGATGCCATTTTCACTCTAGAATAGAGCCGCACATCACCTCCCTCTTCTTCTCCTTCCCAAATCTTAATGTTTAACTGATCATTGAATATTTTCTTAGCAGCCAAAAAATCATAGTAGAAACTAATTTACCTCGAGGCTCGGCTGAGGAAACTAGGCGAAGAAAACCAGAACTTCAGATCACAGTTGAAGAGGAAGACGGAGCAGCAAGCGCCATTTGAGAAATCAAAATCAAGAGGTTTCAAAATTTGGGTACTGTTGTGTGTGAGAGTGAGAGAGAGAGAGAGAGAGAGAGAGAGAGAGAGAGAGAGCTTGTGGGTTAGATGTGCGCGTCCACCACGAGAAGAGAAAATGCAAGCAGAGCAGGGTGAAGCAACCTTTCAGTTGATGGAATCTGGACGTGATTTGAGGAAGGAAAAGAGGCAGGTGATGCTAACATGGCGAGTTAGAATTGGAGGAGAGGCAGATGGGTATTAATATGGTATATTTGCAAAATCGTGTTTATTTTCCTTAATTAGTTCAGACATGTTTGGAACCGAGACACTTTTGGGATAGGAGATGGGACGGAATTGCCCTCCGTGGAACACCCCTACCAGCAACAGATGATTACTACTTTAATCATTAATAGAAGACATATTTACCTAATTTGATAAAATTAAGTGTTAAATCATGAAATAACAATGAAAATGAGCTAATTTCATTTATAAAGATTACCGATGAATACAATGAACTATTTTTTCTTGCCAGTGGTGATTAAACTTAGACTTTTTGGTGATTTTTTGGTGGCTTATAAGGTAGGACCTATGTCAACCCTTTTCTTTTGGGTGAGAAGTTGACTATTGCACAACCTTTTCTTTTGAAGTTAGTTGAGTTAGTTAATATGATATATATATATATATATATTTCTAAAACACCATAACTATAGTTTTTAATTCCTTACATTTTTCTCTTATTGTTTAGTATGAGAGATTTGATGGAGTGGGGAATTTTTTATAGGTTAGATTTAAAAAAATCGAAGAAGTGGAGTTAAAAATTTTAATTAATTTTTTTTACTCTTTTATTTTACATATTCTCTTCTTTAAAATTTTGCAACCCCGCTTTGCTAATTTTTAAAAATTCGACGCAATAAAATTTTTTGTTTCCCTCCCATATTCCTCATACTAAACAACCACTTAGTTACTTAATTTATTGTTGAGGGTGCATCAATAGGAGAAAATAAGAAAAAGATTGATAAATATAAAAAATATGTTTTATATTTAGGATCAAGATCAACTTTCTAATTAAATTCTACACTAATGACTAGAGGCGGAAAATTCTCGATCCTAATTCTGAAAGAGGAAAAGGTTGGAGGAGTAGAGGATGTATAATATGATCATAGGCCTCATCTAGATCATTTGGTGCTGGGAAGCACAATATATTTGGTTTCAAGCTAAGTTTTCCTTTTCCACGGTTTTTCAGGTAACGGAAGGACATTAAAACTCAAATTTTCATTTTTAGTTTCATTATTTTGTGTATTTGTTGTTGTGGAACATATTCTCTTTTTGCGTATTTTCATGTGATTCTTCTTTTTAGATAATATGGCGACTTGATCCTCAATTAGCAAGCTCTCATTAAAAAATAAAATAAAACTGAAAGCGTTAATTGACAAAAAAAAAATAAAAAGTTTACTTAAGGAAGAATCACAAGAGAATGGAACTGCAATTTGTAGAGTGAACATTCATGTTAGTGGTGAAGGACGGAATCCGCAATGGCAGAGAAAAACCCATGAAAAGAAGAGTATGATATATACTAGAAAAGCTAAAAATATGTTTAAGAATGAGTTAAAAGAGTTGGGTCAAATAATTTTTTTTAGAATCATACCTCCTTATATTTGATTTTTTTTTATAATCCTACCTTTTTAGATGAAAGAATACATAACTGTTTTTTTGTGAAGAACCGTAATGTATTGTCCATAATATTAATTAATATATCAATAAAGAATATATTAATATATTATTAAATTACTTAACGGTTCTTTATGAAGAACATACTGTGTTGTTAAATAATTTTTTTATTTATAGGATGCTTAACGAATCTTTATAAAGAACCATAAAATATTGCTAAATATTTTTTTTTTAGAATCCCACCTTTTTATATTAAATAATACTTGATTGTTTTTGTAAAGAATTATAATCTATTGTCAAATAATTTTTTATAGAATCCTGCCTTCTTATATTTGACATTTTTCAAAGTCCTATCTTCTTATATATAATGATTATCATTTTTAATTATTAAATAATCTTAAAAAATATATAACAGTTCTTTGTGAAAGATTATGAAATATTGTGAAATAATTTTATTTTAGAATCATGTCTTTTTATATATGACAATTTTTATTGATAACTGTCTTGTACTCTTAAAGAATACATCACAGCTATTTATATAGAATGATCAAGTATTGTCAAATAATTTTTTTTTGGAATTCTGTCTTTCCCACGTCTTTGAGATTTTAACATATTATATTTATTTTAAAAGTATACATCAGATATATTATTGTAGTGGGTGCCCTTTTAGAAAAAAAAAATGTATAGGCTTTTTTGGACAATACTTAATTCAAGTTGCCATCATTGTGATAATAACCCTTATGAAAATTAGGATAAAAAACCTAAAGAGAATGATATTTACTGAGAAAAACCTTGGAAATTGTAACTATTTCAAACTATAAATTTAAAAATATTAAATTTTCCCTACTAAAAAATTTTCTTTAAATTGTAAAAATTTTGCTAAAATATTTTTATCTAAATTTAAAAATTGTAACATTCATGGAAAAACAAACGGACGATTGAAAATATTTCTGATTCCGACGAGGGCATATTTTCTTAAAATTTCTTGTCGTGTTGCTACAAATGAGTGAAAACGGTTGTCTACTTCCCCGGATTGAAATTGGATTGCTGTGTAATTGTGTTGCCTTGGCTTATTGCCGACTTGGCATTTCCCTTTTCGCTTTTACCATCCTCATCCGCTCCTCTTCTCCTCTACCATTTATCTCAACCTTTAAATTAAAATTTAAGTGATTTATATTTAATGTATTGTAAAATCATTAATAAAATATCAAATTATTAAAAAAATAAATTATTAAATTCATACTGCTAAATTTTAATCATGATAATTTAAAAATGCAATAAAATATATTTTTACCATACATTAAATCTGAACTACTCAAGTTTCAATCTAAAGATTAAGATGAGTAGTGATAAGGAAGAGGAGGAAAAAGAATGGTAAAAAGTAAGGTTATTAAACCGGGACCGGTTAATAAACCGGTCGGGATACTGGGTCAAGAGTCAGTGGATTAGACTAGAGTCAAATCAGAGCTAACCCGGAACCAAACATGTGGGAGAATAAAGATTTCAGGCTTATTAATATGAAATTATAAAGAAATTGAAAAACAAAGATTTTTTTTTAACTGAACCGGTCTAGTTCTCTGACTAGATCACTAGTTTCCTAACCGGACCAACCGATTTGGTTTGGATTTAATAACAATGATAAAAAGTAAAGGAGGAAAGCCAAGTCCGACTTACAACAATATTGGGATACCTAACTGATAGCTTTAGAATGGGTCTTTTTGTAGGATTTGGCTGCGGTCCGCTGCCTAGCGGTCCGCTGCCAATCCTTTTCTCCCAAACTATATCATTTAGGGGTAAAGGGGTGAGTTTTTTCTTAAAAATAAGATATAGTATTTTGAAATGTTGTTTTGGAAGTATCTAGTATCTTAAAATATTTTTTAAGTAACATATAGTATCCTAAAATAATTTTTAGTACTTTAACCCCTTAAAATATGTTTTCAGTTGTATCCAGTGTGTTAGCAGATTGATTGCAATTTAACCTTTAATGTATTTTTTTAGTTCCAAAAATCACTTTAAAATATTTGTTTGGTGTTTTTAACCCTTTAAAATATTTTTTTGGTGCTTTGAACTCTTTAAAATATATTAAGAGTTAAATTACAATAAGTCTGCTAACACATTGGATACAACTGAAAACATATTTTAAGGGGTTAAAGTACTAAAAATTATTTTAGGATACTATATGTTACTTAAAAAATATTTTAAGATATTAGATACTTCCAAAAAAATATTTCAAAATACTATATCTTATTTTTTTAAAAAAAAAAACTCACCCCTTTACCCCAAACTACACCAAAACGGTGTAATTTAGAAGAAAAGGATTGGCAACAGACCACTAGGCAGCGGAACGCAGCCAAATCCCTTTTTATAGAGAAGGCGACCGATTATGGGGAACTGGAATGCATTATTTTTAAATTTATATTTTAGAGTTTGGTCTTTCTAAAAAATTAGAAAATTTTTATAATCGTCTTCAATAAATATCATTTTGTTTGAGTCCTTCATTCTAATTCTCCCTAATTATTTATAACATGATTTACTATGATAATTTGATTTAAATCCTACTATTTTTCATCTAGATGATTTCTCGCGTCTTGATGTAAGTTACACCGTCCGCGTTCACAGGTGCAAAGCTAAGTCTTCACTCTGACCCCTTTTTTCCCGTCAATAATCATTATTTTAATTTTTGTTGCTTACCGTTTTGATTAAGTCCCAATTAAAAACGAACAAAAAAAAAATCCAATTGAATTTAGTTGAAATAATTAAAATTGAAATTATGCCTACATCTATCTTCAAATTTCCTTCTTGACTAGTAGATGCAGTCTCATCTTTTAAAATATTTATCACATAAATTTGTCAAAAATAAAAGAATAGCAAACAAAAAAAAAATAAAAAGGCTCAACTTTCAATAGATCGTTTAGCCAAGTGGTCATTCAAGGCCAAAGGAAACCAACTCAAGGAACAAACACAATTATTATTCTATAAGATTATTATAATCCCCAATATCATGACGAGGTCGAAAACACCAATCAAAATTAGTGAACGTAGCTTTGCTATTCGGATCTGGACTTTCAGGAATTACGATCACTTTAATGAACTTATCCATGGAATAGACCATGCATTGAGGGGAACAGCAGTTCAAATCAAACAAACAGTTGCTTCGAAACCCCCACTTACACAAGGGATGATAGTAGTACATGCTTCCTCTCCTTCGTGAGAGCCTTCCTTCTCCTCCGTGAGAGCCTTCTCTCTCCTCCGTGAGAGACTTTTCTTTCTCTCTTCCCTCCCCTGGTAGCCTCAACATCTTTTCCCCTACTCTCTTCTTCTTCTCTCTCTCCCCTTGCAACTACATCAGTTCTGGTGGTCACAGTGTGTGTACTACTCTCGCGTGTGTGTGCAGTGTGGTCTTCTTGCAGGTTGTTGTTAACGTGCGTCCCTAGTTTCTGCGATAGCACTATGGAGACAGGTCAAAGTAGTAACGGCAAGAAGCGCAGTAAAGAGGTCGTTCTGGAGCTAAAAGATATTGATGAAGACTGGAGGGGACGAGCTCTTGTCGGGAGGCTTGAAACCGACAAATACCTTAATAAGGGTATAGTGATGTCGATGATCAAGAAAGGATGGGGAATGGACAAAGACCTGGAAATCCATGAATTGCCTGACAAGAACGGCTTTTTATTCAGGTTTTTCAAAATGGATGATTTCTACAGAGTGCTTAAAGGCCGACCATGGTCGATCCAGGGAGTTCTTCTGAATGTTCAACACTGGGATGAGTATATGGTTTTTAGTGAGGTGGATTTTACTTGGTGCCCTTTTTGGATCCAATTCCATGGCCTTCCACTTATAGCTTTTGATCATGAAAATGCTATCAAACTGGGGAACGCAGTGGGGAAGGTGCTGATGTTTGAAGCCCCGAAAATTCAAAACAGGCTGACAAGGACTTTCATCAGAATACGGGTCTTAGTCAACAACTCAGATGGCCGGCGATGATGAGAAAGAAGATTACCGTAATTGGTTGAGTACACCACATGCAAAGACAATAGAGGAAGCTATCGTTGTGTATGAAAATGACTGGGATGAGGTAGAGGTGCTAAAGAATTTTCCGGTGAAGACTAGCGAGAAACACCGTACCGGAAAGTTAGAAGACGACGACTCTGGCAAAGGAAAAAGCAATAAGCAGGGCGTGAAGACTGGGCCTTCCAAAATCACAGATCTTGCAGAGCATAACGGTCGAAAATACATTAAGGAGTCAGTAAATGTGCAGAAATCAAGTGACATACATGTACGAGAATCTCGGGATATCATTATCAGGGAGCTTCCAAACATTAAGGACCCGAGTCTTAGCATCCCGAAAACTCAGCCAAAGCCTAATGCTTTTATGAAACCCGGTGCGGTTTTGCTGCCAATTAATATTGAAATTCCTATTAATCCGGATCCAGAGTCAGCTTTAGACCCAACCTTCTTGACTCAAAAGGATGGCCCAACATACCAAGTTGACTTCCCAGCTGATGAATCCGAGACCCAACAAAACACTTTACTGGGCTTATCATAATCGTTCCTGAGAAAAGGGAAAAAGCAAAGGAAAAAAAAAAAAATGACGTGGTGGAGCCAAAGCCTCTGGTCGGAACAAAATTCAACTTTCGCAGTAAAAGGACAGCATCAATGAACACATTGAAATCGGAATTCTAAGCCAATCGATCTCATTATTTTCCTACAAATCTTGGCAGTGCTGAGCAAATCGCAACAATGAGAACAGTCAATCCACGGACTGATGAAGACGACGATTTGCTACCACAACCTAGAAGATGATTACCGGTGAAGACGAACGGAGTAGACAGTGACCGGTGAAGACGAGCATTGTGAGACAGAAGCGCGGTAAGGTAGAACAGTTCGGATCCGGCTTTGATCATTTTCTTTCCCATTTTTTTCTATCTTTTCCACAATTTATACAGTTGGATTAAGATCTTAACGGTCTAAACTTTTCCTTTATTATAAAATTATTATTATTATTATTATTATTATTATATTTTTTAATATATTAAATGTGAACCGTTGAGATTTTAACAAGGTATTAAAACCCGGACCGGGCATTAAACCGGTCGGGGTACTGGGTTAAGGGTCAGTGGGACAAACCGGGACCAAACCGGAGATAAACCGGTGAGAAATTGAAAATTTTAGACTTATAGTATGAAATTCTAAAGGAAAAATAAATTTTTTTTTTTTTAAAAGTGAACCCGGACCGGACTGGGAACCGGACCGGTTTCCAGGCCGGTTCGCCGGTTCCCGGGCCGGACCGGCCGGTCCGGGTTCCATTACACTGGATTTTAATCCAATGACTCAGATTGAGAAAATGATGGAAAAGAAAAGGATCAAAGCCAGATCCAAGCAAGTCTTCGCTCTTATACCCCCCTTCTTGGTTAATAATCATTATTCTAATTTTAGTTGCTTTCCGTTTTGATTAACTCCCAATTAAAAACATTAATATAGAGTTAGTTTAGTAATATAGGTCTTATTAAATCCCTCTGGATCTTGAATTCAAATTGGGACCAGATATTGGGTAATATTATCAAAAAACTCCCAATGTAAAACAAACAAACAAACTAAAAAAAAGGAAAATTATAATTAAATTCAGATGAAATAATTAAAACTGCCTACTTCTATATTCAAATTTCCATTTGGACTGCATAGATGCATTCTGACCTATTAAAATATTCAAAATTACTAATTACTCTTATTGTCCTGATTAACAATTTATTAAAAGTGCGGATTGAATTTGAATTTTGATATTTAGACTTGATTTAATTGGTATCAAACATACAAATTATTTGTAATATTTTAAGACAAACAAATCAATAAGCAGTCATCTTCCTTTTGTTTTGGGCAAAACCCTAATTATGAGAGAGAGAGAGAGAGAGAGAGAGTCAGTCACGACGCATGCCGAGTAACGCATATAAATATACCATAAAATAAAAGAATAAAACAAAAACTCAACTTTCAATAACTCAAGGAACCAGGAAAAAAACATAGTCATTATTCTATGAGATTAATATTGTAACACCCTGCCTTTAATCATGTAATTATAATTCGATATTAAATAATTAAAGTAGATTAGAGACCTTCGGATAACTTAAACTCGTTTCAATCTCCTACTTTGTGGTAGGGTTTTCACAAAATCATTCAAAATCTCTTTCCTGTTCCTGGTCTCCATTTCAAAATTCGAATATAATCACCTGTGCAGTTTATCTACATTCACGTATGACAGAGTGTAAAACCAATTCCCCGGCAACTCCCGGATTCTATACATATATAACCTGAGGTTTAAGTATCCACTAGGGGATTACATCCAAAATTGAATATACTATTCATATTTCAGATTATACAGTAATCCCGAATTCAAAAGATATAACCAACATTCCAAAATCAACTATACCCCTAAGGGTCCTAAGTGCTTCGGGTCGGCCTCTTCTCCTTTGAGCCACATGCCCTGTCTGAAAGGTTAGTCATAGGAAGGAATGAGATTCGAGAGAATCTCAGTAGTAACAAACCACTCATACAATGTATAAATACCAAGCATGTATATAAATCACAACCAGCAACAACAGCAACATCAATCTCAAAGATACATGGTTTTCACCACAAACGACAGCACTCACGGCTGTATACACAATACGACAGCTTACGCTGTAATCACAATAACGACAGCTTGCGCTGTAAACGACAGCTTGCGCTGTAAACGACAGCTATCACCAGCTGTAACCGCAGCAGCATCAAAGATTCATCACAGAACAGTGATAACACACACATACAGAGCATTACACATAGTATAAGAGAGAGAGAGTCACTACCTGATCCTTTCCTGACGTCCTTCAGCGCAGTTGGCTCACGAGGGCGGCAAATATCGAATCCTACAATTCCAAATGCACTATTTAGACACTTCCATAGTGTTACTTAGGGTTATATGAGTCTATAATGAAAATTTACAAAAATACCCCCGGGGACCCGGCCTGGGCCCGCCATACCCGGACCGGTTGCACTTTTCTCGAAATTCTAATCTAGGCTATCCTAATATATTTCCGCCCAAGGAATCCATTTCCGTACTCAGAATTATCAAATTCAATGTCAAATTACGAAATTGCCCTTGGCAGCCCTACTTTTAGGGTTTTAGGGGTGTTTCCGTAATTATGCTTTCTCGGCCTTTTTTGAAAAAGTGCCCAACTGTAACCCCACCTATTTTCGCCCACTGAATCCAATGGAATTATCAAATCATTGAAAATCCAACTCTAAGACCCATTTACATCCTTGGCCGGAATATACATGTTCTCCGGGAAAAATTGGGGTTTTACGATTTCGGCTCCGTAAACGCGTTCCTTTCTACTCCTAACCACTTTATTAACCATTAAATTAGGTTACAACTAACATTAAGACCCAATTTGGGCAGCATAACCCCTAGGCCACATCATTTCCAAACTTTAAAACCAATGACAATCCGGCGAAATTTCACCGATTAAATTACCCACAGCAGCCAGAATAAGCAATATACGAAAGTTTGGAAGTTACCTCAAGCTCCTTCTAGCTTTTCTCAAGAGTGGCTGAAAACCCTAGCCCCTTGAACACCAAATTGTCTTCTCAAACACCTTAAATAACATAGAAGATAAGCTTAGGAACAAGGTTATACGCGTTAGGAGCTAGATCGTCGGAGAAATCGGCTTACCTTGCGAGATTTCTCCTCTTTCTCTCTCTAAGAGCTCTCAACTTTCTCTCACTATCTTCAGCTGGAAATGGCGTGAAATGGCTGAAGAAGATGAGCAATTTGATTAATAATCCATGCTGACATCATCTTTTAATGAGATGATGTCATAATTCCCATTTTCGGATTTTCTGGTAGATTTTCTGCCCAAAATTTGAAAAATCATAACTAATTCTAGAAAAATCGAAATGAGGTGATTCCAAAGCCAAATGAAAGATATTTAAGTCCTATTCATAGGAAAAATATTGGCCATTACTTCAAATCACCAAAAAATTCCCAGAATTTCAATCTTCTCATACTGTTCCAGAAAATAATTAATTTCGCTGGGCAAACTTCAAAAATCCAAAACTCTTAGGTCACAAATCAAAATGATACAAATTATATGTTCATTTTGAAGCTTGACATGTGAACCTTAATACTGGAAAATTTCAGAATTTTTAGACACCATTTGTCTATTTAAAACGTCCATACAAATTGGCTGCCCTGTACAGAGTTTCAATGGACAGAGTTTTCAACTTTAGCACGATTGTTCCCAATGGTTCCAATTTCACAATAAACACTCTCCCCACATGAATTTTCACAAGGAAGCCATTGGAATCATTAAAATATCCAAATTCCCATCACACATTCTCCAAAAGTATTTATTCAACAATAATTATATCCACTTTTAAAGTCATTAGCCCTTAATCACTTTTTGGGATATTACATTTCTCCCCCCGAAAATTAAATTTCGTCCTCGAAATTGCTACACAACTTGAGCCATAAACTCCGGATAACGTCTTCGCATATCTGCTTCCGCTTCCCAAGTTGCTTCTCTTTCTGTCATTCCCTTCCAGATCACTTTCACAAATGGAATGCTTCGGTGTCTGAGCCGTCGCTCTTCTCGATCAATGATCTGCTCTGGCTCTACCGTATATGTGAAGTTGTCTTGTAATTCGACTTCTTCATATTCAACTATATGAGATGGATCCGGTTGGTACTTCTTCAGTTGGGAAACATGAAACACGTCATGGAGCCTGCTCAAGTTCGGGGGTACGGCTACTCGATAGGCTACAGGCCCAATTCTTGCAAGAATCTCAAAAGGACCTATGTACCTCGGGCTCAACTTCTTCCGCTTGATAGCTCTCCCGATGCCCGTAATTGGTGATACTCTCAGAAAAACATGATCACCAACCTCAAACTCTAGAGGCCTTCTCCTCTTATTAGCGTAGCTTTTCTGTCTACTTTGCGCTGCAAGGAGCCTCTTACGAATGATCCGAATCTGTGCTGAGGTTTGATCAACCAAATCTGGCCCATAAAGCTTCCTTTCGGATAATTCATTCCAGCATATAGGTGATTGACACCGTCTTCCATACAACGCTTCATACGGAGCCATTTGGATACTCGCATGATAGCTATTGTTGTAAGCGAACTCAGCCAGTGGAAGGAAACAATCCCAACTTCCTTTAAAGTCGAGAACACAAGCTCGCAACATATCTTCCAGCGTCTGAATTGTTCTCTCAGATTGTCCATCCGTTTGAGGATGATAAGCCGTACTGAATCTCAGTTGAGTACCTAAGGCTTCATGCAGTGCTTTCCAAAACTTTGAAGTAAATCATGGATCTCGATCGGAAATGATGTTTTTCGGAACACCATGAAGTTTGACAATCTCTCAGATATAAATCTCCGCTAGTTTATCAGGAGAATAACCAGCATTGATTGGTATGAAGTGGGCTGACTTCGTTAACCGATCCACAATTACCCAGATCGCATCATAGTTTCTGATCCTGGGTAATCCCACAACCAAATCCATGGTCACGCTTTCCCATTTCCATTCCGGAATCTCAGGACTCTGAAGTAAACCAGGCGGTCTCTGGTGCTCGATCTTCACTTTCTGACAAGTGAGACACCTTGCAACATATTTGGTCACGTCACTCTTCAAACCCGGCCACCAATACACCGATTTCAGATTCTGATACATCTTGGTCATACCAAGATGAAGAGTATATCGGCTCTTGTGTGCCTCATCCAGAATCTTCTGCCTCAACTCTGCCTTAAGTGGAACACAGACTCTTTTCTGATAACGAACCAATCCACGAAGCGATATGTCGTAGCCTGAAACTTCTCCCTGTTCGATTCGAGTCAGATTGCGCTGTATCCAGTCATCTTGACTCTGAGCTTCTTCAATTTCCGCCCTTAGATCACTCTCCTCTTGAGAAACAGTGTAATTGGCATAAATGATCTGGTTTGTCAAATTTAAATCACGGAAATCTTCAATCAATTTCCTTTCTTGTATCATCATAGCTGCAACGAGCACAGTCTTTCGGCTAAGAGCATCAGCGACTACATTTGCCTTACCCGGGTGATATTTTATCTCCAGGTCGTAGTCCTTAAGCAATTCCATCCAGCGGCGTTGTCTCATATTCAGTTCTTTTTGATCATACAGATATTTGAGACTTTTGTGGTCGCAGTACAGTTCCACAGTCACACCATACAGGTAATGACGCCAAATCTTTAAAGCAAATACAATGGCCGCAAGCTCCAGATCATGAGTGGGATAATTCAATTCATGAGGTCTGAGCTGTCGAGAGGCGTAGGCCACCACACGTCCCTGCTGCATAAGGACTCACCCTAATCCCTGCCCACTGGCATCAGAATACACAACATATGTCATACTGGGATCGGGTAAAATCAATACAGGTGCCGACGTCAACCTCTCCTTCAGCTCCATAAAGCAGTTTTCACATTTCTTGTCCCACACAAACGGCTGATCTTTTCTCATGAGCTTGGTCATCGGCAACACAATACAGGAGAAATTTTGGATAAATCTCCGATAATAACCAGCAAGACCCAGAAAACTGCGTATTTCCGCCACAGATTCTGGCCTCTTCCAGTTCAGTACTGCTTCCACTTTGCTGGGATCCACAGAGACCCCTTCTTGCGAGATAACATGGCCTAAGAATTTCACTTCTGATAGCCAAAACTCGCACTTGCTCAATTTAGCATATAATTGCTTCTCGCACAAGATATTCAATACGATTCTCAAATGATGCTCATGCTCATCCTTATTCTTGAAATATATCAAAATGTCATCGATAAACACAACAACAAACTGATCCAGATATTGCCGAAAGATACGGTTCATGTAATCCATGAAAACTGCAGGCGCATTGGTTAGCCCAAATGGCATCACCAAGAACTCATAATGACCATATCGGGTCCTGAAAGCAGTCTTTGGAATATCTTCTGCTTTCACTCACAGCTGATGATACCCTGACCTTAGATCAATCTTTGAAAACACACACGAACCAGAGAGTTGATCTAATAGGTCATCAATTCGGGGAAGAGGGTACTTGTTTTTGATAGTAACTTTATTCAGCTCTCTGTAGTCGATACACAAGCGAAGACTCCCATCTTTCTTCTTTACAAACAACACTGGAGCTCCCCAAGGCGACACACTGGGTCTAATAAACCCTTTCTCAAGCAAATCTTCTATTTGTTTCTTTAACTCCGCCATTTCGTTTGGGGCCATGCGGTATGGGGTCTTGGATATAGAACCAGCTCCAGGTACAATGTCAATTGGGAACTAAACTTCCCTTTCTGGAGGTAATCCGCTCAGATCGTCCGGAAACACCTCAGGGAATTCATTTACCACGGGTATATTATTCAAGGTTTCGCCATTTTCCCCTTGCACAGAGAAAAACACTACATACCCCTGGCAACCCTTTTCAAGATACTTTTCAGCTTTGGCTGCTGAAAGAAAATTCATACTAGCATCCACATCTTCAACCCTCTGAGATACAGGATATACTATCCTCTTGTTTCCACAATCAAGCAATATATTATTTTCCATTAACCAATCAAAACCCAAAATGACTTCTAATTGACTAAGAGGCAAACATATCAAATCTACAATAGATTGATGCCCTTCCACAGTTATGACACAACTCAAACAAGCTTCTGTGGTCAAGGCCTTAATACCCATTGGAGTTGACACTACTAATTCAAATGGCAGTTTGTGCACATGCAATCCCAGGCGCTTCACGCAATCATAGGCAATGAAGGAGTGACTTGCACCCGAGTCAAATAAAACTTGCAACAGATGGCCATGAAGTAGAAGTTTACCTTGTATTAGCTCAGGAGATTTGCGGGCCTCCTCATGGGTCATAGTGAATACTCGGCCCTGTGTCCTCGGTCTCTGGTCTGGTCGTGGCTCTTTGCATTCAGTAGAAGTATGCCCCACACGCTTACAATTGAAGCATATTATTTTGCCATCACAAGTTTTGCCTTGATGTGGTTGGTTACACCGACGACAAATCCATGGTCTAGAATATGTTCTTTGCTGGTCGCGGCTCCCAGACTAGTAGGGCTTCTTACCACTTCCAGACGAAGATCCTTGCCCCTTTCGCTTTTGTGAGGTAGCACCCTTATTAGGTTCATTGCGGTGGATAGTAGCTCTGGCAGGATACAAATCTCTCAAGTTGTTCTCTGTAATCCTGCACTGTTCAACCGCCTTGTTGAACTTGGTAAATTGATGAGTAGCTAAGCGCTTCCTCAACTCCCGCCTCAGACCGTGAATGAGCATATCAGAACTCCATTCTTCATCATCCTTGAACCGGAGATAGGAGGAGTATCGAGCCAATCAGACAAAACGGGACAAGTAATCATCGAAGCTTTCCGTGTCCCCTTGCCTGATATTCAGGAATTCTGTCTCCTTCTCGAGCCTCACTGATTTGGGAAAATACTTCTCGTTGAATTCTTGTTGAAACAATTCCCAAGTCAATGGCATCTTGTTGCTCTTCAAGGTTAGGGCGATATTCCGCCACCAACGGTCTGCATCCCCTTCGAGTTTGTAAACGGCCAGTCGTGGCTTCACCTCATCCGGACAATTAAGCACCTCAAATATTTTCTCCAGTCTGTTCATCCAATCTTCGGCTGCTTGAGGGTCAAACCTCCCTCTGAACGCAGGAGGCAGATGCTTGCAGAACCTGGTGACCCAAAACTGAAGGTCTCTTTCCTCTCTAAGCGGCATCCCATGTGATTCTTGATTTGGGACAATGTGAGGTGGGGACTCCAGGGGTCGTGCTGACCCTTCAGCAGTGTCCTCATGACGGGCTTCTCCTTGAGTTTCCTTCGGAGTGGACTGAACTGGACCTTCCTTGTTCTTCGCCTTCTCTGCTCTGAGCTCTTCTCTCAACTCAGTTATCATATCTCTTTGATCCCGGATTAGACCCATCAGCTCTTGCATAGGATCTGGTGGATTATCATTGACGACCTCCACCTCTGGGTCTACACGCGGAATATTGGGGCGTCCTCTAGTTTTCTTCATTCTACAAACAACTTGCCCCATTAATTTAGCAGAGATAGTATGCACATATAGTCACAAAACTCATATATATATCCATGTCAATAAAACATACATGTGCATACACAACAATCATTCACAGATAATCTTCTATCCCTACTACTATCTAAGGGATCTATCCTAGCAACCTCTACCCTTGCCAGGAACTACAGCTCTGATACCAAAATGTAACACCCTGCCTTTAATCATGTAATTATAATTCGATATTAAATAATTAAAGTAGATTAGAGACCTTCGGATAACTTAAACTCGTTTCAATCTCCTACTTTGTGGTAGGGTTTTCACAAAATCATTCAAAATCTCTTTCCTGTTCCTGGTCTCCATTTCAAAATTCGAATATAATCACCTGTGCAGTTTATCTACATTCACGTATGACAGAGTGTAAAACCAATTCCCCGGCAACTCCCGGATTCTATACATATATAACCTGAGGTTTAAGTATCCACTAGGGGATTACATCCAAAATTGAATATACTATTCATATTTCAGATTATACAGTAATCCCGAATTCAAAAGATATAACCAACATTCCAAAATCAACTATACCCCTAAGGGTCCTAAGTGCTTCGGGTCGGCCTCTTCTCCTTTGAGCCACATGCCCTGTCTGAAAGGTTAGTCATAGGAAGGAATGAGATTCGAGAGAATCTCAGTAGTAACAAACCACTCATACAATGTATAAATACCAAGCATGTATATAAATCACAACCAGCAACAACAGCAACATCAATCTCAAAGATACATGGTTTTCACCACAAACGACAGCACTCACGGCTGTATACAAAATACGACAGCTTACGCTGTAATCACCATCATGACAGCTTACGCTGTAATCACAATAACGACAGCTTGCGCTGTAAACGACAGCTTGCGCTGTAAACGACAGCTTGCGCTGTAAACGACAGCTTGCGCTGTAAACGACAGCTATCACCAGCTGTAACTGCAGCAGCATCAAAGATTCATCACAGAACAGTGATAACACACACATACAGAGCATTACACATAGTATAAGAGAGAGAGAGTCACTACCTGATCCTTTCCTGACGTCCTTCAGCGCAGTTAGCTCACGAGGGCGGCAAATATCGAATCCTACAATTCCAAATGCACTATTTAGTCACTTCCATAGTGTTACTTAGGGTTATATGAGTCTATAATGAAAATTTACAAAAATACCCCCGGGGACCCGGCCTGGGCCCGCCATACCCGGACCGGTTGCACTTTTCTCGAAATTCTAATCTAGGCTATCCTAATATATTTCCGCCCAAGGAATCCATTTCCGTACTCAGAATTATCAAATTCAATGTCAAATTACGAAATTGCCCTTGGCAGCCCTACTTTTAGGGTTTTAGGGGTGTTTCCGTAATTATGCTTTCTCGGCCTTTTTTGAAAAAGTGCCCAACTGTAACCCCACCTATTTTCGCCCACTGAATCCAATGGAATCATCAAATCATTGAAAATCCAACTCTAAGACCCATTTACATCCTTGGCCGGAATATACATGTTCTCCGGGAAAAATTGGGGTTTTACGATTTCGGCTCCGTAAACGCGTTCCTTTCTACTCCTAACCACTTTATTAACCATTAAATTAGGTTACAACTAATATTAAGACCCAATTTGGGCAGCATAACCCCTAGGCCACATCATTTCCAAACTTTAAAACCAATGACAATCCGGCGAAATTTCACCGATTAAATTGCCCACAGCAGCCAGAATAAGCAATATACGAAAGTTTGGAAGTTACCTCAAGCTCCTTCTAGCTTTTCTCAAGAGTGGCTGAAAACCCTAGCCCCTTGAACACCAAATTGTCTTCTCAAACACCTTAAATAACATAGAAGATAAGCTTAGGAACAAGGTTATACGCGTTAGGAGCTAGATCGTCGGAGAAATCGGCTTACCTTGCGAGATTTCTCCTCTTTCTCTCTCTAAGAGCTCTCAACTTTCTCTCACTATCTTCAGCTGGAAATGGCGTGAAATGGCTGAAGAAGATGAGCAATTTGATTAATAATCCATGCTGACATCATCTTTTAATGAGATGATGTCATAATTCCCATTTTCGGATTTTCTGGCAGATTTTCTGCCCAAAATTTGAAAAATCATAACTAATTCTAGAAAAATCGAAATGAGGTGATTCCAAAGCCAAATGAAAGATATTTAAGTCCTATTCATAGGAAAAATATTGGCCATTACTTCAAATCACCAAAAAATTCCCAGAATTTCAATCTTCTCATACTGTTCCAGAAAATAATTAATTTCGCTGGGCAAACTTCAAAAATCCAAAACTCTTAGGTCACAAATCAAAATGATACAAATTATATGTTCATTTTGAAGCTTGACATGTGAACCTTAATACTGGAAAATTTCAGAATTTTTAGACATCATTTGTCTATTTAAAACGTCCATACAAATTGGCTGCCCTGTACAGAGTTTCAATGGACAGAGTTTTCAACTTTAGCACGATTGTTCCCAATGGTTCCAATTTCACAATAAACACTCTCCCCACATGAATTTTCACAAGGAAGCCATTGGAATCATTAAAATATCCAAATTCCCATCACACATTCTCCAAAAGTATTTATTCAACAATAATTATATCCACTTTTAAAGTCATTAGCCCTTAATCACTTTTTGGGTTATTACAAATATAATCCACAATATCACGACGAGGTCGAAAACTCCAATCAAAATTACGAAACATATCTTCACTGTTTGGATCTGGATTCTTAGGAATTACGATGAGTTCAATGAGCTTATCCATGGAATTGACCCAACATCGTGGTGACCAGGTGCTCAAATCATACACACAGTTGCTTTGAAATCCCCACTTGGATTACTCAACGAATAACAATGACCAACATTACCTAAAAACAATGAACAATCTCCCAAAGTTTTGAGCTTGATCCAACTCATTGTAGAGAAATCTATCAGGTAAGTTTTAAAACATGGATATCTACGAGCCATTACTAGAAGCTGATCATCATTTGAGTTAACTAACTCAAACCACCCACCTCCTTCATCACTGGGCTTGTTCCTGAGATTCAGAAATTTTAATCTTTTAGTGTTCAACATCAAAGCACCTATTTCAGCATTTCCTGTAATAGTATATATAGTTTTTTGAAAAACCACAACATCATTAACACTCCATGAAGTTCCATCATCTCTTGAATAACTACCCCGGTTTGGTGTACTAGATTGGTAGACAATAGTCCAATTCGAATTACTAGATTGATAGACAAGCACGTCGTTTTTCGATCTAGCTACGATCACAAGAATAAACTCTTCTGGGTTTGCTTCGTCAAAAGCTAGGATGGGTTTTACATAAAAAAGATTCTCTTTAAATGGATAATCCCGTTCTGGGATTTTGATCACTTTTCCTGTAAAAGGATTTATGAGCAAATATTGATGATCACCTATCATTATCATGTATCCACTAGAAAATCCTTTAAGGGAGAACCCAGGACAAGAAGGAAGCAAAGTCCTGTACGTTCTTGATTCAGGTATGCTATAGAAAAAGCATGATCTGTTAACCTGATTTGTCTTTTGAAGAATCAATGGAGAATCAGACGCCATGAAATCACACCAAGTACTCCTCCAATCCTTGCAGACTTGCCCAAACGAACTTAGGTCTTTGATGTATAATAATTTCTTGGTAATTAGAGGAAGCACGTCTAAAGGAAGTTCAAGATGAGGTTCCTTCTCTTTTTGCTTTTTGTTTTTTATCAGCTTTTCTGGTTGTCACAAGGTAAGTAAACAATCAATGATGGTGAAAATAATAATATATTGATCTGAATATAAAAGTCTATTGATGTGAAACGAGTGACAAAATGATGGATAGATTCAAAAAGAATCCATAGGGGGGCAGGCACAGAGGAAGGCAATGCAAAAATTGCGTCATCTCTAACCCTTGAGCTTAATGGTAGAAAGTTCTAGAATGCTATTAAAAATTTACAATAATGACAACGATTCAAAATTATACTTACTTTCCTTTACCGAGAATCTGAATAAGGACATTGTTGGGGGTTGATATTAACAAGGTGGAAAAATTAAAGCAGATTGTCATTGAATAATACGGTCCCCTAGCTTTATAAAGAGATTGTGTACTGATGGCGTAATTAATTATTATCCTTTCCCGATATCTTACGTTAAAAAGATAGCTATATCATTATAATCTTTTTGAATTCATGGGTAAACAATATATATGATAAATATTTCCAATATATTTGGCCAAAACTTACTGCATATATACCTTTGAGTATATATATATATGATTATAATCTAAACTTGAAATCATGTTATTTTTGCTTAACAAAATTTAATATATTTTTTAATATTATTTCTATTTTCCCCGAACATTTATCTAATGAGTATAATATTTTTATTTTTATCACCCTAGTACCCTACCTCATCCCCAACTAAAATTTGTATTTCATTATATAAAATTAGACTCAAATAATTTTCAAAATTTTTAATCAATTTTACTCTTTTTGATACGATAATGAATGTTATTCTAGCATGTAGTTATGCTGACTTCTATTTATGAGTGGAAACTTTGTAGGATGCTAAATTTGTAGATTATATCTTAAAAGTATCAAATTAAAAATAAAAAGCGACAAAAAATGTTCTTTAATTTTTTTGTATTTTATTTATGATTTGCATTGGAATGTGGTCATATGTAAGGTTGTCAAACTCGCGAGTTTAAACAAATTCGTGATAGTGATGTAAATTCGTATCATGAACTCGAATCGTAAACTTGTAAGAGTTTAGTTTTTCCATTAAATAGATATTATTAGTATATAATTAAATAATTAAAATATAGAAAGTTGACAAAAATTTGATTAAAATATATTTTAAATCCAAATAATTGAAATTAAATCTATCAACATTCATAATTTATTGTATTTAACAAAAAAATTTCTCTAAAATTCATATATAAAGCCGTTGAGCATAATCAAATTGAAAAAGTTAACATGAGTTTAAGGGTGATTTAATACATTTTTGTAAGCTAGAAACGTAAAAATGGTAAACTTGGTGTATAAACTCATGAATTTAACCGAGTTTACAACACGAGTTTACCAACGACTCGACTCAATTTTATAAGTTAAAAATGTAAAAACAGTAAATTCGGAGAATCAACTCACGAATTTGACAACTGTAAGAAAAATATAGAGGGAGAGAGAGAACTGGCATACCGGGGCGAATCCATGTTCGGATCCATAATTATGCCCACACAATTATTAGACTACTAGAGCCTAATTGTGATTTGCACAGCAGATCACCAGAACCAGAAAGATGGTAGGAGAGAAGAGAATTGTCAGAAACCTCAATGACGGGGTGAATTGCAATTGAGGAGGCACACCCTATTTATAGTAGTTTATGGAGGCCACTAATTAGGAAACGTGTGCACTTCTTCTTGCCCTGCAAGACAGCAATTAATTGATTCTCAATTAATTTCCTAATTATGGTGATTTGTTCCTTAATTAACAAATCCATAATTATTGCTGAATTATTTCCTAATATGCAATTAATGCTGATTTTATTCTTATTTGATTAGGCTACTTATATCCTAATCAAATAGTCTGGCCTATCAAGGGCGGACTTGGACATAAAGTCCAACATCTCCCACTCACACTTGATGAGCCTCCCATCGTGCGTGCGTTACTCTTTCTTGTTTCATACTTGACGTCTTTCGTGACTGCGTGGGCAAAAACGTCTTGAAGATTTGGTGCTTGTATGACTAGAAATCCCTCATATCGGATCAGCATCCAAGGACACCCTTTATATATAACCGTAAGCTATATGTTCATTGCCTCATATGCCCCAGATTCTCCCATACATATTACTCATGGCATATCTAATCCCTCTCGAGTTAATATGTTGATTAACTCAAATTGCCTCCCACGCACATAGTATCCGCACTTACTAGCTACACATAGAGCCAGTAAGGGGTTGACCACATATACTAGCACATCTTTTGTATCTAGGAGTAAATCTTCCTTTTTGACTAAACATTAGTCCATCTTGACTTGGTCGCTTTCCTAGTTTTCACTTCTGACTGAATCGAGTGTGATCATGGAGCTTCAACTAAAGTAGCTGTCACCAAACCAAGCTTTCATGATGCCGCCTAAGTCTTAAGGGCATCGTGGAAGGATTCTTCCTTCCTGAGACTCACATAGTAGTGAACTAGAGATCTTTCACCCACATCTCATGTTGTAGTTTAACTCTTAAGCACATGCAATATGAATTGCATGCTACGGTGAATGGTTTGAGGTGTACGTCAATTTCTTTATCTTTCACCGTACAGACATTAGTTCCAAAATGTACTCAGCATTTGAACCATAACTTTCTTTTTCACAATATCTCTTTTATAATCTCATTTGTGAAAAAGAGTTCTTTGCCTGGCTACAGGTCTATATTCATGCTTTGATCCATTTTCTGTGTATATACACACATGTAGATCTCATCTCAGTCTAACTGAGGTGACTCAAACGCAACGATTCTTCTTAACATTCTCATGGTAATCATTTGCTTGTCTTACCTTCCAATGCCTCAGCAAAACTAATTGCTCTGTTTCCTATGGCTAATTGAATGAGTTATATTTTCTAGTTAAAATGGCCACTTTTAGTTCCTCTATTGCCCCTTCTATTTTTCACTTAATCTTCTTTATGGTCATTAGTACTGATATATAATGCCGCTGATTAAACCAGAAAAATGACTCGAGAATATGTAACCCCTTACCTTCGCAGCCGATAATATGGTTAAAAAACATGCCATAAATTATGTGAGAGACCAAAGAATAATTTAAAACTTGTTCGAAATCCTAACTTCAAGATAGGATTTGGGCCTATGGTAAAGAGGGTTTCTTTTTTTTTTTCAAAACTTTTCACAATCTGTTTTAATCAGGTCTTATGCCTACATTTCAAAACTACTTGGCCTGTTCAGTACCGATCCATTCATTCATATCAGAATACTCAACGAAATTCCCGACGTCACGTGGGTTTCAATCTTTAACTATAAGATCCCACAGGGTATATTCGCCCATTTACAAATGGGGATTACAATAATAGCTTTCACTGTATTCACTTCCACAGCATCACAACAACTTTCACTGTCTTCATAATGGCATAAACAACAACAGCTTTCGCTGTATTCACTTCTATGGCATTACGACAGCTTTCACTATGTTCACAATGGCATAAACAACAATAGCTTTTGCATTCGTCACAATTCAATGATAAGCACAAACATACAATGTATTATACATGATATAAAAGAAAGAGTCACTACCTTGTTCTTTCCGTTCCTGCTCAGGCACTGGTTTCTTATACTCAAGGCAGATATCAAATCCTATAAATCATAAGCAAGGACAATGAATTATTCCCTATTCCAATTCTTAAATAACTATAAAACACTTGGGGTTGGTTATCATTTGGGTCCCTTAGGTGGCTATGATAAGCTTAAACAAAAGCCCAAAAGGGTTGGGAAGAGCTAGATTAGAACCCACCTTTAAAAAGTCCAAGATGATGAAATTTGGGGTTGGTCAAGGCCAAAAATCCCTTGGCCGTGGCTAAGAAATGGTCAGAAACATTTTGGTTGCGGCCAAGAACCTTTGGCCGTGGTCAAAAATAGGTCAGATACATTTGGGCCGCAGTCAAGAAAAATCCTGTTTCTTGGTAGAATTTTAAAAAATCATAACTAATTCTACAAAAATCAAAATGAGTTGATTCCAAGTTCTGTAGAAAACTATTTAAGTCCTTTATGCAGAAAAAATATGAAATACTGCCATTTACAACCACAAAAATATAGAATCCAACGAATTGCCATATTGTTCCAGAATTAAGTCCAGTTTCAACCTCAAACTTTGAAAATACATAACTTCCAGCACACACATCAAAATGTCAGCCATAATATATCAAATTAAAGTTTGGATGTCTAACACTTGTCTAGAAAGTTTAAAAATTTTTAGACACCATTTACTTATTCAAAACTACTATGCAATCCAACTGCCCTATATAGAGTTTACACTTGATAGAATTTCCAATTTTCAACCAATGTTTCTAATGGTCTAGAATTCGCAACCAAGACTACTCCCTACAAAATTTTTCACATGGAATCCAATGGAAACATCAAAACAACTAAATTCAAAATTCCTTTAACATGTTCTATTTTCAACACCAATTCAACACAAAACCTCAAAATCACCAAACTCACATTCAATACTCAAATTCATTCCATTTAGCCAATAGACACCATAAAGACGCCATGAACTCACTTGCACCCTAATTACATGAAAATTAGGGAAAATTTCACAAGCTAAGGTACTCAACGAATAACCACAATATATATTTCAAAAGATAGCTTTTGCCTACCTCTTCCTCTTCATTTAGTTGATTCTTTGATTCTCTAAGCTCTAGCTTTTCTTGGATTCACGAAACACCTCTTCTTGAAAATCTAAAGCCATACAAATGAAGCTTACATCAAGAGGAACAATATTAGAGAAGAGGTTTTGAGCAATAAGAGTCATCTACAAGGTTAAAATGGCTCACCTTCACCTTGAACTCTTCTCTTTCCTCCTCTTGAGCTAGCCAAAAATAAGAGAGCTTGAAGAGAGAGAGATATGGTAAGATCAAATTTTTGCCCCCTCACACACACTTAACCAACTTTGCAAGGAAAAAGGAAAGGGAGTTGAAATTTTTGACTTTTCAACTCTTTGCTTGACATCATCTTTTGTTTCTTTATTTCCTTAACCCTTGACCATGAGATTTCCACCGAACTATGGCTCTTGAATGAGCTAAAAGGCTTCTTAAACTCATGATTTTTACCTCCATTTATATTACTTTTAGCATGATATATTTGACCAAAGTCAAAATGCCTTCATATGCTTTAATTGTGAGCCAAATATCATTTTCTCTTGCCCATGTATCATCTCCTCAAAACTCAACCCAAAAGCTAATAAGTATGTGTTTACTCTTATTAGTCCACTCAGCTATTTAGTCACAACTCTTACTCTTTTAGTTGATACTCAATTTCTTCTTTAATACTGATTAATCGGCTGATAAATGTCTTTCTTCTCGTTTTGCCCTTGACTATGACACTTTCAACTAGATTATTACTTAACACATTATTTGACCCTCCATGCGCCCTTCCCTTTACTTTTATTTCCACTTAAGCTTTTTTACCATGATTGAGCTTAAATACTAGGTTTGGGCACTTTCTGCTACTAATTCGGGTCATTCAGGTCAATACTCATACTGTATTCTCCAAAAGTGTTCGACTAACATTCATTACATCCACTTTTGGGGTCATGAGCTCGTATTCACATTTTGGTTCATTACAAATAGGCTGTACAATGATTGAATAATATTGTAAGGAAGGGCCACTATGCTTGCGGTTTGTGAAGGTCAAGCTCTTAAGCTATCATCCTTCATCAACTACATTAGTGTAAAGGCAAAAACCAACATTCCTATCATGTTGGGTCAATAGGGTAAGGGAAAGAAAGAGTACTCAAATGCTATTTGGAACAATATCAGGGTAAGATATATATGCCTACTAATTACTTGTAAAAAATGTTAACTTGAATTCTGTGCTTTGTAGTTTGCATAGATATGATATAAATGACAATTAGAAGGGATTGGTCATCGACAAGGCTAGGCAAGCACTATGAACATTCCGTCATATATAGACAAAGGCATATTTGTAGAATCCAAAAGAGGCCGATGAGAGAAAAGTTCTTAAGGAACTTCGGTCTACGATCAAGGGGGATGAGTAGAGAGAATTTGTCATCTCACATTGCCAATCATCATTCCAATTAATATTTATTTGCAAATCATAAGGCTTGCATGAATCTGTTTAATATTAACTAGAGTATTGTTCATTTTTTGTAGACAATAAGCCAGAAAAATAAGGAGAGGGTGAAGAAGAATAGGCATCCCTACAGGGCAAACCAAAAGGGTATGCTTATATTGCTCAAGAGTTATCTTCTAAGAGCAAGGATAGTATTAGACCTCCCCATTATGAACTTTGGTTCCTGGCGATGCAAAATAAAGATAGCTCTTATGACAATCCTTAGGTGAAATGCTAAGTATTAATATTAGTCCCAATTTATGGAAGTAACAGCTTCAATTAACTATCAATATTAATATTATTGTTAAATACGCAACAAGCCATGTCCCAAGAAATTACTACACAAGGCTGTCTTTCTGCAAATGAGGATGTATTAGCCAAGAGATTGAGGCTTGACTATCCCAATGAGAACGTATTTGTTTTGTCAGCTTTAAATTGATAGAGATAAATGTTATCGTCACCGGAAGCCTAGAAGAAATAACATGGATGAAAAATATGAAAAGCTCCAGAAATAATGCAATGAAATGCAAAAACAAATAATGTTTCTCACATAAGAGCTGATGAAATATGTATTACAAACCAAGGGGAAATGGTAGCCCAAGTATTAAAGGTAGCAACACATTCCTACTCATGATCTACCTTAGGGATTGATAGATGTTGAATGTTTTTCTAATAGCCTTGGATGCCATACAGTTGCAACAGCCATATGTTTAACATCCTAGAGGATAACATGATTAATAATGAGCCTTTGTCTTGTGAGAATGTGAAGATAACATCAATACCAAATTAGACCCTAAATATCAGCTCACTGTGGTCACCAAAGACACAAAAATAGTGCGAGGGGCAATGTGTAACTTTGTTGCATGACCTTGCCATCTAGTTGAAGTATGCAAGCTACCTAAGAAGTCCAAGCCTACCCATTTAGTTCAAGACCCCCAATCAATCCTAGAAGATGAAGCATCCCACTCCCAGTGATCAATCTTGGCAGAAGTCATTCTTGCAGAATAAGCTCATTGGTTAATATGCTCAAAAGTCCCTTAAGGAGCTCTCTGAAAAATTCTTCACTTCAAATGTGAACAGGTTTCTGATGATCTAAATTGAGAAAGAGATCTTCAACCAATAAGATTCACATGAATCTTTAAGCCAAGATCTTGTTTCTAAGGTCCTAAAGAAGGAGATGGCATGTACAAGCTCTATCAACTTCTTTATCAGGTATTTCAATTATGATTAAACAATTTACTACTTAGAACTTGGACTATATTTTGATATGTTGGTTTGGTATTACAGGCACCTATACCATAATTACATCCTCCCCCACTACCTCTAGGATAAGATCAAGTCCATCCACCCTAACAATGTTAAGCAATTGGTTGATGGCATAAAGGAAGATGTGAAGTAATCTCAAGCGAGGTTTATGCTATGGGAGATGAATTCATTAGGAGGGCGCTGCATAAAAGCGAACTTACTTCTTAGTACCCTACATTCAAGGGTAGGTATATCATTAAATTTTGTTAACTTAGTTTTTATTTATTTTGTAATTGTCTTGACTGTGTGATCTATTATTGTACGTAGGGGATATTAGATGCTCATAGTGATTAATTCATTGAGCAAAAAGATTTGGTACTATGACCCCATGAGTGGGATTTTGAAAAGAGACCATAGATGCAAAAGACATTCAACCAGTAAGTTATTCATTCATCATCTCTTATAATTCAATTTAGCTTGCATATGTTTCTATGTATATAATTTTTTATTGTATATTCTCATAGCAGTGTGCAACTACCACTTGTAAACATGTAGTTTATATATGACTAACAACTAGCGGTGTACACCAATGACTATAACATTAAATTGAAGCATACATATAGTTTATATATGATTGACTCACAAATTTTTCTTCTAATTTATTTATAGTGCCCATGACAACTAAACAATAGCAACACTTGTGGGTACTACAGATGCAATTCGTGAAGGACATAATCACACATGGTCTTAAAAATATTGCTCCTAGTATGGTATATTATATACTCAATTCATTTGTATATACATTCAATCAACTATATATATATATATATATATATTACAATATCTAACTTCATCTATGGTTTCCTTTTACGCACTATATTTTTATGCGTCCTACATGAAGTTTACCCAGTCACAAATGGAAGAAGGGGTTGAAGAATTGGCAGCATCTTTGCAACTTCAGTAGGAGGGTGAAACTGCCTGCTATGAATGACTGTAAATTTATATATACTGATTTGATTGTTTTAAAATTTTTGTTTGAATATTATGATAGTTGTTTACATGTGCTTGTTATTTATTATCATAGCATTTCACATATCATGGTCTCACCAAGCTCAATACAAAACATATGTTATATTATAACCATTATAATAGATACTGAATAAATCATGGTTTGGAATTGTTATGTATCTATACGGACCATATATAATGCCCGCATATATGACGGTTCGGAACTGTGATTTATGGTCAATAATAAGCGTCATAAAAGGCCTTTTCTATAGTAGTGATAATACCTTCAATCTATCTTTTTAACTACATTGGGTCATTTTCACTACTACAGATTTAAGCATTTATAATGCCTGCTATATAATGGTTATAGCTAATAAATGTCATGTATGTTAGGGTAGAGGTTGCGCAGGGATGCACAATACTTAAAAGTAATAGTTAAGTATGCTTACATCATGTATTGCAAGGCAGAATTCATGAAAACACAAAAATAACAGTCGTAGTTAATAACCGTCCTTTATTTAGTGACAAAAGTGATGATTCTTTTGAAATAACCATTATGTAACACTTACAAATAATTCGCCTTCAACCTTATATTAGCAAAAACACAAATATAATGACTATGTCAATTGACCATAACGTATGAATAACAAAAATGACATTTTATAATAAGGAACCTTCCAGTAAAGTACAAATCTAAAAAGCACCTTTTCAAAACCTCATTTCATTCAACACCAAGTACTAGTTCTCCTAAAGTTAAATATTTTAGAATGAAGTATTTATTTTATTCATAGTACTTTTCTAAAAAGCACAATTTCATAACCTCATCCTTCTCTCCCTCATCATGGTCAAACATCGGAGAGCTTATCCCAATGCTCGCCTTCCTCCTCCTCGTCCTTCTCCACCATTACCACCACCACTTCCATAAGCTACTCCCCCTCTTACTCCTCCTCCACCACCACCACCTCCTTGTAATGACCCAATTTGGGATTAAGGGCTAATGGCTATTATATTGATTGTAATTAGTGTAATTAAACACTTTTGGGAGGACTATGATGTAGATTTGATATAAGTGTATTTAGTGATTAGAGATTAATGGTTGAGATTTATTGACCATGAGTCGGAATCCTATGCTTTACGTTTAGGTGAGCTCATGGTGGAAGGAAGAAGATGTTGACATGTGGCATAGTATGAACCATTGGATGTGGCATAAGGGACAAAAATCCACTTTTCTCTCTCCCTTCTCTCTCTTTTTCGGTGGAGTATGGGCAAGGGAAGTGTACACACTTCATCATCATCATCATCTCCATCTCACATCTCTCATATTCTCTCACTTCCTTCTCCCATTTTCAGTGACCTTGAAGCTAGGAAAGATGAAGAGAAAGCTTTGATTTTGGGTGAGTAATGATCCTCCTAAGCTTAAATCCTCTTCACTAATTTTGTTCATAGTGTTAAGAGCTTAATTGTGGTAATTTCAAAATCTTGAAAGGTGGTGATTTGAATGTTGGATGAAATTGAAAGTTGGAGAATCAAGATTCAGGATTTGGGAAAGTGAAGAGGTAAGCATTTAATACTTTTTGATATATATGTTATGGGTTTTGGATAAGTTTGAGAAATTCTGGAAATTTGCCCTGGTTTATGGTAATTTTGGAATGTGTGAATTTCATAGTGGTTGATGTTTGGATTAGTTCATTGTGAGGTTCTTTGATATTGGATATAGTTTTGAAGTTTGGGAGTGATTTGAATGAATTTGGGAGTTGTGTGTGTCATAGAGACCCAAGGGCATAAATTGTGGTTAAAATGGTATTTGGGTGTTTTAGAGGTTACCAATGGGTTCCCTTAGTCATTTTGAGTGGTAATAAGCTTTGTGTGGAGTTTGGGAACCATCAGGTTAAGTTTGGTAAATCTGGGAAGTTTCTATTAATTGTTGCGATCTGGCAATCTGATAGCCTCACTTGAGTGAGGGAGGAACTCACTCGAGTGCTGCGTGTATTTTCTATTTCTGCGTAGTGTTTTTCTTGGGTTCTCATAAAGAGGGCTCGAGTGTACTTCCTTCGCCGCGAGTGATGTTGGTGATCACTTAAGTGAGTATGAGATTGCTCCAGTGATGGCGTGTGTTTAAAAGTTAGGGTTGCTCTCAGGTTGTCACTCGGTGGTTGATGTCCAAGAGTGTGTTCTGACACTCAAAAGTAAAGCCTTATCACCCGAGCATTGGGGGGTATGCTCAAGTGAGCTTTTCCCTCTGATGATTTCATGTGCTCTCGGGTTGTCACTTCTTGTTTTGCATTTTCAGGGACTCGAGTGGGATTAGAGTCATCACCCGAGTGCAAAGCCTTCTACTCTAGTGATGTGAGCACTTTTTGGCCGAAGTAGCTACTCACTGTCAAACACTCGCGAGTGAGAGCCGTTCTCACTTGGGCACTAGTCTTCTATCACTCGAGTGAGGTCATCTTCACTCGAGTGAGCCAGCCAAAAATCACTTTTTTTGCCTTTCAAAAAAGGGGTCTTCAGGGTAGTTTCTCCTAACGCTCTAGGCATATGTTTAGGCCTCTATTAGTCACCTAAAGAATGTTAGGAAAGATTCAGGTAGTGACTCCTCTCTTATACTTTATGTAAATGTATTATATGTTTTCCTATCATGCATTGTGTGCTGCTGCTGCTGCTGCTTTGAGATGTATTGAGATACATTATGGAGCTTTGTGCATTATGGAGCATTGTGCCTTGTGATACTTGTGATTTGAGATACTTTGTGCTTTGGGATGCTACTGCATAGTGATTACCGTGTAAGCGGGCATTGTGAGCTGGCATAGTGATTACCGTGAAAGCTAGTATAGTGTTTGCAGTGAAAGCTGTCATTGTGATTACCGTGAAAGCGGGCATAGAGCATTGTGATACAGCTGTGAGTGCTGTCGTCTGTGGCGCGAGCTATAGATCAAATTGTTGCTGATGATGCTGGTGAATATGATACATTACATGCCTTGTGTTTATATATTGTATGAGTGATTTGATACTGCTGGGATTCTTTAGAATCTCACTCTTTCCAAATGACTAACATTTTCAGATAGGGCAAGTGGCTCAAAAGGGAAGCGGCCGACCAAGAGTGGTTAGGGCTTTAGGGATATTTTTCATTTTGGATGTTGGTTATCTAGTTAGATTTTGGGATTACTGTATGTATATGAGATGTATATAACAATTTTGGATATGTAATCCCCATTTTGGGAAACCTTTAAACCCATTCTTTATATATAAGTAACCCAGGGTTGCCAAGATTCTTGTTACACACTCTAATATTTATTGTGTGATATAACTGCACAGGTAATTGTATTCGAAAGTGAATGTGAGACAAGATGAAACTTGTTTATAAACGTTTTGCTTGACACCCCATCTCTTGGAGATGAGTGATTATAAATGTGATTTTGTCTTATTGGTCTCTATTTCACTTAAATTTCATAATCCGGATATAATTACTTTGAGGGGGTTGCATTTTTTGTATTAGAGCTGCAGTTCCTAGCAAGGGTAGGTTGCTAGGATAGCTACCATAGTATGGTCTTAGTGATAGAAAGTTATCGGTGAATAATCGTTGTATACATATATCTGTTCTGGTTGTGTGGATATATGTGCTTTGTGAAATTATGTGTATACTATGATTATTGGATTAATGGGGTGAGTTCTTTATAGAATGAAAAGAACAATAAAAGGTCACCCCAAAGTACAACAAGAAAATCCTGAGGTAGAGGTTTTCAATGAGAATCCATCGGACCCGTTGCAAGAAATGATGGGGTTGATTCGGGATCAGCGGGATATGATTGGTGAGCTGCGTGAAGAGCTCAGAGCTGAGAAATCAAAGAATAATAAGGGCCAAGGTTAGTCTACTAGGGAGGAAATTTAAGAGCAGACTCAAGAGGGGATGCATAAAGAAGAAACGGCTGAAGGGTCGGCACGACCACTTGAATCACCTCTTCGTGCTAGACAAAATCCTGAATCATATGGAGTCCCAGCTAGAGAAGAAATCGATCTTCAGTTTTGGATCTCTAGATTCTGTAAGCACCTACCTCCAGCATTCAAGGGGAAATTTGATCATCAGGTGGTTGAAGATTGGCTGAACCGTCTTGAGAAGATTTTTGAGGTCTTAGAGTGTCCTTCAGAGGTAAGGGCTCGATTAATAGTGTATAAGCTTGAGGGAGATGCAGACTACTGGTGGAAGAATATTGCTTTGTCCTTTCGGAGCAAGAACATACCATTGACCTGGGAAGTATTCCTGCAACATTTCAACGAGAAATATTTTCCCAAGTCGGTGAGGCTTGAGAAGGAGACCAAGTTCTTGAATATCAAGCAAGGGGGCACGGAGTCGTTTGATGAGTCCTTGTCCCATTTCGTCCGCTTATCTCGGTATTCATCTTATTTATGAAAGATGGACGAGGAGGAGTTGAGCTCGGACTTGCTTATACGAGGTTTGAGGTATGATATGAGGGAGATAATAGCCACCCATCAGTTTTTTGAGTTTAATAAGGCAGTTGAGGGATGTCAGATTATAGAGAGCAATCTAAGAGAGTTGTATCCGGCTAAGCTTGCTAGTGGTCATAGTGAGCCCAGTAAAGGCAATACTTCTCAGAAGTGAAAGGGCTCGGGATCATTCTCATATAGAGTTAATGGTAAGAAGCCTTATCGGTTTGGGAGCCAAGATCAGCAAAGAGCTCCGTTGAATGTGGATAGACAAGACCATAGCAGAGACCGAGGACGGAGGGCTGAGTATTTGCTATAACTTATGAGGTAGCCCGAAAATCCCCAGAACTAATACAAGGCACAGTTCTTCTTAATGGATGTGTTACAAGCTTTGTTTGACTCGGGTGTAAGTCACTCCTTTATTGCATATGATTGTGTGAAGCGCCTGGGTATGAATGTGCATAAATTACCATTCGATTTGATTGTGTCAACACCGATGGGTGTGAAGACTATAACTACAGAAGCCTGTTTAAATTGTGTTGTAACTGTTGAGGGCCATGAGTTTGTGGTAGATCTGATTTGTTTACCGCTTTTCCAATTGGAAGTCATTTTGGGTTTTGATTAGTTAAGAGCCAATAATGTGTTATTAGATTGTGGGAATAAGAGGATAGTATATCCTATTTCTCATAGCATTGAGGACAAGAATGTCGAACTAAATTTCCTTTCAACAGCTAAGGCTGAGAAATATTTGAAAAAGGGTTGTCAAGGGTATATGGTTTTCTTTTCTGTACAAGGAGAGACCAGTGAGTCTTTGAGTAGTATACCCGTAGTGAATGAATTCCCTAACGTATTTTTGGATGAATTAAGTGGATTACCTCCGGAGAGGGAAGTTCAGTTTTCTATTAAAATTGTGCCTGGAGCTGGTTCTATATCTAAAGCCCCATATCATATGGCCCCAAATGAAATGGCAGAACTGAAGAAGCAGATTAAAGATTTTCTTGAAAGAGGGTTTATTAGACCCAGTGTGTCACCTTGGGGAGCTCCAGTTTTGTTTATGAAAAAGAAAGACGGGAGTCTTCATTTGTGTATCGACTATAGAGAGTTGAATAAGATTACCGTCAAGAATGAGTACCCTCTCCCTAGAATTGATGACCTGTTAGATCAACTATTCTGTTTGTATGTATTTTCAAAGATTGATCTAAGGTCAGGGTATCATCAGCTGCTAGTGAAAGTAGAAGATATTCTGAAGACTACTTTCCAGACCAGGTATGGTCATTATGAATTCTTAGTGATGCCGTTTGGGTTAACCAATGTGCCTATTGTTTTCATGGATTACATGAACTGTGTATTCCGACAATACCTAGATCAGTTTGTTGTTGTATTCATTGATGATATTTTGATATACTTTAAGAGTAGAGAAGAGCATGAGCATTATTTGAGAATTGTGTTAAATACTTTGTGTGAGAAGCAGCTCTATGCCAAATTGAGTAAGTGCGAGTTTTGGCTATCAGAAGTGAAATTCTTAGGCCATGTTATCTCGCAAGAAGGGGTCTCTGTGGATCCCAGTAAAGTGGAAGCAGTACTGGATTGGAAAAGGCCAAAAACTGTTACAGAGGTACGCAATTTTTTGGGTCTTACTGGCTATTATCTGAGATTCATTCAGAATTTCTCTGGTATTGCTTTGCCGATGACCAAGCTCACGAGAAGAGATCAACTATTTGTGTGGGATGAACATTGTGAAAATTGCTTTGTGGAGCTGAAACAGAGGTTGACTATGACACTTGTGTTGATTTTTCCTAATCCCAGTTTGACATATGTTGTGTATAGTGATGCCAATGGGCAGGGATTAGGGTGTGTCCTTATGCAGTAGAGACGTGTGGTGGCCTACGCCTCTCAACAGCTCAAACCTCATGAATTGAACTATCCCACTCATGATTTAGAGCTTACGGCCATTATGTTTACATTGAAGATTTGGCGTCATTACCTGTATGGTGTGACTGTAGAATTGTATTGAGACCACAAGAGTCTCAAGTATCTGTATGATCAGAAAGAATTTAATATGAGACAACGGTGCTGGATGGAGGTTCTTAAAGACTACAACCTAGAAATCAAATATCATCCAGGTAAGGCAAATATAGTCGTTGATGCTCTTAGTTGAAAGACTGTGCTTGTGGCAGCTATGATGGTACAAGAGGGGAAGCTGATTGCTGATTTTCATGATATGAATTTGTCAAACCAGATCATCTATGCCAACTATACTGTTTCCCAAGGGGAAAGTGACTTGAGAGCTGAGATTGAAGAGGCTCAGAGGCAAGATGGTTGGATACAACGTAATCTAGCTAGAATTGAGCGGGGAGAAGCTCAGGGCTATGATATATCGCCTAGTGGACTTGTTCGCTACCAGAAAAGAATTTGTGTTCCATGTAAGGCGAAGTTGAGACAGAAAATCTTAGATGAGGCGTATAAAAGCCAGTATACTCTTCATCATGGAATGACCAAGACGTGTTAGATCCCAAGTTTTGATGATAACAAAAAGTCAATTGTGTACAAATCATGCTTTGATATGTGTAAGAAAAGTTTACAAAGTTACCAAATGCATATAACAGTGTTTTCTGGTATCTGCTGAGAAAATGAAATGGTGTGCTCGAGCAGAGGTTTTGCGCTCTAGCATAGATCCCTTCTGTGCTCGAGCAGGTGCGAGTGAAAGCCAGAAAGTGTTAACCCAAGAGGCATGCCACTGTTATATTCCATGATTCACTTGAGCACTGGAGTTCTCACTCGATCAGAGAAGTCATTCTCACTCAAGCACATGCGAGTGAAGGTCCGCGAGTGCTTGGCCGAGAGCAAATATTTTCATGCTTCCTTGATTCACTCGAGCAGAGACATCAATGCTCGAGCATGAGTATTCTGTGCTCGAGCAAGGTACTGCGAGTGTTTGGCCGAGAGTCATGAACTTCAGAGAAGTGCAAGTGTGCTCGAGCACAACCTTATATGCTTGAGTGATACATCAACACTTGCGAGTGAAAATTCTATCCCTCTCCAAATCTAATGCGAGTGCTTGTTTAAAAGGTATATTACTTGAGAATATTCTTGTCACTCGAGCAGGAGTCTATGTGCTCGAGTGAAGGCCCACATCACCTACGAGTGATAATTTCATCCCTCTGAAATCCTGATGCGAGTGTTGGTATTGAGAGCATATTCCTGGAGAATATGCGTCTCACTCGAGTAGTAGTGTGTGTGCTCGAGTGAGGGTCCACATCACCCGCGAGTACAAAATCTCACTCTTGTTAAAATGATGTACGAGTGATATCCAGAAGAGAAACTCCCAGTGTAAAATACAGGATCACTCGAGCAGAAGGTGTTGTGCTCGAGTGAGACCCCATATCACTCGCGAGTGAGAATTCTGACTCCCTGAAATCCTATGCAAGCACAACCCGTGAACTGAAGCATATGAAGGAAAATGAGCAGATCACTCGAAGTGAGCCTTTCGTGCTTGAGTGATGCTCTGCCAGATCACCAAAATACCAAGTCTCACAACGTTCAATCCGATTATGGTTTATTGTTAATTATTCATATCATCATTACTTATTATCATTATCTAACATTATTTTGACTGTTTTATAAGTGTGATACAAGAAGTTGAACGTTTGAAATTAATTGTTACGGAGAAAGTCAACTAACGGCAGACAACATGATTACAGACACGCTCGTACCTACCGCATTCAAAGTATTCAAACATGCGCGTGTCTTTCTACAGGTGCTAAGTCCCGCTCCTCAAATGATGATAACTCAAAACGGGCAAAAACTGAACATCTATAAATACAGAGATTCAGAGAACGTCAAAAAAACACGAAGTACAAGAATTCACAAAGCTTATACACGAGTCTCTGCTATTCATCATTTTCTCTGTATACTTATTGATCTTCAGTGTTTATTCATTTGCTCTGTAAGAGAGTCTTCATACAATTCAAATTATATGTTTATTTGATCTCAAGGTATTGGGACCTTGAGAGGGTAGATTTTCTTACAAGAGAAGCAGTTGAGAGAATTCCTTGTTGAACCTTCCATTCATAAGTCTTATAAGATACAAGCAGGAGAGAACGTTGCTGCTCGTAAGACTTACAGTGGTGTAAGCAGGAGAGAACGTTGCTGCTCATAAGCCTTGTATACATAAGCAAGTGAGAAAGGTCATAGGTTGTTTTTCTGTACTTAAGACTTGTCGTAAGGGGGAGAGAAATTTCTTAGTAAGAGAATATTTCTGCTCGTAGTCCTTTCAAGGACAATTGATGTTTTGTGGCGTTCTGAGAGCCCATTGAATCTTGGAAGTATAGTGTAAATCTCAGTAGGTCTTGATCTCTGAGGACTGGACGTAGGCCTGTTTGTTAGGCCGAACCAGTATAACTCTCTGTGTCCAAATCTTCTCAACTCTACTCTGTCTACTATATTTTTCATATTTCCACTTCAAACGAAAAATTTATAACATCACCCAATTCACCCCCCTCTTGGGTGAAGCTTGCCTCTTTCATTTAGTATCAGAGCCTAGTCTTCTCCAAAGAGTCTAACAGCTTGAGAAGGATCCGACAAATGGCAACAATGGGTGAAAACATTCTTCCAGACGGAGCTTCAATCACTAGACCTCCTGGTTTTGCTGGAGAACATTTTTTCGTTCTGGAAAGCTAAATTCAGAGTGTTCGTGATGGCCAATAAGTACAGATTGTGGAATGTTATACAAGATGGTGACTATGTTCCAATGAAGAAAATCGAAGATAGAGCAGTTAGAAAGAGCCCAGATGAGTTTGACGAGAATGACAAGAGGTTAGTAACATTAAATAGTAAAGCTATTTTAATGATACAAAGTGCTCTTAGTCAAAAAGAATATTTTCGTATATCTACTCTACCAACTGCCAAATATATGTGGGATGCTCTTGAAATTGCTCACGAAGGAACATCTGGAATCAAAGAAAATAGAATCAATACTCTAATTACAGAATATGATTTATTTCGTATGAAATCCAGAGAAAGCATATCAGAGTTCGAACTCAGGTACACTCATCATGTTAATCAATTATCTGCTCTTGAAACGTTTGATCAAAATTCCCAGGTAAGAAAGATTCTTAATATTCTTACGAAAGAATGGGAAGCAAAGGTGACAGCTATCGAAGAAGCTAAAGGAGAATCTATGAGATCCGTAGCTGCTCTCTTTGGAAGTCTTTTTGAATATGAAGGTAAGTTGAGATTCAAAAAGGAACTTGAAGAATTCGATGATAAAAAGAAAAAGGGAGTTGCACTCAAAGTTATCAAAGAAGAAGAAGAATCTTCCGAGAATAAAGATGTTCTAAATGATGATGAAATGGGAATGATCGTGAGAAAATTCAAGAAATTCTACAGAAGAGGTCAAAGGAATTTCAAGAACTATCAAGGTGGACAAAGCAAGAAAGAAAATAAAGAACAACAGATAATATGCTATGAATGTGGGAAACCTGGACACATCAAATCTGAATGCTTCAGAAACAAAGACAAAAAGAAGCTGAAAAAGAAAGCATATATATCATCCATATGGGGTGATAGTTCGTCAGACGAAGAAAGTGACAACGACGAAGTAGCCAATCTATGCTTGGTAGCTAAGGAAGAAGAATCAGACTCTGAGGTAAGTGATTCTGAATCTTCCTATGATGAATTGTTATCTAAATATAATGCATTGCATACAGAATATATCAAAGTAGCTAAAGAAATGGTTAGCTACAAGAAGAAAGTAAAAGAATTAGAAAGTACTGTCATATCATCATATGAAATGTGTAAAGAGAAAGATAAGAAAATAGATGATTTAACGAAAACTATTGAAAAGTTCACTAAAGGAAGTGAAACTCTTAAGGTTATTTTAAATTCTCAGAAAGTTTCATTTGATAAATCTGGAATTGGATATAATTCTGTTCATAATAAGAATAAAGGATATAAGAGGAATAGTAGAGCATATCTTAAATATTTTAGGAATTCTGTGCATGCATCAAATCCATTTGCATCATGCAATTATTGTAACAGGAAAGGACATTATACTTCATCATGCTATTTCAAAAAGGGACAAATTGTTGGAACATATAAATAGGTTCTGAAAGGGACACATACATCACATACTAACCACAAAGGACCCAAGAAAATATGGGTACCTAAAACCTGATCATTCTATTCTAGGTATGTCTCAAAGCATCTCGAGCGAACAAATGATATATTGATAGTGGATGTTCAAGACATATGACTGGTGACAAAAATAAGTTCACTATGCTAGAGACTAGATAAGGAGGAAAGGTAACATTTGGAGGTAATCAATCTGGACGTATTACTGGAATTGGTGAAGTGGGAAAATCTGATGGTGTTCAAATCAGCGGAGTGTATTATGGTGAGGGATTATGCCACAATCTCCTAAGTGTAAGTCAAAGCACTGACAAAGATAACTGGGTGATTTTTGACTCAAAAGAATGCTTGATAGTGAACAAGAAAGATCTGCCACTAAACAAAGAGTCTATCAAAGCAAAGATCCGAGCTCAAAGGGACGGTAACTGTTATACTATTGATTTAAATTCAAATTCTCTTGAAAATTGTTTTCTTAGTCGATCAGAGGAAAGTTGGTTATGGCATAAGCGTCTGGCTCATGTCAATATGAATCAACTTGATAAATTGATTAGAAAAGATTTAGTTGTTGGTCTTCCCAAACTCAAATTCAAAGATAATATGATTTGTGACGCATGTCAGAAAGGAAAACAAACTAAATCATCTTTTAAAACAAAGTATGAGATTTCTACTTCAAAACCTTTACAATTACTTCATATGGATTTGGTAGGACCTACAAGAGTAAAAAGTTTTGGAGGAAATTTATATATGTTAGTAATTGTTGATGATTTTACAAGATTTACATGGACTATATTTATTACTTCAAAAGATGAAACTTTTACTGAATTTATCATGTTTGCCAAAAAGGTTCAAAATGAGAAAGGTATTTCTATTGTTTCTATTAGGACGGACTATGAAGGAGAATTTGATAATCAACTATTTGAAAACTACTGCAACAATGAAGGAATATATCATAACTTTTCTGCTCCTAGAACACCTCAACAAAATGGAGTAGTAGAAAGAAAGAACAGAGTTCTTACAGAAATGGCAAGAGCATTACTTAATGAAAAAGAAATGTCACAAGTGTTCTGGGCAGATGCAATGAGTACTGCATGCTACATCTCAAACCGTGCATACATTCGTAAATCTCTTGGAAAGACGCCATATGAACTTTACAAAGGAAGAAAGCCAAATCTTGCTCATCTACATATCTTCGGGTGTAAGTGTTTCATTCACAACAATGGTAAAGAAAATTTAGGTAAATTTGATTCAAAGTCTGATGAAGGTATATTTCTAGGATATTCTAATAGAAGTAAGGCTTATAGAGTTTTCAATAAAAGAACATGTACTGTTGAAGAATCTATTCATGTTGTGTTTGATGAAATTGAATCTCAGACAAAACTTATTGATGAAGAAGAAATAGATTCAATCAAGAAAAACAAATCTATTTCAAAACAAGATGATTTTGAAACAAATGATTTTCAAAATTTAGAAGATGTCGATGATCATACTCAACCAAAAGCATGGAGACATATGAAGGATCATCCAATTGATCAAGTTATAGGAGATATTCATGAAGGTGTCAAAACCAGAAATAGAATTCTCAATGAGGTAACTTTCTCTGCTTTTATTTCTGAAATTGAAGCTTCTAACATAGAAGAAGCTTTATCTGACAATGATTGGGTGATTGCTATGCAAGAAGAATTAAATCAATTTCAAAGAAATCAAGTTTGGGATTTAGTTCCTCGACCTAAAGATCATACGGTTATAGGGACTAAATGGGTTTTCAAAAACAAACTTGATGAATCAGCAATCATTGTGAGAAATAAAGCAAGATTAGTAGCCAAAGGCTATAATCAAGAAGAAGGTATTGATTATGAGGAAACATATGCTCCAGTGGCAAGACTGGAAGCAATACGAGTACTCTTGGCTTTTGCTTGCATTAAAGGTTTTAAACTTTATAAAATGGATGTGAAAAGTGCTTTTCTAAATGGTTATATTATGGAGGAAGTATATGTAGAACAGCTTCGTGGTTTTGAAGATGAAACAAAACCTGATCATGTCTTCAAACTTAAGAAAGCTTTATATGGTTTGAAACAAGCACCAAGAGCTTGGTATGAAAGACTAAGCAAATTTCTTCTTGATCAAGGTTTTGTCAGAGGTAAAGTTGATACAACTCTATTCATCAAACATAACAAAAATGATATTCTAATTGTTCAAATTTATGTTGATGATATTATTTTCGGTGCTACTAATGAATCTATGTGTCAAGAATTTTTTAAGATTATGCAGGGAGAGTTTGAAATGTCCATGATGGGAGAATTGAACTTCTTTCTTGGACTTCAAATCAAACAAAAGAAGAATGGTATATTTGTATCTCAGTCAAAGTATTTGAAAGAGTTGTTAAAGAAATATGGATTAGATAATGCTAATGGTGCTGATACTCCAATGAGTTCTACAACATTGTTGGATGCTGATGTAAAAGGCCCTAGTTTCAATATCACTAAGTATAGAGGAATGATTGGTTCATTACTCTATCTCACAGCAAGCATGCCAGATATTCAATTCAGCGTAGGAATGTGTGCAAGGTATCAATCCGCTCCTAAGGTATCTCATGCAGAGACAGTAAAAAGAATATTCAAATATCTAGGAGATACTCCAGATCTTGGTCTTTGGTATCCGAAAAGAGGGAACGAGCATTTAACGGCATATTCAGACTCAGATCATGGAGGATATAAAACTGACAAAAAGAGTACCAGTGGTCAATGTCAATTTCTCGGAGGATCTATGGTATCATGGTTCAGCAAGAAGCAGAACATAGTTTCATTATCCTCAACTGAAGATGAATATATAGCTGTAGCAAGTTGTTGTTCTCAAGTGTTATGGTTGAAACAACAACTTCAAGATTTGGGAATCTATTTAAATGAAATTCCAATTTATTGTGATAACCCTAGCACGATAAGCTTGGCCAAGATTCCTGTACAACATTCAAGGACCAAACACATAGACATTCGACATCACTTCATTCGAGATCATGTTCAAAAGAGAGATGTCAAAGTGGAATTCATACCAACTCATCTTCAACTTACGGATATTTTCACAAAACCAATTGTAAAAGATCAATTCCTATATATTTGAAGAGAATTGGGAATGGTTAATCCCAATGAGTTGTAAGTTTTCTTGTTAAATATTTTAAATGTTCTTTTTTGATGATAACCATACTGACTTTAGCATCGGAGAGTTAAAAATCCTTTTTGCAGGTCTGTCACTCGAGCACTGAGGGTGCTGCTCGAGTGAAGAGCTGTGTCACTCGAGCACAAGCAGTTCTGCTCGAGCACAGCGCTGTAGAAAATGCTCTGCTTCTTGACATGTAAAATAGAGGTTAACAGAGGAAATAAGTATACCCAGAGACTGAATCATAAGCAACAGCAATAATTGAATTCACTCGCGAGTGAGGAACTCTCACTCGAGCATGATATGAACATGCTCGAGGTGAGGAGTACCTGCTCGAGTGAAGAAGAAGAATTTCTTTCCAAAAGCTATCCAAACTATGGTTACTCAAATGATTTTGGAGGATTTGAGTACAAAGACACAAAATTTGTCCAGAAATCCACAATCCAGGTACGTTTTACATGTTTTATTAATTTTTCCAGAAAATCACTCGAGTACTGATAGAACACACTCGAGCATAGTATGAACATCACTCGAGCACTAGGGTTTATGCTCGAGCACTGTCACTTATATCAGTTACGCGGGAGCTCAGAACGTTGCACTTCCTGATCTCACTCGAGGTGTTCTCTCACTTGAAGGGCGCAACTCTTCATCTTCAACCATTTTTCTTCAATCAATCGCGTCCATTTGCTTCAAATCTCCGTTACAACTCTTCAATCTTCTATAAAAGGTGATTCTTACCTTCTGCATTTCTCATTCGTGCCCTAGTATCATTTTTGCTTCTCTCTTCACCTTCAAAAATTTATGTGTTCTTGATTCTTTTTCACTTCCTTTACAATGGCAAGAACCAAAATACCCTCTATTCCTCAAAGATCCCACTCTCCATCTCCTACTCATTCTGCTGCCAGTGCATCCGGTACCCCAGAACTAACACCTCCATCTCCCAAAATCTCTTCCTCACAGTCACCTCCTCCTAATCCCAAGACCAAAAAGAGGACTCCGGCTAAGAAACCTCATCTAAAGCCTCAAATCTCAAAGAAAGACCAACCTCCTCAAAAGAAACCAAAGGGTGTTGTGTTCAAGGAGCCTATAATCACCCGGTCTTATTCTAAAGAGGTTCAAGGAAAAGGGAAGAAAAAGGAGTCAGAGCAACCCCAATCATCTTCTTCTTCTGGTGATACCTTGAGTAGACAACTCCGGGAAGCAATAGAGAAATCCAAACTTGACAAGATAGTTGGGAAGATTGCTTCTCAAGCCGGTGTTTCAAGTTCACACCAAGCAAGGCAAGCAAGTGCCTCTGCTTCAGGAGCACCTTCTACATCGCAAGCACCAGTGGATGATCACATCACTAGTCCTCCTGAGGGATTCAATGTTGAAGAACTTAAGGCCTTGCCTCAGAAGGTATATGATGATGAATTTAAACATAGACATTTCTGTCCTGTGGTATATGTGGATTTAGATTATCTGAAGAAGAATTGCCATTTGGATTTATACCCTTATCTTCAATACTATGCTCCTTGGCTAAATATCCATATGCCATATTCTCCCACTGTTGTGAAGACTTTTTATAGCAACATGAAATCTCATAATATTAAGTCTAGAGCTGGTGATTTGATTGAGGAAGCAGTGTCTACTACTGTTAGAGGAAAGTTTATTATGATATCTGCTAAGATCATAAATGATTTGCTTGGATATGTTGCACCACCTACTGATCCACCCCCTTTCTCTGCCAATGAAGCTTTTAAAATCTTGAGACCAAAAGACCCCATAGGCCCCCTCATTTTCAAACCTATTGATATGCCTGATATTCATAGAGTCCTTCATTATATATATTCCCGGAGCATAGTCAATAAGTCCAAAAATTTTACCCATTTTGCTCAAAAGGATTATTATTTGTTGGCTTCTTTAATTGCCGGGCAACAAAGGAATGTGGGGGAGATTATCTTCAATGAGATGAGAAGATTTCAATTTTCTTCAACAAGATCCACAACCATACCATACCCTCAGCTTGTTTCCTTCATTCTGATGAAAAACAAGATTTGGTATCTAGAAGGAACTGAAAGGGTACTCATCTCAAGGTTTGGTAAGACTCAGTTAACTCACATGGGTATCAATCTTCCGGTGAGTCGAACCAAAGCCACATCCAAGAGGGAAGCCACTCCATCCAGAGGCGATGAGGCACAATCATCTGCTCAAGGCCCTATTCCTCCTCCTTCCTTCCTCAATGCCTCTCTTTCCAACCATTTGACTGAGGCAATCAATCAAGCAGTATCTGGTCTGAAAAAGGAATTAGTGGCTGAGTATGAGAAGCTTGTGGAAAAGATGGAAGCACATGTCATCAACTTGGTAGACAAGGCCAATACCAATTTTGAGTTGATGTTCAAGACTCAGGATGAGATGTCTCAGAGGATAACAAATATAGAGATCTTCTTGCACTCACATTTCCTTTCTTCTAAGGTGCCTCCAGAGACCACTCATACCTCTATACCACAGACCCATGTACTCTTCACCGATCCCGATTCAAATGTTGATGTCACTTTTGATCGGTCGCCTTCACTACCTCCCTCATCTTCTGTACCACAGCCATCATCTCCACCTATTGAGCCCATTGACCCTCTATCTGCCATGGTATCCTTTGCTCCACCTCCTCAGCCCCCTTCTGATGCTGACAAAATGGGGGAGAAGGATGTGTGATATTTTCTGAGCTTCTGTGGGTCTGATATGGGATGTATTTGGGTGTTAGGGTAGATTTTTTGTATTGGGTAGGATTTGATGTTATTGTTGTCATTTTGAATTATGAATTAGTTATTATGTTGTTAGCCATTTGAATTCAAGTTTCATGAATATTTTTGTCTTAAGTTATTCATGAGTTTGATTATCAGGTTTAAATGATGTTTCAAGTTATTAAGTTGTTATTAAGTTATATACCTCATACTATGCTTATCTTGGTTGTTAAGTGTCCAGAGGAAGCATTGCAGAAAATTTGAACTTGAAACCAAAACAAACTTGATATGCATTTGGAAACATTAAAGTATTTCAAAATTTTTCAATCTTAATCAATCTTTCTTAAACATCCATCACAAAGGTTTTGTCATCATCAAAAAGGGGGAGAATGTTAGATCCCAAGTTTTGATGATAACAAAAAGTCAATTGTGTACAAATCATGCTTTGATATGTGTAAGAAAAGTTTACAAAGTTACCAAATGCATATAACAGTGTTTTCTGGTATCTGCTGAGAAAATGAAATGGTGTGCTCGAGCAGAGGTTTTGCACTCGAGCATAGATCCCTTCTGTGCTCGAGCAGGTGCAAGTGAAAGCCAGAAAGTGTTCACCCGAGAGGCATACCACTGTTATATTCCATGATTCACTCGAGCACTGGAGTTCTCACTCGAGCAGAGAAGTCATTCTCACTCGAGCACATGCGAGTGAAGGTCCGTGAGTGCTTGGCTGAGAGCAAATATTTTCATGCTTCCTTGATTCACTTTAGCAGAGACATCAATGCTCGAGTATGAGCATTCTGTGCTCGAGCAAGGTATTGCGAGTGTTTGGCCGAGAGTCATGAACTTCAGAGAAGTGCAAGTGTGCTCGAGCACAACCTTATATGCTCGAGTGATACATCAACACTTGCGAGTAAAAATTCTATCCCTCTCCAAATCTAATGTGAGTGCTTGTTTAAAAGGTATATTACTTGAGAATATTCTTGTCACTCGAGCAGGAGTCTGTGTGCTCGAGTGAAGGCCCACATCACCTACGAGTGATAATTTCATCCCTCTGAAATCCTGATGCGAGTGTTGGTATTGAGAGCATATTCCTGGAGAATATGCGTCTCACTCGAGCAGTAGTGTGTGTGCTCGAGTGAGGGTCCACATCACCCACGAGTACAAAATCTCACTCTTGTTAAAATGATGTGCGAGTGATATCCAGAAGAGAAACTCCTAGTGTAAAATACAGGATCACTCGAGCAGAAGGTGTTGTGCTCGAGTGAGACCCCATATCACTCGCGAGTGAGAATTCTGACTCTCTGAAATCCCATGCAAGCACAACCCGTGAACTGAAGTATATGAAGGAAAATGATCAGATCACTCGAAGTGAGCCTTTCAGGCTCGAGTGATGCTCTGCCAGATCACCAAAATACCAAGTCTCACAACGTTCAATCCGATTATGGTTTATTGTTAATTATTCATATCATCATTACTTATTATCATTGTCTAACATTATTTTGACTGTTTTATAAGTGTGATACAAGAAGTTGAACATTTGAAATTAATTGTTACGGAGAAAGTCAACTAACGGCAGACAACATGATTACAGACACGCTCGTACCTACCGCATTCAAAGTATTCAAACATGCGAGTGTCTTTCTACAGGTGCTAAGTCCCGCTCCTCAAATGATGATAACTCAAAACGGGCAAAAACTGAACATCTATAAATATAGAGATTCAGAGAACATCAAAGAAACACGAAGTACAAGAATTCACAAAGCTTATACACGAGGCTCTGCTATTCGTCATTTTCTCTGTATACTTATTGATCTTCAGTGTTTATTCATTTGCTCTGTAAGAGAGTCTTCATACAATTCAAATTATATGTTTATTTGATCTCAAGGTGTTGGGACCTTGAGAGGGTAGATTTCCTTACGAGAGAAGCAGTTGAGAGAATTCCTTGTTGAACCTTCCATTCATAAGTCTTATAAGATACAAGCAGGAGAGAACGTTGCTGCTCGTAAGACTTACAGTGGTGTAAGCAGGAGAGAACGTTGCTGCTCATAAGCCTTGTATACATAAGCAAGTGAGAAAGGTCATAGGTTGTTTTTCTGTACTTAAGACTTGTCGTAAGGGGGAGAGAAATTTCTTAGTAAGAGAATATTTCTGCTCGTAGTCCTTTCAAGGACAATTGATGTTTTGTGGCGTTCTGAGAGCCCATTGAATCTTGGAAGTATAGTGTAAATCTCAGTAGGTCTTGATCTCTGAGGACTGGATGTAGGCCTGTTTGTTAGGCCGAACCAGTATAACTCTCTGTGTCCAAATCTTCTCAACTCTACTCTGTCTACTATATTTTTTATATTTCCACTTCAAACGAAAAATTATAACATCACCCAATTCACCCCCCTCTTGGGTGAAGCTTGCCTCTTTCAAGATGTACCATAATTTGAAATCGGTGTATTAGTAGTCGGGATTGAAGTGTAATGTGACAAAATATGTGGCGAGGTGTCTCACATGCAAGAAGTTAAAGATCGAGCACCAAAGACCGCCTGGTTTTTTGCAAAGTTTTGAAATTCCAGAATGAAAATGGGAAAGTGTGACCATGGACCTTGTTGTGGGATTGCCTAAGATCAGGAATTATGATGTGATATGGGTCATTGTGGACCAGTTAACAAAGCCGGCGTACTTCTTACCGATCAATGCTAGTTACTCTCCAGACAAGCTAGCAGAGATTTATATTCATGAGATTGTGAAGCTCCATGGTACACCGAAGAATATCATCTCCGATCATGATCCCTGTTTCACTTCAAGATTTTGGAGGGCATTGCATGAGGCACTGGGTACTCAGTTGAGATTCAGTACAGCCTATCATCCTCAGACAGACGAACATTCAAAGAGGACTATTCAAACCCTAGAGGATATGTTGAGGGCATGTGTTCTCGACTTTAAAGGGAGTTGGGATCATTTTCTTCCTCTTACGGAGTTTGCCTACAACAATAGCTATCATGCGAGCATTTAGATGGTGTCGTATGAAGCATTGTATGGAAGAAAATACCAATCGCCATTGTGTTGAAATGAATTATCTGAGAGGAAATTGTACGGGCCGGATATTGTTGATCAAACTGCAGCCCATATTTGAATCATTCGTAAAAGGCTTCTTACAGCTCAAAGTCGGCAGAAAAGTTATGCAGATAAAAGGAGAAGGCCTCTAGAGTTTCAGGTCGGTTGACAATGTGTTTCTGAGAGTATCTCCTGTCACCGGTATTGGGTGAGCTATCAAGCGAAAGAAATTGAGCCCAAGGTATATAGGTCCTTTTGAGATCCTTGCGAGGATTGGGCCTGTTACTTATCGAGTAGCCCTACCCCTAAACTTGAGTAGACTTCATGATGTGTTCCATGTTTCCCAATTGAAGAAGTACCAACCGGATCCGTCTCACATCGTTGAGTATGAGGAAGTGGAGTTGCAAGATAACTTCACGTATGCGATAGAGCCAGAACAGATCATTGATCGAGAGGAACGACAACTTAGACACCAAAGTATTCCTTATGTGAAAGTGATCTGGAAGAAAAATGTCACAGAGAGAAGCAACCTGGGAAGCAGAAGAGGATATGCGAAGGTGATATCCGGAGTTCATGGCTCAAGTAGTTTGACAAATTTTGAGGGCAAAATTTATTTAATGGGGGAAGAATTATAATGACCCAATTTGGGATTAAGGGCTAATGACTATTATGTTGATTGTAATTAGTGTAATTAAAGGGAGGAGTATGATGTAGATTTGATATAAGTGTATTTGGAGATTAGAAATCAATGGTTGAGATTTATTGACCATGGTCGGAATCCTATGCTTTGTGTCTAGGTGAGCTCATAGTAGAAGGAAGAAGATGTTGACATGTGGCATAGTGTGAACTATTGGATGTGGCATAAGGGACAAAAATCCACTTTTCTCTCTCCTTTCTCTCTCTTTTTTGGTGGATTATGGGGAAGGGAAGTGTACACACTTCATCATCATCATCATCATCACCATCTCACATCTCTCATATTCTCTCGCTTCCTTCTCCCATTTATGGTGACCTTGAAGATAGGAAAGAGGAAGAGAAAGCTTTGATTTTGGGTGAGTAATGATCCTCCTAAGCTCAAATCCTCTTCACTAATTTTGTTCATAGTGTTAAGAGCTCTATTTTGGTAATTTCATAATCTTGAAAGGTGGTGATTTGAATGTTGGATGAAATTGAAAGTTGGAGAATCAAGATTCAGGATTTGGCAAAGTGAAGAGGTAAGCATTTAATGCTTTTCGATATATATGTTATGAGTTTTGGATAAGTTTGAGAAATTCTGGAAATTTTCCCTGGTTTATGGTAATTTTGGAATGTGTGAATTTCATAGTGATTGATGTTTGGATTAGTTCATTGTGAGGTTCTTTGAGTATTGGATATAGTTTTGAAGTTTGGGAGTGATTTGAATGAATTTGGGAGTTGTGTGTGTCATAGAGACCCAAGGGCATAAATTGTGGTTAAAATGGTATTTGGGTGTTTTAGAGGTTACCAATGGGTTCCCTAAGTCATTTTGAGTGGTAATAAGCTTTGTGTGGAGTTTGGGAACCATTGGGTTAAGTTTGGTAAATTTGGGAAGTTTCTGTTAATTGTTGCGATCTGGAAATCTGATAGCCTCACTCGAGTGAGGGAGGAACTCACTCGAGTGCTGTGTGTATTTTCCATTTATGCGTAGTGTTTTTCTTGGGTTCTCATAAAGAGGGCTTGAGTATACTTCCTTCACCGCGAGTGATGTTGGTGATCACTTGAATGAGCATGAGATTGCTCGAGTGATGGCGTGTGTTTAAAAGTTAGGGTTGCTCTCGGGTTGTCACTCGTTGGTTGATGTCCAAGAGTGTGTTCCGACATTCGCAAGTAAAGCCTTATCACCCTAGCATTGGGGGGTATGCTCGAGTGAACTTTTCCCTATGATGATTTCATGTGCTCTCGGGTTGTCACTTCTTGTGTTGCACTTTCGGGGATACGAGTGGGATTGGAGTCATCACCAGAGTGCAAAGCCTTCTGCTCGAGTGATGTGAGCACTTTCTGGCTGAAGTAGTTACTCACTGTCAAACACTTATGAGTGAGAGCCGTTCTCACTCGGGCACGAGTCTTCCATCACTCGAGTGAGCCAGGCAAAAATCACTGTTTTGCCTTTCGTAAGAGGGGTCTTCAAGGTAGTTTCTCCTAACCCTTTAGGCATATGTTTAGGCCTCTATTAGTCACCTAAAGAGTCCTAAATGATAACCAACCTAGTGTATTATGGAATAAGTGTTTGGAAAAGAGATTAATCAATTGTCCCTAATTTGGTTCTAGGATTTGATATCTGTCAGACGCGTGAGCCCACTATGCCAAAGAATGTCAGGAAAGATTCAGGTAGTGACTCCTCTCTTATACTTTGTGTAAATGTATTGTTTGTTTTCCTATCATGCATTGTGTGCTGTTGCTGCTTTGAGATGCATTGAGATACATTGTGGAGCTTTGTGCATTATGGAGCATTGTGCCTTGTGATATGTTGTGCTTTGTGATGCTACTGCATAGTGATTACCGCATAAGTGGGCATTGTGATTACAGTGAAAGCTGGTATAGTGATTACCGCAAAAGCGGGCATAGTGTTTGCAGTGAAAGCTGTCATTGAGATTACCTCAAAAGCGGGCATAGTGTATTGTGATACAGCCGTGAGTGCTATCGTCTGTGGCGCGAGCTATAGAACATTGTGTTGCTGATGATGCTGGTGAACTCGATACATTACATGCCTTGTGTTTATATATTGTATGAGTGATTTGTTACTGCTGGGATTCTTTAGAATCTTACTCTTTCCAAATGACTAACATTTTTAGATAGAGCAAGTGGCTCGAAAGGGAAGCGGCCGTACCAAGAGTGGTTAGGGCTTTAGGGACATTTTTCATTTTGGATGTTGGTTATGTAGTTGGCTTTTGGGATTATTGTATGTATATGAGATGTATATAACAATTTTGGATATGTAATCCCCATTTTAGGAAGCCTTTTAAAACCATTCTATATATATAAGTAACCCGGGGTTGTCAGGATTCTTGTTACGCACTCTGATATTTATTATGTGATATAACTGCGTAGGTAATTGTATTCGGAAGTGAATGTGAGACAAGATGAAACTTGTTTATAAACGTTTTTCTTGACACCCCATCTCTTGGAGATGAGTGATTATAAATGTGATTTTGTCTTATTGGTCTCTATTTCACTTAAATTTCCTAATCCGGATATAATTACCGTGAGGGGGTTCTGTTCCTCCTCCTCCTTAAATAGAGGCTCTGCTGCAGATATTGGCTAGCCTTGGCCGCTTCATAAGGTGTCTCGATAGACAAGCTGATAGTCTAAACAGGAAGTTGGACCTTATCCTTCATCATAATCAAGTTGTATATAATCACCTCCAGTTAGACCTTGAATCTCCATCCTCAGACATCAATGATGTGCTGAGCAAGGGGGAGGGGTAGGATAAAGTAGAGGATAGCAGTAGTTTTGATGACTGAGAACCACTATTATTTTTTTATTTTTTGAATATTAAGAAAATAATGATTAGGGAAATGAAGCACAAAAATATTAAGAAAAACATTTTTTTTTCTTCATGGTTATTAATAAACAATTGTTAATAATTTAGGCATTTTATAACGTAACCCTTTTCATTTCAAGTGACATGTTCTTCTAGATAACCCATGAAACCCTCTCCATCTAAATGTTCAAAAGATGAACTCTATTTATCCATCTACTTTGATCTATGCCAACTTCTCATATCCAACTTCTTACTTTTGTTCTTCATCAATTACATAAGAGAGCAAGGAGGGATTGACAAGTGCTTGAAGGAATTGACTTCTTTCTCTTTCACTCTCTGATCGAGAAGTTGGACAAATTACTAGAGAAACATATGAATATGATGATGCAGCAGATCCTTCATCTACATAACTTTTTTAGTTTTTGTTAGTTTATTCAAACTCTCATTTTCTTTTTTTATTTTTTGTTTGTATTATGGGGTTGAATAATCAACTTTAAAAATTATTAAAAAAAGTCAAATATGTAACTATTATTATGTAAAACCCATAAATACTTAATATTTATTAAGAAATCACCATCATTGTTTACAAAACCTAACGTTGTAATGTTAAAACCATGAACTTTCATTCAAAGGTTCATTACGGTTGTAAATTAAGAACTATAAGAAAAGGTCACCTTTCATAGTAGTTCTAAACTTATCGCCGTAAGCAAGTCTCATTAAGTTTTTTAAAACACGTACCCTCTATCTTGTGCTTCTTCACTTTCCCAGGTTATTACACTTAATACACTTGTCTTTGGTTAAATATTACCCACCATCCTTGGAACCCCCACAACTCCAGTTGACTTTTCTAGCCGTCGACAGTAACATCCAGGTGAACTACATCCTCTACTACTTTCTTTAAACTTTGGTCTGACAGCCACATGAGTCACTTCTATTTCCGTAATTCTCTTTTTTGCTCCAAAGCCCTAGCTAGTTCACATTCTTTCGCATGCTCTGTTCTTCTTATTTTAAGGTATAATTTTTCTTCTATATTCACATTCTCTATTCCACATTCTACATTCTCCCTATTCGTCTTGCCTAGGTAGGTTTTGACTTTAGTCATGCATCAGGTTTTTCTAGAAAACACATTGCTCTATTCCTTGTGGTTAACAAAATGAGCTTTGTATTTCAGTTAAAATGGCCAGTTCCACTTCTTGAGGTACTGATAATGCCTCTAGTTTTGACAGTACCTCTACTTTCGATAATATTCCCAATGGCACTGATCTCATCCCTAGGCCACCTTGAAACGAGACCCTAGAAAAGGCATTAAAATGAGTGTGGGATATTGTAAAGAGGGGCCGCTGCACCTTAACGTTTATGAACCAAGCAAAGTCTTTAGGGAGAAGATTTCACGTGACACGAAATAATGACAATCAACCTCTTAAGCCATCACACTTCATCAGCTACATCAGCTTAATGGCAAGGACCAATGTTCATATCATTTAAGGTAATTGGCATAGGTACAAAGAGATTACGCAAGCATTATTTAGGACAATATCAAGGTAAGATATATATACTTGCTAATTACTTACTATATATTTGTAAAAAATGTTAACTTGAATTGTATGCTTTACAATTTACATATCATGTAGATGGAGATTACATCAAAGAATTTGTCATAAAAAAGGCTAGCAATTCACTACACACATTCTATAATGCATTGATGAATGCATATTTGCAGAATCTTGAAGAGAGTGAGGAGATAGAAGCTCCTATGGATCTTCAGTCCACTATGAAACTCGATTGGAGAAATTTTGCAATCTCACATCGTGACCTAACATTCCAGGTAATTGTTATTTGCAATTTATAAGACCTGTATATATCTGTTTAATATTAAATTGAGTGTTATGTGTTTTTCGTATCAATTAAGCCAGGTGAATAGGAGGAGGGTAAAGAACAATAAGTGTCCCTACAAGGAGGGTGAAAGGGGTATGCTCGGATGATAGTAGACCTCTCCATCATGAACTTTGGTCAGTGGCAAGGAAAATAAAAATGACTCTTATGACAATTCTCAGATGAAGGAAGTTGTCGATAAAATGATAAGTGTTAATATTAGTTGTAATATACCAAATTTTGCAATACTAAAAATGTGTAAATATGGAAATGGTGGAATAAAATAAATATTGGTATTTACAATTAAAGGTAGAGTTACTTTCGGAATTCCCAGATATCCATTGTGTCATTCACAGAAATCGAGAAGTCAATATTGGAAAAATACAAGTGTAAGAAGTTGGAGCAAAATTTGTCGGTGGCTGCAGGGTTCAAGGGCATCAGTTGTGAGATTGGAGGAATCCGAGCATTTTGTGATGTGCCTCGATATGCGTGCCATGGTCCCACATGGAATTCCTGGTAATGCACCGATGGAGCAACTTTATTAAAAAGAACTTCAGTAAAGTATGTAATGATAGCTCATTATGACTCATGATGACACATCTTTCGTGTTGGCCAAATAAGGAAATTACAAGTGTCCCGAAATTATTACAAAGTAAAAACATGTTTTTGTGTTGGGCAAATGAGGGGGTGACATGTGTCCCTCATCATTACACATCATTACACCCACTTTAAGCCTTTCATGTTGTCATCTCCAGAGTACGCCATCTAGCGTCTGAGTCCGGGAAAATTGTCAGGCCTTCCCTTCCCTTGACCATTTATGACCCACCGAAGAAAGAGAAAAGTGGAAGACCAATGGTTGTATGACACGTGGCACTCTTAAGCATTTAACTTGTGACACGTGGCAAGATGAGATGAGATCATTTTATGTGATTAAATCACAACCACCCATGCCTAATTAAATGGAAAAATTTCGTGCAAGCATGGAAAGAGAAAGAGAAATCAGATTTCTTAAGCTTAAGAACACAAGAAGAGAGAAGGAGGAGTGAATAGTGAGTTTTCTTGACTACCGGAGCCGATTTCAACCCTGAATCACCGTTATTGTCCTGTAAGTCCTTCAGGAAACTTCCTCTACTCACTATAAGCTTCAATTCTATTGTCTTAGATTTCTCATCTGAGGTGTTTTGTGCCAATTAGTCTACCAGAGTGCAGCCAGAATACCGAACCACTTGTAAAAATGCGAAGAGGTAAGCGTAGGCTTTCTTTTGAACCGAATACTTTGTGATTTCATTGAGTTTTTCTTAGCTCTTCAACCACCCATGTATTTCATTCAAGGGGTTTTTTTGAAGAAGGAAGATTTTTTAATCATATATATATAAGGTGATATATGATGTTTGGAGAAGTATTAGACTTGTTGGTAGTTAAAATCACAAAGTGGAATTTTTGTTGTTTTGGGAGGCAGATTTCGGTTGGGGGATAAATCTAGTAGAAATAATTTGATTTTGGTATTTTTGAGCTTTCCATTGGATTCTAGACGAAAAATTGTGTGGGAATAGACTCTGGTTAAAATTTTTGACAGACTGGTTTAAAGAATCAAAAATTGGAAATTAAGTCTACTTGTGCAACAAAGTTGCCAGTGTGCGTTTTTGTCTGGTAGTTTTGTTGTGGCGAAACTTTCACTATCCAAACTTCATATGTTGATTATGATATTTTCCAGAATTAAAGTACACTTATAGACCTTTAATTTGATAGGTATTATGAAGGATTTCGATAAGTATACTAGGAGTTATGAATGTTTGAAGTAGACCATTAAAACTGGTCAGATTTTCTGGCAGCAGAGAGAAAAAGAAAAACTGGGAAGTGTGCGTAGTCTTCTGGCTACTAAAAGTATTTTTCATTTAAAATAGACTTAATAAGGGTTATATAGAATTTTGGATCACCTCAATTCAATTTTCCTAGAATTAGTTATGATTTTTCAAAGTTCAGCGAAAAATCTGCCAGCTTTTGGTAATTGTGCGAAAATTCAAAGCAAAGAGTTTTTGTAATAAAATTGGACATTTAAGAATTAAGTTAAGCATTTGGAGTAGCTTGAGCTTATTTAGAGCCGGGAAAATGGGCCAAACCCGTCGAGCCGGCCCTTTTAGGCCCTGGCCCTTCAAGGGTCGGGCTTGTAAATTGTAGCCTCAAAAGGAAATCGGGCCTAAAAGGGCCAGCCCTGTAGGGCCTTGGGCTTAAAAGGGCCGGCCCTTTAGGCCCGTTTATTTTTTATTTTTTTTTACTTGGAAAGGAACCATATTACATTTTTAAATTACCTTATTGAATCTATATATCACTCTGTCCTCATATTGTATAGAGTATGATTTTTTAGTATATTATTTTGTCTAATTGAATCATATTATGATTTTTGAGTATGATTTTTGAGTATATTGTTCTGCCTATTTAGACTAAAATCATATTATATACTATTCTGCCTGATAGAGTATGATTTTTTATGGAGGTTGTGATTATTTGACTACTTGAAACTACTGCTCAAAGTGAAACACAACCAAATGTCCTTGAAATTGATGATAGTGGCGAAGAAGATGAAAATAATAGTCGTCATACTCATGTTGTTTAGAGGTTAGAGTATTTAGCTTATTGCCTTCTTATACTTTGGCTTTTGTGTAAGTTATTTATGGACATGATTTTACCTTTGATTATACATTAGTAACTGTGTTTGTTTGTTGTAAGAGATGTGTTATTTAAACCTTAATGTTGACAACATTTATGTATTAAATTAGAACTTTAATCATTATTATTTACTAATTATATCTCTCTGGGGAAAATACACAGAAAAAATAGTTAAATATTGTGAAAAGGATTTCCCGGCCCTGGCCCTGATGCTCTCGGGCCGGGCCTTGAAAAACTGCAATTTTCCTGACCCCGAGCCCTTTAGGGCCGGCCTTGTTAGGCCCTGGCCCGTCAAGGGCCGGCCCTGTAGGGCCGGGCCAGCCCTGTAGGGCCGGGCCAGCCCTGATTCCCAACTCTAAGCTTATTAGCTTCATATTGGGCCTAATGTAGTGACCTTAATGGTAACCAACATAAGAGAATAATTTATGAAGAGTTGGACTAAGAAATAACTTATTGCCCGTAAATTATAATTTATAGGATTTGACACTTGCCCATGACATTCAAAGAACGTCAATTAAGATCAAGATTTGGAAAAATTGTCAGGTAGTAGCTTATCCCTCACATACTATGTGATATGTTATATGCATGTTTGTACCATTATGAATTTAAAACATTTAGATGAGAAGGGCTAAGGCCCAGTAGAATTTCCCAGCGCTGTGGTAAGGGACGGTTGTCCTTGAATTGGTAACTTTATGCTTTATGCATATTGTGAATTTATCTCTGAATGTTGAATATGTTGATTGTACTGTAACTTTGGTTGACATGGCATGATATATGTGCATTTTATATGAGTGATATCTGTTACTACTGAGATTCATTGAATCTCACCCCATTTTTCCAAAACAAATTTTCAGCTCGGGCAAGTAGTTCCTCAAGCAAGAAGGTAAACACAGGCGAATGAAGCAAATGACTTAGAATTTAGTTTTCTGTTAGTTATCTATTTTGGAGATTGTATGTAATTTGTATTTAAGTGTGGTCAGTCATCTCGTACTGACATGTATGTAAGCGCCTGTATATAAGCGAACGCGTGACGACATTCGTACCAGTAGTGGACAACTGTCTACCTAGGGCCGTTAATTAAACATAGTAGCTTGGGTTTCAGCAGAGAATTTATTAGTAAACAATCTAATATGAAGAAATGAACCTGAAATGGATGGCTTAAAATAAATCATAAAATAATATGAGACCCAATCTAAAAATGATTTTTGAAAAGATTTTTTGAAAACCCATTCAAGTGCAGCTCCATACTCTGCTTGAAGTTGGGACTTCCGCTGTTTACAAAAGATTACTGGTCTCCTTTTTAAAGATATTACTACACTCATGCCATCTATATGCTTTCAAAACATGGGTGTTACATTAGTCCCTTATTCATGGAAGTAATGCCTTTTATTAACTATCAATATTAACATTATTGTTAAATGCACAGCAAGCCATGTCTTATAAAGTTACAACATAAAGGGCTACCTTTCTATGGATAAGGATGTATTACTAAAGACATTGAGGCTTGACCATCCCAATCTTTTTAATGATGCCAGCTTTGGATTGACCAAGATAAAATATTAACTTCACTAGCAACCTCAAAGGAATAACAGGGGCAAAAAGTATGAAAAGCGCTATAAAAAATGTGATGAAATACATGAATAAATACATTTTCTCACTCAATAGTTGATGAAGAAGCATACTACAAAGCATCAAGGGGCAAATAAAAGCCCAAATAATAGAGGTAGTTGTAATATCCCAAAATTTGATTAAAGGATTATGACTCTAAAAGTATATGTGATTATTGTTAAACCAACACTTTTGGAGAATATGATGTGAACTGTGATTCGAATGTGTTATGAATAGTATCAAAACCCTGTATTTAAGCTTAATTATGGATTAACATCTAAATTGACTTAAAATAGAGGGAGGGCACATAATATGGTGAAAGGGAATGATATGATATGTTTGGTGGTGATTCAGTATGAATTCCATAATCAGGGGCAAAACAGGAAAGTTACTGACCAATTGATCAGTTACTGAAGAGGAAGCTCATTGGTAACTCAAAGATCAATGGTTGTGATTCATTGTTATGAGATTAAGGGGAGTGGAATCCCATGTGTATGAGCTCATGTGTGCCCTAGAAGCTGAAACAAGGTTGTAACAAGTGTCACAATGTGAGCCCTTGATCTTGGTCAATGTTTCAACTCTTCCCTCTCTCCTCTCTTCTCTCTTAGGTCAGCCAAGGGGCCTTTAAGAGCTCAAAATCTGATCTCTCCTTCATCCTCTCATCTCTCTCTCTATTCTCCATGGACGTCCAAAAGGACGGAGGAAAGAGAAAGGAAAAATATGAGATTTGGCTTGCTTAATGCCTGCTTTAGCTCAAATGATCTTCAATAATGTTGTTCATAGTGATGAGAGCTTCATCCCTATGGTTTTATATTTTTGAAAGAAGGTGTTTGAGAGCTTTAAGAAATTGGAAAATAGAGGAATCAAGAAATTGACTTGAGAAAGAGGAAGATGTGAGTATTTGATACATTTGACCTAAGTTTTGTGATCATTAGTCAAGTTTTGTGAATTGTGAATTTTGCCCTGATTTTGGTGTAATTATGAAATGGCTGAATTGGTTAGTGTATTGTGGTGCAATTGGTGTCATGTTGTGTTTTGGTGTCATTGGAATTGGTTTGGAAATTTGAATGAAAAGGAATTGCAATGTTGAGTTTATGTTGTGGAATTGTGTTGACATGTTAGGGTCATTGTGCAACATGTCAATGTGATGCAAATTTTGGTTAATTTGGTGTTTCCAATGGATTCCTTGTGAAAATTTGTGTGGAAATGATGTTTGATGTGAAAAAGGGACCATTGGAAGCAAATGTGCAAAACTTGAAATTATGTCCATTGAAACTCTATGCTAGGCAGTTTGTTTGTGTGAAAGATTTGAATGAGAAAATGGTGTCAAAAAATTCTGAAACTTTCAAGTCTTAAAGTTCACATGCCAAGCTTCAAAAGGGAAACATAATTTGTGTCATTTCGTTTTGTGAGCTGGAGTTATGATTTTCCAAAGTTTGGTATAAAAACTGGAATCTGTTTTGGAATAGTGTTGGATTTCGTGCAATTCTGTATTTTTGGGGTTATGGACAGCCTTGATTCATATTTTTCCTATGTAAAGGACTTAAATATCTTTCAATAGGCTTTGGAATCACCTCATTTCAATATTTTTGGAATTAGTTATGAATTTCTAAAGTTTCTTTGGCTGCAGCACAAAACTTTCTAGGCAGTCGTTGGCCGCAGCCAGAAAATCATGGTTGTAGCCAAAAAGTTTCTGTGTTGTTTTTAGCCATAGCCAACCCCTATTTTAAGCACTTTGTGATTTTAAAAAGTGGTTTCTAACCTAGTACTGCCCAATCCCTTTAGACATGTATTTATGCTTTGAGTAGCCACCTAAAGGTCGTGAATGATAACCAACTTAAGCATTTGAAAGTTAAGGAATTGGAAATGGGATTAACCCTATATCCTTGCTTTGGTTATAGGGTTTGATGTTCTCCCTGATTATGAGTAGCCTGTGTTGGAGCATACGTGGAAAGAACAAGTACAGGGAACATACCTCTCCTGCATATATTTGATATTTGTGTTAATGTATTGATGCATGTTATTGCTTTGCTTGATTATGTGAAACATATATGAATGATTCAAGCTTTGTTTTAATTTATGCTATGGACATAAGTATGTTGTTCGAAATGTTGAGCTTATAAATTTGTCATTGTGTGAGCATGAGCTGTAACTCCCTACCTTGAAAACAGTAATTATGATTAGAAAATGCGAAATTAGAATGGATTAGAGACTGTTGGATAATTAAAATTCATTTCCAATCCCTTCTTTTTGGTAGGGTTTTCACAAATTCTTTCAAAATTTCTATCATACCCTAGTCTCAAATTCAAATTCTGAACATAATTACCTATGCAGTAAATCACAATTATGCATATCAGAGTGTACAATAAAAATCCCAGCAACCCCCGGATTTCATATATATATACACACACACACACACTAAGGGTTCATACATTTCCATTTAGGGGATTAGACAACCGTATCCAAAATAATATTTACATTCCAACAATGCACAATAATCCCAAACCAAATCTGATAGCCAACGACCCAAATTATATTCCTATGGGAGTCCTAGCCGCCCTTGGTCGTCTCCTTCCCTTTAAAGCCACTTGCCTTGTTTGAAGGTTAGTCAAAGGAATGAATGAGATTTAAAAGAATCCCAATAGTAACAAATCACTTATTCCACACATAAACACATAACATGCAAGTAAATCATCAAATAGCACTGTAACACAAAACACAGTATATCAGCTATCACATATACATGTTGCCTCACTGGCATACATATAACACATTGCCTTACTGGCATTCACATAACCTCACTGGCTTTTACATAGCCTCTCTAGCTTTCACATTGTCTTTCTGGCATTTACATAGCCTCACTGGCTTGCAACATTTAGAATTATCACAAAACAATGATGGGAAGTATTTTTATCCTTGTGTCAATTGTTTAAATGAGAGAAAACGGGATGTTGAAGTTATAAGGGATCACCTACTTTGTGATGGAATAAATCTTCGATACACAAGGTGGATATGGCATGGTGAGGAAGTAACTGATTGTCCGTCGCACAAGAAGGAAGCTGTGGATGTCATAGATGAAGATAGAATGGAGAGAATGATTCACGATGTTGAGGTAGAATCCTTTACGCAGTCACATGAATATGACATCCTGCGGAGTGATGCAGAGACAATGTTGTACCCTGGGAGTAAGTACACACGGCTGACAGGAACATTACATTTGGTTAACTTAAAAGCAACTTGTGGGTGGACCGATAGTAGTTTCACATTGCTGCTTGAATTGTTGTATGATATGTTTCCAGACGATAATGTACTTCCAAATCGTATGTATGAGGCCAATAAAATCCTATCTACAATGGGTATGGAGTATAAAAAGATACACGCTTGCCCTAATGACTGCGTACTGTGCAGAAAGGAGTATGAAGGTCTGAGTGAGTGCCCTAAGTGTCAAACTGCACAATACAAAGTGAAGAAAAATGGTGGTTGTGGCGATGGGACAACTATAAGGCAACCTGTAAAATTTTTATGGTATCTTCCAATAATACTGCGTTTAAGAATATGTTTGGCACTGCAAAAAAAGAGAAGAAGTTGAGATGGCATTCGAATGATAAAATATCCGACGGAAAATATCTTCGACACCAAGCTGACTCTCCACAGTGGAAGAAAATAGATGAAATATTCCCTGAATTTGGCAGCGAGCCTAGAAACCTTCAGCTTGGGTTTTGTACAGATGTCATCAATCTGTATAGAACTCTTAATAGCACACACAATACGTTGCCAGTACTCCTTATAATATACAACTTGCCTCCCTGGCTTTGTATGAAACTCAAGTATGTGATGCTTTTTATGATGATTTCTGGACCAAAACAGCCAGGAAATGATATCGATGTCTACTTGGCGCCTTTGATTGAGAACTTGAAGAAGTTGTGGGAGGAAGGCGTGGATGTGTTTGATGCATATAAGAATGAGTCCTTCAAGCTACGTGCAATGATTTTCACCATGATAAATGACTTCCCTACGTACAGCAACCTCTCAGAGTACAGTGTGAAGGGGCATAAAGCATGTTTGATCTATGAAGCAGACACTCACTTCTACCAACTTAAACATGGAAGAAAAACAGTCTATCTTGGTCACAGGAGGTTCCTTCCTAGGTTCCACCAGTATCGTAGGTTAAGAAAGCGTTTTAACGGCTTGCTGGAGCATGGAATAGCTTTAAAGGCATTAACCAGAGAGGAAGTTTACAGTTGGGTTGAACGTATCAATGTCTTACTTGGTAAGAATCAGAAGACTGTGAGTGAGAAGAACATATGGAAGAAGAGATCAATTTTCTTTGATCTTCTTCCATATTGGCGTAGTCTTGACGTGAGACACATTATTAATGTAATGCACGTGGAGAAAAATGTTTGTGATAGCCTTGTCAGTACGCTTTTGCACGTTCCAAGGAAGACCAAGGATGGGATTAGTGCGAGACTAGACCTTATTGATTTGGGAATAAGAGAACGATTACATCCACAGTTAAGAGATGATGGTAGGAGGGCATACATGGATCCAGCAGCGCATACACTATCAAAAGCAGAGAAACAAAGTTTGTGTGGGTGTTTGTATGAAATTAAGGTACCGTAAGGATATTCTTTGAATGTGAGAAGGTGTGTGTCAATGGACGATTTGAAGTTAGTGGGAATGAAGTCCCATGATTACCATGTGTTGATGCAACAACTATTACCAATAGCTGTTAGAGGCATTATGAAAGATGAAGTTCGAAGCACTGTGACAAGATTGTGTGTTTTCTTTAATGCTATCTGTAACAAATTCATTGACACTGAAAAGCTGGATGAACTGGAAGCTGAGGGTTATATCATATTGTCCTAATTAGAGATATACTTTCCTCCTTCATTTTTTGATATAATAGTGCATTTAATAGTTCATTTGGTAAGGGAGGTAAGGCTCTGTGGTCCAGTTTACCTGAGGTGGATGTACCTTTTTGAGCGATACATGAAGATCTTAAAAGGGTACTCTAAAAATCCCTATCCACCAGAAGCCTCAATAATTGAAAGGTATGTTGTTAAAGAGGCTAGAGGCTATGGACTTCTACAGCGATTATCTATCAGGGAAGAAGGAACAATCTCGGCATGAAGATAGGAGGAGCAAGGGAACACGGGGACTAAAAGTGAAGACTATGCCTCGTGAAGAGGTGTTGCAAGCACACCTTTATATCCTGAATAACATGGCAAAAGTTCAACCGTACATAGATGAACACAGAAAGAGATTGAAGAACATGAATCTGAGGAAGAATGACATGCAGATTACTATTGAGCAAAACAAGACATTCATTCAGTGGTTTGAGGAAAAGGTTTTGCATGAGACCAGTATGTCTGAGACAATAGAGTGGCTTGCCTGAGGGCCTTCGTTTCAGATCATTACTTAGAGCGGTTATGATATAAACAGGTATTCTTTCTACACAAAAGACCAAGATGACAAAAGTACCATGCAAAATAGTGGGGTGATGCTAGAAGCTGAAGCCATGCACTTTTCCAGTTAGAAAGACAAAAACCCCATATTAGCATCCATGGCCTATTATGGAGTGATAGAAGAAATATGGGAAATCACTTACAATAAGTTCAAAGTTGCTTTATTCAAATGTAAGTGGGTTAGCAATAATGCTGTGGTAATAGATCAACAATTTGGATTTGTCTCAGTTGATCTTGAAAGAGTAGGTTATAGGGATGAGCCCTTCATTCTAGCAAGCGAGGCGAAACAAGTGTTTTATGTCACAGATCTTGCAAATAAAAAAATTTCCATTGTACTTCAAAGTAAAAAAACAGAAACATGGTGATTCGACCTTTAACCTTGATGACACACCACCTTTCATAATTAATCCACCTACAACAAGTGAAGTAGAATTGGTAGATGATGAAGAATATGCTGTAAGAAATGATCATGGTGAAGGAGTATAGGAAACAATCTAGAGTAAGAGCTTAACTTAGAAAATAGTAATGTGTGCTGTTTGTTTTATAACTAGTTAGTTTATTCATTTACTTACAATTTATTCACCTATCTGACAATGACTTTTTTTGTGCTTACAGGAATATGGACAATTCTAGTGACTCACAAAGTGATAGGGACAATGAAATAAATAGGCCTGAACCTGATGCGAGACCTGAACCGGTTGTGAGAAGAAGGGTTAGAGGCAGTACAAAAATGCCTGCATTGGTATCACATAATCACCATTAACAGGAGAGGTTGCATATGGACTTTGATGACGATATGAAATCAATTGGTCTGGAGGAAGACCATTTCATTAGCTACTTAGGTTTTTTGGCTCGAAGCAAAGTTCGCATTACCTATGATAATTGGAAGTTGGTTCCACCAAAAATGAAAGACTTTATTTGGCAACAACTTTTGGTATATAAGTTTCGATAAATCTGCATATATATCTTATTTCTATTACTTAAAAGATAATTAACTTATGTTTTTACCTTGCAGCAAATCTATGATGTCCCTGACACTGCGGTGATGTACAAGGAGTGGATGATAGAGGTTCGTCTACGATGGAAAAATTTCAAGAACAGGCTTACACAAGATTACATTCGAGGAGACCTGAGGGGTTAAGATCCATGTCAGGAGTATACGTTTTTGTCTCTAGAAAACTGGAGGTTGTTTATGGCATCACGACAAGATCTAAACTTTTTGGTAAGATTTCTGTCATCATAGTGTTTTATTTGAATATAGTTGACATTGTTGATTCAGTGTTCGTTGTTTTCCTTTCACAGGCATTAAGTGCAGCAAATGCAGAGAGGCAAGCAGCTAATAACTATCAACATTGCATGTCTCGTGGTGGTTATTGGAAGCTTGAGCGAAAGATGATGGCAAAAAAGTTGGAGAAATTGAAGGAAACAGACATATCTGATCCTACTGTTGTGGTCCAGGCCCCGCCACCTCCTCCACATCACAAAAAATGGAAAGCAGGGAGGCTTAAGGGTGGGAAGTATGTAAATTCGACTGTTGCTGAGGTTGCCACAAGAATTGTAAGTAGTTAGAGCATAAGTACAAAGTTATTTTTTCATATTGGGAGTGCTTAATTTTCATTTACGATAACTTTTATGCTGCAAGATGAACTGTAAGATCATAGTAGCCAAGGTTTGTTCACTCCAAGTGGACGGATGGACATCTTGTCAACGGTGATTGGGAAGGCAGATCACCCTGGTCATGTTTGAGGGGAGGCAGGGGGAGTTCGTGTCGTGAAGTATTTTGGCCGAGCCTCACATGCTTATTCATCACAAGCTGAACCCAGTAGGGAGCTTGTGGATAAGATTCGTTAGGAAGTTTCACAAGAGCTCAAGGCCAACCTTCACGACAAGCTCCGACAAGAGCTGTTGCCAGAGCTATGTCTTGAGTTGATGCCTTAGCTACGAGCTGAAATGATGAAGATGTTTGAATCGCAGATGGAAACTACCAAGCGTAGAACCCATTCATCCCCGACCTTCCACAGCACCAAAGAAAGTTACAACCCGATGGAGGAACCACAGGGTGAACCTGCCATCCTCTCTTTGGTTGCCCCAGTGCTGCGTGTAGTTACAGATGCTCTCGTTCACATAGAAGCTACTACCCACCATAACTAGCAAATTCCACAGCATTTGCGTAGGGTGACTGTGACGTGTGTTCGAGAAGGGGAAGAAGGTACAACCATCCCTATTCCTGATGATGACGTTGCCACAATAGCTCAAGCGAGAGGATCTTTCATCCTTTGGGCTGTACATCTTATTGGCTTATTACCACCAACACCTCCAATGGTATGGAACTACCTCACTTTTACTTGAGATGTGTTGACATCCTACTAACAATATGTTTTTTTATATTCTAAAAGAATGAGCGGGAAGCAGTAAAATGGCCCTTCTTAGCACGACTGTAGCATATCAATAAAGGCATTCGCCAGATTGATTTGCATATTCCTACAGGGATTGTGGGCCAGGAATTAGAGTATCACTTTACAATTGATAAAGAATATCTTAAACATTCATTAAGTTGGAGGAGCTAGATATTGGATGGGGCAAATTTGCAATCCTGTAAGTTTTTTATTTCCCATTTTTTCCTTCATTTAGTTAAGTTGATTTTAACTAGCTAATACATTCATCATTTTAATTCTATTATAGCTCCTTCCGTCGTATATGCATTGACTCTCAAAGAGTTGATTTATATGGATTCTTGTCTCCTGCACATACAACAAGGAGTGGGAATACATTGAAAAAAAGGACGTACTATGTGGGCTTCACAGTGGGAGAGAACAACTATCGTTGTTATCTAGCACCAATTGTTCAAGGGTACGCATTTTATTTTTGTGTATTTGAGATTTTTAATAAATAATTGCCTTGCTATCTAAGTTCTTTTTAATCTGTATATGTTGTGATAGTTATCATTAAAGTTTTTGTGTTATCTGTCCTCAGTCCCACGTTGTTTACTAGTTTGATTCCTTAAGTAGAAGACCAGACAAAGAAACTAAAAGCGTTTTCAACACGTAAGTTATTTTTTGTATTTTATTGCTTCTTGATTCTTGACTTAAATGAATTATTCTAATTTATGTTGATTTTCATTTTAATGATAGGGCATGCACGACGTATCGAGCGCTTGGCGGGCCACGCGATCGTAAAGGTGGCAAAGAACCAAGATGGTTGTTTCCAAAGGTACGTAGTTTCAAATCAAGTTCTTTTGATTGACGGTCATTTTAGATATGCCTTTATTAATTTTAACCATTTGCTTTTGATTTATAGTGCCCTCGACAACCTGGCGGCTGGGAATGTGGATACTATGTCTTACTTTGTATTTTTAACATCATTCAGAGTGGCATTACGACAGCTTTTGAACAAGTAATTGCTTCTTCATTCTCAGAGGATAATATTATTGGTGTTGTAATTCAATGGCAATTCATTCACTTGATTCATTATTTCATCTAAGCTTATTTTCTAATTTACAGATTTTTGACAATGAAGATGCCTACTCATATAAAGGCATAAATATGATCAGAGACTTTTTGGCTGGACATCTTCTTCAACGTATACTAGAGTAAAGTCTTTAGGAGTTTCTGTAGGACATACTTTTGTGGTAGTTCTATATATTGTACATATAATTTGTGTTGTTGTTGTTGGATATAGATTGGATTTAGTCTTGGTTATTGTACAAACTAGGGACTTGGATATAGTCTTTTTAGTGCAATAACAGGTTTGGATATAGATTGTTGTGTAGTTTGTGTGGTTTGTTAGTTAATTAGTTTGCTACTCCTTAAAATTATTGCATGTAGTAGAGCCTTGGGTTGATCACTGTGTTTCAAGGTGTTGTTTCTATTCTGCTGAACTGCTGTTGTTTTATTTTATTGTTGGAATCCTATTTCTGCAGTTTACATTTTCCAGACAGTGTAATATATAAAAAGGCCATTTAAAAAAAACTTTCAACGTCCTTAAATAAAAAGGGACGTGGTAGAGTGGGTGGCGACACTTTAGACGTCCCCTGTAGGGATAGGGAACGTCTAAAGTGGAGCTTTAGACGCCTCCAGTCCAAAATGGGGACGTCTAAATTGACCTTAAGACATCCCCAGAGCAAAATAGGGACGTCTAAAGGTCACTTAAGAGTCCCCAATTTGGACAAGGGACGTCTAAAGTGCACCTCAGACTTTAGACGTCCCCAATATGAAGTGGGGACGTCTAAAGTCCCCCCAAATTTAACGTTCCCTACTTACGGACGTTATTAACTTTTTTTCCACGACCCTCAGATAGACGTCCCTCTGTTTTCAGACGTTAAAAGGCCAAAAAAAGGGACGTTAAAACCTTTTTTTTTTCTAATAGTGGAATTCAGATTCATTCATATCAGAGTGTACAACAAAAATCCTGGCAACCCCCAGGTTTCATATAATGCGAAGGATTTACAGATTCTCATTTAAGGGATTACACAATATCATTCTAAAATTTACATCCCAACAATATACAGTTATCCCAACCAAAATTGTTAACCAATAACCAAGATCACATTCCTAAGGAAGTCCTAGCTACCCTTGGTCGTCTCCTTCTCTTTTGAGCCACTTACCCTGTCTGAAGGCTAGTCAATGGAAAGAATAAGATTCAAAAGAATTCCAGTAGCAACAAATCACTTATACCATACATAATCACAAAGCATGCAATGACATCGTCAAGTAGCATAACAGCACGAAACACAACATACAAGCTGTCACATGTACACATAATCACATAGTCACATCCCCCGTATCTCTATAACCCTGAAGGCAAGTTCCTTCGACCGGAACCACTAATGGGCCGCAGGCGAAGGATTCACAAATAATGATAAATCAAACATATAATGTATCACATATATTATAAGGGAAAGTGTCACTACCTTGTTCTTTCCGAGTGTGCTCTATGACAAGCTACTCTTGAGCATGGCAAATATCAAATCCTATAAACCAAAATTAAGGACAATAGATTAATGCCTATTCCAAGTTCTTAATTTCATAATACCTAAAGTTGGTTATCATTTGAGACCTTTAGGTGGCTATTAGAAGTTTAAACACATGCCCCAAGGGTTTGGGAGGAGCCATATCAAAACCACTTTCAAAAGTTCTAGAATGCTGATTTTTAGGAGTTGGCCGCGGCCAAGAAGCATTTAACGACAGCCAAAAACATGTTAGAAACTTTTTGGCTATGGCACAAGATTTTGACTGCGGCCAAAAAGAGGTCAGAAACTTTTTGGCTGAGACCAAGAGTCTCTCGCTGCGGGAAAAAACAGGTTAGAAACTTTGGGCTGAGGCTAAGAAAATTCTGTTTCTTAGCTGAACTTTGAAAAATCATAACTAATTATAGAAAAATTGAAATGAGGTGATCCCAAAGCGTATTGAAAGATATTTAAGTCCTATATACAGGAAAAATATGAACTATTACCATCAACCATCACACAAATAAATAATTACACAAAAGTCCACACTATTCCAAAACACATTCCAATTTCAATCCCAAACTTTGGAAAATCATAACTCCCAGCTCACAAATTAAAATGACATGAATTATATGTCCATTTTGAAGCTTGGCATGTGAAATTTAACACTAAAAAGTTTCACAATTTTTAGACACCATTTGCCTATTCAAAACTTCCACACAAACAAACTTCCTAGCATAGAGTTTCAATGGACGGAATTCCAAGTTTTGCACAATTATTCCCAATGGTTCCAATTTCACATGAAACATCATTCCCACAAAAATTTTCACAAGGAATCCATTTGAAACACCAAATCAACCAAATTCACATTGCATTGACATGTTTCACAACAATCATAACATGTCACATAATGGCACAATACCAAACTCAAAATTGCAATCCTTTACCTTCAAAGTTTCAAACCAATCCCAATAACACCAAAACAATATGACACCATTTTTACTACAATACACTATCCAATTCATTCATTTCACAATTACACTAATGTCAAGGAAAATTCCATAATTCTCAAAACTCAATTAATGACCACAAAACTTAGGTCAAAATGCATCAAATACTCACGTCTTCCTCTTCCTCAAGCTTGTTTCTTAATTCCACCACTTTCAAATTTTCTCAAGCTCTCAAACACCTTCTTTCAAAAATCTAAAACCATAGAGATGAAGCTCTCATTAACATGAACAATATTAAAGAAGAGCATTTCAGCATACAAGGTCATTTCTAGGGTCAAAAACTCACCTTTTCTTTTCTCTTTCCTTCCTTCACTAGGCGTAAATGGAGTCTTAAAGAGAGAAAGATGGCTGAAGATGATGATGCAGATGTTTTGTCTCTCATACTCCTTTCTGGATGAAATTAATAAGGGAAGAGGGAAGAGAATTAGTGTTGACACTTTGACTATGATCCCATGGCTCAAATGTTACCAAGTGTCAAGATCTTGAGCCTCCTCTCAACTCTTTCCATGCACATGTAAACATGGGATAATTGCCTCTATAACACTTAGAAAATTTTCACACTTCTTGATCTTTATGTTACTAATAAGTTCCTTCTTTGGTTGCTGACTAATTGATTGGTAACTTTTCATTTTCCCACTTCGCCCCTGACTATGGGAATTCCTATTGAATCACCACCAAACACATTTTGTCATTCAATTGCACCTTACCATATGCCCTCCCTCTAATTTAATTCAATTTAGATATTAATCCACAATTGAACTTAAATATAGGGTTTAGGCACTAATTATTACACATTCGGATCTCAATTCAAATCACATTCTCCAAAAGTGTTTGTTTATCAATAATTACATTAACTTTTGAAGTCATTAGCCCTTAATCACATTTTGGGGCATTACATTACACCAATATAATATTCCTTTGCCTTATTGGTCTTTTGCTATTATGCATGCTATTCACATCATCAATTATCTTCCTTTAACAGTTATTCAGAATTTAACTCCTTTTGAGAAGCTATATCATACCACTCCTTCTTATTCCAATTTCGAAGTTTTTGGTTCTTTGTGTTTTGCTTCTACCTTGGCTCATAATCACTCCAAGTTTGCTTCTAAGGCTAGAAAATGTGTTTTCCTTGGCATACCTTCTGGTTCTAAAGCATTTACCTTATTAGATTTAACTTCCAATCAGATTTTTCTATCACGTGATGTTGTATTTCATGAACTCATGTTTCCTTTTAAAAGTGGTAGTGTCACTTCCCCTGCTTCCCCTTCTCTTGAACTAACTATCCAAGACTTCCCTCACTTTCTTGATTACTTTCCTCTTCCAGTTTCCCCTCTAATTCCCTCTCTTCCTACCTCTTTGCTTGCTCCAGACCATCCACTTTCTTCCCCACACCGTTCAAGTCGACTTCATCATCCTCCATCATATTTGCGAGACTATCACTATGCTCATTCTATCTCTATTGATCAATCATCAAGTACGGGCTCCAATACTTATCTTCTTTCTTCTGTTCTTTCCTATTCTTCTCTTGCTCCTTCATACAGTTAATTTGTTCTCTCTGTCACCTCTCATTTTGATCCCAAAACTTATCACCAAGCTATTAAGCATGCCCATTGGAAAGATGCCATATTTGTATAAATCAAAGTACTTGAGCATAACTAGACCTGGGTTCTTACTTCTTTACCACCAAGTAAGACTATAGGGTGTAAATGGGTTTTTAAAACCAAGTTCAAGGCTAATGGTGATATTGAACGACATAAAGTGAGACTTGTGGCCAAAGGGTTTACTCAAACCGAAGGCCTTGACTACTTTGATACTTTCTCTTAGGTTGCTAAGATGACTACTCTAAGGCTCTTACTTTTGCCGCTGCCAAAAATTGGCATCTTCATCAGTAGATGTCAACAACGCCTTTCTACATGGTGGCCTCAATGAAGAGGTCTATATGGAGCTTCCTCAAGGTTTCACTTCCTCTCAACGTCATATGGTATGTAAATTACAAAAATCACTTTATGGTCTTAAGCAAGCTAGTCGCTAATGGTATTTTAAGTTGTCTACTACATTATTTTCCTATGGTTATAGACAGTTTGCATCTTATCATTCTTTAATCGTCAAGGGTTTTTCAACATCTTTCACTGTCATCCTAGTTTAGTTGATGATTTAGTTTTGGCTGGCAATGATGTTGATGAGATTACTAGTGTTAAACAACATTTAGATCATGCTTTTACCATTAAGGATCTTGGTGTACTTCATTATTTTCTTGGTCTTGAGCTTGCCCGAACCATAGATGGCATCTTCCTCTCTCAGCGTAAGTTTACTCTTAAACTCTTAGAAGATACTGGTTATCTTGGTTGCAAACCAGCCACATCTCCTATGGATCCACACTTAAAATTATCTAAACAGAAGGGTACTTTGCTATCCAATCCACAACAGTATCGTCAATTAATTGGGTGCTTGTAGTATCTCACTACTGCTCGTTTAGACTTAAGTTTTGCTACCCAACAACTTAGTCAATACATGTCTGCTCCTAATTATGCACATTTGCAGGCTGCTTAGCGTGTGCAAAGATATCTTAAATCTTCTCCCAGTGCTGGTATTTTCTTTTCTGCTACTTTAAATTTAAAGCTCCATACTTTTAGTGATTTTGACTGGGCTAGTTACCCTGACACTCGCTGGTCTGTGACTGGCTTTGCTGTGTTTCTTGGCTCCTCCCTTATTTCTTGGAAAGCTAAGAAACAGGCCACTGCCTCTAAGTCCCCTTCTGAGGTCGAATATCGTGCTATGGCCTCTACTACTTGTGAATTGCAATGGCTCATTTACTTGTTGTCTGATTTTCATGTTTCTCATTTGGATCCTGCTTTACTTTACTATGATAATCAGTCGGTCATTCAGATTGCCTCAAATCCCATTTTTCATGAGAACACCAAACATATTGAGTTGGATTGTCATATTGTTTGTGACAAGGTTCAAGCCAAAATTATCAAACTCCTTCCTGTACGATCTATTGACCAACTTGCTGATGTGTTTACCAAACCTTTAGATCCTACTCGGTTTCAAGAGCTCATTTCCAAGCTTAGCATGCAAAACATTCATGCTCTAGCTTCTGGGGGGTGACAGAGATAGAATAACAATTCAGTTATTTGTTATTAAGTTAGAACAAAATATTGTTATATTGTTTTGTATTCCAAGGTATTGTTAGGCGCTGATAGTCATTACTTACTTGCATTAATATATCATGACTCTCATTAATGTGAATAGATTCATTTTTGTCATTTTCTCACATATCAGTTATAGAAATGGAGGTAGAAAAATAGGAGGAGGAGAAAAATGAAGATATAATATTATCACTTTCTTGTGTTTGGATAGAAGAGAGAAAAGAGAGAGGAGAGAAAATGCATAATATAAATAATGACAATAATACCCTTATTTAATTTTAACCCATCTTTTCAAGTAATGCCATGAACAATAAATTCAAATAAAAAATAAAACAATCAATTTAAAAAATAAAGTAAAACTAAAATAAAATTATTTTCATTTTTTTATTTTAAAATCAAAATATTAAGAAAAAATATTTCTTGACAAGTAAAATTAAAAAATATATAAATTTACAAGTAGCAATGGCAATAATATGCGTATATCCTGATTTATTGAAATCAAAAAAAATATTTCCTAAGAAACACAAGTTTTTTATTTTATTTATTATTTATATTTATAAGGGAAGCTAAGATTGACTAAAAGTCCCCGATTGAAAAATTAATTGGCCATATTGGTACCTAAAATATGTGGTCTTTTAGGAGAAATATATGTATATATATATATATATATATATATATATATATGTGTGTGTGTGTGTGTGTGTGTGTGTAGAGAAAATGACAAAATTGCATACCACAGAATCTCAGTTGCAATTCTTGGAAGCTCAGTTACAATTCATGGAAGATCATTTGCATTTGTACTCAACCTTAATTTTCACACTAGGAAGGGTTATTTGCAATTCATAGAAGATCACTTGCATTTTAACTTGATTTGCACACCACAGAAGCTTAGTTGCAATTCCTGGAGCTGGAAGCTCAATTGCAATCCGTGAAGGGACATTTGTATTTGCACTCTTACTTAATTTTCATACTACAAAAGGTTATTTACAATTCATGGAGGCCACTTGCATTTGCATTTGCATTTGAGGGAAGGTCACTTGCATTATAGCTTGATTTGCACATCATGGAAGCTCAATTGCAATTTGTAGAAGGGTCATTCGCAATTCATATGATTGCTTATTTCTTCCAAAGAACCTCAAGACTTTACTTTTTTTAAGGTTCTATTGCCCAATTTAATTTCTCAAATGGGGATTTATCCCAGATTTTCCTTAATTATAAAATAAATAAACAATATTGTAATTAATTTTTTTTATTAATATAAAAAATTTATATAAAACCACATGCGACCATGAAATTGGTAAGCTACGTTGTCCAGTATATTTTGATGTTGTACGAGTTTCAAATAATCCCAATTAATTACAGGCGCAAAGAAAGGGGCACAAACGAAGGAACAAGTGAAGTGGCAGGTCCGGGATAGTTTTGACAAATTAATTTTCTGGCCAAAATCTCTCTAATATTGGGGAGAAAAATACATGAGGCCTAGACTATTTTTACCTCCTACTTTTCTCTTTTCCTATTTTCTCCTTTAGTCTAGAAAGGGAAAAAGCTAGTTGATCAAATTATAAGAAAAGTAAATGGAGAGGAAGATCAATGGAGACTCCACTCTCCTATTTTTTTCTCGGTTAACATCAATACTATTTCATCGCCATGTTTTCTTAGATTTTCTAGTTCTAATTATAGTCCTATTACTACTAGTCTACATTTAAACTAAACTTGATCTTTTAATATCATTTTGTCCTATACAAAAAAGGGTTAAAGGGCATTTAAGTCATGAAGTTTTCATGAAAGGACGCTGGGTACCCGGAATTTAATCGGTTAACCAATTTAAGTAATCATACTTCATTGTTCTTGATAAATATAAGCCTTCGCCAAAGGCCAAATAACGCTTGAGCATTGGGACATGATACAAAATTATACTCAAAAGAATCATCAGGCATGCCGAATAAGCTACATACAAGAAATAAAAGAATAACAGAAGGAATAAAAAAATTGGTCATAAGGAGTTGGAGGTTATGGTTTAAATCTTGCTGCTGATTTGAGGACTTTATCGGTAGGCAATCTTTAAGTATCTCTGGAAAGACTCTTTCAACCCTGAAGCATGTGGCTAGAGGCTAAGGACCCAAATAAAAAAACTCTACTTTCAGTTTGGCCAAATCATTCTAGGAGATTACTATAATCAACCACATCAAAACGAGGTCGAAAACACCAATCAACATTGGTGACCTCAGCTTCAGAGGACGCAATAGAAGCTGGATTTTGAGGAATTAAGATGATTTCAATGACCTGTTTATTGATGGACAAAACCTTGCATTTTGAAGAATAATGATCAATGTAATACAAACAGCTGCTTAGAAATCCCCACTTTTTTGGATTGCTCAATGAATAGCACTTTGAACCCACTACTAAAAACAATGAACGATCTCCCAAAGTTTTGAGCTGGATCCAACTCATTGTACAGAAATCTATCATGTAAATTTCAAAACATGCAGGTTGACTCAGAATCACTAGAAGCTGATCATTCGAGTCAACTAACTTGAAAAACCTAGATCTATAATTACTGGGCTTGTGGGTTAGATTCAGAAATTTCAGTCTTTGAGTATTCAACATTAAAACCCCTATCTCAGCATCTTCAGTAACAGCAAATAAAGTATGATGAAAAACCACCACATCAATGACATCCCAAGAAGTTCCATTAATTCTTGAATAAATAGCCCAATCTGAAATACAAGATTGATAAACCAGCATATCTGGTTTAGATCTAGATAAGATCACAATAATAAGCTCTGTTGAGTTTACTTCAAAAGCTAGGGTGGCTTGCATAACAGAAGGTTTAACGTTGAATAGATCATATGGCTTTGGGATTTTTATCTTTTTTCTTGTAAAAGGATTTATAAGCAAATCTAAACTATCACCTATCTCTATCATGTATCCACTAGAAAATCCTACAAATGAGAACCCAAAAAAGCTGGGAAGCAAAGCGTTGTATGTTGTTCCATTGGGTATGGAATAGAATAAACATGATTTTTTAGCTTGAAGTGTCTTTTGAAGAATCAATGGTGAATCTGACCCCATGAAATCACACCAGATGATCTTCCAATAATACCTGCAGACTAGCCCAAGGCAAAATAGATCACGAATATCTAATAATTTCTTAGTAATTTGATAGAGCACATCTGAAGGAAGTTCATGAGATTCGTTCTCTTCTTGCTTTCTGGGTTTCAGCAACTTTCCTGGTAATCACAAGATAATTAAGCAATCAGTGATGGTTAAAATAATAATACGTAATTTATGTTTATTTGAAAAAAATTATCATCTCAAGTTGCTCAGTATAACATTTGACTAAAATATTTAGATAAATTGTTAACAAAAATGTGATCTCGTCCAGTAATTTCATTAAGTAGTCTCTTCAATTTTAAGATTCCACACTATCTAATATAGTCATCTGTGCTTCCAATGATTTCTTTATACATATCCAAATCACATCAAATGATTTTCTAATTGCGAAGGATTCAGTTAATGCACCAGATTCAACAGTTCAAAGACCAAAAAGTCCCACAAAAAGGAGAAAACAAATCAAAAGAAGCTAACACAAAAGTCTGGAAAATACGGGGGGAAAAATTCGAAGAAAAAAAGAAAAATTCAAAAAGCAGTCTAAAAATTGGAATTTGGTTACAATTTGCTCGATCTAATAGCTTTAGCTGTGAATTTTGCTTAGCAAACCCAAAACCTTTAGGATACCAAAAATCATAATTTTTGGGTAAACTTTTCAAAAGTTTCCAGCCAGCAATATTTTGGTTCAAATGCACATGCACTTGGCCAACTCCGCCTATGTTTATAGCCGGTCCCAAGCCCGGGTAAAGGAGGAGGGTTGTGTTAGGCCCCGACAGCCAACGTAAAACCCTGTCGAATCTCTTATGAACATGGATCAACGAAAAATGGGGGTGGCCGAGATGAGAATGTTGAGATGGATGTGTGGTCATACAAGAAAGGATAAGATTCGTAACAATGATATACGTGAACGAGTTGGAGTGGCCTCTATTGAAGGAAAAATGGTAGAAAATCGTTTGAGGTGGTTTGGTCATGTTCAACGAAGGCCGTTGAATGCACCGGTGAGGAGGGTTGATCAAGCCGTATGGAGTCCTGTAAAACGAGGTCGCGGAAGGCCGAAACGAACGCTAAATGAGGTCATTGAGAGAGACCTTTTGATTAATAATATACCTAAGGGTATGGTTTTCGACAGAGCACAATGGCGTCGTGCGATCCATATAGCCGACCCCACCTAGTGGGATAAAGGCTTTGTTGTTGTTGTTGTTGTTGTTGTTGCACATGCACTTGGCCAAGTTTCCTAACAGATAGACATATTCAAGCTCTTCACAAAGCAATGTTGTTCAGACTAAGCTAATATGAACTAGAAACATACAAAAATCAAGAAGAAAAAAACTAGAATCACATTAAATGGAAAAAAAATCTGGGAAAATTCCAGAAAAACAAAGAAAATTTCAAATTCATAAGCTTGGAAACCGAAAATTCATAAGAAATTTATTATTAGATTTTTATGGACAAGAATTCTGGAAAAAAAAAAATTCCAGCAAGCTCTATCTCAATGCTCAAGTGATCGAATTCCAAGAAACCCCGGCAAGTATGCCACTGTAATAAGAGGTGAAGTCTAAGTCAAAAATGTTGTCCTGGCTTCGAATGGATGGAAAACAATTCTCAAGTCTTAGCTCACAATTTGGTAGAAATTCGAGCCGCCAATCAATTTAGCTAAAGTGGTAGAATTTTCACCAATTTCAAGTAGCAACTAAAAACTATAGCTAAAGCCCATACTATTGACAATGCAATGAACTAGCTAGCCAAAATTTTAGTGTTCCAGAAGATTCAAAAGATTTTAAGTAATTGAATAATGAAAAATTCAATTGAGTGCACAAAAAAACTAGCTAATCAAGAGTTGTTCAGACGTCATGGTGGAGTTATACTAAATATCAAAGCCAGTGCAGGTTTGAATCTTAATCCCATCAAAAGGTTCAAGGATGAACTTCCTTTAAGAGGGAAGGAATTACACATTCCAGGTCTGACATGGGAGTGGATAGGGTTACCATAAAGTTGTATGATGGCCTTGTATATGATATGAGTGTAGGAGATTGGTAGAGCCGTATCAAATATAGGTGTGCCTTTATTACTAACTTAAGCTTTTAGCACAACGGTTAGTGCTTGGTTCTAAAGGTTAATCTTTGATAACAGATCAGAAAAGTATTCAGTTATGCAGAAAAGTATACAATCCAGTTACAAACAATATTATCAAACCAAGCAGACCAATGTTCAATTTCGATCCAAAACACCATATGTAAGACTGCAAATGTTCATAAAGCAATTCACTTAAAAATCACTCAAACTCAGAGTTCAATTCACAAAAGTTTCATTGATTGTCCAGTCCACTTGACAAAATTTAATAGCTCATTGAACCAAAAGTTCAAGCTTAACAGAAAGTGAACAAAGAACAACTTGTTTCAAGATATAGAGCTTTATGCACAACATAATAGGATCTAGAAAGAAAGGGAAAGGGTTAGAAAGTGGCGTAAATGGTGACATTTGGTAAATTGGGATTATGTTTAGTAGTAAAGCTGTTAAATAGGTTCAAAATGGGGAAAATTGTTTATAGAATATCTTTTTGTGCAAATCTGTAATTTTTCAACAAGCTAAACTTTTGCCCAATTCCCAATCTAATCAATTATATGACCTTCAAACTACTGCAAAAACAAGGAAAAAAGAAAACAACTCAATCAAACTAGAGAAGGTAAGAACAACAGCCAGCAATCTCTGGAAAAAAACACACAACATTTATAAACCAAAAATTGCAGCAAAGTGCAACACTCACCAAGTAGACCGTTGCATATGTTTATTAGGAACCTCATATTTTACTGTTTTAGGACTCATTCATCTCAGCATCCTTACATCTCGATAAAAACTTCCTTTAAAGCTTATATGAGGTACTTTCCTATTACCAATAACTAATTCTATGTGTATATATTTGAGTTTGCAAATTATCTGTTGGAGAGATTAAAATGTATTAGTTCGTTAATCGTTAGGCTCTATAATTAGAGGGCTTGCTATGTGATTAAAGTGTGAAGGGATATTGATCACATGTTCTAGCTGTTGCCAAAAAAACTTGAATATATTATACACATGCTGAGGTTCCAAAAATATACTTTGAAACCAATCTATTCCTTGCTGCAATCCAGGGGTGCATTACAGAATTGGAGATTAGAAGCATGGCAGGAAAAATTCTTTGTATTTTCAACATTGGGTAGAGCAAGCATGGAATCTCAGGTTCATGCTTACACAGTTTCAAGAATTTTAAGTATGCATAAATATGTACTGGCCTTTTAAAGCTTCTCCCCCCAAGCACACTGTTGGTAGCGATCAAAGGTTAATAAAGATTGGAACTGATAAGATTAGGAGCTAACTAAAATTGAGGATTATCATGGGTGAGATCGAGTGGAAGAGTCTTCCAAAAAAGGTTCAACTTTCATCTTGATGAATGATGCTGATACAAGAGGGCCATTATGAAAAGGTTCATGAGATGTAGCACTAAATAAGCAGCAATAAAATGTATTTTTATAACATTGATATAAGATAAAAATATATTTTTAGAAATTAAAAATATTACTGTATTAAAAATGTACTATTGTAAAATTAGTTTAAAATATAATTAAATATTACAAATTAAACAATAATATTTCATTTTAAAATATTATAGTATAATAATTATACATAAAAATAGTATTATAATATTAATTAGAATTAAGATGTAAGCTAATTTATATAACATACGTATAAAAAAAATATAAACTAATATATAAGGATAGAATTAAAATTTTTAATCATGCCCCCTGGTCCCCCCCCCCCCCCCCCTAATTAAACCAAAGAGTCTTCCCCTCACCTCCGGCCAACCAAACCAAACACACGCAATGATTATTTGACAGTTCAAAACAAACATAAAGCCATCCATGCATCCATTCAAATATTGAGTACATCCTCAGAAGCAGAAATTTGAGTTAATGAAAAGAATCACAATTGTACTTACTTTTCTTTGCCGAACAACTCAATAAAGACATTGTTGGTGCAGAAGATGAGGATTCCCAAAAAGATAACAAAAAAACAAAGTGGAAAAAGGAGATTAATTGTTATGATGGAATTGTACTTTATATAGACATTGTGTACTGACCGCTTAATTACAATTCTTTCTCGACCTCTTAAATTGACAAACGTACCTTGCTAAAAAATCTTTTTGAATTCATAAGTCGACTATAACCATATAAAATATTTCCAATATATTTGGTCAAAACTTACTGCATATATACTTATGAAAATATATATGATCATAAGCTGAACTTTAAAATCATGTTATTTTGCTCAACAAAATTAATATATTGTTTTAATATTCTTTTTTTTCAAACATTTATTTTATAAGTATAATATTTAGGTCTTTATAACCCTACCTCATCCCTATCACATAAGGTAACCTCTTGGGGCATGAACAGCCTTTTTTTTTTTTTTTTTTTGTAGGGACCTCTGTTCTAATCTTTATACTCAAAATGAATAAATTGCCTAGATGATGATATGGTTAGTACTAGAATTTATATTTCATTCTATAAAATAAGACTCAAATAATTTTTTCAAAAAATTTATTCAATTTTTTTTATCCGATAATAAATTAATGTTATTATAGCAAGTTGAATCATATTTAGCAATTACGTAAGTTTGTGAGGGAAAACTGTGTGGGATACTAAAGTTAAATATTATATATCTTAAAAATATCAAATCAAAAATAAGAAGAAACAAAAATAAACTTGACCCTTTTTTTTTATGATTGTAAGGCTAATTTTGCAGGAGAGATAATTGAGAGAATTTTTAATCTATAGAATGACCCATCTGCATATAGTTAGTTATATCTTCTTATATGAGCTTCTAGGCATGCTGAGGTACTCAACCTTATGACTTGTTTATATGTTACAAAGCAAATAAAAATATAAAAATGAATGAAATATATATTTTTAGTTTCGATGTTCCTATAACATCGAAACATAGCATTACTATTACTATTTTTATTATAAGACATTATAACGCAATTGAGTATAATTATGGGTATAGAATGTTAAAATGATGTGTTAAACAATTTTGAAAACACGTCTCATTTTAATAAATATTATTTCTTAACAAAGATATTAATACTTAATAGGTAGATAAAGATATTATTATAAATACTACCAAAGAATTATGAGAGTCCTATAATATCCTTAAAAAGATATTAATAGATAGAAACAGTAAAAATAGTAAACTAACATCATAATTTTCTATTAAAACAAAATACTAATGCATATTATGACTTTATTGTTAAAATTCTCACCAAATTTTCGAATCATTGACTGTAGCTGTTTTTGGATTGAGCGATATTTTTTTTTTTTTTTTTTGCCTTAGAGCGAGATTGGACCGCCTCATATCTGATGTTGACTCATTCATCTTTTCCGCTTCGAACCTTAAAAAGTAGGTCTCCAACTGCAAGATTGGTTTCTAGGGTCAGGAGGATTTGAAGTGCCTAGTTTTGATGATTATCCGGTTCTTTTCTTCTTTGTATAAAGGGAAAATATATATATATATATAAATATATATATATATATTTAATATGTTATTTTTCTCAAAATATAAAATTGAATTAGTTCTTTTTTTAAGATCATATATATTTATTTCATCTTTTATTGTCAATTATGTAAAGATATATTCAATGAATATACATAGACTGGGCTTGCCCAACAGATAATAGATTTTCTATTTTTCATCATGATTTAGATTTTATATTTAATAGGATAACAATGAAGTTATTCCTACTGGCGAAAAAAAAAATGAAGTTATTCCTACAATATTAGAATTAAAATTAGGCATGCGATAGGAAAAAAAACATAATCTTTTAGCTTGACATGTCTTTCAAAGAATCAATAGTGAATCAGATATCATTAAATAATACTTGCAGACTTGCCGGCCTAAAGAAAATTATGTCACTGATATCTAATAATTGATTGACGATAGGGTGCATATGAAGGAAGTTCAAGAGATTCCTTCTCTTTTTGCTTTTTGTTTTTCATCCACTTTCTAAGTTATCCCAAGATAATTAAGCCACTAATAACGTGAAATTAATATATACTTAATTGATGTTTATTAAGTCAAAATTATATCATTAAGTGTCTCTCACGCTACCATATTTCAATCAACCCTTTCTTTCTCATATCATAATTTCTATCCCACTTGGATCACCCCACACACACTTAAAAGTGCCTCATTCACTTGGTTAAAAAAAAAAAAAAAATTGCCTCATTCACACTAGGTCTTCACAATCATTTATCACTCATTAGTATAACATTTGAAAAAAACTTTTGGATAAATTATTATTCAAAATGTCTCGTTCAAACCAACAAAGGTTAGTCAAGTTGGTAAAAAGATTGGCTTATAATCATAAGGTTGTGGATTGAAACCCCACTGGTGTGAGAACTTTATTGATGAACGATCTGTAAACACCTCTATAAGCTTTCTTTGAGCCTAGAGGCATGGTCTTACTTCGCCCCTTTTCTTTCTAGAGTGTTAATATATGTGTGCGCTTCATTTGATGCTAAAAAAATGTGTTCTCTTCAGTTTTACTCTATCCCTTTTCCTTCTAGGAGACTCCGTCTAATTTACCCTCCTCATCAGCACCTCTAATGGCCTTCATGTTCAAATAACACCAAAGGCTTTGTACTATTTTTTTCTTCAATAGACCTCTCATTAGCTTTTTCTTGTATTTTTTGATATACCGCTTTTTCTTGTATATGTTTATTAAAAATATTATATTTTATTACATAACAAAGTATTCATCTCAGCACCCTCATATCCGTATAAAACTTACTTTTACACTCATTAGATACTTTCTTTTCTAGAATTTTGCAAATGATCGATTCTTACCTTGACAATTCAAAATAAACCTATTCGCGTGCCATCTATAGATTGAGTTCATCTTCAAAAGCAAAAAAAAATTAAATTAATAAAAAGAATCACAATTAAAGCTGAGGGTTGAAATTAAAGCTGTTTTCGCCCAAGCATGTGACTTGGACTCCATGCCATGTAAAGAAACGGGATATTTGTGATAGTTAATATATTTGGGAGGTACATCGCTTTAATATATCGCTTGAGCAGGCCCTCATGATACCACTTGGAAGAGTATAAAAAAGAACAACACTTGGAGCATCATAACAATATCACATTTTTTTCCTGCAAATCTAATGGAAGAGTTACTGATTTTTCAAGAATGCCACTTGTGACAAGATTAGAATACCATAGTTTGACAAGTTGAATGAACTGATAACCACTAGGATTGGAGTCCGGAAATGAATTAATAATCAAGTTAGAATCATCAACTCCTTTTGTTTCCGCTGGAAGTCTCTAAGGTAAGCTGCGTTAGATTGAGGCTTCTCGCAAAGATACCTCACAATAGAATGATCTCTAAAGCCAACAAAACCCGAGAGTTCAAGTAAGGTCTGAATTTTTCTAAGCCAAAAATACCACATCAAAAAGCTCTTTCTCCAATGTGTTATCCTTAGTTTGAGCTGAGTCAAGTGTTTTGGAAGCATAAGTGATCACTCTTGAAAGCTTATATCCCTTTTGGCCAAGCATAACACCTATTGCATATTGTTTGAGGCACACAATTTAAAAAGCGAATTCCAATTAGGTGGTATCAATAATATACGAGGAGGAAGTCCAAGGCATCAGGCATTTTTACATTTCTCATCGAAAACAAAGTTAGCATGTACTAATTTAGGGAGAGGCATGGCACTTTTACTAAAATCTTTAAATAAATCTTTATAAAAGCCTGCATACTCAAAAAGAGATCTCAAATCCTTAATATTATAGGATAAGGGAGTGAAAAAATCACTTCAATTTTAGCTCTAACATCTGAGCAATAATGGAAATGGTATAGATGTAACTCCAAGTGCTAAAAGAAAAAAAAGCAGGTCAAGGAAATCTATTGGGAGTTATTGCACTATTCACAAGCCACATTTTACAAAATTATTTGGTTAGCACAAAATATATTTTTCTTTTTATATTTCTTCAATTTCCTTACACAATTGACAAAAAAAATATTAAGATATGATCATGAAAAAGAATTGCTTCAATTCTGTACTTGCTAAAAAAATGCCATATTAAATATATATTTGTTTATCAAAACTAGGCACATTAAATCGTCCTAACACTTGACTCCAAGCTACAAATCTTGCAGTTGAATGGTAACTGAAATTGTTGTGTGAGACTGAAGAGTGAAATTGATACTGAGGACGAATCAGAGATCAATGAGGTTTTTATATTTGAAATGAAAAGAAGAAGAAGAAGAATTAGGCATTATCTTGCCTCCCCCGTTCCAGTTTGCGGCTTAATAGCAATTTGAGACTCCAATCTCCTAAAAAGGAGAGAATCTTCAGTATCTGGTTGGAGAGAATCTCCGGTATCTGGTTCATTTGGTCACAAATGGGAATAGTTGATTTTGGTTGGAGACCTGGATTCATAAGATTAGATAATTTCCTTATTTTTCTTATTTTTTTTTTTCTAAGCACATGTATCCTCCAACTGGAGGTAATGTTGCTCGAGCCATTGTTGCCAACTAAATGTAGGCACCTCTTTCCTTAGGGATTTGAATATTGATTCACTATGTTGCGAGGGATTAACTCCTCTTTCTAGACCAAACCCACTAAAAAAAATGACTTTCTTTAGCAGGCGACATTTTTTGTCGCCGCTGAAACTATATTTTCAGTGGCGACTTTTGTCACCTCCAAAGTTGACTTAAAAAAGTTGATGCTAAAACTATACTTTTAGCGGTGACTAAAGGTCGCCTCTGAATATGACTTTTAGCAGTGATTCAATATTAAAGTCGCCGCTGAAAGTGTCAAATTTATTTTTAAAAAAAAATTACTCCGGCTGTCAACAGCCCGTCCACGTCATCACTAAGGCCCACATGTCGACTTGTCCCTCACCACCTTACCCCGCACCATGTGTCGCCACCTCGTTGCACTACATTTGTGTGAAAATCAATTCATTTATGGTTCCTCCAAGGTTTGAACCCATGACCACATCTTTTTGTGGTCATGCCTTTACCACTAAGTTAGAAAGAACATATTGATTATTATTGCAAAATATTATATATGTATAATATATATATATATATATATATTAAACAACACAAACATAAATATATATATATATTATGAAATATTACTTATATTGTTAAATATTATATCTATATTATTTATAATATATTAATATATGTAACAAATATATACACACACACACACACACACATATGTGTGTGTATTAATGTGTGTGTATACAATATAATACTTTAAAATTAGTTTTGAATAAGTCAAAATAAAAATTTAATTAATATCCTATTATTAATTAAAATGTATTTATTTTTTATATTTACTTAACTTATTAAGTGTGTTTATATATAAATGAAGTAATTAAAAAAGAAAACCAAGTATAGATCATATGTATTAATTGATACATTTATGAAATAATTTATTTTAGAAAAAATGTCATTACATATTATTAATCTATAAAGATATAATGATGGGAGTGTGGGGAATAATAAATCTTGAAAAACTTAACAAACGATAGGTTTACCTATATGTTTGAAAGTATAGACTTTACTTAACATCCCTTTGCTAATATATATATATATATATATATTTACAATCTGAGTTAGCTATATGTCAGTTTTGTTCACTACTTTATATTCTTCTCCTTTGAATCTAATTGTTTTTCATCCATTTATCTTAATATGTAAGTATGTAAGAGAAAGAAACTTGTATAGAGAAATCCCATACACATGTAAATGTATAATTATCTTATTTTTCTTTATAATAAATAGCATATTTATTGTTCTCAAATGTTAAATATCAAATTTAAACAAAAAATATAAAAAAAAACATTTGTTGGTAAAAAAAAATCCATAAAAAAATTGAAATTAACTTTCAGCGAGGGTTTTTAAAACTCACTTTCAACGGCGACAATTAAGTCGCCACTGAAAGGGCCATTTTCAATGGCGATAATAAGTGTTCGTTGAAAGTCAATTTTTTTATAGTGACCCTTGTGGTCCCTTATGTTTTTGTTAATCACCTAACTTTTGTTGTCAATTCCCTTAGCCCACTTGTTCATACAGAGTTGGACACTTGTATTTATGTGATAGTTTTTAATTCTCTTATATTTCCTATTAATGCTTGATTTTTGTTATAAATTCCTTTACTCTTCTTGTTTGTGCAGACTTGCATTGGTTCCGTTAGATGCATTTCCTTTTGCAAGGTATGAAAATTACATCCAAGCACCCCATCTCATCCATTCCATCTGGGCTTTTCTCCTTCATTCTGGACTTTGAAGATAATTACAATTAATAATCGATCCCTTCACTATCTAATTCTTCCATTTTCCTTTTACTTTATAATTTTACCCAGGTAAAAAAAATATAAGTAGATATTTTTTGAATAAAACTTATATCCAGTGCCTTATATCCAGTTTATCCAATTCACCTATAAGAAAATGACATTTGGATCTTGTAACACCTCATCATTAACGCCGTTACTCCCTCCATCTTCATTCCTGATTTCCCACTGCTAGCCAAAGGATAAAACATGACCCCATTTGCTGTTAATCAGCTTCGGCGGCTAGAGTTATATGAACACCATAGAAATTTCCCCCAATTTTTTTAGTTGATTCAATACTCAACAAGTGTAAATATATCATTGTAGTCCAAAAATTAATTATCAGGGTACAAATAAGCGGGACCGGACCCTCTCCATTGAGCGTCCATTGAGATGGTTTATTTTTTTAAAAAAAAATGCTGTTTTCATTTCAGTATAGAGGTAAGGTTTGGGTGCTTATATATAGTTAGCCGATAATCGACTCTAATGTTGAAGATTTTTAATAGGTTCTTTTTGTAGAAAAAAACACATGAATTTTTCTGTAAAGAAATAAAAGGGTTTGTAAGCCATTTTAATTTTTAAAGCACTGTCTTCTTCATTGGTAGGATAGTATTTCTTAGAACAGAAACGAAGTGGAGCTAAAAAAGGCGTTGAGGGCTGCTGAGGTGGAGGGGTGAAAGCACAGAAACAGCTTCTTTTTTTCTTTTTTAATAAAACACCATTGTTTCACCTCAATGGAGACTTAATGGAGAGGGCCTCAACTCCCCAAATAAGCACGGCTCTTATGTTTCGGTCAATCTCTGGTCATTTTTCCAAGAACCATTGATAACGAGAATAACCTAAGCAAAGAATTGTTGGTTCAACCAAACCAAATAAAAAATAGTTCACAACTCTACCACAACAAATAATGCGGAAAAAGAATTGCTTGCCTTCATTAGCTTATCTTGACATATAAAGGAAAGAAAAGACAAACGAAACACGGTGAAAATAATTGTAAAGAATAGGAAATGAAAGTTCCCCAAGCACGGACAATAATTATTTAGGATGAAATATATGTAGCGATTTTCCGATCCACTACTTGCTTTCCATGGTTAAAGCACTTCCTTTGAATGACTGAGCGACAAGATTCATCGTACTCTGCCTTGGCAATCCACATCTGCGCTCAAGAAGTAAAAACAACGTAACTCATGCGTTCTTGGCCACTAATCACTTGGCCAAAAGATCACTCAATCCTCAGAATTTAATTATTAGGATAAAAAACAACATTTTACAAAATTTACTCATTCTTCCATTTTACAGGAAATAAAATCTACTTATATCTTTCACTTGGTTAAAATATAAAATAAAAGAAAATTGGAAGAATTAGATAGTGAGGGGATGGATTATTAATATTAATTATCTTCAAAATTCAGCAAGAGAAAAAGCACAGATGGATTGGATGAGACGGGGTGCTTAGAGGTAATTATCATAGAGTGCCAAAGTAAATACATGTAACAAAACAAATGCAAGCGTCCAAGTCAGGATAAATAGGAAGAATAAGGGGATTTACAACAAAAATCAAGTGATTAACAAGAAATGTGAGGGCATATTAACAACTCACATCAATGCAAGTGTCAAACTCTGTATGAATAAGTGAGCCAAGAGGATTGATAACAAAACTTAGGCGATTAACAAGAAATATAAGGGATCATAGGGTTTAGGTCTAGCGGGAGAGGCTAATCCCTCACTATATAATGATGATGAGTCAAAGTTTGAATCCCTACACTGGAGAGGTGTTCACATTTGGTGGGCAATAGATTACATCTAATAAGAGCATACATGTACTTAGTCAAAACACAAGAAACATAAAGAAATTAACAACTCTCATAAATGCAGGTGTCCAACCAAAATCAACAATTCCCATTCTTGACCAAGCCAATCAAATAATGAAGATTCTCTCATTTAGTAGATCCATTGGAGTCACAAACTACTATCAAGGTGCAAACTAACAGGGGAGGCAAAAGTTAATGCCTAACTCTTTTTTGTTTTTTTTGCTTGCAATCTAAAACTCATTCATCTCTAACTCATCCTTAGTACCAATCTCACTCCTCAGTCTCACACAACAATTTTCAGTTACCATGCAACTGCAAGATTTGTAGCTTGGTATCAAGTGTTGGGGGATTTAATGTGCCTAGTTTTGATAATTATCGGGCTCTTTTCCTCTTTTTAAAACAAAGAAAAAAACAAATATATATTTAATAAGTTTTTTTTTTGCAAATATAAAATTGAATTTATTCTTTTTATTACTATTTTGTTGTCAATTGTCTAAGGAGATTGAAGGAATGTAAAAAGAAAAATAGACTTTGTGCCCAACAAATAATTTTGTAAACCGTGGCTTGTGAATTCCCAATAGATTTCCTTGAACTACTTTTTTTTTTTTTTTTTTGCCTTTTTAGCACTAGCAGTTGCATCTACAACATTTCCATTATTGATCATGTCTTAGAGATAAAATTGAAGTGATTTCTTCACTTCCTCATCCTATAATATAATACAAGGGAGTCAATCATGGTTACGCTCCCAAAATTAGAAATTTCAATATTTAAGGGAAGTCTGATACTTCTCTCTTAGTATCAGACTTCTATTTTGGTAATATAGCATAACTAAGTCATTTGGTACTTTTCTCTTAGTATTGAAGCCCTGGCTGTTCGATACTTTTCTCTTTGTATCGGAGACAGTTTAGCTTAGATTTTGTTTTTATGTTTACCTTTCATAAATGAAATTGCCTTTTATAAATGAGGGGACTTCGCCTCTAATAAAAAGATACCTATGGTTAGTAAAAAAAAAATGAGGGAGCTTTATTTTGGAGGGTTGCTATGGAATAGCGAGAAACTAATTATATCTTGGTTTTTAAGGTAAACAATTATTCATGTTGGGTAATCTCACCCCAACCTCATTTGTGGATTCAAATTGACTTACACTGGGGAATGGGAAGGGATTCCTTGCTACATCATGATAGCACATAAGGGTCTTCAAGTGTAGAAGCATAATGAAGGTAATTGAGAACCAAGGATTTAAAGGCCCTAGGAAGAGATCAAAGTTGCTGATTATAAATTTAATAGCAAACTAATGAATCTTGTTTTGAAAAGTATAGCTACACCAACTATCAAGAGTATAAGACTCTAAGCTTTAAAGATGGGTTGTTGATGATCCGTCTGAAATGAGCCTTATACATCTACCACATTGGGGAGAAGTGATTAAATCATGTCGTTATCCAGGCGAATGTAATAGGCATTATCATTGGTTCTAAGCTATCTTCCAACCTTGACATTGTTGGGTTTCAGATCCTTTCCTCAAATTATAAAAGATCTTTTTCTACTTATCATGGATTCATTAAAGAGCACGTAATTAAGGAATACTAAGTAATCATATCGAGCTATATTTTTCAAGGAAGATGGAGGGATAGTGGAATCACTAGAGGTCAGAGGTATATAAATCTTCCATCTCAAAACAGAAGGTCCAAAGTTCACAGGAAAATTGTCAATTTGCTTTCAGAAAAAGAATAAGGAGACATAGAAGATGTTGTTGTACTATGTTCAACCAAGGGTATGTTTTAGTAGTCATTTGACACATATTTACATATGCAGTTCCACAAAATGTAATTACATTGCTATGAATTCTCTAAGCCCAAACAAATTTATATCTTTTGGGTTGACAATTGACCATCGCAAAGACATTACAGACGTCTTCCCTATAAACAAACAAACACTAGATTATATCTGAACTTTACCATATGTGGATGAAATTATGCATCGCCTTTTTACCCTCACAAAGACTTTCAACGGTAAGATTTCTATTTTAGTATTAGACCTGCCCATCTGATACTTCTCTCTTGGTATCAGAGCCTGGCGGTCTAATACTTTTGTCATGGTATCAAAGCCTTGTCTGCCTGATACTTCTCTCTTGGTATCAAAGCCTAGTTGTTGATACTTCTCTTTTAGTATCAGATCCCTGGTCCATTTGATACTTCTCTTTTGGCGTCAGAGCCCTATTTGCTTGATACTTTTCTCTTGTTATTGTAGCTTGGCTACTGCTACTTCTCTCTTGGTATTGGAACCCTCACAGTCTGACACTTCACCCTGGGTATCGCAGCCCTAGAAGTTTGATACTTCACTCTTGGTATCAAAGCCTAGCTAGGCTGTCTGATGCTTCTCTCTTGGTATCGGAACCCTGGCTGTTTACTATTTCTCTCTTGGTATCAAAGACCTGGCTTAGCTTAGATGTTTTTTATGTTTACTTTTTATAAATGAAGTTGTCTTTTAAAAATGAGGGGATTTTATTTTAGAGGGCTGCTATGGATTATCGGGAACCTGATGATATCTTGGCTTTTGAGGTAAACAATCATTTCTATTTGGTAATCTCACCCCAATCTCTTTCCCGACATTCTTTGCTATGTATATCATGATAGAACATAAGGGTCTTCAAGTGTGGAATCATAATGACTAGGAACTGAAGGTTCAGAGGCCCTTAGAAGAGAGACATCGAAGCTGTCTCTTAAATTTTTAAAGCTATGTAACCATATTACAATTGTACTAGTTAATATATAGCGCTTTAAATCACATCCATTAAAACATGATCTAATAGTTGAGATATTAAGTTAAGAGGAAGTGGAAAGAATGGCTAATGGAGACACCCCTCTCCCTAGAAATGTGGCCTTAAAAAGGCTCGGATTCCAGATAACTAATAAAGTCCACTAGGGTCCCAAACCATTTGAAAATGAAACTAAGGGCTTGTTTGATTTTGTTTTAGGAAAACAATTTTTTGTTTTTAAAATCTAAAAAACATGTTTGGAAAATAGTTTTCAAAAAGTTGTTTTTAAAAACAAAAACAAAAAGTTGTTTTTAAAAACTAAAAAAAATTTTAAATTGTTTTCTTGTTTTTTTTTTAAATCTTTTGAGGTTATCACCTATCCACTATTGATACCAGATGCCGATGACGAGCACCGCCATGTCACTTCCAACGATGACCGCCACCACATCACTTCAAAATCAAATTTTTTAAAACAACCATCCAAACATTTTTTTTTGTTTCAAAACTTGTTTTTAAAACAAATTATAAAACTATTTTGGAAAAATATAGAAAACAAAAACAAACAAGTCGTAAGTTTCATAAAGCCCAAGTTACCTGTCTGACATGGATTTTTTGTTTAAAGAGACTGGGCGGGACATAAGGACTGTCTAACCAATTGTACAACTTCCAAGATTTCCATGCATCTATTCAAGTACTCCCTCTGGTCCTAATTATAAGATAAAGTTGACTTTTTTGGAGAAATTAAGGAAGTTAATTAAATTACATTAGAGTGTTTTTATTTTTATTTTTTTCTCCAAACTAATTAATTTGACTAATAAACTAATATATAATCTAAGGATACTAAAAACATAAACACTCTAAAGTAATTTAATTGGCTTCCTTAATTTCTCCAAAAAAAATCAACTTTATCTTATAATTAGGACCAGAGGGAGTATTTTTTTTCCCCTTGTAATGAAGTATTCACACTTTTTCCCCACTTTGTTTCCTTTCTTTTTTTCTTATTTATGTAGCATGAAGTCATTTTCTGTGCTGCGTATCTTCTAATGCAGGCAACTGTTAAATCCAACACTTTTATGGCGTTCATACTTAAATCAAACCTAAATCCCCAAACTATTAAGAAAGCCAACCTTAGCCCAGCATAACAAATAATTCAGTATACTGCAGAAAAATTGGCTTGCCACTAGTCCATGGCATACGTGTCTTTGCATCAACCATTTGATTTTTCGCACAGTTACCCCATTCTTCGAATGAAAGACCATAAAAGATGATATTGTGACACAGATGCTTAGATATAAATGTTTATATGTCTACGTGCATATTATTTATTAATTTATTTTTATGGGCCTTGTGGTACCTTACTTTCTTCGTTGATCTATATTTATAAAATTTCGACAGAATTTTATGTTGATTGTCGAGGGCCTAACACAGCCCTTCTCATTTATTTGGGTTTGAAACCGGTGATAAAACATGGGTGGAGTTAAGAGGGGCATGGGAAGACCTCAAAGAACACTCGATGAGATGAGGTTATCGAGCAAGATCTCTTAATTGAAAATTTATCCCGAGATTTGATTTTTGACCGAACTCAATGACATTATTTGATCCATATAGCCGACCCCACCTAGTGGATAAGGCTTTATTGTTATTGTTGTTGTTGGTGGTGGTGGTGCCACCTTACTTCTCACCTATATTTCCAGGCAAGACGTACAGAATTTGGCTCAGATGAGGATTCCCATGTTGTTGGTGACTGTGTTAAGGTATGTATTCGTTATTATCAACATGTTCAATATCAATATATAAATATATAAATAAACTATATGTCGAACATACTATTGGATGGGGAAAAAATCCTCAACAACATGCCTAGAAATTCCCCAAAGGTGACGGTAAAGCTGCACATCCCTCAACATTGCACAGCACAAATTAACCTAAAACTTCATCATCAATAGCCTTGTAGCCTAGTGGCATATGATAGCTCCCTTGTAAGTAGGAGGTTGCGGGCTCGATCCTGCTCCTAACCTTAGGCCGTTAATGCCTACCCCCTTTCATTCGAAAAAATAAAATAAAACTTTCATCATTTCCCCCTCCTTTTTCTGCAAAGGAAAGAAGAAATTTAATTAGATGGAGATGATTCCAAAGGAGTGGGTTAAGATATTACTTAACACAGCAAGAAAAAGACATTAAAAAAAATCCAGAAAACCATAATCATATAAATTGATTGAGACATAATGCTCTCCAAACCTTTTGTTTTTAAGGAAACTACTGGAAGAAATCATGTTCTAGACAACATAAAGTAGCTATCTCAGCAGATTGCTACATTTGAAGATGCACCTGTCATAAAGTTTTACCCTCTTAACACAAGCCAAAATTTCTAAAACGTAAAGAAACCGCTGCAAGTTCTGAAAATTGATTATAAATAAGGTTCACCACACAAACAAATTGAACTCTATTGTTCTGATACCTGGAGCATACAAAAATAGGAGCCCTTTATCTAAGAGTATAAAATATGTCTATTTTGTTTGGATGGTTGGGTGCTAGCTTGTCAGTCAATTTTCTTTGATTATGTGCACTTCTGGTAGTAAATCATTTATTCTCTCTTTCATCTTCTTTAAGGTTCTACAAATCTCTAATCAGGAGGTAGCCATTATTTTTGGCCTAAGTGAAATATGAAATCCTGTATTTTTTTATAGGTGTCTGTTTGACTATTTGTATTAATATGTTTTTCTGTCAAATGGTTTTTAATTTTTAAATACTGCTGAATGCTGTTATTCTTTGCTTAAGAAATTGCAGAAGCATAGAAGAGCTTTTCTTTTTTTTTGGCTGATACTATTGTTTACCATGAGATGTCCATAAATCCCATAATCACCTTATGTAACTTACCATTGGACTGCTTAGAATCTAATTAAGCTAATGAAACCACACAGGGAATCGTATTGGCACTCCAAATATATATATTTTTTAATTGTTTTTAAGCTATAGCAACAGACTGCTATACATTGTAGACACACGTCTATGTTGTACCATGTAATTTTATTATGATTGGAGCTTTGCTATTTTGCTATATCAAGGTTGGTTTGATTGTCACAAACTGTGGTAAAGATAATAAATTTGGAATGGAATTTAGTTTGGTTTTGTGTAGGCAAATGGTGGCCCATGCATTTACTTGATCATCAATGCTTGAATTAGTTTTTCACTTTGTGAAGTTCACTGTTCAACAGCCTGCCATATCTGTGCTGCCATATTTAATATCTTTGGCACACTCACATCTACAGATAGATCCGGAGTTTTACTTTTTAATCTCAGTGATGTAAGGTTCCTTTTTCCTGTTACACTTGCAGTTTATCCTTTGCCTTTTAGTCAAATGAACATTTTCTTCTTTATGAGAAAGTTGTGCCGCATGTTACTTGTATCATATTACTTCCTATACTTGATATACGATTCAGTTGACTCTTTTAGAAAAATTAAAGAAGTTAAACAACTAACTTTAAAATATTTATATTTGTCATTTTTATATCAAACTTATTTATCTAACTTATAAACTAATATATAATATAATAATATACAACATGTGTTATAATTAAGTTACTTATTTAATTTCCTTAGTCTCTCCCAAAAAAAAAAAGTCAACTGGGTCTTATGTTAAAAATCGGGGGAGTAGCATATTGATTGCTCTACTTGTATTGAGCATCCAATATGTCTAGTACCATAACTTTTTTTCTACCTGTACTAGCAACTGCAATCTAATACTCCTCTGGTCCTTAATATAAGACATGTTTGAGAAGTTGATCTTAATCCTAATTATAATATATGTTATTCATATTTGTTAATCTTTTCCTAATTTATCCCTATTGATGCTCCCTAACCAATAATTAAGAAGGAAAGAGAATGAGGGAATTCAGGAAAATGACTAAGATGCTTTAGAAAATATATGTCATATTAAATAATTTAACTAATGACATTAATCTAATCAAATTAGAGAAATATATCTTATATTAAGGTCAGGAGAGAGAGTATTGTTTAAATCAGTTTAGATCTTAAAATGTGAATCTGAGCCAGAAGTTTACGTTATTCTTTACTGTTTTATTTTACTAGAAATTGATTGGAAGATAGGATCAATGCAATGCGCTCTGCTATACTCCACGTTTGTTGCAGAGGTCATCTTCAAATTTCCTTCCTGCTTCCCCCTTTCTCTGGTAGATCCATTGATGATATATTACCATGTTTTTCTTCAGTTGCATTATCCTTATAGTTTTTTTTTTTCTAATGTCTAATTTTTTTGGGGGGTCTTTATGGTCAAAGTTGTCAAGATGAAGATCTTACATAAATTCAACCAAGTGGACAACAGTTAACATATGGCAAAGATGAAAGATCACAATAATACACCCTTCTGTTGTCCATTTCTGTGTTTAGTGCAATTAAAAGCTATAAAAACCCAGAAGGATCTTACATAAAACACAGAAGGAATACTTATATATAGTTAACATATGACAAAGGTCACAATAGTACACCCTTCTGTTTTTAGTGCAATAAAAAGCTAGGATGTCTCGTATGGCAAAATGTTAATGATTATCTACAAAATTAAATATACGTATACGTGTATATATAATATTTCAATTCACATAAAAATATAACATTGTTTTTGTTTCTTGATCCATTTTGTAATTTAAATTTAATTGTTCTTTCTTTTGATGTCTCAGGTATATATCAGGTCCTTTGAGTCTCCCAGTTCTAATCCCAGATACCCTTAACCAGGCTTATCAGGCCCGGACTAGATCAGTCGGTATGGTCCGGAAATCGGCCCACCAGCCTGTAGACGGGTCCAGTCCAGTGAACCGGTTTGGCTCAACCTTTTCATTTAAAAAAAAATCATTTTTTTTTTAATTTTTTCTTTAGAATTTCATACTAATAAACCTAAAATCTTCAATTTCTCAACTGTTTGGTCCCGAGTTAGCTCCAGTTTGACCCACTGACCCTCCTTGACTCAATACCCCGGCTAGTTCACTGACCAGTTCAGATTTAATTACCTTGCCCTTAACTATTAATTTTATATTATACAAACACAAACATATAATAAATATTTATTTTTAATTTTATTATTTATGTAAATATTGATTATTAATTATTATATTCTTTATTCAAAAATTTGAAAAAAAAATATTTAGATTATATATTTAACTATAATTTGTATTTATAATATTTTCAGTTTTATTTATATATAATATAGTATTGAAAAATTCACATATAGTATTATATTATTGTTATCCCCAGCATCAATCACAAGAGTTTTCCTCAAGACTTGAAGGGCAAGTGCAGGTAATTAAAGACACATCAACGTCATGATTGGATTGCAGGATTTAAATTAAGGTTACAGTCCATCTTCTTGTCTTGAAGGAGAAGCTTCAACTTCTCTCAATTTGCTCAGTGTTTGCTCAGTGTTTATTTGAGATAGCTTAATTTTAATTTATAAGTGCTTTTAAATCGTAATTTATAGTATACAAGGTAAATATGTTAAAAAAGTTTTGTCTCGACTTATGTGAAAAACACTTATTTGAATATAGCTTCAACCTTTGAAGAAGTCTCATTTGAAACCACACAAAAAAAAAAAAACAAAATCCCAAAGGCTTTCCATCGTAAATAAAAATATACAAATTATTTGTAATATTAAAGACACAGACAAATCAAATGAGATCTTATTCATTAAAAAAAATCATATAATAAACATCTAAAGCTCCACAATGATCTTCCCAGTAGCATGACCACCAATACTTCTAGCCCAGGCTTCTTCAACCTTGTTCAGAGGATACTTAGAATCTATAACAGTCTTAAGCTTCCCACTCTTGACTAAATCAACCAGATACTGAAGGTTCTCTCCTCTTGGATTCAAAAGAAGAGGCACAAGTTGCTTCTTGGAGAAGGTAAGTTTCTGGAGGGCAAATGTCATCGCTGCACTAAGACTAGGAGTTACATCTATAACCTTCCCATTATTGCTCAGGTTAGGCTCAAAAGTGGACCAAGGAATCCCCATTGCACAGTGTATCACTGCATCATATTTCTTACCTGATGCACTCTTCAAGAAGGCACCGTCCAGGGTCTTATAGTCGATGACTTCGTCAGCTCCTAGGCTTTTGACTAGCTCAAGGTTTCGGGCTCCACAGGTGGCTGTCACATGAGTGTTTCCCAGCTTTGCCAGTTGAACTGCATAGTGACCTACACCACCTGATGCAGCAGTGACCAATATGTTTTTCCGTTCACCGCTTCCATCAAGTTTAATCCCCACAGATTGGAGCGCCTGGTGAGCCGCGAGGCCAGCAACTGGCAAGCCGGCACATTCTGATGCTACGATTTCAGGTGGCCTTGATGCAGTGACACTCTCTTTGATAACAGCAAATTCAGCTAGTGCGCCTCCATTCTACCATACAACATTATATCCCAAGAGTTAGATAACTAATTTGCAGATATTAATGAAGTTAGTTAATTGTAATAAATGTGTCTTAATTTTCTTGAAATATCATTTTTAATCATGAGCATTTTAACTACTATTTCATAGAAACCCTCTTGCTATGTGCAAATAACCGCGATACTTCAAGGGAAAATATTTTGAGGAGATGGAGCAAAACTAAACTTCCAAGTCTAGGAGAGATAAAACAGAATTGATGCTAAGGTCATATATAGAAAGCGAGAACCTAAATAGTACAGGAAATGATTCAGAAAATCTAAAAGAATTAACTCATCCAAGTTGTTAGCCAACTAATGTTATACTCACATCATGATTACATCAATTTACTAAGCTTAGGCTTGTTGAATTTGAGGATCAGATACCTTAAAAGCTTAAATACAAAACATGAAGGTGTTTTCTTGGTCAATACTACATGGAAACAGAGAAAAAGAAGGAAATACAACACAGAAATAGGAAAAACAAAAAGCATACTTGTAATTTAGCCCAAATAGCTTTTCCTGCCTTCTATCTGCCAAAATTTCATTTCTTTTTTAACCCCCCCGCCCCAAGGCCGCAGGGAAAAATATCAAACAAACGAACAAAAAATATATGCAAATAGAAATAAAAGACAGCCAAAAAGACTCAGATCCAATGCTAACTAATCTTGATTAATTTCTTTCAATAAGCAAAGAGCAGAACACCCAAGTATCAGCAAAATCCTATCACATAACGTGTTCCACACCAATTGATATATCAGAGACTACACAGAACCACATAATTTTTCTTGCATCAATGATTACATCAGAGTTGCATGAATGATTTTTAACAAATTCTATAATCAAATATTTGATTAGTATAAGAGACTATTTAATTACACATGCGCATGTGTCAGAAGCTTAAAATCAAGCATCATGATCCTTGACCTATGAAAACCTAGGTTTCTTCCTGCAGATGGTTCCCCCGGCAAGCTAGCATGACTGTATCTCTTCAAACACATTCCTTACATCAGATCTACCCTTGTGGCCTACAGAAAACTTATTTTAAAAGTCAAACGTTTATAATTTATTTCTTCAATCCTAATCTCCCTGGAAACATGTAGATTCCACTCTTTTAAACCTCTCTTAAGAAACTCCACCACCATCATGTATGCTTAATTGGATTTAACTTACAAACTTCAATTGCAGTTTTTCAACGTTGATTAGCTGGTTTCTTTTCTGTACAGTTTTAACATAGCCTTCTAGTATTTGAAAGATATAAAGAAAAAACAATATGCACATCAAAACTTTATGCTAAAATTCAAATTCTTTTTTTCAGGAGAACCAAAGCTGTGAGGACCAATCTTCATACTGACCATTTAGTAAAGGAAGCTTTGATGCAAATGGGGGAACCACTTAATCCTGAAATCTCAAGTAGTTAAATGCATGCCTGCGAATGATTTTCATTCATAATTCTAAATCTAACAAGACAGTTTTCTGAACAAAAGAAGATCAGCTATACTAAAAGACCATGAGAATGGCAGTGTGAACCAAGAGTATTTAAATAACCACAAAATGCAGTACGCGATTAGATATGTGAAAAAATCAATGCAAAAAGCAATAAATAAATTACCTCAAATGATAGAAGAGATAGAAGATATCAGTTGTGTTCAACTTAAATGAACAGGATGGACAAAAATAAAATTATGCACAAGACAACTTACCAAGATATTAACAGCAGCTACAACTTTGTCTCCAGGCTTGAATTTTATAACACCTGAACCAACCTCAACAACATCTCCAGCCACATCAACTCCTGCTTTGGCATGAAGTATTTTCAATTCAGCGCTTTACAAAGATTGCTAGTGCAAAATTCAAATTAGTAAACCCTACGGTAAGTTGAACTGATAAGCCACACCAGAACTAGTGGCATATATCTGAAGCTCTTGATATCAACTTGGATATGAAATTGTGCAGTCGTATTATGAAAGTGATACGAAAGAAAACTACATGAAACTACTAATAGGAGAGTTTTGTACATATTTAAGTACAGACGCTCAAGTATATTTTACATGAAGGTTACAGAAAGGAAAGTACCGGGTATGTAAGGGAGCTTTGGAGGTAAAATTGGCCACAACATGCCTTTTTGAACTTTCCAATCAAATGGATTTATACTAGATGCTTCCACTTTGATCAAAACCTCGTCTTTTTTTGGAGTGGGTATTGGAACTTGTTCATGCTGCATTAAGCATAAAAGCATAAAACATCAATACCATTATTGGTAGTTGCCCAAAAAAAAACCATTATTGGTAAATGGTAAAATAGACATTTTCTCTTAGCATGGACCCTATCAATTCATGTCTCCAATGGAATCATTCAGCCAATGAAATCATTATCTATTATCACTTCCTCAAACAGTCAATGCTTATCATAAAATCTACTCATTTTTTATCTACAGAGATGTGGATTCAAGCACAACTAAACAAATCTCAGCAAATGACATATGAATGATCCAAAACCAGAGAATTCCCGTTACTCTTTTTATTCTTTTCTTTTTTTTTTTTTGTCCTTTTCTTAATTTTTTTTTTTTTTTTTTTTGATCGAGTTCCTTTTCTTAATATCAAAATGCACAAGAGGAATTAGGACCAAAGTGATACAAAATCTCCGCACAGTAACCCCAAAGTTGCCTATTATGAACACAAGTCAAAAGGGAGGCCCCTTGACTTATAAAGGACACCCCACTTGTGAAACTCCCTGATGTGGGTCTCATAATAATGCATCCCCTTCGAGAGCCGATGTCCCAACAGCTCCACACCAAAGCACTTCACTCGGCCGCCGGCCAGTCAAAATCCCCCATGGGGGCCCTCTCCATGAAAACCAAGCTCTCAATGAAAGTACCTATGTTATGAACATAAGTTCGATGGGAGAGTCCAATCCCATAAGAATAGTCTATTAGGAGGAAGAGCCTATAAGCCACACCACACTTGAGAGGCTTCAAAATATGAGACTCGTAACATTGCCTTTTCTTTTTCTTGTTTTCCCTATGCATATCTGTCTAAATACATATGACATATATGGCGAAGCCCTCAATGCAGCTATTAAACACTAAACTGATGACAAAATAAAATCTATAGAACCTGCAAATATCCTCCAGAATAAAGATACTGCAAACCAATGATCAATGATTACATTCAACTGATGTATAAAATACACATGTTTATGTTCACCAAAAAAGAAAATTGATTCTTATTCCAATGAGAAACCATGGACTTTCAAAGAACCGAAATATTCCACAATTTCAGTCATTTAGTAAGATAAAGCTACATCACTGATGATTTTGTTTTTGGAAAAAAAAAAAATGCCCACCCACACTAAGACTTGTATGTTCAACCCCAAAGTAAACTTCCGCATTTCCTCCTTTTAATCAGTAGCATTAAATGAGAAAAGAAAGGGAAAAGAAACTCCTTTAAACAAGAATTGGAAGAGAAAGAAAATGTAGTAAAGAGTACAGAGAAAGCAATGAAGCTGAAAAAACCTTCAAGGCAGAAGGGCCTCCGCCATAGCCATGGTACCGAACCGCATGCATAAGCTTCTCCATAGCCATTCCACGCTTAATAGATTAGATAGTACAGTGATGACGACCAAAAGGCAACAGTACTGCACAGTAATATTGGGAAGAACTTCGGCGCAAAGACAAAAATAATGGGAAGAACGAATTAAAAATGAACAGATTTTTTATTATTTATTTATTTATTTATTTGGATAAATGAAGAGATTTTTTTTTTATATAAAAATTTTAAGAAAAGGGTTGGGCTTACCCATAATTTAAAGGTAGGGTAAAGTCTCATTTCCTCTTAAGTGATATCAATATTAGGCAAGACGAATGGTTAATTATTCTCAAATTTTTACCTAAATACCTAGGAACTAAGATATTTTGTTAAGTATAATTGAAACTACAATTAAGTAGTATTCCCTAAAAATCAAATACGCTCCAAATGAGGAGACTTTTTATTCAAAATAAAAAAAAATTTTGCATATTTGCCTGCGTTTTGTGTTGTGGATCTCAAGAGACCAAGTGGCGGTATATCTAACCAATTATTTTCTTTTGGTGGGAAGGCCCAAAATGACAAACAATCGATTCTCTTCTCTCTATTGGGCTTACTACATAGTACTGCCTCCGGTGCCTTTTTTCTTCAAGCAGCAACTATGAGAACTCACCAATGGGAGTTGGCTCAAATAATAAGCGGTTTGATTCCACTTAAGTAAGGTCTTAGGTTCGAGCCTTGTGTATACAGAAAATTCCCATTGGGAGACTCTCCCACCATAGCCAAGTGCGCGACACGGGTCGGATCCGGATGTAGTCGGGGCAAAAAACTCTGGTGAATCAGGCGAGCAACAAAAAAAAAAGCAACTACGAGAACTCTGGCAAAAAAAAAACTACTAAAACTCTAAAACCATTTAACAACAATAAATGCGCAAGAAATACAATTGTTTTTATACATATAACCCTTATGAATATGATGAATGTGAGAGAGAAAGAAGGAAAATAGATGAAAGAAAATAAGTGGGAAAAAAATAAGAGAGATATGAATAAGCAGTGAAAATGAAAAAAGATGCATTAAATTATTACACACACACACACACATATATATATATATATATTAGACCAACCCACTGAAAGAGAGACACGAGGAAGTAATGCAAAACAGACTAAGGGTTCAAACAAGATTTGAATCCTCACTACTTTATAAGATATGCCAACATTTCTTGAACATGATCATCTTTAGTAGAAGTATATCAATACTTGACAATATATATATATATATATATATATATATATATATATATATATATATATATATATATATATATATATATATATATATATATATATGACCAGCCCACAGTGACCTGGCCACTTATTTGGTCCGTTTGATAGTCTAACTCAAAGTTATCAAGCCCAGATCAAACCGGCCAGGTCAACCAGGAAATCGGCGACTGGGCCATGAAATTAATCCTAGCTCAACCCGGTCAACCCAGACGAGTACTGAGTTGACCTAGTTGCCTTTTTAAAAAAATAATAACAATTTTTTATGACATTATTAGTCAAAGTTTATGATATTTTTGTGTTAATGACTATTAGTTTAATGATTAAAGGAATGTAAGTAGGAATCTTTTGTTATTATCTATCTATTTTGATAATTTGCTAGAAAGAATATTTATGATTATTGATTATAATGTCATTGGATCATCGATTGATACTAGATGTCAATGTGTGAAAAAAAAAATTTGTAATGGATGTTAGAAAAACATATGATTATTTTATTAGTGATTCAAGGTATTAAATTGATTTAAAATGGTATAATACTATGATGAGAATTTAAATTACTTTTTAATTTTTTATTCCCCGCTGGCATGGCTCCAAGTTGACTTTGAACTGACCCGCTGACCCTTAAGTCATTGCCTTGACCAGTTCAAAGGTCGGTCCAGGTTTGATAACCTTAGACTAACTCAAGGAGGATGTTGAACCAAGGTGTTCCAACACAAACCGGTATGAACCATAAGGAACTCGAGTAATCTGCTAGGTTTGGCGGGTTACCCAGATTTTTCCCCCTCCAAGTGTTGAAGAACGTTATAGCTTAGCTTTTGAAAGAAAAAAAAAGGATATTGTGTTTCCTATGGTTTCAGCCTTTTAAGTGTAAACTCAAAGAAGAGAGGTAAATGAGATGATGATTGAAGAAGAAGAAAAACATAACAAAAGAAAAAGAAAGATGAAGGGAAAATAGTAGGTGAAAGAAGGGGGAAATAAAAACTATGAAAACCTACCCAGAAGAGTCATCGTATCTTGTAGATATGGCAGAGAGAAATATGGATGAGAATAAAGAATGCAAGGCGAAAAACAGGGATGAAAATTAACCGTGCAGAGAGATGTTATTCAAAATGCAAATATACTACCACATTTATTAATGTGTTGAGAGACTATTGCCATATTTTATTATTAAAGAAGATAACTTTTTTGGGATAATGTCCAGAGATAAGTGCAATTACAGAGTCCTATACAATGCCAAGGTTCCTACCTTACCAGATTAGCAACATTCCTCTGAATGGAATCAATCATACCCGTTAACAAAACTTCACCATCTGCCTAAATTTGGGTCTGATCATAGGCCTATCTTACTTAAAGTTTTCCCTTCTCATGTCCGACGGTCTAAACCATTTTTTAGATGCCAAGCTGCTTGGTTTTTGGAGGAGGGCTTTAGGGATATCGTTGAGGAGGCTTGGAATGGGGATCATTGGAATGTGAAAGTTAATAATTTTTCCAACAAGGCTGGGGAGTGGAATAAAAGAAGAGTGGGGAATTTGAATGAAAAAAAATGAAGGACTCTTCAAAGAATAGGAGGTGTAGAAAGAGCTAGGGCCAGACAGGATAGCCAATATTTGATCCAAACTGAAAATGAGTTGTGGAAAGAATATAACAAGCTTTTAGCTCAAGAAGAATTGTTATGGTACCAAAAATCGAGATGTAATTGGTTGAAGTGGGGGGGATCAAAATAGCAAGTTTTTCCATACTACTGCAATTGTCAAGAGACAGCTCAATAGGATTGATGGGCTGAAAAAGAATGCCGACGAGTGGACCTTTGATCAGGAAGAGATCAAGAACCTTGATGTTGACTATTATAAAGACCTGTTTCAATGTGGTCTCCCAAATTTACCAGCTTTGTTACCTAAACAAAGTTTACTAACTTGAGTGACACGGAACTTACCATGATAAATGCAAATGTTTCTCAAGAAGAGATTAGAAGAGCAACATTTGATCTTGAAGCTTTCAAGGCGTCGAGACCCAATGGAATTTAGGCTATCTTTTATCAAGAATATTGGCCGGTTGTGGGGAACCATATTATCGATTTGGTGTCAAATGTATTCCAAGATCCGGAATAAATCAGAGACATCAACAATACGAATATTGTGCTCATTCCCAAATTAGATACCCTAGAGACTATTATGGATTTCAGACCCATCTCCCTATGTAACATGAGCTATAAAATAATTACGAAGATTCTTAGTGGTCGCCTTCGGGGGGTTATGGATAAAATTGTTGGGCAACATCAATGTAACTTTATCACGGGCCGTCAGAGCAGTGATAATATCATTATTACTCAAGAAGTTATCTACTCTATGAGAATTAAGACGAGGAAGAAAAGCTGGATGGTTGTGAAGGTAGATCTTGAAAAGGCTTATGATCGGCTGGAATGGCCATTCATATATGATACCCTTAAGGCTGTTGGCATAGAAGGAAAAAATCTGTGATCTCATTATGGCATGTATCTCGAGCCCATCCTTTCAGGTACTGTGGAATGGGGAAGCTTCTAATACTTTCACCTCTTCCCGTGGAGTCAGACAAGGGCACCCCCTCTCACTGTATATTTTCACTCTATGTATTAAGCGACTTAGCCATATTATTCAAGATGCAGTTAACGCGGGTCTGTGGGAACCAGTTCGGCTCAATAGAAGAGGTCCTTCTATCTCTCATCTTTTCTTTGTAGATGATCTAATTTTATTTGGAGAGGCGTCGCACGATCAGATAGACCAAATGATGGGATGTCTTCATAAATTTTATGATGTCTCCAGACAGAAAGTTAATAGGAGAAAAATGAGAGTTTGTTTCTCTAAGAATGTTCATTTCAACAGAGCGTATGACCTTAGCAAAGCTATGGGGGTTCCATTAACCGGGGATTTGGGTAAATATCTTGGCATTCCCTTGATTCATAAAAGGGTTTCCAGGATTCTGTTCAACCCTATCTTGGAGAAGACACAAAAGAGACTAACAGGCTGGAAGAGAGGATGTTTGAATATGGCAGGAAGAATCACTCTCATTAAATCTGTTTTAGCTGCTCTTCCGGCTTATCATATGCAGACCATGTTGTTGCCAAGAGGAATCCTGAGAGACATAGAAAAGAAGAGCAGAAGCTTCTTGTGGGACGAGAGGGATGATCAGCGGAAGTTACATCTTATATCTTAGGATCAGGTTAAGAAAGATAAGAAAGAAGGAGGGCTTGGCATTCGGGATATGTGTAACCAGAATGAAGCCTTCATTATGAAATTGTGTTGGCATCTCCTTACCAACAAGGATGCCTTATGGACGAGAGTACTCAGGAGTAAGTATAAATAGGATCAATTGAATGGTCTGTTTCCTCATAAAGTTGCTTCGTATACATGGAGGGGAATTTGTGCGATATGGGAGAAATTTCAAAAAGGTGTGAAGATTAAAATAGGAGATGGTGCGAGGGCCTCATTCTGGTATGATAATTGGTCTGCTTTAAATAGACCCTTGATAGAATTGTTCCCTGGTTCAGAGATCTTTATGGACATCAATGATAAAGTTCAGAATTATGTGAATCCGTAGGGCGAGTGGGATATAGGTAAGCTAAGTCAGTGGTTTCAGTGGCCGATCATCAAGCGGATTACAAGCATTAATCCTCCCTCTAAGGAGAGGGGATAGGATAAGCATTTCTAGCTTCCAGCTACTGATGGTAAGTTTTCTGTTAGTTCTGCATATCGTTTCTGTTTTGAAGGCTCCCAGAATCAGAAACAAGCATTTTGGAAGCTGCTGTGGAAGTGGAAGGTACTAGAGAAGATCAAATCTTTTATGTGGCTTACTGCTTATGGGAAAGTTCACACGACAAAGTTTAGACAACATAGAGGCTTATTGGAAAATGCAGTTTGTCCTTTTGGATGCAATAAGGATGAGGATTTGATGCACCTGCTGAGAAACTGTACTAATGCAAAGGAGAGGTGGATTTCCCTAATTAAACCTGTTTTGTGGACTAAGTTCTCTAATCTACATGGTTTGGAGTGGATACAATGGAACCTTAGGAACGAAGCTAGGAGAAATTTCACTACTAAAGTTAGCTGGCCACTCTTGTTCGGGTATGTCTGCTGGGATATCTGGGTTGCTCAATGCTCTAAGCTGTTTGGGAATAAGGAAGAGATGGGACACCAAAATGGACACTCACATTTGTTCAGAGCCAGTGGGGATCTCGATTTATCCAACAACTATGGTTTTTATGATCGTAACATTGCTATGGAGGGAGATGCTATGAGGGGAAGACCATGTTTTGTTACTCTGGAAACATATGGGTCGGTATTAGATTCAGGCATGACAGGATGCACCGGAGCGATCAAGGACGAAGACAGTAGATGGTTGTGTGGATACATTAGTCGGATTATTCACGTTCCTCCTGCGGTGGCTGAGATTATTGTAATTATTCAGGGTCTCCAAATCTGTTGGAACTGGAATTTGAAGAATGTCATTATTTTCACAGACTGTCTAGAGGCCATAAACCTTCTCACAAGAGGATCTGATAAGGATCACCCGTTCAGGGATGTGATAGAGGATGCGAGACTTTGGTTAGCTAAGGATTGGCAAGTTCTTTTGCGTTGTATACCTAGAGAGGATAATACCCTTGCTGATTCGTTGGCAAGGTTAGCTCAAAGCATTACCGAGAATTTGGTTATCCTTGATCAACCACCACCTTCCTTTTAGGAGGCGGTCGTTGATCATGGTTGATTGTTGTTTTTTGGTTCCCGCTTGGGAATGGATTTCCTATGTAACCTAGTTATAGATTTGTATTCCAGTTTTCATTCAAAAAAAAAAAGATTAGCAACAGAGCTGTGAGACTCAGAAAACACAAAACCAATCCTTTTATAGGTATGTGTTTGTTTTAGCTTTTAAAAAGTGATTTTAAGATTCATAAGATATGTATGTGAAAGGAGTTTTATCCCGACTTGCTGAAACTATGATTAGGTTTTTCCCAAACATGCACTAGATTGAAGAGTTCGTCTTTCTTTACAAGAGAATCTGCAACTTCATTTGATTAACAGCTACACCATATGAGTTAGTTGCACATCCCAATCCCTGATACAGCAAGTAGCGAAATTTCATTGGTGATACCTACAAAATTTCCTTCTCCAAACTCTTGACTCATCATTCTTTAAAGATTCGACTGCAATCAGATTCGAGGACAACACGACCACAACTCTAGCCGTATCATATTTCATACAAAACAAGAAAACTCCTGAACTTTGTTAACTCTAAAATTTAACAACTTTTCAATTTTACCCGTATTTAATATACAATACTATTACCTCCAATGCTTAACATAAGAGAACTAGAGGGGTATTATTTGACATTTATCTTTATATTATACTCCCTTCGATAAGGAATAACTACTAAAATCGTATGGTTCAAAATGTTAGTTAAAAGCAATAAATGTGTATTTTTTGTACATTTCTTTTTAATTATATCCTTATGTAGAAATAATGTGCATGAGAGATAATGGGTGAAAATTTATTGTAGAGGTAATGAGTGGCATATATTTAATAAGGGTAAAAATGAAAGAACAAGTTTAAAATTTCAAATAAAGAGAATTTTTTCCTTATATCAATGTTTTAAAAGCCGGACCGGACGTCGAGTCGGAAAGGCCAGTAGGTCAAGATTCAACCAGTTGGAACGGTTGAGCCGTTTAGCCGGACTGGTGACATAATAATTAAATTTAAAAATAATATATATATATATATATTACAATAATTAGTCATTAGTCTAATTTTATATAAAGTTATTAAAGTCACAAAACATCATTTAAAAACCTCATCAATTGTCACCCAACAGGATAAGTGCTTAAAATATCCATCACTCAATATTATATATTTATATAATAATATTTGTACAAAGTTATAATATTATGAGTTATCAAATAATTTAAAAAATAAACTTAAATAATTTAGTTTCATAATAAATTATTAAACTTATATGATAAATTTTATATTTTTTATTTTAAAAATATAAAAATAAATTAAACAATATGTAAATAAGTTAAAAAAATTTATAAAACAAAAAAAATAAAGAAAAAAAAGAAAAAAAAAGACATTGATAAACATCATCTACTTTTTTGGACATTATAAACATCTTCCAGATGGCCATTTGCAATTCAATTATAATTAAAAAAAAGTTAAAAGAGTTAAAATAATCAACTGCATTGGTCATATAATCAAAAATAAAGCTGCCTTGGTTATTGTAGAGTATTTGAAATGGGGAAGTTATGGTAATTTAATGACATTAGAAAAAGAGAACGTGTGGCAGTAAAAAATGCAGAAGGAAGAAGGTGGGGGTATTATTGCCTCTCATATTTCTTTGTAAGTTCTCTTTCCTCCTCCTATTTTCGTCAACCTTCGCCTGCTTTCTCCATTCAAACACTCCGGGATGTTTTCAAGGGCCATGGCTAGCAGGGTTGAGGCATCGTCTTTTTAATTTCTCCGTCAATTTTTTTTCCATTATTTCTATCGTTATTAATGAAAACATAGGTAGGTCTGGTTTTTTTTGATCCATCATCCTTTCCTTCAATCTTCTTCTTGCTTCTTCTTCTGCAGTATAGGTTGACCCTCATCCCTCACCCATCCGATTTTTAAAGAATCGCTCCGGCTTCTGGCTTAATGCCGGTTTCTGGCTGAAACACTGGCTTTTTCCGGCTCAACTCGGCTCAACCCCGTAGGCGGCTCTTATCCTAAAAACAGACCGCCTCGAACTCCGACCAACAGTCTGGCCAGTCCGACCTCTCGGTCCAGTCCGGGCCTTAAATCACTGCCTTATATTAAGAACCACATTTATGAGAGAGAATGCTCCTAATAAAAAGCATCGGAGGGAGTACAAAATAACCAATACACACACACACACATACACACACACACACATATATAGTTTCAAAATTAACTCTATTGAAACTTTACCTTTTTCGCCTGTTACCATCACGGCTCAACATAACTGCGCTTCTTCGACTCCTCCTTAGAAAAAGTATGTTTAGAATGCTCACTATTATTATAGTTGCATTATTATCATTTATCTTCCCTACTCGTATAAGTTTGCACTGCAGGCAAAGAGTACTTTAGTTGTCTCACCAAGATAAGAGGTGCCCTAGTTGAAAGATTATGATTAACAAGAATATGAATATTCCTACGGCTGTCTCGATGATCAAGAAAGGGTGGCAAGTGGATGAGAATGTGGAGGTTCATGAACTTGATCAGAGTTAACTTATATTCCTCTTCAGATTCGATAAAATTGATGACTATGTACGTATACTCAAAGGAAGGCCATGGTCGATATAGGGCCAACCACTAAACTTGCAAATATGGGAAGATTATATGGTTCTGAAGGATGTCAATTTTAATTTTTCGCCTTTTTGGGTTTAGTTCCATGGCCTTCCTTTGGGGGTATTTTGATCCTGAAGAATCTATGACCTTAGACAATATAGGGGGTGAGACGATGATGTATAAAAAACCTGTGGTTGATGGGAAGCTTGTGTGAAGCTTCGTTAGAGTATGTTCGATTATATAATTAGATAAACCTCTAACTTCGGGTTTTTGGGTTCCGCTTAACGAGAAGGACCCAGCCTAGGTTACGGTTCATTATGAAAGGATACAAATTTTTGTTACTGATGTGGCCATATCAGTCATGAGTTATGAGGGCGCAAAGATACTAGGAGTTTGGAGGAAGAGGCTGAGTTAGAAAGTGAATTTGGAAACAGGTTGAGTACTCCATAGTGCGAACATTTAAGGATGTTGTGGAAGTCTAAAAGGAATAATGGGTGGAAGGCAAACTGAAATAGAACCAGGCTCAGTCGCACTATTTCCGATGAACCAGGTCGCCGATAGGGATGATATCTAACCTTGGAAACCAAGGGTCTCAGCCTAAGATAAGGAAGAACTGTGATAATCAAGCGATTAAAATTGTTAGCAGTAATGAGGAAATCCCCCACCAGAATCCTGAGTCAATAATAATAAAAGCCACACCAAGGATTACGGAAGAAATGGAAGGCGGTAATTCTGGAGTCTTGGGAGGAGGTCCACATTGAAAGCACGAGAACTGGTGTAGAGTTCCCTTCAAGCCTGAAAGAACAAATTATTTATGACATCCAATTTCCTAGTGAAGATGAGCCCAATAAACATGTGATAATCCCATATCACGGACTGTCTCCTATCTTTGTAGTCACAGTTAAGTTTAACGAGATCTATATTAAACACCCTTAAGTGACGATATTGACAGAGAGGAAATTAAGAGAAAAAGGAAACTTTCATTCACCGAAGTAGATGCTGTGAATATGGGTGGGGAAGCGGTTGTTCATGCCCAGAGAGGTCTTTAGAAGAGCTTTCAAATTTTAAAACAACACCTTCGATGGTGGCACTTACCGAATATAGTAGGTATGGTTCAAAATCATGTTGTTACTAGTGAACTTGATTTTCCAGATTGATGTTGATTCTACAATCTCTTCTCTTTAAAATGCTGGTGGTTAGATGGGACTAGCCACCGATTTGCCATGAATATCTTATCCTGGAACTGTTAAGGTCTGGGCACTTCCTTGATAGCCAGGAATCTAAAGGAAGAATGCTTTCAACAAAAACCCCAAATTGTGTTCTTAATGGAAACTAAACGGAAGATTAGAGTAGTAAGGAAGGCTAAAAAGAGGTGTGGCTTCTCTGAGGAGTGGGTTGCGGATCCAATTCATCATAGTCGAGGCTTAGCACTCTAGCGGGCTGAAGATATTTCAACTAATATTCTCTTTTCATCTCCTAATATTATCCACACTAGTGTCTTGACAACAACCATTGACTCTCCTGCTTATTTCACATTTATTTGTGGCCCTACTAAGGAAGAGGATAGGCTAGCATGCTGGAACGAGGTTCGACGAATTAGCATAAATGTCAATACCTCTTAGCTTTGTTGTAAAATACGAATATTTTAGTGGGTGTGTTAAAGAAACAAGTCCCACACTGCTTGGGAGTAAGAGAACACAAGCCTATATATATCACTACACTATCTTGGGCTTGTAAAGAGGTCTAGAAGAGTGGTGGGCTCGCACGCATAATAACGGGCCATTAAAAGGCAAATGTAATTGAAATTTGGTAATTCCCCTCTGCACATGAGTTAAACATGGTATTTGGCAATTCCCCTCTGCACACGAGTTAAATGTCTAAAAATATTTTTATTTATTTTGAGACTTACTGGTAAACCTCAAAAATCATTTCCTTCCAAGACCGAAAAATAGCCAACGGTCAAATATTTGCCCAAGAAACTCATTTTGTTCGGTGTGTCTCCTCAGTCTCCAAGGGATGTGTTTTTCGGCGTGTGTGTGCCTCTTCACTCATTGGTTCGTGACTATAAATAGGCGAGAGATGGAGCAATCGGAATGTATGAAAAACTCTCCCTTCTGCTCCATCCCTTTGTGTTGCGCGCTGATGTTATCAATACCTTTCGCCAGTTCTATTGCTTTAATACAAATCAAGAAGGGTTTGTTTAATCCTGGGGGAGTGCCGCTTCCTCTTTACTAGTGGTCGTGGAATAACTCTTAAGAAAAGTGTCCTTCGACGTGACTCAGATTGTATGTTTTTATTGTACTAGGTTGCTGTTGTGTTTTTTGACTACAATCTTAAGAGTTACTCCCACCTGCGAATATGGAAAACCACGATGCCAACAATGTCCCTAAGAATCATGATGCTAATTCCAATCCACCAGCGAAGCCTTTTACAGTGCTAATTCTGAAGCCTTTTCCCGACACCTCCAAGATTGATGTCTTTGATGGAAAAAATTTTAGGCATTGTAGGAATGAGTTTATTTTGTTCTCGATATGCACGGGGTAGCTGTTGCTCTCAATCAACCAGAACCTTCATCAAAATCTGACCAAGCTATGAAGGATTCTTGGACATATGCAAATAAGGATTGCAGACACAACCTTATAAGTACTCTATCTAATTATCTGTTCGATGTTTACTGTATCTATAAGGAGGTACGAAAGATTTGGGAGTCACTTATCCTAAAATACACAGCTGAAGACGCTGGAAATCAAAAGTTTGTTGTGGGGAATTGCCACAGATGGGAAATGGTTGAGGATAAAGATGTCAAATTACAAATCAATTAGTATCATAAACTACTAGAAGAACTCTGGACTAAAAAGATCAATCTGCCAGATGAATTTGTGGCAGGAATCCTGATTGAAAAGCTGCCAAAAACATAGAATGATTGCAAACAACAATTAAATCATAAGCAGAAGTAATTGTCACTAACGGATCAATTACACACACCATTATTGAAGATACCAACAGAAAAGCGATCCAACAACAAAGGGAAAGAAAATGACTACAAAAGCCAATTTAGTGGAAGCAAAGTTGCACAACAAGAGGTATAACTTTAAATACCTGTACAAAAAGAAGTCTGATTACAAGCCCAATGATTCTAACCTCAAATTCAAGAAGAAAGGCAATTGTTATTTCTGTGGCAAACCAGGTCACTTTGCCACTCAATGTAGGAAAAAGGCAAAAAATTGAAAAACGTAAAAGAGATGAAAATCCTCCAAAGCCAAGTGTAAATTTGGTTGAAAGAGATGAAAACAGTGATGATGAAGTTATTATTGCAGTAGTCTATCAAGCCTTACTAGTCTCTGATGTGAAGAAATGGGTGGTAGACTCTGGAGCTACCAAGCACATATGTGCAAATAAGGAGATGTTTACCTCCTTCCAAGAAGGAGAAGATCACATTTATTTGGCTAACTCAAGAACTGTAAAAGTTTAAGGAAAAGGAAAGGTGGTATTAAAGCTCACATCACGAAAGACATTAGTACTAAGTGATGTTTTGTATGTGCCTAAAGTTAGAACAAATTTGATATATGTAGCTTTATTAGGAAAATTTGGGATTAAGGTGTCATTTGATTTTGATAAGATCATTATGACAAAGAACAATATTCTAATAGGAAGGGGTTTTTGTAATCAGGGTCTTTTTGTATTAAGTGTTACTGAAAATAATGAAAGTGCATCTTCTTCTACTTACTTGATTAATTCCTTTGATGTGTGGCATGCTAAATTAGGACAGTTAATAAGTCATACTTGAAAAGATTACAAAATCTAAATCTTATTTCTGGAATTAAGAATGCTATGATAGATAAAAGTAAAATTTGTGCAGAAACTAAATTGTCTAAAAGAACTCATTTCCTCGTACAAAGAGATAGTTAGTTATTATCACTAATTCATACTGATTTAGGAGATTTAAAACAAACTAAGACTAGAGGTGGAAAAAGATATTATATAACTTTCATTGATGAATTTTCTAAATATACTAAAGTATACCTATTAAGGAACAAAGATGAAGCATTTGGAAAATTTACTTTGCACAAGGCAGAGGTAAAAAATCAGTTAGATAGAAAAATCAAAAGAATTTGGTTTGATAGAGGAGGAGAATATTTACCATTAAATGACTTTTGTGAGAAAGAAGGTATAATTCATGAAATAACACCTCCATATTCACCTGAGTCTAATGGGATAGCAGAAAGGAAAAATAAAACTTTGAAAGAAATGATGAATGCCTTACGTGTAAGTTCTGGTACACCTGATAATTTATGGGATGAAGCCTTGTTAACTGCATGTTTTCTACAAAACAAAATACCTCATAAGAAAACCAAGAAAACACCTTAAACCTGATGGATGCAGATTCTTGGAAGGAAGCTATTAAAGCTAAGATAGATTCTTTGAATCAAAACAAAACTTCGGTTTTAGTAGATTTACCTTCAAGAGCAAATCCTATTGGTTGTAAGTGGGTGTTTAGAAAAAAAAATATTTTCCTGATGGGTCTATAGATAAATATAAGGCTAAACTAGTAGTTAAATGTTATACCCAAAAAGAGAATATAGATTATTTTGATACCTTTTCTCTTGTGACAAGAATTTCCTCTACTACAGTCCTTATTGTTTTAGCATCAATTCATAATCTTGTTATTCAACAAATGGATGTCAAAATGGCCTTTTTAAATGGTGACTTAGAAGAGGAAATTTATATGGCTCAACCTAAAGGATGTATAGTTCATGGGTAAGAAAACAAAGTTTGTAAGTTAGTTAAATCATTATATGGCCTAAAACAAGCACCTAAACAATGACATGAAAAATTAAATGAAGTTTTGATAAGTGGTGGATTCTCTACTGTTGAAGTAGAAAGATATGTTTATACAAAAATTGTGAATGGCGATTGTGTAATTATTTACTTGTATGTGGATGATATGATTATCTTTGGTACTAGTTTAAATGTTATGCTTGAGACAAAAAGTTTTCTTGCTTCAAATTTTAATATGAAAGATCTTGGGGAAGCAAAGGTAATTTTGGGTGTCAAAATCATAAGGAATGAATATGGGATTCAACTTTCTCAAGAACATTATGTTGAAAAGATTTTGAGAAGGTTTGAACAATTTGATGAAAATCCTCTAAGTACTCCTTATGATAGTAGCGTGCATTTGACAAAACACAAAAGAGATCCAATAGCTCAATTTAAATATGCACAAATTATTGGGAGCCTGTTACATTTAATGAACTATACTAAGCTAGACATAGCATATGCTGTGTGCAGATTGAGCAGGTATACTCACAGCCTAGGTAGTAAACATTGGGAGGCATTTATAAGATTATTACTATATTTGAGATGTACCATGAATTATGATATATAATATAGTGGATTTCCTGCTGTATTAAAGGGATACAGTTATGTTAACGGGATCTTAGATTCAGATGAAACAAAATCCACAAGTGGCTATGTCTTCATTCTTGGTGGTGGTGCACTTACATGGAAATCAGCCAAGCAAAGCATTATAACACCGTCCTTAAGGGACTCTACGTTTGTTGCTATAGAACTGGCTGGTACTGAGGCTGAGTGATTGAAGAACTTCTTAGCGAATCTCTCTCTGGGTGACAAACCAACACCGTCAATGTCATTACACTCAGATAATCAAGCCATGATAGCCACAACTAAGAACAAAACCTTTAATGGTAAAAGTAGACATATACAATTGAGACATAATATTATAAGGCAGTTGCTAAAGAATGGTGTTATCTCAATCGATTATGTAAAATAAGAAATGAATTTAGGAGATTCATTAACAAAACCCCCACTACTACAAAAAGGGGTTTTAACGTCCATATTTTGGCACTTTTAACGTCCAAAAACTGGGGGACGTCTATGTGGGGGGCGTAATATGTTTTAAGAAAAGACATCCGAAAAAATAGGACGTCTAAAGGGAGGACTTTAGACGTCCCAAATCTAAAATTGGGACGTCTAAAGTCCCCCTATGTAGGACTTTAGACCTCCCAAATCTCAATTTGGGATGTCTAAAGTCATTTGAATTTAAAATTTTCTGTAGATGTTGAGGTCATCAATTACGAAAGGAAACACAAGTTCCAGACGAGAATCCTCTGTAATAGTTTTGTTGAACATAAATGCTAGCTTTCTCCATTCTCTTTTTGGCTCCGGAATTTCCTTTTTTAGCATCACCACACTTCCACCACTTTGCTGGCTTTGTTCAAACTTCTTTTAGTCAAACTTTAAAATTCAAAAAATCCATTTTTTACCCAGATGCACTGTACCAGATCTGATTGTGAAAAAAGAGAGGAACTTATATAATAATAATAATAAATATACAAGCATGTAAGATTTGAGAAGTGATAAAGAGAGAGTTACCGTCGCAAATAGAGGCATCGAAGGGCATGATGAGGGGGGACGATGGCGAAAACACCGAAGGAAAAAGCTATGCACAGAAGGGCATGATGAGAGGGGGGACGATGGTGAAAACACCGAAGGAAAAAGCTATTTGAATCTATAGAATGTGGGTCTTTCTCTGCAACTCTTATCAAAGAAATTGAAAACTGCTGTGGGAGCAAGAGAGAGAGAGAGGAAGGAAAGCTTCCCTTTATTTAATATAAGGCACGAGCGTCTCTTATATTCAATACAGATTGCGGGAAATTTTTTGAATTACTTTAGATGTCCCAAATTCCATTTGGGACGTCTAAAGTCCCCACTTTAGACATCCCAAATGGAATTTGGGACGTCTAAAATGTAAAAAAAAATATTTAATTTTTTTTTTACACTTTAGATGTCCCAAATGGAATTTGGGACATCTAAAGTGTAAACTTTTTTATTTGTTTTCACTTTAGACGTCCCAAATTGAATTTGGGACGTCTAAAGTTAAAAAAAAATTAAATATTTTTTTTTTACACTTTAGATGTCCCAACTGGAATTTGGGACATCTAAAGTGTAAAATTTTTTTTTTATTTTAGACATCACTTTAGGCGTCCCAAATTGAATTTGGGATGTCTAAAGTACCACTTTAGACCTCCCAAATGGAATTTGGGACATCTAAAGTGTAAAAAAAAACAAAATTTACTTTAGACATCCCAAATTGAATTTGGGACGTCTAAAGTAAAAAAAAATATTACATTTTTTTTTATTTTAGACATCACTTTAGATGTCCCAAATTGAATTTGGGATGTCTAAAGTACCACTTTAGACCTCCCAAATGGAATTTGGGACCTCTAAAGTGTAAAAAAAAAAAAAATTTTACTTTCGACGTCCCAAATTCAATTTGGGACGTCTAAAGCTACCAAGTTCCCACACATAATTACAAAAATACCACCGCCTATATTTTAGACGTCCCTATTTTAAAAAGTGACGTCTTTTAGGGTAGCAGTATCTATATTCTGTAGTAGCGCCCTTGAGAGGAAAATGATTATTGAAATGTCAAGAGGAATAGGACTAAAGCCAACTACTAATTGACAGAGAGGACAACCCAACCTTTGTGATTGGTGAACCCATAAAGAAGGTTCAATGGGTAAGAACAAGTCGTTCCTCAGTTCTGATTAACACAAATATATTTTATGTCCCTTCCTGTGACACTTTGAATGTGTTAAACTGCATTATTGTAGGTTGAGCAAAGCTTTTAATGATTTCATAGTTCAACGAAACAGTATGCATAGTGCAGGTACACTTACATGAAATCACCTCTATGAATATGAAGTGTGGCCGCTCCTATGAGATTATGGCAAAATCTCTAGAGCATTTATTACGCATCAGGCACGCGCATGGTCGACATAACGCGCAAAACCACCGTAAACGGCAAAAAAGAGAAGGTATAGTCTAACCTTTAATGCCTCTGATATGCACCAAAGATATGTGAGTTTATAGTCTATAGACTACTGACATCTCTGTGTATCATATGTTATTGGTCTAAATCTAGTTCATAGTCCAAAGGGCCACTATATACAATGATTATATTTGTGCAGGTAACACAGCAGGTTTTTTTGACACATGTGGGGGATTGTTGTAAAATATGAATATTTTAGTGGGTGTGTCAAAGAAACAAGTCCCACATTGCTTGGGAGTAAGAGAACACAAGCCTATATATATCACTACACTATCCTAGGCTTGTAAAGAGGCCTAGAAGAGTGGTGAGCTCGCGTGCACAATAATGGGCCACCAAAAGGAAAACATAGTTGAAATCCACCAATTCCTCATGCGTGCGAGTTAAACGTGGTAGTGGAACTTTTTATGAAAATATTTTTGGACATTTAAAATATTTTTATTTATTTTGAGACTTACTAATAAACCCCTATTTTGTACACTTCAAAAATCATTTCCCTTCAAGACCAAAAAATAGCCAACAGTCAAACGTTTGCCTAAGAGACTCATTTTGTTCGGTGTGTCTCTTCAGTCTCCAAAGGATGTGTTTTCCGGTGTGTGTGTGTGTGCCTCTTCGCTCTTTGATTCTTGACTATAAATAAGTGAGAGATGGAGCAATCTGAATGTACGACAAACTCTCCCTTCTACTCCATCTCTTTGTGTTTGTGCATTGCTGTTATCAATACCTTTCGCCAGTTCTATTGCCTTGATACAAATCAAGAAGGGTTTGTTTAATCTAGGGGAGTGTCACTTCCTCTCTGCCGGTGTCGTGGAATAACTCTTAAGGATAGTGTCCTTCGATGCGACTCAAATTGTCTGTTTTTTAATGTACCAGGTTGCTATTGTATTTTTCGACTACAAGCTTTGCTTGGGTGACTTTAATGATATTTTGGCTCAGGAGCAGAAAAGGGGTGGTATACTTCAGACCTGGAGAAAGATTCTCAACTTCAATGCTTTGTTGAAGGCTGCAACCTCATGGATTTGGGATTTAATGGTTACCGTTTTACCTGGTGTAATACCCGAGAAGGTCAGGATACTATTAGAGAACACATAGACAGGGCATTTGGAAACTTACAGTTGAGAGAACAATTTCCAAATCTTCATGTCTTTCACCTTGAGCCAGTAGGGCCAGACCACCTCCTTCTACTCATTCATTACTTTTGTGATGGTCACCAACGGACACTGGCATTTACATTTGAAGCTATATAGGCAGATCATGAGAACTACTTATAGGTCATCAAGAATAGCTGGCACACTTTCTCGGTAAGTTGCTCCACACCAGTTGAATTGTTTCTTGGTAATCTGACAAACTGAAAGCGTGAGTTAATCAAGTGGAGTAGAAGGGAGTTCCCAAACAATGTAAGGACTATTGAGTAGCTCAAATCTCAACTCGCTTCACTTAAGCATGGCGTTCTTGACTCCACGAGTGCCCACTATATTTCTAATGTTAAAAATGCAGCTAGCAAGAGCTTTTGAAAGGGAAGAATAGTACTAGTCACAACGCTCTCAAGTTAATTGGCTAGTTGCAGGAGACAGAAATTCACAATTCCTTCATCTCTCAACCATTAAGAGGAGGCAGGTCAATAGTATTAAGTGCCTTAAAGATGATTCAGGTAATTGGCTTTTGGAGAAAGAGGCAATTTCCCTTAATATTGCCAATTTCTTCAAAATACTCTTCTCGGCTTCAGAAATGAGGGACATGGAACAAGTACTGAGCTTTGTCTAGTGGAGGATTACTGATGAGATGAACCAGGCTCTATTGGTGCCTATCACTAATGAAGAAATCCCAGTTGCTACCTTCAATTTTGGGAGTATGAAAGCTCCGAGCCCTAACATTTTTTCTGGTAAATTCTATCATACTCCATGCCCCGAAATTGGTGATTCAAGTTGCTCTATGGTACGAGATTATTTTTGTAGGAAATTCTGTTTTGCATGGTATTAATGAAACTCATATAACTCTTGTTCCCATAGTGGCTAGCCCTGAACATGTGACTCAATTTAGGCCCATTGGTCTATGCAATTTTCCCTACAAAATTATCTTGAAGATAATTGCCAATAGGATGCGCCCTCTTCTTGATAGCTGCATTTCCCAGATTCAAAGTGCCTTTATACTAGGTCGGTGTATCCAGAATAATATTATTATTTCTCATGAGGTCTATCACTATCTGCGGCATAAGAAATATGGGGGTAAAAATGAATTTGCTCAGATGGATATGAGCAAGCCTTATGACCGAATTGAATGGGACTTTTTGGAGTCAGTTTTACTGTGGTATGGCTTTTTTCAGAACTGGGTAACTCTTATCATGCGTTGCATGGACTCGGTTACGTTAAACATCTGCATCTCTAGGGAGGGTGTTGACTCTTTTATGCTGGGAAGGGCCTTGCGCCAAGGTGATCTTCTATCACCATATTTATTCATTCTTGTTGCGAAGGTTCTTTCTACTATGAATAGTAAAATCCAGTAAGACGGACGATTTTAAGGAATCAAACTAAGTCTCATCTTTCCTGAGCTAACTCATAGCTTTTTTTCTGATGATGCACTTCTCTTTATGCGTGAGAAAGAATTGTCTTGAACTAGCCAAAATCTTGAGAATGTATTGTAATGCCTCGAGTCAGGCAGCAAATCTTGATAAGTCAAGCATCTTTTTTTCCACTAATGCCACAGAGATGGTCAAGCTAACGGTGGGTCAAACTCTGGGCATCCCAGCAACTAATGATCCTGGTAAATACCTTGGAATCCCAAGCATATGGATGGGGGAAACTAAGCACCAGGCCTTAGCCTATATCAGAGAACGAGTTGCGAATAAAATACAAGGCTGGGAACACTCTTTACTTTCCTTTGCAGGCAGGGAGTTATGATCAAAGCGGTTGCCCAGGCTACCCCAATTTACCCCATGAATTGCTACAAATTTCCAAGCAAAACGTGCAAAGATTTGAATTCCCTTATTGCCAATTTTTGGTGGGATGGCAAGGCATTAGGCTGCAAGATCCATTGGAAGGCGTAGGAGACCCTTATTGATGCAAAATGTAATGGAGGTATGGGGTTTCATGGGAAACTATTGAACATTTGTTTTTTCACCGTCCATGGACTAGGTGTATTTGGTTCAGGTGTTCTCTTGGTGGTAGAGTTTGGCTGTGACCAATTTTAATGCTTGGTGGATGATTATAACAAGTCCTACGTTCTCATTAGCCAAGACATGTCACTGGTTTGCTGGCTCCTCTGGTATATGTGGAAAGAGAGGAATGAAAAGGTTTCCAGTCACAAGGACCCCAATCCGGAGCTTGTTATTCTGATGGCGATGAGTAGCGACCAAGAATTCTGGGGTGCTAGCTCATGAGAAACCAACTGTATTTGCAGGGGTCCGTTGCATAATGTTAATCAGATCATCAACTAGAAGCTCCCTCCGATAGGGTACCTAAAAGTTAATTGCGACGGTGCATTTAAAGGACCCTCCGACAGTGCTACCATTGGAGTGGTGTGCAATGTATTTATATGTTTCGGCGAGTAATAGAAGTATCTTTCAAGCAAAAAAAACGAGTTAACAATAGAGATGGGTGAAGTGATGTTAGATTTTCTAAAATCAAGAGTTTATAAATTATCTCTAAAGTGACCATAAAGATAAAAAATACCCAAGGAGAGTGAAAAAAAGAAAGCAAATTATTGTTTTGTCTAGGGGATTCAAATTAAGTTAGGCTAAGAGATCCACAGGGTAATCTAATATTAGTGCATGTTTGGATTAGCTTTTAGAGAATAGCTTTTATGATTTATGAGGTGAGTATATGAGAGGGATTTTGTCTCGGTTTGTTAAAAAGAGCTTCTAAAACCACAGTTTGAATGATTCCCAAACACTTAATCTTACCCTCTCAATAACATAGGTCATCATGGGATTGGATTTTGAGTATGTTGGGCTAAATTTTAACAATAGTACCATTGGGTTTCTTCTTGCTCATGCCCTGCTTCAACGCAAGCCCTTTTTCTCCCCAAAAACATCAAACTGACAAACACTCACACGCCATGCCCAATAAGAAAGCAGAAGAAGATTGGGGGAAAAACAGAGAGAAAGAAACTAGAAGTAGAACAACCCTACATTCCTTATAACTATTAGGTCAAATTCTTTAGAAGAAATTCCATTTAAAACTATTTAAAATAGGAAAATCCTATATATTTAAATATATATATATATATATATTTAAAATGTGTAACTTTAATCATCATCGATCTAATTAACCCTAATCTAACTCACTAACCTCTGACCCAATGTGTTAACTAGTTTAATGCATATTTGGCAAACAACAAAATCGTAGTTTTAGAAACTTTTTTTCTGCAAGCCGAAATAATACTCTCCTTATATACTTATATCATAATGATGCTTGGCGTGCACCTATGAGACTGTGAATCTTGGACTTTTGCCATTATTAGCTACTATTTTTGTGAAATTGATAATTCCTTAAACTCACAAAAAATAAAATAAAAATTTATCAAAAAATGAACTGAAAATAGAGAAGAGATAATATAATTATCATGCCTAATATTCTCAAATAAGTAATCTAATCACTAAAAAATCTCACAAATGAATAACATACAACGATAAAATCTGCTACATGAAATAATGACTCAGCGAATTTAAACGAGAGTAATAAAGGTGCGCATGACAATATTTCACCATAATAAAGAACATCAAGCAACACTCTGTAAATACTAAAACGAAGATTTTCTAAGAGCAGCTTTTTTATTGCTACCTCCAATCTCATTTATAAAATTATAGTGTAAATTTAACTATAACTTAGTTATAATAAATAGTCTCAGAGGTAGCATCATACGAGTACCTCTTTAAAACACATCATGTACCTGAAAAACCGTATTTAAACGATGGTCGAGGTAGACGAGTGAGCTTCACCAACCTTTTGCATTTCTAGACCAACGAGACTCAACGAAGTACTCAGCATCAATCAATTCGCTGAAAACAAATCATTTGTAATCGTAAAAGTATACATTTAATCTTCTAAATTTATACAAAATTTTGGTACGCTCAATTAATTTTAAAAATATGGTTTTAGTTGTTTAGGGGCTGTTTGGTATGAGGGGTGGGGGTGGGGGAAGTGAGTGGAGGGAAAAAAATTTTGAGTTAAATTTATAAAAATTAGGAAGTGGGTTTAAGATTTTTTAATTAATTTTTCTTACTCTTTTATCTTACTTCTTCCCTTTATTGAAATTTTATAACCTCATTTCTCTAATTTTTTAAAATGCAACTCAAAAATGTTCTCTACCCTCTCTTTCCCTCCAAATCCACCATACCAAACAAATTTAACGGTAACATTTATATGTCAATATTTGAAAAGGTTTTGTTTTCAACATTTAAAATTTAATATCAACATATTTGTTGACAATGTTGGGGTTAAAGAACTAAAAAGATATTTTATAAAGTTAGAGGATTAGAATGAAATCTGAAGTTAAAGGACTAAATATGTACTTTTATCTTTTACAATCAAATCTACAACCTAACGTTTAAAAGGATGTTAATAAGATAGTGCCCTTGTTGTCAATGTTTTAAACCTTAGACCAGACATCAAACTAAAAAAGGGCACCAGATTTCGGATCTTATTGAAAACATGTGGCCGATTTGATGATGTAATAATTAAATAAAAATTTTTAAAAAAAATCATTGCACATTATATAAAAAAAATAAATCCATAACAAGTCTAATTGTCAACCTAATGACGCTACAATACATGAAGTTTTCAACGAAATAATACCATAAGTCTAATTGTCACTTTTTTTATTCTTTTTCAAGGTTTTTTTAAAAAAAACAATTGGCATTTTTACTGGGCCACTATTCAGTCCGGTTGGTGGTTGGGCCATCCGGTCTAAATCTTTTAATCCTTGCTTGTGGCAGAAAGTCATGAGCCCAATTCCCCATAACTCCTTTTTAATTCAAAAAGAAGCATGTCAACAAAATCTTAGAATCTTTTGTTTTTGTTTTTTTTTTTTGCAACCTGCACCAAATCTTAGAATCTAAATGAACTAAATTTACAAACATGAAGTGTCATGCATCTAAAGATAGTCAAAGAAAACACAGAAATGGCGTAAGAAGAGGAAATATATGGGTGGATATTAAATAAAGAAGATAAATTTGTTTCATTGGAATATTGAAAATGTTTGAATGATAGTTAGATATTTCTCAATTATTTGTCAACAGACGGCAGGTTATTCCTCCAGCCAAAGTGATATTATCCTTTTTATTTTTTGTTGATTTGAGTTTTTTTTTTTTTATTGGCCGTTACGTCGGCTTAGTGGGTTAAATCTTAAATATTTTTATAACTCATGTGCCCATTATATCTATAGATAGAGAGTTTGAACTAGGAGTTTAATGCTACTCCCTTTGGTTCTAATTATAAGATAAAGTTATTTTTTTTGAAGAAATTAAGGAATCTAATTAAATTACTTTAGAGTATTTTTATTTATATTTTTTCTTCAAACTAATTAGTTTAATTAATAAATTAATAAATTAATATATGATCTAATGATATATAACATATGTATGATTAAGTAACTTATTTAGCTTAATTAATATCTCCAAAAAAAAATCAACTTTATCTTATATTTAAGACCAGAGATAGTATTAGATTACAAAACGTGGACTTAGATCTTCTTGCAGGCTTTTTTTTCTATCTGCTATGCATTGTAGCATGATAATTAAATAATTGATATCTCCACCTATGAGTTTGGCATTAACGAAGAGAATATTTATACCAATTAGGGGAGGCCCCGTGGCACCGGGAAAAAAAATGTCATTTTTTATTACCTTTAGGCTGTTAATATAGTAGTGAATGAGAGGATTTATCTTAATTCTAAATACGAAACCACATTTCGTTTTATTTCTTACATTTACACTTTTTATGTAAACTATCCCAATTAATTATGTATATAAAAAGAGTTATAATTTCTAATTTCTAATATAAATGACTAGATGGGGTATTTAATGAAAACCCACATACACTTTTTTATAGATAACTATTTTTTTTAATCTCTGTAAATTAGTCATTTAAGTCCTACATATAATACCAGTATGTGAGAGTAACAAGTAAATTCATTCCTAAAGCGTTTTTAGAAGTATTGAATTTACAATATCTTATAAGACAGCACAAGATAGTTGTAGCATTTGTTCCTATTCCAAAGAATATAGTCAAGATTGAAACCTGAAAGTGATAAATGAATCATTTTGTGGGAATAGCACTTTTTTTTATGACATTAACTGAAACAGGTCTCAATCATTTATCACATTCCCTGGATTGTATCGAGCTTAGCTGGATATTATCCACTGATGTAAATTACCAGCTTTTATTTTTATTTTTATTTTTTATTTTTAATTTGAGTTGTGAGACAAGGACAAACAAATAAATATTGATGATTCAAATGTATAATAAACCTTGGACTTTTCTGGAAATCATAATGAAGAATGTTTCAATCATTGATCAAGTTTAAACCATTCATGTTTATCTATTACTATATTTTAATATTTTAAGAATTTATTAAATATGAACCATTTAAGTTTAATTGGATAGTCCATATGTGAATTGAAAGTTAAATAAAGCTTTGGAGAAACAAAAACATTCTTTCATGGAAATAACCATTGTTCATGAAACCGGACCGGACCGGCCGGTTCGGACTGGAAACCGGCGAACCGGCCAACTGGCCGGTCCGGTTCAACTAGTGGACCGGCACAGTTTCGACCTGGGGTTGACCCGGTCAACCCGGGGTGAACCGGTGCAACCCGGCCGGTTCACGGGTTGCCTCTTTTTCTTTTTTCTTTTTTAAAAAAAAACTTTGCTTTTTTAAGCTCCAAATGACATTTTTCTTTCTTTTTTCAGAAAAAATATTTTCCTAAAATTTCTCAACTTTCAATGAGTTTTAAAAGGATTATGGAATATTTTTGGCATTAGTTGGAGAAAAATTCTTATGTACTTAACAATATTTTTGTGGGTATTAGGTTTAGAAGGTTATATTGGACTATTGGTTAAAAGAAAACTCTTATTTAATTTTTTAAATGGTATGGATGAATATTTAAATTATATATATATTTTTAATTGACCCCGGTCTGACTATCGGTTTGACTCCGGTCTGACCCACTGACCCTTGACCCAGTACCCCGACCGATTCAGTTCCCGGTCCAAGTTCATGAACCTTGGAAATAACTCTTACTCTTTGTACAACTCAATAAAGAAGAATATGCATTAACTCTGCAAGAATAACATTCAAACAATAGATGTTGATTTTAATAAAAGGAGTTTTGACCGCTTAAACACGGGGTCTCAAGTCTGTATAAATACAGAAAATACTTTCTGAAAAGCTAGCAAAGTCGGCCCAACAATGCATAACATGTTTGGCAGCAAGATTTACATCCCCATAATTATATATGAAGTTCAATGAAACTTAGTTGTTTTGGGTATTAAAAAAATAAATAAATAGAGACAAAAGATTATTCCAACACTTGATAGAATTTAGAGATTCCTAAATTAGGACTCAACAAATTGACCATCTTCAAAGTAGCAGCACCAACAGGAATTAAGTTACTTTCTAAAGATAACCATCAGGTGAAAAACTGAATATTATATTCACATATAGCTATGCACATTTTGAGACATTCACATATAGCTATGCACATTTTGAAACACTGCTACAATTCTTACAACTCAACTCTGCCAAATCAAACTTCTAAAAACATCTCCTTGTCATAACCTACACAAGCAAAAGGAAAAATGGAGCTCGTTGTATATACAAAGAGCATTCCCCCAGCCATCTGGGGACTTATTTGGCCATGTGTGCCTGTACACTATTTACACATCTCTAAGCCTATATACATTATCGACGTAGTCTTCTACCCCCCAAAGGAACGATCCGAACGCCGCGGCTTCCATGACTAACCTCCTCAAGCTAGAAAATGAAGTCAAAATGACATTATCGCTCTTGACCATCTCGCCTTTCTCATTTCCAAAAAGGGCGAAAGTATAACTCTGTATCAATTTCAGAGCCTCTTCAGATCTCAGTTTAGCACATCTCTGCAGTGACCCAGGGTGCAACCCCATTAGATAATCCTTCAAATCTAAAACCTTGTCTTCCTGCTTGGCAAGCCCTTGACCAACAGACGGCAGGTTATTCCAAGGGCCAAAGACCATATCACTGAATCTATAGCGAGACATATCATGAAATGAAAGGCCAGTCCCATCACTGAAATCATCATTACCCAAAGATAAACTTCGATCCAGGTGGTGCCTCAATGCAACTGACTTCAGAAAGTAACCATATAATATCGAGGCCACATAAATTTGAGTGAGCATGAAATGTCTAATCGTAGTTTTTGCCCAAATCTCTCTCACACTACAGTTTGGCTTCAAGCCAGTTAAAGTGGTGACATGTTCCTTTAGTAAATCCAAAACCCCCAAACTGTGAATGGACTCTAGATGCCAGTCCTTTGTAGGCAATATCTCTAGCCTGTCATTATAGATGCATCTGCACAGCTTGGGAACCAAAGGGACCCTGATCCCAGAAAACTTGTAGAAGATCAGCAAATACATGATATCTAGCAAAATAGTCTGACACTGATTCTCTTTTACTTCTGCAATCCTCCTGGCATCAAGTAAAACTTCAGGTTACTTGTCATTCAAATAACACATAGTAAGGAGTACTATTCAACCATCAGATACTAAAGAAGTTTCAAGGCTATGAATTTAATGCCAAGTAATACCCAATTCATAAAATAATCTTGAAACCACTCAGAACCGCTCAAGGTCTACAAGTCAATAGATAATGTAACAACAAATCACACCGATAGAGAAGAAATAATTTGGGCTAAAACAGAGGAAGTTTGTTTAGTTGAAAAAAATGGATGCTGGTTGCACAACTTTGAAGTTTTGGGCTAATCAACCTACATTAATCAAGTTCCCAGTGTTATATATATATATATATATATATATATATATCAGGGAACAAGCTCGTATCTCACTCCTAATAAAATGAATTATGGCCAATCCAGGACACACAAGGACCCTTAGTTACTTCACCAAATGTATTAACTGTTCTGTCCAAGAACAAATAATCGTTGAAGAAATAGTCCTTCATGGGGTTACAATATTCTGAGAGCTTACCAACCCACACAAAATGTTATCTATATGTCTGATACTTAAATTATAACACTCTACATCCAAATACATGCAATCGCATGAATATACCGCTACCTGAATTTTAATAAGATCCACTCATGCAAACAATATCAAAAGCAAAGTTAGGGGAATAGCTCAGCTGAGTGTTTGGGCATGCAAAACTGCTCAACTACAATGATAATTTTTTCCCTCTCCTGGCTTTCTAAATTACCTAAATGAAAGTTGTATGATCACAGAAAATCCAATCATCAATAGAATAACTTGTTATTTTTATTAGTATGCTTACTAGCCATAGTTATGCTGTCAAGACTTAATAACACCTTCTATAACAGTCCTAAGCATGTGGGGTTCAATAAACAGTAGACAGAACCACTATCAGTTGCAGAGCTATACAGTCACAAATGGACACATAGTACACGAATAAGTATGCAAAATTTATAATCAGTTCACTAAAAGCATAGAATAGCTGAGTCGTGTGTGCGTTTGAGAGGAGAATTTGAATAAAACCACAAACCTGTGAAGTACTTCTTCATCAGAACCCGCACTAAGTGCAGAACGAGCAACTGCAGCCTCTCGATCATCAGACAAAGTTCTCAGTTCTTCATTGACGGTGAGGTGAAACAACTGAGGATGGTTTTGCAAGACGCCGCCGAGAAACTTACCCACCGGCGTTTTAAGCTGAAGAGGCGAGTCCGAGCTCAAGGTACTGAACTCGCAAGAACTCGTGCTCGCACTCGTTACAACCTTTATAGGCCGGCGGCAGCGACTTACGCGGTCAAAAAGAGGAGCCCTGTGAGAAGAACCCACGGCCTTGTAAGAGAAATTACAGAAAAACTGGGGTTTAGGAGAAGAAAACAACGAAGAAGGAGGAGGAGGAGGAGGAGGAGGAGGAGGAGAACAAGGGAGGGTGAAATTGGGAAGGTGACGGAGACAATTCTCCATGAAAAGAAGTCAAATAGAGAAGGCGTGATTGAATTGAAAGAAGAATAACAGTAAAGAGGAAGTGTGATTGAGAGGATTAATTAAGAGAAGGAAGGATCAGAGAGAGAATCGGAGACGAAAGAGAGAGAGGTGGACTGAGTGGAATGGACATGGAAGAGGAAGAAGAGAGTCTTTAAAGAAGACAGTGGAGAATGATTTCCGTGAGCAAAAGGGAACTAAAATAATAAACTCTGCAAAGAAGGATGAGAATCTCTTTTAAAACATTATCTTTTAAATTAAAATGATATTATATAAAACTATAAAATAATTTATATATTAAATTTTGATAGAAAAATTATCTAAATATCTTCCGTTGTTATTGTCTTAATTATTATTGTCATTGGATAATTATAAGTGTTGCTACTTTCTTAAGTATTGTTATCATTAAATAAATTAAAGATTAAGGATATTATTTATTAAATTGTTGTTGCTATTTTATTTTTTTCGTATTTCAAATTAATTTCAAAATAGTATATCAGGATAGGATTTACCATGATTAAGGAACCGTTTGGATAAAAGAAAAGTTAGAATGGAATGGAAAGGAAAAGAATAGAAAGAAACGGAAAATATGTTGCTTTCGACGTATTTGGTTCGTACTGGAAAAGAAATTGGGTTGATAGAAAATTTTTTGTTTGGTTTAAAGAAAATGAGATAGGAAAATGAATAAAAAGACAAATTTGCCCCTGTATTAAAAATAATATAAAAATGCCCATAAAAGGAAAGGAAAGGAAAATAATATATTAAAAATAAAAATAGTTGAAATAAAAAGGAAAATATCGAGAGAGAGAGAGAGAGAGAGAGAGAGAGAGAAAAGAAAAATAAAAACACATAATCTCCCTCATCAACTATCGGAAAAAACCATCCTCTCCCCCATTCATTCAACCATCTGAAACCACACTATTTTTGGTGTTGAGGAAGTATGTTCGTGCTCCTCTTCACCAACAAATTGAAGCTGTCGACTTTTAGAACTAAACGAAGAGGGAGTAAAATTCGCAAAGTAACATCTTCACCGGAGACATTCACCACCATCCTAACCATCAACTTCTTCTCCGTCGTTCGCCATCTTATTCCTTCTCCACCATCATCTTCTCTCTCTGCCATCATCACCACCATCAACTTCTTCCTTCGCCATCACTAACGAATCTACACATGAGAAGGTAGTGATAGCCATTGAAGAAGAAAAAGAGGGGTTATTTGGGAATTTACCACCATTGAAAAATAGGTTCCCACCAATAATGGAAGGAAGAGATATTCCCGTGGATAAAGGAGAATTGTGTAACATTTCAACTTTTTAAACCAAATTTAACACATTGATTAAATAACTTACCATGGAAATAAAAAGTTAAAACTCAAACAATAAAAATTTCCATAGTAGAAAGTTCTAAACAATAGTTTAAAAAGCCAATCAAGGTAGAAAATGGGAAAACTTAACAGTAGAATGTCAACCCCGATTAATAGAACGTAATCAAAACAATTTGATAAATCATTTTCTAAACACAGTGAAAGTAGATGCTAGGGATCCCTGAGAAACAACTGGACCGCGGACATTCAAAACCCAACTATACAATAGTCCTTCCACAAGCCCAGATAACAACCTATTAAATCTCTTAATCCAAATCCATTATCACAAAATCACAGCAATAAGGGGCTCCGCTCAATAATAACAAACATTTATCGAATATCTCAATCAAACACCAAAACCAATCATTTCCAAAACCAGAGTTGACAATTCTCAATTTATATAGAATTCTCAAATCACAATTTAAATAGTTCCTAGGTCATGGCATTACATATGTAAATAGGAATAACAAATGATGACATGTGCAAGTAAGAGGAACCTTAATGAGAGCCTACAACTAGACTCACCCTCTTACCAACTTCCCTGTAGACCTACTCATATCTCACCTGAAAAAAATGTAAATATAGCAACCATGAGATCCAAAGATCTCAGTAAACATTGGTTATTCATAAATATACATGCAAACCGAGATTGAGAACATACAGCTCGAGAATCAAGTTTAGCTTACAATAATTAATTTGTATTACTCTTTACATAAAACTTTTAACCAACTAGTTCTCGATTCGGTTATCAAAACCCCCTTCCAAATAGGTTCCAAAATGCTTGAAAATCACAATTCATTTTCCAAATATTGTTCACAAGAGATTTCACAAAAAAACGTGTCAACCTTGTTACAAAAAAATAATTATACAAAAACTTTATCATATTCAAATCATAAATCACATATATAACATGCCAAGCAAGTGATTGATGCATAGATCATCCTTATTACCCCGGACCAACCTTATAACCACTGACTGGAGCCATAGGCTAACACATAGTCCAACAGAAACTCATCCATTTAACTGGATTGTCCCAAGCTCACCAGTTCTTAAGATGTACCTGGCCAAAGGTGCAGAGCTCAAGTCTGGACTATGGCTCCCCTCCTTAAAAGAACAAAACTAAGGATGTGTCACATGTCCCACAGCTCCAATGCAATCCCGGCTAAAGGAAAACATGGAAGAAGGGGCCCTGACAAGTGTCATCCACTGTGCACCGAGTGATGGCATAACACGTGGTATTAACTTACATAAAATCTCCCATCACAACTCCACAACCATCCACTTGCATCAAAGGCAATCAATCACAATCATGGCATGTATATTCGAATTCCAAATCATCAATATGGCTTCAAACAATATTGATAAAAAAAATTATCTCAATAATCATGAAGATAATAATACTATTTCAACTTAAGGAACCATAACAAGTGTGTTCATCATCTAAAACATAACATCATTTCCAAATTTTTCCATTATCACACACAAGCATGCTTAAACAATTTCCAATATACAAATCCATGAGTTCTAATACACACAAGCATGCTTGAATAGTTTCTAAGTATAATATTAGTTTCTATTAAATATACAATTTCAAATCAAGCCCTCCATAGGCACAACAAATCCCAAAACAATTTAGTGTGTATATATATATATAGTTGACAAGTATATAAAAGAATAACCAAAGTTACCTCTATTCCAAGCTTATTATTACTAACACTTGAGTGCTTCCAATTTGCCAACATCAAACAATCTAACTTCAATCTACATAATTATTATACAATTTCTCATTACTCAAATTGTCAAATAAATATTCAAGATAATTACATAGACTTAAAGTCTCTAACTCTACCTCTAACTTTTAAATCTCACTTATAATGTCTAATTCTTCATTCTAATGCCAATCCTATCATTTCTAAATTCCAATAATTCATTTGAACTAACAACTAACTCAAAATAATTCAAATTGATTAAAATCCCCAATTTCTCCAACTTAGGGTGCCAACCAAAATATCCATTTCCATTTTACAAGCTTAAACAACATTATAAACCGATTAAATATCAATTCTACCTCCAATAAACTTAACTCAACCATTAAACTCAAGCTTAATATGTAAAACTATCATATTCAATCATAACATTTCTCTAACAATCAAACCCTAACTCTAAATCTCTCAATTAATGTAATATAAAAATTATAAACCGATTAAATGTCAATATTTACTCACCTCTACAAGCTTATGGTTCACATTTGTTGAAACCCCATACTTGCTTCAAGCCCTAATCTTCAAACTTGCTTTTCTCCCATCACAATCTATACTTTTAGAAATCTCTCAATGAACAGAAAAATATTTGGGAAATAAGTGTGGTGATTGGGGGATTTTATGGGGAAGAAATTAAGCTCAAAAGCATATCAACTTCTCCATTAATGGAGTAATGGAGCTACTGGACGAATAACGAAACAGACGGGGGCACAGTGAGGCACACAACGGTGAAGGAATGAACAAGATGTATTATAAAATAGTGATGTGGGTCCCACTTTTTATTTTTATATTATTTCATTCTCCTTTAGTTCTTTTCTTTCTTTTTTCTTGTTTTATTCTTTCCCTTTCTTCTCCTCCTTTTTTTTAAAAAAAATTTCCACTTCTACGTTTTTTTTCATAACATAAAAAAATTATTCATAACCCATTGAATCTTTAAGAATGGTACCAATGATTAAGTTATATTTGTGTAATTTTCTCAAATAAAATCTTCATAACATATAAATAATCATAATCATTTTGGTATTAAGATATTTTAAATACCTTTATTTAATCACTCCACATCTTATTAAGTTATCTCTCTCTCTCTCTCTTTTTTCTAAATTTACAATATGGGATTATTATCATAAAATTTAATCTATTTGTGATAAAATTTTTATACTCAAATAATTATATGGTAATTTCCCATTCACATAAACTAATCTCATTAAATTCAACTTATTATTAATAAATATACTACTCAAAATTTCCAATCATATTTTATTATTCCTATATTTTTTTTATCTCAAATAACGTATTAGTTTACTCTACACCTTAAATGACTTAATAAATTGCTTCCTAATAATGCTTAAATAATATGAGTCAAAATTGGGATGTTACAAATTGCCTGCCACCGAAAAATATTTTCATGGGAAAATGTTGAACCAAACGGCAGCCGCCGACTTTAAAAAGCGATTTTCCATTTCCCTTCTCTGATTTTCAACGATCCAAATGGGACCTAAGTTATCTTGAAATTCTATATTGTATGTACAAATTTAGGGAGAATTTTTTTTTGGGTTTCTCGATAAAATATATTGTGATTATATTAATCATTTAAAATATTATCTACTCATATATGCATATTTATCTCTTGGTTAAACGAAGAGACGACTGAATTGATTTATGGGTTAATTAGCAAATCCACCCGATATGTATATGCAAAAAAGCAATGTTACTCTAGAAATTGTTTGTCTTAATGTTGTCCTAAAAGTCTTAAAATAAAGCAATGTCACCCCGATGTTAACAAATATGAAGTTTGACCGTCTTGTTTAACTAAAACTCCCATATGGCACTCTGAAGTGGCACCCAATAATCAAACTAGTTGCCACCTCACTTGATCCCTTCTCCCTTCTCCCTCTCATTGTTTGCTTTCCATCTCATCAATGTCTTCCCAAAGTGTCTCCACAAAGCCAGAGTTCAGCAAATCCATAATCATGAAACCAAATTCATAATCAAAAGCCAAAAGCAAATCCACAAAAACCATCAGACTTTATGGCTAACCTAGAAAATGATTAGACTTCAAGCCAAACCAAAATCTAACCTAGAACATGATTGAACTTAACACTGCAAGCAAATAACCAAAAATCAAACACAAATAAGAAATCATCTTCAAGAACAAATGGAAATTGAAAACCCAAAAAAAATCAAGCAAAACAAATCACAAACGATTATCAATGTCACAAAAAGAGAAAGCTTTAGACATTAGGGTGAAGAAGAAGATAAAATTTTGGAAGTGAAGAATATGGTTGATTCAGAATCCCAAACGCTTTTATGTTCTTGTGCTCATCATAGGCATGGCTTCATTATCGACTGGTAAGTATGAAGAAGTTTGAAGGAAGATGAGCCAAGTCCGAGAGCCGAGGGGGGAGGCAGAGATGGCGAGATCTGATGAAGATGAGCAATTGTCGGCTGCCAAGAGCGAGACCTGATGAATCTAATTTTTGTCATCTCCATGTTGTCCTTCTTTTGTTGCGGCTTCATGTGCATGTCCTCTTCTTCCCCATTTTCTTAGGTTGGCTTCTTCGGTTTGGACGTTTCTGAATCCGACTTCAGAGATCTTGGCGTGCCCTGGTGTAAGTTCCTAATATAATACGTTATCCTTCTCTCAATGTTAAATCATTTTTTTTATTTAGGTATTTGTATTACTTGGCTTTGGGGTCTGTTTAGATTAGGAAAAATGTTAGCTTGGGAAGTGTTTCATTTTCACAAGAATTAAGAGAAATAATGAACTGAATCTCCATTAACGGGAAGAAGGTTGATTCATTAGTTACTCATATTCTTATTTTAATTGGATTACTAAAATTGAACAAATTGACAAGCTGATAGGGAGAGGAGTGGAAGAAGGAATGAAGGCAAGGTTCCAGAAGGAAGAGGTGTTTATGGAGGCCAGACTCTGGTGAGAATGAAGGGAAGAGGAGGAGGTGTTCCTGGAGGGAAGAATGAAGACGCTGATATGGGGATAACATCTCTTCGAATCTCAGTTTAGCACATCTCTACAGTGACCCAGGGTGAAACCCCATTAGATACTCCTTCAAATATGCAACTTTGTCTTCCTGCTCAGCAAGCCCTTGACGGCGGGTTATTCCAAGGGCCAAAGATTGAATCATTGAATCTATAGTGAGACTTGTCATGAAATGAAAGGCCAATCCCATCACTAAAATAATCATAACCCAAAGATTAACTTCGATCTAGGTGATGCCTCAAAGCAACTGACTTCAGAAAGTAACCACATAATATCGAGGCAGCATAAATTCGTGCAAGCATGAAATGTCTAATCTTAGTTTTTGCTCAAATCTCTCGAACGCACAGTTTGGCTTCAAGCCAGTTAAATTGGTTACATGTTCCTTTAATAAATCCAAAACCCCTAAACTGTTAATGGACTCTAGATGCCAGTCCTTTGTAGGCAATATCTCTAGCCTATCATTATAGATGCATCTGTACAACTTGGGAACCAAAGCGACCTTGATCTCAGAAAACTTGTTGAAGATCAGCAAATACATGATATCTAGCAACATAGTCTGACATTGATTCTCCTTTACTTTTGCTAATTGATATACTCAAATTGTTATTGCCCATGCTCAAATTGTCACCGACACTTGATGGTGCTAGCAAAAAAAAGCAAAAACTAAAAACACACTACCAATAGAAGGTCTTTGATCTCCCACAAGTTCTTGTTCTTGATCCTTCGACTAGCTTCCCCCTCATCCCTCTCAACCAATTTCCTTAACCCCAAAACCTCTTCTCTCACTCTCCACCAATTTAGGATTATTAGTGCTCGTAATCCAAAAACTTCATGATTATGCAATTCTTGTAAAGCCGGAGATTAGAGTAACACATCTATTTGTCATATTACACTAAATAGAAAAATTAGACAGGGATAAAACTAAAATTTGCTCAGAATATGCTATTTACAAAAGGAGATGGAGAAGATCAAACATTTTCAGGGGGATTTGGCTGAAAACTTTCGAAAACCAAATAGGAAGAAGATGTTGAGAACGGATAGGGGGAAGGGATGAGAGATTACCACCACCACCACCACCACAAAAAAATGTCACATTCACCACCAGAATCCACCATAACCACCACTGGAGGTCACACAACACCACCACCGACCTCCCTCTTGCTCTCCATCTTCTTCTCCTCACTTCGTACACCTCACCATCGGCCCCAATGGCTTTCACTGGCCATTCGGCCATCTTCATCACCATTATTCTTCATCTCACCATCATTGTCCTCCCTTGATCACTAACGCCAACATCGTCCTCTACATTCTCACCACCACAGGCAGAAATCAGGGCTAAAAGGGAGGCTATAATTTTTGAATGGAGAAGGGAGAGAAGGAAATCAGAGAGGGAGACGATCTTTGACTACACCATCATCGCCACCGTCGATTTTGCCACCACCGTCATGGATTTCGTTCTCCACCGTCACCATCTCTATCTTCTTTTCCTCATGTTCACCTTTTTCACCACAATCACTATCTCCATTGGTCCTTTAATCACCATCGGGAGGCAAAAAGCTCCTTCTTAGGGCTCATCAATCCAACCGTCATAAGTCGGAAGGGGAGGCAGTGAGCGAGATCGAACAAGAAGAGGAAGAGGGGGAGAGGAACCGAGAAAGGGGAGAGAGGGAGAAGTTTTGATGTGAGGGGCATTTTGGTTATTTGTCACAAACATAAAAAAACTCAGATTCCTTCTCAATCCCCTTTCAATCCTTTACAAGTGTTAATAGACTTTATGTGTTTTGGAAGTCGACATGGCATGTATGTGTCTTTTTCCCTATATAAAACTATCAAATACTAATTTATATCTTAAATTTTGGTAGCAAAATTATCTAAATATCTCTTTTTATCAAGGTAATTAAACTCGGACCGGTCAGTAAACCTGTCAGGATATTGGGTCAAGGGTCAGTGGATCAGATGACCCTGCTTTTTATTCAAAAATTATGTAAATATCTATAGTTGTCATTGCCTTACTTATTATTGTCATTTGATACATTATATGCGTTTCTAGTTTCTTAATTATTGTTATCATTAAATAAATTAAAGGTGTTATTTGTTATTGTTATTTTATTATTTTTTGTATTACATATTATTTGAAATTAGGAATATCTAAGTAATTTTACTATGTTTAAATTAAGAATATATTTCAAATTAATTTCAAACTAAGGCTTTGAGGATTTATCTTGATTTAGTTGTCTTGAGATTCTGAATTGATATTTACAAATTTAGGGAGTATTGTTTTTTTGGTGCGTTTCTCCCTAAAATATATTGTTATATTAATCATTTAAAATATTACCCACTCACATATGCATATTTGTCTTTTGGTTAAACCAAGAGACGACTGAATTGATTTATCCATTTGATGGATAATATAACTTTCTCTGGGGAAGTAGCTCAGCCAACAGAAAGCCTCATCTAGTTTCTTGGGATTTGGTGTGTGCTCGAAAAGAGGATGGAGGCTTGGGACTTAGGAAGGCTCGTTACAAAAACCAGGCGTTCATGATGAAGCTTGGATGGAGCATGATTAATAGACGTGACTCGTTATGGGTCAGGTTTTTGCGAGAAAAGTATAAAGCTGGTGATGATATTATTCCTAAAGTTGAGAAGCGTCGGTCAGAGTCTAGTACGTGGAGGGGTATCCGTAATAGTTGGGAGAAGGTCAAAGATAACGTATCATGGAGAGTCACTGATGGCCAGAACATTTCTTTCTGGAATGATATTTGGGTGCCACACTTGGACAAGCTTCACAATTTGGCAACCAGAGCATTACCACGAGATATTACTGAATGGAGAGTAGCTGACTGTATCACTCCTTCTGGACAGTGGGATATGAGCAAGTTTGATTATCTACTTCCAAGACATGTATGTACAGCTATCAGATGTGTTAATATCTGTCAGTTAAATGGGGACTATTTCCAGGCATGGAGATGATCTTCTGATGGAATATTCTCCCTAAGCTCTGCTTACAAATATCTAATGGGTACCCAGTGGCCACAAGCTAAATACCGGTGGAGATGTGTTTGGAAAATGAAGGTCCCTCAAAGGTATCGTACTTTTTTGTGGTTGTGTTTTCACAGACGGTTAATGACAAACATGGTACGGTTCCAGCGTGGTAGTCATCCCACGGGTATTTGTGAAATTTGTCATAATTCTCGTGAGTCAATTCTCCATGTTCTTCGGGATTGCCCGAACACTTCTGAGTTCTGGTATGGTTTTTTACCTCCAAGTTGGCATGAGCTATTTTTTGGTATATTAGATAGGAACGATTGGCTTGCATGGTGTATAGGGAGAAAGGACACAGTTCAGGAATTTGAGTTTCGTCTTTGGTTTACGGTCCTATGCAGGTTTATCTGGTTGGCTCGTAATGAACGTTGTTTTAACAACAAGTCTTGGAGTAGTAATACCATTTTAGCCCATGCTCATGCCTGCTTAGCATAGGGCAATATAAGCTTGCTTCGTAACTATAATGAGGAAGAAAGTCACCCCTATTGGAAGCCACCACCACTTGGGTGGGTGAAGATTCATACTGATGGATCCAGGAGTGACAACTTAGGGAAGTGTACTTATGGAGGTGTATTGCGAGATCATAATGGTGAGTTTTTGCTGGGGTTTATGTATCAGATTGGCCAGAGGACGATGGTCTCTACTGAAGCTTGGGGTGTATTGTGGGGACTTAAACTTGCATGGGATAGAGGATACAGAAAAATTCTTATTGAGTGTGATTGCAGTGAAATCAAAGAACTAATACAAGCCACGGTGTCTCAGGAACACCCAGATTTTCACCTTATCATGGAAGTTCGCACGTTGATGGATAGAGAATAGGAAGTAGAGATGCTTCATTATAATCGAGATGTTAACACAGTTGCAGATGCTATGGCAAAGGAAGCTTGGAAGATGATGATGGATCACCATATCACCGATTCACCCCCTTTAGCTATTATGAGCTTGTTACTTACTGATAATAATAGATTTAGACTATTTGTTGACTTAGGAGGATAATCCCTGAGGTGATTGATGTATTTCATGTACTATAAAAAAAATCTAATTTCAATCTTGAACATCGTATAGTATATGAAAGGATCATCAGACAAATTACAAGTCCCTAAATATAGGATCTTGTTTGATATAAATTTTGATTTTAAATATAAGATATTTATTTAACTTATCTCTTATATTTATGATTTTTCTTAAAATAATTTGCATAGCTCAAAAATGATATATAATCTAATGCTTCACAGAAATATTTTATAAAACTTATATGACATATATTATGATTAAATAATTTATTTAGTTTCATTAATATTTCTAAATCAAATAAATAGGTTTTACATTAAAAAACATAAGGTATTTGTATTTTCAATTATTAAATCACTTGTAACTCAATTCTTTAACTATAACTCGGTGCAATTTATCCCCTAAATTGTTTACTCGTTTTTGCCTCAGTCCCTCATCTTTTAATTTTTTTATATTATTATCCTTGTAATCTATGACTCACTCTGACTCATCCAATGTGACATCACACCTTGCTTCCACGTAACAAAATAAGGGATGACTAGAGAGGACGATGGACGAACTTGGGGGAGGGGACAATTTTTGACCTTCCAGATAGTCCAGCTTCAGATCTTGAATCTCATTCGGAAGTTTCTCCCTCGCATCACCCCAATACAATTTTGCCACAATAATATTCACATGCATCATCATCATTTCTCTCATGTTTTGAACTTGTTCTTCCATAAATCAAACAAAAAACAGAGTGAACTTTGCATAAACGATACAAGAGTTGGGATCACCATTGTTTAAAAGCACGTTCACGCAAGTTGAGAAAAAAATCCTCTCACATACTTACATCATTCAACATAAATCACGTTTTAAAAGCAGTTTCTATCACTAACTCAAAAGGTATAGAGTTGGTGCAAACATGGATGATGTAAAAGTTGAGTGAGATTTTAAAGGAGATAGTGTTTGGTTTTAAAGGAAGAGGGAGTGTGCGTACGTGAAAAGGAGCGAAAGTTTGGATGAGAAAATGGGTGAATTGATATTCCAAATGGGGAAGGGTTTAGGACTTACAGAGAAAAGAAAACTATGGGTGAGGGACTAGGTCATAGACAGGTTAAAAGTTTACGGACTAAGTCGCACTGAGTTATAGTTAAGAGATAGAGTTATAGGCAAGTTAATAGTTGAAAGACTAAAAAATTATTTTTTTTCCTAATGCTTTTTTTCATTGAGGTTCATTTGAATCAGGCTTTAGCGAGCTTCAAAGAAATCCAATGTTTCATTGAATTGGGCTTTATATTCATTTGGGCTTATGGGACGTAGACTTTTCATATTGGGCTGGGCATGATTAGCTTTTCACTTTTAGTTGTGACAAAGTCAAAGGTGAAATATAAAATGAAGGGACAAGGTTGGTCAGATTTCACATAAAATATTAAAATTTTCATTGAAGATGTGCCAACATTTAGTGTTAGACAATGTCTCCAATATAATTATTTCTGATAAGAGGATACATGTGCCTAACGGGGGGAAAATTAGACAAAGCCCACTTAGTTTGACCTCTACATTAAAAGCATTAGTAGTTGCTTCAAAAGAGATTGATTTATGGTTTAGGGTTTACTTTTTTATTTTTCTGATATTTGTATTAAGGTTATCCCAATATCTACATTATCTAATTTTTTAAGGTCTCATATAAGCATTTTATCCCTATATGATTTATAAACTTTAGTTGCTTTAATTTCATTTGGTCTTTTTATTAAAAAAAAAAGAGGATTTTTTTCCATGAAAAAAAGGGAAAATCACTTCTAGGTCTCAAGGAAGAGACATATTCACAAAAAAGTCTCAGGAAAAAATCAAATATCTGAAAAGTCCTTAAGGACTTTTCTGTGATTATTTCCCAAAGTCAAATGGCAAAGTTACCCCCAAGAATTTAAATCTCTCTCTCATTTGTTCTATGTTTTTGCTCTCAGATTTGAACTCTGTTTTTAGCTCCCTGTACTCTTTCTCTACAGAAATGGTGGCGATGGTGAAGGTCGAAGGTTTGAGCTAGCGAAAGATTTGTGGGATGAGATGTAAGATAAAAGGAAGAAGAAGATGGAAGGAAGGTCGTGTGATTTTTTTGATCTCAAGCTTTCGATGTTTTTAAAGAAGGAAGGGATGAAGGTAATGATGATGATGAATAGTCCAACCCATCCTCCTTTTCCAACCTCATTGAAACCCTATTTCCTTTTCTAACCTCATTGAAACCCTATTTCATAGTGATGGGGTGCTGTGAAAATGTTTACATGGAAAAAGAATTAAATTTTTGTTAATTCGAGCAGTTGTAGTTGTTAATATAATTGTAGTAATTGTTAATAAAACATACGAGGTTGGGTGTCATAGTGCTCTGTTTTTGGGAAAAGAAATAGAGGAAGTGATATGTTTGAAGTGCGAACGGTTGATTCTCATAGTGGTGGGGTGCTGTGAAAATGCTAATATAGGAAAAAAACAAATTGTTGTTAATTCATGCAGTAGTAGTTGTTAATATAACAGTTTTAGTTGTTAATACAAAAAATGAGGTTGGGTGTCATAGTGCTTTGTTTTTTTGGAAAGGAAACAGAGGAAGTGGTATGTTTGATGTGGGAATGGTTGATTCTCATAGTGGTTACATTAAGTATGGAAAATATTTTATTTACAACTAGTAAAGTGTGTTTTCACAACAGGTTTTGTGTGTTTTACAACATTCCTTTGGTTGTTGTTCCTCCAGTGTCTCTTTGTCGTTAACTCTCAAAAATTCATCCAGATGATTCTCCATATGATCCTGTCTTTGCTGTACTCCTTGAAGGTCAGCCCTTATTTCATTCATCATCTGTTGTTGTTGTTCCAGTATATCCAGTATTTGCTGTTGTACTGAATCTGCCTGAGACTCCTGGTCACTTATCTCATCCAATGAAACAAAATCTCCTTTGGCTCGTGGTCAGAATCCCACTCCTCTATTGCATCTCCGGTCTCCCCTACCTCTATTACTCCTAGGGACACCGGCCTTGGCTCTATATTGTATACTGGCAATCTTGGCACTCTCTTCCTTGCTGTGGAGCACATACGCATACCATCGTGCCCGCAGTAATCGATCATCGGCACTCTGTCTAGAACATGCTGGTTCACTATCGTCTTACAGTCACTGCTAATCATGATCACAGGCTCACTCAAACTGCTCAAGATGTCCTAGCGCCATGCAAATCAGCACTGACGGAAAAAGGGAAATAGAATACTGCACTCGAGTGACACCCTGGTGCACTTGAGTGAGGCATATCAGAAGCCAAAACCACAACGACTGACAGAATTTTCCCAGATTTTGTCCAAAGTGTCCAATGACTTCCCAAATCTCCCAAACTACCTGGGCCCACACAAATTCACATAAAGAACTCATTGGACATACCAAAACAACCAGATTCCCATTATAATGTCATATTCTACATTTCTAACCACATTGAACCCCAAAACCACAAAATGATCAATTTGGTTTCCAAAATTTCAAACTAATACCAATGGCCCAGTAACACAATATGAGACTAATTCCACCACTATACATTAGCCAATTCATGCATTTCAAAATTATACCAAAATCAAGGCAAAATCATAATTCCCAAAAGCTTAACCAATGCTCAGCATGAACATGTCAAAATACTTCAAATACTCACCTCTAACTCTTCCCAAGGTTGGTTTCTTGATTCCTCAACTTTTGAATTTATTCAAACTCTAAAATACCTTCTTTCAAAATTCTACAACCATCAAGATAAAGCTCTCATCAAGGTGGAAAATATTAGAGAAGAGCATTTAAGCATTAGAGAACAATAACTACATCAAAATCTCACCTTCCCCTTTATCTTCCTTCAATCCTAACAAAAGTGGAGGCTAAGGAGAGAGAAAATGAGATGGAGATGCTGATAAGATTTTTCCCCCTTTTTTTCATGCTCAAACCCGATTTGGAGGGAGAGAGAAGAGAGGAATGAGTGGTTTGAATCTTTGACTTAATCCATAGTCCATAACATGCCACTTGTCATAATCTTGTTTCATCTTCCACGATCACACATGAGTTCACCCACACTTGATTTTACTCTCTAGAAAATAAATCTCAACCATTGATATATGAGTTACCAAGGAGCTTTCTCTTCCATGATCCATAACATGCCACTTGTCATACACTTGTTTCATCTTCCACGATCACACATGAGTTCACCCACACTTGATTTTATTCTCTAGACAATAAATCTCAACCATTGATATGTGAGTTACCAAGGAGCTTTCTCTTCGGTAACTGGTCACTTGGTCAGTAACTTTCCGTTTTCCCCGTTTTGCCCCTGATTGAAGCAATTCCACTTGAATCACCACTAAACTCATTTCTATTATTCATATCATCTTACCATGCGCCCTTACTCTTATTTAATTCAATTTAGATGTTATTCCACAATTGAACTTAAATACAAAGTTTAGGCACTGATCATAACACATTCGAATCATAATTTCACATCATATTCTTCAAAAGTGTTTATTTAACAATAATTACATTCACTTCCGAAGTCATTAGCCCTTAAGCCCAAGTAGGGGCATTACATAACGTGCTAGTATTGTCACAGGGTATCTCCTTTAGATAAATACCAAGATCTTGGAGTTGTTACTTAAGCCATAACACATGTGCACAACAACTTGAAGCTACAACATACTCAGCTTCCATTGACGAAAGAGACACTGTATTTTGTTTCTTGCTAAACCATGATACAAGTAAGCCTCCAAGAAACTTGCTTTGCCCCTTAGTACTCTTTCTGTCTGTCTTGTATCCTCCATGATCAGAGTCTGAGTATGTAACTAGATATTAACTTCAGAAGATACGATTGACGGTTTCAGCATGTGACTCCTTTGGTGCTGATTGATATCTTACACAAATACCCACACTGAATTGAATGCCAGGTCTACTTGCAGTGAGATAGAGTAATGATCCAATCATTCCTCTATATTTTATGATGTTGTAATCTTTCCACTTAACATCAGCATCGAGCAACGTAGTTGAGCTCATAGGGGTGTCCATTCCATTTGCTTCATTCATTCCATACTTCTTCAATAGCTCTTTTTAATACTTCGTCTGAGATATGAAAATTCCATTCTTCCTTTGTTTGATTTGCAAACCGAGAAAGAAATTCAATTCTCCCATTGTTGACATCCCAAACTCCCCCTGCATTATCTCAAAAAATTCTTTATATAATGTTTCATTAGTAGAACTGAAAACTATATCATCAACATATATTTGCACAATTAAAATATCATCTCTTTTTCATTTTGTAAAGAGTGTTGTATCAACTTTTCCTCGTATAAAACCTTGATCAATGAGAAATTTACTCAGCCTTTCGTACCATGCTCTAGGAGCTTGTTTTAAACTGTATAAAGCTTTCTTAGTTTGAAAACATGGTCAGGTTTGGTTACATCTTCACAACCTGGGGGTTAATCTACGTACACTTCTTCTATGATGTAGCCATTTAGAAATACACTTTTTATATCCATTTGATAGAGTTTGAATCATTTGATGCATGCAAAGGCTAAGAGTACTCGTATAGCTTCCAATTTAGCTACTGGAACATACATTTCCTCATAATCAATTCATTCTTCCAGATTATAGCCTTTGGCCACCGATCTTGCCTTGTTTCTGACAATGATTGTGGGTTCATCAAGTTTGCTCTTGAACACCCATTTAGTGCCAATGATCAGATGATTCTTAAGACGGGGTACCAAATCCCAAACCTGATTTCTTTCAAATTGGTTTAGCTCTTCTTGCATTGCTATTACCCAATCATTGTCTAATAAGGCTTCGTCAATGTTAGAAGGTTCAATCTCAGAAATAAAAGTTGAGAAACTAACTTTATTGAAAGTTCTATTTCTAGTTTTGACTCCTTCATTCACATCTCCTATGACTTGGTCTAGAGGATGACTTTTATTGTATTTCCAGGCTCTAGGCTGTCCTAGTGACTGATCTTCTTCCTTGGTTTAGTCAACTTCTGGGATAGAAGATTTAGAAATAGGTTGACCATTTTCTTGATTTAAAACAACTTCCTGCTTATCATCAATAGCTTTGTCAGAGGATTCAAATTCATCGAATACAACATGAATTGATTCTTCAACATCACATGTTCGGTTATTGAAAACTTTATATGCTTTGCTTCGGTTAGAATAGCCTAGGAAAATTCCTTCATCTATTTTAGAATCAAATTTTTCTAAGTTATCTTTACCATTGTTATGAATGAAACACTTACAACCGAAGATGTGTAGATGAGCAAGATTTTGCTTTCCTTTTTTTATACAGTTTATATGGTATCTTTCTAAGTTTTGTTCTGATACAGGCTCTGTTTGAAATGTAGCATATTGTGTTCATTGCATCGGCCCAACAAACTTGAGACTCGTTCTTTTCATTTAGCATCGCTCTAGCCACTTCAATGAGTACTCTGTTTTTTTGTTCCACGGCTCCATTTTGTTGAGGTGTCCTTGGAGCGAAGAAATTGTGATCAAAGCCATTACTATCACAATATTCTTCAAAGGCTTGATTTTCAAATTCACCGCCATAATATGTTCAAATACTTGCAATGGACATACCTTTCTCATTTTTCATTTTCTTGGAAAAAATAATAAATTCTCCAAAGGATTCATCCTTTGATGACAGAAAAATGGTCCATGTAAATCTAGAGAAATCATCAATAATGACCAATGAATATAAGTTGTCACCAAAACTCTTAACTCTTCTTGGTCCAACTAAATCCATGTGTAATAATTGAAGTGGTCTGTTGGTTGAGATCTCATTTTTCAATTTGAAAGATAATTTAGTTTGTTTACTCATTTGACATGCATCACAAATTAAATCATTTTTAAAATTTACTTTGGGTAAACCAATCACTAAATACTTTTTCATTAACTTGTCTAGTTGATGCATATTGACATGAGCTAGCCTCTTATGCCATAACCAACTTTCATCGGCATTACTAAGAAAACAGTTTTCAGAAATATTTATGCTTATATTAAGAGTATAGCAATTACCTTCCCTTTTTCCTCTAAGCTTTGCTTTAAGATTCTTCTTATCTAATTGTAAATCTTTCTTGTTTACAATTAGACATTCCTCTAAGTCAAATATTATCCAATTATCTTGATCTGTACTTTGACTCATGCTCAGCAAGTTGTGACATAATCCTTCAACGTAGTATACGTCTTGGACTTGTATGCCTTTATCATTTTTTATTTCACCAATTCCTGCTATTTTTCCAGATTGATTTCCTCCAAATTTTATCTTTCCACCTTCTTTAAGTTGTATCGTGGTAAAATTTTTTAAATCACCGGTCATATGTCTCGAGCATCCACTGTCTATGTACTATTTGTTGTTTTTGGATGCTTTAAGATATATCTGCAATCAAATACGATTAAGTCTTAGGTACCCACATCTTTTTGGGTCCTTTTATGTTAGTATAGAATATTTTCTGAATATATGAACCTTTAGGTAGCCATTTATAGGTTTCAAGTTTTCCTTTCTTTTTATGAAAGCATGATGAAGTATAATGACCCTTTCTATTACAGTAATTGCAAAATGCTACAGGATTTGATGTATGAACAGAATGCTGAAAGTAATTCAAGTATGTCTTAACTCCTACTTTCTTCCTTCCTTTCCTTTTATCTGATTTTGGATCATATCTAATACCATATCAATCATTTACAAATCATTGAGCTTTTAAAATCACATTTAACATCTCACTTCCTTTGGTGAATTTTTCAAAATTTTTTGTGAGATCAGTGTTTTTTCTTTTTCAAAGAGGAACAGTTTTCAAAATCCTTTTCTGAATTCTCTTTAAGTTCTAATTCAAGAACTCTATTTTTCTTTTTGAAACAAACTAGTTCTTTAACTACTTTGATGAATTCGGAATGTAAAGTAATATGTTCAGAAAGTAATTCATCATAGTTAGGATCAGAATCAATTACCTCTTCTTCTGTTTCTTCTTGAGAAACTAGACAGATATTGGCCACTTCCTCATCATCGCTATTTTCGTCAGATGAGCTATCTCCCCATATGGCATATACAAAGGCTTTCTTCTGGTTGTAGAACTTGCCTTTTCTCTTTTCTTTATTCTTTTAAACCATTTCTTGACTTTTGATTTGATATATCCTAGCTTTCCACATTCATAGCAGATGATGTGTTCTTTACTACATGTTCCGCCTTTCTGAAAGTTTTTGAATCCTTGGCCTTTCTTGTAAAACTTTCTGAATCATTTTATTATTAGGCCCATTTCGTCATCGTCAAGCTCTTCATCTTCATCTTGATCTTATTCTTTTGCTTTCAGTGCTAGATCTCTCTTCTTCTTGTCACCAATATTATCTAGTTCTCGTTTGAACTTTAATTTACTTTCATAATTAGAAAGACTTTCGAATAGAGAAGTAACCAATCGCATTGATTCACCTTTTTCTTCCTCAATTGCAGTGACTTTGCCCTGCCAATCTTTAGAAAGAATATTCAGAATCTTTCGTACTTGGGTATGTTGATCATAGACTTTCCCAAGTGCTGCAAGTTGTTTAACAAGATGAGTACATATAAGTTTGAATTCAGCTATAGACTCACATGATTTCATTCTAAGTAAGTCAAACTCAGTAACCAGAGTGTTGATCCTGTTTTCTTTTATTCATGAAGTTCCTTCATGTGCTATTTCCAGGGCTTCCCACATTTCTTTAGCCGTTAGAAGTGCGAAGATCCTAAAGTAATTATTTTGACTCAAGGCATTTTGAATCATTAAAATTGCCTTGTTGTTAAGTGTGATGAGTTTCTTGTCATTCTCATCATATTTTGCTGGTGTCTTAGGAATCATCTATGAATCTACAATCTTTTCAGGTTTGTAGTTTCTAATCGCAATCACGTCTCATAGTTCGTATTCTATAGCCATTACAAATACTCTAAACTTGGCTTTCCAGAAAGAGAAGTGTTCACTACTGAAACCCAGTAGTCTGGTAATAGAAGCTCAATCGGGAAGAATTCCTTCACCCACACTTGCCATTGGATCATTCTTAGGTTGTTATACTTGAACAAGAAGACCTACACTCTGATACCAAATGTTAGTGCAAGTGTTTCACCCAAGAGGGGGTGAATTGGGTCATATCAGTAATTTCATTGTGTATATAAAAATTGACTAAAACTTAAAGCAGTTAAGAGTTAGGAGAAACATCATCAAAGTGTACACCGGGAGTTATACTGGTTCGGCCACAACCACTTTGACATAAGTCCAGTCCTCAGATCTTCTCTGAGAGTTTCACTATATCTTCCAAGATTCAGTGGGTTCTTGGCACCTCAGTACACAGCAAGTTCCTTTACTGGACACTCGCTCCCCCTTAAACGTTGTAATCAAATCCCCAACTCAAGGTTCCATAACCTTAAGTTGTCTCAATAACAAATATTGAGTTTGTAATGAAAAACTCTCTCACAGAGCAAATATATAATCACTGAAGTACAATGAATGAGTATAAGAAAACAGAGCAACAAGAATTTTATGATCGATGTAAGTTTGCGTGTTCTCAATTGTTTTCTTTTGTTCTTTGAATGCTCTATATATATGATGATTTGTGGTGTCCGTTGGAAGCATTTTAAACATATCTGTTAGAGTTACGCAACTTTGTTTGACTATTCTTCAAATTTAAAAACTAGCCATTTGTGGTAGGTAAGTGTTTTGAATGTTACGAACAATATGTTTGACTTCTCTCTCAATGCATGATCTCTTCATTGTTTCTTTGCAAGTATACTCAGGAAACTACTACAATGAAGGGTTGATCATATAAATAAAAAATCAATGAGTGTTAGATTAAAATTATGCTTTCTGTACTTCATTACTCGAGTGTCTACCCGAGTGATCATTCTCATTACTCGAGTAGTCCCTTGAGTAACTTTATCAAAAATAAGCCAGAGAGAAAGTCAACGTGGTCTGACCATAATATACCTTGCTTACTTGGGTAATCCATCGAGTAAGTGCCACTTTTTCTTCCGATTACGCGAGTGGTCCCTCAAGTAATAGTTCTAATAACTTTAGAGATTTCTCGAGTCATCCCTTCGAGTAATTGCATGAAAATCTTGGTTGAGAAAAAATTCTATTAGACTTTACCTGATTACTCGAGTGGACACTCGAGTAATGCTTCAAATAACTTTAGAAATTACTCGAGTGATCTCTAAGAGTAATGACCTCGAATTCTTGGCCGAGAGTTACTGTATGGTTTGTTCTCTGATTACTCGAGTGGTTACTTGAGTAATATCTCAAATAACTCAACAGATCACTTAAGTGATCCCTTCAAGTAATCCTACTCAATTCTTGACAAAGAGGTTATTGGAATAAATTCTCACATATTACCTGATTAGTCCCTCGAGTAATGAGATCATTACCCGAGTGCTCACTCGAGTAATGTCTTTAAAAATGTCACAGTGTTCCATTTTCCTGTGCTCTGTCTTTCACTTCAACTTCGTTACTTGAGTGGCTACTCGAGTAATGCTTTTCCCTATCACCAAAAACTTAGTTACTTTGTTCAAATCATTTTGTTTAGTAATCAAAACTTTTTGTATGATTAATCCAATCTTTGTTATCATCAAAACATATGGTATCTAACAATTTATACAAACATTCTACAAATAACGATATTTTATACATGTTATTGAAATAACATATCTTAATGTCATTTTTACACTGGTTATTTAAATAACCAGTCTAAAAAGAATGACTTTTAGACCGGTTATTCAACAACCGGTCTAAAATGTCTTTGTTTAGACTGGTTGTTGAAAAAACCAGTCTTCAAAGTTTCCATTTTTAAAAAAAAAAATTATTCCTGTTAAAACATTTTACCCAGCAAGTCATTTCTCCTGTTAAAATATTTTACCCAGCAAGTAGTCATTTCAACGATATCCAAATAAATTATTCTCTTACACATGATAACAAACACCTTATATAGAAGCATTTTCATCAAGCATTACTGGATGGTGTAATACTTACATCATTCTTCCTACGCCCCAAATTCCATAGAAGCAACAACAATAAATTATTCTTCATACACCCCAAATAAATTATTCTCTTACACATTCCCATTTCGTCAAGCATTTTAAAATATAATTTCAAATGGTGTAACTTACATCATTCTTCCTACGTACACCCCACATTCCACAAAAGCAACAAAAATAAATCATTGAAAATCAACACAATATCACACACAATCGGAAAATTAAGGTATGCTGCTACACATTTTTATTCCCCTATTTTAACATTACAATTTGACAAAAGAAATCAAAACTTTAGCTAATAATATAACCAAAACACTTTAATGATAGAGGAATCTACCGAGAAAGAATATGTATAGTAGACAATAATCCATCACAGATGATTACTAGCTGGCTCTGGAGAATCTACACTAGGACACCTGATATCCTTTATTTTCCTGGGATGACAAAAAAAAAGTAGTTTTATATATTAAAAAAAATATACAATTCATATATAATTCATGATAATTACTTTAGCTAGCTAACCTTCAAAGTAGTTTTATAAAGTGATATCCTTCAATATCCCTTCATGATGATTGTTTCTTGTGTCGTGTTTATTATCTACTTCATCTTCTTCACTCAATTCTGGTAGGCCCCTAGAAAAGGATGGAGTCTCAAGAAGATCATTCGATGAACAACTTTCCTGATTAATGTCAACGATCCTTTTTCCTTGGAGAGCTACAGACCACATTTTATTTGCCTGATCAATAATATAGAACACTTGTTTTAACTGATATGCCATAATAAAAGGTTCAACTCTGGAACTTTTATTATTCAGATCAACCAATGTAAATCCTAACTGATCGATCATCACATCATTGTTGATATCCACCCATTTGCATTTGAAAATGGAAAATTTAATTTTAATATAATCAACCACCCAAATCTTTTCAATAACCCCATAATAAGGTATGGCTGCCAATCTAGGATTCTTATATTTTGAATTAGAGAAGTGCATAGATTCAGCCACTAACATAACACCACTATTATGGACGATACTTCTATCATCTAGGCACTTTGTGCAGAATGTATCACCATTGATCACAAATGAATCCAACTTATGACATCAACCTCAGAACCACGTACTAACCATTTAATTATATCAGAAATACATTCTTCTCCTTCAACCTTTTGTTTGAACCAATGTGCAAAAGTTTTGTTTTGCTCCCTAATTAACCTTTATTCAGTCAATCGACTATTTTTCGTTCCAGACAATTTCTTTATGAGCATTAATGTAATCCTAAACTTCATCAATATTATTTAAAATGTACAAGTAGACTTGTTGCAATTCATCATGATCAACACTCTTTACTGTAGCCCAGCGTCTACCCCTTTCTTCATCATGACGTTCAGGAAGCCCAATATGTCTAACATTTGATAAGTAATCTTAACAAAACTCTATGTCTTCTTCAGAAATATATTTCTAAACAATAGATGCTTCAAGTCGATGTGCATTCTTCACATACCCTTTTAGGATTTTCATAGTTCTTTCAATTGGGTACATCCACCATAAATAGATAGGGCCACATAACTTTATCTCCCTCATTAGATGAACAATTAGATGTACCATGATTCCAAAAAAAGAAGGAAGAAAAAGCTTCTCAAGCTGGCACAAGATCATATATCCTTCATTTTTTAGTTCATCTAATCTTTCTATCTCAATAGCTTTACTACAATAGCATTGAAGAAGAAACAAATTCTAATCAAAATATATTGAAGATCATATTCGACAAGTCTCAAATAGCTACTGGGAGTAGTTGTTGTACTAAGACATGACAATCATGAGACTTTAGCCCTACTAACATCAAGTCTTTCAAAGACACAAGCTTCTTAAAATTTGAAAAATACCATGAAGGAACTATGATGCCATGTAAACACTCACAAAAACTTCTTTTCTCATCCTTAGAAAAAGTATGAGAAGCTGGAGAACAAAAAGTTCTCTTACCATATGGCATTGGATGCAAGTCTTCTCGTATTCCTCTTTCTTGCAAATCTAATCTTGCCTTCACGCCATCCTTAGAACTACCTTGTATGTTAAGCAGTGTCCCAAAAATACTATCACATATATTTTTCTCCACAAGCATGAAATCAATCCAGTGTCTCACATCAAGATTGGGCCAATAGAAAAGATTGAAGAAGGCATACCTCTTTTTCCATTTATTTTTTTCATTACTATTCTTTGTAGTCTTATCAAAGAAATATTGATATTTTTCACCTTTTCATAAACTTGCTCCCCAGTCAATGCCTTCAGAGCATCTTTAAACTTTTGTCCACTAAAAAAAGCTTTCTTTAATCTATAATATGAGTGGCCCTGTTTAAGAAATCTCCTATGGCTAAGATAAACCGTCTTTCTTCCATATTAAAGATGATGGTAACATGTGCCTTCTTCATAAATCGGACATGCTTTATGGCCTTTAACACTATATCCTGGCAAGTTTTCATATGCAGGGAAGTCATTTATAGTACAAAAGATCATGACTCGCATTTTAAAAAACTTCTTCTTATTCACGTCAAAAACATCAACACCTTCATCCCACAACTCTTTCAAGTCTTCGATCAAAGGTTCTAAGTAAACATCTATGTCATTTTCGGGTTGTTTTGGATCTGAAATCAACTTAGACAACATGATGTACTTTTGTTTCATGCATAACAAAGGAGATAAGTTGTAAATTACCAATAGAACATGCCATGTACTATATATATTGCTTAGGCTGCCAAAAGGATTCATGCCATCCGTGCTAAGCCCAAGCCTAAGGTTCTTAAGTTCTTAGTCGAAGCTAGGAAATAATTGATTAATTTTCTTCCATTAAGAAGAATCAGCGGGATGTCGAAGCTTTCAATCGGATATCCTTTCATCTGCATGCCATCTCAAATTTTTTGCATCATTTTCATTAGCAAACAAGCTCTTGAACCTTGGTAAAATTGGAAGATACCACAACACTTTTATAGGGGCGTTATTTGATTTTTACCTCAGGGCTTCACAGATCGGACACTGTTGTTTCTCTTCATGCTCTTTTCTATACAATATATAATCATTAGGGCATGCATGGATCTTTTTATACTTCATCCCTAATGGACACAATATTTTATTAGCATCACAGTATCGATAAGGCAACACATTATCATCTAGAAGTATGTCCTTAAAAGCCTCAAGCATTTCTGAAAAAACTCTTGTTGCTCCATCCATGCCATGCTTTCAAGCTTATCAATTTCAATACTACTTTTAACAAATGGTATTTTTTACACATCGGGTACAGCGACTTCTCAGCATCAATGCACATATTACCATATGCATATGATTGCTCAAAAGCCTCTTTTCCTATATCACGAATAATATCCTCTATCCGACCATCAACATCCGTGTCATTATCATTAAAGGCCACTCCACCCTGTTAAGATAAACTTGGCATTTCTAATTCTTCACCATGCCATACGCATACTGTATAACTCTTACAAAATCCTTCACAAATTAAATGTGCATATATATCTATAGTAGTTAGTCAATTCTCATTCAAACATACTACACAAGGGCAATAAAACATCATACTCTCATCATCGGCATTTCTTCTAGCAAAGTCTAAAAACCCCCCTCACCTCATTATCATATTCAATACTCGTCCGTTTAGCTTTTATCTAGTTAGGATCCATATATCTCAACACCTTGTAGCACCCTATCCAACATCAAAAGGATAGACAAAAAAACAACAACCATAGAGTTTTAGAGATTTCAACAAAATTAAGAAGCAAGCATATGACGAGACAATAACTACACTTGTAGCAATATACCAATAAATTATGGCATGATAAGAACCAAGCAATATTTCATAATAAAGGTATATAGATACAAGTGTTAAAACTTTCATTGCAAAGCTATTCAGTTTATGCATCAGGTTTTAGCTTATTCTAACATGCACCATTTGAAACTAGTATTGTTTCAACAAACCAATAACATTGACAATCAAACAATCACACTAAAACAGAACTTAGAATGATATTACTCCAAGTTAAATATAATATCACAGGGATGTACAAGTCAGAGCATCTAACCTAGATGTGCAGATTTTTTTCCAGAATACGTTATCACAAAATAGTTGGATTTCTAATAACCTATAATAGAAACTTGTAGGAATTAATGCTCAAAACAACATCAAGTGCCATTTTCACAGGACATTATTGATTATTGAACAACAACTCAAGAATAGAACACTAACCTAATTGAAGACCAAGGAGTGAGCTTCTAGCCAAAGGCACGGAAGCGTCAACTGAGGTTAAAATGAAGCCCTCAAATTCGCGGTACTGACAAAGGGAAGTCACAGCAGAAGAGAATGGTTATGACAGAGAATAGAGGTGGCGACGAAAGAGCGCGAAGATGATCAAAGAACAGCAACGAGGGCACACAGCAATAGCAGCAGTAATGACGGAGGAGCGTTGACCAAAACAGGAATAGGGTGCGATGGAGGAGTTCAAAACAAGCAGGGACAAAGCTCACAGAGAAATGGATGGCGACAAGAGAAGAAAGGGTTCAAAGGGTACAGGATCTAGGCACGAGAATTTTAGACTGGCCAAGAAAACACCTTCTAGACTGGTTGTCACTAACAACTGGTCTTAAAAACATATTTTAGACCGTTTTACAAAAAACTGGTCTTAAATAAATTTTAGACCGATTATTTATTTTAACGGGTCTTAAAAGTTAAATTTGTTTTTAATTTTTAAATTATTTTATATTTTAGACCGATTTTATATATAACTGGTCTAAATAATATATTTTAGACAGGTTATTTTTAGAACCGGTCTTAGAAGTTCTTTATAATTATAAAACTGCTACCGATCATTTTTTTAGACCTTATCCGCTATAGATGGTTTAATTGTGGTAGTCTAAAAGGCCAATTTTCTCCTAGTGCAAGTTACCCTATTTATATTATCAACATTGATATCAATTAAAATATTTTTATAAAAATACAAAACTAAACTCATTTCAAATATTTTCAGAATATATGATAGATTATCTGTTTTTTTAATTTTATTAACATTAAATAATTTTTTTAACCCACATAAATTTCTTCTAAAATAAAAATAAATCATATAAACTTTCTTGGTTTAACATGAATAATAGATTATAAAAGATCTTGAGTTTTATTAAAATTATAGAATTTTATTTTTAATTAATTTTTTATTTTAAAAATAAAATTATAATTTTTCCAAAATTAAACAATGTGTAATTTTTTTCCATAGACAAGAAAATTGTGAAAATTGAGAGAATTTTTGTTTAATTTAGTGAAATTCAGAATTTTATATTAGTTTTAAAAATAGAATGTGGAAGAAAATATAGAAGGGAATGTAGAAGATTTTATTATGAGCATTTTAGTATTTGAAATTTTATATTTTTGTATTTAGTCCTTTTAAATAATTTCAATTGTTATGATCTTTCCCAATAAATATCTTTTACTGCAAATATTTTACTCTAATTTTCTCAAAAATATTTATGTCACTAAATTATAAAATTATTCATAAATAGGCTTCAAGTTGAATAGACATCTTGATTGCATAATTATATGGGAGCTTGTACCACTGCTATAACGGCAAATTAAGCACACATGCCCCGACTCTGAATAGTCATGATATAGATACGAACACACACACACACATCAAAGTTTGTGTGGTGGAGATTGTAAGCATCCATCAATATCACAAATAATCCCAATCCTGATCCGCCTTTTCTTTTCTAATTTTATTTATAATCACTTTCAAAATGTTTTACACATATTAAGGTAAACATTAAACCTCATCAACTGTGCATTAAAATTTAATAAATTTTTAATTTTATCCTTATTTAATATACAATATATGTTATGAGAATAAAAATTATACAATAATAAATGAAAGGTAAAAATATATATTTACATAAAAAATTTAATGAAGTGCTTAGAAAAAAAAAACATGATTATTTGTTTGACAACAAATAATTGAGAAAGAGAGACATATCGGGTTTGAAGTGATCTACCGATTGCACTCAAATAAACCACCGTAGTTTTTGTTGTTGACAGGCTTAGGTTTAAGGCCTGGAAAAGTATTGAGTTGAATATGGCTTCTTGATAGCATATTTTGGAGCGGGTACTACTGCAGAAACTTCAAAGCACATGCATTGACTTTGAAGAATCATGTTATTGATAAGAATACACACACACACACACAACAATCCAGAATTTGTTTTTTAAATAACATGTAACAATTTCTAAGAGAAAAATGGATATCCTACTGACAAGAAAATAATTATCATTGGAGATCTATCAATAGAAATACACAAGTTATCAAGTTTCTTTTTCCTAATTGCCTTCACGTGTTGATAATTTCTAAATAGAGATTTATTTAAGTGGAGTTGCCATAATTCAATGCACTTTAATAAGTACATTATTCAAAATTTTCAAAAATTTGACAAATACTCCCTCTAGTCTTTTCTATAAGATCTCAATTTTTTAATTGGTTTGGACCTTTTTATAAAATCTAATTTAAGATTGCCTGAACATTAAATGCATTTTTTCTATCCCTTTTACCCATAATTAATTTTATTTTCTCTCTTAATATTTTCCCCTTATATTCTCTTTCTTCATTTTCTTACCAATATTTCTCTCTAACTTGCCCCTTTTAATTAATTTTAACCGACTTCTTAAATTGCAAAATTTAGTTAAAAAGATATTATAAAAAGTACCGGAGGAAGTAATATAAACCAAGTGCTATATTGTCCCCATACTCATCAAGAAATTATAATGTTGAATGTTAAGTTGATAATGTTGTTTTGAAAGATATTTTCAACCCCTAAGTGGCTAAGTCTATATATGTATGTATGTAGAGAGAGAGAATACTGAAGCGAAAAATGGGATATTCAGTGTGGTGGTGATTATATTATTATTAGGGTTTGATAATAATAATAATAATAATAACAATAATGGAGGTGAGGGGTGTGTAGAAGAAGAGAGAGGATTTGTCTGGAAACTTCTTGTCAGGTATGATTCCCTTTAACAAGTCTGTTTCTCTTTCTTTCTTTGGTAGCAAGACCGCCTAGTATGTATTTAGGGCTGATAGCTCTGACTAAATTGGATTCGAGTCTAAAGTGTGCCTCAAATATAGGTAGCTCTCTCAAACATATAATCTCCATTCTCATCACTCTCCAATAATTGATCTAATCTGCGATGTTTTTAAATATGTTTTTAAGTGCATGCTCTCTCCTATCTCTATTATAAAGTGAACTCAAGGTTTGGATATGGTGCTCAAAGTTATAAACATCTAATTTATCATTACTCTAATGAGATCTTAATCATTTAAATTTAATATAAATCGATTAAATTTAAAATTTTTAGTTTGTGAATTTTTAAATAATAAATTCTTTTTTACGAAAAATGATGGTTATAAGATTATATTTATTTTAAATTTTAAATATATTAAAATTAAAAAAAATCTAATTAAATCAGGTTGAAATACTGAAATCCAGATTTAAGTCTATATGCACTTTTAACAACTTTTTAATTAGGCCAAAAGGCATATTTAAAAATTTCTAAATATTATTAAAAGATTATAATGTCCATCTCATTAAAATGATTGACTGAAGTACTGAACCACCTACTATCAAGTTCTAAATCAGTCGGGAACCCAGTTTCACTTCTCTAGTGGGGACCCCATGTCTTCCTCGTCAAACCCAATGAGTTTCTGAAGAGGAAAAGTATCACTCACGTCTCTGAGAGACTGAAAATATAATCGACTTTGCAGCTCTTTGAACATAGGGGAATTATAACATTTAATAATTCATAATCACTCATTATTATAATCGAGTATTGCTTTTGATGCTTTTAGAACGGTTTTCTTCAGAGTACTATATGAGGGAAAACATGCCTTTTCTTTTTGCTCCAATTTTGTAGCTGTGCATTTTATGAACGTGTTTATAGTTTCAATTCTTCTATACAGTGTGGCACTAACTATGTATTAGGGTTAAAGAGAAATTGCCAGAACTTATTCCTAGATTTTTTTTCACTCCTCTTCTCCAGCTTTATCGCTCAAAATCCCAAATTCACTTAGCTATTTCTTTTTTCCCAGGTAATTCAAGATATGATGAGGATGCCAAGTTTATCATTTTAATTAGATAGACATTATAGTCTTTTAATAACATTCAAAAATTTATAAACCGGTTTTGGATCCGGTCTTAATACAGCCGGTCTAAAAAGTATATCATTTTTTAGACCGGTTTTATAACCGATCTTAAAAGTCTATATTTTAAGACCGGTTCTATTTATAATCGGTCTAAAATCAACAATTTTAAGACTAGTTTTCATGAGCTCCGGTCTTAAAAGAACTCTTTTGTAAGGCGATTTATGTAACATTTTTAAGATCGGTTATAATGATAACCGGTCTTAAAAGTTATTTTAAGACCGGTTTTACATACAACCGATCTTAAGTTTTAATTTTAAGACCCGTTATAAATATAACCGATCTTAAAATAACTTTTAAGACCGGTTATCATTATAACCGGTCTTAAAAGTTTCATATTTTTTTATTTGTTTGTGATTAGGTTAGTTACCAGAACGCATCCTTAAATTGCTACCTTCAATGCCATACTTATGAAGTTCCATATGCTTCCACTTACCATTTCCTTTTGCTTTAACCTTCTCATTGAATTGGGAACTTGTAACATGTCATATATATCCTCATGTATAATGTTTTGTTTAAAACCATCATATATATATATATATGCATAAATAGATTCAACCATGACATATCATGCAACCAACAAGTCAATTCATCAAAATATACAAAAACCATTTTAAAATCAACAAACATGTCAAATCATGCAACCAACAATATAAATGAATTCAACCAACCAACATGTCAATTCATAAATGAATATATACAAAAAAAACTCCTCAGCTTTACATACAAGAACTCACTGTTGTAAAAGTTCATAAATGAATTCAGCACAACAATTACGAATGTGCTCAATATCTTATTCTAGAAAGGGGTCAGCAAATTCAAACATCTGAAACACTAAAGCCAAGCAAAACATTAAATTCACTTAAAAAAATAAAATTAATACAAAATTTTTGAATTATATATACATTTACCTCTTTAGTAAGTCCTGTCGTGCTTAGAGTAATAATATTATACATGTGCCTCAGAATATACAACCCACACAAGTTGGACCCTGGTGGTTGCCTACGGGTCTGAAAAATAACATGATATCGTTAAAACAAGTATAAAATTAAAGCTTGACTTATTATTGAATACATTCTTAAAACAAACCAATATGTAACTAACCTTTGGCAAGATCCATGTAGGGTCTTTTACCTCACGCATAGGCCTACTCAGAGCAGTGTGTTGGAATGTCCGCATAGCCCTATATCATCAAAATCACAAAGGTTATTTATTTTACACAAATTCCATAAATTTTGCACATGAAAGGTAATTAATAATGCAAGAAAACTTACGAGTTCAACCTCTTTTTCAATTCACTAGTTGGCTTGCTGAGGTGGAGGGAGCATAAGAGGATGACATAACAGCTCTTCTTGCACAAAATAGCCAATTTCCAATGATTACTGAAAAAAGGGAAAACTTTAAAGCAAATATAAAATACTATGTATAGTATGAAATATAAATTTGTGTCTTACCCGTGCAAATATGGGGCCAAGAAACACTCAATTGAGGTTTCACTAAGCCTGTGCGATAAATATGTGTCTGATAACAGAAGTGGTGCCTTTGTCGTAGAGTTGAACTGGGCATAGGAGTCCAAATTTATCAGTTTCGCCAGAGTCAACCAACCTACGATGCATGCACCTACAATAATTCAAGCAGGGGCATTAAATCAAAGTTTAACGGAGTAATTTGTAAAATATTAACTTCCAATTTGAGAAGATACTTACATCAAAAAGAGCTGAACAATCGAAATCGTAAGCTGTTGTAGAGGAGCTACCAAGGACATTAAATCATCCCTCTCAAGATAGCAGTGCACCCCTGACTTGCCAACAGCTGACTCAGTAGCCCAATTTCTTGTTGTAAAGGACGTATCATATGTCATCAGAATCACTTGATGCATGACATTCAATGGAGGCCGTGAAACATCTTGAGTGGAGGGAGGTGGAGGTAGAGGTGGCGGGGATTCCTCAGCTCGATAAAAAATAAGGTTCTTTGGCCACAAGATGAAAGAGTTGATGACATCGCCCATAACCTTGAAGTCATCAATAAGGATAGGGAGAGGTGCATCTGCAACGATCACCTCTTCAACTGCCACTCTGACTTGATCATCCTTTATTTCTTGGTGGTGGACAGTTGATCCCAAGTTGTGCATGCTCCCCATGCAACCAATCATCTCAGAGGATCCTCCACAAACAAGTCACAAGGCTCACCAATTTCTTTTCCAGGACCCTCTGATGACTGACCAATGCAACTCCCTTTAGTGCTCTGTTTAGGGTTTAGGGAATGAGCCTGGGGAGCACTGGTATCTGTTTGTCTTATGCTCGTCATGATCATCCATTCCTCCTTCATCTTGCTGAACCTTTCTTCAAATCGTGCATCAAATGATGCTTTTGCCTCGGCCCTAGCTTCCACCCACACAGTGGCCAATATATACTCCATCTCCTCCCTAGTCACCATACCACTTGAGGAACTGCGTGAGGGTACTCCAAAGTAATCCCTTATGCCTACCCCTCCTCCAATCCCCCTGACACGGCTGGGATGCTCAGGTTTTCCTGTAGCTACGGTCAGGATGTCATTCCTCCCATCCGACCTAAACGATCCCTCGGCTTGTTTTTTTAAGCTCCTCCTATAAGACATAGATGACAAATGTTACTAATGAAATTTGTTTACTAAATAATTAATAACAAAAAGTCAACAACAGTACTTGCAATTTTCTCACCGATTATACGAGATTTTTCACTCGTATAAGACCCGCTCTTCTTTTGGTGAGTGAACAACCACTTCTGTTCATGACGTATCGGAGATGGTGGAGAAAGAAGAACAGAAGGATTGGATTGAGCTGCTTCTTCCAATCTCTTATGTTTAGTGGCCAACATGTCTTTTTCGGCCTTCGTATACCCCCATGAGATATTGTATGGGGGCAATCATTCTTTCTACCACTCTCTTGGGCCTTTTTCCTTTTTTCCTGCGAATAAGAAATCAAAAGTAAGTCATTGTAAATCAATAATGACAAATCATAATTCATAAGCAAATCAATTGCAAAATAAGTCAACTCACCAATGCTTCTGGAGTTGTCCCAAGCCGTCTAAATTCTTACCAAGTCTGTTCGTCAATAAAAGAATACTGATAGCAAGGATTAGGAAGAGGCTGACCTTCTTCCACCTCGATATGCACGTAATTTTTGGCTAGATTTGTCTTAAACTTCCTCCAGTGTTCATCACAATACGTCATTGTCTTGTCATACAAGACTTCACTCTCAGGAATGTCGTAAATGAGCTGGATAGTTTCCCAAATATGTCGCTTCACACCTTTATCGACATTTCTCCATTGCTCTATCAAGATGCTAGGCTTGTTGCGTGCTAGGAGGCCGGCAAAACTCCTATATCGTTATGCATTAGGCTCGATTGGTTTCCAATATCTATCAAACTCAATTGGAATCATTTCCCCGGTATTCCGATTGAGAGGAATGTCTGTCAATCGGGTGGCTCTCCTACCCCTTCGTCTAGGCCAGTTACGTGGCTCATTGTGTTCCTGGCTTGGAGCATTGCTAGACTCGCTCTGATTTGGATTAGTTGGATCAGGAGTACCCTCACTAGGACGACTCATTGTCCAAAAACACTTTAAGGACACTATTTAAGGAAATTTTGCTACACGGTGCTTATTGTTATAATAGGGCACTATCTACAATGGCATCGTTCAAAAGCAATTCCCAATTTATGCAAACATGAACAAATAATTAATTGCAATGCACAAGTTGATAACCAATATCAACTAAAGCAATAATTAAGATGAAGGAGGAATGATTAATTGCAATTGCAAAAGCAATTCCCTAAAGCAAGTTTTCATATTGGTAAAGATTTTAAATTCAAATTGCATGGCCGAATCAAAAGAAGGAAACTAGAAGCTACAAAATCAATATAACAGAAGCAACAAACTTAAACCAATCAATATAGAAACCAGTTTAGCAAAATCAACTAGGAGCTACACCACTATAGTCTTCAACTACGATAAAAATCAAACAAAACAAAACCAAACAAGCTTAAACCAAACAAAACAATATAACAGAAGCTACACCACAACTCTCAAAATCATCACTTTCAAATGGAATAATTAACCCAGGTCCACTAGAAGCAACAACTTAAACTATAGTCTGTAATGCAAATGGAAAACCACCAAAATAAACCCAGGTCCACAATTTCAGAATAATTAAACGGTACCTTAAACCTTTGCTTGAGGATCCTCTTCTTCTTCTGGATTTGAACAGACCTTGGCCTCTTGCTGCAGGAATCGAACAAATAAAATAGAGGCCAAGTCATCTCACATTTTCAATGAAAAACCCAAAAACGAAATGGAAACACAAACCTGACAATAAAAACGAGGTTGAGAACGAAACCAATCGGAGGGAACAAACGACGATAGCCTTCCAACAATGTATTCAACAGTAAATCTTCGTTGATGGCGGCGAAGTTAAGGACGGAGGAGAGAAGGCGAAAAGGGGAGCTGCCGCGAGACGATGCAGGGGTTGTACTGATGTGCTTGAGTTTTAGATTTCAAAGTCAAATTTAGGCGCCTTTTGAAATCCAGGTCATTTTTAAAACCGGTTGTCAATTACAACCGGTCTTAAATTTTTAAGACCGGTTGTAATTGACAACCAGTCTTAAAATATATATTTAAAACCGGTTATTAATTAATAACCGGTCTTAAATTTTTAATATTTTAGACATTTTAAGTTACAACCAGTCTTAAAAATAATAAACATTTTATTTTTATAATTGTCTTTAATTCAGATAATATTTTCTAGACCGTTTATTTTTAGAACCGGTCTAGAAAATATATTACATATATTTATTTTTTTTAATTGTTTATATTTTAAGACCGTTTTTTGTTATAACCGGTCTTAAAATTATTTTCAAGACCGGTTTTTAGTATAACCGGTCTTAATATTTCATCATAATTATAAAAATGTCACTGGTCATATTTTTAAGACCTTATCCGATATAACCGGTCTAAATATTTCGGTCTAAAAACCCTTTTCTGTACTAGTGAGGTTTAGTTTAATACAAAATAATATTTTTATTTTCTTTACTATATTATTCATACCAAAATTTAGCAATTTTTATTTAATTAATTTTTTTTATTTTTCATAATTTAAAATTTTAATAATAATTTTATAAAAGATGAAATATGTAGTATTCAAATGTTGATCTAATGGTTAAAAATAGTGAAGGGGGAAAGAGGATAGGAAGCGAGAGGGGGGTCCCAAGCCACCCTAACCTCTAGCTACCTCATCAAAACTAAAGAGATGTGATCAAGTAATTAAATCTGTATGGGAAAAAAATCTAAATTTACCTATATGTAATACTATGAATTAGATCCAAGAAGTATAGTTGGGAATAAAGGCCAGCAAGGGCTCATGCCTAAACTGGCACTATAAAAAGCCCCAATTTATGAAGCTCTCAACCCTATAGGCCTAGCCTTTCACAGGCACGAACCTAAACTCATTTTAATTTAAATAAAATTCACTTTGAATTTTTTCAATTTAGTTATTATTTTGCTTTAAATTGAGATACATTATTTTTAAAACCCATAAATTTCTAGTTAAAATTATTACCTAATGTCCAAATTAGCCCTTTTTTTTTAAGTTTAATTGAATAAACCATTATGAAAAACCAAATAAATCAAACCATTTAATAAAATTCAATTCCTAAAAAACATAATAAATGTAACCCCCTTCCCACCTTAGGCCGAGATTAAGTTCTTAAACACATAATTAAGTTGGAATTAGAGGCCATATTTCAAATTGGGACTTATTAAGGTAATCTTTTGCCTAAAATTGGATTTGCAAAAAAAAATTTCAAAACTTATTCACAATGGTCTCATATTCACAATACAAAACAATAATGGCCTGAACAGGTGGATTCCATTTACAAATATTAGAGTGCAAAGTAAATCCCGACTCACTCGGATTCCATTCATTAAATAAGGGTTTACACAAAGGCACAAGCCCATAATTCATACCCTTTACTTGGGGAATTACACAAAATCCAATATATACAATTGTTTCTACCAAAAATATCCAAATGATATACAATGATAACCATTAACCAAAAAGGAACTCCTAACACGGAGCTCTACTCGCTCTTCGTCACCTGCTTGCCTTTTGATCCTTCATCCCTGTCTAAAATGTTTAATTTTGGGAGAGCGAGATTCTAAGAAATCCCCGTAGTGTCAAATTAATAATAGAATGTACAACAATAAGGCATGAAATCAAATCATCATCACACAAAGCAACTACAACGGCAGTTACGACGGCAATGGTTAGTATGACACATGTTATCCCTAACGATTGCTCACACTGCATTGCATCACAACAATCCACACAATATATTTCACCACCGCTGGGATTCATATAAAGTATTTCATAACGCATGCCACACTGGTAAGATACACACAGCCCACGGCTGGATTCACAAACACCACCCCATGGGTCAAATTCACAAAGATCTATATCGATTACGATGGCAGTTCAACGACCAACCTAGAGATGACCAGCGTCAATCCCTATACGACTCACGCTGAAGTGCTCACGCCATAATAGACCATGGCACATGTAGTTCAATGATAAGTTATGCATACCAAAATATTATACACAATATGAGAGAAAAGTCACTACCTTAATCCTTCCGGGCGTTCCCTGGCACCGATCTCTCCCGCGTCGGGCAAATATCGTATCCTAGAATTATAGTTAGGGACGAAGAGTCAATTCTCTATTCCAATTCTCAATGGCTTCTTCACACTTAAATGGTCATCATTATTACTCTTTTAGCACTACTACAAAAAGGGGCTTTAACCTCCCAAATTTGGCACCTTTAACGTCCCAAAACGGGGGGACGTATATACTGGGGGCATAGTAAGTTGAAACAAACGACGTCTCAAATGATAGGGACGTGTAAAGTGGGACTTTAGGCGTCCCAAACTTTAATTTGGGATGCCTAAAGTCCCCCAGGGTGGGACTTTAGACCTCCCAAATGTCATTTGGGATGTCTTAAGTCCCACCCTGGGGGACTTTAGACCTCCTAATTCTTAATTTGGGACGTCTAAAAGTTAGGTTTTTTTATACCATAATTTACATTCTGTATTACCCAACGAATTCAAACTGCAGAAACACAATAGAAGATGGATTCATAAACCACACTGTCCGTTACAAACTGGTAAGGACATCCAGCACTACAATCTTTACTATATATACATATAATAACATACTACTACAAACTACAATTTCATACAACCTACTACAATTTCATCCAGCACTACAATTTCATACAATCTACTACTATATATATCAACAAAAAACAACCAGAAAGTGTCAAAACTCTGTCATCACACAACTACAAAATAATATAAAATAAAAAGTTTACTGCTCTATATGTTGAAGAAGATGTCCAGCCAAAAGATCTCTGATCAAATCAAGGTCTTCACGTAGGTAGGCATCTTCATTATCAAAAATCTGAAAATTAGAAAGTAAGCTTTGATGAAATGAATCTCAAGCAAATGAATTAATTAGCATTTCGATTAGAACACCAAAAATATTATCATTTGAGAATGAAGAAGCGATTACCTTTTCAAAATCGCTAGTAATTCCACTTTGAGTTATGTTATACATATAAAGTATAACATAATATCCGCATTCAGTGTTGCCAGGTTGCCGAGGGCACTTTAAATCAAAGGGATGCAATTGGTTGTTAAAATCAATAAAGGTATGTCTAAAAGAACTGTCAATGAAACAATTAGCTAGGATCGAATGTACTTACTATTGGATAAAACCACTTTGGCTTTTTAACAACTGTACCCTCGCGTGACCCACCTAGGACTCTATATGTTTTACAAGCACTATCATGAAAATCAAAATGAACAGAAATTAGAACTATTGATTTTTGTAAAGAATCAATGAAATACAAACAGAATAACTTACGTGTCGAAGACAGATTTTGTATCTTTGTCTGGCTTTTTACCCAAGGGATCAAACAATAGACAACGTGGCAGCGGGGACATATAACACACAAACTCCAGTGGTAACTTTAACAACATGTACACATTAAAATGAAGTTAGATGAGAAGACAATTATTTATTAAACTTCTTAAATTGACAAAATGTAAATACGAACCGTTGAACAATGGGTGCTAGATAACAACGAAGTTTGGTCTGTTCCATTGCGTAGCCGACATAGTGAGTCCTATGCGCCACAGTACAAGTATCCCCTGTCGTATTCGCAGGACATAAGAATCCATACCAATCACGTCTTTCCATGTTTGCGCAGAGACCGTGCAAGGTGCTATAATAGAATTAAAATAAGGAATGAATTATTGAATGTATGAAATCAAAAAACCACTAAATGAATTCTATGGGAAAATTGAAAAAAAAACTCACCGGACTGCAAATTTCACCCAGCCTGCATCTATCTCCTCCAACCTGATAAACTGCTTGAGATCTGTATTGTCAATCGTGTAGGGATACTCCACTTGGCCCACAATCCCTGGAGGCATCTTCAAGTCAATCTGTTTAACGCCCTTATAGATATGTTGCAGCCGTGCTAAGTAGGGCCATTTGCTCGCAGCTTCGTCATCCTTTTAGAACATCAAAAAACAAATTGTTATTAGGATGCCAACAGATTTTCAGTAACAGTAAGGTAATTCCTACCATCGGAGGTGTTGCGTCTGAACCAATAAGATTGCGAGGCCAAAGGATGAAAGATCCTATCGCTTGACCTAACATGCCAACCTCTGGATCAGGAACAGGGATGGCTGTACCTTCTTCCCCCTTTCTAACACTCGTCACATTCACCCTACGAAAATCCTCCTGAATTTGCTGATTATGGTGGGTGGTAGCACGAGTGTGAACGAGAGCATCAGCAACAACACACAACAGTGGATCATCCAAATAGAGGGTGCAAGGGTCTCCCGAGACTGGAGTGGGAGAAGGGTCGCCAAGTGGTTGCTCCAGAGGGTTGTAACTTCCTTTGGTGCTATTGAAGGCCCGGGATTCCTGAGTTCTATGCTCGTCCATTGCCCTTTGTGCTTCAAACATCTTTGCCATTTCAAGTTGAAGCTCTAGCAACAGCTCTTGTCGGAGCTTGTCGCGAAGGTTGGCCTCGATCTCTCGTTCGAGCTCCTCTCAAATCTTGGCCACAACGTCCTTACTAGGTCCAGCTTGTGACGAATAACGTGGGCCTCGTCCAAAATACCTCGCGGCACTAACTCCCCGTGTCTCTCCTCGAACACGACCAAGGTCAACTGCCTTCCCAATAGCCGTTGACAAGATGTCCATCCGTGTACTTGGATTGAATGAACCTTGGCTACTCTGCTCGTCCAGTTCATCCTGTAGCATGCAGTTTATCGTAAATGTATCGAAACCACTCGCGATATGTAAAAAATTAGGTACGTATGGTATAACTACTTACAATCCTCGCAGCAACCTCAGCAACAGTCAGATTTATGTACTTCCCAGCCTTAATCCTCCCTGCTTTCCATCTTTTGTGACGTGGAGGAGGTGCCAGTGGCTGGATAACAACGCTAGGATCAGATTCCGCTGCTTCCTTTATTTTCTCTAACTCTTCTTGCATCATTTGCCACTCAAGCTTCCGATATCCACCACGAGACATGTAATGTTGATATTTATTTTCCGCTTTCCTCTGTGCATTTGCTGCACTTAATTTCTATGAATGAAAAACAACAAAAAATAAATCAACGATATAAAGTATATGACAATTACAAGTTCTATATCATGATGACAGAAATCTTACCAAAAACTCAGGATCTGCTCGTGATGCCGTAAACAACTTCCAGTCCTCTGGAGACAAATATGTATACTGTGCATATGGATCCTTACCCCTAAAGGCCCCTCGAATGTACCGTGCTGTTAGCTTGTTCTTGAAGCCTTTCCATCGTACACGAACCTCATCCATCCAGTGCCTATACATCTCCGTGGTGTATGGGACATCGTATGTTTGCTGCAAAGTAAAACATAAGATTATTATATTTCAAACAATAAGAACAAAGCTACAATGCATCAAAACTTACATACCAAGAGTTGCTGCCAAATCATGTTTTTCATTTTTAGGGGAACCAATCTCCAATTATCGTAGGTAATGCACACTTTGCTTCGAGCCAAAAGTCCTACGTAGCTAATGAAGTGGTCTTCCTCAGGACCAACTGGATTCAGATTGTCATCGAAGTCTATATGCAGCCTCTCCTGTTGATGTTCATGACGTGCAACCAATGCTCCCATCTTTGTACAGCCTCTAACCCTCCTTCTTGCAAGGGGTTCAACTGTAGGCCTTTGCTAGAGCTTTCGTCATCTCTATGCCTCTCGTCATCACTAGAGTTGTCCATATTCCTGTTAACACAAAAAGCGACATCAAAAACGTAAATAAATTGCAATGAAAATGAAATATACTAAGCGGGAAGTAAAACAGAAAAAACACAATTCTCGTTTATAAATTAAGGTCTTACTCTATATTGTTCCCATAGTCCTTCACCATGGTCATTTCTTACAGCATATTCGTCATCATCTACCAATTCTACTTCATTTGTTCGAGGTGTAGTTGTTGTGAAAGGTGGTGTGTCATCAAGATTGAAGGTCGGATCACCATACTTCTGTTTTTTACTTTTAAGGACAATGGACATATTTTTGCTGGCAGGATCGGTGACATAAAACACTTGTTTCGCCTGGCTTGCTAAAATGAAGGACTCGTCTCTATAGCCAACTCTTCGAAGATCGACTGAGACAAATCCAAATTGTTTATCTATTACCATGGCATTATTGCTAACCCATTTACATTTAAATAAAGCAACTTTGAACTTGTTGTATGTCATCTCCCATATTTCTTCTATAACTCCATAATAGGCCATAGACGCTAATATGGGGTTCTTGTCTCTCGAACTGGAAAAGTGCATAGATTCAGCTTCTACCATGACCCCACTATTTTGCATGGTACTTTTGTCATCTTGCTCTTTGGTATAGAAAGAATAGTCATTTATATCATAACCGGTCCAAGTAATGACTTGAAATGAAGGCCCCCAAGCTAGCCACTCGATTGTCTCAGACACACCGATCTCGTGCAAAACCTTTTCCTCGAACCACTGCATGAATGTCTTGTTTTGCTCAATAGCAATCTGCATGTCATTCTTCCTTGGATTCTTGTTCTTCAAAGTGTTTCTGTGTTTATTTATGTAAGGTTGAACTTCTTCCATATTATTCAGGATATACAAGTGGGCTTGCAACACCTCTTCACGAGGAACATTCTTCACTTTCAGTCCTCGTGTTCCCTTGCTTCTCCCTTCTTCATGCCGAGATTGTTCCTTCTTCCCTGACATATAATCTTTGCAAAACTCCATAGCCTCCTCAACTACATATCTTTCTACTATTGAGGCTTCTGGTCGATAAGGATTGTTAGAATACCCTTTTAAGATCTTCATGTATCGCTCGAAAGGGTACATCCACCTCAGGTAAACTGGACCGCATAGCCTTACCTCCCTCACCAAATGAACTACCAAATGCACCATTATATCAAAAAATGAAGGAGGAAAGTGCATCTTTAGTTGTGACAAAATAATGTAACCCTCATTTTCTAGTTCATCCAACTTTTCAGTGTCAATGACTTTGTTACAGATGGCATTGAAGAAAACGCACAATCTTATCACTGTGGTTCGTACTTCATCTTTCATTATGCCTCTAATAGCTACCGGTAATAGTTGTTGCATCAACACATGATAATCATGGGACTTCATTACCACTAACTTCAAATCGTCCATTGAGAAACATCTTCTCACATTCGAGGAATACCCATGCGGCACCTTCATTTCATGCAAACACCCACACAAACTTCTTTTCTCTGCTTTTGATAGTGTATGCGCTGCTGGCTCCATGTATGCCCTCCTACCATCATCTCTTAGTTGTGGATGTAACCGTTCTCTTATTCCCATATCGACAAGGTCTAATCTTGCATTAATCCCATCCTTAGTCTTCCCTGGTATGTGTAAAAGTTTACTGATAAGGCTATCACAAACATTCTTCTCCACATGCATCACATCAATACTGTGTCTCACGTCAAGCGAACGCCAATATGGAAGATCAAAGAAAATGGATCTCTTCTTCCATATGTTCTTCTCACCCGCAACCCTCTGATTCTTACCAAAAGTGACATGGATACGTTCCACTCGACTGTAGACTTCCTCTCCGGTTAGTGACTTTGGAGCCATCCCATGCTCCGGTAAGCCGTTAAACCGCTTTCTTAGCCTACGATACGGGTAGAACCGATGAAGAAACCTCCTGTGGCCAAGGTAGACAGTTTTTCTTCCATGCTTTAGTTGTTGGAAGTGTGTGTCTGCTTCACATATTGGGCATGCTTTGTGACCCTTCACGCTGTACCCTGACAAGTTTCCGTACGCAGGGAAGTCGTTTATCGTTGTGAAAATCATTGCACGTAGCTTGAAAGACTCCTTCTTATAAGCATCAAACACATCTACGCCTTCCTCCCACAACTTCTTCAAGTCCTCAATCAAAGGCGCCAAATAGACATCAATATCATTCCCTGGCTGTTTTGGTCCAGAAATCATCATAGATAGCATCATATACTTACGTTTCATACATAGCCAGGGAGACAAGTTGTATATTACACGGAGAACCGGCCACGCACTATGTGTGCTAGTAAGAGTTCTATACGGATTGATGCCGTCTGTACAAAGCCCAAGCCGTAGGTTTCTCGGCTCGCTGCCAAATTGAGGGAACATATCATCTATTTTTTGCCATTCTGGAGAGTCAGCTGGGTACCGAAGATATTTCCCATCAGATATTCTCTCATCAGAGTGCCATCTCAACTTCTTCGCTTTTGTTGCACTCTCAAACAAACGTTTAAAACGTGGTATTATAGGAAGATACCACATAACCTTTAAAGGTTGCCTTTTACTTGTCACATCACCACAACCACCATCTTTTTTCACTTTGTATCGTGCAGTTTTACACTTAGGACACTCACTAAGACCTCCGTACTCATTTATGTACAGTACGCAGTCATTAGGGCAAGCATGTATCTTTTTATACTCCATACCCATTGTAGACAGGATTTTCTTGGCCTCATACATACGATTTGGAAGTACATTATCCTCCGGAAACATATCACACAATAGTTCAAGTAGCAATGTGAAACTACTATCGGTCCACCCACAAGTTGCCTTTAAGTTAACCAAATGTAATGTTCCTGTCAGCCGCGTGTACTTACTACCACTGTACAATGGTGTCTCTGCATCACTCCGCAGGCTGTCATACTCCTGCGACTGCGCAAAGGATTCTGCCTCAACATCGTTAATCATTCTCTCCATTCTATCTTCATGTATGACATCCACAACTTCCTTCTTGTGTGACGGACAATCAGTTACTTCCTCACCATGCCATATCCACCTTGTGTATCGCAGATTTATTCCATCACAAAGTAGGTGATCCTTTATGACATCAACATCCCGTCTACTCTCATTCAAACAATTGACACAAGGACAAAAATACTTCCCATTTCTTGCAGGAGCATTCTTTTTAGCGAATTCAATAAATTCGTCCACCCCTTTCTCATATTCTTCACTAGTTCTCAAAGCATTCATCCAACTATCATCCATTTTGTTACCACCTAAGGCATTACCAATAACATTCACACGTTTAGTACAATTCTCAACGACATATGATGGGATTGCCTAATTAAGTTATCAACCCAATTTAGGATTTTAAAATATGGGCTTAATAACTTTATTGCCCCCTCCTAGCCTCATCTCTCCTCTTAAAAGAGTTTCAGTGCTATGTAACTTATTTTTTTAATAAGTATATGTATATAAAATTAATGTATAATAAAATAAATACAATAAGATTGAGTTAAAGAATTTTTTTGAGGTTTGGAAGAATTAAAAACAAAACGAGTTTCATATTAACAAAACAATTTTAAGTTGAGTTCTTCCAAAAATAAAATTGTTTTATTGAAAATATTTAGATAAAAATCATTTAATGAATATTGGGGTTATGATTTTTTCTTTTTAAGTTTTGGCTTGAATTATTCTTCATAATTCGTTTGGAATACAAGAATTTCTTTAATTTAAACATTTATAATACTTCAAAAATACATTATTATAAAATTAGTTTAAATTAAAAAATATATTTTATTAAATAAAAAATATTATTAATAACAGAAATATGTTAATATAATTTCAATTAAAAAGTTCATCAATTTTTTAAATTCAAATCACAAAAATTTTTCTTCCCTTCCCCTACAGTTTTTTAAATCTAATTCACAAATTTTTTTTCTCGTTTTCCTTTGCTCCAAATCTCTCATACCAGACATTCTCCAATTGACTAACCCACTTGATAATTTCTTCCAAAGAACAATATTATTGATAACGAGAATACCAAACATTCTCTAATTGACTAACCCACTTGATAATTTCTTTTAATCAATAATATTATTGATAACGAGAATGACCTACCTTGAATTTAAGGCATTTGACAATTTAACTTTATAAAAGCTAGATTTTCCTAAAACTGAACAACAGCAGGGATTTCTATTATATATACACAAGTAAATTTATATTTAAACAAGAAAATAAACCATTCCCGAATAAATGCAATTTAAGCAATATAACCACAACAAACACATCAGGCTAATCTCAACTATCTCAATATAAGCAATATATAAGCACAATCTCAACCATTTCAATTAAATTTATATTTCAAAAACAAAATACACCATTCTGTTACAAAAAAAAACGAAGAAAATAACCAACCTGATCAGGGGCGCCCACTAGCTAGTATGTTGGAGAGACGGATGGAGGTGGTGTGCACAAGAAGCAAGGACGGACGGAGGTGGAGGAGAGACCCACTGTGGAGGAGGAGGTGAAGTTGCAGGAACAAGGAGCAAGGAGGACGGACGGAGGAGCAAGGACGGACGGAGGAACAAAGAAACAAAGAGGAAGAAGAAGGGAGGAGGGAGGTGTTGAACAAGAAAGAAGCAAGGGCCGACGGTGGAGGAGAGAGCTTGAACAAGGGAGGAGGGAGGAGTTGAAGAACAAAACACAGGAGGGCCGACGTGAGAGGAGAGGAGGAAGAAGAGTAAAGTTGTGTTGAGAGGATGTGAGGAGAGGTGTGATAGATAGATGAGAAGACGCATGTCAGACAAGTGTCTGACATGTTGTAGGGGACGCCTTTAGGCGTCCCAAATGGCATTTGGGACGCCTAAAGTGTAATTTGGCACGCCTAAAGTCCCTACTTTAGGCGTCCCAAATTCATTTGGGACGCCTAAACCCAGCTCCAGGCGCTAAAAAAATTTATGAAATTTGTATTTCGCGCCAGGAAGCACTTTAGACGTCCTAAATTAAAATTTGGGACGCCTAAAGGTTCCCCCTACATATATATAATTACGAAAATGCCACCGCCTCCCTTTTTAACCACCCAATTTTCAATTTGGGACGTCTTTGGGGGTGGTTATATCTCAATTCTCTAGTAGTGTAGTACTCAAGAATACCTCTAATAATAGCCCTAAGGGGTTGGAAGAACTATCCCAAAGATCCCCTTTTTGAAGGTCTAAACTGACATTTTTCACTACAACACTCTAGTGAAGATGACCTCACTCGAGTGAGATTGTACGGACACTCGAGTGAAGAAGGTTTCACTCAGGTGATGGTACAGTCTGCACTTGGGTACTAGAGAGTGAAGGATAGCGAGTGAACACCTGAGAGCACAAGAACTTTTCAGATACTACAACACTCGAGCACACTAGACCTCACCTGAGTAAAGGCCAAATGCCTCACTCGAGTACCTGAGAGTGAAGTCCATAAAGTGATAACCTGAGAACACAAAAGTTTTCCATGAAGAGGAGCACTCGAGCACAGGACATTGCACTCGAGTGATAGATCAACACTCGCAAGGGAGACTATACACTCTTGAATTTTCCAGAAAGCACAACAGAAAAACTGAAGAGAAAATAGAATATACGCACAGAACTCGAGTGATACTCAACCTTACTCGAGTGATGTTTATCCCTCACTAGACTGAATCCCAAATCACTCGAGTGATTTTATCAGAACCAGAAAACGTAGCAAAACAAAGGCATTTTTCCAACACTTGCCCAATTGATCCCAATAGACACAGAATTTTATCTAAAGCCACTCCCACAGAAAAACACCCAATAAATTCAATGGGATCATCAGAATCATCAAAATCCTACTCTATTATCATGCTTTGGGTTTTGGGCAACAAAATGAACAAAATACCAATCTCATCCAAACATCACATTTCAATCACCAATCAATCTATCTATCCTAAACTCATTCCAAGATACCTTTTTCATGCCAAAAATATACCAAATGAACAGCGGCGATCATTTTCGGATTCAAGCCAAAATTTCCAGAAATTACAAACTATTTCAAATGGCATGAAACTTAGATAGATAGATTGGTTTCACATACCTCTTCAACTTCTCCAAAAACACTCTTTGATTCTCCAACCACCAGATTTTTTTGTGATCACAAACCACAACCAATTGACAAGCTACAACCATCAAAATGAAGCTTATCACTCATAGAACAACTTTAATGAATGGTTTTTGAGCAATGGAGGTCATTTACTTACCCAACAATCAAGCTTTTCTTCTTCCTTTCCTCTTCTAAAATGGCCGAACAAGAGAGAGAAGGAAGAGAGAGATGAGATGAGTTTGGAAGAAGAAGGAATGATGATTATTTCTCCATGCCCATGCTTCATCTGAAAATGAAGGAGAGAGATGAGAGAGAAAATATATTTTATCCCATTTGACTTTTTCTCATGCTCTCTCATACTCTCATCTTGACACATGTCACAATGCTATTGGCTCACCCCAAAATAAGTCACCAATTAGCTACTTAATCCCTCAATTAGCCATATAATCTCACATCTCATTTTTCTCTTAATTAGTAATTAATTTCCCTATTAATTACCAACTTATGGCCAATATTTCCATTCTTTCAAATTTTTCGCTAATTACGACATATTAATTAATATTGCCATAAAACACATAATAATTCCAATTAAATGCATAATTATCCACACTAATTATGATTAGCCCATAATAAAAAAATTGGGATATTACAATAAGAACTAAATATTTGTAACATTATTAATAATATAAAAATTTTAATATTATATGAACAATTTTTCAAAAATAAAAATAATAGGGCCAAAACAAGCCAGCTCTTTTAGGGCCTCAGCCTATTAGGGCTGGCCCTTTTAGGCTCGGTTGCAATTTAAGGAGGCAAATTTACAAGCCCGACCCTCGTGATAAGAGAGCCTAATGAGTCGAGCCAGTTTCCCGGCTCTACCAAGAAGTCAAGGAAGCTGCAATAAATAAGATTTTAAATAGGGACAATTTTAAAAAATGTAATCAATACCCCCACTTAATTAGTGACTTGTAGGGAAGATGCTTTTTTTTTTTTTTTTTTTTGGTAAATAGGGAAGATGCTTTTATCATAAGGACATGTGGAAGAATGAATATAACTTCTCCCTACGTTTTTCATTCTTACTTTCTTTTTACCAAAACCACTTCTTTAGCAATTAAATTTAAAAGTAAAAGTAATTAACATCAATGTGTTAGGCACACATGCAAGCCGGCTAAACCAGTGGTTGGTTTTACTTATATGTGATGGGGCAAAGAACAATTTCGAATTTACGTTTAATTTTGGTAGGAAATTAAGATGATAGCAATCATATCGATCGTTTTTTTTTTCCAGAAAGTTGTAACTATTAACATTATGAATCACTTATTACCATATATTTTGTTTGTGGAGCAGGGTTACTTGGCGAAATTAGCCTGGACAACTTGCAATTTTTGGATTTAAGCGATAATAAGCTCACAGAAATCCCATCTTTTGGTGCTTAGTTTCTGCCTTCCATTTTTTCCCAAATGGCATATATCTTAATTTTGTTGTGTTTGTTCTTATTTTTAAAAGATTTTCCACATGTTTTAGTGTATTGATTTACTCTCTCGTGCAACAAAAATTTCTTTTTCTACTTGATTTCTTCATTGGGAAGTCAATTGAAATTAGAATTACTGATTTATTTACCCATATAATGTGAAATATATATCAATTAAAGTTTAGAGACGGTGGAGAAATGCTTAGATAGTAGAGTGAAAATATTTGTATTTTTAACTTTTAATTACTTGATATATGCTGCATGAACATAATATGCTAATTTATCCTTAGTGGTAATTCGAACTATGCCCTTATTGGCTGCATGAACAATTTCCAAGAGACAAAAATGGAATATTTAAAATCATTTAGATCAAGGCATTTCGACAATAATATAGTAATATACAAACACCAATCATAAATTGAGGCTATGAGGACATTAATATTGTACTAACTTTCTGCTTGGCCAGTGACATTGTACTAACATAGAATATTATATATATATATATACACACACACACACACACACACATATATATGAAAATATTTTAAAAAATATCCACTTGTTCAATTAAATGAATTAATGGACGCTAGCTCCACTTGGAATTTGACAGATCCTTGGCACAAGTTGGAAGTTCTGGATTTTTCTACAAATTTGTTGGTGGGTGGTCTTCCAGGATCTACTTCGTCTTTTACTTCTCTCACTTTCTTGTCGTTTCAATGGCTCCTTACCACATGTAGGTATTTATACGGCTACTACTACAGTATAATTAATCCAGTATTTTTTTATTAGTTTGATAATTAATTTCTTTTTAAAACAGCATAATTAATTAAGCTTGGTGCTATTATAGTAGAATCACGTGCCTGAAGAATCTAAATTTAATTTTTTTTGTCTTAAATCTAAATCTAATTTACATGGTTGGTATATGGAAACTTCTTAGGGAAAAAATAGAAAATTACCATCAAAATTGTTAAAAAACAAATAAATATATTGAATTTCAATAATTTTAAAGGGACTGATTTAGAATTTTGAAATATTGCAAAATTTGAGAAATTACCTAACTACACTTAGTTTTTTTTAATAAAATATCCTCAACCCCCTTGCCAGCCGTCGAAGCTTCAACTCCGGTAGCGGTGACCTAAGCTTCAGTGACCTAATATATTTTTTTGTTTGAACTTCTCAAGCAAAAGTTGTCAATATAGATAATTAAGTTAGTAATAGCGATATTAAAGTGGTAAATGGGGTATGTGTTGAAAATAAATACCAATAAATACTCGTTTACAACTTTAGTATCGCTATTAACAACTCAAATATCCATATTGACAATTTTTATTTGAGAAATATAAATAAATAAATAAATAAATAAATATATATATATATATATATATATATATATTAGGCTACCGTTTACAACTTTATTATCGTTATTAACAACTCAAGTATCTATGTCACCAATTTTTGTTTGAGAAATTCAAAAAAATATCTTAGGCCGCCAGAGCTTTGGCGCCATCACCGGCAAGGTTACTGGAGCTTCAGTAACGACCTCTGTGTCCGGCAAGGGGGTTGGGGACTTTTTTATTTAAAAAAACTAAGAGTAGTTAAGTAATTTCTCAAAATTTTCAACATTTCAAAATTTCAAATCAGTCCCTTTGAGATTATTGAAATTCAACATACTTATTTATCTTTTAGCAATTTTGATGGTATTTTTCTATCTTTTTCTCAAATTTTGATTAGGAAAATGAAACTTATTTTAAAAGTTTTAATTATTGTTTTAGTCCATATAACTTAATTCAAAATAACTCAGACCTTGTCGTCATAATTTTTTGCGATATTTCATTACTGCCTATGGGAAAATGTGAAAATAAAATCCTCACTTATTTTAGACACATAGGGAAAATCATTTTAAAATAAAAATTTCTTGATCATCTTGTCCTCATAATTTTTTCTAATTTTATTTTTAAATTATATTAATTAAAAGGGTCAAGGGGCATTTTTGCCCTGAAAGTGTAAAACATGAAGCAATTTTGCCTTGGCCATTATCCCAACTAATTCTGACCGTTAGGTGACCAAATATACTGAGTTGACAGTCCATATTTCATCCATATCATTTTTGTTAAGGTGAAAATTTACGCTGAAAGTCCATGTGTCATCTACTTCATCTTTTTTCAAAGTTAGATTTAAAACGTCTGGGGCAGATTTGTACCTTAACAAAAATAACGTGAATGATATGTGAACTATCAGCTCAACATATTTGGACAACTAACAATCAAAATTAACTAGGATAACGGTTAAGGCAAAATTGCTCCTCAAAAAACTTCGAGGATAAAATTATTCCTTGGTGAAAACCTCTGAAGCAAAAATGCCCATTAACCCTAATTAAAAATAAACAATGTCATTATATAATTTTTTTTATACACATTTTCACATGGTTGGATGAGAATTATGAATTTTAATAAATAGAAAGAGCATAGGAAAAATTATAAATTTGGAAGATAAAGTATATTGAGGGCTTACATTTTATTCCAAAACAAACATCTTAAAAACTTATCCGGTTCTTAATATAAGACATTTTTATCTAATTTGATTAGATTAAGGAAATTAGTTAAATTAGATAATACACTATAAAAAAAAGTGTGATTTAATAGCAGTTAAAAATGTGTATTTGTAGTGGTTTTAACCACTACAAACAACGTTAGTAGCAATTAACAAAATCGCAACAAAATCTACTATTACAAACTGTTTTGTAGTGGTTATAAATAACCATTACTCAAGTAACAAAACCGCTACTATATTTGTAGTGGTTTATTCCAACCACTACAAGATTCTCATGTTGATAACACATTATCTATTAACTGTAACAAATGTTGGTGTCACAATTTTATGTGGCGGGAAATCAAAAGTGGAAATTTGGCTCATTTTTGTAGCGGCTACAAAACTATTACTAAATTGAAACAGTAATTTTTAAAAAATGGCGCCAAACCTTCATAGCGGTTTGTAAACCACTACTAATATCATATGAAATTTTAAAAGTAGTATTAGATTTAAAAAAAATACAATTATCTGTCTCCATTTTTATAATATTAGATTGAATAGTTCATTATTTAACTAGTTTAGCTTATTGTAGTTATTATTTAAAAAGAATGATTCAATTAACTTAAATAAGTATAAACTTTATATAGGTAATATTATTGAGAATATATAGGTAATAAGAAATTATTATATTGTCTGCTACTATGTGGTTATCATTATGTAAGGAATATTGGAAATGGTGAGAAAATGTTTTTAAATTTCTGTAAAAAAGAAAAATAGTGAGAATAAATATTATACGAGGGAAAAAATGTTGAAATGAAATAATTAAAAATTTTTTTATCATATTTGATCACCTTATTCAGCTCCTCAGCTCCTAGAAAAAAATTTGTAAATGAGAGAAAATGAAAGAGAGAAATAGTTGAAAGAAATGGGGGAGTGTTTGAAATTATATGTGGTGGAGGTATTTATAGGGATCTGCATAGCACTTGTAGCGGTTATTGTGACAACCTTTGTAGCAGTTGTTACATTTGTAGTGGTTTTTGTTGATTTTGTTATGGTTATATAACCGCTACAAATAGTGTTTTTAAATTTTTTATAAAAAATATACATTAAGGTTTACAAGAACACAAACATAATTTCATCACCATCCCTACAAAAATTGTGTGAAGAAATTGTTAGTGTGGTATTATTTTTTATAAACATAAAATTTAAATGATGTGAACTTAAAACAAACGCACCGTACTATAGGTAAATTGTCATCGCTTTCAAGGAAGAAGTTTTTAAAATTGGCAAGCTGAAATGGCTTACTCTTGCAGGCGATATTAGCATTATCACCTATGTCATAAAGGTCCCGAGGCTTTAAATGAACCACTATATGCCAATCCATGTGCCTCTCATCATTGACATAATAAACCTAGTGTGCCTTTTAGGTAAGAATATACGACTCATCATCTTCAAAATGACCAATGTGAATTGGCTAGAAGAAATTTTCCAATATGATGCCTAAGTAATCAGTTGTGAGTCCCCGAGAAATAGTGGTATTTGCCCACAAACACTTGAACAGTGTCATAGTGCTTGGTAATTTAATTTGACGACCTTAAGAAGCTTTCCATAGTAAGGGATACCTCCAAACTGTATGTTGGCGTCACTACTGCTAGCATAACTCCTTGTCCCAAAGGTGCCATAAACACCCAAATTTTGAGTTTACAATCCATGATCTCATGAAACTATGTAAAACTTGAAACCATTGACATTGTATGCTGTAAACCTTTTTGCATAGCCAAGAGGGCCGATTGCGAGAGCTCTGAAATCTGGTGAGTGTGGGTAGTGGTCATTTAATATTTTACGTGCAAACTAACTTGGGAATTCTCTGTGGACCTTTTTGTCAACTTCGGAGGATGTTTGTGTTTGGATACTGAATTGACACTGCACATGACTCCTGAATTCCATGCAATTAATTAAGGGAAGGCGATCATGAAATGTAAGGATGATATAGAATAACATATGAGTGTACAATTCTTACTGAAGGAAGGGTTCAACTTGAGTGCAATTAATCAAGACATGTCTATGTGCTTGCAACTTCTTAATTATCGTTAGTTTGAAGTTCTCAGTTTCTCCAACTGGTTTACCAACACAAGGGATTAACAACTCTCCTGATGTTGGTACAGGTTCTGGACAATCGTCTACATGAGGTGGTCAGTTGAATGCCGTCTCAGTGTCATCAAAGTACCTTGAACAGAAATATAAGACCTCATCCCCTATATTACCTTGAGCTATAGAACCTTCTGGCACACCTTATTCCTTATGTAAGATTTCAATTTCCCAAGAAACCTACAAAGTAAAGAAGAAAAATGATACTAAACGAGCGACTAGCAAACATAGGAACTAATAATGAGTACCTCTTAATAGGATACATCCATCGATACTGAACTGGGCCAGTGAGTTTTGTTTCATGAACAAGGTGGACTGTAAGGTGAACCATCACAGTGAAAAAGGATGAAGAAAAGATCATCTCTAAATGATAAAGTGTAAGAATGATATTGGATTGTAGCTAATCGAGCTCCTCAACGATCAAAACTTTGGAACATAACTTCCGAAAGAAAGAACAAAGCTCTACCAAAATGATGGACATATTGGGAGGAAGTGCATTTTTTATAGCCAGTGAAAGTAACTGTTGCATAAAAACATGTGAGTTATGACTCTTCAGGCCAGTAACCTTTTGAGCCTGTATATCAATACATCGTGAAATATTTCTTGAATACCCATTAGAAACTTTTATTTTCTTCAATATCATGAGGAAGACTTCGTTGTTTGGTTTTGTGAAGGTGAATTTTCTAGTTGAAATTTTTCATGCTCATCTGGCTACACGTCTTCATGAACTCTCATGGCGCGTAAATCTTTTCTTGCTTGAAGATGATTTTTTGACCTGTTGGGTTGTTTAAGAAATGTATATAGCACATTGTCGCATAAATGTTTTTCAATCTATATCACTTCAAGACTATGGTGAAGTAAATTAGATTTCCAATATGAAAAAGTGAAGAAAATGCTTATCTTCCTCCATTGCTGAGGAACAGAAGTACATGTTCTACCCGTCTTTCACCTTGCTTTACTACATCATCATTCTTTTGGAACATATTTCAACATCCTCAAGCTGTTGTAAGATATCTGCACCGGATAAGGTCTAAGGTGGTCTTCTTTTTTCTAGTTTCCCATTGAAACGATTCCGTTGCAATATAAACTTGTTCTTTCCATTGGGTAACCTCTGATGCCTCATAATGCACCACTTTCAGCTGTGGGGAAGGCGCACTGCATCAGAGTCAAAATGTCAAGCTGGACACGCCAACCCAATATGCACATTTCACCCGAATAATGTTCTAAGGCCAGGAAAGTCACTAATCGTCCCCATCAAGGCTACACGCAAGTTGAACAATGTCTTCTCGTACGCATCATATGTCTCGATGCTGACATTCCATAGGTCAAGAAATTCTGCAATAAGCGGTTGGAGATACACATCGATGTCATTACCAGGTGTCTTTTTGCCTGTAATGATCATAGACAAAATGAAGGAGCTTTGTTTCATACATATCTAAGAGGTAAGTTGTAGGGAACTAAGACTACCAGTCAAATACTGTCACTTGTGCTAAGATTCCCAAATAGATTGAAACCATCAGTTACCAAAGTAAGCTAAACATTTTTGGGGTCAGCCGTAAAAGATGGAAAGTCTTTGTTAAATGTTTTTCTAGCATCTGCATCTCGAGGATGTCTTAATTCACCATCTTCATTCTTAAAAACCTCATGCCATCTTATGTACTTCGCTGTTTTGGACGACATAAGCAATCTTTGTAGCCTAGGATTTAGAGAAAAGTATCTCTTTACAGTTGACATCACTTACAAGTCTCCCTACTGGCATCATCTCCCAATACAGCATATAATCGTTGAGGCATGCATCAATTTTTTTGGTAGTTTAAGCTCAATCTATTAATAATCTTCTTGGCCTCATAAAATGTTATGAGAATCTCCACATCGGGAAACGCATCTTGTAATAATTCCAGCAATATCGATATGCCCTGATCTGTGATTCTACATAAGCACCTGATATTATACAACTTGATCAAAAAAGATAATTTAGAGTATTTTCAACAGCCTTGATATAAAGGATGATCTGTTTCGTCCATTAAGCTAAAAAAATCCTGAGCTATTTTATTCCTCAAGAACATCGGCTCTAAACCCTGTACTTCTTCGTTGAAATTCTCATCTAGAAAACTAAACGCATCACGCACAACATCATTAATAGGATCATCTTCATCTACTTGAACTCCTACTTGTGAACTTCTAGGAAGAGCATTATCATATCTTATAATGGCCTTCTCACCATGAACTCCCTGGAACGTATAGTCTTCCAAGAAAGGCTTCACAAGCAAATGTTCCATAACAACATGTTGTGCATGCCACTTCTTGAACTTGTATCTCCAACATGGACAGACGATCTTGCCATTATAGCTGTTGTGAGAGAATGTGAAATCCAAGAAATTGTTTAATTTGTACAAATGTTCTAGAGAATTACATGGCAACCTGATCCATGACTTATCCATAGCTAGTGAAAAAATTTAGTAAAGAAGATGAGTGAATAGAAAATGATGAGTACCTGGAAGCTTACATTCAAATTCTCCAACATTTAACAATTTGTAGCAGTTATAAACCCATTGCCATAACAGCTACTAAATTCACATTTGTAGTGATTCTACTCTATGCAAATGCTACAAATGTTCATGACTGTTGATGGGATATGAAATTAAAATTTCAAATGTTTGACACTTTGCAATGGTTATTACAAAAAAAAGCCACTACAAAATTTCATGACCGTTGACCATTAAACAAATTTTTTTTGCACTTTATAGCAGTTATTGTAAATAAACTGCTACAAATGAGCAAGACACTTTGTAGCGGTTTAATTGAAAAACCGCTACAAAACTCCATGGGCGGGATTTAAAAAATTCAAATTTCAAATTCACAGTTTGTAGCAGTTGTAGTTGTAAAACTGCTACAAAGTGTCATGACCGTTAGTTATATTTCAAATTTTTTATTCTGCAATTTGTAGCAATTATTATTGATGCAACCACTAGAAAGGTTCATTCCAATTTGTAGCGGCTATAACCTAAAACCGCTACAAAGTTATGTGCAATTGCTATTTGTAGTAGTTTAATAGGCTTAACCGCTATAAATCTTCATTCTTTTCATAGTTTGTAGCAGTTCTTAAAATAAAACCTCTACAAACAAAATTTTTATTTATTTTTTTCATAATTTTTTTAGTTAGTTTTAAAAGAAAGAAGAATTTAGCACGGCTTTGAAAATATCAATGTCCAAGTTTTTGTACAGATGTTTGAGAGAAAAATATAATTGTCCTAAAGCTAACAATTAAAAACATACACTAACTATCCGGAGGATAATGATCAGGTCCTCCCTCAAGAGGGGAAGGATCATGGCACTGATCATGAAGTCCTCCCTCAAAGGGGGCTGTATCACCACACTGAGCAAAGTTAACAACACCATCATCATCGGCAGTAGGAGGTAGCTGGACGACAAACCGAGGGATAGGGGTAACCTGTGGATGCTCCTCATTAACTCCACTACCGCAACAACATGTAATTCATAATATCTTGCCACTGCGTATACTGAGCGTAGTAGAAATTGGCTTGCTGCTACATGTAATGGGTTATCACAGCATGTGTCATGGACACCTCCGAACGAAGCTCTTCAACAGAGTCATCCCTTAGACGTTTGTGCTCGAGAGTTGCCAACCTTAGACATGCCGCTCTTGCCATAGACCATGCTAGGTCTGGTGCATATCCTCATACCCCTCATGCGTCCAAGGTGCTCAACTAGACCCAAAGCCACTTTCAATAGCGCAATGGGGTCCATAGATCCCTGTGACTCTTGGGTCTGGGTCTATCACAGCTCGGCATATGACTACTACATCCACTCTTGCCATTTTATCAAAGAACAAATTATTATTATTATTCACAATAAAGTAGTTTTATAAACAATATAACAATAAATTATTATTATAAAATAATAAGTTAACTGACAATGGCCTCCTTTGCTTGCTGAGAGGTCGGAGTCTCGTCACGGTGTCTATAGGTAATAGTGAATAATTCCTCGTAGTCCGTCTGACAGTTCTCCTGCTAAGCCTTCCTCTCCTAAAAAAATTAAAAAATTAAATTAGTATTATGAACAATAAAATACTAAATTTATAATATGAAATTACAAGCTAAAAGTAATTGATATTGTAAAAAATTATCAGCTTACTATAAGTGATAGCAAATGTCTTTGATCCTGTTGTATGTTGGATCCTCTGTTGTTGTAACGCCCAAAATTTGGAAAATATAGAGCCGCCACCAAAATTTTAAAAGAAGATAATTTTGGAAACTTTTTTTAAAAATGGAAACTAGTATACAAAAATCAGTTAGGGTTTGAGAGTCGATTGTGTATGGGGAAGGTGTTAAGCACTCCACAACACCCATTTATAAGAATGATTACCCTTGGTTAATTATTTAAAAATAAATATGGCCTTTTCAAATTTCATCATAATTACTCAAAAATAAAATATTTACAAAATGAAAAAAATATTAATTATTTACATTGTTGGACTTAACCTAGTATGAAAACCTAAGGTCTATGTACTCTTTAGAGGAATCAAAGCCCACGTAGTTTGTTAGGGGTAGAAAGGCGTGGCGCTTGGTTGGTGCTTTTTGAAAAAAAAATTATTTAATTTATTTGAAAAATAATAATTTTTGTTTGTTTGTATTTTTTTAATTTATGAAAGCAATTTCTTTATTTTTCATGAAAGAGAGATTTTCCATTTTATTTTCATTTATAAAAATGTGTTAACTTTTTTCTTTTTTGAAAGAGAAACTAGGTAAGGGATAAAGAAAAAAGAGAAAAAAGAAAGAGAGAAAAAGAAACAACACAAGTTAAAAGAATGGAAAGCCAAAGATGAGAAGACTTATGCATACCTTTTATCCTTGCATACTTATGACTTGTAAGCTACATGAGGAACCAAAGTAAGAATAAAGATAAAAAGGCTATTGCTTAATCATGCTCTCACTCATTCGGGACTCTAAGAAACACATGATAAGGCATCATTTAAGATACAAGACACACACACCTTTATAGTCCTTCAGCTGTTCACAAGAAAGGAATGTAAAAAGGCCAAAACTTGGAGCAATCAAATAGATGAAGGTGAAACTGATATATTCTTCGTGTAATACAAGCATTCAATAGTCATCAAAATACAAACAAGACACTTCAAGAAGTACACGTGGCCCACAAGCACAACTTTAGTCAACAAGCCAATATTGAGAAAACAAATGTTGTTGGGTGAGAAGAGGATTGAGAAAGGAACAAGAAAATAATATAAGCAAGGAGCAATAAGAGGTAATATACTTATGGAGATTTGCTTAATATTTTAGCAAGAATGCCTCCATCTCTATGTAGAGATGTTCATTGGCTTGGCAAAGAATCTCCTAAAAAAAGATGAAATGGCTTTCTCAATAGCTACCCTTCCCCATGCAAATTGTGCTTGAGTAATGAAAGGAGAAAATCATATTAGCTCTCTACCTTGCCGTTCTTTTCTCCCAAAATTCTTGTATATATTGCTTCAACCCTTGCTCCCCTATTTATAATCTTAAAGTAGAGTTTTCTTCATAAATGCTCGTTCTAACTTGACCCAATCACCATCAATAGAGATTTTTTTTATTTTTTTTACTTTTTTGTATATCATATTAATAAAACTTTCTAACTTAACCTAATCACCATCAATGAGAGATTTTTTTAAAAAATTTCATTTCCTAATTTTTTTTAATTTTTCTCACAAGTAATTTCCTAACTTAAACCTAGCAACATAAATGAAATTTTTTTATTTTCATTTTTTATTTATTTTCTTATATTTTTCCTACAAGTAATTTCATAATTTAAACCTATGAGAGGATTTTTTTATTTTCGTTTTTATTTTTCCCTTTTAATAATGATTACCAATTTGGACATCAATCATCATCAATGGGAAGATTTTCTTTTTTTATTTTTTTATTTTTTTTAATGATGATTGCCAATTTGGACACCAATCATTATCAATGAGAGGATTTTCTTATTTATTTTTTTATTTTTCCCTTTAATGTTGATTGCCAATTTAGACACCAATCATCATCAATGAGAGGATTTTCTTTTACTTTTGTTTTATATTATTTTTAAATTTTTGAGTGGGGCCTAGACAAAATAGGGTTTTCAAAGCTGCCCTTGGCATCAGGTATTCCTTTAAGAAAGTGCCTTCATAAAAAAATAATATTAAAAGTAATAAAAATATACTCCCTCCGGTCCTAATTATAAGACAAAGTTGACTTTTTTGGAGAAATTAAGGAAGCCAGTTAAATTACTTTAGAGTATTTATATTTTTATTTTTTTCTCCAAACTAATTTATTTGACTAATAAACTAATATATAATCTAAGGATACTAAAAATATAAACACTCTAAAGTAATTTAATTGGCTTCCTTAACTTCTCCAAAAAAAGTCAAATTTGTCTTATAATTAGAACTGGAGAGAGTATAAAACAATTATAATTATTAAAAACATAAAATTTATGAAAATTAAAATTATAAATAAATTACCTGCTCCTCTGCGCTCCTCCTGAACAGGACAAAACTCGCCCAGTCGTTTGGTTGGACGCCGTCCGAGACGTTGTCTATCAACTGCTGCAGAGGAATCGTTCCATCCTTATTCATAATGTAGAAGAGAAGATTCCTCCTGTTCCTCTAGTTGTTGCCCATCTTCATCAGTGTGTACTTCTTCCTATTGTCTCGGATGGCAAACCTATCCTGTAATACATTTAAAAAATAATTAAATATGATTTTTTACAAATTAGCAAATTAATAAATATTAATTAAATACAATTAATTAAAAATTAAATCATTTAATATAATTAAATACAATTAATTACTTTCACCGTCTCATCCTACGCTAGATCCTTCAGCCCTTTCGGAACTTTCTTTCAGGTTCTGAAGTGAAAAGGGAACCGCATCTAATTCGAGCCCAGCTTGTTCAGGTGATAGTTGAACAGGTGAATCCCATTGTCGATGTGATGGATTGTGGCCTCATTCCATGAAACTATAAATCATAGTATCCGGTCCAGGCTGTTCAGACCGGTCACGTCCAGCCTCATAGAAATGTTCCCCTGCTTATCTACATAATTTACCATATTAGTTAAATTTAAATTAATATTTAACAGGTTGAATTTAAATATTTAGTTTATTAAATAAAAAATTACATTTACCTTGGACTTGCACCTTAAACCTAATCGACCGGGAAGATGACGGTTGTGGATTGTTCTGGTCCTGTGCCTTCTCCTCATCCAGGAACTGCTCCATATCACTTAGTTGAATCTAGACGTCGAACTCCTCATTCTCGTCATAGTCGCTCAAACTCATATCAACTCCCTCTCCCTGAACAGCAAGAGGCACTTATGGTAGGGCCGACTCTTATGGCCTAGTTGCCCTCCCTCTATATTACCTCCTCCCACTACCCCCTCCTCTGCTGCCACCTCGTAAAAGTGGTCTAGGGGGATGCTTGGCCTCCTTCCCCTTTCCCTTCCCTTGTCCCTCCCTAAAGCCATGTGAACTGCAAAATATTAAAAAAAAAATTAGTCACATTTATATATAAAATATAATAATAATAATAATAAGTGCAAAGAAAATATGTAACTTTCATACCTCAAGTGTAAGAAATGTGAAATGCTACAGCAAAACTCCCAGAGAGACATCAGAAAGCTCATATCTAAAGAAAAACTCTCAGACAAACGTCGGGAAACAAAATGGCCAAATGAGACAAATGAAGGGGTGCTAGGTATTTTTAGTGTTGAATTTTGTAGTGGTTTTTTCACTAACCTCTATACCAACTGCTACAAAGTCACCTCGGGCAACATAACACTTTATAGTTGTTATGACTAACCGCTACAAATATACAGACCCTTTACATTTTGTAGTTGTTTCATCCAAAAAACTACTACAAATATCGTTTACATTTGTAGCGGTTACGAGGAACCACTGCAAGTAGGCGACTATTTGCATTCGTAGTGGTTTAGTCAACATAACCACTATAAAATAACCGCCATAATTAGCGAGCCTGCTTCGCGTGCTTGGCGCTACATTTGTAGCGGTTTCCATGATATAACCGCTATAAAGGAGACGCTACTAGTTATGGCAGGAAATTGGCACCAAATTTGTAGTGGTCTTTTTTTTTGTAAACCACTTCAAATAATGTTGCCTTACTAGCGCGCCACTTGGTGCGAGGCTTACCGCTACAAATTTGTAGTGGTTTATGTTAAAATAGCTACAAATCATGATATCTATAGCGGTTAACAGTAACTGCTACAAATGCATCACTATGAATGCTATTTTTTGTGTGGTGATATGACATATATTTTTTAAAACACGTACCTTAGTCATCTTTCTTGCTAAATTAGGAAAAGGTTAACAAATATAATAATTATGTCATATATTTAAGACCAAAATTAACTCCCTAAATATGTCTTATATTAAGGACCGGAGGGAGTAGCTCTTACATTTAAAACTAGAGAGAGTATTATATTTGAAATTTGACTTATTTGTTTGTTTAATATGTTTAATTTGAAAACCATCACTTAATGAATGACTCGACCATAGACAAAATAAATAAATTGAAGTACATAAACAAAAAGCCATGCTTTTTAAATTTGCAGGAGGTTTATGCAAATTGAAGAATCTTGAAGTAATGTCTCTTGGAAACAACAAAATTGAAGGGAAGCTTCCTACATGCCTCAGCAATTTAACATCTCTTCGTGTGATTGATCTTCAATACAACAAATTTGAAGGGCTCAAGTCTCTACAATTCATTTCTCTTTTGGGCAACCATTTCAGTGGCATAGTTTCACTCTCTTTATTTGCCAACCACTCAAGCGTTCAAGTCTTTGTAATTTCATGCTCTAATAATGATGATCATCTCAAGCTTGAATCTAAGAATCCCCCTTTTGTCCCTTCCTTTCAATTAAAGTTTTTCCATGTCTTGAAGTGTACTTTAAATGAAGCAAGCAATCATAGAATTCCTACCTTTCTTCTTCAATAATATGACTGAGACATCTAAAACTTGCCTATTTGAACATGTCAGGAAGCTTCCCAACTTGGCTTTTGACCAATAACACCAAATTATATTCTTTTAACCTCACCCACAACTCATTGACTAGTTATTTCCTTAAGCTCAATTCTACCTCCAAATTTCTTGCTATGCTATATTTTGATGCCTCTTGTAATCTCATTAATGGTGAAATCCCTCCTCATATTGGCTCCATATTTCTGAACTTGACTTTTCTCAACATCTCTTCAAGTTCATTACAAGGTAGTTTTCCAGCTTCATTAGGAGACATGAAACAATTAAACTACCTAGACTTGTCAAATAATAATTTGTTAGGGTACTTGCCTCAAGCATTCTATAAGTTTGAAAATGATTTGAGGTATTTGAAGTTGTCAAACAACAACTTGAGTGGTCCATGTTTGCCAATAGAATCAAATTTCACCTACTTGTTGTTTGTGGATCTCAGCAACCAAAAATTCAAAGGAAAATTACCAAATAGAGCTATTCAGAGTTTAGAATTAAGAATGTTGGATTAGGTGGCGACCAACTATTTGGTGAAATTCCTAGTTGGATTGGAGATTTTAAGCATTTGAGTCACCTTATTTTGTCCCAAAATTCTTTGGTGGGTTTGATACCAAAAAGCTTTTGCAATTTAACTGAACCTGCACATCTATACCTTTCTGAGAATAGATTCAATGCGACTTTGCCAAGGTGCTTGAAGATGCCATCAATGAGGCACTTGCATTTGCAAAAACTTTGTGGGCCCTATACCTTCTATTTTGGTCTAATCTCCCTTGTTGATAACTTTGGATTGACAAACAATAGATTTATAGGTCAAATTTCAAGGTGGCTCAAGTCATTGTTGGGTTTAAGAGTCATACTTTTGAAGGGAAACAAACTTGATGGTCCTATTCCAATTGATTTATGTCAACTTAAGAACATAAGCATCTTGGATTTTTCTCAAAACAAGCTTTCTGAGGGAATACCATATTGCTTGAATAATATCACATTTGGAAGGAGGGATTGTTAACAATAAATAAAATGTAAATGAAATCAATAAAGCAATAACAGAAAGATATAAGAGAATCTGCAATCATATTTCAGTGATTTGCTTTTGGTACAGTAATGGCTATATATAGGCTATTACAATTCATCTAGGCCATACACGTGTACACATAAAAGATTATTCTAGATTCTCATCCTTTTTGCATCTAATGAATTGTCCTCTTGTGCCCTGTTTGGGTGACTAAAATATTATGCTGGTTATTACCCCCTGTGAGTCAAACTGAACAGGATGGACAGTGAGACTCGTACGAAAATGAGCAAATTGAGAGGTGGATTATGGCTTGGTAAATACATCAGCAATCTGATCACGAGCTGAGATGTGAGTGATACTAAGTAATTTAGCAGTCAAATGTTCACGAACAAAATGATAATCAAGAGCAATATGTTTAGCACTTGAATGAAAGATATGATTTGCAGCAAGATAAGTAGCACCTAAATTATCACAACATAACAATGGAGGAATAGATAAGAATAGACCAAGTTCCTGAAGAAGATTTTGAACCCAAATAAGATCAGCAGAAGTTGTGGCAAGAGCTTTATATTTAGCTTCAATACTGGAATGAGAAACATAAGGTTGCTTTATAGAACCCCAAGCAATTAAATTAGGACAAAAAACACAGCAAAACTAGTGGGATGCTCTTAACAGCAGTGGATGAAAAAGGTTTGATTAAAAGACAAAAATGATTGGTACCCCATAAATTTCGAAGAATGCGCTTAACAGCAGTCCAGTGGGAATCTTTAGGATAATGCATATACTGACATACACGATTAATAGCAAAAACCAAATTAGGGCGTGTGAAGCTAAGATACTGTAGACTACCAATAATAATGTGATAAAGACTAGGATCATAGAAATTTGAACTTTGAGAGTCATCAGAAAGAAGAGAAGCAACAATTGGAGTAGATTAGGTTTTGCTCTAGCCATATGAGCCTTCTCAAGTAAATCAGTAATATATGTGGGCTGGGAAAGAATTAATCTAGATTGAGGAGAATGAAACTCAATACCCAAGAAATAATGTAAAAGTCCAAGATCCTTAATTGGAAAAGTAGTATCCAAGGTAGTAATAAGCTCATAGACAGCAGAAGTAGAGGAGCCAGTAATTAAAAGGTCATCAACATAGACCAAAACATAGATAGTACACTTGGTTAAATTACGGATAAATAACAATGAATTAGACTTTGATGAGACAAATCCAAGTTCATGTAATTTAGAGCTTAATCTAGCAAACCAAGCATGGGGAGCTTGTTCCAAGCCACAAACTGCACGGTTTAATTTGCAAATATAAGATGGATACTCAGGATGAATAAACCCAGGAGGTTGAGTTATATATACTTCATCATCCAAAAAACCATGAATAAAATAATTTTGAATGTCAATTTGTCGAACAGACCAGCCACGAGAAATAGAAGAGCAAGAATGGTTCAAACAATTATGGGCTTCACAACAGGGGAACACATTTCTGAGCAATCAATACCTGCTTATTGATGAAAACCCTTGGCCACAAGTCTGGCCTTGAGTTTATCAAGAGAATGATCGGCGTTAAGCTTGAGCCCAAATACCCATTTGAAGCCGACAACATTTTAAGCAGCTGAAGAAGGAACAAGAGACTAGGTTTGAGTATCTATTAAGGCTTTGAACTCATCGTACATGGCGAAATGCCATCCATCATGTTTTAGAGCAATTGAGACTATAAGTGGAACAGATGGCTCAGAAATCGAGACCATGTGAGCATAGGGGGCTAAGAGATTATACCATCACCCAAAGATTTAGGCTTAGAGATAAGATTCTGAGATCTAGTCACCATCGGATGAGATGATTGAGGTGGAGAAGGAGCAACTACCGGCGGTGAGAGCGTGTCAGATGAAGATGAAGACCTGGGAGCTGCTATGAAAGAGATTTGCGAGAGCAGCTACTAGGGATATTACGAATAACTGCAGAAGATGGGCCTTCAATATTGGATCCGGTCTGAATAGTAGATGGAGGCCCATAGTAGAGAAGAGGCAAAGGGACACGCTCTTGAGATGAACTTGTAATATTTGGTTGATGAAGATCCATGAAAGGAAAATATAATTCATTAAACACAACCTTCTGTGAGATATAAATCCTACCTATAAATAAGTCCAGACATAAATAGTCCAAATAGGAGTTAGCATAACCAAGAAACACACAACGGTTAGACTGATAATCCAATTTAGAGGAAGCTTAAGGTCGTAAATGAGGCCAACAAGCACACCCAAAGACCTTCAAAAATGTGTAATCAGGCTTATAATTATAGAGGACCTCAAAAGGACTTCGAAACTGCAACACCAGGCTTGGCACCCAATTCAAAAAATAACAAGCAGTAGTAAAGGAGTATGACCAATAAGATTTAGGAACATGAGCATGAGACATCAAGGCTAATCCAGTTTCAACAATGGAGCGATGACGGCGTTCAACAGTGCCATTTTGTGTATGTGTGTAAGGACATGTGATACGATGAAAGACAACAAGAGAAGTAAGAATATTATGAAGAGGCTGAAACTCCTAACCCCAATCAGAATATTATAATGAACAGAGACCATTTTATTAAAAAGATGAAAAACAGAGACAACTTCATTCTTTTGCTTAATTGGATATAACCAAATGCAATGAGAGAAATCATCTACAAAAGAGACATAATAACAAAAACCATCTGAGGACACTAAAGGGGCAGGACCCATCCATCACAAAAAATTAATTCAAAGGAATAGAGGATCGATGAGGGGAGACAGGAGATGGTATAACATGACTCTTGGAGCTCGACATGTAGAACATTGACGATGATCAGACTTGGATGACACTGGAAGATAATTTGTGGAGAGCACTTGTTGAACGACTTGAAAAGCAGGATGACCAATAAGACTATGCCACTGAAGAAAGGAAGTTTTGACACCATATAAAGCTTGAGGTTGAACCGAGTCTATGAGTGGATACAAACGTCCTCTAGTTGGACCTTGAAGAAGAAGAGCCTTTGTTTTAGAGTCCTTGACAGAAAAATGATCAAGATGAAATTCAAAGAAGATGTTATTATCATTACAAAACTGATAAACAGAAAGAAAAGTTTTAGTAAGACAAGGGACATGAAGTAAATTAGAAAGGAAGAAATTGCCACCATTTATAGAAAGGGAGCCAGAGCCTTTGTGTTGAATCTGAAGTGGAGTACCATCACCAACTTTTATTAGATGTGAACCAACATAAACTTCTGATTGAAGATTTAGTTTAGAAAAATCAGATGTCATATGATGAGTAGCCCCTGTGTCAGGATACCAGAGATCATCATCAGTAGAATCAAAGTTAGAGTAATTTGCAGATATGGAAGGAGGTGCTGGAGCCTGATAGACATGACTATAGGGATTGTAGCAAACGCGAGCTTCATGACCAAATTTTTTTCATATTTTACAGGGTATATCGGTAGGATCAGTAAAAGAGGATAAAGGAGAACTTCGACCAGAACCATTAAAACAACCTCCACCATAAGGAAAACGTCCTCCTCTTCTGCCTCTATAATATCCAGAATTACGACAAAAATTTCCTCGATTCTGAAAAAAGGAACGACCACTACGAGAATTGTTTTTTGGAAAGGAACCAGAGGATGTTTGAACTATGTTAGCAACAATTTTAGAGGTTGCAGAAACGATATTCTGTTGAAACAAACGATTTTCAAAAATCAATAGGTGACTTAAAATTTCTTCAATGGTACCAGTACCACGCTGTGTTGTCAAGGAAGTAACAATAGGATCAAAATCAGAACCAAGGTCAACAAATAAATAGGTAGTAAAATCAAGATCACTTATAGGATTTCCAATAGTTGCTAATGAATTAGCGATTAGAATAACTCGTTGGTCATGTTCACCAATAGATTCTCCTCCTTTCTTTAAATAAGTCAATTGTTGATGCAACTGCACATATCGAGCTCTGATACCATATTAACAATAAAGAAAATGTAAGAGAAATCAATAAAGCAATAACAGAAAGATATAAGAGAACCTGCAATCATATTTCAGTGTTTTCTTTTGGTACAGTAATGGCTATATATAGGCTATCACAATTTATCTAGGCCATACACGTGTACACAGAAAAGATTATTCGAGTTTCTCATCCTTTTTGCATCTGATGATTTGTCCTCTTGTGCCCTATTTGAGTGACTGAAATATTATGCTGGTTATTAGGGATTCATCAATTCGAAGCATAATAGGGAAAGTTTTGGCCCCTTGGATTACAAGAGGACAAGGGCTTCAATTTAACTTCATGAGTGGTGAAGTTATTTTTTTAATGCCCCAAATTTTGATTAAAGGCTAATGATAATTATTAAGGATGATTTGTGATTTAAAGATTTAATTATTATGTGTTTAGTGGAAATCTCGGTAAATGTGCCAAAATCAGTGGAGAAATTGAAAGAATAGCCATAAGTTAGTGATTAAGGGAGAAATTAATTGCTAACTAAGAGAAATGAGATTTGAGATTAAATGGCTAATGGAGAGGTTAGAGTAACTAATTCATTACTTACTTTATAAGAACCAATGGAATTTAGACATGTGGCAAGCTTGTGGGGAAAGAGAGAGTTGGAAAGTTAAACCTTATATTTTATTGGTTTCTCTCTCCTCTCTTCCCTCCCTTTTCGCTAGACAAGCAAGGCATGGGGATGGGAGTATAATCATTTCTTCTTCTTTCTCACACACTCTCATCTCTCTTGCTCTCTCTTCTCTCTCTCTCTCCATATTTCCGGCGCCATTGTTGAAGAAGTGAGAGAAAGGAAAAGCTTGTGAATAAGGTAAGAAGATGATCTCATATGCTCAAACTCTCTTCTCTAAAGTTGTTCCTTGGATTGAGAGCTTTAATTCTATAGTGGTAAATTGCCCATTGGTGTTTATTTGAGCTCTCAAGGAATTTTGAAGGTAAGAGAATTAAGAAACTCCTTTGGAAAAGTTGAAGAGGTAAGTAAAATAAAACTTTCTATCTATGTTTTGTGCCAAAATGTTAAGTTTGGAATTTCTGGAATTTTTTGCCTATTTTTGTTGGATTAGGGTCATTGGGCATTTGGCATGTTGTTGGTATGGAAATGGGTGTCTTGGTATGTGTTTTGGATAGATAGATTGATTTGATATTGGAATGGTATGTTTGGAGATTTTGGAATTTTGGTGTTGAATGTGGTCTAGAACCAAAGCATGATAATGGAATAGAAATTTGGTGAATTTGATGCTTTTATGTGATTCCTTGGGTGAAATTATGTGGGGATAGCTTTGGTTGAGGCTTTGGGATCATTGGAAACACTTGGGTAAGATCTGGAAGTACTGTTAGTTTTTCTGCGTTTTCTGGATTCTGATATGGCTCACTCAAGTAAAGCATGATACTTTCATTTTTCCCTCAGTGTTTCTGTTGTGCTTCCATGTTCAAAATCCAAAAGTGTTCTCACTTGCAAGTGTCGTGAGTTATCACTCGGGTAAGCCTCGTCCCACTCGAGTGAAGGTATATCTGACATTATGAACTCGCGTCTCAGGTTATCACTTGCGATACATTTTTTAAGAGTGTGCCTTAGCACTCGCGGGTGCTAAGATGTCACTCGAGTGGAAACATCCCTATTCGAGTATGATTCTTCTCTAAAAGTTTCTTGTGCTCTCTGGTGAGCACTTTCTGAACCTCACTTTGGGTTACTCAGGTAAGCATTAGGCTTCCACTCGAGTGATGTGGTTTATACTCTAGTGCAACAAGCATTTCTGGTTTTGTCATTCCTTTTTGCTCTCGGGTCAACACTTCCTGCAGCTCATTTCCTAGGACTCGGGTGAGTATTTGGCTATCACTCAAGTGTTGCTTCCTGTACCCGAGTGCAAGTCCATCATCACTCAAGTGAGGCCTTCTTCACTCGAGTGAAACAGTGAAATTATGTTCTTGTGCTTCTAAAAGGGGATATTTAGGATAGTTCTTCGAACCCTTTAGGGCTTTTGTTAGAGGCATTTGTAGCTTCTTAAAAAACATAACTAATAACCAATATAAGTGATTTGAAGTCATTTAAGTATTGGAATAGAAAGTAACTCTTCGTCACTAATTATCAATTATAGGATTTGATATTTGCCCTACTCGGGAGAGACTGATGCCAAAGCACGCCCGGAAGGACCAAAGTAGTGACTTCTCTCTCATGTTGTGTATGATGCATAGTATGCATGACTTACTATTGTGTTGTGAAAATCTTTGGCATGAGGCCATTGCGAACTTGTGTATATGTTTATCGGCTGTAGGGCATTACAGCGTGAACAGTCGTAGGGGTGATAGTAATCACACCAACCCCTTCCGTTGTAATTGCCGAGGCTGCGTTATAGAATCGTGGATTCCTGTTTGATTATCCTGCCAGTGTGGTTGTGTGTATGTAAAATATTTTATATGGATCCTGTAATATCCCTAATTTTGAGATTTGTGGCTAGAGAATGAGCCTACAATAAGTGGATTACTAATCCCCAGTTTAGCAGGAGACCAAATTTATTCTCTAATAATTCTTATATCTTTGGGATATTAAAGAAAGTAAAATTGTGAATTTTGGAGAAAAAAACCATGTTTTGGTGAAATTGCCTATGAGGTAGTGAGCTTGTCATGTCATTTTATATAATCAAATGATAATCCAAAATTATGAAATTTTCCAGAATTAAAGTAAACATCCTAAGCTTTAATTTGATAGGTCATATGACTCAATTAGAGCTATATACAAAAAGTTATGAATTTTTGAAGTCAGCACAGAAAAACTGTGAAATTTCTGGAACAGTATGCAAAGATTGAAATTCTGGGAATTTTGTGATTTCATCTAGCAAAAGTCTATATTTTTCCTTGAAACTAGACTCAATAAGGGTTCTATAAGCATTGTAATCACTCCAATTAGATTTTTCTAGAATTAGTTATGATTGTTCAAAATTGAGGCAGAAAATCTACCAGAATTTCCAATTAATCCTAAAATGAAGGAAATAACCTTGAAATTATGAGATACATGGAAAATTCAAATTGGCATGATGAAAGGACCTTCTTGGACATCTTTAGCATGGGCCAAGAAGAGAAAATATTATGTACATGTTATTTGGGCTTATAACATTATGTTATGTACATAAAGTGTGATTTTTTTTTAATTTTACTATAATGAATAATTAAAGTAAGACATAAAGTGTAACCCCTTGCCGTAATTATATCCAAAATACACGATTAAAATGAAATAGAGACCACTAATGATCAAATAAAAATTTCAAACCCATATACCAGACGGGATTTTCACAAATACTTTTTGAAATTCTAATAACCTGGTCTCACATTCACTTTCCGAATACAATTACTACACAAAGATAAATCACATTTATACAAATATCAGAGTATACAATAATATCATCCCGGCAACTCCCGGGTTCCATTTATTAACTCGAAGCCTTACAGGGCATATTCGCCCCTACAAGCCCTCATGTGGGGATTACACAAAGTCTTCTCAAATACACATCTCAAATACATATCCGAATACATACTCAAATATACATCCATATCATATATAATTATCCCAACATCTATGATAACCAACTACCAAACTCAAATACTCTAAGGAGTCTTCACCGTTCTTGAATGCCTGCACCATCCTCGCTCTTCCTTCCCTGTCTACAATGTTGATAGGGGAGGGTGAGATTCAAGAGAATCTCAGTAGGAAACAAATACCTATATGCATGTATGATATGTGTTTAACGCATGACATGCTTGCAATACATAACTCATGCTCACACAATGATATATCTGCGTGCTCAATGTTTCAACAACATGCTCATGGCCAAAGCAAAACTAGAAACAGAGCTACAATAATTCATACATGTTTCACATAATCAAGCAAAGCAATACATGCATTAATACACAAACACAAATATCAAAGCATGCAAGAGAGGTAAGTTCCCTACACTCTTTCTAAGTATGCTCCAGCCCCGCTTACTCACGATCAGAACGAATATCAAACCACGTTCAGGGAAAACATCAACCCTATAACCAAAGCAAGGACATAGGGTTATTTTATATTCCAAACTCTTACTTTCATATCACTTAAAGTTGGTTACCATTCATGACCTTTAGGTGGCTAAAATAAGCTCAACGAAAGCTTAAAGGATTGGGACGTACTAGGTTGGAAATCACCTTTCAACATCTCAAAATGCTGAAAATGGGGGTTGGCTGCAGCCAGAACACGCATAGAAGGTTTTTGGCTGCAGCCAAGAATTTCTGGCTGCGGCCAAAACGTGCACAGAAACTTTTGAGCTGCAGCCAGGATTTCCTGCTGCAGCCAAGGTAACTTAGGAAATTCATAACTAATTCCAAAAACATCAAAATAAGGTAATTCCAAAGCCAAATGAAAGATATTTAAGTCTCTTCATAGGAAAAATATGAGCCATTACTGGAAATCACCAAAAAAAATATAGAATTCCCCAAAATCCACTACTGCTCCAGAATCAAACCCAGTTTAGACCTCAAACTTTGGGCAAACATAAATGCAGTTCACAAAGCGAAATGATACAATTTATATGTCCATTTTGAAGCTTGGGATGTGAAATTTAGGACTGGAAAGTTTCAGAATTTTCTTACATCATTTGCCCATTCAAAACGGCAACACAAACAGACTGTCCAGAACAGAGTTTCAAAAGACAGAATTCCAGTTTTGCACAATTGGCTTCCAATGGTCTAATTTTCATATCAAACATCATTCTCACACAAAATTTCACAAGGAATCCATTGGAAATACCAAATCAATTAACTAAATTCACATTATATTGACATGTTTCACAATGAATTACAACATGTCACACAATATCACATTTCAACTCAACATTGCACAACTTTCCATCTCAAGTTCCCAAATCAATTCCAATGACCAAATACACAACAAAACACCATTTTCAACACAAAACACATGACAATTCATGCATTTCAAAATTCCACCAAAATCAGGGCAAAATTCACAATTCACAAAACTCATCCACAAATAACAAAACTTAGATCAAAAGGCTTCAAATACTCACCTCTTCCTCTTTCCCAAATCAATTCCTTGATTCTTCATATTTTCAATTTTCCTCAAGCTATCAAACACCACCAATCAAGAATCTAAAACCATAGAGATGAAGCTCTCATCACTATGAACAACATTATAGAAGAGTGTTTTAGCAATAGAGGACCATATAGAGCACTTACCATGAGCTTTCTCCTTTCTCTTTCCTTCCTTGCTTGGCGAAAATGGAGGATTTCGAGAGAGATGAAGATGATGAAGAGAGTGATCAGTTTTTGGGCCTCCAAAACTGACCTAAAGAGAGGGAGAGGAGAGAGGAAAGAGCTTTGACATGTTGACTCAATCCCATGGCTCAAAAGATGCCAAGTGTCAAGATCTTATCACACCTCTATGAGTTCACATAAGCTCAAACACATGGGATTCCACCCTTTGATCTATTGCATAAATCAATCTCAACCATTGATCTTTAAGTTACCAATGAGTTTCCTCTTCAGTAACCGATCCATTGGTCGGTAACTTTACCGTTTTGCCCCTGATTATGGTAATCTCTCTTGGATCACCACCAAACACTTCATATATTTTCATATCACCACATTATGCTCCATCCCTCTATTTAAGTCAATTTAGATGTTACTCAATAATTGAACTTAAATACAGGGTTTCGGTACTATACATAATACATACGAATCACATCCGAATCTCAAATCACATTGGATTCTCTAAAAGAGTTCATTTATCACTAATGACTTTTACTTTTGGAGTCATTAGCCCTTAATCACAATTTGGGATCTTTCTAAACCGGGGCTTAGCAATCCACCAATCTCAGCCTTATTCTCTAGCCTCAAGTCTCAAAATTTGGGGTATTACATAAAGTATTATAAAATCATTTTTCCATCTTCCTCCTTAGCTCATTTTTGTGGTGAACCAGTAGCCAAAAGAGAGAGAAAGTTTGAGAGCTTTTAGAGAGAGAAAGAGAAGAGAACTTGCAAGGTAGGTCGATTTCTTCGATGAATCCTTACCTAACGCATATAACTCCACTCATAAGCTATTCTTCTATGTTCTTCAAGGGTTGTGGAGCACAAATTTGGGTGTTCTAAGGCTAGGGTTTTCAGCCACCTTGAGGAAAAGCTAGTAGGAGCTTGAGGTAACTTCCAAATTTTTGTATATTGCTTATTCTGGTTGCTATGGGCAATTTAATCGGTGAAATTTCGCCAGATTGCCATTGGTTTTAAAGTTTCAAAATGATATGTCCTAGGGATTATGCTGCCCAAATTGGGTCTTAATGTTAGTTCTAACCTAATATAATGATTAATAAAGTGGTTAGGAGTAGAAAGGAACATGTTTAGGGAGCCGAAACCGAAAAACACCAATTCTTCCCAAAGTATACCAAGATTTCGGGCAGGGCTAGATATGAGGGTTAGAGTTGGATTTTCAATGATTTGATAGTTCCATTGAGTTCATGAGAGAAAATTAGGTGGGGTTACAATTGGTCACTTTTTCGGAAAAGACCGAAAAGCATAATTATGAAAATGCCCCTAAAACCGTTAAAGTGGGGCTGCCAAGGGTAATGTTATAATTTGACATTGAATTTGATAATTTTGAGTTCAGAAATGGATTCCTTGGGCAAAAATATGTCAAAATAGACCATGTCAAAATTTCAGGAAAAGTACAGCCGAACCGGGTCTCCGGGGGCATTTTTGTAAATTTTCATAATAGGCTCATATAACCCCAAGAAATACTATGGAAGTGTCTAAATTATATATTTGGAATTGTAGGACCAAGTTGTGAGCCCAGTGGTTGGCACATTTTACGAGGCACACTAAAATGTGGTCTTTGAGACAATACCTCCAACCCTTTAGGCATGTGTCTTGGCTTCTAGTAGCCACCTAAAGAGTCCAAGTGATAACTAACTTTAAGTGTTCTGAAGGTGAGAATTTGGAATAGAGAACAACCTGTCATCCTTGACTTTGGTTTATAGGGTTCAACATTTGTTCTAATCGCAAGCAACCTGTGACGGCGCACGTCAGGAAATAACAAGGTAGTGACTCTTCCCTTATACTATGTGTAAATGTGTTGTATGTGTGTATGTCATTGTTTTGTTATGGCAGATGGAGCAATGTGGAAGCTGTAAGGCTATATGTAAGCCGTAAGGCAATGTGGAAGCCAAAAGGCTAATTGTGAGCCGTAAGGCTATGTGTATGCACCACCACGCCAATAGTTCCTGAGTCACTAACAACGGTTCGGGTAAGGACTACGAGCCTTCCCAGCGGTAGGGGATGAGGGTGGGGTGTAATTTGTATTTGTACTGCTATGTGATGATTTACTTACATGCTATGTGATTATATATTGTATGAGTGATTTGTTATTACTGGGATTCTTTTGAATCTCATTCTTTCCATTGACTAACATTCTAGACAGGGCAAGTGGCTCCAAGGACAAGCGAACGACTAGGAGCGGTTAGGACTTTATAGATATGTTATTTTGGATTGTTGATTATCTCTTTTTTGAAAGGGATTACATTAAATTGTTTTTTAGATGTAAATATTATGTTTGGTTTTGATCATGTAATCCCCTAGTTGGAACTTATAACCCTTAGTTTATACATGTATGAAACCCGAGAGTTGCCGGGAATTTGGCTATGCACTCTGATATGTATGAATGTGATTTAACTATATAGGTAATTATATTTGATATTTGAACTTGAGACCAGGATAGGGATGAAGTTTTGAAAATATTTGTGAAAACTCTACCACAGGGTGTGAGTTTAAAATGAGTTTTAAATTATCCGACGGTCTCCAAACCATTTAATTACGCACTCTTGAATTATAATTACTGTTTTAAGGCAGGGGGTTACAGATCCCAGCTGTGGTGATATATATGATATGAACATGTTATGGTGCAATACAACGTGAGCACTTCAGCGTGAGCAAACGTAAGGGTGACGTACGTCATACCTGCCTTTGCCGCTGTAAGTGTCATTGTAGTTGCTCTGTGTGTGTGATGATTTGTTTTCATACTTTGTTGTTGTGCATACTATGAGTGATTTGATACAACGGGGATTCCTTAGAATCTCACTCTCTCAAGAACAAATTTTTAGACAAGGCTGAAGGATCTAAAAGAAAGTGGGGGATGAAAAGTGGATGAAGCTCTAGGCAAGGAGTTTTATTTTAGATAAGTTGGTTATCATACTTCTGTATTTTGGATAATTTTGTGTAATCCCCTGGATAAGGAAAAACTGATTATGGGCATGTATGCCTTGTAAAACCCTTAATTGATTAATAGAACTCGAGTGTGTTGGGAATTTACAATGTACCCTGATATTTATGAATGGAATCGTTTTGTACAAGCCATTTGTGATGTTTGAATTGTGGATATAAGACCATTGTGAAAAGGTTTAGAAATTTTTTTGAAAAACTTGATTTTGGAAAATTTACTTTCATTAAATCCCAAATCATCTTATAAGGGGAACATTCTAGATTTTATGTCTGGTTTGGATCTCTCAAGCAACCAATTGACAGGTGATATTCCTTTACAAATCCGATACTTGATCAACATTCATACATTAAATTTGTCAAACAACCATTTGTCAGGCCTATTCCCGAAACATTCTCAAATCTTAACAAGGTAGAAAGCTTAGATCTTTCATTCAATAAATTGTCGGGTCAAATTCCTTCACAATTGACACAGTTGTACTCATTGTCTGTCTTCTTTGTGGCTTATAATAACCTACCAGGGATGACACCTACAATGAAAAATAAATTTGCAACTTTTGAAGCAAGTAGTTATTTGTGGGACCCTTTTCTTTGTGGGTCACCTTTGCCACGGAATTGCTCACCCAAGGATAAACCAAGTTACAGAAATAAACAACCTTCTCATTCGGAAACACATTACTTTCAAGATGCCTTCTTATGGAGTTTTGCAGGATCAATTGGTGTCTCGTTTGCCACTGTCATAGTTGTCCTCCTTTATGTCAATAAGATCCTACTTATCCAAATACTAGCTATTTGCAGAAGAATTATCATTTGTATGGTACTCCCTCCGGTCCTAATTATAAGACAAAGTTGATTTTTTTAGAGAAATTAAGGAAGCCGATTAAATCATTTTAGAATATTTATATTTATATATTTTTTTAAATTAATTAATTTGACTAATAAACTGATATATAATCTAAAGATACTAAAAATATAAATACTCTAAAGTGATTTAATTGGCAACCTTAATTTCTCCAAAAAAAGTCGACTTTATCTTATAATTAGAACCGGAGGGAGTAGTAAGTAAGTGATCATGGGACTCGTGTGTTACGTTGTACTTTAAATTACAATAATGAAAGATTTTGGTTCTAGCTCAATATTTGATCTACATAATCTAAGTGTTGGCACAAAAAAAAAAAAAAGATCTACATAATCTAAGAAGTTTCATTTATGTTTTATCTCTTAACCCCAATTCATTCTTGAAGTGAAAATTCCCCAATTTAAGCAATTTAAAGTAGAAAAATTTTGGGAAAATTAAATCATTAAAAAAATCCCTATTTGAAAATTTAGATGTCCAAAAGGACTTGAATTGGATCCTATAAAGCACTAATGCTTTCTCTGCACAAAAACATATTAAGACCCTTTTAGACAATAAAACTGCTAAGCATAACATTTCTACCGATTTTCAAAAAAAAAAAAAAATTACGGGAGAAACCATAAAATACTTTTGTAAAAAGTGGCACTATTTATAAACTCGAAATTATATCATAAATTTTGTAAGATGCTTCAAAGAACCCACCTTTTGTTTTAATAATCAAAACGGATTTTGGTTTGATCACCCTAACTGCCTTACCGACCTTAACTGCTTTAATTGGATGCCCACAAATGAACTGGTACAGTTAAATTACAGTGTGTGTGTGTGTGTGTGTGTGTGTGTGTGTGTGTGTGTGTGTGTGTGTGGGAACAATTCGGAAGAGATCTCAAGCAAGACTAGAAAAGGAATATACAAATTGATTTATTTATTTATTTTGCCAACAGGAAAGAACAAATTGATTATAGTCATATACAAAGGAAAAATGTAATGTATCATTATTAATTTAGCTTATTCAATGCTACATTTTTCACAACTATTGTATATATTTAAGGGAAAATCACTCATAGGTCCTAAGCAAGCAAGATATTATCAAAAAGGTCTCTGGAGGTTGTAAAACACATTCAACAGGTTGTGAATACACGCTTTTAAGTTATAACTAAGGACCTTTCTGATAATATTTTATTTGCTTGGGACCTAAAAGTGATTTTCCCTATATTTAAACACTAAATGAAAAGAGATTTAAAAAAGCCAAATCTGAAAGGGAGAAACCAAAATAAATCCATTTGAAATATCAAAATCCGGAATCAGGTCTACACTTTCAACAAATTAGGGATTTATAAATATTGTAAATTTACCCCCAATGACTTTTGATATTTATTAACCCCTTTCCTCCCTCCTTAATCAGCCATCTTCTTTCTCTGTGATCCTTCTCTCTCTCTAATCATCAATTACCTCATACCATCATCCTCTTGCAATGCTACTTTTGCAAGACGTTATAATCCTATCAAACCTATACTCTTTTTTTTTATTGGGAAATTCGGCACTCTGATAACAATAAAATGTATTGAATGGTCCTAAGCTGAGTTTTTCTCTTCCCCAATTTTTCAGGGGTGGTATGTGATGGAATGGAAGGACGTTGAAACTCATATTTGTATTCTTTCATATGATAGGAGGTGCTGGATAATTGGAGAGATAGTGAGAAGGATAGGGAAAAAGGGGAATTAGGGATATATGATTTAGGAGAGAGGAAAGGGGTTAATAAATATTGAAGGGCATTGGGGTAAACTTTCAAGATTCATAAATTCCTAATTAATCGTCTTGGCCTGATTAAGAATTTGTTAAAAATATAGGTCTTAATATAGATTTTAGTATTTCATATAGATTTAATTGTGATTCTCCCAATCTGAAATGTGGTGGGGAGACTGAGAAATTTGACATGAGAAATGGCACTGTCGAAGACTTCTTTCTTTTTTTTGGCTGATTCAATCTAGGCAAATTCTACCATAAAGTTTTGGCAACTCAAAAAAAAAGAATGAGAGGATATTTTTTTATCCATATATAAGAAACAATTATACATTATCTTATCCACACAAAAATATTCAATTAAGAGTCTGTTTGGTGTGAGGGCTTTGGAGGGGAAGGGATGGGGGAGAGAATTTTTATAAGTTGAATTTTAAAATATTGAAGAAGTGGGGTAATAAAATTTTAATAAAGAGAATATATAAAATAAAAAGAGTAAAAAAATTTAATTAAAAATTTTTAAGCCCAATTCTCTAATTTTATTAAATTCAACTCAAAAAAATTTCCCTTCGTCCACTTTCCTTCAGACCAAACAAGCCTTAAAAGTCATGTGTGATGCTTGTAGGGGCTGCCGTATCTTCTCCAGCATGCTCATGCCATGTGTCACCCCTCCTATAGCGCCACATGTCTCCGCATCACCGTGCCACCTATTGCTACCACACATTGTGGTTTGTCGCAACACCAAAATTCGTGATAATGTTTCCTCGCCTTGTTTCAAACTTGCGCCCTCATACGTTCGCTCGGGTGCTTAACCCCTTAGTGTGTGTTTGGGTCCACGTTTTTTCTAATATAAGCCCGATTTCAACCCAAAAAAGCCCAAAACAAAACGTGATCCGATTGTGTGTGTTTGGTTCATCAGTTTGAAATTGTGATCCGATTTATATAAGATGCTTATTTTAAAAGTGGGCCGGTGGAGCTTATTTTAAGGTAAAAATCACGTTTTGACCTTTAGTAAATGCTGGCTCGGTTTTTTTTTTTTTATTTCTTTCTCTTTCTTCTCTTCTCTCTTCCTCCTTCGCTCATGGTCGCTGTTCTCATTCTTCACTGCCAGCGGCTTGTTCATTGATTAGCTTGTCCAGATCTTCCATCCGTCGGCGCCCAGCTAAACCCGTGGAAGCTGGATCGTTGCTCTGCTTGTGTTTCGATGGTGTTGTTGTGCGGTGCGGTCTGCGGTGTTTGGTGATCTGCGGGAAGGTGGTCCTCATCTTCAACTCAGACTGATTCTGTGAAGGCCGGCGGGAATCTTGTGCGTCGACAGTTTCGGTGAGCAGATCTGTCCTTGGTGAGCAGTTTCGGTGATCTTGTGCGTCGACACTATGACTTCTCTTCCGGGTTCGAAGGTTGTAGATCTACTGTCACTTGTCGCCGGCCGGACATTGTGCGTCAACACTCTGATCTCCTGTGTTTGTTGGTGCGTGTGAGGTCCGGTGGAGTCTTCTTGTGTGTGGTAAGGTTTGTTTCTCATTGTTTCTTCATATACTCTGTACGCCTGTCTCTGTTCGTGCCTCTGTCCGGTTGTTCATGAATTTTGGGCTGTAGTTTCCGAAATGATGTATGTCTCTACTTGTGTCTGTGTTGCTGCTTCTTAACTTAGAACTTGGGTTAGCTTTGAAGTTGGGTCTCAGTGGAACTTAACTCTGCATTGTCTTTGTTGTTGCGTAAATGCAGTTTCGATTCTCGGCAGGTTCTACAGTGTAGAGCTTCGATTCTATATGTATGTCTCTGCTAGTGTCTTTTGCATTATTTCTTCAGTTTAATCTGCTAGTGTCTCGGCAGGATTTACAAGTTAGGGTCTTTCGTAGTAAATTATTAGAATCAGGACAATATAAAAATTTTTAAGATGTTATCAAGGCTGACCCAAGAGCATATAAACTTTCCCTCCTGGCTAGTTTTAAGTAGCAAATAGTGGTTACTTGTTTAATATTATCATCATTTGTTAGTCAATTGGGTCAATTGTTATTACTCTTATATTGTCATAGTTGTTCATGATTAAACTTGTGATTGAGCCAACTGAGTATTGATGTTGTTGATCAATTGCTGTTATTTACTATGTTGTAGTCATTTATAAATAATCTTGTGGTCGAACCTACAAGTATTTGCGAAAATAGTGGTCACTTGTTTGCTATGTATGAACTTTCTGTTTTTTTTCTAAGCAGTAATGATGTTGTAATTGTTGATTAGTGTTTAATGAATCATTCAGTTCTATTGAAAAAGACAATATTCGCATTTTGTAATATGTCGTGTTTACCTTTGCATCTACTTGAATTTCATCAACATGTTTTAATGCTAGTGTCGCCGGATTAGTGGTGCGTGTAGTGGAATATAGGGTTTGTGTTGTTAATTTGGGGAATTTGTTGATAAATGCTATGTCAAACTTTTCCATAGAAAGATGAATGACAGAGCACTTTGGGATGATGCGTCCACGGAAATTTTTATGCACGCAATGGTTGAGCAAATACTAAAAAAAGAACTGCGAGGTCTGTCTTTTTTGAAAGATGGTTGGGACGCTATTGTCCTTACGTTCAATGAGAGGACTGGGAAAGCGTATGACAAAAAACAGTTAAAGAATAAGTTTGACATGTTGCGAAAGGACTTACAGACATGGGATTCGTTAACAAAAGAGACAGGTGTGGGTCGAGACCCTATAACTAGAAATGTCACTGCTGACGCCGAGTGGTGGCGGCGAAAATGTCAGGTTAGTAATGCCTACAAATAGTTATAACGTTGCATAATAGTAATTCACTTGCCTTAAGAAATTGTTACACCTCTATATGCAGGAGAGGTCGGCGTATAGAAAGTTTCACCGTTCAAGTCTCCGGAATGAAAGAGAATTGAGGCTTATATTCAAGGATGTCGTGGCAACAGGCGAGTATGAACAGAATCCAGCTTACACAGGGACACAGGCAGAGGATGTAGAGGAAGAAGATGTGTACCGACCTACTATGGACGAGGAGGAAGGTTCAGGGGACAGCGAGGACGAGAATTTTGGAGTTAACCCAGTAGTTAGCACAGGAGTGACAGATGAGCTAGCGAGCGTTGGGTTATCAAGTCAAACCCCTCCCTCTGATCCAGGTGCATCCTCTGTTCGTACTAATTCGGGAAGTCAGGGAAAGCGGAAGCGCTTTGATCCCTCCGGGAAGAAAAAGAAACAGAAGATGCCAGCCTCAAAGCAAATTGCGGATGCGGTCAGTGTCATAGCAGAAGCATCAAAGAATAGAGCTGCAACCATCAGTGACATTCAAGCAAGGAGTGTTGATGCTGCTCTTGCAGACCTGTTTGAGCTGGAAGAAGTGCAAGCAGATGAGGAATTTCAAATCCGATGTATCAAGCTGCTTATGGACAAGACTAGTCGGCACACGTTTTGCTCACTTGTTAAGCGGAAAAAGGATTCCGTGATTGCGTGGCTGCGTTATATGGTTGCGACCCTTGATTGAGTCGCTACGAATTATGTTCTTGACTATTACGACCCTAATATGAACTTTATGACAAAATAGTTTAGTGTTTATTGTATGCATGCTTGTTCTTTTGGGATATGTGTTTACTAACAATGCAAATTTCATATATATATTATGTATGTTTTAATCCACGTTTCTTTTATGTTATATATTATGTATGTTTTAATTCAACTAAATTACCTTTATGTTATATACGTTTGAATCCAATGCATAGGTGACATCTATAATGGCAAATTGGATGGAGGAAGAAGACGATGACTCTCGGATACTAGCTCTTATCGATGAAGAGCTAACCGAGTATGAACAATTGACTGCGTTGGTGTGTCAATATTGGATTCCGTTCACGTGCAAAGAACCTCGTAAAACAAGTAAAAGATCCGGTCATTTTTTTGTCCAAGAAATATTGGCAGAGCATGAAACACAATGTCATGACATGTTTAGATTTGAAAAACATGTCTTTTACCGGCTGTGCGGTAAATTGGTTGAACATGGGTTACGAGATTCTAGGAATGTCGGAGTGGAAGAGATGGTAGCGATGTTTTTGCTCACGGTTGGCCACGGTGTCGGGAACAGGATAGTCCAAGAGTTGTTTCAGCATTCAGGGGAAACTGTCAGTCGGCTATTGCACATGGTGCTACAGGCTTGTTTTAGCCTAGCTCGAGAAAATATCAAACCCTCAGATCCCGAATTCAAAGGATGCCACCCAAAAATACTCGAAGATCCTCGCTATTATCCCTACTTTAAAGATGTCATTGGAGCAATAGATGGAACTCACATCAAGTGTGTCATCACTGGTCCCAACCGAGAAAGATATATCGGGAGAAAAGGATATACAACACAGAATGTAATGGCTGTATGCGATTGGGATATGTGTTTTACGTTCGTGTTGGCGGGTTGGGAAGGTTCTGCACATGACGCTCGTATGTTTGAAGCTGCTGTCTCAAATCCAGCTCAGAATTTCCCTCATCCACCTGCAGGTATATTTTCGTCCCATTCAGTTTAATTACTTTCAGTGCGCGTTTTGCTTAATCTCACACCTTCAAAATGATTTGAGACATTTATTAGGCAAATACTACTTGGTCGACGCTGGCTATCCCACATCAGTTGGATATCTTGGTCCCTACAGATGTCAGCATTATCACCTGCCTGAATTTCAGCGTCGACCTGGTTTTGCAAATGCTCAAGAGACCTTCAATTACTATCATTCGAGTTTGAGGTCAACTATTGAAAGGACTTTTGGCGTGTGGAAGAATAGATTCGAATTATTGCAAAAAATGCGCAAATACAGCTACCAAACGCAAGTCCGCTTGGTTGTGGCAACTATGGCCATTCATAACTTTATTAGGAGAAATTCTCAGAGTGATGTTAATTTTGACGCAGCAGAAACTGGCGATGTATTTCAGGAAGATGATAATACTGTAGACGATGTGGCTTCCTCGTCCAATGTTGCTGCGACACCTTCAACCAGAATGAATCACGTTCGTGACAGGATTAGAGATCAACATGTACGGAATTTATGATCCCAATTAGTTATGTATTATTTTAATCGCATTCGATTTGGGAATTATTTGCTCTGGTGGCATACTAGACTGAAAGACAATGTGTTTATGCTGTTATAATTTCTGAAATTCCATTCTTAGTTTGGGCTTCATCTCGGGAGTCACAAGTTTGCATTTTCAGATATCTTCCTGGGCCAAATGATATGTTACTGTTGGATACGCATATATGATCTATCTAAAATTTGAAGAATATAATATAAATACCCTTCAAGTTTTTACTTTTAAAAACGCACTTATTCAATCGCTAATCCACACACATTTTCACTTATGAAAAATCACTTATTGAACCGCTCATCCAAACATAAATCACATTACAAATATTGACTTATTTATTAAGTCATTTTTAATAAGCCCAAATTATATAAGTCATTTTTCCTACCGCTATCCCAAACACACCCTTAACCTACAATGAATTTGGTTTCGCTGGTTCTAAAAGGTACTATCTAGATCTCTTCCAAAGATAAATGGAGAAAACATACATATATTTTCTTTATTTAGAGGCATATATGAATTTTCTGAAAGTTATTACATTCTATACCATATATTTTTGGTTCTACTATTTTTACTGTATCCATTAAATTTTTATAATAATTATATATATTTAATTTCAATAATATAGAATGTTCAATAAGATACATTAAATAAAAAATGTAAATTTAAACACCAACAAAATATACTAATAAAATGCAGAGATTGACTATCAAAAGATGAGTGTAAATCATGGTTTGCAAACCCGGACCGGACCGGCCGGTTCGGACCAGAAACCGCCGAACCGGCCGGAAAACCGGTCCGGTTTGTCACTGAACCGGTCAGACCGGGTCAACCCGCTAACCCGGTCTAACCCGGCTGGGTTAGAGAGTCAACCCGGGTTACTTTTTTTTGTTTTTTTTTTCTGAATGCTGAACCAATCAACTTTTTTTTTGTAAAAAAAAAAAACTTGAATGGCTAAATTGAGGTATTCGCTTTCTCAATTCAATTCTCAATTTCTCACTTCTCACTCTCAGAATTTAAAATAGGTTGTTGCTTTCTTTCATAGTTTCCAGATATTCAGAATTTAAAATCTGTGTCTTGGTTTTTCTTTGACAAATCTGACAAATTTTTGTTGTTTCTCTTACTATAATACAGTAGTTGATTAATAGATATCCTTAGTTTTACTTTCTGTCATTGTCATTTGGTCAGGATTCTTGCTGCAAGTATTGCTCTATTGGTTGAAATTATTTTTTATTTTTTTATACCTCACCGGTCTAAGCCCGGTTTGACTCCGGTCTGACCCACTGACCCTTGACCCAATACCCTGACCGGTTCAGTGACCGGTCCGAGTTTCAGAACCTTGGTGTAAATATAAGAAATTCATGTATTAACTAAGGATCAAGGATTCATATTATCTTTTTTTCTTGGGCTTAAATACCATAACTGAGGTAGGCTGACTATAAGAAAATATAGACAGAATAGACCAGATGTCAACCAATAATATTAAACACTTATATTTAATTAAATGAAAATTAAAAAAACTAATATTAACAAATAATATTTTTTTACATATATAATATTAAAAACTAATATTAAATTCAATGAAAATTTAAAAAACTTTTATATATTTATTATAATTTAATTTCAAATTAAAAAAATTTTAAATCTTAAATAAATTTTTTATAAATATATTTTTCTCTCATTTGTTAAAGGAAAAATTCCAATTAAATCCAGTTGAAAAAGTAAAATTTAAATTAAGACATACACTTTTAATAAATTCTTAATCAGGCAAAGAATTCTAATTAGAGATTTTTGAATATTATTGAAAGAAAAATTAAAATGCCATCTATAGTTAAAAAGGGAAATTGACGTTGAGCTTTTATTGCAACTAAATCCTATCTTCTTCTTCTTTTCAGAATCCTTTAAGTCCAGATGATTTTAAAAATCACAGCACGTGATCAAGGATTGAAAATGAATCTTCTCTTTGTACGTCCCATGAAAATCTCATATTGCATCTTCAACCTTCTGGCTTTTCCCCGCTGATTTTAACGGAATGATCTCAGAGAAGCATGCAAGTGATTGATGTTTAAATGGGAGGTATTAAGAGAAAATTCATTTTTAATCGCTTGATGATGAGGCGTAGCTCGAGTTTTTGGATCATTTGTACTGACAGGGTTAAGAAAAAAATACCGAAAAGGATTTGGTTCCAATCAAAGCCGTTTTCTTTTTAAATAGTAAAGGATATTTTAGTCTTTTAACAACGTTTAAAAATCCTTAATTACACCTTTTGGATTAATTAGAAATTTGTTGAAAATGTAGGCTTCAATTTGGATTTTTTCATTTCAACACGATTTATTTAGGATTTTCCCTCTTTGAAATTGAATTTTATCTTTAATTACATTAATTTATATATATAATATATATACACATTTCAGAAAATTAATTATTTTTATATGTCACTATCATATATTAATATCATCAATTAATCAATATATTATATAAATTTTAAATTACAAGTATTGCGTGTTTATTTTTCAAACATGTATCAAATAAAAAATAATGTCTAGTTTATAAAAATGTCCCTATAAATTATGGAAATTATTTTTGGGCCATAAATTATATATATTTTTATTTGAAATTTGTATAATTGTGTTTTTTTTTGTCAAAGAATAAATTACAACAAAAGCCACGGCCCATTGCTTTAACTTTTTTTGCCCATTGCTTTAACTTTTTTTCCCTCCTTTTCCACCTCAGCTAAGGTCAGCTCCTGATAATTTACTAATTCGAGACGAATTAACCAATTCCATGTTTTAGCAAAATCAACATTATTTCTTCTAAGCTAATATATCTTTTATGACACCAATACATATGTTCTCAATTAATTAATAACTAAAATATATGTATTATATTACATTATTTTTAATTACATTAATTAATAACTAAAATAGGAGTGTATTATATTATATAATTTCATTTTATTTTATATATAATATATCATTATAAAATTACATGTATTATAACATAATTTAATCAATAATAATGGAGAAATAATTTTTATACATTTATATGGATATTAATATCATACCTTTTATTTATAAAGATATTATTTTTAAAATTAATAAATTTTTAAATTTTCCGACGAAATTAACCATGTAATGTTTCCATGACAAATTGCCAGGAAAACTTCCATAGAAAAAAAACATTCATGGAATTTGTTACGAAAAAATTTTGAGTGGCAAGTTTTACTACGGAAAAAATTTTGTTGGAAATTTTTCCAACGGAAATTTGTTCCATGGAAAATTCTATAAGAAATCGAGTATTTTTTTTTTTTTGTAGCGTTATGTGTCTATTAAAAATTTCCTTTTTATTCTCATTAAAGGGTCTATTTGGACAAATAAAATATGTAATGTAACCATCTCGTCTTGTACCAGTTTGTTATGAACTTTTATTTGAAAAGAAAAAAAAAATCAAATCTCTCTTTTGACACCTAAACATTTCATATTTACATTTTTTGCACATATTTATAGGATTAATCTTAGTATCTCACTAATAAGCTTAGGTAATATAGTTATTGAGAAGTATTGGTGTACGCCATAATTCATAATGAAAACAAAAATAATACGTACTCCTCTCTAAATATTCATGGTGGGGGAGAGAAGATTTTTTTTTTTTTATCCTCTTTATAAGTCACTTCATTAAAGTTTGGGGGAATTACAATAAGGTTTCAATGAAAATATTTAATTACACAAAATTTAATAATTGTTGATCAGCATGTAATGACAAGTGTCAATGTAAGAAATGACAAAAGATTTATATTCCCCACTTATTATTAGGGACTTCTTCATATTTAAGTCGCTTTCTTGGGAACTTATTATAGTTGCCCCTTAAAGTTTTCATATGAATATACAATTTTACTTTTTATTTATTATAGTGTAGGCTTTCTTCTCATGAAGTATTATGTATATTAAATATGGGTAAAGTTGAAAAAATTGTTAAATTTTATGGCATGTATAATAAGGTTTAAAGATTTTCTTTGTTCCAATCAAGGCTATTTATGAACATTCTATTTTGTCCAAGCCCCACTCAAAGATAATAAAAAAAAGAAAAAATCATCCTTAATAATTGCATATCTAAATTAATCAGCAAATGACATTGGTGATGATTGAACTATAATTGAAATTTGAAAAATGATCATCATTAATGGTGATTGTCTTGCAATTGAGATGTGTATTAAATGGCAACAAATTTTAAAATAATTCATCTCATTGTTGGTGATTGATATATAGATTAGGAAATTTAGCATGGAGTCATTATGGAGGGGGGAAAATAGAAATTAAAAAATATAAAAAAAATCTCTCATTTATGTTGATAAGTTTAAATTTGGAGATTACTTGTAAAAATATATAAAAATTAAAATTAAAAAAAAATATCTCATTAATGGTGATTGGGTCAAGTTATAAGATTTTATTAACAGGAAATATCAAAAAAAATTGAAAAAAACTTTTAAAAAAAAGATGCATTTATATGGAAAACCCTACTTTCAAACTATAAATTGAAGATCAAGGGTTGAAGTAGGACAAGGATTTCTTGGGAGAAAAAAGAGCTCAAAGAAAAAGGATCTAGAAGTTGAAGTATACTTAAGAGTTTATGCATTACTTTGGTTTTTTTAATATTCTGTTGACAAGCAAAAGTTTGACAGTTCCTTTGAGTTTCCAATAATTATACAACTTCTTTCTTTGATCATTGGTCGTTGCTTCACTCTTACCCTCTCTTTTTTTCCCCTTCTATTGCGCATGGGTCGAATATGGATGGACATTTAAGGTGAAAGACAAATGGAATTGCAAGGAAGATAAATCACTTTGGTTGCTGCATAAAAGCCCAAACATATAGAAGGAGGTTTCAAGTTCCCCTTCTCAACTAATTAATTGTTTCATAAATATGTTTGTTGATTATTCTAACATTTGCATGGATTTGATTCAGCTCTATTTATTATACATTTTTATTGTTGGAGCTAAATGTCATGTGCGATTTTTAGAGTATATCACATGTATACCAATTAGGTTACACAGAGTTCTTTCTCAAAAAAATGTATTTTGACCCCTTTTTATGAATGAAAAAAATTCTCTTTTTATAAAAAAACAAGTAAAATCAATTTCAGATTATTTTTATGCCGTGTGAGGTTTTTGGAACCTCTATAGGCATAATAAAAAAGCTGTTTTTTAAAAAAAATAAAAAACACAAACCAACAAAAAAAATTCTCAAATAAAATAAAGGAACCTTTTCTTAAAAGACACTAACCCATTGACATACATTTCTACCGAACTACGTGGGTTTTGATTCCTCTGTATAGTATGTAGGCTCTAAGCCCTGTTCGTAGGTCAAGTCCAACTTCCCTTATTTTTCTTTTGTATATAAACAATATTTTTTCTTAGTTTCATTTTATTTATTTTTGTAACTATGTTTTTTCTGGTAACTATGATATTTTTAAAAGGACGTACTCACTTTTGAATAATTGACTTAGGGTAACAGTTTTTATGAACGGGTATTGTGGGGTGCTCAATACATTCCCCGCGCATAATCGACTCTCGAACCATATCTAATTTTTGTAGACCATATTTTTAAAAAATTAAAAATGTTTTCAAAATTATCCTGGTTTTAAAATTTTGGTGGCGGCTCCATATTTTTTAAATTTGGGGTGCTACACCGTGGTGACACTCCACTGGGGATGGTTTAGAGTCAAGCCCATTCAAGTCAATTATTTTAAAATAATATGGCCCAAAATTTTATTTTAATTACCTGTTTCTTAGTTACTTGAATATTTATTTTTATTTATTTTCTTAATTAATTATTTTTTCATTTGTTTTGTTTATTTGTTTGTTGTCCCCTCTATCAAGTGATTTGCTTTGCAAATGAGGGTTGGGTAGAATCTAAGCCCATAGGTTAGTATGCTCTCCTTAAACACTGAACAATCACACAATTTCTCATCACATACATATTATCAAAACTTGAAGGAAGTGAAGTTCTTTTGAACCCATGTCCATGACCCTTATCAAAACTTGAAGTACATGTCAACACCTATATGACATACATACTAATCAATTTGAAACACATTCCAACTGCTTTAGATTTTAGAGCTCACAATGCATCATCACAACATTCATAGTCATTGAAATTCATTTGATATGGGCTCTGGATATGATTTATAAAACCCTTAGCCGTGTATTGGGAAAAAGATCTTTCTTTATTACAACTTAGAGAACTTCAAGTAATATAGTCATACTTGCTTTACTTATTGGTATTACTTGTGGGAATTTTATAAAACTCCTTGAGCCTAAGATGAGAGTGATATGGATGTTCCTACTATTTTTAGACCAATTTCCCTTGTAGGACTTGTATGTATGAACCCTAGGATTGGATAGATTGGTGTGTGAAAAAAATTAGAGACAATCATAGACAAGTGAGGCTTTCATTCCCCGGTGAGTGGCCCTGTATGGGTAATGAACTATTGATGTATGTGATTTTGAGGATGAGGCTTATGAATATATGTACTATTTATATGATGCACTAAGATTGTTTTTATTACTTATATACTGTTAATTGATTAGATATACATGTATGCCTATACCTATATATGTTGAATCAATAGTATTGATTAGAATGAGAATATGTAATAATCCCTTGAGAACATTATGATGAATATGGTAGAGATAGAGATTGAGGTGTGTTATATAAAAACTCAATACCACGTGGCACACCACTAAATTTGATTATTGTGCACCTTTAGCTGGCATTGATTGTAGGGCAATACCCCCTGATAAGGCACCCATGGGCTATCCAGGGAGTATCCCTAAGGCTCGGGTAGTATTTCCAAGGCCAATAACCTACTAAAGGAACCCATGGTCCCTTTTATGCTCTGTAGTACTTTAGCCAATCTACATCGTACTTGTAGAGAAATAAGGAGGATATCAAGATGGTTAAAGGTTAATGAAGATACAAAATGATACATACATTATAATATTTTGTGATGTAAGATGTTGTGATGTGTTTAATCATTCTCTGAGGAATCTAAATTGATACTTCCTATTCTTGATTTATATATATGCTTTCTACATTTGCTTGTTGGCCTTACCTAGCACCCTACCGGTAGTGCCAGTAGGTAAGGTGGGTAGTGATCATGTTATTGAGAAAATGGTCTCATCATGTTACTCTCACTTTTTTTCAAGAAAAAGCTCTAGTGGACTCACGACTAGGAAGACACCAGATGCTTTAGGCTACTGTGACAAGTAGCCTATGGTTCATGTTTATTTACTTTTATGGCCACTTAGGAATTCTATTTAATTTATGGTGTATCATGCTTACTTTTGAACATGTAGTTAAGTTTCTTTAATGAGGGTCGGAGGCCTAGGACTCATTCATGAAATTTTATGAGTTGTTATTCAAGACTTCATAGTAAACTACTGAAGGCATAAGTAATTATTTTCTTTATTTGAGATTTTGATTTGTAGCAGTTAATTGTAAGTTATGATAAACCTCTACTTATGATAATTAATCTTGATATTCTGTGGGCTTAAGGTCAGAGCGAAGCCTCTCTTGAGATAATATTGTTGCAGGAACATGGTTGATTTTGATATATACCATCATATGAATGAAATATTTTGATTAACCATGTTGGATGCTATGAGTTTATGTCTTTTCTATCATGTTTAATTCTTAAAAAGAGTGTCGTCGCCCGTTTTATAACCTTGATAGTCGCTTAAGATATTGGGCCTAGAAGCTTGAAAATAAGTCTAAATCAAGTGTACTACTAAGCCCAGTTTAGTAAGAGTCCCAAGAACATTCGAAAGATAAAATGATTTCAGGGGCTATATGATTCAGCCCCTTAGGGTAAAGAATAGTTCTATAGATTACATGAGGGCTCAGTGTGTATAATTAATCAAATAAAATATGCCGGTGTATGAGTACTTTGGCTTGCTTTCAATGAGTTTAAGATGAACAATTGTGTAGGATAAAGTTGAGAAAGTAACTTTGGAAGCATTAGAATTAGAAATGGAATTTTCACAAAAGACCCTAAGTTTTGGCCTTAATGAGTTCTTAGGGAAGGAGTTGGTTTTTTGTTAAGTTTGAGATTAGAAATGAATTCTACATACAAAAATTGTATAGGAATAGCTTGTTGGAATGATTTTAGACATATTAGAGTGAAAATCCAATCATTGGAACTAAAGATTATGTAAGGGAACAAGTCATGTGTGACGGCTTGCTTTCATAGCTCTAATGAGTTAAACATATGATGTGATTGTGTATCTAGGGCCATGAGATATCAAGGAACAGGAAATAGAAGGTTTTTCAAGTAACTTCAATGGTTGGAAGAAAAGGAAACCAGAGGAGGACACAAATACAAAAAGGTAATGAACTTACATTACAAAAAAAGGTATTTTGTAGCGGTGACATTGTAGCGGTTATAATTACCCGCTATAAATATTAACATTTGTAGCGGTTTTAACCTAAACCACTACAAATTTATAGCGGCAAGCTACGCGCCAAGTGGCGCGACAGATTGGCTACGTTTTATAGCGGTTACCTAGGGAAAACCGCTACAATTATGGCGCGAATTTCCTGCCAAAAATTGTATCGGTTTAATTGTAACGGTTAATAAATAATAACCGCTATAGTTTTCACGCCACATTGTGCGACCAAGATGCGCCAATAGTGTAGCAGTTATTTGTAGCGGTTTGATTGGTTTGACCAATCAAACCGCTACAAAATTCCAAACGTCGCATATGTTGTAGTGATTATTAGGTTGTAACCGCTATAGAATTTCAAAGGTCCCCAAATTTGTAGTGGTTCTATACCTTAACCGCTACAAAACTTCAAAGGTTTTATTACTTTGTAGCGGTTATCTTAGAACCGCTACAAAGTTTAGCCGCCCCTAGTGATTTGTAGCGGTTTATGTAGTAGTTATTGAAATAACCGCTATAAATGTTCTGCCTATTTAAACTCCCCTCCCTCCTTCATTTCTCCGTTTGCTCATTTTGTTTCCTAAAGTTTCTGAGTGTTTTCTTTAGATTTGAGCATTCAGACGTCTGTGAAAGAGTTTTTGCTACAGTATTTCTTGGTATTTGTACTTGAGGTAAGGATATAAGACATATTTTATTTGTATTTGTATTATATTTTTACATAATAATGTGACTAAAATTTTTTTTTTTGAATTTTTACAGTTGATATGGCTTCAAGAGAGGATAGGGGGAAGGCACCTGAGGTCCCCAGACCGATTTTGCTGGGTGGCAACAACATAGCAGGGGGCAGAGGGAAGGGGCAGCACAGAGGGAGGGTGACTGCGGCATTTCAGCCCATCCCCCCACAGGAGTCGGCCCTACCACAGGCACCGCAGACGATCCCACAGGAGACGACCGCACCAGAGGTGCCTGAGTTTGGGGGGGCATATGTCAGCATCAAGGACTACGATGAGGAGGACTTCGAGATCCCGATTGGACTCAGGGAGATGGAGTAGTTCCTCCATGAGGAGGAGGCTCGGGAGCAGAACAACCCACGAGGGTCGTCTTCGCGGTCCACTGGGTTTGAGGTGCAGGTCCAAGGTAAATAATTTTTTTATTTAATAAATTATTTATTTAAATTTGAAATTTTAAATTTGAATTACAATTTATCTAACATAGGGTAAATTGTGCAGATGAGCAGGGGAACGTGTCGACGAGGAGGCTGGACGTGGTCGGTATGAACAACATGGATTTGATACTGCGAGTTATAGTGCCATGGAATGAGGGCACGGACCAGCCCATCGAATATGGGGGTCACCTATTCAACCGCTTCCTGAACGACCTGGGCTCGAATTGGATGTGGTTCCCCCTGCACTTTAGGATGTGAAGGCACATTCCGAAAGGGCCGAAAGACCTGGCTTGGGAGGAGGTAGTTCAGGTAATTAATAGTATTTAATTAATATTTTTTTGTAATTAATTATATTTAATTAATATTTTTTAATAGGATTTTTGTAATTATTGATATTTAAATAATTTTTTTACAGCTGCGATTTGCCGTCCGGGCCAACCGGAAGAGGTATACCCTCGTGAAGATGGGTGACGGCTGGAGGAACAGGAGGAACCATCTCTTCCACAGGGTGGATAAGGATGAGTCGATGCCTCTGGAGCAGCTGATCGAGAGCGTCCCGGACGACGTGCCGCTGAACGACTGGGCGAGTTTCGTCCAGTTCAGGAGGAGCGCTGAGGGGCAGGTAATGTATTTATTAGATTATTTATATATAATTTTGTAATTGTTAATTATTAAATTATAATTTAAATGTAATTAATTTTAAATATTTTATATTGTTTTAATACATTTAATATTGTTTTTTTTCAGGCGCTTTCTCAGAGGAACACCAGGATCCGTGGGCAGCAGACGATCTACCACACAGCAGGATCGAAGACCTTTGCTGTCACCTACAGCATGCTGGTAACTTTTCAAAATATCACTGACTTTTAGCTGGTTATTTCATAATAGTAATTGAATTATGTAATTGTTTTAGGAGAGGAAGGCACAGCAGGAGAACCATCAGACGAACTATGGGGAGTTGTACGCGATCACACACAGATTCCATGACAGGACTGCAGTGGCTCAGCAGCAGCAGTAGATGCAGCAGTTGTAGCTAAAGCAAATGCGGCAGATGCAAGAGCATGCTGATTTGATCTACGTTCAGCAGACGCAGTGGTGTGATATCACGAACAGTATGCTCGAGCGCGGATGGAGTCGCCTGTTTCCGGACGAGTAGTATCCACAGGTTCCACCTGTCCCTTGGTTTGTCGTGCAACCTCCTCCTCCTGCTGATGATGATGGTGCGGTTCACTCTGCCCAGCGACCCGATCCAGCAACACCTGATAGAGCCCCACCTGAGGGAGCACCAGATGATCAGCCCCCATCTACTTAGTTTAAGACATCTTTTTTTATTTGTTGTTGAAACATTTTTAAATAAATATATATAATTTTTTATTTCAGAACTTAAATTCTTATTGTGTTTACCTTAATTATATTTATATTCTTAGACCGCGTTGTTAAATTTGTGAATTAATTGTAACAATATTATTTATATTTCTAAACCTTAAAAAAATAAATTATATATATATATATATATATATTTGCAGCGGTTTTACAATAAATAACCGCTACAAATAAACTTTTGTTATATTTGTAACGGTTTTCTTGGCGAAACCGCTACAAACATAAATATAATTTATTTTTATCATATTTATAAATAACGTTCCATATTTGTAGCGGTTTAACAGTAAAAACCGCTACAAATACTCAACATTTGAATTTTGAAATTTGCTGCCTTTGTGCAAATTTGTAGCAGTTATGTATGTATAACCGCTACAAATTTAAAACTAATTTTTCCATTTGATTTCCAACGGCTTTAATATTAGTAGCGATTTGATACATATAACCGCTACAAAAACTCAACTTTTAAATTTTGAATTTCCCACCACTTTGTGCAAAATTCCAACGGCTTGAACATTAGTAGTGGTTTTATACATATAACCGCTACAAATTTGTAGTACTGTAGCGGTTATTGTGGCGGTTTTTCAATCGCTACAAAATTTTAAACGTTGAAATTTTAGAATATAAGGTTCCAAGCATTCATCATTCTCTATTAACCCATCTTCTTTTCTATACTTTCTTCTCTCTCACTAGTAGCTATGGATAAGTCATGGATCAGGTTGACGTGCAATTCTCCAGAATATTTGTACGAATTAAAAAATTTATTGGATTTTGCATTCACTCATGCCAGCTATAACGGCAAGATCGTCTGTCCGTGTTGGAGATGCAAGTTCAAGAAGTGGCATACATGAAATGTTGTGAAGGAACATTTGCTTTTGAAGCCTTTCCCTGAGGACTATACATTTTGGGCAGTTCATGGTGAGAAGCCCGGCATTAGATATGATGATGCTCTTCCTTGAAGTTCTCAAGTAGGCGTTCAACTATATGAAGATGATCCTGTGAATGATGATGTGCGTGATGCATTTAGATTTCAAGGCGACAACTTCAACGAAGAAGTGCACGGTTCTGAGTCGGTGTTTATGAGGAATAAAGCAGCTCGGGATATTTTCAGCTTGATGGATGAAGCAGATCATCCTTTATATCAAGGTTGTTGAAAATATTCTAAATTATCTTTCTTGATCAAATTGTATCATATCAAGTGCTTGTGTGGAATCACAGATAAGGGAATGTCGATATTGCTCAAATTATTACAAGATGCATTCCTCGATGCTAAGATTTCCACAACATTCTACGAGGCCAAGAAGATTATCAACAGGTTGGGGTTGAACTATCAAAAGATTGATGCATGCCCCAACGATTGTATGATGTATTGGGGAGACGATTCCAGCAGGGAGACTTGTAAGAGATGTCACACATCGAGGTACAAGACAATTCAGAAGGGGAAAAATCAGAAGAAGAAATCTGCAAAGATTCTTAGGTACTTCCCTTTGAAACCACACCTACAAAGATTATTTATGTCGTCTAAAACTGCGGTGCACATGAGGTGGCATGCCGTTGATAAGAATGAAGACGATAAATTAAGACATCCCCAGGATGCAGACACTTGGAAAATGTTTGACAACTACTTTCCAGATTTCACGACTGACCCCAGAAATGTTCGACTTGCGTTGGCGACCGACGGTTTCAATCCTTTCTGGAATCTTAACACAACTTACAATATTTGGGCGGTAGTCTTAGTTCCCTACAACTTATACCCCTATATGTGTATGAAACAAAGCTCGTTCATTATGTCTATGATCACTCCAAGTAAAAAGGTATCGGACAATGACATCGATGTATATCTCCAACCGCTTATTGCCAAATTGCTTGACCTGTGGAATGTCGGCATGGAGACGTACAACACTTATGGCAAGACTTTGTTCAACTTGCGTGCAGCTTTGATGTGGACAATTAGTGACTTTCCTGGCCTTGGCACATTATCTGGTTGGAATATGCATACTGGGTCGGCGTGTCCAGCTTGCAATTTTGACTCTGACGCAGTGTGCCTTCCCCACAGCCAAAAGTGGTGCTTTATGGGGCATTGGAGGTTTGTCAATGGAACGCATAAGTTCAGATCGCAACGGAATCTCTTCAATAGAAAACCAAAAAAAAAGAGGACCACCTCAGACTTTGTTTGGTACAAATATCTTACAGCAGCTTGAGAATGTTGACTTCGAGTTTGGAAAAAGAAACGATTCAGCATAAACTCGCCAAAAGACGCGCAGGACTTTAGCGTCGTAGCAGTGGAAGAAGATAAGTATTTTATTCACTCTTCCATATTGGAGATCGAATTTACTTCGCCACGGTCTTGATGTCATGCACATTGAAAAGAATGTTTGCGACAATGTGCTGTATACGTTGCTTAATGAGCCCGGCAAGACAAAAGATCACCTTCAAGCGAGGAAAGCTGTACGCGACATGGTTGTTCATGGAGACGCTTGGTCAGATGAGCATGGCAAATTTCAGCCGGTAAAGTTTACCCTTACAAAACTGAACAAGGAAGTCTTCCTCATAACGTTGAAGAAATTAAAAGTTCTTAATGGGTATTCAAGCAACATTTCTCGATGTGTGGACTTGCAGGCTCGAAAGTTTGCTGGCCTGAAGAGTCATGACTCACATGTTCTTATGCAGCAGTTACTCCCTCTGGCTATGAAGAATTCACTTCCTCCCGATGTTTCCATCGTTTTGGTGGAACTTTGTTCTTTCTTTCGGAAGTTGTGTTCTAAGGTTTTGATAGTTGAAGAGCTCAATCAGCTGCAATCCAAAATCATTCTTACGCTTTGTCATTTGGAGATGATCTTTCCTCCATCCTTTTTTACTGTGATGGTTCATCTTACAGTCCACCTCGTTCATGAAATAAAGCTCACTGGACCAGTACAATATTGATGGATGTATCCGATTGAGAGGTACTCATTTTAAATATGTGCTTTATTCTCTATATTTAATGTTTGCTAGTCATCCTTTTCAGCATTTAGTATCAATTTTCTCTTCTTTACTTCATAAGTTCCTTGGGAAATTAAAATCTTACATAAGGAATAAGGTGTGGCAAGAAGGTTCTATAGCTGAAGGCCATATAGGGGATGAGGTGCTGTATTTTTGTTCAAGATACTTTGATGATCTTGATATGGCTTTCAACCGCCCACCTTGTGTTAACGATTGTCCCGAACCTGCGCCGACACCAGGAGAATTTATCCCTCGTGTTGGTAAACCAGTTGGAGCAACTGAGAACTTCAAACTAATGGCAACTGAGAAGTTGCAAGCACATAGACATGTCTTGATTAATTGCACTCAAGTTGAACCTTTCATACAGTAAGAATTGTACACTCATATGTTATTCTATATCTTTAGTAACATTTCTCACTTTCATTTCACTATCGTCTTTCCATTATTAATTGCAGGGAATTCAGAAGTCATGTTAAGCGTCAACTTAGGATCCATACACAAACATCCTCAGAAGTTGATAGGAGGGTCCACAGAGAATTCCCGAGTTGGTTTGCACGCAGAATACTAAATGACCACAACCCACACTCACCAGATTTCATAGCTCTAGCAATCGGCCCTCTTGATCATGTAAAAAGGTTTACAACATACAATGTCAATGGTTTTAAGTTTTGCAGGGTTTCACGGAATCAAGGATTACAAACTCAGAATTCGGGTGTTTATGGCACATTTAGGACAAGGAGTTATGCGAGCAGCAATGACGCCAACATGCAGTTCGGAGGCGTCCCTTACTATGGAAAGCTTCTTGATATGGTCGAACTTAATTATCAAGGTCGTTTCCCCGTGACGTTGTTCAAGTGTTTGTGCGCAAATACCACTATTTCTCGGGGACTGACAACTGACGACTTAAGGATCACATCAGTCAATTTCTTATAGCCGATTCATACTGGTATTTCTCAAGATGATGAGTCGTATATTCTTACTTCAGAGGCACATCAGGTTTATTATGACGAGGACGAGAGGCACAGGGATTGGCACATGGTCGTTCATTTAAAGCCACAAGACCTTTATGAAATGGGTGAAGGCGATAACATCGCCTACGAGAGTGAGTCATTTCACCCAGCCGATTTTGAAAACTACTTCCCTGAAGGCAATGACAATTTACCTCTATTGCGGTGAGTTTTTTTAAGTCCACATCATTTAAATTAAATTTTTTAAATTTAATAATACCAAGGTTATGGAAACTGGACCAGCCGGTACTACCCAAAAACCGGCAAACCGGCTTTCCAATTTTTTTTTAAAAAAAATTATATTTTCTTTAGAATTTCATACCAATAAGCCTAAAATCTTCAATTTCTCACCGGTTTAGTCTCTGTTTAGCTCCGGTTTGGCCCCGGTCTGACACACTGACCCTTAACCTAGTACCCCGACCGGTTCAGTACCCGGTCCGGGTTTTAATACCTTGAATAATACATCCCTAAAAATAATTTTTCTACATAATTTATGTAGGGATGGCGACGATGAGTGATCAAATTCAAATTAAGCTTTTGTCTTTAAAAAAACTAGAAACAAAATTTTAAAAAAAATAAATTAATATTTGTAGCGGTTTAATAACCGCTACAGAAATAAAAAATAACCGCAACAAAATGGATACATTAACCGCTACAAATGGTACATGGATCCTTATAAATACCCTTACCACAACTCATTTCAAACACTCCCCCATTTTTTTCCACCTTACCTTTCTTTCATTTTCTCTCATTTACAACTTCTATTGTATGAATTGAGGAGCTGAACAATACGATCAAATATGGTAACAAGTTTTTTAATTTTTTTTTCAATACTTTTTTCCTTTGTATAAAATTTATTCTCACCATTTTTTTTCTAGATATTTTACAACTTTACTTCATTTTCATCTATTTTTCATACACAATTACATTATAGTAAAAAACATAATAGTTCCTTATTACCTACGTTTCTATAATAATATTATCAATACGATTTTTATACTAATCCAATTAAATTAAATTATTCCTTTTAATTTATAAATCAGTTAAACTATTGAATAATAAGCTAATTAAATTAGATAAACTAATAAAAAAAATAAACTATTTAATTTAATATTTAAAAAAAAAAAAGGGATCGTATTTTTTTAAAAAAAAATTTAAACCGCTACTACTTAACTCACCTTTTTTAAACTGAAATTAATTTTTTGGCGCTAATTTTGAATTTTCATGAAATTAGTAGCGGTTATATAACCGCTACAAATTTCATAAAAATTCAAAATTAGTAGCGGTTTTTTAACCGCTACAAAATAGAAAAAAAATTCATTACTCTTTTCCCGCCTTCAAAATTTCAATTTTTTATTTTTGTAGCGGTTATATAACTGCTACAAATATCTCTGAAAAAAATGTCACTCATGAAGATGTTGTAGCGGTTGGTTGAACCGCTACAAATTATGTAGCGGTTATTTTCCTTGAGTAGCGATTTTATATAACCGCTACAAAACCTCTTGCAATATACGATTTAGTAGCAGTTTTGTTAACCGCTACTAATTTTGTTTATAGCAGTTAAAACTGCTACTAATACCCATTTTTAACCGCTACCAAATCACGTTTTTTCTTGTAGTGTTACCTAACTTACGTATAATTAATGTGCATACTTGTGTAGTGATGTGTATAATTGTTTTGCTTGATTGTATAGAGTATATATGAATGATTGAGGCTTTATTTCTATTTATGCTATGGCCATAGGTATGATGAATGAAGCATTGAGTATGCAAGTAGGTCATTATGTCAGCATGAATTTATATAAGGCAAGCATGTCATACACTAAGCATTTATCTTATATGCATAATTGATAATGTTTGCTACTGAGATTCTTCCAAATTTCACCCTCTCTCACCCAACCATATAGGTATGTTGAGCACTAAAAAGGAATGCATAAAGATATGCAAGAGGAAAATGTGATGGTGAATTGAAGATTGATACGTAATAATCTGTTATGAGTAAATTATCGTGTGATGTAATTAATTGTATAAACATACCAAGTTGAATGATGTTGTTAGGTATTGTTACGAGTGTAAATGGTCTATTAGAAAGTGCAAGTGTACACTGTCGTAATCAAGTTATACAGAAGTTTGTAAAGTATCATTCCCACGAGGATTGATCACTAAGTACCAAAATGGGTAATTTTAACTCTATTTAGCCAGTCGATTAGTTGATGATTGAGAGTACAAAATAAAAAAAAAATGAGTAAATATGAATGCAAATGATATGAAACAACTATGAGAAAAAGCCTTAGGGGTCAGATTTCACTTAACAAATTTTGAATTGAATCACTTATCTATTCTAGCCCAATTTATTCCACATGATTGACAGTCAAGTTTTCCTAATTTAATTACTAGCCTCTTCTAAGGTCAAGCAATTCTATAATTAAATGTTAATCCAATATATTCCTATATGAATTTAAGCAATTAATTATGCATTGAGATTTATGGAACTCAGTAAGACTACACAACTTATATGAATTTATTCATAATTCATATGCAAGTCATGATTTTAATTATAGAATCTATACACATGCATCTCCTTCCGGTCTCAACATGCATATTGAAATCATTTAAAAGATGGCCAGTCAATCAAAAGCATTAAGAATAATAATTAAAACTCAATCATGAAGGAGAAATTCAAACTAGATTTAATAAGTTAAGTTTCAATCCATCATTAGTAAGCTACGTCATCACTCTAGAAAAATGGAAATTTAGCTCATGAAGAAATTAAAAACACAAACAAAATAAATTGCAAACTTCATAAACATTGCATAAAACTTGAATATTAAATTCTAAAACATAAATATACAACCAAAAGATACATGAAAATAGATAAAATCTAACTGTTCCTTTAGGAGGTAAAATCTTCCATGTAGGTGGCAACCTATACCATACATAAAGGAGGAATACCTAAGCCTTCCATGTAGGAGACATGTAGGAATTAAATACAATGCATAAACTATAAGATGGTGTATGTGGATAGGATAGGAAAGTAATGGATATGAAATGGTTGTAAGTGAAGAGGAGAGGAGAGTAATGGATATGAAATGTGGTGAGTGAAGAGGAGAGGAGAGTAATGGATATGAAATTATGGTGTGTAAAATGTGAAGGAGAGGATGGCTATATATAAGAAAGAATGAAGTAGGGTAGATGAAGTGGTAGATGAAGAAGTAGGTGAAAAGGAGGATGAGGTGGTAGACGAAATGTGGTAGATGAAGTAGTAGATGAAAAGGAAGATGAGATGATAGATGAAATGATTGGTGGCACGGTAGATGATTCCTGCTCTCAACGTCCAAGCAAAATTCAAAACTCTTGGAGATAGAACCATCTTGGTTTCAACATAAAAGTTGTAAAGCTCTTTCTTAGCTTTTTATCCATATAAAGAACCTCCCAATCCGACATATAGAGCTCCAGATATTGCATGAAAACTGAAAGAGGGTCTGATTTAGTATTTTTCAAGAAATTCTATCTCATGCCAAAATCATTATTTATTTATTAATTACATCCAAATTTATTAAATTGAGCTCAAATATCATCCATAAAATCATCATATAAGGAAAAATAAATATGTAAATATTTTACTTATCAAGTATGTCATCAGTGGCATGTACATGCATGAACAAGAAAGAATGATTATGAATTTGCAAGTTTAACTAGTCAATACGACCTAAATGTTTGACTAATTGAGAATGGAAAAGTAATTCTAGAACTATCATATTGTAACTCAAATTTGAAAGGTTAAATAAATGAGTTAGCTCTTGATACTTGGTAAACTTAAAGTACACATCCTAAGTATTAAATGAAGCAGTAGATCACTTCAAGAAGATGTGTATATTAAAAGTTATAAATTTTTGAAGTTAAGATAAGAAATTTGAAAGGTTCAGTTTTTGCCAAATGAATATTGACCCAAAAATAAATATGTAAGTTTTTGTTTGGAGCTTTAACTATTGATTCTCCTAAGCCATAACAATATCGTTAACGCTTCTAGATGTATAATAAATGGGTATAAATGACGGGTGTTACTTTAGGCTTTGTTTGATTCAACGAAGGTTAGGTTAAGTGAGATTTACTTAAGTTAGGTTAGAAGAGGTTATAATGTTGTTTGGTTCAACAAAGGTTAGGTTAAGTGAGGTTTATTTAAGTTAAGTTAGGTTAGAGGAGGTTAAAATGCCCTTCTACATATTTTCCTTCTTCTTTTATAATGTATTTATTAATAATAATTATTTATATAAAATTATTATTTATAAAATAATTATTCGTGTAAGCATATAAATAATTATTTATAAAATTATTATTATTTGGAAAGTTCGTTGAATCAGGAGGTCAAGTTTTAAAGGGGAGAGCAGTGTTGGAATTTTAAAAAATTGTCATGGGCAATTTAGTCACAATTGAAGACAAATATTCTCTCACCTAGGAAAAACCCCAATTTTGGAGGGTTCACAACCTAGGTTAGGTTACGACTAGAAGACAAAAAAACATCCAATACCTAACCTAACCTCCTTCCAACCAAACACCACTTTTTTACCCCCAACCTAACCTAACATCCAACCCAACAAAATCAACCCCACCCCAACCTAACCTAACCTCCAACCAAACAAAGCCTTAAGATTGAGTCATTCTTTTCTATCGAGGTTATCCATTTCAAAAAGATTTGAAACTTTTGCCAATTTTATGGTGGGGAAATAATAGTGTTAAATCAAGGTGACTCAAAATTATTATAATAAGATTAAGCTATTAAGGTTAGGAACGAAGGAGAGTCTGTGAATGAAATTTTGAAGGAGATGGTGTTTGGTTTTGAAGGAAGAGAGAGAGTGTGTGCATATGAATAAGTGGCTTTCTGAATGAGTGGCTTTCTCCACTGTAACCTTGATTCTTTGACACTCTCGTCTCCTTCGCCGTCCGTTCTCTCACTCTCAGAATCTCAGGTATCTGAATTTAGAACATTGGAACCTAAAAATGATTTTGGTAGTAATCTGTATTTTGAATTGCTTGGTATAATTGTTTTTCCAATTATGCTGCTAAATGCTAATCTTGATTTCTACTGTTATTGTATGCTTGTTGCAATGTGCTGGACTTTTTGATTATTTTGTTATAAAAAGATGGCTACAATTACAAATGTCAATGATGAGGATAAAGGTAATAAAAGAAAGAATGTTGACAGTAGTAGACCTTCTGCAATGGATATTGGCGGTGTGCCAACACAATCTGAGCAACAAGTTCAACCTGACTCTTTTTGTTTACAAACACAAAATAAAGATGCTCATGCTCCAAGTAAAAAGGCGAGGTGTACCACATCTGACGTTTGGAGATACTTTACTAAACTTGGCATGTTGATGGCAAGGAGAAAGCTAAATGTAATGGGTGTGGGAAACAATATGTCGTGGGAAGCAAGGATTGTGGGACTTCACACCTTCGGCGTCATGTTGAACAGTGTACATCACTCCCAAAATACAAGGATATTGGTGCTATGATGATAGACCAAGCAGGGATTGTTAGATCTAGAAAAATTGACCCGAACAAGGTGCGAGAAATCATTGCTTATTACATCATTAAGCATAATCTTCCATACTCTTTTGTTGAGTATGATGGCATTAGGGAGTTGCTCATATTTGAAGCATTATCGGAATCTGCAAAAACAGGAACAGGAGCAGTTTGCCTTTTCTCTGTCTCAGAATCCTCTGTCATAGCCCACACATAATAACATAAACAACAAAGAGTGTTAGTAAGATAATTAGTTTTTGTAATTATTGTATAGACTAAAAGAATATAGAATTAGATATAATCATCCCATGGAAATCCAAGAAGCCAATTACGAGTGCAAATAAGAGCTTCAACATTATCTGGAAGAAGACAAGATCGATACTTCGTGAGAACACGAGATCCAATGCTAAAAGCTGATTCACTGGCAACAGTTGTAATTGGAATGCTAAGGATATCACATGCCATCTTTGAAAGGCAAGGAAATCGAGAAGAGTTAGCTTTCCAATAATCCAAGACATTAAATCTTGTAGCCAATCTATTATCAAGTGTCGCTTCTTCCAAATAGTAGTCCAATTCTGAATTTTCGATTGTTGACTCATCTTGACTCTTAAATGAAAAAAAATCCTACACCATTGCATAATTAATAAAGGGTCAACATAGAAAAGTGTCAATCAATATAACATTAAATCTAAACATTTAACTAGTAAAGAAGTTCAAACTTACATCGAATACATCATAGTCATCTACTTGAGTCGAGTTAGGGGCAACAACCGATTCTGTGATTAACACGTTGGCACTAGAGCTAGATGCAGCTCCAACAATTGGGGCTAAAGATGAAGATGATGGTCCACTTTTATACTCACTGAAAACATAGTACAACTTGCTCCTTATGTTTTCAACCTTTTCTTGAGCATTCATGGGATCAACTTTCCTAGAAGTGAATTTAATGACATCAAGCTTCATCCGAGGATCAAGGATAATTGCTAGAGCAAGGATGACACTATAATCACTACAGTATTTGTCAAACTTGTCAAGCATAGTCTTCGCCATTTCCCGGATCATAGAATCTTTATTATGCAAATGTCCTCTCAACAACAACTCAATCTTCGAAATCTGTGTGAAGTACATGTTGGAAGTGGGATATGATGATCCAGAAATCAAGTTTGTAATCACAGCAAAAGGCTTCAAGAATGTGCATATAGTCTCTGCTCTAGTCCACTCTTCATTTGTCAGACAATGACTGTAATTTGTGTCATTCAGAGCTAAGCTAGCAAAAGCACGACGATACTTAAGTGCACTCTCAAGCATTGCATGTGTCGAATTCCATCTAGTCGGTATGAAAGAACTCTCCATTGCATATCAAGCAATGACTCAAATTCAAATTCTCTTTCAAAATTCTTTGCATCTGAAAATTTGCTGAAGCATTATCCAGAGTAATCGAGAATACTTTCTTTTCAATCCCCCATTCTATCAATATGTCATATGCCCTCTTTGCCATTTTAACCCCAGTGTGAGGAGGCTCCATCTTAGAAAATGAAAGAATCTTGCTATTAAGATTTCATTGCTCATCCACAAAGTGAGCAGTCAAGCAAAGATATCCTTAAGCGGTTATTGTTGTCCAACAATCGAAAGTCAAACATATTCTACTAGGACTCATTAAAAGCTTTTTTTTTTCAGGTTATCCTTTTGGTGAAGATAGAAATTCCAGACATCTACCACAGCAGTTTTTCTAGTAATGTTTCTATAATCGGGATTCAAATATGTAAGCAACTCCCTAATGCCATCATACTCAACAAAAGAGTATGGAAGATTATGCTTAATGATGCAATAAGCAATCATTTCTCGCACCTTGTTCGGGTCAATTTTTCTAGATCTAACAATCCCTGCTTGGTCTATCATCATAGCACCAATATCCTTGTATTTTGGGAGTGATGTACACTGTTCAACATGACGCCGAAGGTGTGAAGTCCCACAATCCTTGCTTCCCACGACATATTGTTTCCCACACCCATTACATTTAGCTTTCTCCTTGCCATCAACATGCCAAGTTTAGTAAAGTATCTCCAAACGTCAGATGTGGTACACCTCGCCTTTTTACTTGGAGCAGGAGCATCTTTATTTTGTGTTTGTAAACAAAAAGAGTCAGGTTGAACTTGTTGCTCAGATTGTGTTGGCACACCGCCAATATCCATTGCAGAAGGTCTACTACTGTCAACATTCTTTCTTTTATTACCTTTATCCTCATCATTGACATTTGTAATTGTAGCCATCTTTTTATAACAAAATAATCAAAAATTCCAACACATTGCAACAAGCATACAATAACAGTAGAAATCAAGATTAGCATTTAGCAGCATAATTGGAAAAACAATTATACCAAGCAATTCAAAATACAGAGTACTACCAAAATCATTTTTAGGTTCCAATGTTCTAAATTCAGATACCTGAGAGTCTGAGAGTGAGAGAACGGACGGCGAAGGAGACGAGAGTGTCAAAGAATCAAGGTTACAGTGGAGAAAGCCACTCATTCAGAATTCAGAGACATAGGAGGCTGGGACTGCATGGCTGGGACAAAATTATAAGTTTATAACAACATCTAACCACATATAAATAACATGTTCGTAGAATGATATGGAGGGAAAGTACTAAATACAATCATGTTCATGTAGGATTTTTAAAAACAAACTCTCAACATACAATCAGAATCATATCAGCAAAATAACATGTTCATGTAGGATTTCATTATTTATTCCTTCCCTTTTATTTTCGTTTGCATGGGATGCTACCAAAATAAGAATCATATCAGAATCAGAATCATATGGCAAAAAAATCAGAATCATATCAGCAAAATAACATGTTCATGTAGGATTTCATTATTTATTCCTTCCCTTTTATTTTCGTTTGCATGGGATGCTACCAAAATAAGAATCATATCACCAAGGACCATAACTCTTGGATGGATTATTTGTCATTCAAAGCAGAAAAACTAGTCCAAAGAACCTCACTCACAGAAAAATCAGAGCACCGTGAGTCCGTGAACAACTGAACACTGAACCCATACAGTTACAGTCTCAATGAAATTTAATTTGATCCTTTCAAAGACTGAATTACTAGATGAGTTCAATGATTACCTGGCTTATTTCACCTTTTAGTCAGTTTATCCTCTATCAGCAGCATTAAGATCACAGTGGAGAAACCTCACTGGCTCTGTGGCTCACTGCCTCGCACGGCGGACGGGGAAGAGTGGAGGATGGAGGTGGTCGCCGGAAATGAGAGGAAGAGGCGACGGCCGAAGAGGGAGCGTGGGAGACGAAGACTGAAACACAGACCAAGAGATGACGCCGCGATCCGCCGCCGAGAACATGAAATCGACCACCCAACACCGCAGAAGTGGACCACCGCCCACCAGCAAGGCAGTTGCCGGCGAAGAGGGACATGATGACGGACAGGGCGAGCCGGCGATATGCTAGGGTTCGGACTTCGGACTTGCGCTTGCCCTTCGGTTTCTGAACTTCAGTGTGTTCGTGTGTGTGTGCCGTGTGCGCCGTGCGTGGAGACTGAGAGCTGAGAAAGGAAAAATGAGTAATCGTGTCTGCGTGTCTGCGTCTGCGTGTGTGCCAGGTGGGGGTTTTTTTTTAAAAAAAAACGGGTTAAACGAGCCAACCAGTTTAACCCGTTTTCAAAACGGGCTGGATTTCTCCAGCTCGAACCCGTTTGTTTTGGCGGGCTAACGGGCCCAACCCGCCAGCCCGCCCCATTTTACCGGTCCTAGATGTACTCTTCAACAAACATTAGTTAAAAACAACTCAATATACCAAACTCAATGGCGATGAAATTTTTTTGGTAGGGATTTTGAAGATCTAATTCTAATAGACCGGGCCGTTCAAAAAATTTCTAATAGATCGGCGGATGCTCGTTATAAATGCTTGTAAATTCCTAAAAAAAATAATATTTAGTTGCGGTCAATCTGGTTAAGCACTTGAAAATTCTAAAACCAAAGTAGACTTGTTTTTCTCCTCCGGCCTCCCAAACGAAATTAAGAAAATCCCCTTATGCCCCATAAACTGAATTTTTAACCCAATTTAATAAAGAGCTATGCATTTATATTCCTTTGCAGAGATTAAAAAATAATATAAAGATATATAATATAGGCCGGATAATACACAACGCTATTGAACTTTATGTTATGTACAGATAACCTCCCTCATCTTTAGAACTCTATAGTAAATTCCCTAAACTCTTGCATTTAGGTAGATAATTTCCCTATTATTAATTTTGTTCAATGCTTATTATATATCTTGAAGTTCAAACAGGTTTTATGCGTAGAACTCATAGTTCGTAAGGGGAGAGGGGTGTCTCCATTTACTCTTCATTTAATATCTCAATCATTATATCAACCTTTAATGGTTGAGATTTAATGATAGATGTAAATTAAATTTAAAATTATAATAATATTTTTACATCTATCATTAAATCTCAACCATTAAAGGTTCATCTAATGGCTGAGACATTAAATAGAGAGTAAAAAAAAAAGGAGGCTAATGGAGACACACCTTTTCCTAGTTCATAGAGGTTATATGTACACAAAAATAATTTCAATGTGGCCAGTACATAATTGATGGTTGAGGGTCATCCATGAAAACTTAAAAGTTTGATGTGGTTTATTATCAAGTTTTTAATATTAGGAGAGTTATTTGTCCCTATTCAAAATTGGAAAAATTGGGTGAAAGTTCCCCATTAGAAAATTAATTGGGCCATTGATTAGTGGCGCAAGTGGCATAGCTGGTGGCCTTTGTGCCACTGTCTCAGGTTCGATCCCGCCTGCATGCACTAGCATGCCTAATCAAGAAAAAAAATTAATTAGTGAAAATGAACTAAATTAGAGTACTAGTACTCTATGTGTACAAAATTGGTAGAGTACAAATATTTTATGTGTATGAAAAATTTTTCATGTGCTTCTCACTAATTAAATTTCGATACAAAACTTTCGCCCAATTTTTCCTTTAAAATTTCATTAACTTCACTTCAACTTTTATGAATTTTTTTAACATAGAGTGATTCATAGTATTAAAATATAAGTAGATTTGAATTTTTTATTTTGAGACAAAATAAATTTAATAAATTAACTACATTTTCTTAAATTTTATGAGGGGAACAAAATAATTAAGGGAAAAAACAAAAAATACTTTCAAAATTATTAAAAGATAAATAAGTATATTGAATTTCAATAATTTTTTTTTTGCCATTAAATTTTAATAATTCTAAAAGGACTTATTTGAAATTTTGAATTTTGAAAAAATGTGAAAAATTACCTTAACCCTTACTTTTTTTTAAAAAATAAAAAAATCCTCACACACCCCTTGCCAACCACCAGCTGCCAAAGCTCTGACGCCAGTGAACCGAGGAGACAGCCGTCACCGAAGCTCCAGTGCCCTTACTGGCGGCTGGTCGCTAGAGCTTCGATGGTTTTATATGCTTTTTTGAATTTATTAAGTAAAAAGTCGTCAATAAGGTTCATTGGAGCTCCTGCAGTCTCATATAGTTTTTTGATTTTCTGAAACAAAAGTTGTCAACATAGATACTTGAGTTGTTAATATAAATACTGAAGTTGTAAATAAGATCGGCCAGAGCTCCGACAGTCTCATGTATTTTTTTGAATTTCTTAAGTAAAAGTCATTAATATAGATATTTAATTTGTTATAGATACTAAATTTGTAAATAAGGTTGGCTGGAGGTCCAACAGTCTCATTTTTTTTTTTACGATTTTAGTATTTATATTAATAACTCAAATATCTATATTAACAACTTCCTCTTGAGAAATTCAAAAAAATATATGAATCCGCCAGAGCTCTGGTGGACCTTGTTTACAACATTAGTATCTATATTAACAACTAAAATATCCATATTGATCACTTTTACTTGAGAAATTCAAAAAAATATATGGGACTACTGGAACTCCAGTCGACCTTATTTACAACTTTAGCATCTATATTAATAATTCAAGTATCTATATTGACAACTTTTATTTGAGAAATTCAAAAAAATATATAAGACCGCTGAAGCTCCTGTGAATCTAATTTACAACTTTATTATTTATATTAACAACTCTAGTAGTATCTATATTAACAACTTTTGTTTGAGAAATTAAAAAAAGAAAATATGAGACCACTTGAGCTCCGGCCCATGGAAAGGTCAGAGGTGCTCCATTGAGTGCCACCGCCTCTAATCACTGGCGTCGGAACTTTGACGGCAAATAAGGGGTGTGTGAGGATTTTTTTATTTTTAAAAAAGTGAGGGAAGTTAGGTAATTTCTCACATTTGTCCAAAATTTAAAATTTCAAATCAATCCCTTTAGATTTATTGAAATTCAACATACTTATTTATCTTTTACCAATTTTAACAGTATTTTTCTATCTTTTTCCCTAAAGAATTATTATATGAAAAGCAATATAATTATAGATATATATATATATATATATATATATATATTGGCCAGCTGGGAAATGTGAGGAATAGCCGTTAGGCAGGTAGCCGTTGGTATATGTCTCTGAATGCGAAACACGTGGCGTTGGGTCATTAGTCATTTTAATTTTTATGAATTTATTATGAAGAGAAGTGAACTAATAATTGACAGCGGGATGAATTAAAGCAATAATAACTCCTTCACATCAACAGCGACTGTTCAACTCGCAGGCTTACGTTTGTCCTCCAATTGTGGACATAGGAAAATATATGTTTTAATAACTAAATTAAATTAACGTTTATAGAAGAAAACTAAATCAAGTTAACAGACATTAGCAGATATACGTGCATGGATTAAACCATTGGACCTCTACTAAACCCCCAAAAAAAAAAAAATAGCAAGGTCACTGTGACAATTTGCTATCAACATATAAGTACAACTATATCATAAAACTTATAATTTTAAATAAAGTATAGAAATCATGGAATCTTATAAATTAATATATTTAGTAATAAAGTATAAATCTATGCATTAAATATTCTTATATAGTGTCAGGCATAATAAAGTTTTCTTCAATGTAAAAGTATACATGAATGTTTCAAAATAATATAAAAATGTCATGATCATTAAATCATTAGCTATTGACTACTTATCAAATAGTTTCCGCACACCCTGCACAACATTTCATTTCCCACTTACTACTATGGGTTTTTTGGCACCACGCAATGGCTACACTTTAATTTGTTGATGTTGGAGTTGCCCCTCCTAATTAGGGGTGAGTAAATTAGAACTGAAACCGAAAACCGAACTGAACCAAATTCAATTCGATTTTTTCGGTTCGGGTGATTTGGTTTTTAATAAAATTTTGATTTTTTATTATTCGATTTTCAGTTCGGTTATTAGAAAAATATTTCAGTTAAGATCGAAAAATCGAAATATATATAATATATTTATATTTAATATATACTATTTGATAAATACATGTTTTTATAATTAAATAGGTGTAAATTTTCAATAATATTAGATAAAATCTATGGATATTTTAAATCTAGTTAATTTATTCACTACTACAAAAAACCAAATCTGTGGCGCTTATAATTGCAGTAGCTGTGGCGCTTGCGAAATGCCACCTATCTTAACGCTACTAAAAAAAGCTGTGGCGCTTGAAAGCTCCACAGATTTTTAAATTTTTTTTTAAAAAAATAACTTCCTGTGGCGCCTGGCCGGCCAGGCGCCACAGGAGGCTTACCTACTGTGGCACCTGGCGGGGCAGGCGCCACAGATGTGAGGGCCTCCTGTGGCGCCTGGCCGGCCAAGCGCCACAGTAGGTAAGCCTCCTGTGGCGCCTGGCCGGCCAGGCGCCACAATAGTTTAAGCCTCATGTGGCGCCTGGCCGGCCAGGCGCCACAATAGGTCATTTTTTTTTTCGTTCTGGCCTGCACCTCCTGTGGCGCTTATAATTGCAGTAGCTGTGGCGCTTGCGAAATGCCACCTATCTTAACGCTACTAAAAAAAGCTGTGGCGCTTGAAAGCGCCACAGATTTTTAAATTTTTTTTAAAAAAATAACTTACTGTGGCGCCTGGCCGGCCAGGCGCCACAGGAGGCTTACCTACTGTGGCGCCTGGCGGGGCAGGCGCCACAGATGTGAGGGCCTCCTGTGGCGCCTGGCCGGCCAGGCGCCACAGTAGGTCTTTTTTTTTTTAAATTTTTCGTTCTGCTTTTTTTTAGCATATTTTTTCCTCATTTTTTTGGGTTTTTCGTATTGGTTTTTTTTTTAGCATATTTTTTCCTCATGCATATATAATTATAGTCTGCAAGGTTTAATAAGAACAATAATAGATAACTTTAAAATGATACCAACAAATGATTGATTAGCTAAAGTAGTAATGAAAATTGTTATACAATATACTGTAAACCTAGCTGAATGAAATATAATACAACAAATTCAACTTGAACAAACATGCATGACACAACAATTATATTGGCTAGTGAATTTAATTATAATAGTAAATATAGCTACCTAGGGATTTGCCTAAACACATATTCACACCATTCCTCGATCACTTCATTAACCTGATGGTCTGTCAAAGCGTCACAACGTTGATCTTCATAATACTACAGATATATACAATCAGACACAAGTTAGAACGAATTAAAATCAGTAAAACATAACTGTCAGGCACTAATTCAATTTCATTACAACACAATATGAAGTGCAACTAAATGACTTACTTTTTGAGGAATATATGGTTGATCATGCATAATAACATCCTTCATAAATTTCATGATATAGTACCCACAATCATTGTCATTAGGTTGGAAAAGACACTGCAATAATATAATGCAATATTTAACTCTGTTCATGAATAAAAAGTGTTTACTAACAAAGTCTAAGTAAAGTCAAATATCAATACCTGTATCTTCTTCCAAGGATAGCTAAGGCGGGGGCCAGTAGCTTTAGAATAGTTTAACATGACAGACGACCGATATGCAGTCAATGCGCTAACAAAAGAAACAGAAAATGATTACTTTTGATTATTCAATCACGTTCGCAAATATTTATACATAGGCACGTATACTTACCTACTGATCAATAGCATCAAATCAAAACGGTCTTGTGGAACACCATGTTTCAGAGGATCCACATAATAAATGCGAGGGCCTGAAGGTTCCGCTGGATTGATAACGATCAATATCCAATGGCGCCTAAAATATATTTTAAAAATATTTTTTGAACAATCATGTTATGATAGAAGTTAAACAATAAAAACAAAAATTGTACCAATAATAACTTACCCCGCATTATACGGCACTAAAAATAATGTATTTGCTGTCGCTTTCTTGCTAAAGTAATCTTTCAGCTCATTAGACTGCGCAGTCACATCTATTTTACCCTCATGATGACCAACGAGAAAAGGGTTGACAAATGCGAATTGGACCCTGTGTGTATCCATTAAAACGTCCTGGTCCAAATGCATGGTATAAAACATACAGTGTCATGAGAAACAAAAGAAATGGAACGAGATATATTAATAACAGTGATAAACGATGATAGTGAAGTACCTTATCCAGATGTTGATAGCCGAAGCACTAACCCAATCACGAGCACATATATCCTGCACGACCTCGGCAGTAATATAGTCAACTAGACCACCAACAGTGTAGATATGTCTTGGAATACGTAATGACACTACTCCCTCACCGATCAATTGTGGTGCAATCAATATTAATTGATCGAGATATGAGGTATGTCTTCTTCTGCTCTGTTGGCTAGCCGATGCTTTTGACTTGGGTTGTGTTGTTGAAGACTTTGAAATCTTACCCTGCGCAAATCAGAAAATTAAATCACAGTTCGAGATGAAAGTTCGAAGGAAAAGTACAGGGAATTTTGAATGAACGACCTTTCCACATGGCTCGATAAGACCTATTGGCCAAGCAACATAGCCACCTACAACATCTGCCACCTTATTTTGCTCATCCAGAGACGGGATCGGTAAGAGGGCGTCTTCGTTCGTGCAGACGTCAACCCTAACCCGGAGTGTGTTATCGGGCAACGGTGAATTGTGTAGTATGTCCTCACCAGTGTTGTAGGCAACACCTACTGCAACCGCGTGCTTGGATGCTTGCTCGACATATAGCTTGCATTGAAATTCGCCCTACGGAAAATAGAGTTAATATGTTAAATTCGCTTAATTATAATTTAACATAAAGTTAAGTAGAAAAGAAATTAATTACCGAAGGAAAAGGGACTTTAGGCATGGAATTGCAGCTATCTCTGAAACTTGGGCTATCACAGAACGGAACATTTGGTGTTGGCCTACCCTGGACCAACTGTTGTATTTGCGTTGTTAACAACGCATTCTGTTCTTGCAGCAAACGCATTTGTTCGGTGAATTTTTCTTCTCGTTGTTCCTTGTAGCGCATTTGTTGTTGAATTTCTTGCATTTGATGCTTAAAGCTAGACATCTCGTCACGTAGGTGGGAAACATCACTTCTACTCGAGCGCTTCTGACGTCCGAAGTATGCTGATGGGGTGACTGCAAAACCAGTACCCCAAACACGACCATCATACTCGGGTACTGGTAACGCTCTGCTCAATAAATCGTCCCGACCAACATAGGTCGCCAACGCAGGATCCTCCTGTGTCATTTGTCGCTTTCCCAAGAAGAATTACAATGAAAATTAGTTATTATAAATGGAGTTCATTTAAGTAAAGCCAATTATTTATTGAACGCATAATATAATTGAATACTTACACAATATTCGGCTACTCTTCTTGCTTCCTCGCTACGAATTTCACCTTTCTTATTTGTGACACCCTGGATCCATAGCTCATATCGTGGAACCTGTGTAATATCTGAGCCTGATTCTTGTATCTGCACATCGAAGTTAGTCGAAGTTAAATGATATTCATACAATTTTTATTATGAATGAAATAATCATCAGTTCGTACCATTTTTCTTTGTAAAGTTGCGTATGAAACAGGTCCTTGTGTGTACCGATATGGCATGTTGGTCGCGTTAGCTCGATTTTTCTCGCTCAACTCCTAGTTAGATCAAAATGATTCATATAAATATATAAATGTTACTTACAAATACGTACATTATACGTAATAGGGAAAAATAAACAAATCCCCTTACCAGGAAATCAGGAGTTGTATGTGTTTTGATAAACTCATCCCACATTGCTTGAGTGATGATTCCTTTGTACAATGGATAAGGCGGTGTAGTAATGATATCATCATTATCATCCCTCAAGAAATATTTGACGAGATCAGAACGAAACTTTCGCATAAGTTTTCCGGCTTTTCTCATTACGAAGTTCTTCCGATCATCATCAATAATAAAAATACTCTGTAAACAAGTCAAAAAACATATATCATATATAAGATTGAAATGAAGTGAAACAAAGCAAACCGAATAAATATATAATTAAGGTGTTACCTGTATTTCAGCCCAGATCACATCCTCATAACTTTTCTTTACCATTTTCCAATTTTGAACTGTAATAGGGACTTTGTCTCGAACCGTAGTCCCGGTGAAGTTATTTAAGGAGGTACTGTTCTCCCCAAATGGGTTTCCATTTTCATTCCACTCTAGTTGTAACTTGATTCCGTTACTTCTCAGTCTGATCAACCTCGCCATAATTGTCCTGCCACGTCTGACGTTCGCCTCAAATCTCTGTCTACCAATGTGCCTGGGAACGTCATCAATGTCATCAGGTACGAGACTGGTAACGTCATCAATGTCATCATGTGGTGAGTCCATACTCCTGCAAGTGAAATAAACCAAATCAAAACATCAGTGCACAATGGTCTTGTATGTCAACGAAAGCAAATTATTTTGAAATTTATAAAAACATACGTACAAGTAAATGAGTCAAGGCAATCATTATCTTTTCCTTTTTCTTGTCTGATTTAAAATTTTATTCTTCAGAATTCACGTTGGATTGAGAATTGTGTTCCTCTTGACCCAAGTTCCCTCTTTATGATCATGTCTCACGTATAGGGGTCCATCTCCATCTTCATCTTCATCTGCATCTCCATCTATATCAATATCTGCTGACCACAAATTCTCAAACGAAGGATCATCATTATTGATGTTCAAATATTCATTACTTTCAAAATCAACTTCTGCTTGACGATTCTTGTTGGATGGAAGTACAATAGACCAATTCTTCTTAGCAGGATCAGGAATGTAAAATGCTTGTTCTGCCTGTGCTGCTAAAATAAAAGGATCATCTTCATACCAAACCTTAGAAAGGTCCACTTGCACAAAGCCTAAGTCATCTATCCGCAATCCACTGTTGTTGTTAACCCACTGACATTTGAAGACAGGGACCCTGAACATAGAGTAATCTAACTCCCATATGCGTTCAATGACACCAAAGTATGACATTGATGCATAGACAGGGTGTGTATCTTTAGCACTGGATCTATGCCAAGAATCAGCAACAAGTGTTACCCCACTATTCTGCATTGTGCTCTGTTTATCATGGTCTTGTGTATAAAATGTGTAATCGTTGATTGCATAACCATTGTAAGATAATACATGTAAGCTCGGTCCCTTCGACAGGCACTTCAATTTTTCGGAAACTGAATCAGGATTCCTCTCCATCTCATCGTTAATACGATTTTTCAACCAGCCTGCAAATTGTTTATTGTGTTCTATTGTTAATAAATTTTCATTTCCATCACCATATACCAATCGAAGAGCATCCTTGTGTTCTTCTACATACGGTTCGACCTCATCAGTGTTATGTAGGACATACAAGTGGGCTTGATCCCGTTCAGTCGCTGATATCGTTATTACATCACTCCCCGTTGTTCCTTTCCCTGATCTTCGGCCATCATGATGGGACTTGGGGATCCCTACAGGGTCAACATTTGATAGAAAATCAGCACAGAAGTCACTTGCTTCTTCAACCATGTAACTTTCAGCGATACAACCCTCTGGACGGTATCTATTTTTCACATACCCCTTTAATATTTTCATGAATCGTTCATTTGGGTACATCCATCTCAAGTACACTGGACTGCACAATTGAGTTTCTTTGACCAAGTGTACAGTTAGATGTACCATAATGTCAAAAAAAGAAGGCGGAAAATACATTTCAAGTTCACACAGAGTACACACAATCAGCCTTTGCAAATCTTGTAACCTGGTTGAATCAACCACTTTACTGCAGATCAACTTGAAAAACACGCAAAGTTTGGTGATAGTGTTCCTTAATTTTTTGGGTAAAATGGATCGTATACCAACCGGTAGGAAATTTTGCATGAGCACATGCCAATCATGAGATTTAAGGTTCTTTAACTTCAACTCTTTTACCGATACAAGGTTCTTTATATTTGAAGAATAGCCCTTGGGAACTTTAATTCCTTGCAGAAACTCAGAAAACAATTTCTTCTCTTTCCTCGACAGAGTGTATGCCGCTGGCGGTAGATAGGTACGAGACCCTTGCTCAATCGGTGCCAACTCTTCTCTAATTCCCAAGTTCACTAAATCCAACCTTGAATTGACATTGTCCTTGCTTTTTCCTTGGATATTAAGCAACGTGCCAATTAGACTATCACAGATATTTTTTTCTATGTGCATCACATCAAGAAAATGCCTCACATATAAAGACTTCCAATATGGAAGTTCAAAGAAAATAGACTTTTTCTTCCAACCGCTTGTCTCGATTTGTTTTGCAAAAGGTTTGCCAAAATTGTTCTCCAAGTCTTTTACCTTGGAATACACTTGGGAATCGGTCAACATCTTCGGTGGGCTACCTTCTTCTGCATCACCATTGAAAGGCTTTTTCCACTTCCTCCAACGATGTTGTGATGGTAAGAATCTTCGATGCCCCATGTAAACATTTTTCTTACAATGATGAAGTCGCATTGAATGAGTGTCATCTTCACATATAGGGCATGCACCATATCCTTTGACGCTGTATCCTGACAAATTTCCATAAGCAGGGAAATCATTAATTGTGCCAAACAACATGGCTTTCAAAGTGAAACTTTCTTCCATGTACCCGTCATACACACTAACGCCTTCATCCCAAAGCAGCTTCAAGTCATCAATTAAAGGAGCCAAATATACATCTATATCATTCCCAGGTTGCCTTGGCCCAGAAATTAACATGGACAACATCATAAACTTGCGTTTCATGATTAAGTGGGGAGGAAGGTTATAAATCATCAATATCACCGGCCACGTGCTATGTGTGCTACTCTGAACACCGTGCGGATTAATTCCATCAGTTGACAGTGCAAGGCGAAGGTTCCTGACTTCATCAGCAAAGTCGGGGTACTCATGATCAATTTTTTTCCATTGAGGAGCGTCTGCAGGGTGCCTAAGCTTCGTGTCTTTAATCCTTTCATCTGCATGCCATGTCAACTGCTTAGCAATCTCTGCATTACTATACAGTCGCCTGAATCTCGGAACAATGGGAAAATACCATAGCACCTTCAAAGGACTTTTTCCTTTCTTCTTCCTATATCGAGATGCGTTGCATTTAGGGCACTTCTCCAACGTTGCATACTGATTTCGAAATAATACGCAATCGTTAGGACATGCATGTATCTTCTCATATCCCATACCGGTTGTAGAGCAAAGAATTCGCTTTGCCTCGTATGTCTTGGTAGGAAGTACATTTTCTTCTGGAAGCATATCTTGCAACAGTTCAAGCAATGCGGTAAAACCCGAATCACTCAATCCGTAGCGAGCTTTAAAGTTATACAACTTCAACACTGCTAGCAATCTTGTGTATTTAGTACTTCCGACATATAATGGTTTCTCTGCATCACCTTTCAACTTCTCATATTCGTTAGGGCAGTTATGAAGCACCCCTTTAACCATATTTACCATTTCTTCAAGACCATCATCTTCATCAAACATGCTTTGATCAAATTCATCCGAGGCACCACCCGTGGTATGCACCCGATCACTATATGAATCGTTGGTCTCACCATGCCTTGTCCATCGTATATATGTTTGATCAATACCATAACACACTAGATGATCTAGCAAATCAAGTTGACTAATCCGCTTTCCAAAACAACAGGATAAGCAAGGACATAAGATTTTGCCAGGATCTTTTGTGTACTCAGTTGCAAATGTAATAAAATCCTTCACCCCATCTATATATTCCCTTGAACATCGATTAGATGACATCCATTTACGATCCATCTATGGGCTTCAATCTATTTTTTTAAAATATTACGTGGTTAGTTGTATAACTATTGCATTTACTAATTACTTTTATATTCTCTTACCAATTTTAATTTAAAATAACATACACCACATGAATCTTCATAATTGAAGCTTTCTAAGTCTTAAACTGAATATTTAAATTGCCAAATAATTCATTAATTATTCCCAGGCATTATAATAAAATTTTACAACTCATAACAAAAGAAACCATATTTGCCACAATAATATATCATAGTTAAATTAGAAAACATTACAAGTCAATAATTAAATAAAATACAAGTGTTAAGAATATATAAATAATTATTTTGCTTATGCAATTAATCAATAACAATCATTAGAACACCAACAAATTATAACTATTAAATTTAACTAAAATCACATTTGTAAGCTCAAAATTTAAAAAACATACCGTAAATAGAAGCTTTAATAGACTGATGAACTGAAACTACAAACACAAATTAAACATAAACAAATCAATAAAATATTTGAGGTTCTAAGTTATTTTTTTACATAATAATATGTGTAATAAACATCAAAATATAATAAAATCAAATATAATTAGCTTAAATCAAAAAATATGATTCAGAAAAAAAAATAAAGAAAATAAAATAAAATGAAAAATAAAGCATAATCCCAACATTAATTATCTCCTTATTGTATGTTTTTTCCCTTACGGTTTTAGTTAATATATTTAAAGTTAAACAATATAGACAAATTTTATTTTATTTTATTAAATATTAACATTGATATATTAAAGTCATTTTATCCATATTTTAAAATCCTTAAAATAAGTTAATGACTCAATTAACGAATTATTCAATTTATTATCCTGATTTCAATTTTTCCTATATATTTTCATTAGGTTTATATGGGATTTTCTCTATTATAGTTTAATAAGATAATACAAAAAATTATTTTCTTACCTCTACAAAATAGCACTAACACAAATATATATTAAATACGTGAAATAATATTAATTAAATAAATGCTTTTGATTTTTGCAAAACAAATAATTTGAAGAAGTTTTAAAAGAAATAGCAGTATTATTAAAAGTTAATTTGATCATCTAATTAAGTTTAAAAGTTAATTTCAGCAACCTAAGTCCTATATGCGATGGATAGATTTCTATAACCATGATATATTTGTTTAGTTGATTTGATTTGAATAAAATTTCAGTTCTGTCTAAAAGAAATGGAATAATTAATTCCAAAATAAAAATATTGCATATATAGTAAAAAACATCTATATTATCATATTTATTTTATATTGATTTTCTCAAATTCTCCAATATATAGCACCTACTAGTGGAGCACATCTACCAATTCAAATCCATTTTAAACTTGTTTCTAATTGCCAGCTTGATTTTGCTGACAACTTATTATAAGTCATTATCTTGGAATTGTAATAATAGCGTCAAAATCGGATTTTCTTAAGCTAGTCAAATTGGGCTCTTTTTCCAAGTTATAAGAAAATTATTAAAATTATATCAATGTAAAAATGAAACATCATTTGATATTTTGACAAGGTACGTTATTATAATTTAGAACAATTAACTTTTATTTTTGGAAAGTACCTTATAGAAGATACTAGGAACCTAGATTTCACTATAACATATATAGAATTATGACACATACAGATATGCAACCATAATTTTCATACTAGGAACCCAGATTTTGCTATTCATTTGTTGGGTAAAGGATGCTGATATTAAATTTTTGAAAGATTCAAACTAACATAAACTGGATGATTCAACTTTAATTTAAAATATCTAATGCAGCATAAAAAAATAATATTTTAACTATCAAATACCAAAAAAAAAAAATCTTTCGGAGTGGGGACAGTAGGTCATGATATATCATTTCCAATTCATATCATATCGCAAGCATGCCATAAAAAAAACAGAACAACCTCTAAAAAATATTAATAAAAAAAAAAACGTTTAACTTACAGGTTGATCAGTGGAGTGGGGGACCACTTAATTGCCGTTGGTGACGCAATCTCAGTGAGGGAAGGAAGAAATTTGAGCACTAGCAACCAAATGGAGTGGGGACCAAAAGAGTTGAAGACAACGGAATAATACGGAAAGAAGTGGGGTTGGCAGTTGGAAAAATACAAAAACGTGTGCGCGTGTGGGTGTAGTTTTAAGATATGAAGAAGAGAAGATGGAGGGACGGGGTGCACGCACAGATGGAAGGGAAAGTGATAGAGGGAATAATTAAAGATAGAGAGAAAGAGATGGGGGGTGGAGGGGGGAAATGAAAGAGATTGGGGGGGTGGGGGCGGGAAAACAAAAGGGATAAGGTGGGGGGGCGGGTTGGCATCTGAGTGGTGGGGAAGGGATAGGATATCAAAAATTATTTTTTTTTTTTTAAAAAGAGTCAGGGGTGGCGCCTAACCAGGTAGACGCCACTCCTGACAATTTTTTTTTTTTATTTTTAAAAAGGGTCAGGGGTGGCGCCTGGCCAGGCAGGCGCCACTCCTGACAAATTTTTTTTTTTTTTTTTAAAAAAAGTGTCACGGGTGCGCCAGACCTTCATTATTATTTTTTTTTTAAAAAAAAGGGTCAACGGTGGCGCCTGGCCAGCCAGGTGCCACCTCTGACAAAACTTTTTTTTTTTTAAAAAGAAGGGTCAGGGGTGCGCCAGACCTTCATTATTATTATTTTTTTAAAAAAAGGGTCAAGTGTGGCGCCTGGCCAGCCAGGCGCCACCTCTGACAAAAATTTTTTTTTTTTTAAGGGTCAGGGGTGGCGCCTGACCAGCCAGGCGCCACACCTGACCATAAGCTAGTGTGGCGCCTGGCGTGCCAGGCGCCACAGCTGCTTCAACCTTCTCAAGTGTGGCGCCTGGCTAGGCAGGCGCCACACTTGATCATACCAGCTATGGCACTTACCCTCCCAGGCGCCACAGCTGGTTAAAAAAAAAAACATATAATATAAAAAAAATAATAAATGAGCAGCTGTGGCACTTCATTAAGGAAGGGCCACAATATGTGCGCCACCTTTCAACCTTTTTGTAGTAGTGATTTTATATATTTTACCCCTAAATATAATCTTAAGGATAAAAAATAATCTTTTTTAAAAGTTTAATTATATATATTTTATTTTATAGATAATAAATAAAAAAATCGGTTAATTCTGTTTTTAACCGAATTGAATTTAAATATTTCAGTTACTTCGGTTCGATTAATTCAGTTAATCGGTTTTCAGTTCGGTTATTAGAATTAGCTTTATTCGATTTTCGGTTATTTCGGTTTTTACGGAAAACCGAACCAAAAAACCCAATGCTCACCCCTACTCCCAACCGCCTCATCTAGTATTAGTAGTTCTATCTCAAACATACTATCTCCAGTCATAAATATAAGATAAAGTTGAATTTTTTTGGAACGATTAAGGAAGCTAAATAAGTTATTTAATCATATTATACTTTATGTATCCCTAGATTATATATTAGTTTATTAGTCGAACTAATTAGTTTGAAAAAAAAAATATAAATATAAATACTCTAAAATAATTTAATTAATTTCTTTAATTTTTTAAAAAATTAAATTTTATCTCATAATTAAGACCGAATAAAATAATTAACGGTAGACTCAAGGCACCAGTGTAATAAATTAACCAAACATTGAAAAGAGACGAAGAGGATGTTGAGGACGATGACTCATCAATTGTCACAAAAATCAATGCGTCCACATCCCTTGATAATACCAAAATATTCATCATTGAGTCATGTCCCAAAAATCAAATAATAGTCATCATCCTCAACTAAAAAAGAAGCGCTGAATGGGCTCTAGCGTGTATGGTTAGCCTTAACGATCACGGGTTATTAAGTTAACAATTGTGGTATTTTTACACTATCTTAGAACATTCATGTTTGTCACTGTGGTTACATTTTGTCAAACAAGCATGTACTATTGTACCTAAGGAAACTTTATGGTATAGGCATGCATGAGAAATACTAAATGATTATCTTTCTTTTTTTTTTTCCAGGAAAATACTTCATGATTATCTCTAAATAAAACATACATATATTCAAATATAAATAAATAAAATTTCAAATGAAACTTAAAATTGTTGTCATCTTGTTTACCAAAACAATTGTTGTCACCATCATATATGCAACCTTGTAAGCATTAATAACTGATACTCCCTCCGGTCCTAATTATAAGACAAAATTGACCTTTTTAGAGAAATTAAGGAAACTAATTAAATTACTTTAGAGTATTCATATTTTTATGTTTTTCTCCAAACTAATTAATTTGACTAATAAACGAATATATAATATAAGGATACTAAAAATATAAACACTCTAAAATAATTTAATTGGCTTCCTTAATTTCTCTAAAAAATCAACTTTATCTTATAATTAGAACCGAATAGAGTAAATTATAACAAAAATGGGAGGGCTTTGGAGGGCAAAAAGCCAATAACCACAGTCATTTTTTTTTCCGCCAATAATAATCATGAATGTTACATAAAAGAGACTCATGGCCAACCCAATGATTTATTATTGTAGATGAACCATCATTGAAGTGAAAATGACGTAACAAAAACACTGAAACAATTCATCAATGGAGAACCGATTATGGCGGGCACCATACGGCATATGCTACATACACCCAAACTTAAATCAACAAAATAAATCATAAAGGCTCTTTTTCTGTTTTTTTTTTTAAAATACAACATGGATAATCTGGATTCAAGCCTGTGTCAGATCCCATTGTGAATGCGATCGTACTATTCAATCAAATAATTATTCAATGGTTGCCTAGTGAAACTCCCACTTGCCCAAAAAAAAAAATCCCACTTTTGCTTGTTATTTCAGCGTCACACTAGGAAACTGGCACGATCCATAACCTGCTACAATAAATTTCAATTGGAAAAAAACACATGTTAGGGTTTAGGGAAAATTAATTTAAAAGTATAATTAATAATTCAACCGAATTAAAGACTCATTAAATCAGGAAAATTACTTTAAAAGTATAATTAATAATTAATTTGACACTTACTTGGATCCTTCGTTGTTTGCGTGGCAAGGCCGTTGAAGAAGCAGGTCCCGCCTGAAGGCCTGAACTGGACCCAGTACGAGCTAAACGCATAGCTAGCATGTAAAACCAACGAATCGGGTTTGAAGCACGGTTTTCCGTGTTGGATCGCATCGCAGGTTTTGTTCCCCTGCGAGCAAGCGTACGACAACGCACCCGAAAGCGCCGTCGTATTGGCTCCCTCAGCTACCACACACCATATCTTCCCTTTGTATGCCTGATTGTTCTCCGCCGGCGGCAATGGCTTGTATTCCGAATCCGGCGTCTTCCCGGACAGATCAATCGCGTAAACGTGCGACCCGTTCGGGTACAACAGTCCGAAGTGCCGCTCCGTACCCACACCCGGTTTCTGGTTCTCGTTGTATAAAGCAAAGATGAACGACGGGAGAATCGAACCCGGTCGAGCCGGCGTGCCTACCGGCGGTTTAGTCGTAACCTTCTTCACGAAATTTCGATTGTAAGTTGCACCGTTGTGAATATTCGCGCCAATCTGGTCAATGTCCCCTCCATTGGGCCAACCCGTTTCGGCGATAAAGATCCGGATATTCGGATACCCGAGTCGTTTCATCGCGAAATACACAGCGTCAACCATCTGGTCGAACATATTGTGGTAAACCAAACCCGTGCCGGGATCCGTGACCGTTATGTTCTTCGACTCAAAGAGCGCGTAATCCAAATTTATCTTGATAGGATCTGAAATCCAAGCGAAATACGGGTACACATCGAGGAAGAAGAACGACTTGGTCCGATCCAAGAATTTCAACATAGGTCTTATGACCCGATCCGCAATGTCGCTCCGAAACGTCCCGTTCGACGGCGGGAACGACGATTCCAACACGTCCATGGCTGACGGAGTTCCGACCTTGACCTTGCGAATCCCGAAGTGTTTGAGAGCATGTTTGATTCGTCGGATCGCCGGTACGAGCGCCACCCAGACTTCCGGCGGGCTGCTACTGATGATCTCGTTGCCGACGAGGAGGTAGCGAATTAGAGTTTCAGGGTAGAAAGGAAGCACATTGGTTTTGACCCATTCGTCGGCGAGGGTTTGATTAGAGGAAACGTTGACGATGAGAGTATTGGGGACCATGATTGACACTTGATGGTACGTGTTACTTAGGGCTTTGAGGATTTCTGGGTTTGCATCGTAGATTTTGACGCGTTTGGCTTTGAGAGATTTGATGAGCTCCACCGATTTCGATGGCGATGGCAGATTGTTCCCCACTTGACCATAGTTGATCCCTGGAATGCTCGAGAATTCTGCACCTGTAAAACCAAAAGAGGTTATACACAAGCCCAAAACGAACAAACCCAGATCGCTAGATAATCGATTTTGAGAATAAAATCTGAAAATAGGACTTACTTGACACAGAGACGAAGAAGAAGAAGAAGAACACGAACAGAGAAAGAAAACCCATAGCCATTGTAACCGAGTCTGTTTCCTTGTTCAGCTCACTCTGTTTCTATATATAAATACTATAAGCTGCAAATAGCTACAGGCTGAGCCATACCCATACGCGGAAAAAGAGGAATTTTTTCAATGGGAAAGAAGAAATGGGAAGCTGAAGAAAGCACAGATAGGATCAAAGAAGAAGAAGCTAGAGGATTAAAAAAAGAAAGAAGGAAGAAAAATGACAAAGAAGATTGAGGATGGATTGTTCCGCTGACTATTCTACACGCAGGATTGAATGTGGGTGAGGAGCGAGAACAGAGGAGGCTGGGCAACTTGGGAATATAAACGTTTTTCTTTATTCTGTCTTTTATCTTTGAGGCAAAGGTTGGTAAAAAGGATAATAATAAATGACTAAAAAACGTGTGAGAGAGAAGGAGAAACTCAGAAAAGAGGAAAGAGAGAATCAAATTTTCCTCAGTGGGAAAAAGTAGGGCCCATTTGGGGCTGATGGGAGTCCTGTTTGTAGACCTATGTGGGTTAGTAATAATTGGATTATGGTTGAAGTTTGAGGGATGATTTGGGAGGTACTGAATGCATGAGAATGGATGATGAGTTTCGAGGAAAGGGAGAAAAAGGCAAAATGGGGGGAGAGAGAGAGATGGGGACTGAGGAAAAAGTGCGCAACGTACGTACTACTTGACATAAAGCTGAAGAGAGCCGTTTGAGTTTTTGTAAAGGGACATGGCTGGGTCGGCTCGCTGTCGACAGTGACTCTACGTCTCTACCTTTCGCCATCCTAAAAGAGGGCAAATACGTAGCGGTGTCACACCGTAGTTCTTGATACAGTGTTTGGGGAGCGTTTGAACCCTCAACCATTCAGAGTGTGATTGAAACAGTAATAGAAAAAATAGAATTTTTTAATTTAATGTTTGATAATTTTATTTTTAGTAAAAATCTGATTGTGTAATGTGATTTATGTTTGGAATAACAATTGTATAAATGAAGTTTATAGAAGTAAAACTTTTGGATTGACTTAAGCACAAGTGACTTTTATGATAATAGTAAGAGAGAGTGGGTGAAAAAATATTTTAAAGGGTTAAAAACACTAAAAAATAGTTTAAAATAATTTTTGGAACTGAAAAAGTACATTAAAGATAAAATTGCAATCAATCTGATAACACATTGAGTACAGTTGAAAAAATATTTTAAGGGTTAAAAGCACTAAATAATAGTTGAAATTAATTTTTGTAGGAAAAAAAGTACATTAAGGCTTAAATTGTAATAAGTCTGATAGTACACTGGACACAACTGAAAAAATATTTTAACCATTCTCACTTTCCCCAAAAGCTAAATCAGTAAAAGCTGAGAAATAGAGCTTATGGTAAAAGCTATTAAGATAGAATTAAGCTCGATTGCTCACTTTGATAAACAAACACTCAAAAAAAAATTTCAAATTGGGTATTGAGCTTATAGGCTCAATTTAACGTTTGGGGGTTCAAACGCTCCCCCCCAAACACACACTCAATTGATGAACAAAAGTCAATTAATAATTTGAGGGGGGAAAAATGAATATTTGGTGATGTAAGTGATCAATTGAGCTTTTCCCAATTTTAATAGCTTTTGCTATAAGCTCTATTTCTCACCTTGTCTTGATTTAGCGTTTGGGGAAAGTGTGAATGATTAAAATATATTTTCAGTTGTGTCCAGTGTGCTATCAGACTGATTGCAATTATACCCTTAATGTACTTTTTCGGCTACAAAAATTAATTTAAACCATTTTTTGGTGTTTTAACCCTTAAAATATTTTTTCAACTGTACCCAGTGTATAATCAGACTTATTGTAATTTTATCCTTAATGTACTTTTTCAGTTCCAAAAATTATTCTAAAATATTTTTTGATGTTTTTAACCCTTTAAAACATTTTTCCATCCACTCTCTCTTACTATTATCACAAAAATCATTTGTGCTTAAGTCAATCCAAATAAGTTTTACTTTTGTAAAAGTCATTTATATAATCATTGTTCCAAACATAAATCACATTACACAATCGGGCTTTTACTAAAAATAAAATTACCAAAAGCTAAATTGAGAAACTCTATTTTTCCAATCGTTGTTCTAAACACGCTCGAATACTTATTTTTTGAATATGTTTGGGAGAGCTTATATTTGAGAAATAAGTCCTTATTACGCAAGCCGAGAAAAAACTCATCTCACATACTTACCTCGTATACCGTGAATCACGAATTATAAACACTTATTGCCCAAAAATAAGCTATTCCAAACGAGCACTAAGTGCTTATTACGCAAGTCAAGATAAAACTCATTTCACATACTTATCTCGTATACCGTGAATTAATATTTATAAGCATTTATTACCCAAAAATAAGCTATTCCAAATGAACACATAACTCTATTTTAATTTAGTTCCCTAGGCCTTAAATTCTAAATCCTAAAAACGGATAAATAATGGCTTGCATTACTACTCTTTCATTCTAGGTTCTGTAGAACGAGGAAGCTACAGAAACTTTTACATCTTCTAGAGGTGTAAGACAAGGAGATCTAATCTCTCTATATATTCTCATTCTGTGTATGGAGAGATTAAATTATATTATTAAGGATGTTATTGAGGATGGTACTTGGAAGCCGATTCAACTTGAGAAGGAAGACCTGTCTATCTCTCACTTATTTTTTGTTGACGATCTCATTTTATTTGGTGAAGCATTAAAAGGACAAGTTGAAGGGAAGATGGAATGCTAGAGTCTTTTTGTGGATTTTCGAGTCAACTAATGAATAAGAACAAGACTAAGGTATGTTTCTCCAGGAATGTTCAAGGTTCTAGGGTGCTTCACCTAAGCTAGAGAAAGGGAGTTGGTCTTACCGATGATTTAGGCAAATACTTAGGTATTAACTTGATTCATAGAGAGCATCAAATGTCGTGTTTACCCCAATCCTGGAAAAAATGGAGAAGGAATTGGCAAGATGAAAGCGAGAATGTTTGAACCTAGCGGGCTGCACTACCCTCATTAAGAAGTCCTAACTGCTTTACCATCTTATTTCATGCAAACAATACTTCTTCCTAAAGGGTTGGTCAAGGAACTGGAGATGAAGAGCAGAAATTTCCTATGGGGGGATGATGTAAGAGGAAAAAAGATCCACCTGGTTTCTTGGGAGCATATTAAAAGAGACAAAAGAGATGGAGGACTAGGAATAAAGACTTGCACAAGCAAAATGAAGCCTTCTTAATGAAACTTTATTGGAATCTTCTAACTAAAAAGGAGGCTATGGGTAAAGGTCCTTCATAATAAATACAAATGTGGAAAAGGATTTAGACCTAAGATCCGAAAAAGGAAGGGATGTCTTACACTTGGAGAGGAATAGTCTCAATATAGGAGAAATTCTCTAAAGGGGTCGAGGTTAAAATTGGTAATAGAGAATCAGCTTCATTTTGGTTTGACAATTAGTTCGAAATTAATAGACCCCTTATTGATTTTATTTCGGGATATAAAGCTTTCGTGGATAGGAATGACAAAGTCGCTGATTATGTTGACCCATGGTGTAACACCCCAAATTTTATATTCACCAAATATATTGTAATTATTTGGGAAATTCAATAAAATGGTGAATATTCATGAATTTGGAATTTATGAATTTCATAAATGTTCAATTTCATGGGAAATTGGGCAAAAATAATTATGGAATTAATTTGGGTAATTTAAAAAGCCCAATATTAAGGTCCAAAAATGAAGAATATTAGAGAAAATATTTGGTCCAAAAATAGATGGAAATTGGCCAAAGAAAAATAAGAAAAGAAATTGGATTAGAAAGGTAATGGCAAAATCGTAATTTTGCCAAAATAGCACAAAATAAATTATTTTCCAATTAATTGATGTTAATTTCAATTAATTAAGGAAAATAAAGGTTAAAAATATTTTTATAATATTTTGTTCAATTTAATATGAATTTATGAAAAATTTGAGCAAAAAGTGCAATTTTGACCAAAATTGAGACTTTACGTGTATACGTAACCTGGACAAGTTGTGAAGTCAATCGAGACCATAGGGAGGGACCCCTAGGTGTCTCCTACATATGGCATAAATAAGGAAATATTGATTGGGCTTAATGAGTATGGTTATATATACATAAGGATTTATGTACATAAGTTCATTTTTGAAATTTTGGAAAATAAAACAAATAAATAAAATATTGCAAAATATATGATAAATAAATATATCATCATCCACTTCAGCCCATTTTCGTGCTGCAACAAACCTGAATTAAGAGAGAGAAATTTGAGAGAGTTTAGAGAGAGAAAGAGAAGAAAAATCACAAGGTAAGCTGATTTCTCCAACGATTTCGCTCCTAACGCATATAACTCCGACTCTAAGCTACTCCTCTTTGTTTTTTAGGGTTTGGAGGCTCAAAAATCTGTTCTCTAAAGGTTAGGGTTTCAGCCATTTTTGGGAAAAGCTTGTGGGAGCTTGAGGTAACTTCCAAACCTTCGTATATTAACTATTCTGGCTGCTGTGGCCAATTTAATCGGTGAAATTTTGTCGGATTGCCATTGGTTTGAAATTTTAGAAAAGTGTGTATCTAAGGTTTATGATGCCCAATTTTAGTTCAAATGGTTGTTATAACTCAATTAGATTATTAATAAAGTGGTTAGGAGTAGAAAGGAACGTGTTTACGGAGCCGAAATCGTAAAACCCCGATTTTTCCCGGAGAACACAATTATTTCGGCCAGGGATATTTGAGGGCCTTAGAGTTGGATTTTCAATGATTTTATGATTCCATTGGATTCAGTGGGCAAAAATAGGTGGGGTTACAGTTGGGCACTTTTTCAGAAAAGGCCGAGAAAGCATAATTACGGAAACGCCCCTAAAACCCTACAAATAGGGCTGCCAAGGGCAATTTCGTAATTTGACATTGAATTTGGTAATTTTGAGTCCGAAAATGGATTCCTTGGATGAAAATACGTTAGGATAGGCCAAGTCAAAAATTTGGAAAAACGTACCATCGGGCCGGGCACGGCGGGGCCGGGTCCCGGGAGCATTTTGGTAAATTTTCACTATAGGTTAATATAACCACAAGAAACACTATGGACGTGTCTAAAATGATACTTGGATAGGTTATGACTTATTTCTTGTACATTTAATATTTTAGGACCAAATCGGCAGTCAAAAATCGACACGTTTCACGAGGCACACAAAAAGGGGTCGATAGAACTTCGAGGTAGAAACTACCATCTCTCATATACTATGTGATTATTTGTATGATGCGTGTTACTGTATTTTGTGACTTGAACACGTGCTGAAGGCACATTACCTAGCTGTGGTCTAGGACCTAGCTGAGGTACACTAGTCTTACCTAGTTGTAGTCAAGGACTCGGCTGAGGTACATGTAGGGTTTTCAACGGGTTAGTTGGCCCTTAATTTTGTGTACACACACGGATGATATGAGTTTTCATTTTACTTGATACGGTGCATTGCATATTTAATTTTCGCATTTTATATGTTGATCGTATGTTTCTACTGAGATTCCTTGGAATCTCACCCCTTTTTCTAATCTAAATGTCTCAGCGGGTGCCAGTGGCTCGAAAGCCAAGGATACAGAAAAGGGAACTGACGGGCACGTTTCCTAAGATAAATACAGTGGTTGTATATAGTCTGTATGTGAAATAGTTTTGGGACATTTTGTACATATTTGTCATTATTACCGGCTTCTGCTCTGTTAATGACTGTCTGTAAACAAATACTTATTATCAGTATAACTGTACTTTTTTGTTTGCCTATGGAACTTATTCATTGTTGCCCTGTGCATATCAAAATGGAAATGGGTGTTGATGTAACCCCCTCAGGGTAATCACATCCGGATTTCAAAATTTAAGTGAAATAGAGACCAATAAAATGAAATTAACAATTTATATACAGTAATCCCAAATCTACAATAGATAACCAACAATCCCAAAATCCTCAATGTCCCTAAGAGATCCTAACCACTCCTGGTTGGTCGCTTCTCCTTCGAGCCACTTGCCCTGTCTGAAAAGGTTAGTCATATGGAAAGAGTGAGATTCTAAAGAATCCCAGTAGCAATAAGTCACTTATACAATATATAAACATAAAGCATGTATGTTCATCATGTTCAGCAGCTTCACAATGATCTCTGGCTCGCGCCACATACGACAGCACTCACGGCTGTAATCACAATACACTATGCTAGCTTTCGATGTAATCACTATGCACAACGCCCGCTTTTGCGGTGAACACTATGTAGCAGCAACACGAAGCACAAAGCACCACAAAGCATCTCAAAGCACAATGTATCACTAAACTCCACAAGGTATCTCAATCACAGGGTATCACAAAGTAGTAACAGTAGCATCCACACAATGAATGACAGGCAAACATACAATACATTTACACAAAGTATAAGAGAGGAGTCGCTACCTGAATCTTTCCTTACAATCTTTGACACAGTGGGCTCACGCGTTCGGCAGATATCAAATCCTATACCAAATTAGGGACAATTGATCAATCTCTCTTCCAATTACTTATTTCCATAATACACTAAGTTGGTTATCATTTAGGACTCTTAAGAGGCCACAAATGCCTCTAATAAAAGCCCTAAAAGGTTGGGAAACAATAGGTTGAAGGTCACTTTTCGAAAACAAAAAGTGCTGGAACACAGGGGTTGGCCGCGGCCATCCCTTCCTTGGGCCGTGGCCAAAATATGGTCAGAAGGCCGTTGGCCGCGGCCAGCCACTCATGGGCCGCGGCCAAGCAATTTCTTGACTCTTGGCTGAACTTCGAAAAACCATAACTAATTGTAAAAAAATCGAAACTGAGTGATTCTAAAGCCAAATGAAATGTATATAAGTCCTATTTCAAGGAAAAATATAGCCTATCACTGGAAATCACTACACAAATACAAAATCACCAAAAACTAAACACTACTCCAAAACAGAGTTCTATTTCCATCCCAAACTTTGGACAATCATATCTCCTAGAATACTAAAAGAAATGACACAAAATATATGTTCATTTTGAAGCTTGGGATGTGAAATTTAAAAATGGAAAGTTTCATAATTTTCCAACACCATTTGGTTATTCAAAACGCTAGTTCAAACTGACAGCGAAAAACAGAGCTCAAACAAGACAGATTTCCAACTTTTCCCAAGTGATCCAAATGAATCCAAAATCAACAACCAAGCTTATTCCCACACAAAATCACTCAAGGAATCCAATGGAAATGTCAAAATCACCAAAATCCTATTCCATTATCATGCTTTGGTTTTGGGTAATATTAAACACCAAACTCTCAAAATCTCCAAACTTAACAATTTCAAACCCAATCAATTCTATCTATCCAAAATGCATTCCAAACATACAAATTCCATATCAAACACATACCAAACTCCCAATGGCCCTCATTTTCGAAAATGGGCCCAAAATTCTAGAAAATTCAAACTATTTCAAATGGTATGAAACTTAGATAAATAGATAGGTCTCACTCACCTTATCAACATCTCCAAAGAGAGTTCTTGATTCACTACTTTCCAAAATTTTGTGTGATCACAAACCACAACCAATGGATAAGCTACAACCATAGAAATGTAGCTCTTAACTCAAGGATCAACATTAATGAAGAACATTTTTCCATTAGAAGCCATTTAGAGGGTCAAATACACACCTTTTTCACAAGCTTCTTCTCCTTTCCTTCTGCAGAAATGGGGGCACAAAAATGAGAGAGAATGGGAGAGAGAGAACGTGAGAGATGGAAGGGATGGGGAATGATGATGAATGAAGTACAATTTTCCCTTGCCCATGCCTCCAAAAACGCATAGGAGAGAGAGGAGAGAGAAAAAGGTGGTTTTTGTCTCTTATGCCTCATCCTATGGTCCACCATAATGCCACTTGGCAACATCTCATCCCTTGATCTCTAATACCACACACATTTACACCAAATTCACATCATATTTCTCCCAAAATATTTAATTACATAAATTATAATCAATCTCAATGTCATTAGCCCTTAATCACAAATTGGGATATTACAGTTGACACATGGGGAGAGTAGGATAGAAACAAATTAAGCAGATGGTTTCATCCTTCAACTATGGATAGGATAATGGGTGCTTATCCTCCTTGTACGAAAAGAGGAGAGGATAAACACTATTGGAGGCCAGCTTCTGACGGTAGGTTCTCTGTAAATTCTGCATATCATTTTCTTTTTGCAGGTACTCATCGAACTAGAGAATCTATTTAGAAGATGTTATGGAGATGGGTAGTATCGAAGAAAATCAAATCCTTCATGTGAACGTTCGCTCATAGACGAGTTCATACAGCACAACTAAGAGCTCAGAGAGGAATTAAGGAGACAGCTAGATGTCTGTTTGGATGCGACTGGGAGGAGGACTTAATGCATTTAATACAAGATTCCAGCAATGCCAGGGAATGGATCTCAATAATTAAGCTAGTATTGTGGGAGAAATTCACAACACTACAAGGCACGAAATGGCAACAATGGAACCTCAAGTAGGAAGAAGGCAGAGATTTCACCAAGAAAGTTCAATGGGTCATCCTGTTCAGACATGTTTGTTGGGATATATGGGTGGCTTGATACAAGAACTTGTTTGGAGAAGAGGTTGACATCGATAACACAAATGTGTATGCTAGCCTTTTTCATGCTAATTAGGATATGGATTTAGTATCAAAGTGTCAATTCTATACTAATCATAGTACTACAGAATTGATCAATCAGGAACATCAAAATGGTTTCTTCTCACTTAAATTGGATACCTCTGTTCTTGAGTCTGGGAGAAGCGGCTACAGAGGTGCTTCGTGGAGAGGATAGAAGCTAGATATGTGAGTTTACACAGAAACTTACATATATTCCCGCAGCAATAGCTGAAGTCATTGCAATCATCTAAGATTAGAGTTATGTTGGGATCGTGGTTACAAGAAGGTGATTGTATTATCTGATTGTATTGAAGTTATTAATGTAGTAACTCGGTGTTGTGATCACACTCATCCCTTTAAGGACATTATCGATGATGCTAGATGTAATACCCCCGAAATTTGAGATTGGAGGTTTGGGAATAAGCCTAAATTAAGTGGACTGCTAAGCCCAAATTTATCCCCTAATGATTCCTATATCTTCGGGGTATTAAGAAAGTAAAATGGTGAACTTTGGAGAATATAATTATGTTTTTGGTGAAATCGCCTACGAGGTAGTGAGCTTGTCATATAATTTTGAATGACCAAATGATGAGCAAAAATTATGAAATTTTACAGGATGAAAGTAGACATCCTAAGATTTAATTTGATAGGTGATATGACTCAATTAGAGCTATATACAAAAAGATATGAATTTTTGAAGTTAGCCCAGAAAAACTGAAAAGTTTCTAGAATAGTATGCAAAGATTGAAATTCTGGAAATTTTGTGATTCCAACTAACAAAATTCTATATTTTTCCTTAAAATTAGACTCAATAAGGGTTCTATAGGCTTTAGAATCACTTTAATTAGATTTTTCTAGGATTAGTTATGATTTTTCAAAGATTGGACAAAAATATGCCAGAATTTTGTAACAATCCAAAAATGGAAAAATAATTATTGGATAATTATAATATTTTATAAAATCATATTTTATCATCTTCGTCCTCCCATTTTTGTCATTTTCGCTGCAACAAGAGAGAGGAAGTGTAAGATTTTCTTAGAGAGAGAAAGGGAGGAAAAACTTGTAAAGGTAAGTGTTTTCTTCAGTAAATCTATTCCTAATGCGTATAACTCTGTTCCTAAACTTCCTATTCATGTGATTTAAGGTTATGAAGCTCAATTTGGTGTTAAGAAAGTTAGGGTTTCAGCCACCTTGAGAAAAAGCTGGTGGGAGCTTGAGATAACTTCCAAACTCTTTATATTGACTATTCTGGCTGTTGTGGGCAATTTAACTGGTGAAATTTAGCCGGATTGCCATTAGTTTTAATTCTTGGAAATGGGTTGGCCTAAGGGTTATGCTGCCCAAATTGGTACTAAATGGTAGTTGTAACCTAATGGAATAGTCAATAAAGTGGTTAGGAGTAGAAAGGAACGCGTTTACGGAGCCAAAACCGAAAAACCCCGATTTTCTCCAGAAAACCCATATAATTCGGTCAGGGCTGTAAATGGGCCTTAGAGTTGGATTTTCAATGATTTGATGGTGCCATTGAGTTCAGGAGGGAAAATTAGGTGGGGTTACAGTTAGTCACTTTTTCGGAAAAGGCCAAAAAAGCATAATTACGAAAGCGCCCCTGAAACCCTTAAAGTAGGGCTGCCAAGGATATTTTTGTAATTTAACATTGAATTTGATAATTTTGAGACCAGAAATGGATTCCTTGGCTGAAAATATGTAAGAATAGCCTATGTCAAAATTTCGAGAAAAGTACAACGGGATCGGATACAGTGGGGCCGGACCGGGTCCTTGGGGTATTTTAGTCATTTTTTAAGATAGACTCATATAACTCCTAGAAACACTGAAATTTTCTAAATAGTACATTTGACATTGTAGGATCGAATATAGAGCCCCGAGCTATTTGCACGTAGATCGAGGCACACTTTTCAAGGTGGAAAAGGGTTAAGGTAGTTGACTTACCTTACTTGCATGTATTTGATATCCTTGCTTGTGTAGTGATGTATGTGATTGCTTTACTTGATTGTGTACAACATATTTGAATAAATGAAGCTCTGTTTCTGTTTTGCTGTGGCCATAGTTTTGTTACATGAAACATTGAGCATGCAGGAATGTCAATATAAAGCATTCATTTTGATAAAGCTAATATGTCATACACGTATCATCTATCATGCATGCATTATGGTATCTGTTTCCTACTGAGATTCTCTCGAATCTCACCCTCTCCTACCAACAATTTAGATAGGAGAAGACAAAAGATATGTTAAGAGTAAAGAAGGGAATCATGCGAGGGGATCACAGAAGTAGAACGAAGACGAGAAGATGTCTCTGTTTCACTATGATGGGCTTAGATACCCTAGAGTCCTGTGCGGCTACACTAATTATAATTATCAGATACGAATCCCTAAGGGGAATTTTCGTAATCATGTACATATTATCAGTATAGTTATGCTATTCTTGTGCTGTCCACTGAATCACATATCATTTTTCGTGAATACTCTGGTAAAGGTGAAATTAAAATAAGGGCGTGACACCAGACTGTGGTTATTAAAAAACTGGCAAATTTTAATCACACATATTTCTAGGGAGAAAAATAGTTTAACGGACCATATGGCAAAGCTGGCTCATAATATAGAGGACAATTTCTCTCTATTTGATCAATCACCACCTACTTATTAGGAGGTGGTTGTTAATGAAGGATAATAGGGTAGCAATAGGATTGCTTGTATCTACTCTTTTGAGATTTTACTAATGGATTCCGGTTATCATTCAAATAATAATAATAATAATAATAATAATAATAATAATAATAATAATAATCCTTTAGTTGTTAATATATGATATATTGACTTAATTTGATTAAATTAAGTAAATTAGTTAAGTTAGTTAATATAACATATATTTTCTTAAATACCCCGTTATCTCCCTTATTCCCTCCTCCCCTCTCCTTCTTAATAATTTTTGAGGGCATCAATAAGAATAAATTAGAAAAAGAATTAACAAATGTAAAAACTATGACTTATATTTAAAACTAAAATCAACTTTTTAAATAAGTCTTATATTAAAAATAAGGGGAGTAATAATAATCCTTTGTCATATTCTTGATATAAGAGCTACTTACAAGTTAGATTTTGTGCCAAATCTATCGTTATCTATTTAAGGAAGGAGCTTGTGTGATTGAGTTCTTCATTCTTATCTCTATTTTATGCAATAAATACAGAACTCGTTAAAAGAAGCAAGAATAAAATATAGGATACACTCACAACACTCTCATATTTTCTATACTTTACAGAGCATCTAAATTCTAACACCTATTTTATTTGCGGTGCTTTCAACACCCTAAATCACAAGGTTATAAATCTGGATTGACCACTGAACCGGTTTGGATAGTGGGTCAGATCAGAGTCAAACCGGGGTTGAATCAGTACTAAACCGATGAGGAAGTAAACTTGAACGATAATATTTTTTAAAATAGTTTTGGAATTTGATAATTTTTTAGGATCAAATGATAATATTTCTGAGTGATTCATTTTTTATTAGAAAGTATACATCTCAAGCTTTCCATAGAGTCCTAATTTATAATTTTTGAAAGTATATAAAATTATATATGAATTTTTGAAATCAGAAAAATCATAATAAATATTGAAGGATGACCGGTTCGATAATTCACGTGGTCGAACCGGCCAGTCCGATCCGGTTTTAATAACCATGCTAAGTCATAATTAAATTTAGAGTGTTTGACACACTAAAAAAATAACATGATACTAGATACTATTGTGAAATAGAGTAACACCAGGAAGTTAGATGTTACTTTATCCTAAAATATACTACTTCCCTCAATCTTTAATGTAGGATATATTCAGAGAATTGATGTTAATTTTAAATATAATACATTTTTTATATGTTGATCAATTTTTTCTAAATTAATCTTATAGATATTCCCTCAATGATAATCTAAATATGCGAGGGAATGATAGAATTAAAAAAGATGCTTAGTATATTTCAGAAGAAACATACTACTCCCTCCGATTTTAAATATGAGACAGGGTTGATTTTTTTTAGAGATTAAGGAAGCTTAATAAGTTACTTAATCATATAATTATATTGTATATTATTGGATTTTATATTAGTTTATAAAAATGATAGATATAAATATTTTAAAATAATTTGATTAGCTTCTTTAATATCTCCAAAAAAATCTGTTTTATCTTATATTTAAGACCGAAGGAGTATCATATTAGTATATTGAGGCCAATGTGCTGTGAATAGATTCAATTCTCAAGCAGAATGATGTCGTCATATGATATTGCAGCCTGCATTTTGGGTTGGAAGAGGGGATTCTGGGTTATAGAAGATAATAAAATGATTTGGGTTCAAGCGAAAGTATTTTATGGGGGTACCTTTGTACATAAACAGCTGTGGAAGTATAAGGATTAGGGCATATTTGAGTTGACATTTAAAAAATACGTTCACGTAACCCAAACAATTTTCTACCATTAAATCATGTTGGAAAAATATTTTCTACCGCTAATACAAACAATCACTTACAATATAAAGGCTATTGCTTCATTGGAATTTCTAAGAGAAATTTTGATGACTGTTAGAGCTCGTTTGGTTGGAGCAAAATTGAGGGAGGATAGTGAAAAATTGATATTTTCAAGTGGCAAGCATTTGGTTGCATTTTCATGTGAGAATGTAGTTTTATGAGCCTGCCAATTTTTATCTATATAATGGAAAATGTGTTCCCACCAAACTTAATGGAAACCAATTTTCAAGTGGAGAAAGAAATAACCTAAAGACACAAAAACTTTTTGAAGTAACTTTAGATATGGTATAAAAAAATGAGTGGGATACATGGGTTATATAGACATTTAAATGCTCCAAAAGTAAAATAGTCTTTCAATTCATTTTTTTACCTCATTTTCTTTAAATCAAACAAAAATTTTCATATCAATCTTATTTCTTTTTTAATACAAATCAAATATCCCTATAGTAAAATAATTTTCATTCCTGGCCATTTCTTTGATCCAAACGGCCTCTTACTTGGGGGAGGCAATTTCTTCAAGGGAAGGAGGGGATATGTTTGGGAGTATCGTCCAAGACCCAATACAATTGTACAAAGGATTGGGCAGGTTTCCGCAGGCTTCAAGCTCTTTAATTGATGATTTACGTATCCTTTCAAAATATTTTAATTCTATGTCCGGAATAGTTAGTTTTGTATTGTCTACAATGTTTTTTTTTTATTTTTTATTTTATCAATGTCTAGAATGTTGTTTAGTCCGGCTGCTTTTTGTGTGTTTGGGAACCCTTTTTAAACCCAATTGAAGACCATAAGTTCAATTATCAATTGAGAACTTAAATTTGAGTGTTTGGAGAAGCCAATTGACAATTGAGCTTTTGCCAAAACTCAATTGGTGAAAACTCAATTGGGAGAAGCTAGAAAATGGAGCTTTTGTTAAAAGCTAATAACATTTTATGCTAGATTGAGTTGTCTGGAAATTAGTTATATGATATTTGCTTTTCTCATAAAATATTTTTTAAATAGTATGTAGTATCAAAACATATTTTTTGAGTGTTTTTAACCCCTTAAAATATTTTTCTAGTTATACCCACTACCTAGTGTGCTATCAAACTGATTACAATTTTACCCACTTTCTAGTTGCACCCACTCAACATTTTTTTTGAGTGTTTTTAAACCCTTAAAATATTTTTTTGGTGTTTTTAACCTCTTAAAATATTTTTTCAGCTGTATCCAGTGTGTTATCAGAATGATTTCAATTTTACCTTTAATGTACTTTTTTAGCTCCAAAAATTACTTTAAAATATTTTTTTGGTGTTTTTAAACCCTTAAAATATTTTTCAAGTTGTACCTAGTGTATTATCAGATTTATTATAATTTTACTTTTAATGTACTTTTTCAGCTTCAAAAATTACTTTAAAATATTTTTTTGTGCTTTTAACTCTTTAAAATAATTTTTAAGTTGTACTCAGTCTTATAAGACTGACTACAATTTTACCTTTAATGTACTTTTTTTAGTAGTAAAGAGCACCCAAAACTTAGAATATTGATTTATTGATTTTCACCCACTCTAAAATATTTTTCCAGTAACACCTAATATTTTAAAGTAATTTTTAAATATTTACTTGATTTTTTAAATATTTTTCCACCCACTTTCTAATACCATTATCACAAAAGCCCTTATGCTTAAGCCAATCCAAACAAATTTTTTTTTTACAAAAAGTCCAATCACCAATCCAAACAAATTTTTTTTTTTTACAAAAAGTCCAATCGCCAATCCAAACATAAATTACATTATATGATTTAGCTTTTACCAAAAGTAATATCACAACAAGCCCAATTAAAACAAACCTAATTATCAATCGCTGTTTTAAACACACTCTTTATCTACTTCCTGTGTAACGTAAGCTGTTTACTTTGTAATTAACCGGTTATAAAAAAAAAATATTAATTAACTTAACTAATATTTTCAATACATTTAAATTAGTTTATTAATTCTTATATTTAAAATCAGACAAGTACAACTCCATTTAAAGGCGGCAAGCCAGTGATGCATGTTGACTAGTAAGATTCAAAAAATAAAAATAATAAATTTATTATTTATAATTAATATGTAGAGCATTTTTATGCTTTTTTAACCCATCAAATAAATTCCAAAACTGTTGGTAGAACCATTATTCATTTAAGTTTGATTTCGTATTTCTAGTTAAACTTAACGATGTAAATGGTGTTAAACTTAGGGCCTGTTTGGTTGGAGGGGATGGGAGGAAAAATGAATCCCTCCCCTCATTTAATTTAAAATTTTGGAGGGGAGGGGGGCAAAAATCTGATTCTCTCACCTCTTCCTTCCCCTCATTTTAATCCCCTTCAAATTGGTTTTTTTTTGGAGAGAGAGAACGCAGAGATGCTGATGGACGTGATTGAAGACATGATTCGAAAATTTGTTTGAACTGCTGCTGATCGTTATTCTGTTTCTTAAGCTTTGATTGGGTTCTTTTTCTCAAGCGTGCTGAACAAAGATTGCAAGGAGGAACCGACATATTGTGCTTTGTTCGGTTTTCTTCTTCCTTTCTATGATGGTTTTCTTCTTCCTTTCTACGATGTTTTTTGTATCTGAATATGCAAGAAGCATAGCACTGATGCCAAAGTTTGCATCACCTTCACCTGTTCTTCAGAATCTAACTTTTATCCATGAGGAAAGTTTGAGAAGAGATGGAGAATTTGGTGGTTTTGACTTTGGTCCATATCCTACTTTGAAGCAGAGAACTTATTCTCATACTCACTAGTAGAAAAATGACTTTTTAGACCGGTTAAAAATGACTTTTTAGACCGGTTCTGTATTAGGTCTTGATACAGCAGGTCTAAAAAGTCTGTTATTTTTTAGACCGGTTGTTATAACCGGTCTTAAAAGTCACACTTTTAAGACCGGTTGTGCCCACAACCGGTCTAAAAAAATCCACATTTAAGACCGGTTGTGGGAACAACCGGTCTTAAAGTACTTTTTAAGACCGGTTGTGACTACAACGGGTCTTAAAGCTTCATTTTTTTTTAAAAAAACGTCCCTTTTATTATATGTACACGCACAGAATGCTCCAATTTTAAACAGCAGTACATAACAATCACTTATTTCAATTTCAAAATTCAAAAGCACCAGTCTATAGTAGCAATAAATTAATGTTCATACAAGCCAGTACAGTCATACATTGATGATTCATTTGCAATTAGACAGTAAGGATGACCAAATGACAGCAGTAAAACAAAAGCAATGAACATGCTCTTTGGTCCATTGTTATTGGCATCAGAACCATATTGCATTGCATAACCTGCTTGATCTGCCAAGCCCTTCTTCTTTCCCTTTGACGAATATGAAGAATCCATAATCCCTGCATATATCACCAATTCACTCACTTCATTACTCATCAAAATTAGAACATGTTAATTTCTCCCTGCTAGAAAATAATATTTGGAAATGAGTGCTTTGTGAAGGAAAGAAATCGCTTATATCATCAATACAACTATTGAAGCATTGTGATGCACACAGAATGCAATTTTGTGGAACAGAGGGTGAGAGAGAGAGAGATAATACATAAGGAATGAAACAATCCGTGAGAAGAAACAAACATTTTCACATTATAGAAGACAATATCATATAACAAAAATTGCTTCAAATAAATGAAACCAAGCAATCACAAAAATAAAATAAAACATACAAATCAGAGCCAAATACATGCAGAATGAAAGTGGGGGGGATTATGTGAACACACAATCTGAGAGAATGGAAATGGAAGATGCAAGTCCCGCAAACAAACATGCCAAATATTAAAGATTTGAGATATCATTCTATGAAGAATTTCAGGAGCCTAAGGTTATTCTATCTTCTCTTTATCAGAAAAACGGGTTTCATGTGTTTGCTTCTTCTATGCTTCATTTGAAGGTAAAAACACTAGGACACAGCCATCACAATTCAACAAGAGTAAACTAGGGATATAATTGATCTACAAGTCCCTACTGATTCACCTGATGTTAGCAATAATATGAGAATAATAATGTACAATGTAACATTGGATTCAAAAACTCACTATTTTTGTAATAGCTCATGGATGAATTCAGCACAATATGTGCGAATGAAATCAATATCTTCTTCAGGAAAGGGATCAGCAAGATCAAACATCTATAACACTAAAACCAGACAAAACATTGACTTAGTAACTTAAAAACAATAAAGTAAAACAAAAGTTCTAAAATATAAATTTACCTCTTGAGTAAAATCAGTCGTGCCTAGAGTGATAATATTGTAAATGTGTCTCAAAACATAAAAACCACATAAGTTGGACCCCTTTGGTTGCCGACGGCTCTGAGAAAAAATATGATATCATTAAAACAAATATAAAGGCATGTCTTATTACATTCTTTAAACAAATATTAATCCATATGTACTAACCTTTGGCATGATCCATGTAGGGTCCTTTAAATCACGAACATGCTTACCACAAGCACTGTGTAGGAATGTCTGCATAGACCTATGATCATCACAATAACAAAGGTTATTGGTTTTACACAAATTCCATAAACTTTGCATACAAAAGGTAAGAATGCAAGAAAACTAACGAATTCATGGTCTTTTTCAAATCATTCCCTGGTTTGAAGTGGAGGGAACATAAGAGGATGACAGTGTAACTACTCTTGCATAGAAGAAGCAACTGCCAATGATCACTGAAAAAAACAGAAGAATATTAAGCAAACATAAAATATTAGATAAATTATAAAATATCAATTTGTTTCTTACCTATGCACATATGGAGCCAAGAAACACTCAGTTCCAGTTTCACTAAGCCTCTCTGACAAGTATCTATGTCTAGTAGCAGCAGTGGTCCCTTTCTCTTGGATGTGATGGGGGCATAAGAATCCAAATTTTTCGCTTTTGCCAGAGGAGACCAACCTACTATGTATGTACCTATAATGACACAAGCACATAAATAAAAGGTAAACGGTGAAACTTTTAAAATATTTACTTTGAATTGCAGAAACTACTTACATTAAGAACAGTTGGACAATCCCAATCATAAGATTTTGTCCAGGAGCTACCAGGGACATCAAATCATCCCTCTCAAGATAGCATGTCACTTTTGACTGTCCAACAACTGAATCCGTAGGCTATTCTCTTGTTTTGAAGGATGTATCATATGCCATCAGAATCACTTGCTGCATGATATTCAATGGAGGCTGTGAAACTTCTTGCTGAGTGAAGGGAGCTGGACTTGGTGGGGCTTTGATCGGACTTGGTGGGGCTTTGATCAGACTATCCTCGGCTCGACCAGAAATAAGGTTCGTTGGCCACAAGATGAATGTGCCCAAGACATCGCTAACGATCTTGAATTCATCAGAAGGGATAGGGACAGGTGCATCTGTAATAATCACCTCGTCAACTGACACTCGGACTTGATCACCTTCCATTTATCGGTGGTGGACAGTTGATCCCAGTTTATGCACACTACCCTGTGCAACTAACCGTCTCAGAGGATCCTCGACAAAAAGATCACAAAGTTCAGTAATTTCTGGGTTAGGACCCTCTGATGACTGCCCGATGTTGCAACAACTACCTTTAGTGCTCTGCTTATTAGGATCAATCGATTGTGGCTGGGGAGCACTGGTATCTTGTCTTGAGCTCATAAACACTATCATTTCCTCTTTCATCTTGCTCAACCGGGTCTCTAATAGTACATCAAAAGATGCTTCAGCCTCGGCCTTTGCTTATGCTCTTGCAATGGCCAACATAGTCTCTAATTCCTCCTAGTCACGATGTTTGAGGAATGGCGTACTGGGGCTCCAAAGTAATCCCGTATCCCTACCCCTCCTCCAACTCCCCTGACACGGCCTGGATGCTCATGTTTGCCAGTAGCAACTGTTAGAATATCATTCCTGCCCTCCGACTTAAAAGAGCCCTCAGCTTGTTGTTTTCTAAGTTTATCCTGTAAGATAATACAAAATAACAAAAATAAGTAATAATATACGTTTCTTGTGTAATTAATTACAATAATGATATATACTTACAATTCTTTCACCAACTATACGAGATTGTTCACTCGTATAAGTCCCATCCTCTTTTGGTGGGCAAATTGCCATTTTTCTTCTCGATGAATCGGAGAAAGAAGAACAGAAGGATCGGATTGAGATGATTCTTCCAATCTCTTCCGTTTGGCCGCCAACAAGTCTCTTTCAGCCTTTGCATAACCCCCACGAGACATTGTATGAGGGCAATCATTCTTTCTACCACTCTTTTGTGATTTTTGCCTTTTTGCCTGCGAATAAGAAATGATACAAAAGGAAAGTATTATAATCAATTAAGATAATTGCTAAGTAAATAAAATGAAAAATAAGTCAACTAACCAAAGATTCTGGAGTAGTCCGAAGCCTAACAAATTCTTGCCAAGTCGCTTGATCAAGAAATGTATACGTGTTGCACGGATTAGGATGAGGCTGACCATCTTTCACCTCAATATGAATGTAATTATTGGTCAGATTTGTCTTAAACTTGCTCCAGCGCTCATAACAATACGTCATCGTCTTGTTGTACAAGATCTCACTCTGAGGAACGTCGTAGGTGAGCTGAAATGCATGCATTGAAGGAGTAAGTAACAAATTTGTGACATTTGATAATAATTAATTGCATACAGAAGAGAATTGTATACCTGAATAGTGTCCCAAATATGCTGCTTCACCTTTGGATCTACATTTCTCCATTCCTCTATCAAGATGCTCGGCTTGTTACGTACAAGGAGGCCGACGAAACTCCTATATCGTTGTGCATTAGGCCCGATTGGTTTCCAATGTCTATAAAACTCAATCGATATCTTTTGGCCTGCACTCCGACTGAGGGAAACATCTGTCAACCGTGTGCCACGTCTACCCCTCCGTACAGACTGGATACTGCGATCACTATGACCCTGGCTCGGAGCATTGCTAGGCTCGCCCTGGTTAACATTAGCTGGCTGACTCTGCTGAGCACTAGGTGGCTGACTTTGCTGAGCACTAGGTGGCTGACTCAAAGGTGGAGGAGGTGGTTGATCCTTTGCACTAGGACGCTGGGGATCCGTCATTTGCCTGTAACGACAACAAAGAAAGATAAATCCTAAGCTATGACATGTGAAGACTATATCGATAAAATAACTAAACATATTCTTCAGATAATAAGATTCTTTTCTCAACGTTAGACAAAGTATGACCAGCTGGAGGACAAAAAGTTCTATTACCGTATGGCCTTAGATGTAAATCTTCTCGTATTCCCATTTCTTGCAAGTCTAATCTTGCCTTCACGCCATCCTTAGAACTTCCTTGTATGTTGAGCAGTGTCCCAACAATACTATCACATACGTTCTTCTCCACATTCATGAAATCAATACAGTGTCTGACGTCAAGATTGCGCCAATATGGAAGATCAAAGAAGACGGACCTTTTTTTCCATATATTTTTCTCATTTCTACTCTTTGATGACTTACCAAATATAGTATTGATATTTTTCACCTTTTCATAAATTTTCTCCCCAGTCAATGCCTCTGGAGCATCTTCAAACTCTTGGCCATCGAAAAAAGCTTTTTTTAATCTACGATAAGGGTGGCTTCATCTTAGAAATTGCCTATGGCCAAGGTAAACCGTCTTTCTTTCATGTTGAAGTTGATGGTAGCATGTGCCTTCTTCACATATCGGACAAGCTTTGTGGCCTTTAACGCTATATCCTGACAAGTTCCCATATGCAGGGAAGTCATTTATAGTACAAAAGATCATTGCTCGCATATTAAAAGTCTCCTTCTTGTTCACATCAAAAACATCGACACCTTTATCCCACAACTCTTTCAAGTCTTCGATCAAGGGTTCTAGGTAAATATTTATGTCATTTTCGGGTTGCTTTGGTCCCGAAATCAACATAGACAACATAATGTACTTTTGTTTCATACATAACAAAGGAGATAAGTTGTAAATTACCAACAGTACAGGGCATGAACTATGTATACTGCTTAGGCTACCATAAGGATTCATACCATCTGTGCTAAGCCCAAGCCTGAGATTCCTAGGTTTTTCACCGAAGCTAGGAAATAATTGATTGATTTTATGCCATTAAGAAGAATCAGCTGGATGTCGAAGCTTTCCATCAGAAATCCGCTCATCTGCATGCCATCTCAAATTGTTGGCATCAATTTCATTAGCAAACAGGCGCTTGAACCTTGGAATGATTGGAAGATACCACAACACTTTTGCAGGGCCCTTATTTGATTTATACCTCGGAGTTTCACATATCAAACATTGCTCCTTCTCTTCATGATCTTTTCTATACAATATGCAATCATTAGGGTAAGCATGGATCTTTTTATACTTCATCCCTAGTGGACACAGTATTTTCTTAGCATCATAGTATCGACAAGGCAACACATTATCATCAGGAAGCATATCTTTAAACGCCTCAAGTGTTTCTGAAAAACTCTTGTTGCTCTATCCATGCCGTGCTTTCAAGCTTACCAATTTCAATACAGCATTCAGCAATTGGTATTTTTTACACCCCGGGTACAATGGCTTCTCAGCATCACTGCACATATTACCATATGCATGTGATTGTTCAAAAGCCTCTTCTCCTACATCACGAATAATGTCCTCTATCCGATCATCCATATCCGTGTCATTATCATCACAAGTCACTTCCCCCTGTTGAGATGCACTTGGCATATCTAATTGTTCACCATGCCATACCCATACTACATACGTCTTACAAAACCCTTCACAAATTAAATGTGTATATATATCTGCAGCACTTAATCGCTTCTCATTCAAACATTTTACACAAGGGCAATAAAACATCCCACTATCATCATCGGCATTTCTTTTTGCAAAGTCTAAAAAACCCCTCACCCCAATATCATATTCAACACTCGTCCGTTTAGCTTGTATCCAACCATGATTCATATATTCCAACACCTTTTTTTTGTTTTCTACTTTTTCCCTGGAAAAGGTAGGAGTATGATGAGAATGGCTCAACAGTGGAAAAAGTAGGAGTATAATGGCTTCGATTTTGGGTTCATTAATAATTATATAAAAGGAAACATTTTTATCTGCACACATATAATGTACCAGAGGAAGGTGGTAGGAACTAAAAGAAAAACAATAGAGTAATATATTTATGTATCGTGAGGCTTGCTGTGATTTTAAGGTGGTGTTTATTTCGAGTTGTTGTGATGTCTTTGGGAGATCAATGCATGGAAGCAATAGATATACACAGAGTCATCCCCATTTACTATGTGTTCAAGAAGATGCATATGACAGACCAACCATGTCTTCGGTTGTTTTAATGTTGAAAAGTCAATCACCAACTCTTAGTCAACCCCAAAGCCCACCCTTCAGTGTGGGAAGAATCTTTGATGATGAACAATCCTCAGTCAATAACCTAACAATTTCTGATATACTGCCCCAGTGAAAGGATTTAAAAGCTTCCGAGTCTAATTTTAATCTTTTTCCCTTTTGTGTTGTAATATTGTAGTCGCATTGCTTTTAGTCAAAAGTATGCCATGCAAGTTGTAACTAAATCAACATCTTTGCAAACGTCTAAAATAGTCTAACACCGAACCGATACTGGATAATACTATAAAAATGTGTCTTTCTTTATTCTGTTTGGAGGGGGGACGAAGTTACCCAACTTTTTAAAAAAATGTTATTTAGGTTTTATCTACTAAAAAGTCACTTAAATTTGTTTAGATTTACTAAAATGCGTAAAGAGATGAGTAGTACATATTGAACTAATTCTCAAAAGGTAATTTAAAGATTTAGCGTGATAGGATTAAATTAGTAAATAAAATTACATCATAGTATAACTTGGCACAACATATACCTATAAGTATGCACATAAGAAGGCATAAATGATAAATAAAAGATCTATTGTATTTGCATTCAACGTTTACAAACAACAAGAAGAATTCTGAGTTTTTTACATTAAAGAAGAATTCGTTGGTTATGTGTTTTGTGAGCGATTCAATGCCGTTGCATTTAAGTGGGCGCCCTTGCATGTGATGGTTCGCTATTTCTGGGTTTATAATGGTAGGATTATGAACTCTATATCTGTGTGTGTGTGATTCAAACCTATAAAAGCCCCTATTTTGGTATATATATTGTCGAGTTCTGTGTTAAATGATGCAATGGAGTTTAATTGATGGAGTATGAGTAGTCTAAGCGAAGTATATGACATGTGTTTGTGTGAATGTGTTGAGATTGAATTGTCAGGGCTGAGAAATTATAGGAGGATTACTTTTTTGGGCTTCCAAATGATGAATAATTATTTCAGATGATTCAACTAATTATAGTGACTTCAGAACGACAATGTTTACACTGCTTTTAAATCTGGAAAATAGTTTTAGTGTTGTGTAGTGAGCTGTCGGGATGTTAGGAAGAAAAGATAGATATGAACTAGATATGAACTTCTCCTTTCAAACATTTTATCAAACACCTAATGTGCATTCACATTCAACAATAGAACAGAGGAGGAACATAATGGTGTTTTCTCAGAATAGAGGAGGAACATACCTCAAAAAAGAGATTGAAGAAGAAGATTTCACAGAAATGCAGTGACGACAGCACCCACTAGCAGCTGAAGCAATGTATGAGGTATGGTCGTCGACAACACCCACGAGCACCCACGACAGTACAGCAGCCGAAGAGTGACGACGGACTCGATTCAAAATTGGATAAGGTAAGGGACTGGGACTCGCGCTGAGGAGAGAAAAGATTGGGAACAAACTTGCTTGGGTGATTCAGAATGGAAGGGATCAATTTCAGATTGAAAAGGAGGGAGTATGAGCTGAGGCACGGCAGGAAAGTAAATTGGGAACATTTTTTAGACCGGTTAAGACGATAACCGGTCTTAAAAATGGACTTTTAAGACCTGTTGCCTCACAACCGGTCTTAAAAGTCCACTTTTAAGACCGGTTGCTAGGCAACCGGTCTTAAAAACCTTTTTTTAGGACCGATTATCCTCTTAACCTGTCCAAAAAAAATATATTTTAGACCGGTTCTCTTAGTAACTGGTCTAAAAAAATCCCTAATTTTTTTAGACCGGTTATTATATAACCAGTCTAAATAATCTTTTTTAGACCGGTTATTATAATAACCGGTCTCCCAACTTGTTTATAATAACGAAAATGCCACCGCGCATTTCTGTTAGACCTGCATCCACTACAACCGGTCTAAATGGGCCGGTTTAAAACACCTTTTTTGTACCGGTGACTGTTCAACCGTCAATGAATATACACTATGGATTTATTCGTGGAACCAAACCTGGCGGCAACACCGGATATGACATGGAGGAGGATGACCTTCTGTATATGGAACAGTGCACTGGCGTGGTTGTTGCATCTTGCATATTTGGAAATTTTGATGAGATAAATGAGCTATCTAATATAAGTGAATATTCAAAGAAGAGTGTATGCTTCCTTATGTTTATTGATGAAGAAACAGAAAAATATCAGAGAAGTTCTGGCAGGTTGGATAGCAGCAAGAAAATCGGAGTATGGAGAATTATTGTTACACGTAATCCTCCTTACACTGATGGGAGACGTACCGGGAAGGTCAGAGTTTATAAATTTGGCCAGCTTCATCATGACAGTGACATAGATATGCATAAACTTAAAAGCTTTGGTTCAGATTCTCCAAATATTTATGTGCTTCCTTATGATCTGATTGTTGTTTTAGAGAACTATTGTATTTGACAGTAGTTTGTTCTTTAGTTTAGATTGGAGGAGATATTTTGATTAGCCTTCAATACATGGAGGAAAAAGAGGCTCAGATTAGTATTTAGATCTCATATTGGCTAAGATGGTTTTATGTGATCTAAGCATTATAATGATCTTATCTTTTCTTTGCTGATTGAGATGAATGGTGAATTTTAAATTAATTTTAAACTAATTTATATTAGTAAAAAATATAATATAATAATAAGGGTAAAATGGTAAACTAGTTATTATCTCCCCTCCCATCCCCTCTTGAACCAAACAAAGAATCATTAAACATCCCTCCCCTTCTTTTCCCTTCAACCAAACCAAACAAAGTAATCCTCTACCCTTCCCCTCCATCCCCTCCCTTTGAACCAAACAGACCCTTTAAGGGCATTGAAAGGCATACTGACAGCTAAACAACATTAAACTAATTCGTTTCTACAACATTTCTAATAATATAATAGATTTAAGCTCGATTGGTGTACTTTCCTTTAATTTTGTATCACTAGGTTGGCCTAATTTAAAAAAAAAAACCAAGAAAAAGAATTTTGCGCCACCATAAAAAAGTTGTGCTTCTTGTTAGGAAAAGAGCAGCTGATGACGATTAAAGTCAGGAAATTCTGAATTAAATTAATTAAATGATTCAAACTAAACAATTTCTTACTCTTTTTATAGGATTGGATTATATAAAATGCCAGCAGAAAATTCCAAATTTTGAAGACATTATCATGGCATAAACTCTTTGCATATATTTGCATCTATAAGAAAATCAAGAAATGAAAAAAATAATACTCTGTCCAACTCATAATATAATACATATTTAACTCATTTAATTATATTACAAAAATTCATTAACTTAGTTAATTGTGTGACATGTATTTTGTAAAACATTTTAGTCTTCTTCCTTAATTCTCTTATTCTCTCTTATCCTTAATAATTGCTGAGGGAACATCAATAGGAATAAATTAGAAAAATATATAAAAAAAGATAGATATTATATTTAAGATCAATATTAACTCCCCAAATATATCTTATATTAAGGACAAGATAAAATACTCTTGCAAAGACTTTACTAAGAGAGACATGTCATTCTTCAACACTCAAAAATCATTGACGACGTATAGCCTTATTTCTCAACAAAGGAATGCCCATTCCAAATCCATATTAATGTTAATTAGGTTAAATTGATTGTTGGTTGTTATGTATCAAAGAGAAGCAGCTAGGGTGTTTGCATTAATGTTTGTAAAAAGTTATTTTTATATTAATTGTATTTTGCAAATTGAATTTGGGGTAAAAGTAATTCATTGTTAATATAAAGAAAAAGTGATTTAACGTGATATTCTCTCTAATCCTATTTATAAGTAACATTCTTTTATATAAGTTGTCCTATATATATATAAGCAATAATTTGGTCTCATCTAAAAATTTAATGTATTTTTTTTATTTTTACCCTCAATTAATAGATTTTTCTCTTATATTTTTTCCCCACCCATTCTCTTTCATTTGTTTTTCCACTCACTCTCTTTGACATGGTCACACTCATTATATTTATAAATAAGGATGTATTTAAAAAAAATAGATCTCTTACATATTGTTTTAACTAATTTTAACCAACAATTTATTTTACGTGACTTGATAGTTGTTGTTTATAAAAAGAATTAGAAAGGATATGATTTATATTTGAATACATTTTTAATTTGTTTGAATATGCCTATTTAACTTTTTTAACCAAAAAAAATTCCAAAACGCAAATTTATGTCTAACTAGGCTTTTGAGGGGAAAAAATTGTTTGACTCTAGCACTAATCCAAACGTTATTTTTGGGCTTTTAAACTGATTTTAGCCTTTTAGGAGATTTAGAAGAATTATTTGATTTTATAATTTCACTGAGTTTGCAACTCAATCCTTATAGTTTGACTCATCATGACTCAGTCCTTGTAGTTTCTTAAATTTTAGAAAATTCCTGAGTGAGTGTTTGGTTTGGCTTATTTGAGCCCAATAAGCCCGAAACAAAATGCAACCCAATTGCATGAGTGTTTGGCTGAGCTTTTTCTAAGAAAATAAAAGCCTGATGAGAAGTCCCATCTGGTTACTTATTTTTGAAAAATTGCATGAGCTTTATTTTTGGTCGAAAGATTGGCATCAAATGATTTATTACTGTTATTATGCATTAAATGTGTTTGCACCAACCATTATTCTCTCTCTCTCCTCTCTCCTCCTCTTTGGTCAAGCGTTGTCTATCGGAGGTCTCCCACCCAAGTTTCCACTGAACTCCAAACCTCCTTTCTCTCTCGGTTGGAGTCCGTAAATTGGTGAAGTGGTGGTGTTAGTGCAGTTGAAGCCATCTCTAGTGTTGGTGGTGGTGTGGTCGGTACTTGGAGTTAGTGGTGTAGTTCGGCATCGCAATATAAGGCCAACCGTTGCTGGAGTTGAAGTGTGACACTGTGTTACGAAGTTCGGTCTATGGCTTTCTTCACTAACGGCGGCAGATCTATTCTTTCTCGGCAATTTCTGCCAGTCTAGATGGTGTTCTTTGCTCGTTCTCCTCCGGTCTTGTGTCAGCGTGTCTGGTTGGCATCCTCCTCTCGGTTTCTGCCTGCATTTGCAAGGTAAGCTTCAAAACTATCTCTGATCGAAAGACACAAGCCGATATGTACTTTCTGGTGGTGGATAGGTGTCTTCTCCGGTTGTTGGTCATTGTCTGTGGTAATGCCATTGATTGCTCTACTTGCCGATTCAATCCTCTGTTTCTTTTCCGTATTATGTTCGATCTGTTACGAAGCATGAAAATATATGGAGTTGTATTGTGCGTTTTATTTTTTATTTTTTTTTTCAATAACATTATAGCTTATAGAAAACTCTATGAGGCATTATAGCTTTTAGAACTTCTATTGCATCAAGCATGGGGTATGTTCAAAATTTATTCGAATCCTCAATTGGTTCTTCCTTTCCTTATGAAATGTATAGTTTGCGCATATGAACCATTTAATTGAATTGCATGTGAAAAGCCTAGTGCACATTTCACAATTGATATGGAAAAGGAACTGTTCTCACTGTGAATGAATGGGATCATAACTTGTACTGCTTCTTTGATGTATCTCCTGCAATTTCTCTTGCTGTTCAAACATCTAGTTGAATTGAACCTCTCAAGCTATTCCATTTCTCTGAGTCATTTAATTTTCCTGATCCCATTCCTACCATAAAATGATAAGCTGATTCCTGTGACCCAGCCAAAACAGAACCACATAAAATAAATTCTCATTAGTAGGCAATGCCAGTGGAACCAAGAGACAATCTATTTCCTTTTACAGTTTTTATTTATTCACTCATTCCTCATTGTTTTCTAGTTCCTTCTTCTCCCATCTCCCTTTGTCAGCTTTATTTCTATCTTCTTTCTAGTTCATCTAGGCCAGCTAGTATTATATGCTCATCTTTCATTATGATTAAAAAAATGGGAGGATTTTACATGTCTGTACATTTGATTTATATATGTCTATACATGTTTGTGTATATATATATATGTCATGATACATACCAACCAAACATTGGAAGCCTTTGAAGGAGACTGAATGAGGGATGGGTGGGCACCTCTTGAAATGAGGATGAATATGTTGTTATTGTTGTTGTTAGCATTTTTCTATCTTTAGCCATGTAATCAATAAAATTTCCCTTGTTTCTTGCTGCTATGTCTGTTTGTGACTGCTTGATAACCAGTAGTGATGAGTGTTGTAAAAATTTATCATTATCTTGTGAGACCATGTTCATTATGTGCTTTACTATTTTATAAATCTCTTAAACACAATAGTAGTTTTTGAGCTTGTCCTTTTTAATTGCATGAGAATGAATTCATGCACATAAATGTATCTTCATTTACCTTAGATGGTTGCTTCATGAGAATGCAATAAGCAACATATGTTCATAGTCCATACTTTAAAGTGAAACTTTTTCATAGAAAGATGAATGACATAGCATTATAAGATGACGCGACAATTGAAATATTTGTCCACACAATGGTTGAGCAAATTTTTAAAAAAGAACGTTGAGGGTTGTCTTTTTTGAAGCTTTGATGGGATAGTGTTGTTGCTATGTTCAATGAGAATATTGGGAAATCGTACGAGAAGAAACAGTTGAAGAATAAATTTGATATGTTATGAAAGGACTTAAGGACTTGGGATTCGTTAACAAAAGAGATTGGTGTGGGCTGACACCCTATAACAAATAATATCGTTGCTTCAAATGAGTGGTGGCAGCGGAAATGTCAGGTTAGTAATGCCTACAGTTACTTATAACATTGATTAATAATGATTCAGTTGACTCAATGATCTTTTTTAATATAGCTAATTATTTGGTTACTTATTTGTATACAGGAGAATTTGGCATAAAAAAAGTTTCTCCATTCAAGCCTTAAGAATGAAAGAAAATTGAGGCTTATATTCAAGGATGTCATGGCAAGAGGTGTGGATATTTTTTTCACCGCCTTTTATACAGACACAAGAGGAAGAGCAAGAAGATGTCTACCGACCGACTATAGACAAAGAGGAAGGTTTAGGGGACAGCGAAGACGAGCTTTTTGGTGTTAACCCAGTAGTTAGCACAGGAGTGACAGATGAGCTAGCGAGCATTGGGTTATTAACCCAGACCCTACCCTCTGTTCCAATTGATTCTGGAAGCCAAGGAAAGAGGAAAAGAGATGATTGGTTAAAGCAGAAGATGACAGCTGCAAAGCAAATTGTGGATGCAGTTAGTGCCATAGCAGAAGCTTTGAAGGACAGAGCTGTAGCCATTAGTGAAATTCAAGCAAAGAGTATTGATGCCATTGTTAATGACCTACTTCAGTTGGAAGAAGTACAACAGGATGAGGAATTTCAAGTCCATTGTATCAAGCTGATAATGAACACGATTAGTCGGGACACGTTTTTCTCACTTGTTAAATGGAACAAGGATTCCTTGATTGCATGGCTGCGGTATATGGTTACGACCCTTGATTGAGTGGATGTGGTTTATGGTTAAGCTACTATCGATATGGTTTTTCATGGACGACACCATCCTGATTTGAATTTTATGGCAAATTAGTTTAGTGTTTATGTACTCTTATATGCATGCTGGTTTTTATGTTATTTATAGATCCACAATGCTACTTCGACTGAATTACATTTATGTTATGTATACTTTATGAAGTTCATTTTATGACATATGTTACAACTTTGATTGAATTACCTTTATATTATATATGTTTTAAAACAACACACAAGTTACATTAGTAATGGCAAATTGGATGGAGGAAGAAGAAGACGACTCTTGGATTCTAGCTCTTATAGATGAAGAGTTAATAGAGTATGAACAATTGACTACGTTGCTGTGTCAATATTGGGTTCCTTTCATGTACAAAGAACGTCGTAAAACAAGTAAATGCACTGGTCATTTATGGGTCCAAGAAATATTGGTAGAGCATCATACACGTTGTCATGACATGTTTAGAGTTGAAAAACATGTGTTCTACTAGTTGTGCAATAAATTGGTGGAACATGGGTTACGAAATTCTAAGAATGTCGGTGTCGAAGAAATGGTTGTGATGTTTTTTCTCACAATTGGCCACGGTGTCGGCAATAGGGTAGTCCAAGAGTTATTTGAGCATTCAAGGGAAACTATCAGTCGACTATTGCACATGGTACTACAAGCTTGTATTAACCTAGTGCGAGAAAATATCAAACCCTCCGATCCCGAAATCAATGGATACCATCTAAAAATACTCAATGATTCTTGATATTATCCCTACTTTAAGGATACCATTGGAGCAATAGATGGAACTCACATCTTATGTGTGATCACTAGTCCCAACTGGGAAAAATATATTAGGAGAAAGGGACATCTAACACAGAATGTAATGGCTGTATGTGATTGGGATATGTGCTTTACGTTCATGTTGGAAAGGTTCTGCACATGACGCTCGTGTGTTTCAATCTGCTGTATCAAATCCAACTATGAATTTCCCTCATCCACCTGCAGGTATATTTTTGTCCCATTCAGTTGAATAACTTTCAATTCACACTTTGTTTAATCTCAAGCCTTTAGGGTTTGTTTGGTATGAGGGATTTGGAGGGGAAGGGAGGGGAGGGAAAATTTTTATGAGTTGAATTTTAAAAGATTGAAAAAGTGGGGTAATACAATTTTAATAAAGAGAATATATAAGATAAAAGAGTAAGAAAAATTAATTAAAAATTTTTAATCCCACTTCTCTAATTTTTTTAAATTCAACCCAAAAAAATTTTCCTTCCGCCTACTTTCCCTCCCCTCCCCTTAGACCAAACAAGCCCTTAAAATGATTTGAGCATTTATTAGGCAAATATTATTTGGTCGACACTGACTATCCCACACCAGTTGAGTATCTTGGTCCCTACAGATATGAGCGTTATCACCTGCCAGAATTTCAGCATCAACTTGGCTTGGCAAATGCTAGAGAGACCTTTAATTTCTATCATTCCAGTTTGAGGTCAACTATTGAAAGGACTTTTGGAGTGTGAAAGAATATATTCGAATTATTGCAAAATATGCGCAAATACAGCTACGAAACAAAAGTCCGTTTAGTTTGCACAATAATGGCAATACATCACTTTATTCTGAGAAGCTCTCAAAGTGATGTTAATTTCGATGCAGCAGAACGTGACAATGTTGCTCATGAAGATAATAATACTATAGACGATACGGCTTCCTCGATCAATGATGCTGGGACATCTTCAACCTGTATAAATCATATTCGTGACATGATTAGAGATCAACTTGTACGAGACATGTGATCCAATTAATTATGTAATATTTTTTTTTGTAAAATTATGTATTTTGGCATCACATTTTCTAACTTCACTTTTTCCACTTATTTTTAATTTTAAATATCTTGTTTTCTTATAATTAACACAAGTTTTTACTTTTAAAAAAGTACTTATACAACCGCCAATCCAAACAAGTTTTGACTTATTGAAAATCACTTATTCAATCGCTCATCAAAACATAAATCATATTACATAAACTGACTTTTCTATAAAGTCATTTTTAATAAATCAGAATCACAATAAATCATTTTTCCTACTGCTATACCAAACACACACTGAGTCCCTCATTACTCATCGTATGGGCACTGGCAGCTGCTTATTTAGCATCTTTGTTAATAGCACATGAGCAAAAATGTCAACTCCTCTCTCCTCTCCTCTTCCTTTGATTGATGTACCGTTCATCTTCCTCCTCCTCCTCCTCCTCCTGTCTTTTTCCTCCTCCAACTAAATTCTTCCAGAGCGGTAGGAGTCTTCAACCAAACTCTTCAGGCCGTGTTTTCTTGGTTTTTGGTGGAAACCTTCTTAGCTAATAATATCGACACCACCACCACAAAATATAATCCCTTCGGTCTTAAATATAAGATAACGTTGATTTTTTTGGAGAGATTAATGAAGCTAATTAAATTACTTTAGAGTATTTATATTTTTCTCCAAACTAATTAATTCAACTAATAAACTAATATATAATTTAAGAATATACAACATATGATATGATTAAGTAATTTATTTAACTTTCTTAATCTCTTAAAAAAAAGTTAACTATGTCTTATATTTAGAATTGGAGTAAGTATACTATACAAGACACCCAAATTTCGCCACTTTTTTTAATTTGATCTTGCTTTGTAGCACCCCATCCACAACCCCTAACATGCTTTTCTTCAATCCCAACACTTCCCTTCTGGCAACAGATAGAGATCGAAGCAAGCAATGAAAAAGAGAAGATGAAAGTGAACATATCATCAGAATCGGAATCTGGGAATATTATTGGTGACGGTGGTTCAACGAAAGAGAAAAGGAGGGAGGAGTTGATATTTTTTGCTGATCTGGTATAGCAAAAATGCCAAATAAGCAGCTGCCAATACGTAATGAGTTAGGAGGGACTCTGGATTTTTCCAAAATTTAAGAAATTATAAGGATTGAGTCGCGACAAGTTAAATTATAAGGATTAAATTGTAAAATCGGTGAAACTATAAGGATCAAATAATTTATTTTTTTATTTTTTAAAAAACCCCATTCAAACAAGTTCTTTGATGCCCCGCCGCACCATATTATGACAATTGGATGGAAAAGCTAGGCTTCCTTTCTAACACCAGCACCAAGTTTCTGGCCATTTGAAGGGATTGGAACTTTTTTAAGACTTTTTTTAACAACTTAGCAACACCTCTCAAATTTATTCAAAGTTATTACTTCCTCGGTCATTCACTGATGAACTCAATTAATCGGATTAAAAATTTCATTATGCTTTATTATTATGTTGCTACTTTATATTCTCACTTCTATCATTTTTATAAAAAATAATATCTCTCATAGTGATGTTCCTTGATATAAGGAACAAATTCATTTTTGTTTGTAATTTTTAACTGGTGTTTTTATTTTTACCCCATTAAATATGTCACTCATTATCTTTTTTCAATAAATATTCAACTTATCGTCTCTCATGTACTCTTTTTATAAATAAGGAGATAATTCAAAAGATATATATATATATATATATATATATATATATTGCATTTAACTTGATAGTTGTTAAAGGACATGAGTGACTAGATATTATGTATATATATTTTAAAAAAATCAACAAATAATTAGCTTGTTTATTGAGACTTACTCTCCTTATTTAATGTGTAAAAATTAAATATATTAATGTTTTGTATATCAATCATTTTGTTTTTGTTTATAAAGTAGAGAGATAAGAAATTTTTTTATCAAAACTACGGGGCATGTCAATTTTTTATCACTAATTTTCCTTTTTACCCCCAGTTACATGTTGGTTATGATATTTCATTTTTAAAAGTATGTACTTCTTTTTATCTACAATATAATAAGTTATTCCAATTAATTCACTGGAGTCAAGAAAATGTAATTAACTCATTATATCCACCTTAAATTGATAAAAACTCAAACTTTAGTTTTAAAGGAGAGAGAAAAACATGAAGAATGACATTATAGCTTATATTGTAAATTGGGTGAAGTATTTCTAACAGGGATTAAGTTACAAACTTAATAATTTTTTAGACAACGTTAATGAGTTTTAAGGTTTCCTAGATTCTGATAAAATGTTTTAGATAACTGAGACCCTAGTTAGATTTGCAGAAGTTGTTGTTGCTAGACTTGAAAGGAGTTGTTTTAGATACTGTACTAGATAACCATTTGTCTTTTGTGTTCTTTATATTCATTGATCTGTTTTGTTGTGGAGTTTTCATTTCCTGGAAATTTGTTGGGGAAAAAGAGGGAGTGGTGTCCTAATTTTTACCTTTCTACTTAAAAAGGGAAAACAAAAAGATAGGTAGAAGAAAGAGAAAAGAAAGAGAAGTAAAGATGAAGAGGAAGACACTTTCCATGAAATAGGTGGAGTGAGTGACGGGGGTGTTGCCCCTCACTAGGCACCAAGAAATTTTAGCATGAGCACATCAATAATATTATTTCTATTGTTTTAATAATTTATATTTATATTCCTAAGATTCTATAAAAAAAGGAAAAATCTATGAAGAACTTTAAAAATAACAAAGTACATAATGATATTTTAAATATTTATAATGTTAGAGAATTGTGAGTATCCAATTTATCTTTTTTAAAATTAAAAAAAATGACATTAATGTCTTTATATATATATTTTTTAAAAATTACTCCCACCCATTGGCCTCGCTAGCAACCTCCCCCTACTAACTCTAGAGTTTTAGTAGGAATAATTATTTGACAAGGTAGTGGGACCACATTACCAAATAATTATTCCTACCAAAGCTTTGGTGACTGGCATGCCGCTAGCACTTTGCCAGACATTGAGAAGCACTGGAGCTCTTGTGCGAGCAAGGGTGGGGTAACATTTTAAAAAAACAAAATATAAGAGTATTTATATCATTTCTTTTAAATTTTAAAAAGAACAAATCAAATATTCATACCTCTCATGAATATTCAAAACATCATTCTTTCCTTATTATTTTTAAAGTTCTTTTTCTGAGATTTTTCAAAAAAAAAAAATCATTACTCCTCTTATCTATTTATAAGTAACTTTCAATATATTTCATTTGAATCAAGAAAAACCTTAAACCTAATTAACTCTACATTAAAATACAACAACTTTTCAATTTTATCCCTGTTTAATATATAACCTCATGAAAATAAAGTCTATACAATAAATGAAAGTTAAAATTGTGTATTTATATGAAAAATTTAATAGTGTGATTTATAAATAGAACAAAAAAATCCCTCTCCCCACTATGTAAACAAGACCAAAGGAGTATACATTAGTACTTCAATAATATAATTATTGTGTAACAATGGATTACTCAATTTGCCTCAACATTTTCTGCATCCTCAATTCAGTCAATGTCGTTACATTCTAGAACAATATGCTCAATAGTCTTGTGCATTCTGCTTTTTAATTGCACATTGGAAAAAGATGTCCATATTCTACTTAAATCTTTTTCTACTCAATCTTTTTACAATACCAATCTGAGTTATATAATTTTCTTCATTTTATATAACTGATTTTTATTAAAAAATGACATAATTATTGTTGTATATTTTTTCAACATCTGTTTTTGCCAACATCTAGAAGAGTTTTTTCCCCTTAAATGGGTTCTGATAATGCTAGAGGGTTAAGGATCCCAATATTCTTTAACAATAAAAAAAAAAGGGAAAATCACTCTCAAGTCCCAAGGAAGCAAAATATTGTCAGAAAAATCCCTGGAAAATCTGAAATATCTGAAAAGTCTCTAGAGACTTTTCTGATATTATTTTTTAAAGTCAAATGACCCACATGCCCCTCTTCTATTATTTCTCTCTCTCTCTCATTTGTTCTGCGTTTGCGCTCTCGGACGTTATCTTTTTTATTTAGCTCCCTGCGTTCTCTCTCTGCAGAAATGGTGGTGATGGTGAAGGCCAAAGCTTTGAGGTGGTGAAAGATTTGTGGGATGAGATGTAAGATAGAAGGAAGAAGAAGATGGAAGAAAGGTGGTGAGATTTTTTTTATCTCAAGCTTCTACCATTTTTAAAGAATGAAGGGATGAAGGTGATGATGATGATGAATAGTCCAACCCATCCCCCTTTTCAAACCTCATTGTGCTGTGAAAACGCTAATATGGAAAAAAAAATTAAATTGTTGTTAATTCATACAGTAGTAGTTGTTAATACGGAAAATGACGTTGGGTGCCATGATGCTCTGTTTTTGGGAAAGGAAACAGAGGAAGTGGTGTGTTTGAAGTGGTTGGGTGCTATGAAAATGCTGATATGGAAAAAAAAATAAATTGTTGTTAATTTGCACAGTAATAGTTGGTAATATAACAGTAGTGGTTGTTAATAAGGCGTTGTGAAACGAACTCAAAAGGTTGTTAATACACACAATACGAGTTGTAAATAGCTCAATTGGTCATCCTTAACGTGAGGAAACATTGTGTCAGCGAGAAATGTGTGGGACGTTGTGAAACGAACTCAAAATGTTGTTAATACACGCTATACGAGTTGTAAATAGCTCAATTTGTCATACTTAACGTGAGGAAACATAGTGTCAACGAGAAACGTATGGGACGTTGCGAAACAAACTCAAAATGTTGTTAATACACGCTATACGAGTTATAAATAGCTCAATTTGTCATACTTAACGTGAGGAAACATAGTGTCAGCGAGAAACGTGTGGGACGTTGCGAAACGAACTCAAAAGGTTGTTAATACACGTTTTACGAGTTGTAAATACACGGCTTATGCGTTGTAAAATGGATATGAGGTGATCTCGGTTTTGTTTCGTTGTGGCATACTGAAAGCAAACACGGTCGAAGAAGTCGTTTTTTACATCATTTTGCTTTTGTTTCGCTATGGCAAAGCAAAAGCAACTAGCCACACCGTCAAGTTGTAAACCGAACGCAACAGATTGTTAATAAACGCTTTTAGCATTGTAAACACAACATTTTCCATACGTAACATTACAAAACTTCGTTCCAATCAGAAACATGTGGTCGGTTGTCAAACACATTCAACATGGTGTTAATAAACGCTTTACGACTTGTTAAACACACCACTTTCTCTGTTTCCTTATTAACAACCACTACTGTTATATTAACAACTATTACTGTGCAAATTAACAACAATTTTTTTTTCCATATCAGCATTTTCATAGCACCCCACCACTTTAGACACACCACTTTCTCTGTTTCCTTTCCCAAAAACAGAGCACCCTAGCACCCAACGTCATTTTCCGTATTAAAAACTACTACTGTTATATTAACAACTACTACTGTGCGAATTAATAACAATTTATTTTTCTTCCATATCAGTGTTTTCATGGCACCCAACCATTTCAAACACGCCACTTCCTCTGTTTCCTTTCCTAAAAACAGAGCACCATGGCACCCAACGTCATTTTATGTATTAACAACTACTACTGTGCGAATTAACAACAATTTATTTTTCTTCCATATCAGCGTTTTCATGGCACCCAACCACTTCAAACACACCACTTCCTCTGTTTCCTTTCCCAAAAACAGAGCACCATGGCACCCAACGTAATTTTCCGTATTAACAACTACTACTGTTATATTAACAACTACTACTGTGTGAATTAACAACAATTTATTTTTCCTTCCATATCAGCGTTTTCATGGCACCCAACCTTTTCAAACATACCACTTCCTCTGTTTCTTTTCCCAAAAATAGAGCACTATGATACTTAACGTCATTTTCCGTATTAACAACTACTACTGTTATATTAACAACTACTACTGTACGAATTAACAATAATTTAATTTTTCCACGTTAGCGTTTTCACAGCACAATGAGGTTAGAAAAGTGGGATACATTGGACTATTCATCATCATCATCACCACCTTAGTTCAATTGAAACAATCGATTACAGCCCTTTATATCTAGTTATTTTGCCCTTTTCATTTCTTTTTCGTACAAAGACCCATTTGCTTCCAACTGGTTTTACATCTTCAGGTGTAAGGACTACAGGTCCAAATACTTTTCGTTTTGCCAATGATTTTAATTCTGCATGATTAGATGATAACTATTTGGATGTTGCAGATTTCTTAATATAATTTGAACTGTTTAAAGTTGTTTCTATCATATATATTAATTTTATTAAAAAATCATGAATCCCGTCCAACAGGCTCAACTCCATTCCCTGAAGTGAATGTGGTAACAAATGAATTTTATTGTGGCCGTGGTCATGGACGTGGACAAGGACGTGTGTGATCAGCGCGACGGTAACGCCCCGTACCATTCCGGGTAGCGGCCGCGTGTTCGATCCGACAAAACCGTGCGGGGGGCCTGAAGCCTTTCCAGAGCGGACAATCCCTCATTCTTTAAAAATGGCGGAAGCTTGAGATCAAAAAAATCCTACCACCTTCCTTCCATCTTCTTCTTCCTTCTATCTTATATCCCATCCCACAAATCTTTCACCACTTCAAAGCTTTGGCCTTCACCATCACCACCATTTCTGCAGAGAGAAAACATAGGGAGCTGAATAAAAAAGATAACGTTCGAGAGCGCAAACGCAGAACAAATGAGAGAGAGAAATAATAGAAGAGGGGCATGTGGGTCATTTGACTTTGAAAAATAATATCAGAAAAGTCCCTAGGGACTTTTCAAATATTTCAGATTTTCCAGGGATTTTTCTGACAATATTTTGCTTCCTTGGGACCTGAGAGTGATTTTCCCAAAAAAAATGTTGTTATTTGACGATTACATGTAAGATATGATACAAATGACTATCTCATATATTTGATTTGGGTTTATGTGGTACAAGAGGCATATATTTTGCAATACTGATGAGATGACAACTCCTTAGTCATTGTACTGAGATCAAACGGGCAGGACATATGAATGGAAATGCATGCCTGTAATTAGTTGGAGGGTGCTTCGTTTCTGTCTTACTTCTAATGAGATAAGATGTATCCAACGTTATTAAATTTTAAAATATTTTTTCAGATGTCTTGGTATTTTGAAGTATTTTTTGTATCTTGAACATTTAAGATACTTGATGTTAAAAAAAAAAAACTATTATAGAGTGGTGGATGCACCTAAAAATCACTTAGGGTGTGTTTGGTTTGAGGGGAGGGGATAGGAGGGAGGGAAAAAGTGGTGGGTTAAATTACCTTTTTGGGTTGAAGATATTTAAATTTTGGGCGGGAACCCAAAATTTAAAAGGAATGAAAGGGTAAATTTTAGGCGGGAATCAAAATTTAAAAAAATGAGAGGGTAAATTTTAGGTTTCAGTTGGATAAAATTATAATTTCTCCCTCCTCCCCTCCCCTCAAACCAAACACACCCTTAAGGTGCTTAATACATCAAAAAAATACTTTAAAGTATGCATCGCAGAATATTTTCGGACACTGAATGCAAATATTTCATGGTGTTGAATGTACTTTAACCCTTTTCACATACTACCTGAAAGCAAATATTTCATGGAGCAATAGGGGCGGGACTAGAGAGTGTGGAAGTTACTAGCCCCCGGGAAAGTTAAATTCTTCTTATAACAAGTATTTTATGAGAGACTTCTCACAAACTCACTTAGGACTAAGTGAGGATTAACAGATAATGATGAGTGCCCATTTGAGTCTCAAAAAGAGGAAAACATTTTACACATACTCCCTGATTGTAAGATTGCCAGAAAATGTGTGGATTGAAATTATTAAACCTAACCTTCTTTTTAGTTTCTTTTGTTCTAACTTGTAGGTGTAACTTAGAATGTGTATGACTCATAATTTGAGCAATGCACACTTTAACAAATGGATGTGGGTTTGAGCTTTCAGTACCTTCTATTGGCTCCTTTGAAAAAATCGATGTAAAGGAGTTTATGGAAGGTGTTCGATATCAAGCAAAAGAAATCAATCATTCATAGGGTAATCATACAAAGAAGGCAAGCATGGTTGGAAACCCCCATCAGAAGATCGATAAGAAAGAAGCAGCATGTGGTGGAGTAGCCAAATATTCCAATAGAGAATAGATTCTTGGTTTTCAATGTAAGTTGGGATTTTTACCACCAATAAAAGTAGAACTAATAGCTTTATTAACACGTCTCCAAGCTTGTAAGCAAAAACACCTCCAAAAAATCTTGGTCTATACAAACTCAATGGAAGCTTTCCACTTAATGCTGAAAGATGGTGGTTACCATTATCCACTAAGGGAGAAAATTAATAAGAATAGAGAGTCTCTTTTCTCAGATTGAGACATAAATATGTAGACTACCTTACCGAGAATGTCCATAATCTCAAAGAAGACATGAATTTTGCAAAGACCTCGTCCGAGATGTTTCTCTATCATGTGAGAGGATCTGGGCCAGTCACCTCAAATTAAGTCGACACTGATGTGATCGATAAATTTGAAGTTTCTTAACATTGGCTTTTGTAATAAAAAAAAAGTACTTCACCCCTAAAAATTGCTGAATTAATATTGTAATTAAATTGAAAAGACACTGTTGCCCTTCTAGTTTTTTTAATTGACAAGATTAGACACGCATATAATCAGATATTCAAGTGGAACGGCCTGGCCTATCCATTCTCTTCGTCGCCGCTGTTATCGAATCCGAAAAAGGAGGCCGCCAGTGCTTGGTCGTCATCGTGCGTGGGAGAATCTGTAACCGGTGAGTGTCTTCACTTTCCTTTCTTTTTCCCGTTCGTTATCCGGTAACCTCTCAAAAATGCCTTCGTCTCTGCTCTCGTTTCCCATTTCGATACGCGTTATTCATGGTTAATAGAGCAAGGCCTGAACCTGGATGTCCTTGTAGAAAGTATAGCCTTAGTTCCTCAAACAAGCTAAGGTAACTTCCTAGGGCTCTGATCGTGACAAAGTTCTGTTAGGTTCTTAGTAGAAGTTAGCGACCTTCTTGATTCTTTCTTTTACTTCGCCTCGTTGTTATCCTGCTTTCAACGGTTCGGGATGGTTTCTACTACTGTCAAGCTATCTCAATTTTCAGCCCTCACAACTCATGAGTGAGACTTTTGCTTCTGTGAGTTTTTATTTAAAAGTCAGCTGAATATTTGGTCTGCCTAATTTTTGCAAAAATTACTGTTCAACAATCTGCTGGGGAAAATTTAAGTTTTCATTGCAATTGATGGCATTGGTTAAATGGCTGGTTCTTAGGCTCTCTTCTTTTACTTTCCTCCTTTTTTGTGTGCCTTGGATGATGGATTGGCAGTTGCTTTGTTGTTATATTAATTGGGATCCCCTTGTAAGCAATTTTGCACTGACTAGAAGTTTCTGCATTTTGTGTTAGAACATGGTTTTGAAGTGCCTTTCGTTGATTTTATTCATGTTTTCTTAATTTACCAAGAATCTTTAAGCCTTTGATAAACCCTTCACCTTGCGGAGGCCCCTCTTCTTTGCAACATGTTACTTGTGGCTTTGTTGAACTTCACTATCATTCATTAAACTAGTTTCCAAAATGCTTCTAAGTGAAATTATTAGCCTCTGTGAGATTGATGTGGAAAAGTTAGATTGCTTGAAGGCTAATAAAAAGGTTAGTGGCGACAACTAATAATTTAATTTGCAATTATAGTGGATTTTAACAACTTGCAAATATATAATAAGTTTAAGGAGCTATAATTGGCAAATGCGTGCATCATGCAGACACAATTTAATTAATAAAAATTTCATTATACTTTAATTAAATTATAAATGTTCTATATAAAAGCTAGTGAAATTAAAGAATTAATGGGATAAATAGAAAATCTGATTGTAGCAGTATATAAGCAACGCCTTTTATGTGTGCCAATCAGATTAATTTGGAGATTCCAAATCCCTCTCTCTTTCCTTACCTCAAATTCCTTCACATTAAACAGTGCCTAAGTGTTTTTTTTTTTTGCGCAGCAACAGCACCTAAGTGTTTAAACATTTAATCTTTGATAGGTCAATACCTATAATCTTTAATAGTTGCATCTGAAAAGAATGTGCAATTTTCTTCTTTTTATTCTTCAGTTCTTTACAGGGAGATGCAGAGATGAGTTGTTGGTCACCAGCATCTGTTTTTGCTAATCAACTTATATCACTGTCTGCTGCAAGCACCAAATCTGATGTTAATATCAAAAGCAGCACCAGTTTTATATGTAGCCCAAGTCAAGGAAGGTGCTGTCTCTCTGTTTCTGAGAACCATCATAAAGTCAGAAGACTCAGGATTGCTGGGGTAGTTAAATCTGGACAACGATTGACACAATTTCAGGCGCAACAAGGAACTTGGGAAGAACCTGATGATGGCAGTGGTAGTGAGTATGATGAAGAAGAAGAAGATGAGGAAACAGAAGATGAGAACTATGGCTTTGAAAGTGATTGGGAAGAGGAAGAGATAACGTCATCAGCTGTTAATGGTGTTATTTCAGTGGACAAGTATGGGGAGGATATTAAAAAAGGCACTTTTTCCATTCCTATGTTTTTCTTTCTGTTTTTCTGGTTTTTAAACCTTATCACTTTTTATGTGAGATGTGGACTTCTTGCTTTCAATATAGTATAATGGTTTAAGCAAAGAAGCTCTGGACAATTGGAAAATGATTATGCAAAATCATAAGTAGGAAAATGATTCAAGAAGGCTGACAATTAGCATATATTTTGACCCTGGACAATTGGCTACCTCTAAAACCACATATTTTCATCATTGCAGAGGTTGAACAACTTTTGGAGCCTGAAGAAAGAGCAGTCTTGCAACAGAATGTGACTCCAAACCTGGAAAAAATTTCAACTGTATGTCTGAAACCATGCTTATTTGCATCTACTCTCCTAAATTCTAATCTGTTATTATGGTTGGAAAACTATATGTAGAACAAACATTTGAAAGTCTCTCTATACTAACTACATGTTAAGCATGAATGGATTTATCCAAGTTTCTTTTGTTCAAGAAAGCTGTAGATTGAAAACTGCTTTTCCGGTCACTTAGTTCCCATATATCTGTTCTGTAGGAAAAATGGAGCCCACCGCACACTTTAGCGCTATCAACACAGATAAGATGTATGGATCAGCTGCTTGAAAGTGGTGTTGATATTGATCTTAAGAACAATGTGAGTTTCTTCATATTTTGGTTTACAAGCATGTGAAGGTGGACAACAGCTTTTGCATTAATGTAATTTAACTTATTTGATCAAGCAGGAAGGTCTCACCGCACTTCATATAGCTATTATAGGAAAGAAAGAAGCTGTAATAAGCCATCTTTTACGTAAAGGTGCAAGTCCTCATGTCAGGGATAAGGTAAGGATTCATCCTGACATAGCTTCTGAAGCTGCTGACTGATTTCAAAGAGCATTAGTATTCATATGGTCATTGCTGTAGTAGGATGGTGCCACCCCGCTTCATTATGCAGTTCAAGTTGGTGCCAAGCAAACTGTAAAGTTATTGATGAAATATAAAGTTGATGTCAATGTTGCAGATAATGTGAGCTTTTATTAAAAGAGAGATGATTTTTTGTATTCATACAGCTATTAGTCATGTCTACTTACTGTGAATAACTTATATGCTTTTTAATTTTCAGGAAGGTTGGACCCCATTGCACGTTGCCATGCAAAGCAGAAATAGAGATATTGCAAAAATTTTGTTAGTCAACGGCGCAGATAAGAAAAGAAGAAACAAGGTAACTTTGGTTTACATTCCACTGAAGACAGTGTTCTTATGTCTTAAACATGCTACAGATCCGTTTGTATTTTCTTCCCTTTAGATTTATTCTTAGCGTTAATTCAGTGCTGGAGAACCTAGTTGGTCCATCACTTGCTTTGTGTTTTGAATCCCTGTTCATTATAGGCTATCTGAACTAGTTATTAACTTAGGAAAATCACGCTAAGGTCCCAACTAAGGAAAATAGTAGTATCTGAAAAGCCCCATAACTTGTCAATGACAAGTGTAAGTGGCACAATTGACAAGTTATGGGACTTTTCAGATATTATTATTATTATTATTATTATTTTTTGACTGGGACCTTGTGATTTTCCCTATTAACTTCTGCATTATAAAGTACAAAGACATCGGCGTTTTTGCTGGCATGCCTGTATTTGCATCCATACTGGGGATATATTTGCAACCAGTCATTTGCTTCTTCTTTGGTACAGATTGGTGAGATTTTGCCTAAAATCATGGTTTGAATATTATTTGTTGCAATAATGACTTTTTGTTATATATATAACTTTAAAATGTTGCATTTAGGTTGTGCATGAGTTAAGGGAGGATATTTTGAATTATTTTATTTTTGAATTTGTCTTCTTTTCCTATGTTTTTCATTTGGTGGTTGTCTATGAGAAACCTGAAATGAACTCTGTCTCTAAAGAGTATCCTCAGGACTGATTCATGTTTGAATTGGTTAAATTCATAGAGTCGTATATCCAAATAGACATAATGGTATGACTTATCAACTTTTGTTTTTTAATCTTTCATGGATATACTATCATGTCAGGTAAAAAATACAATTGAATATACTGTTATGTCTTCACTTTTCTGGATATAAATATCTGGTTTGAACTGATTCATCGATTTCTCCTTTCTCCTTTGTGTAATTGGATTGGATGATTGTGTTTCAGGATGGGAAAACAGCATTGGACCTAAGTTTATGTTATGGGAAGGACTTCAAGTCTTATGACCTTGGCAAATTATTGAAGGTAGTTCCAGCTGACCCTGATTATTGACCCGCAAGGATATTCAACTAAAAAGCAGCGAAGATTGAATGTTCCATCACACAATACAACTGCTGTTATTTAGTACTGTAATGATCTCTTTGTTCCAAATTTGAAGATGATTTTTTTCTGAAATTGGTCATGAAGGTTTTTATGGGGTAGTCCATTGTCTTGTAAATCGAAGGTTGTTGGGAATAATTTTTGAAGCATGTCACTAGTAGAAAATGAAGTCGTGACAGAATCGGTGTGCATTAATTTGGGTGGGCATGAGAATGTGTATTACTCCCTCTTGTCTATTTTATAAGATGCCTGCTAGAAAGTATTTTTGGTACTTTTTATAAAAAGTTTTGATAGTTTCAATGAGCATTGAATATTTTTTTGGGACAATTACAATGAAGTCCCATACAAGAAAAAAAAAAAAATGAAAAAATGGTCCCTGAAGTTGTTAATGACAAGTCGAGGAGCATCCATTAACAAGTTGAGAAGTTTACACTGAAAACTTCAAGGACCATTTCTTCATTTTTTCTCTTGTATGGGATTTCATTGTAATTGCCCCTATTTTTTTCTCTATATCTGCCCTTATTTAACAAGAGTTGTAAGGGAGAGTAGAAATTAAAATGATGGTTAAAACAGGGTATTATGGGAGGGAGTACATCAATTTATGATGAAACTGTTGAAGCATATCCAAGTTCTTAATTCATAGATGTTTTGTTTTAGACTAGATGGATTATTTAGTCCTTGAAGGATAGCTATTCTTTTAAGGACGAATTTGTAAAAATACCAATGATAATATCTCAAATGTACGTCTGGCATCGTGACAAAACCTTGGGTGCATAAACGCTAATGTAAACTGCCAAGAGATTCATATATGCCATTTCCGTTAAAAGAAGTAATGTTGACCATTTGAGGAAAACGTTTAACTAAAATAGGTGATGTGAAATGGTGAGCTGGAGAAGAGACAAAACAATGTGGCATTGAGGTTTTCAACGGAAATATGAAAAAAGACTCGCTCAAAAAGACTAAGAATCATTTGTCCAAAAAAAAAAAGACTTAGACTCAAACAAAAAGAGGGGGGGGGGGGGGGGGAAGATTTAGACTCACTCAAAACAAGAAAAAGTCTTGGACTCATACGTTATACTCGAAAGAAAGAAAGAGGGCGGAGAGAGAGCTAGGGTTTTCGACGGAGAGGAAATCGATCAAAGAACACATGGTTTTTGACGTTGAAAGCGAGAAAATAATAGAGTGCGTGATGGTGGTAAATCGATCAAAGAACACATGGTTTTTGACGTTGAAAGCGAGAAAATAATAGAGTGCGTGATGGTGGGAATCAGAGAGCGCATGTGATCAAATTCTCTTATAGGGCACAAATGTACAAGGATGAAATCTGTAACATCCCAAATTTTATATTCACCTAAAATATAATGTAATTAATTGAGAAATTCAATGAAATGATGAATATTTAATGCCAAAGGAATTAAATATTAAAAATTGAAAGTTAAATAATGTTTTCAGTGAAATCGCTTGCGAGGCAGTGAGTTTGTCACATAGTTTTGGAAGACCAAATGAAGAGAAACAATTATGAAATTTTACAAGATGAAAGTAGACATCCTAAGATTTAATTTGATAGGTCATACGAATCAATTGAAGCTGTGTACAAAAAGATATGAATTTTTGAAATTAGCTCAGAAAATCTGGAAAGTTTCTGGAGCAGCGATCAAAGATTGAAAATCTGGGAATAATATGATTCCAGCTAGTAAAATTCTATATTTTTCCTTGAAACTAGACTCAATAAGGATTCCATATCCTTTGGAATCACTCCAAAATGATATCTACAAAATTAGTTATGATTTTTCAAAGTTAGGATAGAAAATCTACCAGAATTGGCATTATTCTGAAAATTGAAAATAAAATGTGTTAGAAATTGATTAATAGAATTAAAAAGCCAAGTGTCACGAAGAGAGTAATGATGACAATGGTAAAGTGTACATTACATGAAGGTATAGTAAAGTGCATGATGGTAAGCTAGAGTGAAGGAATGGGTGAATTTGATTGCTTGGTGGAGTAGAAAGTTAGATTTAGTTGGAAAAACACTTGGTTGGTTGGAGAAGAGAAGGAGCATGTTTTTTTAAGATAACCAAGAGAAGAAAATCTAGTGCAATTCCAATTGAAGTCAATGATGAAGGAGGTATGGCATAAAGTGGAGAGGTATGGGTGAAGGTATGGATGGAGGTATGGTGGAAGACATGTGTCACCATAACAACCTTAGATGAGATCAATGATTTGGAATCAAGGGATCATTTTTATGAAGGCTTTCTCTTCCCTTCCCTTCATGCATTTTTGTTTAACATAGAGAGAGAGAGAGAGAGAGAGAGAGAGAGTTTGGAGAAACTTTGAAGAGTTAGAGAGAAGAGAAAGAAGAAATCTTAAGGTAAGAGTTGATTCTTAAGCTTTTCTTATAACATTTCTCTAGATCCTTCTCTAAACCTTGTTTCTTCATGAATCTATGATCTTGAAGACTCTTTCTTAGCTCAAGGAGAAGAGAGAGAGAGCGGATATAGAGAGAGAAACCAAGAGGCCTAAGAGGAAACTACACCAAACTCAAATCTATACTTGTATGAAGTTGGTTTTGAAGTTTGTTGTTAGTTTGGTGATTTTTGGTTGATTTGAAAAATTGGAAAAGCTATAACCCTAAGGGTTTATGCTGCCCAAATTTTTTTGAATCATGGTTAAGATATGTTAAATAAGTTAATAAGGGATTAGAAGTAGAAAAGTACAAGTTTTGGAAGCTAAAACACAAAACTATATTTTTCCATTTTTCTTGAAATATTTCGGCCATCACTTTTTCAGAGGGTAGGTGCTGGATTTTCATGAAATATATGGTTCCATTGGATTCAGTGGGCAAAAATAGGTGGGGTTACAGTTGGTCACTTTTTGCGATAGAGGCCGAAAAAATATAATTACGAAAACTCCCCTAAAACCTTAAATCGAGGCTGTCAAGGGTATTTTCATAATTTGATAGTGAATTTGATAATTTTGAGTTCGGAAATGGATTTCTTGGGCAAAAATACGTCAGAGTAGCCCTAGTCAAAATTTTGGGAAAATGTGCCATCAAGATAGGTACGACGGGACCGGTTGGGGTCCCAGGGGCATTTTGGTAAATTTTTATCATAGACTAATATAACCACAAGAAACACTATGGAAGAGTCTAAAATGATACTTGGATAGGTTATGACTTATTTCTGGTACATTTAATATTTTAGGATCGAGTCAGAGGCTGGACACGACATGTTTTTTGAGGCACATCTAAAAAGGGATTTATAAAGCTGAGGTAGAAACATTATCCTTCATACATCATGCCATAGTTATATGATTGTGTGGTTGCCATTGTTTTAAATGTACTTTATTAATCAAACATGTTTTGCCCAGCGAGGGGCCAGTAATGCCAGAGGCACTTACACTGGTGATACGAGTAAGATGATCAATTAAATAGTGCAAGTATACATTGTCGTAATCAAGTAATACAGAAGTAAGTAGAGTATCGTTCCCACGAGGATTGAGCACTAAGTACCAAAATAGGTAATTTTAACTCTATTTAGTCGATCAATTAATTAGTGATTGAGAGTACAAAATAAAAGAAAGACAATTAAATATTAATGCAAATGATATGAAAGCAAATATGAGAAAAAGCCATAGGGATTAGATTTCACTTAACAAATTCCGGATTGAATCACTTATCTATTCTAGCCCAATTTATTCCACATGATTGATAGTCGAGTTTCCCTAATTTAATTACCAGCCTCTTCCAAGGTCAAGCAATTCTATAATCAATTGCTAATCCAATATATTCCTATATGAATTTAAGCAATTAATTATGCATTAAGATTTATGGAACTCAGTAAGACTACACAACTCATATGAATATATTCCTATTTCATATGGAAGTCATGGCTTTAAATATAGGGTCTACACACATGTATCTCCTTCCGGTCTCAACATGCATATTGAAATCATTCAAAAGATGGCCAGTCAATCAAAAGCATTAAGAATAATAATTAAAACTCAATCATGAAGGAGAAATTCAAACTAGACTTAATAAGTTAAGATTCAATCCGTCATTAGTAAGCTACGTCATCACCCTAGGAAAATGAAAGTTTAGTACATGATAAAATTAAAAACAAAACCAAAATAAATTGACATTATATAAAGCTAGAATGAAAACCTTAGAAATACTGCATAAACTTGAATATTAAATTCTCAAACATAAATATACAACCAAAAGATGAATGAAAGATGAAGAAATCTAGCCGTCCAATTAGGAGGTAAAACCTTCCATGTAGGCGGCATGCAAAATGCAATACAATCCTAAGCCTTCCAAGATGGAGGCATGCAAAAAGTAATAAAATCCTAAGCCTTCCAAGATGGAGGCATGCAATACATGAAATTAAATCTAAGAAACAACACAAAGAACTCAGAAATGTTAGAGAAAGATCTTTCCCGGTCAGAGAAGGACCTCTCCCGGTCGGAGAAGGACCTCTGCTTCTCTTCCTCTCCTCTTCTTTGAACTTGGCATTGATCTCTATTTATAGGAGAAAAAACGTGTGCTACAGTACTGCTACAGTGTTTCTGGCGGTTGCTACAGCGTTCTGGAAGCTTCAACAATGTTCCGGTGGCTGCTACAGTGTTCTGGAAGTTTCTGCTACAGTACCCCCCGCGGCTGCTACAATGACGTTGATCACTACAGTACCTGTTGACTGCTACAGTGCCTGTCAACTGCTACAGTACTTTTTATATTTTTTTTTAATTTTTAATTTATTATTATTTTTTAAAATGCTATTTATTCGAAAAACAATATTTATTTATCAATCACGCCCAGATTTATTACATTAAATGCAAATATCTTCCATAAAATCATCATATAAGGGAAAATAAACATGCAAATATTTTACTTATCAACTGGAGTTGGTGAAAACCCAACCAGTGCAGAATAGTGGGGCTGGGTCCTACTCATGTATACATGCAGATGATGTGTTTATATTGTTCATTAATTAGTGCATACATGGCATATATCATATTTACTTTTTGAATTTTCTATGAACGATAGCATATTTCTACTGGGATTCTTTAGAATCTCACCCTATTTTTAAAACAAATCTCTCAGCGGATGCCAGTGGGTCAAAAGGCAAAGGCCTAGATGCCGGAAAATAGTTAGCATGTGTTGCGAGGCGAAGACATGATCGTGGTTATTATTAGTTTATGTTTAGGTAATTTTGGGGAATTCTGTAAATGTTAAGTTTCCACTATATTTTCTATATTTCATTGACAAACGACGTTGGGATAGTAAACGAATATTTTATCATTATAATTGTACTTTTCTGTATGCCCATTGAATTCTATCTTTATTACTCTTCGATTATCAAAATGAAAACGGTTGTTGACACTTCACATCCTCCGCTATCATAGTTGCAAGCATGAAATACCCTACAACACAAAGGAAAAAGGATGAAACCCTAAAACATCACCTTGGAAGATGGAAGAGTGAAATAGCATGAAAAGCACAAACCTTTTCGTCAAATATGACAACATCGACAAACACAACATATTTTATAGGGCAAAATCCAGTGAAAGCATTGTTGTGAATGTTTCCTTAGTTCTAGAAGCAGTCCACCTTGACGTTGATCCTCTTTTCCAACATATCTAAGTTAGGACACAGTTCTTGAAGCAACAGTTTTGGTTTGTGTTCCATGGTTGAACTCATCTTTCCGCTTCAACCCTACAAAAGTGATGCTTGACTAAAGAAGATGAGAGGAAGGAAAGATGAAAGGTAGGAAGAGTATTATAGTGCAACTGAAGAATGAGAAATGATAGTTTTATAGAGACAGCTGAGAGCCATCCTTCCATTTATGGCTCCACCTAAACACCACTTTTCATTAAATAAACTGAAGGAAATTATGAGTAAGATTAATCATGATATGACACTGCATGACACACCTGAAGTTTTTTTCTCCACAGTGGCTGTGACTACCCATATATATCATCTGGAAGAGGAATGGATGCATTTCTCCTACTTGAAACTCAATTGGTTGCCAGAAAATGTAAATCCCTTCATTAAATGCCAACGAGAAGGAAATAAATGAGACATGGGTAGATGATGAGACAAGGTAAGGAACTTAGCAAAATATTATCAAACAAAGTGCCATGTACCTACTTCTTTCAATACATTTCAATCATGAGAGGTAAGAGATAAAAGCATTCTTCATGAAGGGGGATGAGTGAACCTCTAATGACAAGAACATACACTCCTTGGTTTTGGTATTAGCTTTCTTTTAGGACTAAGAACGCAGATATAGAAGATGTATAATCTTTTTGTTCTAATTCAGTAGATGAGCAACGAAGTAATGGCTTGTATGGAGCCTAACATGTGTGCAAATGAGCTTGTGAACAATAATATGATTATAACTACCTTTAAGTGCACATCATAGAGCTTGATAATTTCCCTCAAGAAACCATTCAGGGATCAAAATGAAGGGCTTGGTTATTTTAAAAGACCAAATTAAAAGAAGCGCAAAGGTGCAAAAATACCCATAATAATATCTCAAATGTGCATATGGCATCACAATAAAACCTTGGGTGTATAAATGCTTATGTAAACTAAAAAGTGGTGCATAAATGTTATTTCAGTTAAAAGAAGAAAATATCCATTAAGTTGCAGATGTGGGTCTCATTATTTTGTCCAGCTGAAGTCTGCTACTTGCTTTGAGCATTGTACATGGTAGGTGAGAGAGACTAATGGCTTGGTAGGTGAATAAACCTGACGCCCACCTCTTTGCTTTCACCATTATTGTAACGACCAAGCCGCAGAAAAAAACTGTAGGGGGTAGTGAAGAAGCCGTGAGAACAAAAAAGAAGCATGGTGCCTTTTTTATCGTCAACCACATCACGAGTGGGAAAAAGGGTTGCTTTGATGAGGCAAAGCAGTCATGATGAAGAATATGAAGGATCGAGGAGGAACTGCTATTGCCAGTTGGTTTCTCCCCATTAGACGTCGTAGATGGAAGGGAACCTAAGACGAAGGTTTTATGGATGCCTAAAGTACTATATGTAATATACCAAATTTTGCAATACTAAAAACGTGTAAATATGGAAATAGTAGAATAAAATAAATATCGGTATTTACAATTAAAGTTAGAGTTACTTTCAGAATTCCCAGATATCCATTGTGTCATTCACAGAAATCGAGAAGTCAATATTGTAAAAATACAAGTGTAAGAAGTCGGAGCAAAATTCGTCGGTGGCTACAGGGCTCAGGGGCGTCAGTTGCGAGATCGGAGGAATTCGGGAATTTCGTGACATGCCTCGATATGCGTGCCATGGTCCCACATGGAATTCCGGTTAATGAACCGATGGAGCAACTTTATTAAAAAAAACTTCAGTAAAGTATGTAATGACAGCTCATTATGACTCATGATGACACATCTTTCGTGTTGGCCAAGTAAGAAAATGACAAGTGTCCCGAAATTATTACAAAGTAAAAACATGTTTTTGTGTTGGCCAAATTAGGGGGTGACATATGTCTCCATCATTACACATCATTACACCCACTTTAAGCCTTTCGTGTTGTCATCTCTGGGGTACGCCATCTAGTGTCTGAGTCCGGGGAATTCACCGGTCTCCGGCCGGGTCGCTTACTTTATGAGTCGAGCACCGAACCCAGGAGTCCGGGGAAATTGTCAGGCCTTCCCTTCCCCTAACCATTTATGACCCACCGAAGAAAGAGAAAAGTGGAAGACCAATGGTTGCATGACACGTGGCACTCTTAAGCATTAAACTTGTGACACGTGGCAAGATGAGATGAGATCATTTTATGTGATTAAATCACAACCATCCATGCCTAATTAAATGGCAAAATTTCGTTCAAGCATGGAAAGAGAAAGAGAAATCAGATTTCTTAAGCTTAAGAACACAAGAAGAGAGAAGGAGGAGTGAATAGTGAGTTTTCTTGACTACCGGAGCCGATTTCAACCTTGAATCACTGTTATTGTCCGGTAAGTCCTTCAGAAAACTTCCTCTACTCACTATAAGCTTCAATTCTATGGTCTTATATTTCTCATCTGAGGTGTTTTGTGCCAATTAGTCTACCAGAGTGCCGCCGGAATACCGAACCACTTGTAGAAACGCGAAGAGGTAAGCGTAGGCTTTCTTTTGAACCGAATACTTTGTGATTTTATTGAGTTTTTCTTAGCTCTTCAACCACCCATGTATTTCATTAAAGGGGTGTTTTTGAAGAAGGAAGATTTTTTAATTATATATATAAGGTGATATATGATGTTTGGAGAAGTATTAGACTTGTTGGTAGTTAAAATCACAAAGTTGAATTTTTTTTTGTTTTGGGAGGCAGATTTCGGTTGGGGGGCTAAATCTGGTAGAAATAATTTGATTTTGGTAATTTTGAGCTTTCCATTGGATTCTACCTGAAAAATAGTGTGGGAATAGGCTCTGGTTATAATTTTTGACAGACTGATTTAAAGAATCGAAAATTGGAAATTAAGTCTACTTGTGCAACAAAGTTGCCAGTGCGCCTTTTTTTCTGGCAGTTTTGTTGTGGCGAAAATTTCACCATCCAAACTTCATCTGTTGATTATGATATTTTTCAGAATTAAAGTACACTTATAGACCTTTAATTTGATAGGTATTATGAAGGATTTCGATAAGTATACTAGGAGTTATGAATGTTTGAAGCAGACCATTAAAACTGGTCAGATTTTCTGGCAGCAGGGAGAAAAAGAAAAACTGGGAAGTGTGCGCAGTCCTTCGGCTACTGAAAGTATTTTTCCATAAAATAGACTTAATAAGGGTTATATAAAATTTTGGATCACCTTAATTCGATTTTTCTAGAATTATTTATGATTTTTCAAAGTTCAGTGAAAACTCTGCCAGCTTTTGGTAATTGTGCGAAAATTCAAAGCAAAGCGTTTTTGTAATAAAATTGGACATTTAGGAGTTAAATTAAGCATTTGGAGTAGCTTGAGGTTATTAGCTTCATATTGGGCCTAATGTAGTGACCCTAATGGTAACCAACATAAGAGAATAATTTATGAAGAGTTGGACAAACAAAAACTCATCGCCCATAAATTATAATTTATAGGACTTGACACTTGCCCAAGACGTTCAAAGCACGTCAATCAAGATCAAGATTTGGAAAAATTGTCAGGTAGTAACTTATCCCTCACATACTATGTGATATGTTATATCCATGTTTGTACCATTATGAATTTAAAACATTCAGATGAGAAGGGCTAAGGCCCAGTAGAACTTCCCAGCACTGTGGCAAGGGATGGTTGTCCTTAAATTGGTAACTTTATGCTTTCTGCATATTGTGAATTTATCTCTGAATGTTGAATATGTTGATTGTACTATAATTTTGGTCGACATGGCATGATATATGTGCATTTTATATGAGTGATATCTGTTACTACTGAGATTCATTGAATCTCACCCTATTTTTCCAAAACAAATTTTCAGCTCGGGCAAGTAGTTCCTAAGGCAAGAAGGTAAACACGGGCGAATGAAGCAAATGACTTAGAATTTAGTTTTCTGTTTGTTATCTATTTAGAGATTGTATGTAATTTGTATTTAAGTGTGGTCAGTCTCGTACCGACATGTATGTAAGCGCCTGTATATAACCGAACGCGCAACGACATTCGTACCAGTAGTGGACAGCCGTCTACCTAGGGCCGTTAATTAAACATAGTAGCTTGGGTTTTAGTAGAGAACTTATTAGTAAACACTCTGATATGAAGAAATGAACCTGAAACGGATGGCTTAAAATAAATCATAAAATAATATGAGACCCAATCTGAAAATGATTTTTGAAAAGATTTTTGAAAACCCATTTAAGTGCAGCTCCACACTCTGCTTGAAGTTGGGACTTTCGCTATTTACAAAAGATTTCTGGTCTCTTTTTTAAAGATATTACTACACTCATATGCTTTCAAAACTTGAGTGTTACATTTATTGGTATCAGAGCATAAGTTCTTGGCTCTAGGATAAAGTTCTCTGCTTAGGTAAGCACAATTCATAAATTCTAACCCTTCGTTAGTTGCTTTATGATAGGAAACATATCTGATCGGAAAAGACAAAGAAGTAGTTCACCCTCGTCTATTAACCAGCCTCCTCCAGTGCATCGTATACCAGAGGGTAAACTTTATGTAGTCATTAATAAAGGGGAGCATAGTGGAGGGAATGGACTAAGAGTGCGGCGTACGGCAAGGAAAAGAGTTTCTAACCATACGACAATAATAATAAAGGCTAGGCAGGCTAGTCCTAGCATAGATCCATCTATAGGCAATACTAGTGATCCCGAGAATGATGAGAATTTTCAGGGTGCCGATTCTGATACTGAGTCTAGAGCTTCGGTGACTCAGTTATTCTTTGACCCACATTCATACCATAAGCTGTGGGAATGCTTTAAGGAATTATACTTGCTACGGTTCGATGAATTTATTTCCTCCATGATTCGATATATAGCATTTTTCGGGAAAGTAAGGAACCTATATGGGAGAAGGGCCGAGCTTGGGTTAGTGTTAACTGATGATATTTGGATCCAAACCACACTAGCCTACCTTTTCGATTTTACTGCTTGGATTAAAAAGAAGAATGAGATCGTATTTTGGGGTCCTTTCGAGTTTGAGACTTTTATGGATCACATAGAATCATATGTGGTGCAGAACATGGACTGGTAATGGTAGGGCCAGCTGAACTGGTTATGGTTGTTAGATCTTATGTTTTGATGATAACAAAGAATGGTATGAAAAAGAATTGATTAATAAATAAGTTTGAACAAAGTAATAATAGAAAAAAGCATCACTTGAAGTAAGCATTGTAGTAATAAGGAAAGGCCAAGAGAAAAAGCTGTGAAACTTGATCAGGAGCAATTTTTCTAAGACATTACTCGAGTATGTACTCGAGTAATGAGACAAAACTTGAAGTAATCAGAGACACCTTCCAGTAACCTGCCAATGTTACTCGAGTAAGTACTCGAGTAATAGTGTAAATGTTTTCAAGTTGCTCTCGGCCTGCCAATGTTACTCGAGTAGCTACTCGAGTAACCATGTGAAAGTCTTCCAGTTACTCTCGGCCTGCCAATGATACTCGAGTATGTACTCGAGTTACTCTGTTTCAGAAGATGTGTTGCTCTCGGCAATTTGTACCCTGCCAATGTTACTCGAGTAGCCACTCGAGTAACTCACTGTGGTAAGCAAAAAATTGAAGGTAGTACTCGAATAACTTGATCTAATTTTATCTCACTTTCCTCGAGTTATTACTCAAGTATGCAGGTATTTAATGAATCTTTTTAAGTGGATTACTCGAGTTTGTCCTCGAGTATGCAGTGTTATGTTTGAAGGAAAATCTCAAGTCATTACCCTAGTAAGTTATGCACAAAAAGTAAGTTTACCCGAGTATGTACTCGAGTAACAAGGTAACCAAACTTGAAGTGCTCTCGGCCTTGAAATCCTGCAACATTATTGGAGTAAAGCATCGAGTAATCAAAAGTTTATTTGAAGGTTTACTCGATTTGGCACCCGAGTAACCTATAAAGTTATGAGTGCATTACTCTAGTAGGTACCCGAGTAAACATACATTTTCAAAGGTTTGAAATTTAGTTATTCCATGCACTACCCTAGTAATCTTATATTTGGTTTTTGACTTGCAGTTGATCAAAGCTTTCCCGATGATACTCGAGTAAGTACTCGAGTAAACTTTAAAGGATACTCAAGTAGCTACTCGAGTAAGCAAACCCAGAAATTCAGAAATCATTTCAATGTTCATTGCTTTGCTTTCTATATGATTAACCTTTCATTGTATTAGTATTCTTAGCATATTTATAGATAAACAATGAAGAGATCTTTTCAAATAAGAGAAGTCAAATGTAACGTTCAAATGCTATCTACCACTAACAGATATTTTCAAAATACTAGAAAAGTCAACAATAGCTGTGCACTCTCCAATGGACAAGAAGAAAATGTTCCAACGGTCATCACCAACATATCTATTTATATGGGAACATCCAAATAGAGAAAAACACACAAAAACAACAAGAACACACATGAACGTATCATCAAGTTCATTACTCTATTTTACGTTGTAATTATAATTCTATTCTTCAGTGATCCTTATTCACTCTTGAGAGAGATATTTCATTCAAACTCAATATTTGTTATTGAGATAACTTAAGGTTGTGGAACCTTGAGTTGGGATTGGATTACAACTTGTAAGGGGGAGCGAGTGTCCAGGTGAAGGAACTTGCTTGTACTGAGGTGCCAAGAATCACTGAATCTTGAATGTTATAGTGAAACTCTCAGAGAAGTTCTGAGGACTAGACGTAGGTCAAAGTGGTTGTGGCTGAACCAGTATAACTCCCGGTGTACACTTCGGTAATATTTCTCCTTTCTCTTTACTGCTTTAAATTCACTGTCAAAGTTTTATATTTGCAACGAATTTTTAGTATCACCCAATTCACCCCCCTCTTGGGTGAAACGCTTGCTCTAACATTTGGTATCAGAGCGTAGGTCTTCTTGTTAAGGTATAACAACCTAAGAAGGATCCAATGGCAAGCATGGGTGAAGGAATTCTTCCCGATGGAGCATCCATCACTAAACCTCCCGGTTTCAGTGGAGAACACTTTTCCTTTTGGAAAGCAAAATTCAGAGTGTTCGTGATGGGTATAGAATATGGGCTATGGGATGTGATTGAAAGTGGAAACTATCAACCTACAAAGGTTATATACTCTCAAAAAATTCCCAAGACGCCAGTGGAATATGATGAGAATGACAAGAAACTTATCACTCTAAACAGTAAAGCAATTCTGATGATTCAAAGTGCTTTGAGTCAAAGTGAATATTTCAGAATTTGCATACTTCCAACAGCAAAGTAAATGTGGGAAGCTTTGGAAATAGCTCATGAAGGAACTTCGGGAATAGAGGAGAATCGAATCAACACCTTAGTCACTGAATTCGATCTACTTCGAATGAAATCAGGTGAATCAATATCTGAATTTGAACTTAGATATACTCATCTTGTTAATCAACTTGCAGTGTAATATCCCAATTTTTAATTAAGGGCTAATGAGGATTGGTGTGGATATTTATGATTTTAAATAGGAATTATTATGTGTTTTATGGCTATTTTAATTAATATGTCAGAATTATTGGAAAAAAAATTGGAAGAATGGAATTATTGGCCATGAGTTGGTAATTAAGGGAGAAATTAATTACTAACTAAGAGAAAATGAGATGTGTGATTAAAATGGCTAATGGAGAGATTAGATAAGTTAATTTGTGACTTATTTGGTGAGAGCCAATGGTAGTGTGACAAGTGGCAAAGAGTGAGTATGGGAGAAAGTCAAATGGGATTTTTAAATTCTATTTTATCTCTCTTCTTTACTCTAGATCGGCTGACATGGGAGGGAGTAGTGTGTCATCATTTGCTTCTTCTTCCCCACTTTATCTGTCATATTTTCTCTCTCCCATTTCGTCCACCATTGTTGAAGCCAAGGGAAAGAAGAAAGCTTGATCTTTGGGTAAGTAAATGACCTCTATTGCTCAAACTTCCTTTATTAAAGTTTATCCTTGAGTTAAGAGCTACATTTCTATGGTTTTAGCTTGTCCATTGGTTGTGGTTTGTGGCCATATGAAATTTTGAGAAGTGGTGAATCAAGAACTCTCTTTGGAGAAGTTGATAAGGTGAGTGAGACCTATCTTTCTATCTAAGTTTCATACCATTTGAAATACTTTGATTTTTTTTGGAATTTTGGGGCCATTTTCGAAAATAAGGGCCATTAGGAGTTTGGTATATGTTTGGTATGAAATTTGTATGTTTGGAATGCATCATGGATAGATAGAATTTATTTGGGTTTGAAATTGCTAAGTTTGGAGATTTTGGGAGTTTAGTGTTTAATGTTACCCAAAACCAAAGCATGATAATGGAATAGGATTTTGGTGATTTTGGCATTCCCATTGAATTCCTTGAGTGATTTTGTGTAGGAATGAGCTTGGTTATTAATTTTGGATTCATTAAAATCACTTGGGAAAAGTTGGAAAGTTGTTTGGTTTGAGCTCTGTTTTGCACAGTCCGTTTGCATGCCAAATGGTATTGGAAAATTATGAAACTTTCCAGTATTAAAGTTCACATCCCAAGCTTCAAAATGGACATATATTTGGTGTCATTTCGTTAAGAATTCTATGAGATATGGTTGTCCAACGTTTGTGATTGAAACAGAACTCTGTTTTGAAGTAGTGTGTAGTTTTTGGTGATTCTGTATTTTCTTAGTGATTTCCAGTGAAGGGCTATATTTTTCCTTGAAAGAGGACTCATATACCTTTCATTTGACTTTGGAATCACCTCGTTTTGATTTTTCTAGAATTAGTTATGGTTTTTCAAAGTTCAGCCCAGAGTCAGGAAATTTCTGGGCCGCGGCCCAAGAGTGGCTGGCCGCTGGCCGCGGCCCAAGCCTTTCTGGCCTGATTCGGGCCGTGGCACAAGAGTGGCTGGCCGCAGCCCATGACTTTCTGACTATATTTGGGCCGCAGCCCAAGGAAGGGTGGGCCGCAGCCCACCCCTGTGTTCCAGCACTTAGTGTTTTCGAAAAGTGACCTTCAACCTATTGTTTCCCACCCTTTTAGGGCTTGTATTAGAGGCATTTGTGGCCTCCTAAGAGACCTAAATGATAACCAACTTAGTGTATTATGGAAATAAGTAATTGGAAGAGATATTGATCAATTGTCCCTAATTTAGTATAGGATTTGATATCTGCCGAACGCGTGAGCCCACTGTGCCAAAGATTGTCAGGAAAGATACAGGTAGCGACTCCTCTCTTATACTTTGTGTAAATGTATTGTATGTTTGCTTGTCATTCATTGTGTGGATGCTGCTGCTACTGCTTTATGATACCCTGTACATTGAGATACCTTATGGAGTTTAGTGATACATTGTGCTTTGATATGCTTTGTGGTGCTTCGTGCTTCGTGTTGCTGCTACTAGTGTTCACCGCGAAAGCGGGCGTTATGCATAGTGAATACAACAAAAGCTGGCATAGTGTTCACCACAAAAGTGGGCGTAGTGCATTGTGATTACAGCCGTGAGTGCTGTCGTATGTGGCTCAAGCCAGAGATCATTGTGAAGCTGCTGAACATGATGAACATACATGCTTTATGTTTATATATTGTATGAGTGACTTGTTGCTACTGGGATTCTTTAGAATCTCACTCTTTCCATATGACTAACCTTTTCAGACAGGGCGAGTGGCTCGAAAGGGAAGCGACCAACCAGGAGTGGTTAGGGCTTAGGGACATTTTATATTTGGATGTTGGTTATCCTTGTTTTGGTTTTGGGATTACTAAGTGCATATGAGATGTAAATGAATATTTTGGATATGTAATCCCCATTTTGGGAACTCGCAACCCATGTTATATATGTAGATGAACCCGGGGTTTGCCGGGATTTTAGTTTCCGCACTTTGATATTTCTTATGTAATTTGATTTCTTAAGTAGTTATATCCGCATGTGAATGTGAGACCCGGTATTAATACATTTTGAATTGATTTTGAAATACCTCATCCCGAGTTGAGGGATTATAAATGGTTGATTTGATTTTATTGGTCTCTATTTCACTTGAACTTCTAAATCCGGATGTAATTACCGTGAGGGGGTTACATGCAGCACTTGGGAAGGTCTATGATCAACATACCCAAGTACGAAAGATTTTAAATATTCTTTCTAAAGAGTGGGAGGCTAAAGTCACTGCAATAGAAGAGGCAAAAGGAGAATCAATGAGATCAGTTGTTTCTCTATTTGGAAGTCTTTCTGAATATGAAAGCAAACTAAAGTTCAAACGGAAACTAGATGACATTGGTGATAAGAAAAAGAAAGGTTTAGCTCTAAAAGCAAAAGAGGAGAATCAAGATGAAGATAAGGAGTTTGACGATGACGAAATGGGCCTAATCATAAAACGATTCAGAAAGTTCTACAAGAAAGGTCAAGGATTCAAACACTTTCAGAAAGGAGGAAATAGTAGCAAAGATCATATAATTTTCTATGAATGTGGAAAACTAGGACATATCAAATCAGAATGTCCACAACTGAATCAAAAGAGCAAAGAAAAGAGAAAAGGAAAATTCTTCAACAAAAAGAAGGCCTTCGTATCTGCTATATGAGGTGACAACTCCTCTGACGAAAAAAGTGATGAGGAAGAAGTAGCTAATATATGTCTTGTTGCTCAAGAAGAAACAGAAGAAGAGGTAAATGATTCTGAACCTACCTATGATGAATTACTTTCTGAATATAATGCTTTACATTCTGAATTCATCAAAGTAGTTAAAGAATTGGTTGTTTTCAAAAAGAAAAACAAAGCTCTTGAAATTGAACTTAAAGAAAGTTCAGAAAAGGATTGTGAAAATTGTTCCTCTTTGAAAAAGAAAAACATTGATCTCACAAAAAATCTTGAAAAATTTACACAAGGAAGTGAGATGCTAAATGTTATTTTGAAAGCTCAACGATTTGTAAATGACCGATCTGGAGTTGGATATGATCCAAAATCAGATAAAAGGAAAGTAGGAAGAAAGCACGAGGTAAGTCATATTTGAACTATTTCCAACATTCTGTGCATACATCAAATCCTTTTGCATTTTGTAATTACTGCAATAGAAAAGGTCATTATACCTCTTCATGCATTCATAAGAAGAAAGAAACAATAGGAACCTACAAATGGGTACCTAAAGGCTCATATGTTCAGAAAATTATTTGTACTAACCCAAAAGGACCCAAAAAGATGTGGGTACCTAAGACTTAGTCATTTGATTGCAGGTATGTCTCAAGGCATCCAAAAACAGCAAGTGGTACATAGATAGTGGATGCTCTAGACATATGACCGGAGATTTCAAAAGTTTTACCACATTGGAACCTAAAGAAGTTGGAAAGGTAAAATTTGGAGGAAATCAATTCGGACGGATAGCAGGAATTAGTGAAATAAAAAATGACAAAGGGATACAAGTCAAAGATGTATATTATGTTGAAGGCTTGTGTCACAATTTGCTGAGCGTAAGTCAAAGTGCAGATAAAGACAACTGGATAATATTTGACTCAGAAGAATGTTTAATTATCAACAAAAATGACTTACAACTTGATAAGGAGAATATCAAGACTAAGCTTAAAGCAAAAATGGAAGGTAATTGCTATACTCTAGATATTAGTAGAAATGAATTTGAAAACTGTTTTCTGAGTAATACTGAAGAAAGTTGGCTATGGCACAAGAGATTGGCTCATGTCAATATGCATTAATTAGGCAAATTACTCAAAAAGGATTTAGTTCTTGTATTACCCAAAGTAACTTTCAAAAATGACTTAATTTGTGATGCATGTCAAAAGGGTAAACAAACTAAATCATCTTTCAAATTAAAAAATGAGATTTCAACAAATAGACCACTTCAATTATTGCATATGGATTTAGTTGGTCCAACAAGAGTAAAGACTCTTGGTGGAAACTTATATTCATTGGTCATTGTTGATGATTTCTCCAGATTTATATGGGTTATTTTTCTCTCATCTAAAGATGAAACCTTTGAAGAATTTATTGTTTTTGCCAAGAAAGTGCAAAATGAGAAAGGTATGTCCATTGCAGGTATTAGGACTGATCATGGTGGAGAATTTGAAAATCAAGCCTTTAAAGAATATTGTGATACTAATGGCATTGATCACAATTTCTCTGCTCCAAGAATGCCTCAACAAAATGGAGTTGTGGAACACAAGAATAGAGTGCTCACTGAAATGACTAGAGCAATGTTGAATGAAAAGAACGTGTCTCAAGTATTTTGGGCTGATGCTATGAGTACAACATGCTATATCTCAAATAGAGCCTACATCAGAACAAAACTTGGAAAGACACCATACGAGCTGTACAAAGGAAGAAAACCAAACATTGCTCATCTACACATCTTCGGTTGTAAGTGTTTTATTCATAATAATGGTAAAGATAACTTGGGAAAATTTGATTCTAAAACTGATGAAGGAATTTTCCTAGGATATTCTAACCGAAGTAAAGCGTATAGAGTTTTCAATAAAAGAACTTGTGTTGTTGAAGAATCAATTTATATTGTATTTGATGAATTTGAATCCTCTGACAAAACCATTGATGAAGAACAGGAAGTTGTTTTAGATCAAGAAAATGATCAATCTATTTCTAAGTCTCTCATTCCAGAAGTTGATGAAACTAAGGAAGAAGAGCAATCACTAGGACAACCTAGAGCCTGGAAATACAATAAAAGTCATCCCTTAGATCAAGTCATAGGAGATGTGAATGAAGGGATCAAAACTAGAAATAGAATCTTCAATGAAGTAAGTCTTTCTGCATTCATTTATGAGATTGAACCTTCTAACATTGATGAAGCCCTATCAGACAATGATTGGGTTATAGCAATGCAAGAAGAACTAAATCAATTTGAGAGAAATCAAGTTTGGGATTTGGTACCCCGACCCAAGGATCATCCGATCATTGGTACTAAATGGGTATTCAAGAACAAACTCGATGAATCCGCAATTATTGTCAGAAACAAGGTAAGATAGGTGGCCAAAGGCTATAATCAGGAAGAAGGGATTGATTATAAGGAAACGTATGCTCCAGTGGCTAGATTGGAAGCTATACGTGTACTCTTAGCCTTTGCATACATCAAAAGATTCAAACTCTATCAAATGGATGTAAAGAGTGCATTTCTAAATGGTTACATCATGGAAGAAGTATATGTAGAACAACCTCCAGGTTTTGAGGATGTTACCAAACCTGACCATGTTTTCAAACTAAAAAAGGCTTTATATCGTTTAAAACAAGCTCCTAGAGCATGGTATGAAAGGCTCAGTAAGTTTCTTATTGATCAAGGTTTTGTACGAGGGAAGGTTGATACAACACTCTTTATAAAATGAAAACACGATGATATTTTAATTGTTCAAATATATGTTGATGAAATTGTTTTCGGTGCTACAAATGAATCTCTGTGTAAGGAATTTTCTGAGATAATGCAGGGAGAGTTTGAGATGTTAATGATGGGAGAATTGAATTTCTTTCTTGGTTTGCAAATCAAACAAAGAAAGAATGGAATCTTCATATCTCAAACAAAGTATTTGAAAGAATTGTTGAAGAAATATGGAATGGATGAAGCAAATGGCACGGACACGCCTATGAGCTCAACTACATTGTTTGATGCCGATGTCAAAGGAAAAGACTACAACATCACAAAGTATAGAGGAATGATTGGATCATTACTCTATCTCACGGCAAGTAGACCAGACATTCAATTTAGTGTTGGAATATGTGCAAGATATCAATCGGCATCAAAGGAATCACATGCTGAAACGGTCAAACGAATCTTTAGATACCTTGCTGACACACCCGAATTGGGTCTGTGGTATCCCAAAGGAAGAAGTGAATATCTAGTTACATATTCAGATTCTGATCATGGAGGATACAAAACAGACAGAAAAAGTACCAGCGGACAAGGATAATTTCTTGGAGGATCACTTGTATCATGGTTTAGTAAGAAACAAAATACTGTGTCTCTTTCGTCAACGGAAGCCGATTATGTTGCAGTCTCAAGTTGTTGTGCACAAGTGATATGGTTAAAACAACAACTACAAGATCTTGGTATTTATCTCAAAGAAATACCAATCTATTGTGACAATACCAGTACAATAAGCTTGGCCAAGAATCCAGTTCAACATTCTAAAACCAAGCATATTGATGTCAGACATCACTTTATCAGAGATCATGTTCAAAAGAAAGATGTAAAAGTGATATTCATTCCTACTCATCTTCAACTAGCTAATATCTTCACAAAACCCCTTGCAAAAGATCAATTTCTATACATTAGAAGAGAATTGGGAATGGTAAATCCCAATGAGTTATAAGTTATTTCAATTTTTCATAATATTAGATGAAGTCACTTGATAATGTTTTGATGATTACTAACTTAAGCATCGGAGTATATAGAAACTTGTTTTGTAGGAAGATTGAAACTCTGTTTTGAGAAACAAAAATAGAGGTGATCAGAGGACACCATTACTAGAGTACCAACTTGAAGTAATGACTGACAATGAAGCATTACCCGAGAAACAACTTGAAGTAAAGAAGCACTTTACTCGAGTAACTACTCGAGTAATGGCCTTCAAAACTGGAAGTAACGGATCAAGTTACCTGGAATTTAAATCAAACGGTTCAGTTACAAAGAACTGAAGAGTCAGAAGTTGAAAAGACAGGTTACCCGAGGCGAGCCTCGAGTAAACTTGAAGCTTACTCGAGTAAGGACTTGAGTAACTGCAAGTCCAGATTTTCAATTTGATGAAAAGCGACTCAAATCTGCTCAAAATTGGTTATAAATGATCGAGGGAACATACATGGATAATTACAATATTATTCATGCCAGGTACACAATTTAAATGAATTATTTTAGAGATTTTCTGTATGATTACTCGAGTAAGGCCTCGAGTAAACTTGAAGGTTATTCGAGTAAGGCCTCGAGTAACGTCGGGTCTTAGGTCTTTATCTGTCTCAAACTTGGTCATTTCCACAAAATCTCCTAGAGTAAATCACTATACTCTCTCTCAAAAAATTTTCACAATCGATTCCTTGCATCATTTCCGTCAAAACCCACTAAATTTCAACCCCAAAAACCTCCTATTCTGCTCAGATTCTCAGTGCCCTAACTTGCGACTGTGACTCTATTTCTGTGAGATTTCCAAATTTCTGTGGTTCAAGATGGTTAGAACCAAGAATCTTACTCCCACAGATTCCTCTGAATCTCAACAACATCATGATCCTCTTTCTTCTCCTCCCACAAAGAGAAGGAAACTTACCCGAGATCAAAAGCCAAAATCCAACTTCAACCTCAACCTCAACCGAAACCAAAAGGGGTTGTAATAAAATATCCTATTGTTACAAGGGCTCAATCTAAAAAGAGCACCTTTACAGGGAGTGGCAAAGGTGCTAAGTCTCTCTCTCCTCCACCCTCTGATTCCTCTACCCCCTCTTTCACACCAAAGCCTTCTAAAAAGCCTAGGTATGATAAGAATGTGTCTAAGGCTATAGTTAGCATTCTTGATCAAATGGAGAAGGGGCAATCTTCAAAGAAGTCTAAATTGCCATAAGAGGAAATCACCAACCCTCCAAAGGGGTTCAATGTCAATAAATTGGAGGAGACCCCAAAGTATCTATCTCAGTTCTCCAGGAGGAAAGTGTGTAAGACACACTTTGTGGACCTCAAGTTACTTCAGGAGGTATTGAAGCATGACCTTAGTTCCTATTTAGATCCTTTTATGCCTTGGCTTTTGATTAGATTACCTTTTTACACAAAAGTGATCACACACTTTTACTGTAATCTTGAGATCTTAGATGAGCCAAACAGAACCTCAGCTGAGGAAGAGATGACCACCATAGTTAGAGGCCAAAAGATTCTTATTTCACCCTCTAGGATAAACATGTGGTTAGGGATAGAGAACCCCCAGATGATATTTACTCCCAACTTGAACCAAACCAAATATTTTCTGTCCTTAAACCAAGTGAGTTTGTTGGCCCTTTAAATTTTAAACCGAGTGATATGTGTGATCTTCACAGGGTTCTATGGTACATCTACTCTAGATACCTTGTGAACAAGGCCAATAACTATACCCATTTCTTTGATAGGGACTTTAGGTGGTTTGCTTCACTTCTCCTAAAGGAACAGAAGGACTTAGGGGAGTATATCTTTTCTGAGATGAAAAGATACAGAGTGGATGGGAAGGCTACCACACCAATGCCATATCCTCAGATAGTGTCACTTATTCTGAAAGAGAATAAGATATGGTATCTGGATAGCAAGGAACCTATTGAGAGAATGACTCCGGTTGGGAGAAATCAGATTGGGAAGCTCAATATTGACATCCCTCTTAAAGGCCTTCTGGAGTCTGGGTCAAAGAAGAAGAAGAGGACTGAGATCGTGACCAGCAAGATGGATGACACTTAGTCATCGGCTCCAGCTGCCACCACATCATCACCCTCCTTCCTCAATGCCATACTTCAGCACTTCATGGAGAATATGCTTTGAGGATTCCATGTTGATATCACCAACACAAATGCTGAATTGATAACCAACATGAACTTCAAGATGGCGGAGTTGGTTGAGAAAATAGATAAAAGGCACGAGGAGTTGCTAGCTGAGCAACGTGCCCAGGGTGAGACACTGAGATTGATTCTGGCACGACTGGATTCATTGGGTCCCGGACCTTCTGTCGGTCCATCTTTTTTTGCACCACCACCACCTCAAGAGAACCCTTCTTCTGATATTCCTCTCACTGAGGCTGAACCCTCTATTCCTCTAGTCTCTAGTCCACCTATGCCACAATCCAAAGACATCCTATATACAGTGGACAACCCAGACACCAATGAGACCATTCATATCATCATCGATGATTCACCTCCCAAACCTCAGCCTGAACCTGCTCCTAAAACTATTCCATCTCCTACTCATACTGAGGAAATATCTCCCTCATCATTATTTGAACATCATACTCCAGAGGTAGAGATTACTCCAGAGGTTGAGACCACTACTATGGTTGTCTTCCAACCTTCTCCTATTCCTCCCAGCGATGACATCCATATCCCTCCAGTCAATCTTCCTGAACCAGTCTCCTCTAGCTCATTTGATTCCTCTGGTTCAGATGCTTCTATGGTTCTTCCAGTGACGCCCATCTCCATGGTCAAGCCATCTAGTCCTCCACTTGATTGATGAAGCAAAAAGGGGGAGAAGAGCTTGAGTGTGATTTTGTGGAGTGACTGTGCTTATTTTTGGGTATTTAGGTGTATATGGGTTTTAGGGAGTCTTTTGAACTTGCTAACCTTTTATTTTGTTATCTTGTAATACAATTTTTAAGTTTAATGCGAGTTTATTTAAGTTATGATTTTGTTTCAAGTCCATTCAAGTTTTAAATTATGTTACATTGTTGGACTAATGAGTTTGTTGTGTACGCAAGGTGTATATTTTGATTTCAATCTCTTTTAAAGCACTTTGAATCTAAACTTAATAAGTTTTTCAAAATAATCTTTGAATACAAGAAGTATTTAATTGAAAATTCAATTTGAAAAATTCTGTTCAAAATCACCAAGTTTTGTCATCATCAAAAAGGGGGAGAATGTTAGATCTCATGTTTTGATGATAACAAAGAATGGTATGAAAAAGAATTGATTAATAAATAAGTTTAAACAAAGTAATAACAGGAAAAAGCATAACTTGAAGTAAGCATTGGAGTAATGAGGAAAGGCCAAGAGAAAAAGCTGTAAAACTTGATCAGGAGCAATTTTTCTAAGACATTACTCGAGTATGTACTCGAGTAATGAGACAAAACTTGAAGTAATCAGAGACACCTTCCAGTAACCTGCCAACGTTACTCGAGTAAGTACTCGAGTAATAGTGTAAATGTTTTCAAGTTGCTCTCAGCCTGCTAATGTTACTTGAGTAGCTACTCGAGTAACCATGTGAAAGTCTTCCAGTTACTCTCGGCCTGCCAATGATACTCGAGTAAGTACTCGAGTTACTCTGTTTCAGAAAATGTGTTGCTCTCGGTAATTTGTACCCTGCCAATGATACTCGAGTAGCCACTCGAGTAACTCACTGTGGTAAGCAAAAACTTGAAGGTAGTACTCGAATAACTTGATCTAATTTTATCTCACTTTCCTCGAGTTATTACTCAAGTATGCAGGTATTTAATGAATCTTTTTAAGTGGATTACTCGAGTATGTACTCGGGTATGCAGTGTTATGTTTGAAGGAAAACTTCAAGTCATTACCTGAGTAAGTTATGCAAAAAAAGTAAGTTTACCCGAGTATGTACTCGAGTAACAAGGTAACCAAACTTGAAGTGCTCTCGGCCTTGAAATCCTGCAACATTACTGGAGTAAAGCATCGAGTAATCAAAAGTTTATTTGAAGGTTTACTCGATTCGGCACCCGAGTAACCTATGAAGTTATGAGTACATAACTCTAGTAGGTACCCGAGTAAACATACATTTCCAAAGTTTTGAAATTTAGTTATTCCATGCACTACCTGAGTAATCTTATATTTGGTTGTTGACTTGCAGTTGATCAAAGCGTTCCCGATGATACTCGAGTAGCTACTCGAGTAAGCAAACCTAAAAATTTAGAAATCATTTCAACGTTCATTGCTTTGCTTCCTATATGATTAACCTTTCATTGTATTAGTATTCTTAGCATATTTACAAATAAACAATGAAGAGATCTTTTCAAATAAGAGAAGTCAAATGTAACGTTCAAATGCTATCTACCGCCAACGGATATTTTCAAAATACTGGAAAGTCAATAATGGCTGTGCACTCTCCAACGGACAAGAAGAAAATGTTCCAACGGTCATCACCAACATATCTATTTATATGGGAACATCCAAACAGAGAAAAACACACAAAAACAACAAGAACACACACGAACGTATCATCAAGTTCATTACTCTGTTTTACGTTGTAATTATAATTCTATGCTTCAAGGATCCTTATTCACTCTTGAGAGAGATATTTCATTCAAACTCAATATTTGTTATTGAGATAACTTAAGGTTGTAGAACCTTGAGTTGGGATTGGATTACAACTTGTAAGGGGGAGCGAGTGTCCAGGTGAAGGAACTTGCTTGTACTGAGGTGCCAAGAACCCACTGAATCTTGGATGTTATAGTGAAACTCTCAGAGAAGTTCTGAGGACTGGACGTATGTCAAAGTGGTTGTGGCCGAACCAGTATAACTCCCGGTGTACACTTCGGTGATATTTCTCCTTTCTCTTTACTGCTTTAAATTCACTGTCAAAGTTTTATATTTGCAACGAACTTTTAGTATCACCCAATTCACCCCCCTCTTGGGTGAAATGCTTTCTCTAACAATAGTAGCACATAAAAGGCTACTTTTGTATATATATATATATATTATGCTGCTTTAGTTGTTTTTGTTGTAAATATGACCCTTTAATATTATCATATATATATCCTGTTGTACAATAGTATTTGAAGCTTAAGGAGTACATATATATATATGATAAGTGTCTTATTAATGGTGCAAATTTTCTTTGGTATTAGTGAAAAGAAATAATGGCGAAGGGTAGACCAAAGAAAAGACCTGCAATGCCAGAAGTTGAGGAAGTCAGAAACCCACCATACCCTATGCAGCAAGTTCTTGGAATATTGGCACAACAACAAACTATGATGCAAGAATTACGTGTGGAAATTCGGGGATTAAAGGAAAAGCATAAGGAAGATGAGGCACCGCCTAAAGACATCAAGGTAAATGAAGATACTAAGGTGGATTTAGAGGAAGAGTCATATGAGAATGGTGAATGATCTCATACACTGGAATCTAATCAGGGGATTCCTATTGTTCCAGGCCGAGAAGAAGAAGACCTCCAATACTGGATGCCTAAATTCGTTAAGTACCAGCCTCCGGCATTCAGGGGAAAATTTGATCCACAAGCTGCTGAGGAATGGATAACATGATTAGAGAAAATATTTGAGGTACTGGGGTGTCCTACAAAGATGAAAGCTAGAATGGCTATATGTAAATTGGAGGGAGACGCTGACTGTTGGTGGAGAAATACAAAAATAATATTGAATGCACGAAACATTCCATTGACCCCGGAGTTATTCCAACATGAGTTCAATGAGAGATTCTTCCTGAGGTCCGTGAGGCTCACAAAGGAGAAAGAATTCCTGAATATATGACAAGGTGGTATTGATACTTTTGATGAGTACCTGTCCCTATTCACTCGGTTATCCCATTACTCCTCTTATTTGCAATTTAAAGATGATGAGGAATGGAGCTCCAATATGTTAATTGGAGGACTAAAGCCAGAAATGGAGGAGAAGCTAGTTGCCCAACAATTTACCAAATTCAACAAGGCAGTAGAAGTATGCCGACTGACAGAGGGTAACTTGAGGAGGGTGCATATGAGCAAAACTGTGAATACTTCTAAAAATTGAAAGGGGCAAGGATTCTTTTCTAAGGGAAACAACAAAAAACCCTTTCAATCTGAGAAGAAAGGCTATCAAGGTCCTCAAACACAACAACCATGTCCTCGTTGCCGTAAGACACACCGGGTAGATCTTGTGAAGGGCAGCTGATTTGTCATGCTTGTAAAAAGCCTGGACACTTTATCAAAGATTTTCCACAGTAAGCAGCTGAGCCTAGGTCACAGAACCAGGGTAGAGTTTTTGCCATGACGTATGAGGAGGCCCAAAAATCACCAGAGATGATCCAAGGTACTATCCTCCTCCATGGTAATACTTTGCACGCATTGTTTGAGTCGGGTGCTAGTCATTCTTTCATTTCATGTGATTGTGCTAAACGATTGGGGCAAAGCATCTATAAATTTCCATATGACTTGACTGTATCAACACCTATGGGTGTCAAAACTATGACTGCTGATGTATGTCTAAGTTGTGCTATAAGTGTTGAGAGGTATGAATCTATAATAGATCTAATTTGTTTGCCACTCCAACAACTGGAAGTTATATTAGGTCTAAACTGGTTGACGACAAACAATGTGTTACTGGATTGTGGTAATAAGAGGGTAGTATTTCCAGAACCGCAAACAAAATTTGATGTTAGTCCAAGCCTAAACCTTTTCTCTATGGCTGAAGCTAAAAAATGCCTAGGGAAAGGGTGTCAAGGGTATATAGTGTTTTTCTCTATTCAGGCAGAGAAAAATTTAACTCTTGAAAATGTACCTGTCATGAATGAATTCCCTGAGGTCTTTCCAGAAGATATTATTGGGTTGCCTCTAGAAAGAGAAGTAGAGTTCAACATTGAAATCGCACCAAGAGCTAGATCTGTATCCAAAGCACCTTATAGAATGGCACCAAATGAAATGATGGAACTAAAGAAGCAAATTGAAGAACTTCTGGAGATAGGATTCATTCGACCCAGTGTTTCACTATGGGGAGCACCAGTATTGTTTGTCAGAAAGAAGGACGGAAGCCTAAGGCTATGCATTGACTACAGAGAGTTGAACAAGGTGACTGTAAAGAATAAATATTCGCTTCCCTGAATTGACGATGTCCTTGATCAATTGTCTGGATCTAGTGTGTTCTCGAAGATTGACCTGAGATCAGGTTATCATCAGCTGCGACTAAAGGCTGAAGATATGCCAAAAACAGCTTTTAGGACCAGATATGGCCACTATGAATTTTTAGTGACGCCCTTTGGCCTGACTAATGCACCTGCCGTGTTTATGGACTACATGAACCGGATCTTTCGTCAGCACTTGGATCAATTTGTGGTAGTCTTCATTGACGACATCCTGATTTATTCAAAAAATAGAGAAGAGCATGAGGAGCATCTGAGGATCGTGCTGAGCATTTTGAAGGAAAAACAACTCTTTGCCAAACTCAGTAAATGTGAATTTTGGCTGTCAGAAGTCAAATTTTTGGGTCATGTGATTTCAGAAGAAGGGGTCTCTATCGATTCTAGTAAAGTAGAAGCAGTGTTAAACTGGATGAGGCTAGAAACTATTACAGAAATATGTAGTTTTCTGGGTCTTGCCGGTTACTATCGCAGGTTCATACAGAATTTTTCCAGAATTGCCTTACCATTGAAAAAGCTCACAAGAAAGAACCAATAATTTGTGTGGGATGAACGATGTGAAAAGAGCTTCATACAGCTGAAGGAGAGATTGACAACCACTCCAGTATTGATTATCCTATATCCCCATGAAACCTTCGTGGTGTATAGCGATGCTAGTAAATAGGGATTGGGATGTGTCCTTATGCAACAAGGCAAAGTAGTGGCGTATGCCTCTTGACAGCTGAAGACTCATGAATTGAATTACCCCACTCATGATTTGGAACTTGTAGCAATCGTGTTTGCTTTGAAGATATGGTGGCATTATCTGTATGGTACCACTATAGAATTATACTGCGATCACAAAAGTCTCAAATACTTACATGATCAGAAAGAACTTAATATGCGGCAACGGAGATGGATGGAGTTGCTGAAAGACTATAACCTGGAGATTAAATATCATCCAGGGAAAGCAAATGTTGTTGCCGATGCTCTTAGTAGGAAGGCGATGCAGGTGGCAGTTATGATGGTATGAGAACATAATTACTAGAGGAATTCAGGAATTTGAATATGTCAAATCAAGTATTCTTAAACATGAATATACCAAATGAAGTAGTTATTGCTAACTTCAATGTTAGTCAAGAGGAAAGTGGTCTGAGGGCAGAAATAGAAGAAGCCCAGAAGCAAGATGAGGATGCCACATCTATTCAAGAAATGATCAGAATAGGTGAAAATCCAAACTATGATCTTTCACCCAGTGGATTAGTCAGATACCAGAAGCGAGTATATGTTCCACCAAAGGCTGACCTAAGGCGAAAAATTCTGGATGAGGTACGTAAGAGTAAATATACTCTTCATCTAGGAGCAATCAAGATGTACCATAACTTGAAATCAGAATACTGGTGGCCAGGACTAAAAAGTGATGTAATCAAGTATGTTGCACGATGTCTGACCTGTCAAAAGGTAAAAATTAAACATCAACGACCAACAGGATTTCTGTAAAGCCCCAAAATTCTAGAGTGGAAGTGGGAGAGTGTTGCCATGGATTTGGTGGTAGGATTATTCAGGATCAGAAACTATGATGCAATATGGGTAATTGTTGACCGATTTACAAAGTCAGCTCATTTCCTACCTATCAATGCTGGTTATTCTCCTGAGAAGCTAATAGAAGTTTATATAAAGGAGATAATCCGATTGCATGGTATGCCAAAGAGTATTATCTCTGATAGAGATCCTCGCTTCACATCTTGATTCTGGAAAGCTCTACACAAAGTATTAGGTACGAAGTTGAAATTTAGTATGGCTTATCATCCACAAACAGATGGGCAGTCAGAGAGGACTATACAGACACTAGAAGATATGCTGCGAGCATGTGTTATGGATTTCAAGGGGAATTGGGATTGTTTCCTTCCACTTGCCGAATTCGCTTACAACAATAGCTATCATGCGAGCATTCAAATGGCTCCATATGAAGTACTCTATGGAAGGAAATGCTAGTCACCTTTCTGCTAGACAGAATTATCAGAGAGAAAATTGTATGGGCCAGATCTGATTGATCAGACTTCAGAAAAAATAAAAACTATCAGAAAGAGGCTCCTTAATGCACAGAGCAGACAGAAATGCTATGCTGACAAAAGAAGAAGACCTCCAGAATTTGAAGTTGGAGATCATTTATTCCTGAAAGTATCTCCAGTTACTGGAATCGGTAGAGCGATAAAGAGAAAGAAGTTAAGCCCACAGTATATTGGTCCTTTTGAAATTCTTATGAGAATTGGACCAGTGGCATACAAAATAGCTTTACCCCCAAACCTGGGTAGACTACATGATGTATTTCACGTCTCTCAATTGAAGAAGTACCAACCAGACCCCGAGCACATGATCGAGTATGAAGAAATTTGGTACGTGAGAATAACACTTATGAAGTATAGCCGGAGCAAATCATTGACCGACAAGAGAAACGACTTAGAAATCGAAGTATACTATTCGTGAAAGTGGTTTGGAAAGGTTTTTCTCCAAGAAAGGAAACATGGGAAATGGAAGAGGATATGAAGAAATGTTACCCGGAATTTATGTCTTTGGAAGTGTAACAAATTTCGGGGACGAAATTTCTTGTATGGGGGAAGAATTGTAATATACCAAATTTTGGAATACTAAAAACATGTAAATATGGAAATAGTAGAATAAAATAAATATCGGTATTTACAATTAAAGTTAGAGTTACTTTTGGAATTCCCAGATATCCATTGTGTCATTCACAGAAATCGAGAAGTCAATATTGCAAAAATACAAGTGTAAGAAGTTGGAGCAAAATTCGTTGGTGGTTGCAGGGTTCAGGGGCGTCAGTTGTGAGATCGGAGGAATTCGAGCATTTCGTGACGTGCCACGGTCCCAAGTATGTCCCACATGGAATTCCAGGTAATGCACCGATAGAGCAACTTTATTAAAAAGAACTTCAGTAAAGTATATAATGACAGCTCATTATGATTCATGATGACACATCTTTCGTGTTGGCTAAATAAGGAAATGACAAGTGTCCCAATATTATTACAAAGTACAAACATGTTTTTGTGTTGGCCAAATGAGGGGGTGACATGTGTCCCTCATCATTACACATCATTACACCCACTTTAAGCCTTACGTGTTGTCATCTCTGGAGTACGCCATCTAGCGTCTGAGTCCGGGGAATTCACCGATCTCCTGCCGGGTCGCTTACTTTACGAGTTGAGTACCGAACCTAGGAGTCCGGGGAAATTGTCAGGCCTTCCCTTCCCCTGACCATTTATGACCCACCGAAGAAAGAGAAAAGTGGAAGACCAATGGTTGCATGACACGTGGCACTCTTAAGCATTAAACTTGTGACACGTGGCAAGATGAGATGAGATCATTTTATGTGATTAAATCATAACCATCCATGCGTAATTAAATGGGAAAATTTCGTTCAAGCATGGAAAGAGAAAGAGAAATCAGATTTCTTAAGCTTAAGAACACAAGAAGAGAGAAGGAGGAGTGAATAGTGAGTTTTCTTGACTACCGGAGCCGATTTCAACCTTGAATCACCTTTATTGTCCGGTAAGTCCTTCAGAAAACTTCCTCTACTAACTATAAGCTTCAATTCTATAGTCTTAGATTTCTCATCTGAGGTGTTTTGTGCCAATTAGTGTACCAAAGTGCCGCCGGAATACCGAACCACTTGTAGAAACGCGAAGAGGTAAGCGTAGGCTTTCTTTTGAACCGAATACTTTGTGATTTTATTGAGTTTTTCTTAGCTCTTCAACCACCCACGTATTTCATTAAAGGGGTGTTTTTGAAGAAGGAAGATGTTTTAATCATATATATAAGGTGATATATGATGTTTGGAGAAGTATTAGACTTGTTGGTAGTTAAAATCACAAAGTTGAATTTTTTTTTTGTTTTGGGAGGCAGATTTCGGTTGGGGGGCTAAATCTGGTAGAAATAATTTGATTTTGGTAATTTTGAGATTTCCATTGGATTCTACACAAAAATAGTGTGGGAATAGGCTCTGGTTATAATTTTTGACAGACTGGTTTAAAGAATCAATAATTGGAAATTAAGTCTACTTGTGCAACAAAGTTGTGAGTGTGCGTTTTTGCCTGGCAGTTTTGTTGTGGCGACAATTTCACTATCCAAACTTCATCTATTGATTATGATATTTTGCATAATTAAAGTACACTTATAGACCTTTAATTTGATAGGTATTATGAAGGATTTCGATAAGTATACTAGGAGTTATGAATGTTTGAAGCAGACCATTAAAACTGGTCAGATTTTCTGGCAGCAAGGAGAAAAAAAAACTGGGAAGTGTGCGCAGTCTTTCGGCTACTGAAAGTATTTTTCCATAAAATAGACTTAATAAGGGTTATATAGAATTTTGGATCACCTCAATTCGATTTTTCTAGAATTATTTATGATTTTTCAAAGTTCAATGAAAAATCTGCCAGCTTTTGGTATTTGTGCGAAAATTCAAAGCAAAGAGTTTTTGTAATAAAATTGGACATTTAAGAGTTAAGTTAAGCATTTGGAGTAGCTTGAGGTCATTAACTTCATATTGGGCCTAATGTAGTGACCCTAATGGTAACCAACATAAGAGAATAATTTATGAAGAGTTGGACAAAGAAAAACTCATTACCCGTAAATTATAATTTATAGGACTTGACTCTTGCCCAGGACGTTCAAAGCAAGTCAATCAAGATCAAGATTTGGAAAAATTGTCAGATAGTAACTTATCCCTCACATACTATGTGATATGTTATATGCATGTTTGTACCATTGTGAAATTAAAACATTCAGATGAGAAGGGCTAAGGCCCAGTAGAACTTCCCAGCGCTGTGGCAAGGGACGGTTGTCCTTGAATTGGTAACTTTTTGCTTTCTGCATATTATGAATTTTTCTCTGAATGTTGAATATGTTGATTGTACTGTAACTTTGGTCGACATGGCATGATATATGTGCATTTTATATGAGTGATATATGTTACTACTGAGATTCATTGAATCTCACCCTATTTTTCCAAAACAAATTTTCAGCTCGGGCAAGTAGTTCCTAAGGCAAGAAGGTAAACACGGGCGATTGAAGCAAATGACTTAGAATTTAGTTTTCTGTTAGTTATCTATTTTAGAGATTGTATGTAATTTGTATTTAAGTGTGGTCAGTCTCGTACCGACATGTTGAAAGAGGCAAGCTTCACCCAAGAGGGGGGTGAATTGGGTGATGTTATAAAATTTTCGCTTGAAGTGGAAATATGAAAAATATAGTAGACAGAGTAGAGTTGAGAAGATTTGGACACAGAGAGTTATACTGGTTCGGCCTAACAACCAGGCCTACGTCCAGTCCTCAGAGATCAAGACCTACTGAGATTTCCACTATACTTCCAAGATTCAATGGGCTCTCAGAACGCCACAAAACATCAATTGTCCTTGAAAGGACTACGAGCAGAAATATTCTTTCACTATGAAATTTCTCCCCCCTTACGACAAGTCTTATATGCAGAAAAACAACCTATGATCTTTCTCACTTGCTTATGTATACAAGACTTATGAGCAGCAACGTTCTCTCCTGCTTACACCATTGTAAGTCTTACGAGCAGCAACGTTCTCTTCTGCTTGTATCTTATAAGACTTATGAATGGAAGGTTCAACAAGGAATTCTCTCAACTGCTTCTCTCGTAAGGAAAAACTACCTACTCAAGGTCCCAATACCTTGAGATTAAATAAACATATAATTTGAATTGTATGAAGACTCTCTTACAGAGCAAATGAATAAACACTGAAGATCAATGTGTATACTGAGAAAATGATGAATAGCAGAGACTCGTTTATAAGCTTGTGAATTCTTGTGCTTCGTTGTTGTTTTTGACTATCTCTGAATCTATGTATATATAGTTGCTTTAGTTTTTGCCCGTTTGGAAAATCATCGTTTGAGGAGCAGGACTTTTGCAACTATTGAAAGGCACACGCAAGTTTGAATAATCTGAATGTGGTAGGTACGTGTGAGCTTGTAATGATTATGTCTGCCGTTATTTGACTTTCTCCGTAATAATTAATTTCAAACGTTCAACTTCCTGCATCACACTTATAATACATTCAAAATGATGTTAAGCAATGATAATAAGTAATAATGATATGAATAAATAACAATAAACCATATTCAGATTGAACGTTGTGAGACTTGGCATTTTTGGTGATCTGGCAGAGCATCACTCAAGCATGAATGGCTCACTTCGAGTGATCTGCTTATTTTCCTTCATATGCTTCAGTTTACGGGTTGTGCTCGCATAGGATTTCAGAGAGACAGAATTCTCACTCGCGAGTGATGTGGGGTCTCACTCGAGCACAACTCCTTCTGCTCGAGTGATCCTGTACTTTACACTGGGAGTTTCTCTTCTGGATATCACTCGCACATCATTTTAACAAGAGTGAGATTTTGTACTCGCAAGTGATGTGGTCCCTCACTCGAGCACACGTACCTCTGCTCGAGTGAGACACATATTCTGAAGGAATATGCTCTCAATACCAACACTGGCATCAGGATTTCAGAGGGATAAATTTATCACTCGCGGGTGATATGGGCCCTCACTCGAGCACATAGACTCCTGCTCGAGTGAGAAGAATATTCTCAAGTAATATACCTTTTAAACAAGCACTCGCATCAGATTTGGAGAGGGATAGAATTTTCACTCGCAAGTGCTGATGTGTCACTCGAGCATATGAGGTTATGCTCGAGCACACTTGTACTTCCTTGAACTTCATGACTCTCGGCCAAGCACTCGCAGTACCTTGCTCGAGTACAGAATGCTCATGCTCGAGCATTGGTGTCTCTGCTCGAGTGAAGCAAAGGAAGTATGATATTACTTGCTCTCAGCCAAGCACTCGTGGACCTTCACTCGCACATGTGCTCGAGTGAGAATAACTTCTCTGCTCGAGTGAGAACTCCCGTGCTCGAGTGAATTAGTGAGTATAACAGTGGCATGCCTCTCGGGTGAACACTTTCTGGCTTTCACTCGCACCTGCTCGAGCACAGAAGAGATCTATGCTCGAGTGCAAAGCTCATGCTCGAGCACTCCAGTTCAATTTCACAGCAGATACCAGAAAACATTGATATATGCATTTGGTAACTTTGTAAACATTTCTTAAACTTATAAGAACATGATTTGTACACAATTGTCTTTTTGTTATCATCAAAACTTGGGATCTAACATTCTCCCCCTTTTTGATGATGACAAAACCTTTGTGATGGAAGTTTAAAAAATTGATTAAGATTGAAAATTTTTGAAAATACTTCAATTTTCCAAATGCATATCAAGTTTTAGTTTTGAAGTTCAAGTTTTCCTGCAATGCTTCCTCTGGACACTTAACAACCAAGATAAACATAATATGAGGTAAATAACTTAATAACTTGAAACATCATTTAAACTTGATAATCAAACTCATGAATAACTTGAAACTTGAAGAAGTTCATTAATATTAACCTTGAATTTAAATGGTCAACAACATAATCCAAAATAACATAATAACATCAATCAAACTCATAAACCAAAATAACATCAAGTAACATCAAATCCTACCCCATACAGAAAATCTACCCAAACACCCCAATACATCCACAGAAGCTCAGAAATCATCACACATCCTTCTCCCCCGTTTTGTCAGCATCAGAAGGGGGCTGAGGAAACGTGATATCAGGAGGTGGAACAAAGGATACCATGGCAGTGAGAGGGTCAATGGGCTCAATAGGTGGAGATGATGACTGTGGTACAGAAGATGAGGGAGGTAGTGAAGGCGACTGATCAAAAGTGACATCAATATTAGAATCGGGATCGGTGAAGAGTACATGGGTCTGAGGTACAGAGGTATGAGTGGTCTCTGGAGGCACCTCTGAAGATGAAGAGGGGAAATGTGAGTGCAAGAAGATCTCCATATTTGTTATCCTCTGAGACATCTCATCCTGAGTCTTGAACATCAACTCAAAATTGGTATTGGCCTTGTCTACCAATTTGATGACCTGTGACTCCATCTTTTCCACAAGCTTCTCATACTCAGCCACTAATTCCTTCTTCAGACTTGATACAGCTTGATTGATTGCCTCAGTCACATGAGTGGAAAGAGAGGCATTAATGAAGGAAGGAGGAGGAGTAGGGCCTTGAGCAGATGATTGTGCCTCATCACCTCTTGATGGAGTGGCTTCCCTCTTGGATGTGGCTTTGGTTCCACTCATCGGAAGATTAATACCCATGTGAGTTAACTAAGTCTTACCAAACCTTGAGATGAGTACCCTTTCAGTTCCTTCCAAATACCAAATCTTGTTTTTCATCAGAATAAAGGATATAAGCTGAGGGTATGGTATGGTTGTGGATCTTGATGAAGAAAATCAAAATCTTCTCATCTCATTGAAAATAATCTCCCCCACATTCCTTTGTTGCCCGGCAATTAAAGAGGCCAACAAATAATAATCCTTTTGAGCAAAATGAGTAAAATGTTTGGATTTATTGACAATGCTCCGGGAATATATATAATGAAGGATTCTGTGAATATCAGGCATATCAATAGGTTTGAAAATGAGGGGGCCTATGGGGTCTTTTGGTCTCAAGATTTTAAAAGCTTCATTGGCAGAGAAAAAGGGTGGATCAGTAGGTGGTGCAACATACCCAAGCAAATCCAGTTCAATTTCACAGCAGATACCAGTAAACATTGATATATGCATTTGGTAACTTTGTAAACATTTCTTAAACTTATAAGAACATGATTTGTACACAATTTTCTTTTTGTTATCATCAAAACTTGGGATCTAACACATGTATTGAAGCGCCTGTATATAACCGAACGCGCAACGACATTCGTACCAGTAGTGGACAGCCGTCTACCTAGGGCCGTTAATTAAACATAGTAGCTTGGGTTTTAGTAGAGAACTTATTAGTAAACACTCTGATATGAAGAAATGAACCTGAAACGGATGGCTTAAAATAAATCATAAAATAATATGAGACCCAATCTGAAAATGATTTTTGAAAAGATTTTTGAAAACCCATTCAAGTGCAGCTCCACACTCTGCTTGAAGTTGGGACTTCCGCTATTTATAAAAGATTACTGGTCTCCTTTTTAAAGATATTACTACACTCATATGCTTTCAAAACATGGGTGTTACACTATTAGGTAAGGATTTGAATGCCGATTGGTTGGTTTTATTAAAGGTGTGAAGGAGATTGAATAGTGGTGATAAGCTTTGACAGGATGGTAACTGCAGATACTTTATGTGGCACAATGGTGACTTTGGGGGAAGGGAAAATGTGGTGATAAAACAGCTACTTGATGATATTGATAGGTTATATGATGAGAATAAGATGCTTAGAAGAGGTATGTTGCAAGAAGGTGGAGGTTGCATTGGAAAAAATTTGTCAGTGTCCCAGAATTGCTTGCCTCTCACTGGCTGGAGTTTTGTCCTATAACTAGCTAAGCATTCATCCTTGTGGTAGTAGTAAGTTATCTAGGTTGTAGGTTCTATCTTTGCATGGTATATTACAAATATTGCATGTTAACATGGGATCCCAGTTAAATCCCATGCCTTATATGTGTACATCTCCTTGCTTAGATGTATACAGTGCCTATGTTGTCCCTTACTAACCTCATAACCCTCATCTATATTGAAATATACTCTACAATTTGCAGCTAATAACCTATTAGCCTCAAACAAGTCCATACACTATGTACTATAATTACTCTTCTAGGCCGTAATATTATTTTTACTCTTGACCCATTTCCCCACCATCTTTTACCTAATGCCCTCAAACATCTTAATAACAGGGAGGTATCTATACTTATTTATCTAAGAATTGAAACTCTCACTAATGTTGTCATCAACTACCCAATACTTGCATTTAGGTGACAAGAAGGCTCTTATCCATAGATTTCTCTTATAAGAAATTGTTGCCTATGTTTTTTCCTTACAAAGTTTCTCAAAAGCATTCAAGTTGTCAGTAAACTGTTCTTCAAACGAACTCCATGTGCATGAGAAAAATTTCTTCTTCAGCTTGTTGCCTCTTCACTTTTTACTCCAATTGGCATATATATGTCTTGCATAAAGTATACGCTCTGCCTTGGGTAATTCATCACTCATAGCTTGTAATAAACCTTATGAACACACATGTAAAACAAAGTCAATAAAAATGTAACATAGTTACCAAAATAAACTAAAATTTCTTTAGTTTACCTTCTGTATGCCAAACATTATGGTAATAGTTGAGGCTATACTCGGGTTAAGTCAAGAGAGTGCCTCAAAAATTCAATGAACTAACCCTAGTAAAGACTATTTTCCTTTTATGTTACCCCAAATGTTAATGGGAAAAATGAATAATTAGCATATACCCCTCCTAACGGTAAGCAAAATGCCCTTTGCTTTACCTCTGAGGAAAGTTTCACCTATACCAATTAGTGGCATGCATCCTTCTTTCTAGTCAACTTGGAAAAGAGAACACAAATGAAAAACCAAATATGTCCATTTCTAATAAAGGCTATTAAAATGAAGTTAAGATCTTCATATACTTTTGATGCGTACCTCCACCCACACATCTAATCCTAGATTTGAGATGTTCAGTTCATTGCAATAAGCCCCCAACTTTGCAAACTCATCTTTGAAACTTTTGTCCATGTCTTGCATTATCTTTCTCTTGGCCCTCTTGCACTTGTGAATACTTAGTTGCACCTTTTGTTCATGTTCAACCTCATTTTTCATCTCACCGATCTTTAAATTGTAGCCTCTCTTGAAATTTTTCTTTATATTCTTTAGCCAACCAATGTGCTAATGCTCTTAGGTTCTTATACACCCTAGCACAATTATGCTCTAAATGTAAGGTCTTCACCATAAACCCTACTTGTTGACCATCCCTTGAAGCATATCATATAAAGGGGCAACCTTCTTGACACATTACTTTTAGCAACCTTTTATCACTCTTAAAAATTTTCAACTTAACACCATTTGATATTCCATACCTGTCCAAAGTCATTCTCAGTTCTTTCTTATCCACAAAGTGTTTGAAATAATGAGTGGGTATGTTACAAGGAACAAGTCCCACTTTGCTTGGGATTATGTGTGGAAATAGACTAGGCTAGGGTAGAATTTACCTAAATAGGCCTGAGCCTGCAACATATATTTAAGCTTGAGCTTGTATGTTTTTTAGGCCTGAGTTTGGGCCTTCAAAAGGCTTGACAAGGCCTAAAAACTGTTTAAAGGCCTATTTAATAAATAAGTCTTTAAACGGCCATTAAAGCCTATACCTCCAAATTTAAATATAAACCTTCAAAACAATTTACAATCCTACATTATGTATGAAAAGCCCAACATCCATTCTCATTATAATATAAGGGCTTAGTAAGGAAGAGAAAAGAATGTCTAGTGATAATAGTTGTCCAAGTAAGTAGAAACAAGAAAAACTAATCATCTGTCGACTAATGAGATGAATTTTCTAAAATTGACCAAATATAACAAGTAGCATGTAAAATCATATTTTACCTCTTTTACTTTTCCCACATAAATTGAGACAAACTCCTCCTACTGAGACTATAATACTTCATTTGGCACTAAAATAAACTCGTATCAATTATTATGTTTTAATGAATGACAAAAATCAGGGGGGAGTGGGTTAACGTTATTATCTCAAGCGATCAAAGAGAAGAGAGGTGTGGGTGAATGATTGACGTGAATGAAAGGGTGGAATGTGTGTGAATGACAATGTGATGCAAACATGAGATTAAGGCTAAGTTTCTAAATTTATAAATAATATATAAAATTATTTAGGTGATATTATATATACTTATATAATAGTATAAATTAAAAAAGTTAAATAAGCTAGGCCTATAGGCTAAGCCTTATAAAAATAGTCCTGGCGTGTTTATCTAAATAGGCCTGAGCCTGGGTGTAATACCCTGAATTTTGAGATTTGAGGTTAGAGAATAAGCCTGAAATAAGTGGACCATTAAGCCCCAATTTAGTAGGAGTGTCATTATGGTGTATGCATCTAGATAAAATAAATCACCTCCTTCCTCCATCAGGCCAAAAATGACGTCCTTTTTGCTGGAAATAGAGAGAGAAAGCTTGAGAGGGTTTAGAGAGATAAGGAGAAGAGAACTCACAAGGTAAGCCGATTTCTCTGATGATCTAGCTCTTAACGCGTATAACTCCTCTCCTAAGCTACTCCTCTATGTTCTTTAAGGTTTGGAAGCTCAAAATCTGTTGTTGAACACCTAGGGTTTTCAGACAAGTCAAGGAAAAGCTATTGAGAGCTTGAGGACCTAGTTGGGAGCCCGAGTTGCTGGCACACAAATCAAGGAGAAAAGACTGGAGGTAGGGAACTTACCTCTCCTGCATGTATTTGACATTTTTGCTGTGTATTGATGCATGTTATTGCTTTGCTTGATTATGTGAAACATATATGAATGATTAAAGTTTTGTTTTTGTTTATACTGTGGCCATAGTTTTGTTGCACAAAACATTGAGCATGCATATATGTCATTGTGTTAGCATGAGTTTATGTAATGCAAGCATGTCATCATTAAGTACTTATCTTTCATGCATATTGGTATCTGTTTCCTACTGAGATTCTCTCGAATCTCACCCTCCCATACCAAAAATTTAGACAAAAAGAGATAGAAGATATACTGAGAACAAAAAAGAGAACTGTGAGAGGGGATCACAGTGGTGGAACAAAGAGGAGAAGATGTCTCTATTTCACTGTGATGGGTTTAGATACCCTAGAGTCCTGTGCAGCTACAAGGTTTATAGATATTCTGTACGAACCCCTATGGGGAATTTATGTGATCATGCACATATTATCGAGTACTTTTTATCATTATAATTATGCTATTCCTGTGTTGCTTACTGAACCTCATATCACTTTCCGCAAATACTCTGAAAAAGGTTAAAATGAGATAAGGGTGTGACATTGGGCCTAGCCTAATTTACTATAAATAGGCTAATTAGCCTTTTTGTAGGCTAGGTTGTAGGCCTCTAACGCTTATTTCCCAGGTTTTTAAACCCGACCGAACCGATCCAGTATTTTTATTATTGTATTTAAAAAAAAATCGATTTTTCTTATTTTTTTCTTTATGATTTCATATTAATAACTCTAAAATCTTCAATTTCTCACTGGTTTGGCCTCAGGTTAGCTCCGGTTTGACTTCGATCTGACCTATTTACCCTTAACCGATACCCTGGCTGGTTCAGTGATTGGTCCGAGTTTCAGAACCTTGCTGATTTACACCCTTATTTGAGATTGTGGGGGTCAAAGTAATAAGTGATCTTGGATTAAGAGGTGGAATGAGATCACACAATACTGAGCCACTAGAGATAAACATAATAGAAATCTGGTGATACTTCTCCACCCCATATGTGTGAGTTAGACATATACTGGGCACTATTTAGTGGGATATTTTATGGAATTCAAAATTTATTTTGGAATAAATAAGTTTATAAAAATCCCAATTTTAATAATCCTTATTCAAAGGTCTAGACGTTGGGCTTTAAAGTTAAAGAACAATTTTTTTTCACCTTAAATGCCTAACCTTGAATACATAGTGTGCCGATTTTGATAGCCTTCTAATTGCTTTAATTCCCAACTCTATAACAACCTTGCTTAAGTATCTTTATGGCATTTTAATGACAATAAAATCATCATTTTGTTGTCTTTATTTGGCTACCCAAAGTTCATGAACATGATGCCCCTACAAAAGGATGTGTCTGCAAGAGGGGCAGATATATTGCTCTTGAGTTCTCAAACACCTCTCTTCCTTTTCTTGAATACTCTCTTTGCTTGCTGAATTCTATTATATTTCGTTGTTCTGTTCACCATGTTCTTACAGTAAGGATCTATTTTATTCTAGAAACTGTTGCTTCTTATCAGCCAGTAGTTGTGAAATATCTCATAAGGATAGTGTCCTCGGACACGATACAGATTATTCATTTTCTTTTTAGGTGCTATTGCCAATAAGATATGCAGAGCTCTAGGATGAGTTGGAAGACCTACTGGGTAGCATGAGAACTTAGGAGCTAACGCCAACACCAAATTTATGCCCAACATGAAGAAGGGCCTGTCATCTGAGCCAAGCAAATCACCAACTCCTCTCCCTTCTTCTGGAGGCCAATCAGAATAATGTGGGCCTAAATCCTCATCATCATCTTCTTCATTGCCAACACTGCCTGCCACCTCAAATTCTAATACAACACTCTCCTTAGGGTCAGAACTACTACTTCCTGCCTTATAACTATCATCCTTACTATCAGAATGTTCTGTATTGCCCTCCTCATCCTCACTGTCAGAATGTTCAATATTGTCTTCAAATACTCTTTTAGCCCTTTTGTCTAACCCAACATTGTCTACTGCCCTATCTCCGATTTTATCCACATCAATGTCATCAAGCCTGTCAATCCCTTCAATGTCCTCTATATCTTGTTCCCCAACACTAAAATTCCCTTTAGTTTGACCTACCCTTCTCTCAGTTTCATTTTATCCTCCCTCTTCGAAAGCAAGTATATTATCTACTATAAAGTTATGATCCCCTTTCAAACGCCTCTTCATTTCTTCCCAATCAGCTTTTGTAAGATGAAAACTCTCAATTACCTCATTCACTTTAACCTCCGATGCACGATTGTTGGTTTGTTTAATAGCATCGATGTTCTCCCCTTTTGACGTCATTATCTCTAGGACCACAGAATTAAAAAATCAACAAATTACTCAAGGACTTTGATGGCATTTCACCACACAAACCACAAAATAACAAATTTTTTGTCCAATTCGATGCTATTACCACCATCACTTCACCATCACCATCACCATCACCATCAATTCGATGCATTTCACTTCAAAGCTTTGGCCTTCACCATCACCACCATTTCTGCAGAGAGAAAACATAGGGAGCTGAATAAAAAAGATAACGTTCGAGAGCGCAAACGCAGAACAAATGAGAGAGAGAAATAATAGAAGAGGGGCATGTGGGTCATTTGACTTTGAAAAATAATATCAGAAAAGTCCCTAGGGACTTTTCAAATATTTCAGATTTTCCAGGGATTTTTCTGACAATATTTTGCTTCCTTGGGACCTGAGAGTGATTTTCCCAAAAAAAATGTTGTTATTTGACGATTACATGTAAGATATGATACAAATGACTATCTCATATATTTGATTTGGGTTTATGTGGTACAAGAGGCATATATTTTGCAATACTGATGAGATGACAACTCCTTAGTCATTGTACTGAGATCAAACGGGCAGGACATATGAATGGAAATGCATGCCTGTAATTAGTTGGAGGGTGCTTCGTTTCTGTCTTACTTCTAATGAGATAAGAAGTATCCAACGTTATTAAATTTTAAAATATTTTTTCAGATGTCTTGGTATTTTGAAGTATTTTTTGTATCTTGAACATTTAAGATACTTGATGTTAAAAAAAAAAACTATTATAGAGTGGTGGATGCACCTAAAAATCACTTAGGGTGTGTTTGGTTTGAGGGGAGGGGATAGGAGGGAGGGAAAAAGTGGTGGGTTAAATTACCTTTTTGGGTTGAAGATATTTAAATTTTGGGCGGGAACCCAAAATTTAAAAGGAATGAAAGGGTAAATTTTAGGTGGGAATCAAAATTTAAAAAAATGAGAGGGTAAATTTTAGGTTTCAGTTGGATAAAATTATAATTTCTCCCTCCTCCCCTCCCCTCAAACCAAACACACCCTTAAGGTGCTTAATACATCAAAAAAATACTTTAAAGTATGCATCGCAGAATATTTTCGGACACTGAATGCAAATATTTCATGGTGTTGAATGTACTTTAACCCTTTTCACATACTACCTGAAAGCAAATATTTCATGGAGCAATAGGGGCGGGACTAGAGAGTGTGGAAGTTACTAGCCCCCGGGAAAGTTAAATTCTTCTTATAACAAGTATTTTATGAGAGACTTCTCACAAACTCACTTAGGACTAAGTGAGGATTAACAGATAATGATGAGTGCCCATTTGAGTCTCAAAAAGAGGAAAACATTTTACACATACTCCCTGATTGTAAGATTGCCAGAAAATGTGTGGATTGAAATTATTAAACCTAACCTTCTTTTTAGTTTCTTTTGTTCTAACTTGTAGGTGTAACTTAGAATGTGTATGACTCATAATTTGAGCAATGCACACTTTAACAAATGGATGTGGGTTTGAGCTTTCAGTACCTTCTATTGGCTCCTTTGAAAAAATCGATGTAAAGGAGTTTATGGAAGGTGTTCGATATCAAGCAAAAGAAATCAATCATTCATAGGGTAATCATACAAAGAAGGCAAGCATGGTTGGAAACCCCCATCAGAAGATCGATAAGAAAGAAGCAGCATGTGGTGGAGTAGCCAAATATTCCAATAGAGAATAGATTCTTGGTTTTCAATGTAAGTTGGGATTTTTACCACCAATAAAAGTAGAACTAATAGCTTTATTAACACGTCTCCAAGCTTGTAAGCAAAAACACCTCCAAAAAATCTTGGTCTATACAAACTCAATGGAAGCTTTCCACTTAATGCTGAAAGATGGTGGTTACCATTATCCACTAAGGGAGAAAATTAATAAGAATAGAGAGTCTCTTTTCTCAGATTGAGACATAAATATGTAGACTACCTTACCGAGAACGTCCATAATCTCAAAGAAGACATGAATTTTGCAAAGACCTCGTCCGAGATGTTTCTCTATCATGTGAGAGGATCTGGGCCAGTCACCTCAAATTAAGTCGACACTGATGTGATCGATAAATTTGAAGTTTCTTAACATTGGCTTTTGTAATAAAAAAAAAGTACTTCACCCCTAAAAATTGCTGAATTAATATTGTAATTAAATTGAAAAGACACTGTTGCCCTTCTAGTTTTTTTAATTGACAAGATTAGACACGCATATAATCAGATATTCAAGTGGAACGGCCTGGCCTATCCATTCTCTTCGTCGCCGCTGTTATCGAATCCGAAAAAGGAGGCCGCCAGTGCTTGGTCGTCATCGTGCGTGGGAGAATCTGTAACCGGTGAGTGTCTTCACTTTCCTTTCTTTTTCCCGTTCGTTATCCGGTAACCTCTCAAAAATGCCTTCGTCTCTGCTCTCGTTTCCCATTTCGATACGCGTTATTCATGGTTAATAGAGCAAGGCCTGAACCTGGATGTCCTTGTAGAAAGTATAGCCTTAGTTCCTCAAACAAGCTAAGGTAACTTCCTAGGGCTCTGATCGTGACAAAGTTCTGTTAGGTTCTTAGTAGAAGTTAGCGACCTTCTTGATTCTTTCTTTTACTTCGCCTCGTTGTTATCCTGCTTTCAACGGTTCGGGATGGTTTCTACTACTGTCAAGCTATCTCAATTTTCAGCCCTCACAACTCATGAGTGAGACTTTTGCTTCTGTGAGTTTTTATTTAAAAGTCAGCTGAATATTTGGTCTGCCTAATTTTTGCAAAAATTACTGTTCAACAATCTGCTGGGGAAAATTTAAGTTTTCATTGCAATTGATGGCATTGGTTAAATGGCTGGTTCTTAGGCTCTCTTCTTTTACTTTCCTCCTTTTTTGTGTGCCTTGGATGATGGATTGGCAGTTGCTTTGTTGTTATATTAATTGGGATCCCCTTGTAAGCAATTTTGCACTGACTAGAAGTTTCTGCATTTTGTGTTAGAACATGGTTTTGAAGTGCCTTTCGTTGATTTTATTCATGTTTTCTTAATTTACCAAGAATCTTTAAGCCTTTGATAAACCCTTCACCTTGCGGAGGCCCCTCTTCTTTGCAACATGTTACTTGTGGCTTTGTTGAACTTCACTATCATTCATTAAACTAGTTTCCAAAATGCTTCTAAGTGAAATTATTAGCCTCTGTGAGATTGATGTGGAAAAGTTAGATTGCTTGAAGGCTAATAAAAAGGTTAGTGGCGACAACTAATAATTTAATTTGCAATTATAGTGGATTTTAACAACTTGCAAATATATAATAAGTTTAAGGAGCTATAATTGGCAAATGCGTGCATCATGCAGACACAATTTAATTAATAAAAATTTCATTATACTTTAATTAAATTATAAATGTTCTATATAAAAGCTAGTGAAATTAAAGAATTAATGGGATAAATAGAAAATCTGATTGTAGCAGTATATAAGCAACGCCTTTTATGTGTGCCAATCAGATTAATTTGGAGATTCCAAATCCCTCTCTCTTTCCTTACCTCAAATTCCTTCACATTAAACAGTGCCTAAGTGTTTTTTTTTTTTGCGCAGCAACAGCACCTAAGTGTTTAAACATTTAATCTTTGATAGGTCAATACCTATAATCTTTAATAGTTGCATCTGAAAAGAATGTGCAATTTTCTTCTTTTTATTCTTCAGTTCTTTACAGGGAGATGCAGAGATGAGTTGTTGGTCACCAGCATCTGTTTTTGCTAATCAACTTATATCACTGTCTGCTGCAAGCACCAAATCTGATGTTAATATCAAAAGCAGCACCAGTTTTATATGTAGCCCAAGTCAAGGAAGGTGCTGTCTCTCTGTTTCTGAGAACCATCATAAAGTCAGAAGACTCAGGATTGCTGGGGTAGTTAAATCTGGACAACGATTGACACAATTTCAGGCGCAACAAGGAACTTGGGAAGAACCTGATGATGGCAGTGGTAGTGAGTATGATGAAGAAGAAGAAGATGAGGAAACAGAAGATGAGAACTATGGCTTTGAAAGTGATTGGGAAGAGGAAGAGATAACGTCATCAGCTGTTAATGGTGTTATTTCAGTGGACAAGTATGGGGAGGATATTAAAAAAGGCACTTTTTCCATTCCTATGTTTTTCTTTCTGTTTTTCTGGTTTTTAAACCTTATCACTTTTTATGTGAGATGTGGACTTCTTGCTTTCAATATAGTATAATGGTTTAAGCAAAGAAGCTCTGGACAATTGGAAAATGATTATGCAAAATCATAAGTAGGAAAATGATTCAAGAAGGCTGACAATTAGCATATATTTTGACCCTGGACAATTGGCTACCTCTAAAACCACATATTTTCATCATTGCAGAGGTTGAACAACTTTTGGAGCCTGAAGAAAGAGCAGTCTTGCAACAGAATGTGACTCCAAACCTGGAAAAAATTTCAACTGTATGTCTGAAACCATGCTTATTTGCATCTACTCTCCTAAATTCTAATCTGTTATTATGGTTGGAAAACTATATGTAGAACAAACATTTGAAAGTCTCTCTATACTAACTACATGTTAAGCATGAATGGATTTATCCAAGTTTCTTTTGTTCAAGAAAGCTGTAGATTGAAAACTGCTTTTCCGGTCACTTAGTTCCCATATATCTGTTCTGTAGGAAAAATGGAGCCCACCGCACACTTTAGCGCTATCAACACAGATAAGATGTATGGATCAGCTGCTTGAAAGTGGTGTTGATATTGATCTTAAGAACAATGTGAGTTTCTTCATATTTTGGTTTACAAGCATGTGAAGGTGGACAACAGCTTTTGCATTAATGTAATTTAACTTATTTGATCAAGCAGGAAGGTCTCACCGCACTTCATATAGCTATTATAGGAAAGAAAGAAGCTGTAATAAGCCATCTTTTACGTAAAGGTGCAAGTCCTCATGTCAGGGATAAGGTAAGGATTCATCCTGACATAGCTTCTGAAGCTGCTGACTGATTTCAAAGAGCATTAGTATTCATATGGTCATTGCTGTAGTAGGATGGTGCCACCCCGCTTCATTATGCAGTTCAAGTTGGTGCCAAGCAAACTGTAAAGTTATTGATGAAATATAAAGTTGATGTCAATGTTGCAGATAATGTGAGCTTTTATTAAAAGAGAGATGATTTTTTGTATTCATACAGCTATTAGTCATGTCTACTTACTGTGAATAACTTATATGCTTTTTAATTTTCAGGAAGGTTGGACCCCATTGCACGTTGCCATGCAAAGCAGAAATAGAGATATTGCAAAAATTTTGTTAGTCAACGGCGCAGATAAGAAAAGAAGAAACAAGGTAACTTTGGTTTACATTCCACTGAAGACAGTGTTCTTATGTCTTAAACATGCTACAGATCCGTTTGTATTTTCTTCCCTTTAGATTTATTCTTAGCGTTAATTCAGTGCTGGAGAACCTAGTTGGTCCATCACTTGCTTTGTGTTTTGAATCCCTGTTCATTATAGGCTATCTGAACTAGTTATTAACTTAGGAAAATCACGCTAAGGTCCCAACTAAGGAAAATAGTAGTATCTGAAAAGCCCCATAACTTGTCAATGACAAGTGTAAGTGGCACAATTGACAAGTTGTGGGACTTTTCAGATATTATTATTATTATTATTATTATTTTTTGACTGGGACCTTGTGATTTTCCCTATTAACTTCTGCATTATAAAGTACAAAGACATCGGCGTTTTTGCTGGCATGCCTGTATTTGCATCCATACTGGGGATATATTTGCAACCAGTCATTTGCTTCTTCTTTGGTACAGATTGGTGAGATTTTGCCTAAAATCATGGTTTGAATATTATTTGTTGCAATAATGACTTTTTGTTATATATATAACTTTAAAATGTTGCATTTAGGTTGTGCATGAGTTAAGGGAGGATATTTTGAATTATTTTATTTTTGAATTTGTCTTCTTTTCCTATGTTTTTCATTTGGTGGTTGTCTATGAGAAACCTGAAATGAACTCTGTCTCTAAAGAGTATCCTCAGGACTGATTCATGTTTGAATTGGTTAAATTCATAGAGTCGTATATCCAAATAGACATAATGGTATGACTTATCAACTTTTGTTTTTTAATCTTTCATGGATATACTATCATGTCAGGTAAAAAATACAATTGAATATACTGTTATGTCTTCACTTTTCTGGATATAAATATCTGGTTTGAACTGATTCATCGATTTCTCCTTTCTCCTTTGTGTAATTGGATTGGATGATTGTGTTTCAGGATGGGAAAACAGCATTGGACCTAAGTTTATGTTATGGGAAGGACTTCAAGTCTTATGACCTTGGCAAATTATTGAAGGTAGTTCCAGCTGACCCTGATTATTGACCCGCAAGGATATTCAACTAAAAAGCAGCGAAGATTGAATGTTCCATCACACAATACAACTGCTGTTATTTAGTACTGTAATGATCTCTTTGTTCCAAATTTGAAGATGATTTTTTTCTGAAATTGGTCATGAAGGTTTTTATGGGGTAGTCCATTGTCTTGTAAATCGAAGGTTGTTGGGAATAATTTTTGAAGCATGTCACTAGTAGAAAATGAAGTCGTGACAGAATCGGTGTGCATTAATTTGGGTGGGCATGAGAATGTGTATTACTCCCTCTTGTCTATTTTATAAGATGCCTGCTAGAAAGTATTTTTGGTACTTTTTATAAAAAGTTTTGATAGTTTCAATGAGCATTGAATATTTTTTTGGGACAATTACAATGAAGTCCCATACAAGAAAAAAAAAAAAAAAATGAAAAAATGGTCCCTGAAGTTGTTAATGACAAGTCGAGGAGCATCCATTAACAAGTTGAGAAGTTTACACTGAAAACTTCAAGGACCATTTCTTCATTTTTTCTCTTGTATGGGATTTCATTGTAATTGCCCCTATTTTTTTCTCTATATCTGCCCTTATTTAACAAGAGTAGTAAGGGAGAGTAGAAATTAAAATGATGGTTAAAACAGGGTATTATGGGAGGGAGTACATCAATTTATGATGAAACTGTTGAAGCATATCCAAGTTCTTAATTCATAGATGTTTTGTTTTAGACTAGATGGATTATTTAGTCCTTGAAGGATAGCTATTCTTTTAAGGACGAATTTGTAAAAATACCAATGATAATATCTCAAATGTACGTCTGGCATCGTGACAAAACCTTGGGTGCATAAACGCTAATGTAAACTGCCAAGAGATTCATATATGCCATTTCCGTTAAAAGAAGTAATGTTGACCATTTGAGGAAAACGTTTAACTAAAATAGGTGATGTGAAATGGTGAGCTGGAGAAGAGACAAAACAATGTGGCATTGAGGTTTTCAACGGAAATATGAAAAAAGACTCGCTCAAAAAGACTAAGAATCATTTGTCCAAAAAAAAAAAGACTTAGACTCAAACAAAAAGAGGGGGGGGGGGGGGGGGGGGAAGATTTAGACTCACTCAAAACAAGAAAAAGTCTTGGACTCATACGTTATACTCGAAAGAAAGAAAGAGGGCGGAGAGAGAGCTAGGGTTTTCGACGGAGAGGAAATCGATCAAAGAACACATGGTTTTTGACGTTGAAAGCGAGAAAATAATAGAGTGCGTGATGGTGGGAAATCGATCAAAGAACACATGGTTTTTGACGTTGAAAGCGAGAAAATAATAGAGTGCGTGATGGTGGGAATCAGAGAGCGCATGTGATCAAATTCTCTTATAGGGCACAAATGTACAAGGATGAAATCTGTAACATCCCAAATTTTATATTCACCTAAAATATAATGTAATTAATTGAGAAATTCAATGAAATGATGAATATTTAATGCCAAAGGAATTAAATATTAAAAATTGAAAGTTAAATAATGTTTTCAGTGAAATCGCTTGCGAGGCAGTGAGTTTGTCACATAGTTTTGGAAGACCAAATGAAGAGAAACAATTATGAAATTTTACAAGATGAAAGTAGACATCCTAAGATTTAATTTGATAGGTCATACGAATCAATTGAAGCTGTGTACAAAAAGATATGAATTTTTGAAATTAGCTCAGAAAATCTGGAAAGTTTCTGGAGCAGCGATCAAAGATTGAAAATCTGGGAATAATATGATTCCAGCTAGTAAAATTCTATATTTTTCCTTGAAACTAGACTCAATAAGGATTCCATATCCTTTGGAATCACTCCAAAATGATATCTACAAAATTAGTTATGATTTTTCAAAGTTAGGATAGAAAATCTACCAGAATTGGCATTATTCTGAAAATTGAAAATAAAATGTGTTAGAAATTGATTAATAGAATTAAAAAGCCAAGTGTCACGAAGAGAGTAATGATGACAATGGTAAAGTGTACATTACATGAAGGTATAGTAAAGTGCATGATGGTAAGCTAGAGTGAAGGAATGGGTGAATTTGATTGCTTGGTGGAGTAGAAAGTTAGATTTAGTTGGAAAAACACTTGGTTGGTTGGAGAAGAGAAGGAGCATGTTTTTTTAAGATAACCAAGAGAAGAAAATCTAGTGCAATTCCAATTGAAGTCAATGATGAAGGAGGTATGGCATAAAGTGGAGAGGTATGGGTGAAGGTATGGATGGAGGTATGGTGGAAGACATGTGTCACCATAACAACCTTAGATGAGATCAATGATTTGGAATCAAGGGATCATTTTTATGAAGGCTTTCTCTTCCCTTCCCTTCATGCATTTTTGTTTAACATAGAGAGAGAGAGAGAGAGAGAGAGAGAGAGTTTGGAGAAACTTTGAAGAGTTAGAGAGAAGAGAAAGAAGAAATCTTAAGGTAAGAGTTGATTCTTAAGCTTTTCTTATAACATTTCTCTAGATCCTTCTCTAAACCTTGTTTCTTCATGAATCTATGATCTTGAAGACTCTTTCTTAGCTCAAGGAGAAGAGAGAGAGAGCGGATATAGAGAGAGAAACCAAGAGGCCTAAGAGGAAACTACACCAAACTCAAATCTATACTTGTATGAAGTTGGTTTTGAAGTTTGTTGTTAGTTTGGTGATTTTTGGTTGATTTGAAAAATTGGAAAAGCTATAACCCTAAGGGTTTATGCTGCCCAAATTTTTTTGAATCATGGTTAAGATATGTTAAATAAGTTAATAAGGGATTAGAAGTAGAAAAGTACAAGTTTTGGAAGCTAAAACACAAAACTATATTTTTCCATTTTTCTTGAAATATTTCGGCCATCACTTTTTCAGAGGGTAGGTGCTGGATTTTCATGAAATATATGGTTCCATTGGATTCAGTGGGCAAAAATAGGTGGGGTTACAGTTGGTCACTTTTTGCGATAGAGGCCGAAAAAATATAATTACGAAAACTCCCCTAAAACCTTAAATCGAGGCTGTCAAGGGTATTTTCATAATTTGATAGTGAATTTGATAATTTTGAGTTCGGAAATGGATTTCTTGGGCAAAAATACGTCAGAGTAGCCCTAGTCAAAATTTTGGGAAAATGTGCCATCAAGATAGGTACGACGGGACCGGTTGGGGTCCCAGGGGCATTTTGGTAAATTTTTATCATAGACTAATATAACCACAAGAAACACTATGGAAGAGTCTAAAATGATACTTGGATAGGTTATGACTTATTTCTGGTACATTTAATATTTTAGGATCGAGTCAGAGGCTGGACACGACATGTTTTTTGAGGCACATCTAAAAAGGGATTTATAAAGCTGAGGTAGAAACATTATCTTTCATACATCATGCCATAGTTATATGATTGTGTGGTTGCCATTGTTTTAAATGTACTTTATTAATCAAACATGTTTTGCCCAGCGAGGGGCCAGTAATGCCAGAGGCACTTACACTGGTGATACGAGTAAGATGATCAATTAAATAGTGCAAGTATACATTGTCGTAATCAAGTAATACAGAAGTAAGTAGAGTATCGTTCCCACGAGGATTGAGCACTAAGTACCAAAATAGGTAATTTTAACTCTATTTAGTCGATCAATTAATTAGTGATTGAGAGTACAAAATAAAAGAAAGACAATTAAATATTAATGCAAATGATATGAAAGCAAATATGAGAAAAAGCCCTAGGGATTAGATTTCACTTAACAAATTCCGGATTGAATCACTTATCTATTCTAGCCCAATTTATTCCACATGATTGATAGTCGAGTTTCCCTAATTTAATTACCAGCCTCTTCCAAGGTCAAGCAATTCTATAATCAATTGCTAATCCAATATATTCCTATATGAATTTAAGCAATTAATTATGCATTAAGATTTATGGAACTCAGTAAGACTACACAACTCATATGAATATATTCCTATTTCATATGGAAGTCATGGCTTTAAATATAGGGTCTACACACATGTATCTCCTTCCGGTCTCAACATGCATATTGAAATCATTCAAAAGATGGCCAGTCAATCAAAAGCATTAAGAATAATAATTAAAACTCAATCATGAAGGAGAAATTCAAACTAGACTTAATAAGTTAAGATTCAATCCGTCATTAGTAAGCTACGTCATCACCCTAGGAAAATGAAAGTTTAGTACATGATAAAATTAAAAACAAAACCAAAATAAATTGACATTATATAAAGCTAGAATGAAAACCTTAGAAATACTGCATAAACTTGAATATTAAATTCTCAAACATAAATATACAACCAAAAGATGAATGAAAGATGAAGAAATCTAGCCGTCCAATTAGGAGGTAAAACCTTCCATGTAGGCGGCATGCAAAATGCAATACAATCCTAAGCCTTCCAAGATGGAGGCATGCAAAAAGTAATAAAATCCTAAGCCTTCCAAGATGGAGGCATGCAATACATGAAATTAAATCTAAGAAACAACACAAAGAACTCAGAAATGTTAGAGAAAGATCTTTCCCGGTCAGAGAAGGACCTCTCCCGGTCGGAGAAGGACCTCTGCTTCTCTTCCTCTCCTCTTCTTTGAACTTGGCATTGATCTCTATTTATAGGAGAAAAAACGTGTGCTACAGTACTGCTACAGTGTTTCTGGCGGTTGCTACAGCGTTCTGGAAGCTTCAACAATGTTCCGGTGGCTGCTACAGTGTTCTGGAAGTTTCTGCTACAGTACCCCCCGCGGCTGCTACCATGACGTTGATCACTACAGTACCTGTTGACTGCTACAGTGCCTGTCAACTGCTACAGTACTTTTTATATTTTTTTTAAAATTTTTAATTTATTATTATTTTTTAAAATGCTATTTATTCGAAAAACAATATTTATTTATCAATCACGCCCAGATTTATTACATTAAATGCAAATATCTTCCATAAAATCATCATATAAGGGAAAATAAACATGCAAATATTTTACTTATCAACTGGAGTTGGTGAAAACCCAACCAGTGCAGAATAGTGGGGCTGGGTCCTACTCATGTATACATGCAGATGATGTGTTTATATTGTTCATTAATTAGTGCATACATGGCATATATCATATTTACTTTTTGAATTTTCTATGAACGATAGCATATTTCTACTGGGATTCTTTAGAATCTCACCCTATTTTTAAAACAAATCTCTCAGCGGATGCCAGTGGGTCAAAAGGCAAAGGCCTAGATGCCGGAAAATAGTTAGCATGTGTTGCGAGGCGAAGACATGATCGTGGTTATTATTAGTTTATGTTTAGGTAATTTTGGGGAATTCTGTAAATGTTAAGTTTCCACTATATTTTCTATATTTCATTGACAAACGACGTTGGGATAGTAAACGAATATTTTATCATTATAATTGTACTTTTCTATATGCCCATTGAATTCTATCTTTATTACTCTTCGATTATCAAAATGAAAACGGTTGTTGACACTTCACATCCTCCGCTATCATAGTTGCAAGCATGAAATACCCTACAACACAAAGGAAAAAGGATGAAACCCTAAAACATCACCTTGGAAGATGGAAGAGTGAAATAGCATGAAAAGCACAAACCTTTTCGTCAAATATGACAACATCGACAAACACAACATATTTTATAGGGCAAAATCCAGTGAAAGCATTGTTGTGAATGTTTCCTTAGTTCTAGAAGCAGTCCACCTTGACGTTGATCCTCTTTTCCAACATATCTAAGTTAGGACACAGTTCTTGAAGCAACAGTTTTGGTCTGTGTTCCATGGTTGAACTCATCTTTCCGCTTCAACCCTACAAAAGTGATGCTTGACTAAAGAAGATGAGAGGAAGGAAAGATGAAAGGTAGGAAGAGTATTATAGTGCAACTGAAGAATGAGAAATGATAGTTTTATAGAGACAGCTGAGAGCCATCCTTCCATTTATGGCTCCACCTAAACACCACTTTTCATTAAATAAACTGAAGGAAATTATGAGTAAGATTAATCATGATATGACACTGCATGACACACCTGAAGTTTTTTTCTCCACAGTGGCTGTGACTACCCATATATATCATCTGGAAGAGGAATGGATGCATTTCTCCTACTTGAAACTCAATTGGTTGCCAGAAAATGTAAATCCCTTCATTAAATGCCAACGAGAAGGAAATAAATGAGACATGGGTAGATGATGAGACAAGGTAAGGAACTTAGCAAAATATTATCAAACAAAGTGCCATGTACCTACTTCTTTCAATACATTTCAATCATGAGAGGTAAGAGATAAAAGCATTCTTCATGAAGGGGGATGAGTGAACCTCTAATGACAAGAACATACACTCCTTGGTTTTGGTATTAGCTTTCTTTTAGGACTAAGAACGCAGATATAGAAGATGTATAATCTTTTTGTTCTAATTCAGTAGATGAGCAACGAAGTAATGGCTTGTATGGAGCCTAACATGTGTGCAAATGAGCTTGTGAACAATAATATGATTATAACTACCTTTAAGTGCACATCATAGAGCTTGATAATTTCCCTCAAGAAACCATTCAGGGATCAAAATGAAGGGCTTGGTTATTTTAAAAGACCAAATTAAAAGAAGCGCAAAGGTGCAAAAATACCCATAATAATATCTCAAATGTGCATATGGCATCACAATAAAACCTTGGGTGTATAAATGCTTATGTAAACTAAAAAGTGGTGCATAAATGTTATTTCAGTTAAAAGAAGAAAATATCCATTAAGTTGCAGATGTGGGTCTCATTATTTTGTCCAGCTGAAGTCTGCTACTTGCTTTGAGCATTGTACATGGTAGGTGAGAGAGACTAATGGCTTGGTAGGTGAATAAACCTGACGCCCACCTCTTTGCTTTCACCATTATTGTAACGACCAAGCCGCAGAAAAAAACTGTAGGGGGTAGTGAAGAAGCCGTGAGAACAAAAAAGAAGCATGGTGCCTTTTTTATCGTCAACCACATCACGAGTGGGAAAAAGGGTTGCTTTGATGAGGCAAAGCAGTCATGATGAAGAATATGAAGGATCGAGGAGGAACTGCTATTGCCAGTTGGTTTCTCCCCATTAGACGTCGTAGATGGAAGGGAACCTAAGACGAAGGTTTTATGGATGCCTAAAGTACTATATGTAATATACCAAATTTTGCAATACTAAAAACGTGTAAATATGGAAATAGTAGAATAAAATAAATATTGGTATTTACAATTAAAGTTAGAGTTACTTTCAGAATTCCCAGATATCCATTGTGTCATTCACAGAAATCGAGAAGTCAATATTGTAAAAATACAAGTGTAAGAAGTCGGAGCAAAATTCGTCGGTGGCTACAGGGCTCAGGGGCGTCAGTTGCGAGATCGGAGGAATTCGGGAATTTCGTGACATGCCTCGATATGCGTGCCATGGTCCCACATGGAATTCCGGTTAATGAACCGATGGAGCAACTTTATTAAAAAAAACTTCAGTAAAGTATGTAATGACAGCTCATTATGACTCATGATGACACATCTTTCGTGTTGGCCAAGTAAGAAAATGACAAGTGTCCCGAAATTATTACAAAGTAAAAACATGTTTTTGTGTTGGCCAAATTAGGGGGTGACATATGTCTCCATCATTACACATCATTACACCCACTTTAAGCCTTTCGTGTTGTCATCTCTGGGGTACGCCATCTAGTGTCTGAGTCCGGGGAATTCACCGGTCTCCGGCCGGGTCGCTTACTTTATGAGTCGAGCACCGAACCCAGGAGTCCGGGGAAATTGTCAGGCCTTCCCTTCCCCTAACCATTTATGACCCACCGAAGAAAGAGAAAAGTGGAAGACCAATGGTTGCATGACACGTGGCACTCTTAAGCATTAAACTTGTGACACGTGGCAAGATGAGATGAGATCATTTTATGTGATTAAATCACAACCATCCATGCCTAATTAAATGGCAAAATTTCGTTCAAGCATGGAAAGAGAAAGAGAAATCAGATTTCTTAAGCTTAAGAACACAAGAAGAGAGAAGGAGGAGTGAATAGTGAGTTTTCTTGACTACCGGAGCCCATTTCAACCTTGAATCACTGTTATTGTCCGGTAAGTCCTTCAGAAAACTTCCTCTACTCACTATAAGCTTCAATTCTATGGTCTTATATTTCTCATCTGAGGTGTTTTGTGCCAATTAGTCTACCAGAGTGTCGCCGGAATACCGAACCACTTGTAGAAACGCGAAGAGGTAAGCGTAGGCTTTCTTTTGAACCGAATACTTTATGATTTTATTGAGTTTTTCTTAGCTCTTCAACCACCCATGTATTTCATTAAAGGGGTGTTTTTGAAGAAGGAAGATTTTTTAATTATATATATAAGGTGATATATGATGTTTGGAGAAGTATTAGACTTGTTGGTAGTTAAAATCACAAAGTTGAATTTTTTTTTGTTTTGGGAGGCAGATTTCGGTTGGGGGGCTAAATCTGGTAGAAATAATTTGATTTTGGTAATTTTGAGCTTTCCATTGGATTCTACCTGAAAAATAGTGTGGGAATAGGCTCTGGTTATAATTTTTGACAGACTGATTTAAAGAATCGAAAATTGGAAATTAAGTCTACTTGTGCAACAAAGTTGCCAGTGCGCCTTTTTTTCTGGCAGTTTTGTTGTGGCGAAAATTTCACCGTCCAAACTTCATCTGTTGATTATGATATTTTTCAGAATTAAAGTACACTTATAGACCTTTAATTTGATAGGTATTATGAAGGATTTCGATAAGTATACTAGGAGTTATGAATGTTTGAAGCAGACCATTAAAACTGGTCAGATTTTCTGGCAGCAGGGAGAAAAAGAAAAACTGGGAAGTGTGCGCAGTCCTTCGGCTACTGAAAGTATTTTTCCATAAAATAGACTTAATAAGGGTTATATAAAATTTTGGATCACCTTAATTCGATTTTTCTAGAATTATTTATGATTTTTCAAAGTTCAGTGAAAACTCTGCCAGCTTTTGGTAATTGTGCGAAAATTCAAAGCAAAGCGTTTTTGTAATAAAATTGGACATTTAGGAGTTAAATTAAGCATTTGGAGTAGCTTGAGGTTATTAGCTTCATATTGGGCCTAATGTAGTGACCCTAATGGTAACCAACATAAGAGAATAATTTATGAAGAGTTGGACAAACAAAAACTCATCGCCCATAAATTATAATTTATAGGACTTGACACTTGCCCAAGACGTTTAAAGCACGTCAATCAAGATCAAGATTTGGAAAAATTGTCAGGTAGTAACTTATCCCTCACATACTATGTGATATGTTATATCCATGTTTGTACCATTATGAATTTAAAACATTCAGATGAGAAGGGCTAAGGCCCAGTAGAACTTCCCAGCACTGTGGCAAGGGATGGTTGTCCTTAAATTGGTAACTTTATGCTTTCTGCATATTGTGAATTTATCTCTGAATGTTGAATATGTTGATTGTACTATAATTTTGGTCGACATGGCATGATATATGTGCATTTTATATGAGTGATATCTGTTACTACTGAGATTCATTGAATCTCACCCTATTTTTCCAAAACAAATTTTCAGCTCGGGCAAGTAGTTCCTAAGGCAAGAAGGTAAACACGGGCGAATGAAGCAAATGACTTAGAATTTAGTTTTCTGTTTGTTATCTATTTAGAGATTGTATGTAATTTGTATTTAAGTGTGGTCAGTCTCGTACCGACATGTATGTAAGCGCCTGTATATAACCGAACGCGTAACGACATTCGTACCAGTAGTGGACAGCCGTCTACCTAGGGCCGTTAATTAAACATAGTAGCTTGGGTTTTAGTAGAGAACTTATTAGTAAACACTCTGATATGAAGAAATGAACCTGAAACGGATGGCTTAAAATAAATCATAAAATAATATGAGACCCAATCTGAAAATGATTTTTGAAAAGATTTTTGAAAACCCATTTAAGTGCAGCTCCACACTCTGCTTGAAGTTGGGACTTTCGCTATTTACAAAAGATTTCTGGTCTCTTTTTTAAAGATATTACTACACTCATGTGCTTTCAAAACTTGAGTGTTACATTTATTGGTATCAGAGCATAAGTTCTTGGCTCTAGGATAAAGTTCTCTGCTTAGGTAAGCACAATTCATAAATTCTAACCCTTCGTTAGTTGCTTTATGATAGGAAACATATCTGATCGGAAAAGACAAAGAAGTAGTTCACCCTCGTCTATTAACCAGCCTCCTCCAGTGCATCGTATACCAGAGGGTAAACTTTATGTAGTCATTAATAAAGGGGAGCATAGTGGAGGGAATGGACTAAGAGTGCGGCGTACGGCAAGGAAAAGAGTTTCTAACCATACGACAATAATAATAAAGGCTAGGCAGGCTAGTCCTAGCATAGATCCATCTATAGGCAATACTAGTGATCCCGAGAATGATGAGAATTTTCAGGGTGCCGATTCTGATACTGAGTCTAGAGCTTCGGTGACTCAGTTATTCTTTGACCCACATTCATACCATAAGCTGTGGGAATGCTTTAAGGAATTATACTTGCTACGGTTCGATGAATTTATTTCCTCCATGATTCGATATATAGCATTTTTCGGGAAAGTAAGGAACCTATATGGGAGAAGGGCCGAGCTTGGGTTAGTGTTAACTGATGATATTTGGATCCAAACCACACTAGCCTACCTTTTCGATTTTACTGCTTGGATTAAAAAGAAGAATGAGATCGTATTTTGGGGTCCTTTCGAGTTTGAGACTTTTATGGATCACATAGAATCATATGTGGTGCAGAACATGGACTGGTAATGGTAGGGCCAGCTGGACTGGTTATGGTTGTTAGATCTTATGTTTTGATGATAACAAAGAATGGTATGAAAAAGAATTGATTAATAAATAAGTTTGAACAAAGTAATAATAGACAAAAGCATCACTTGAAGTAAGCATTGTAGTAATAAGGAAAGGCCAAGAGAAAAAGCTGTGAAACTTGATCAGGAGCAATTTTTCTAAGACATTACTCGAGTATGTACTCGAGTAATGAGACAAAACTTGAAGTAATCAGAGACACCTTCCAGTAACCTGCCAATGTTACTCGAGTAAGTACTCGAGTAATAGTGTAAATGTTTTCAAGTTGCTCTCGGCCTGCCAATGTTACTCGAGTAGCTACTCGAGTAACCATGTGAAAGTCTTCCAGTTACTCTCGGCCTGCCAATGATACTCGAGTATGTACTCGAGTTACTCTGTTTCAGAAGATGTGTTGCTCTCGGCAATTTGTACCCTGCCAATGTTACTCGAGTAGCCACTCGAGTAACTCACTGTGGTAAGCAAAAAATTGAAGGTAGTACTCGAATAACTTGATCTAATTTTATCTCACTTTCCTCGAGTTATTACTCAAGTATGCAGGTATTTAATGAATCTTTTTAAGTGGATTACTCGAGTTTGTCCTCGAGTATGCAGTGTTATGTTTGAAGGAAAATCTCAAGTCATTACCCTAGTAAGTTATGCACAAAAAGTAAGTTTACCCGAGTATGTACTCGAGTAACAAGGTAACCAAACTTGAAGTGCTCTCGGCCTTGAAATCCTGCAACATTACTGGAGTAAAGCATCGAGTAATCAAAAGTTTATTTGAAGGTTTACTCGATTTGGCACCCGAGTAACCTATAAAGTTATGAGTGCATTACTCTAGTAGGTACCCGAGTAAACATACATTTTCAAAGGTTTGAAATTTAGTTATTCCATGCACTACCCTAGTAATCTTATATTTGGTTTTTGACTTGCAGTTGATCAAAGCTTTCCCGATGATACTCGAGTAAGTACTTGAGTAAACTTTAAAGGATACTCAAGTAGCTACTCGAGTAAGCAAACCCAGAAATTCAGAAATCATTTCAATGTTCATTGCTTTGCTTTCTATATGATTAACCTTTCATTGTATTAGTATTCTTAGCATATTTATAGATAAACAATGAAGAGATCTTTTCAAATAAGAGAAGTCAAATGTAACGTTCAAATGCTATCTACCACCAACAGATATTTTCAAAATACTAGAAAAGTCAACAATAGCTGTGCACTCTCCAACGGACAAGAAGAAAATGTTCCAACGGTCATCACCAACATATCTATTTATATGGGAACATCCAAATAGAGAAAAACACACAAAAACAACAAGAACACACATGAACGTATCATCAAGTTCATTACTCTATTTTACGTTGTAATTATAATTCTATTCTTCAGTGATCCTTATTCACTCTTGAGAGAGATATTTCATTCAAACTCAATATTTGTTATTGAGATAACTTAAGGTTGTGGAACCTTGAGTTGGGATTGGATTACAACTTGTAAGGGGGAGCGAGTGTCCAGGTGAAGGAACTTGCTTGTACTGAGGTGCCAAGAATCCACTGAATCTTGAATGTTATAGTGAAACTCTCAGAGAAGTTCTGAGGACTAGACGTAGGTCAAAGTGGTTGTGGCTGAACCAGTATAACTCCCGGTGTACACTTCGGTAATATTTCTCCTTTCTCTTTACTGCTTTAAATTCACTGTCAAAGTTTTATATTTGCAACGAATTTTTAGTATCACCCAATTCACCCCCCTCTTGGGTGAAACGCTTGCTCTAACATTTGGTATCAGAGCGTAGGTCTTCTTGTTAAGGTATAACAACCTAAGAAGGATCCAATGGCAAGCATGGGTGAAGGAATTCTTCCTGATGGAGCATCCATCACTAAACCTCCCGGTTTCAGTGGAGAACACTTTTCCTTTTGGAAAGCAAAATTCAGAGTGTTCGTGATGGGTATAGAATATGGGCTATGGGATGTGATTGAAAGTGGAAACTATCAACCTACAAAGGTTATATACTCTCAAAAAATTCCCAAGACGCCAGTGGAATATGATGAGAATGACAAGAAACTTATCACTCTAAACAGTAAAGCAATTCTGATGATTCAAAGTGCTTTGAGTCAAAGTGAATATTTCAGAATTTGCATACTTCCAACAGCAAAGTAAATGTGGGAAGCTTTGGAAATAGCTCATGAAGGAACTTCGGGAATAGAGGAAAATCGAATCAACACCTTAGTCACTGAATTCGATCTACTTCGAATGAAATCAGGTGAATCAATATCTGAATTTGAACTTAGATATACTCATCTTGTTAATCAACTTGCAGTGTAATATCCCAATTTTTAATTAAGGGCTAATGAGGATTGGTGTGGATATTTATGATTTTAAATAGGAATTATTATGTGTTTTATGGCTATTTTAATTAATATGTCAGAATTATTGGAAAAAAAATTGGAAGAATGGAATTATTGGCCATGAGTTGGTAATTAAGGGAGAAATTAATTACTAACTAAGAGAAAATGAGATGTGTGATTAAAATGGCTAATGGAGAGATTAGGTAAGTTAATTTGTGACTTATTTGGTGAGAGCCAATGGTAGTGTGACAAGTGGCAAAGAGTGAGTATGGGAGAAAGTCAAATGGGATTTTTAAATTCTATTTTATCTCTCTTCTTTACTCTAGATCGGCTGACATGGGAGGGAGTAGTGTGTCATCATTTGCTTCTTCTTCCCCACTTTATCTGTCATATTTTCTCTCTCCCATTTCGTCCACCATTGTTGAAGCCAAGGGAAAGAAGAAAGCTTGATCTTTGGGTAAGTAAATGACCTCTATTGCTCAAACTTCCTTTATTAAAGTTTATCCTTGAGTTAAGAGCTACATTTCTATGGTTTTAGCTTGTCCATTGGTTGTGGTTTGTGGCCACATGAAATTTTGAGAAGTGGTGAATCAAGAACTCTCTTTGGAGAAGTTGATAAGGTGAGTGAGACCTATCTTTCTATCTAAGTTTCATACCATTTGAAATACTTTGATTTTTTTTGGAATTTTGGGGCCATTTTCGAAAATAAGGGCCATTAGGAGTTTGGTATATGTTTGGTATGAAATTTGTATGTTTGGAATGCATCATGGATAGATAGAATTTATTTGGGTTTGAAATTGCTAAGTTTGGAGATTTTGGGAGTTTAGTGTTTAATGTTACCCAAAACCAAAGCATGATAATGGAATAGGATTTTGGTGATTTTGGCATTCCCATTGAATTCCTTGAGTGATTTTGTGTAGGAATGAGCTTGGTTATTAATTTTGGATTCATTAAAATCACTTGGGAAAAGTTGGAAAGTTGTTTGGTTTGAGCTCTGTTTTGCACAGTCCGTTTGCATGCCAAATGGTATTGGAAAATTATGAAACTTTCCAGTATTAAAGTTCACATCCCAAGCTTCAAAATGGACATATATTTGGTGTCATTTCGTTAAGAATTCTATGAGATATGGTTGTCCAACGTTTGTGATTGAAACAGAACTCTGTTTTGAAGTAGTGTGTAGTTTTTGGTGATTCTGTATTTTCTTAGTGATTTCCAGTGAAGGGCTATATTTTTCCTTGAAAGAGGACTCATATACCTTTCATTTGACTTTGGAATCACCTCGTTTTGATTTTTCTAGAATTAGTTATGGTTTTTCAAAGTTCAGCCCAGAGTCAGGAAATTTCTGGGCCGCGGCCCAAGAGTGGCTGGCCGCTGGCCGCGGCCCAAGCCTTTCTGGCCTGATTCGGGCCGTGGCACAAGAGTGGCTGGCCGCAGCCCATGACTTTCTGACTATATTTGGGCCGCAGCCCAAGGAAGGGTGGGCCGCAGCCCACCCCTGTGTTCCAGCACTTAGTGTTTTCGAAAAGTGACCTTCAACCTATTGTTTCCCACCCTTTTAGGGCTTGTATTAGAGGCATTTGTGGCCTCCTAAGAGACCTAAATGATAACCAACTTAGTGTATTATGGAAATAAGTAATTGGAAGAGATATTGATCAATTGTCCCTAATTTAGTATAGGATTTGATATCTGCCGAACGCGTGAGCCCACTGTGCCAAAGATTGGCAGGAAAGATACAGGTAGCGACTCCTCTCTTATACTTTGTGTAAATGTATTGTATGTTTGCTTGTCATTCATTGTGTGGATGCTGCTGCTACTGCTTTATGATACCCTGTACATTGAGATACCTTATGGAGTTTAGTGATACATTGTGCTTTGATATGCTTTGTGGTGCTTCGTGCTTCGTGTTGCTGCTACTAGTGTTCACCGCGAAAGCGGGCGTTGTGCATAGTGAATACAACAAAAGCTGGCATAGTGTTCACCACAAAAGTGGGCGTAGTGCATTGTGATTACAGCCGTGAGTGCTGTCGTATGTGGCTCAAGCCAGAGATCATTGTGAAGCTGCTGAACATGATGAACATACATGCTTTATGTTTATATATTGTATGAGTGACTTGTTGCTACTGGGATTCTTTAGAATCTCACTCTTTCCATATGACTAACCTTTTCAGACAGGGCGAGTGGCTCGAAAGGGAAGCGACCAACCAGGAGTGGTTAGGGCTTAGGGACATTTTATATTTGGATGTTGGTTATCCTTGTTTTGGTTTTGGGATTACTAAGTGCATATGAGATGTAAATGAATATTTTGGATATGTAATCCCCATTTTGGGAACTCGCAACCCATGTTATATATGTAGATGAACCCGGGGTTTGCCGGGATTTTAGTTTCCGTACTTTGATATTTCTTATGTAATTTGATTTCTTAAGTAGTTATATCCGCATGTGAATGTGAGACCCGGTATTAATACATTTTGAATTGATTTTGAAATACCTCATCCCGAGTTGAGGGATTATAAATGGTTGATTTGATTTTATTGGTCTCTATTTCACTTGAACTTCTAAATCCGGATGTAATTACCGTGAGGGGGTTACATGCAGCACTTGGGAAGGTCTATGATCAACATACCCAAGTACGAAAGATTTTAAATATTCTTTCTAAAGAGTGGGAGGCTAAAGTCACTGCAATAGAAGAGGCAAAAGGAGAATCAATGAGATCAGTTGTTTCTCTATTTGGAAGTCTTTCTGAATATGAAAGCAAACTAAAGTTCAAACGGGAACTAGATGACATTGGTGATAAGAAAAAGAAAGGTTTAGCTCTAAAAGCAAAAGAGGAGAATCAAGATGAAGATAAGGAGTTTGACGATGACGAAATGGGCCTAATCATAAAACGATTCAGAAAGTTCTACAAGAAAGGTCAAGGATTCAAACACTTTCAGAAAGGAGGAAATAGTAGCAAAGATCATATAATTTTCTATGAATGTGGAAAACTAGGACATATCAAATCAGAATGTCCATAACTGAATCAAAAGAGCAAAGAAAAGAGAAAAGGAAAATTCTTCAACAAAAAGAAGGCCTTCGTATCTGCTATATGAGGTGACAACTCCTCTGACGAAAAAAGTGATGAGGAAGAAGTAGCTAATATATGTCTTGTTGCTCAAGAAGAAACAGAAGAAGAGGTAAATGATTCTGAACCTACCTATGATGAATTACTTTCTGAATATAATGCTTTACATTCTGAATTCATCAAAGTAGTTAAAGAATTGGTTGTTTTCAAAAAGAAAAACAAAGCTCTTGAAATTGAACTTAAAGAAAGTTCAGAAAAGGATTGTGAAAATTGTTCCTCTTTGAAAAAGAAAAACATTGATCTCACAAAAAATCTTGAAAAATTTACACAAGGAAGTGAGATGCTAAATGTTATTTTGAAAGCTCAACGATTTGTAAATGACCGATCTGGAGTTGGATATGATCCAAAATCAGATAAAAGGAAAGTAGGAAGAAAGCACGAGGTAAGTCATATTTGAACTATTTCCAACATTCTGTGCATACATCAAATCCTTTTGCATTTTGTAATTACTGCAATAGAAAAGGTCATTATACCTCTTCATGCATTCATAAGAAGAAAGAAACAATAGGAACCTACAAATGGGTACCTAAAGGCTCATATGTTCAGAAAATTATTTGTACTAACCCAAAAGGACCCAAAAAGATGTGGGTACCTAAGACTTAGTCATTTGATTGCAGGTATGTCTCAAGGCATCCAAAAACAGCAAGTGGTACATAGATAGTGGATGCTCTAGACATATGACCGGAGATTTCAAAAGTTTTACCACATTGGAACCTAAAGAAGTTGGAAAGGTAAAATTTGGAGGAAATCAATTCGGACGGATAGCAGGAATTAGTGAAATAAAAAATGACAAAGGGATACAAGTCAAAGATGTATATTATGTTGAAGGCTTGTGTCACAATTTGCTGAGCGTAAGTCAAAGTGCAGATAAAGACAACTGGATAATATTTGACTCAGAAGAATGTTTAATTATCAACAAAAATGACTTACAACTTGATAAGGAGAATATCAAGACTAAGCTTAAAGCAAAAAGGGAAGGTAATTGCTATACTCTAGATATTAGTAGAAATGAATTTGAAAACTGTTTTCTGAGTAATACTGAAGAAAGTTGGCTATGGCACAAGAGATTGGCTCATGTCAATATGCATTAATTAGGCAAATTACTCAAAAAGGATTTAGTTCTTGTATTACCCAAAGTAACTTTCAAAAATGACTTAATTTGTGATGCATGTCAAAAGGGTAAACAAACTAAATCATCTTTCAAATTAAAAAATGAGATTTCAACAAATAGACCACTTCAATTATTGCATATGGATTTAGTTGGTCCAACAAGAGTAAAGACTCTTGGTGGAAACTTATATTCATTGGTCATTGTTGATGATTTCTCCAGATTTATATGGGTTATTTTTCTCTCATCTAAAGATGAAACCTTTGAAGAATTTATTGTTTTTGCCAAGAAAGTGCAAAATGAGAAAGGTATGTCCATTGCAGGTATTAGGACTGATCATGGTGGAGAATTTGAAAATCAAGCCTTTAAAGAATATTGTGATACTAATGGCATTGATCACAATTTCTCTGCTCCAAGAATGCCTCAACAAAATGGAGTTGTGGAACACAAGAATAGAGTGCTCACTGAAATGACTAGAGCAATGTTGAATGAAAAGAACGTGTCTCAAGTATTTTGGGCTGATGCTATGAGTACAACATGCTATATCTCAAATAGAGCCTACATCAGAACAAAACTTGGAAAGACACCATACGAGCTGTACAAAGGAAGAAAACCAAACATTGCTCATCTACACATCTTCGGTTGTAAGTGTTTTATTCATAATAATGGTAAAGATAACTTGGGAAAATTTGATTCTAAAACTGATGAAGGAATTTTCCTAGGATATTCTAACCGAAGTAAAGCGTATAGAGTTTTCAATAAAAGAACTTGTGTTGTTGAAGAATCAATTTATATTGTATTTGATGAATTTGAATCCTCTGACAAAACCATTGATGAAGAACAGGAAGTTGTTTTAGATCAAGAAAATGATCAATCTATTTCTAAGTCTCTCATTCCAGAAGTTGATGAAACTAAGGAAGAAGAGCAATCACTAGGACAACCTAGAGCCTGGAAATACAATAAAAGTCATCCCTTAGATCAAGTCATAGGAGATGTGAATGAAGGGATCAAAACTAGAAATAGAATCTTCAATGAAGTAAGTCTTTCTGCATTCATTTATGAGATTGAACCTTCTAACATTGATGAAGCCCTATCAGACAATGATTGGGTTATAGCAATGCAAGAAGAACTAAATCAATTTGAGAGAAATCAAGTTTGGGATTTGGTACCCCGACCCAAGGATCATCCGATCATTGGTACTAAATGGGTATTCAAGAACAAACTCGATGAATCCGCAATTATTGTCAGAAACAAGGTAAGATAGGTGGCCAAAGGCTATAATCAGGAAGAAGGGATTGATTATAAGGAAACGTATGCTCCAGTGGCTAGATTGGAAGCTATACGTGTACTCTTAGCCTTTGCATACATCAAAAGATTCAAACTCTATCAAATGGATGTAAAGAGTGCATTTCTAAATGGTTACATCATGGAAGAAGTATATGTAGAACAACCTCCAGGTTTTGAGGATGTTACCAAACCTGACCATGTTTTCAAACTAAAAAAGGCTTTATATCATTTAAAACAAGCTCCTAGAGCATGGTATGAAAGGCTCAGTAAGTTTCTTATTGATCAAGGTTTTGTACGAGGGAAGGTTGATACAACACTCTTTATAAAATGAAAACACGATGATATTTTAATTGTTCAAATATATGTTGATGACATTGTTTTCGGTGCTACAAATGAATCTCTGTGTAAGGAATTTTCTGAGATAATGCAGGGAGAGTTTGAGATGTTAATGATGGGAGAATTGAATTTCTTTCTTGGTTTGCAAATCAAACAAAGAAAGAATGGAATCTTCATATCTCAAACAAAGTATTTGAAAGAATTGTTGAAGAAATATGGAATGGATGAAGCAAATGGCACGGACACGCCTATGAGCTCAACTACATTGTTTGATGCCGATGTCAAAGGAAAAGACTACAACATCACAAAGTATAGAGGAATGATTGGATCATTACTCTATCTCACGGCAAGTAGACCAGACATTCAATTTAGTGTTGGAATATGTGCAAGATATCAATCGGCATCAAAGGAATCACATGCTGAAACGGTCAAACGAATCTTTAGATACCTTGCTGACACACCCGAATTGGGTCTGTGGTATCCCAAAGGAAGAAGTGAATATCTAGTTACATATTCAGATTCTGATCATGGAGGATACAAAACAGACAGAAAAAGTACCAGCGGACAAGGATAATTTCTTGGAGGATCACTTGTATCATGGTTTAGTAAGAAACAAAATACTGTGTCTCTTTCGTCAACGGAAGCCGATTATGTTGCAGTCTCAAGTTGTTGTGCACAAGTGATATGGTTAAAACAACAACTACAAGATCTTGGTATTTATCTCAAAGAAATACCAATCTATTGTGACAATACCAGTACAATAAGCTTGGCCAAGAATCCAGTTCAACATTCTAAAACCAAGCATATTGATGTCAGACATCACTTTATCAGAGATCATGTTCAAAAGAAAGATGTAAAAGTGATATTCATTCCTACTCATCTTCAACTAGCTAATATCTTCACAAAACCCCTTGCAAAAGATCAATTTCTATACATTAGAAGAGAATTGGGAATGGTAAATCCCAATGAGTTATAAGTTATTTCAATTTTTCATAATATTAGATGAAGTCACTTGATAATGTTTTGATGATTACTAACTTAAGCATCGGAGTATATAGAAACTTGTTTTGTAGGAAGATTGAAACTCTGTTTTGAGAAACAAAAATAGAGGTGATCAGAGGACACCATTACTAGAGTACCAACTTGAAGTAATGACTGACAATGAAGCATTACCCGAGAAACAACTTGAAGTAAAGAAGCACTTTACTCGAGTAACTACTCGAGTAATGGCCTTCAAAACTGGAAGTAACGGATCAAGTTACCTGGAATTTAAATCAAACGGTTCAGTTACAAAGAACTGAAGAGTCAGAAGTTGAAAAGACAGGTTACCCGAGGCGAGCCTCGAGTAAACTTGAAGCTTACTCGAGTAAGGACTTGAGTAACTGCAAGTCCAGATTTTCAATTTGATGAAAAGCGACTCAAATCTGCTCAAAATTGGTTATAAATGATCGAGGGAACATACATGGATAATTACAATATTATTCATGCCAGGTACACAATTTAAATGAATTATTTTAGAGATTTTCTGTATGATTACTCGAGTAAGGCCTCGAGTAAACTTGAAGGTTATTCGAGTAAGGCCTCGAGTAACGTCGGGTCTTAGGTCTTTATCTGTCGCAAACTTGGTCATTTCCACAAAATCTCCTAGAGTAAATCACTATACTCTCTCTCAAAAAATTTTCACAATCGATTCCTTGCATCATTTCCGTCAAAACCCACTAAATTTCAACCCCAAAAACCTCCTATTCTGCTCAGATTCTCAGTGCCCTAACTTGCGACTGTGACTCTATTTCTGTGAGATTTCCAAATTTCTGTGGTTCAAGATGGTTAGAACCAAGAATCTTACTCCCACAGATTCCTCTGAATCTCAACAACATCATGATCCTCTTTCTTCTCCTCCCACAAAGAGAAGGAAACTTACCCGAGATCAAAAGCCAAAATCCAACTTCAACCTCAACCTCAACCGAAACCAAAAGGGGTTGTAATAAAATATCCTATTGTTACAAGGGCTCAATCTAAAAAGAGCACCTTTACAGGGAGTGGCAAAGGTGCTAAGTCTCTCTCTCCTCCACCCTCTGATTCCTCTACCCCCTCTTTCACACCAAAGCCTTCTAAAAAGCCTAGGTATGATAAGAATGTGTCTAAGGCTATAGTTAGCATTCTTGATCAAATGGAGAAGGGGCAATCTTCAAAGAAGTCTAAATTGCCATAAGAGGAAATCACCAACCCTCCAAAGGGGTTCAATGTCAATAAATTGGAGGAGACCCCAAAGTATCTATCTCAGTTCTCCAGGAGGAAAGTGTGTAAGACACACTTTGTGGACCTCAAGTTACTTCAGGAGGTATTGAAGCATGACCTTAGTTCCTATTTAGATCCTTTTATGCCTTGGCTTTTGATTAGATTACCTTTTTACACAAAAGTGATCACACACTTTTACTGTAATCTTGAGATCTTAGATGAGCCAAACAGAACCTCAGCTGAGGAAGAGATGACCACCATAGTTAGAGGCCAAAAGATTCTTATTTCACCCTCTAGGATAAACATGTGGTTAGGGATAGAGAACCCCCAGATGATATTTACTCCCAACTTGAACCAAACCAAATATTTTCTGTCCTTAAACCAAGTGAGTTTGTTGGCCCTTTAAATTTTAAACCGAGTGATATGTGTGATCTTCACAGGGTTCTATGGTACATCTACTCTAGATACCTTGTGAACAAGGCCAATAACTATACCCATTTCTTTGATAGGGACTTTAGGTGGTTTGCTTCACTTCTCCTAAAGGAACAGAAGGACTTAGGGGAGTATATCTTTTCTGAGATGAAAAGATACAGAGTGGATGGGAAGGCTACCACACCAATGCCATATCCTCAGATAGTGTCACTTATTCTGAAAGAGAATAAGATATGGTATCTGGATAGCAAGGAACCTATTGAGAGAATGACTCCGGTTGGGAGAAATCAGATTGGGAAGCTCAATATTGACATCCCTCTCAAAGGCCTTCTGGAGTCTGGGTCAAAGAAGAAGAAGAGGACTGAGATCGTGACCAGCAAGATGGATGACACTTAGTCATCGGCTCCAGCTGCCACCACATCATCACCCTCCTTCCTCAATGCCATACTTCAGCACTTCATGGAGAATATGCTTTGAGGATTCCATGTTGATATCACCAACACAAATGCTGAATTGATAACCAACATGAACTTCAAGATGGCGGAGTTGGTTGAGAAAATAGATAAAAGGCACGAGGAGTTGCTAGCTGAGCAACGTGCCCAGGGTGAGACACTGAGATTGATTCTGGCACGACTGGATTCATTGGGTCCCGGACCTTCTGTCGGTCCATCTTTTTTTGCACCACCACCACCTCAAGAGAACCCTTCTTCTGATATTCCTCTCACTGAGGCTGAACCCTCTATTCCTCTAGTCTCTAGTCCACCTATGCCACAATCCAAAGACATCCTATATACAGTGGACAACCCAGACACCAATGAGACCATTCATATCATCATCGATGATTCACCTCCCAAACCTCAGCCTGAACCTGCTCCTAAAACTATTCCATCTCCTACTCATACTGAGGAAATATCTCCCTCATCATTATTTGAACATCATACTCCAGAGGTAGAGATTACTCCAGAGGTTGAGACCACTACTATGGTTGTCTTCCAACCTTCTCCTATTCCTCCCAGCGATGACATCCATATCCCTCCAGTCAATCTTCCTGAACCAGTCTCCTCTAGCTCATTTGATTCCTCTGGTTCAGATGCTTCTATGGTTCTTCCAGTGACGCCCATCTCCATGGTCAAGCCATCTAGTCCTCCACTTGATTGATGAAGCAAAAAGGGGGAGAAGAGCTTGAGTGTGATTTTGTGGAGTGACTGTGCTTATTTTTGGGTATTTGGGTGTATATGGGTTTTAGGGAGTCTTTTGAACTTGCTAAGCTTTTATTTTGTTATCTTGTAATACAATTTTTAAGTTTAATGCGAGTTTATTTAAGTTATGATTTTGTTTCAAGTCCATTCAAGTTTTAAATTATGTTACATTGTTGGACTAATGAGTTTGTTGTGTACGCAAGGTGTATATTTTGATTTCAATATCTTTTAAAGCACTTTGAATCTAAACTTAATAAGTTTTTCAAAATAATCTTTGAATACAAGAAGTATTTAATTGAAAATTCAATTTGAAAAATTCTGTTCAAAATCACCAAGTTTTGTCATCATCAAAAAGGGGGAGAATGTTAGATCTCATTTTTTGATGATAACAAAGAATGGTATGAAAAAGAATTGATTAATAAATAAGTTTAAACAAAGTAATAACAGGAAAAAGCATAACTTGAAGTAAGCATTGGAGTAATGAGGAAAGGCCAAGAGAAAAAGCTGTAAAACTTGATCAGGAGCAATTTTTCTAAGACATTACTCGAGTATGTACTCGAGTAATGAGACAAAACTTGAAGTAATCAGAGACACCTTCCAGTAACCTGCCAACGTTACTCGAGTAAGTACTCGAGTAATAGTGTAAATGTTTTCAAGTTGCTCTCAGCCTGCTAATGTTACTTGAGTAGCTACTCGAGTAACCATGTGAAAGTCTTCCAGTTACTCTCGGCCTGCCAATGATACTCGAGTATGTACTCGAGTTACTCTGTTTCAGAAAATGTGTTGCTCTCGGTAATTTGTACCCTACCAATGATACTCGAGTAGCCACTCGAGTAACTCACTGTGGTAAGCAAAAACTTGAAGGTAGTACTCGAATAACTTGATCTAATTTTATCTCACTTTCCTCGAGTTATTACTCAAGTATGCAGGTATTTAATGAATCTTTTTAAGTGGATTACTCAAGTATGTACTCGAGTATGCAGTGTTATGTTTGAAGGAAAACTTCAAGTCATTACCTGAGTAAGTTATGCAAAAAAAGTAAGTTTACCCGAGTATGTACTCGAGTAACAAGGTAACCAAACTTGAAGTGCTCTCGGCCTTGAAATCCTGCAACATTACTGGAGTAAAGCATCGAGTAATCAAAAGTTTATTTGAAGGTTTACTCGATTCGGCACCCGAGTAACCTATGAAGTTATGAGTACATAACTCTAGTAGGTACCCGAGTAAACATACATTTCCAAAGTTTTGAAATTTAGTTATTCCATGCACTACCTGAGTAATCTTATATTTGGTTGTTGACTTGCAGTTGATCAAAGCGTTCCCGATGATACTCGAGTAGCTACTCGAGTAAGCAAACCTAAAAATTTAGAAATCATTTCAACGTTCATTGCTTTGCTTCCTATATGATTAACCTTTCATTGTATTAGTATTCTTAGCATATTTACAAATAAACAATGAAGAGATCTTTTCAAATAAGAGAAGTCAAATGTAACGTTCAAATGCTATCTACCGCCAACGGATATTTTCAAAATACTGGAAAGTCAATAATGGCTGTGCACTCTCCAACGGACAAGAAGAAAATGTTCCAACGGTCATCACCAACATATCTATTTATATGGGAACATCCAAACAGAGAAAAACACACAAAAACAACAAGAACACACACGAACGTATCATCAAGTTCATTACTCTGTTTTACGTTGTAATTATAATTCTATGCTTCAAGGATCCTTATTCACTCTTGAGAGAGATATTTCATTCAAACTCAATATTTGTTATTGAGATAACTTAAGGTTGTAGAACCTTGAGTTGGGATTGGATTACAACTTGTAAGGGGGAGCGAGTGTCCAGGTGAAGGAACTTGCTTGTACTGAGGTGCCAAGAACCCACTGAATCTTGGATGTTATAGTGAAACTCTCAGAGAAGTTCTGAGGACTGGACGTATGTCAAAGTGGTTGTGGCCGAACCAGTATAACTCCCGGTGTACACTTCGGTGATATTTCTCCTTTCTCTTTACTGCTTTAAATTCACTGTCAAAGTTTTATATTTGCAACGAACTTTTAGTATCACCCAATTCACCCCCCTCTTGGGTGAAATGCTTTCTCTAACAATAGTAGCACATAAAAGGCTACTTTTGTATATATATATATATATTATGCTGCTTTAGTTGTTTTTGTTGTAAATATGACCCTTTAATATTATCATATATATATCCTGTTGTACAATAGTATTTGAAGCTTAAGGAGTACATATATATATATATGATAAGTGTCTTATTAATGGTGCAAATTTTCTTTGGTATTAGTGAAAAGAAATAATGGCGAAGGGTAGACCAAAGAAAAGACCTGCAATGCCAGAAGTTGAGGAAGTCAGAAACCCACCATACCCTATGCAGCAAGTTCTTGGAATATTGGCACAACAACAAACTATGATGCAAGAATTACGTGTGGAAATTCGGGGATTAAAGGAAAAGCATAAGGAAGATGAGGCACCGCCTAAAGACATCAAGGTAAATGAAGATACTAAGGTGGATTTAGAGGAAGAGTCATATGAGAATGGTGAATGATCTCATACACTGGAATCTAATCAGGGGATTCCTATTGTTCCAGGCCGAGAAGAAGAAGACCTCCAATACTGGATGCCTAAATTCGTTAAGTACCAGCCTCCGGCATTCAGGGGAAAATTTGATCCACAAGCTGCTGAGGAATGGATAACATGATTAGAGAAAATATTTGAGGTACTGGGGTGTCCTACAAAGATGAAAGCTAGAATGGCTATATGTAAATTGGAGGGAGACGCTGACTGTTGGTGGAGAAATACAAAAATAATATTGAATGCACGAAACATTCCATTGACCCCGGAGTTATTCCAACATGAGTTCAATGAGAGATTCTTCCTGAGGTCCGTGAGGCTCACAAAGGAGAAAGAATTCCTGAATATATGACAAGGTGGTATTGATACTTTTGATGAGTACCTGTCCCTATTCACTCGGTTATCCCATTACTCCTCTTATTTGCAATTTAAAGATGATGAGGAATGGAGCTCTAATATGTTAATTGGAGGACTAAAGCCAGAAATGGAGGAGAAGCTAGTTGCCCAACAATTTACCAAATTCAACAAGGCAGTAGAAGTATGCCGACTGACAGAGGGTAACTTGAGGAGGGTGCATATGAACAAAACTGTGAATACTTCTAAAAATTGAAAGGGGCAAGGATTCTTTTCTAAGGGAAACAACAAAAAACCCTTTCAATCTGAGAAGAAAGGCTATCAAGGTCCTCAAACACAACAACCATGTCCTCGTTGCCGTAAGACACACCGGGTAGATCTTGTGAAGGGCAACTGATTTGTCATGCTTGTAAAAAGCCTGGACACTTTATCAAAGATTTTCCACAGTAAGCAGCTGAGCCTAGGTCACAGAACCAGGGTAGAGTTTTTGCCATGACGCATGAGGAGGCCCAAAAATCACCAGAGATGATCCAAGGTACTATCCTCCTCCATGGTAATACTTTGCACGCATTGTTTGAGTCGGGTGCTAGTCATTCTTTCATTTCATGTGATTGTGCTAAACGATTGGGGCAAAGCATCTATAAATTTCCATATGACTTGACTGTATCAACACCTATGGGTGTCAAAACTATGACTGCTGATGTATGTCTAAGTTGTGCTATAAGTGTTGAGAGGTATGAATCTATAATAGATCTAATTTGTTTGCCACTCCAACAACTGGAAGTTATATTAGGTCTAAACTGGTTGACGGCAAACAATGTGTTACTGGATTGTGGTAATAAGAGGGTAGTATTTCCAGAACCGCAAACAAAATTTGATGTTAGTCCAAGCCTAAACCTTTTCTCTATGGCTGAAGCTAAAAAATGCCTAGGGAAAGGGTGTCAAGGGTATATAGTGTTTTTCTCTATTCAGGCAGAGAAAAATTTAACTCTTGAAAATGTACCTGTCATGAATGAATTCCCTGAGGTCTTTCCAGAAGATATTATTGGGTTGCCTCTAGAAAGAGAAGTAGAGTTCAACATTGAAATCGCACCAAGAGCTAGATCTGTATCCAAAGCACCTTATAGAATGGCACCAAATGAAATGATGGAACTAAAGAAGCAAATTGAAGAACTTCTGGAGATAGGATTCATTCGACCCAGTGTTTCACTATGGGGAGCACCAGTATTGTTTGTCAGAAAGAAGGACGGAAGCCTAAGGCTATGCATTGACTACAGAGAGTTGAACAAGGTGACTGTAAAGAATAAATATTCGCTTCCCTGAATTGACGATGTCCTTGATCAATTGTCTGGATCTAGTGTGTTCTCGAAGATTGACCTGAGATCAGGTTATCATCAGCTGCGACTAAAGGCTGAAGATATGCCAAAAACAGCTTTTAGGACCAGATATGGCCACTATGAATTTTTAGTGACGCCCTTTGGCCTGACTAATGCACCTGCCGTGTTTATGGACTACATGAACCGGATCTTTCGTCAGCACTTGGATCAATTTGTGGTAGTCTTCATTGACGACATCCTGATTTATTCAAAAAATAGAGAAGAGCATGAGGAGCATCTGAGGATCGTGCTGAGCATTTTGAAGGAAAAACAACTCTTTGCCAAACTCAGTAAATGTGAATTTTGGCTGTCAGAAGTCAAATTTTTGGGTCATGTGATTTCAGAAGAAGGGGTCTCTATCGATCCTAGTAAAGTAGAAGCAGTGTTAAACTGGATGAGGCCAGAAACTATTACAGAAATATGTAGTTTTCTGGGTCTTGCCGGTTACTATCGCAGGTTCATACAGAATTTTTCCAGAATTGCCTTACCATTGAAAAAGCTCACAAGAAAGAACCAATAATTTGTGTGGGATGAACGATGTGAAAAGAGCTTCATACAGCTGAAGGAGAGATTGACAACCACTCCAGTATTGATTATCCTATATCCCCATGAAACCTTCGTGGTGTATAGCGATGCTAGTAAATAGGGATTGGGATGTGTCCTTATGCAACAAGGCAAAGTAGTGGCGTATGCCTCTTGACAGCTGAAGACTCATGAATTGAATTACCCCACTCATGATTTGGAACTTGTAGCAATCGTGTTTGCTTTGAAGATATGGTGGCATTATCTGTATGGTACCACTATAGAATTATACTGCGATCACAAAAGTCTCAAATACTTACATGATCAGAAAGAACTTAATATGCGGCAGCGGAGATGGATGGAGTTGCTGAAAGACTATAACCTGGAGATTAAATATCATCCAGGGAAAGCAAATGTTGTTGCCGATGCTCTTAGTAGGAAGGCGATGCAGGTGGCAGTTATGATGGTATGAGAACATAATTACTAGAGGAATTCAGGAATTTGAATCTGTCAAATCAAGTATTCTTAAACATGAATATACCAAATGAAGTAGTTATTGCTAACTTCAATGTTAGTCAAGAGGAAAGTGGTCTGAGGGCAGAAATAGAAGAAGCCCAGAAGCAAGATGAGGATGCCACATCTATTCAAGAAATGATCAGAATAGGTGAAAATCCAAACTATGATCTTTCACCCAGTGGATTAGTCAGATACCAGAAGCGAGTATATGTTCCACCAAAGGCTGACCTAAGGCGAAAAATTCTGGATGAGGTACGTAAGAGTAAATATACTCTTCATCTAGGAGCAATCAAGATGTACCATAACTTGAAATCAGAATACTGGTGGCCAGGACTAAAAAGTGATGTAATCAAGTATGTTGCACGATGTCTGACCTGTCAAAAGGTAAAAATTAAACATCAACGACCAACAGGATTTCTGTAAAGCCCCAAAATTCTAGAGTGGAAGTGGGAGAGTGTTGCCATGGATTTGGTGGTAGGATTATTCAGGATCAGAAACTATGATGCAATATGGGTAATTGTTGACCGATTTACAAAGTCAGCTCATTTCCTACCTATCAATGCTGGTTATTCTCCTGAGAAGCTAATAGAAGTTTATATAAAGGAGATAATCCGATTGCATGGTATGCCAAAGAGTATTATCTCTGATAGAGATCCTCGCTTCACATCTTGATTCTGGAAAGCTCTACACAAAGTATTAGGTACGAAGTTGAAATTTAGTATGGCTTATCATCCACAAACAGATGGGCAGTCAGAGAGGACTATACAGACACTAGAAGATATGCTGCGAGCATGTGTTATGGATTTCAAGGGGAATTGGGATTGTTTCCTTCCACTTGCCGAATTTGCTTACAACAATAGCTATCATGCGAGCATTCAAATGGCTCCATATGAAGTACTCTATGGAAGGAAATGCTAGTCACCTTTCTGCTAGACAGAATTATCAGAGAGAAAATTGTATGGGCCAGATCTGATTGATCAGACTTCAGAAAAAATAAAAACTATCAGAAAGAGGCTCCTTAATGCACAGAGCAGACAGAAATGCTATGCTGACAAAAGAAGAAGACCTCCAGAATTTGAAGTTGGAGATCATTTATTCCTGAAAGTATCTCCAGTTACTGGAATCGGTAGAGCGATAAAGAGAAAGAAGTTAAGCCCACAGTATATTGGTCCTTTTGAAATTCTTATGAGAATTGGACCAGTGGCATACAAAATAGCTTTACCCCCAAACCTGGGTAGACTACATGATGTATTTCACGTCTCTCAATTGAAGAAGTACCAACCAGACCCCGAGCACATGATCGAGTATGAAGAAATTTGGTACGTGAGAATAACACTTATGAAGTATAGCCGGAGCAAATCATTGACCGACAAGAGAAACGACTTAGAAATCGAAGTATACTATTCGTGAAAGTGGTTTGGAAAGGTTTTTCTCCAAGAAAGGAAACATGGGAAATGGAAGAGGATATGAAGAAATGTTACCCGGAATTTATGTCTTTGGAAGTGTAACAAATTTCGGGGACGAAATTTCTTGTATGGGGGAAGAATTGTAATATACCAAATTTTGGAATACTAAAAACATGTAAATATGGAAATAGTAGAATAAAATAAATATCGGTATTTACAATTAAAGTTAGAGTTACTTTTGGAATTCCCAGATATCCATTGTGTCATTCACAGAAATCGAGAAGTCAATATTGCAAAAATACAAGTGTAAGAAGTTGGAGCAAAATTCGTTGGTGGTTGCAGGGTTCAGGGGCGTCAGTTGTGAGATCGGAGGAATTCGAGCATTTCGTGACGTGCCACGGTCCCAAGTATGTCCCACATGGAATTCCAGGTAATGCACCAATAGAGCAACTTTATTAAAAAGAACTTCAGTAAAGATATAATGACAGCTCATTATGATTCATGATGACACATCTTTCGTGTTGGCTAAATAAGGAAATGACAAGTGTCCCAATATTATTACAAAGTACAAACATGTTTTTGTGTTGGCCAAATGAGGGGGTGACATGTGTCCCTCATCATTACACATCATTACACCCACTTTAAGCCTTACGTGTTGTCATCTCTGGAGTACGCCATCTAGCGTCTGAGTCCGGGGAATTCACCGATCTCCTGCCGGGTCGCTTACTTTACGAGTTGAGTACCGAACCTAGGAGTCCGGGGAAATTGTCAGGCCTTCCCTTCCCCTGACCATTTATGACCCACCGAAGAAAGAGAAAAGTGGAAGACCAATGGTTGCATGACACGTGGCACTCTTAAGCATTAAACTTGTGACACGTGGCAAGATGAGATGAGATCATTTTATGTGATTAAATCATAACCATCCATGCGTAATTAAATGGGAAAATTTCGTTCAAGCATGGAAAGAGAAAGAGAAATCAGATTTCTTAAGCTTAAGAACACAAGAAGAGAGAAGGAGGAGTGAATAGTGAGTTTTCTTGACTACCGGAGCCGATTTCAACCTTGAATCACCTTTATTGTCCGGTAAGTCCTTCAGAAAACTTCCTCTACTAACTATAAGCTTCAATTCTATAGTCTTAGATTTCTCATCTGAGGTGTTTTGTGCCAATTAGTGTACCAAAGTGCCGCCGGAATACCGAACCACTTGTAGAAACGCGAAGAGGTAAGCGTAGGCTTTCTTTTGAACCGAATACTTTGTGATTTTATTGAGTTTTTCTTAGCTCTTCAACCACCCATGTATTTCATTAAAGGGGTGTTTTTGAAGAAGGAAGATGTTTTAATCATATATATAAGGTGATATATGATGTTTGGAGAAGTATTAGACTTGTTGGTAGTTAAAATCACAAAGTTGAATTTTTTTTTTGTTTTGGGAGGCAGATTTCGGTTGGGGGGCTAAATCTGGTAGAAATAATTTGATTTTGGTAATTTTGAGATTTCCATTGGATTCTACACAAAAATAGTGTGGGAATAGGCTCTGGTTATAATTTTTGACAGACTGGTTTAAAGAATCAATAATTGGAAATTAAGTCTACTTGTGCAACAAAGTTGTGAGTGTGCGTTTTTGCCTGGCAGTTTTGTTGTGGCGACAATTTCACTATCCAAACTTCATCTATTGATTATGATATTTTGCATAATTAAAGTACACTTATAGACCTTTAATTTGATAGGTATTATGAAGGATTTCGATAAGTATACTAGGAGTTATGAATGTTTGAAGCAGACCATTAAAACTGGTCAGATTTTCTGGCAGCAAGGAGAAAAAAAAACTGGGAAGTGTGCGCAGTCTTTCGGCTACTGAAAGTATTTTTCCATAAAATAGACTTAATAAGGGTTATATAGAATTTTGGATCACCTCAATTCGATTTTTCTAGAATTATTTATGATTTTTCAAAGTTCAATGAAAAATCTGCCAGCTTTTGGTATTTGTGCGAAAATTCAAAGCAAAGAGTTTTTGTAATAAAATTGGACATTTAAGAGTTAAGTTAAGAATTTGGAGTAGCTTGAGGTCATTAACTTCATATTGGGCCTAATGTAGTGACCCTAATGGTAACCAACATAAGAGAATAATTTATGAAGAGTTGGACAAAGAAAAACTCATTACCCGTAAATTATAATTTATAGGACTTGACACTTGCCCAGGATGTTCAAAGCAAGTCAATCAAGATCAAGATTTGGAAAAATTGTCAGATAGTAACTTATCCCTCACATACTATGTGATATGTTATATGCATGTTTGTACCATTGTGAAATTAAAACATTCAGATGAGAAGGGCTAAGGCCCAGTAGAACTTCCCAGCGCTGTGGCAAGGGACGGTTGTCCTTGAATTGGTAACTTTTTGCTTTCTGCATATTACGAATTTTTCTCTGAATGTTGAATATGTTGATTGTACTGTAACTTTGGTCGACATGGCATGATATATGTGCATTTTATATGAGTGATATATGTTACTACTGAGATTCATTGAATCTCACCCTATTTTTCCAAAACAAATTTTCAGCTCGGGCAAGTAGTTCCTAAGGCAAGAAGGCAAACACGGGCGAATGAAGCAAATGACTTAGAATTTAGTTTTCTGTTAGTTATCTATTTTAGAGATTGTATGTAATTTGTATTTAAGTGTGGTCAGTCTCGTACCGACATGTTGAAAGAGGCAAGCTTCACCCAAGAGGGGGGTGAATTGGGTGATGTTATAAAATTTTCGCTTGAAGTGGAAATATGAAAAATATAGTAGACAGAGTAGAGTTGAGAAGATTTGGACACAGAGAGTTATACTGGTTCGGCCTAACAACCAGGCCTACGTCCAGTCCTCAGAGATCAAGACCTACTGAGATTTCCACTATACTTCCAAGATTCAATGGGCTCTCAGAACGCCACAAAACATCAATTGTCCTTGAAAGGACTACGAGCAGAAATATTCTTTCACTATGAAATTTCTCCCCCCTTACGACAAGTCTTATATGCAGAAAAACAACCTATGATCTTTCTCACTTGCTTATGTATACAAGACTTATGAGCAGCAACGTTCTCTCCTGCTTACACCATTGTAAGTCTTACGAGCAGCAACGTTCTCTTCTGCTTGTATCTTATAAGACTTATGAATGGAAGGTTCAACAAGGAATTCTCTCAACTGCTTCTCTCGTAAGGAAAAACTACCTACTCAAGGTCCCAATACCTTGAGATTAAATAAACATATAATTTGAATTGTATGAAGACTCTCTTACAGAGCAAATGAATAAACACTGAAGATCAATGTGTATACTGAGAAAATGATGAATAGCAGAGACTCGTTTATAAGCTTGTGAATTCTTGTGCTTCGTTGTTGTTTTTGACTATCTCTGAATCTATGTATATATAGTTGCTTTAGTTTTTGCCCGTTTGGAAAATCATCGTTTGAGGAGCAGGACTTTTGCAACTATTGAAAGGCACACGCAAGTTTGAATAATCTGAATGTGGTAGGTACGTGTGAGCTTGTAATGATTATGTCTGCTGTTATTTGACTTTCTCCGTAATAATTAATTTCAAACGTTCAACTTCCTGCATCACACTTATAATACATTCAAAATGATGTTAAGCAATGATAATAAGTAATAATGATATGAATAAATAACAATAAACCATATTCAGATTAAACGTTGTGAGACTTGGCATTTTTGGTGATCTGGCAGAGCATCACTCAAGCATGAATGGCTCACTTCGAGTGATCTGCTTATTTTCCTTCATATGCTTCAGTTTACGGGTTGTGCTCGCATAGGATTTCAGAGAGACAGAATTCTCACTCGCGAGTGATGTGGGGTCTCACTCGAGCACAACTCCTTCTTCTCGAGTGATCCTGTACTTTACACTGGGAGTTTCTCTTCTGGATATCACTCGCACATCATTTTAACAAGAGTGAGATTTTGTACTCGCGAGTGATGTGGTCCCTCACTCGAGCACACGTACCTCTGCTCGAGTGAGACACATATTCTGAAGGAATATGCTCTCAATACCAACACTGGCATCAGGATTTCAGAGGGATAAATTTATCACTCGCGGGTGATGTGGGCCCTCACTCGAGCACATAGACTCCTGCTCGAGTGAGAAGAATATTCTCAAGTAATATACCTTTTAAACAAGCACTCGCATCAGATTTGGAGAGGGATAGAATTTTCACTCGCAAGTGCTGATGTGTCACTCGAGCATATGAGGTTATGCTCGAGCACACTTGTACTTCCTTGAACTTCATGACTCTCGGCCAAGCACTCGCAGTACCTTGCTCGAGTACAGAATGCTCATGCTCGAGCATTGGTGTCTCTGCTCGAGTGAAGCAAAGGAAGTATGATATTACTTGCTCTCAGCCAAGCACTCGTGGACCTTCACTCGCACATGTGCTCGAGTGAGAATAACTTCTCTGCTCGAGTGAGAACTCCCGTGCTCGAGTGAATTAGTGAGTATAACAGTGGCATGCCTCTCGGGTGAACACTTTCTGGCTTTCACTCGCACCTGCTCGAGCACAGAAGAGATCTATGCTCGAGTGCAAAGCTCATGCTCGAGCACTCCAGTTCAATTTCACAGCAGATACCAGAAAACATTGATATATGCATTTGGTAACTTTGTAAACATTTCTTAAACTTATAAGAACATGATTTGTACACAATTGTCTTTTTGTTATCATCAAAACTTGGGATCTAACATTCTCCCCCTTTTTGATGATGACAAAACCTTTGTGATGGAAGTTTAAAAAATTGATTAAGATTGAAAATTTTTGAAAATACTTCAATTTTCCAAATGCATATCAAGTTTTAGTTTTGAAGTTCAAGTTTTCCTGCAATGCTTCCTCTGGACACTTAACAACCAAGATAAACATAATATGAGGTAAATAACTTAATAACTTGAAACATCATTTAAACTTGATAATCAAACTCATGAATAACTTGAAACTTGAAGAAGTTCATTAATATTAACCTTGAATTTAAATGGTCAACAACATAATCCAAAATAACATAATAACATCAATCAAACTCATAAACCAAAATAACATCAAGTAACATCAAATCCTACCCCATACAGAAAATCTACCCAAACACCCCAATACATCCACAGAAGCTCAGAAATCATCACACATCCTTCTCCCCCGTTTTGTCAGCATCAGAAGGGGGCTGAGGAAATGTGATATCAGGAGGTGGAACAAAGGATACCATGGCAGTGAGAGGGTCAATGGGCTCAATAGGTGGAGATGATGACTGTGGTACAGAAGATGAGGGAGGTAGTGAAGGCGACTGATCAAAAGTGACATCAACATTAGAATCGGGATCGGTGAAGAGTACATGGGTCTGAGGTACAGAGGTATGAGTGGTCTCTGGAGGCACCTCTGAAGATGAAGAGGGGAAATGTGAGTGCAAGAAGATCTCCATATTTGTTATCCTCTGAGACATCTCATCCTGAGTCTTGAACATCAACTCAAAATTGGTATTGGCCTTGTCTACCAATTTGATGACCTGTGACTCTATCTTTTCCACAAGCTTCTCATACTCAGCCACTAATTCCTTCTTCAGACTTGATACAGCTTGATTGATTGCCTCAGTCACATGAGTGGAAAGAGAGGCATTAATGAAGGAAGGAGGAGGAGTAGGGCCTTGAGCAGATGATTGTGCCTCATCACCTCTTGATGGAGTGGCTTCCCTCTTGGATGTGGCTTTGGTTCCACTCATCGGAAGATTAATACCCATGTGAGTTAACTGAGTCTTACCAAACCTTGAGATGAGTACCCTTTCAGTTCCTTCCAAATACCAAATCTTGTTTTTCATCAGAATAAAGTATATAAGCTGAGGGTATGGTATGGTTGTGGATCTTGATGAAGAAAATCAAAATCTTCTCATCTCATTGAAAATAATCTCCCCCACATTCCTTTGTTGCCCGGCAATTAAAGAGGCCAACAAATAATAATCCTTTTGAGCAAAATGAGTAAAATGTTTGGATTTATTGACAATGCTCCGGGAATATATATAATGAAGGATTCTGTGAATATCAGGCATATCAATAGGTTTGAAAATGAGGGGGCCTCTGGGGTCTTTTGGTCTCAAGATTTTAAAAGCTTCATTGGCAGAGAAAAAGGGTGGATCAGTAGGTGGTGCAACATACCCAAGCAAATCCAGTTCAATTTCACAGCAGATACCAGAAAACATTGATATATGCATTTGGTAACTTTGTAAACATTTCTTAAACTTATAAGAACATGATTTGTACACAATTTTCTTTTTGTTATCATCAAAACTTGGGATCTAACACATGTATTGAAGCGCCTGTATATAACCGAACGCGCAACGACATTCGTACCAGTAGTGGACAGCCGTCTACCTAGGGCCGTTAATTAAACATAGTAGCTTGGGTTTTAGTAGAGAACTTATTAGTAAACACTCTGATATGAAGAAATGAACCTGAAACGGATGGCTTAAAATAAATCATAAAATAATATGAGACCCAATCTGAAAATGATTTTTGAAAAGATTTTTGAAAACCCATTCAAGTGCAGCTCCACACTCTGCTTGAAGTTGGGACTTCCGCTATTTATAAAAGATTACTGGTCTCCTTTTTAAAGATATTACTACACTCATATGCTTTCAAAACATGGGTGTTACACTATTAGGTAAGGATTTGAATGCCGATTGGTTGGTTTTATTAAAGGTGTGAAGGAGATTGAATAGTGGTGATAAGCTTTGACAGGATGGTAACTGCAGATACTTTATGTGGCACAATGGTGACTTTGGGGGAAGGGAAAATGTGGTGATAAAACAGCTACTTGATGATATTGATAGGTTATATGATGAGAATAAGATGCTTAGAAGAGGTATGTTGCAAGAAGGTGGAGGTTGCATTGGAAAAAATTTGTCCGTGTCCCAGAATTGCTTGCCTCTCACTGGCTGGAGTTTTGTCCTATAACTAGCTAAGCATTCATCCTTGTGGTAGTAGTAAGTTATCTAGGTTGTAGGTTCTATCTTTGCATGGTATATTACAAATATTGCATGTTAACATGGGATCCCAGTTAAATCCCATGCCTTATATGTGTACATCTCCTTGCTTAGATGTATACAGTGCCTATGTTGTCCCTTACTAACCTCATAACCCTCATCTATATTGAAATATACTCTACAATTTGCAGCTAATAACCTATTAGCCTCAAACAAGTCCATACACTATGTACTATAATTACTCTTCTAGGCCGTAATATTATTTTTACTCTTGACCCATTTCCCCACCATCTTTTACCTAATGCCCTCAAACATCTTAATAACAGGGAGGTATCTATACTTATTTATCTAAGAATTGAAACTCTCACTAATGTTGTCATCAACTACCCAATACTTGCATTTAGGTGACAAGAAGGCTCTTATCCATAGATTTCTCTTATAAGAAATTGTTGCCTATGTTTTTTCCTTACAAAGTTTCTCAAAAGCATTCAAGTTGTCAGTAAACTGTTCTTCAAACGAACTCCATGTGCATGAGAAAAATTTCTTCTTCAGCTTGTTGCCTCTTCACTTTTTACTCCAATTGGCATATATATGTCTTGCACAAAGTATACGCTCTGCCTTGGGTAATTCATCACTCATAGCTTGTAATAAACCTTATGAACACACATGTAAAACAAAGTCAATAAAAATGTAACATAGTTACCAAAATAAACTAAAACTTCTTTAGTTTACCTTCTGTATGCCAAACATTATGGTAATAGTTGAGGCTATACTCGGGTTAAGTCAAGAGAGTGCCTCAAAAATTCAATGAACTAACCCTAGTAAAGACTATTTTCCTTTTATGTTACCCCAAATGTTAATGGGAAAAATGAATAATTAGCATATACCCCTCCTAACGGTAAGCAAAATGCCCTTTGCTTTACCTCTGAGGAAAGTTTCACCTATACCAATTAGTGGCATGCATCCTTCTTTCTAGTCAACTTGGAAAAGAGAACACAAATGAAAAACCAAATATGTCCATTTCTAATAAAGGCTATTAAGATGAAGTTAAGATCTTCATATACTTTTGATGCGTACCTCCACCCACACATCTAATCCTAGATTTGAGATGTTCAGTTCATTGCAATAAGCCCCCAACTTTGCAAACTCATCTTTGAAACTTTTGTCCATGTCTTGCATTATCTTTCTCTTGGCCCTCTTGCACTTGTGAATACTTAGTTGCACCTTTTGTTCATGTTCAACCTCATTTTTCATCTCACCGATCTTTAAATTGTAGCCTCTCTTGAAATTTTTCTTTATATTCTTTAGCCAACCAATGTGCTAATGCTCTTAGGTTCTTATACACCCTAGCACAATTATGCTCTAAATGTAAGGTCTTCACCATAAACCCTACTTGTTGACCATCCCTTGAAGCATATCATATAAAGGGGCAACCTTCTTGACACATTACTTTTAGCAACCTTTTATCACTCTTAAAAATTTTCAACTTAACACCATTTGATATTCCATACCTGTCCAAAGTCATTCTCAGTTCTTTCTTATCCACAAAGTGTTTGAAATAATGAGTGGGTGTGTTACAAGGAACAAGTCCCACTTTGCTTGGGATTATGTGTGGAAATAGACTAGGCTAGGGTAGAATTTACCTAAATAGGCCTGAGCCTGCAACATATATTTAAGCTTGAGCTTGTATGTTTTTTAGGCCTGAGTTTGGGCCTTCAAAAGGCTTGACAAGGCCTAAAAACTGTTTAAAGGCCTATTTAATAAATAAGTCTTTAAACGGCCATTAAAGCCTATACCTCCAAATTTAAATATAAACCTTCAAGCCAATTTACAATCCTACATTATGTATGAAAAGCCCAACATCCATTCTCATTATAATATAAGGGCTTAGTAAGGAAGAGAAAAGAATGTCTAGTGATAATAGTTGTCCAAGTAAGTAGAAACAAGAAAAACTAATCATCTGTCGACTAATGAGATGAATTTTCTAAAATTGACCAAATATAACAAGTAGCATGTAAAATCATATTTTACCTCTTTTACTTTTCCCACATAAATTGAGACAAACTCCTCCTACTGAGACTATAATACTTCATTTGGCACTAAAATAAACTCGTATCAATTATTATGTTTTAATGAATGACAAAAATCAGGGGGGAGTGGGTTAACGTTATTATCTCAAGCGATCAAAGAGAAGAGAGGTGTGGGTGAATGATTGACGTGAATGAAAGGGTGGAATGTGTGTGAATGACAATGTGATGCAAACATGAGATTAAGGCTAAGTTTCTAAATTTATAAATAATATATAAAATTATTTAGGTGATATTATATATACTTATATAATAGTATAAATTAAAAAAGTTAAATAAGCTAGGCCTATAGGCTAAGCCTTATAAAAATAGTCCTGGCGTGTTTATCTAAATAGGCCTGAGCCTGGGTGTAATACCCTGAATTTTAAGATTTGAGGTTAGAGAATAAGCCTGAAATAAGTGGACCGTTAAGCCCCAATTTAGTAGGAGTGTCATTATGGTGTATGCATCTAGATAAAATAAATCACCTCCTTCCTCCATCAGGCCAAAAATGACGTCCTTTTTGCTGGAAATAGAGAGAGAAAGCTTGAGAGGGTTTAGAGAGATAAGGAGAAGAGAACTCACAAGGTAAGCCGATTTCTCTGATGATCTAGCTCTTAACGCGTATAACTCCTCTCCTAAGCTACTCCTCTATGTTCTTTAAGGTTTGGAAGCTCAAAATCTGTTGTTGAACACCTAGGGTTTTTAGACAAGTCAAGGAAAAGCTATTGAGAGCTTGAGGACCTAGTTGGGAGCCCGAGTTGCTGGCACACAAATCAAGGAGAAAAGACTGGAGGTAGGGAACTTGCCTCTCCTGCATGTATTTGACATTTTTGCTGTGTATTGATGCATGTTATTGCTTTGCTTGATTATGTGAAACATATATGAATGATTAAAGTTTTGTTTTTGTTTATACTGTGGCCATAGTTTTGTTGCACAAAACATTGAGCATGCATATATGTCATTGTGTTAGCATGAGTTTATGTAATGCAAGCATGTCATCATTAAGTACTTATCTTTCATGCATATTGGTATCTGTTTCCTACTGAGATTCTCTCGAATCTCACCCTCCCATACCAAAAATTTAGACAAAAAGAGATAGAAGATATACTGAGAACAAAAAAGAGAACTGTGAGAGGGGATCACAGTGGTGGAACAAAGAGGAGAAGATGTCTCTATTTCACTGTGATGGGTTTAGATACCCTAGAGTCCTGTGCAGCTACAAGGTTTATAGATATTCTGTACGAACCCCTATGGGGAATTTATGTGATCATGCACATATTATCGAGTACTTTTTATCATTATAATTATGCTATTCCTGTGTTGCTTACTGAACCTCATATCACTTTCCGCAAATACTCTGAAAAAGGTTAAAATGAGATAAGGGTGTGACATTGGGCCTAGCCTAATTTACTATAAATAGGCTAATTAGCCTTTTTGTAGGCTAGGTTGTAGGCCTCTAACGCTTATTTCCCAGGTTTTTAAACCCGACCGAACCGATCCAGTATTTTTATTATTGTATTTAAAAAAAAAATCGATTTTTCTTATTTTTTTCTTTATGATTTCATATTAATAACTCTAAAATCTTCAATTTCTCACTGGTTTGGCCTCAGGTTAGCTCCGGTTTGACTTCGATCTGACCCATTTACCCTTAACCGATACCCTGGCTGGTTCAGTGATTGGTCCGAGTTTCAGAACCTTGCTGATTTACACCCTTATTTGAGATTGTGGGAGTCAAAGTAATAAGTGATCTTGGATTAAGAGGTGGAATGAGATCACACAATACTGAGCCACTAGAGATAAACATAATAGAAATCTGGTGATACTTCTCCACCCCATATGTGTGAGTTAGACATATACTGGGCACTATTTAGTGGGATATTTTATGGAATTCAAAATTTATTTTGGAATAAATAAGTTTATAAAAATCCCAATTTTAATAATCCTTATTCAAAGGTCTAGACGTTGGGCTTTAAAGTTAAAGAACAATTTTTTTTCACCTTAAATGCCTAACCTTGAATACATAGTGTGCCGATTTTGATAGCCTTCTAATTGCTTTAATTCCCAACTCTATAACAACCTTGCTTAAGTATCTTTATGGCATTTTAATGACAATAAAATCATCATTTTGTTGTCTTTATTTGGCTACCCAAAGTTCATGAACATGATGCCCCTACAAAAGGATGTGTCTGCAAGAGGGGCAGATATATTGCTCTTGAGTTCTCAAACACCTCTCTTCCTTTTCTTGAATACTCTCTTTGCTTGCTGAATTCTATTATATTTCGTTGTTCTGTTCACCATGTTCTTACAGTAAGGATCTATTTTATTCTAGAAACTGTTGCTTCTTATCAGCCAGTAGTTGTGAAATATCTCATAAGGATAGTGTCCTCGGACACGATACAGATTATTCATTTTCTTTTTAGGTGCTATTGCCAATAAGATATGCAGAGCTCTAGGATGAGTTGGAAGACCTACTGGGTAGCATGAGAACTTAGGAGCTAACGCCAACACCAAATTTATGCCCAACATGAAGAAGGGCCTGTCATCTGAGCCAAGCAAATCACCAACTCCTCTCCCTTCTTCTGGAGGCCAATCAGAATAATGTGGGCCTAAATCCTCATCATCATCTTCTTCATTGCCAACACTGCCTGCCACCTCAAATTCTAATACAACACTCTCCTTAGGGTCAGAACTACTACTTCCTGCCTTATAACTATCATCCTTACTATCAGAATGTTCTGTATTGCCCTCCTCATCCTCACTGTCAGAATGTTCAATATTGTCTTCAAATACTCTTTTAGCCCTTTTGTCTAACCCAACATTGTCTACTGCCCTATCTCCGATTTTATCCACATCAATGTCATCAAGCCTGTCAATCCCTTCAATGTCCTCTATATCTTGTTCCCCAACACTAAAATTCCCTTTAGTTTGACCTACCCTTCTCTCAGTTTCATTTTATCCTCCCTCTTCGAAAGCAAGTATATTATCTACTATAAAGTTATGATCCCCTTTCAAACGCCTCTTCATTTCTTCCCAATCAGCTTTTGTAAGATGAAAACTCTCAATTACCTCATTCACTTTAACCTCCGATGCACGATTGTTGGTTTGTTTAATAGCATCGATGTTCTCCCCTTTTGACGTCATTATCTCTAGGACCACAGAATTAAAAAAATCAACAAATTACTCAAGGACTTTGATGGCATTTCACCACACAAACCACAAAATAACAAATTTTTTGTCCAATTCGATGCTATTACCACCATCACTTCACCATCACCATCAATTCGATGCATTTCACTTCAAAGCTTTGGCCTTCACTATCACCACCATTTCTGCAGAGAGAAAACATAGGGAGCTGAATAAAAAAGATAACGTTCGAGAGCGCAAACGCAGAACAAATGAGAGAGAGAAATAATAGAAGAGGGGCATGTGGGTCATTTGACTTTGAAAAATAATATCAGAAAAGTCCCTAGGGACTTTTCAAATATTTCAGATTTTCCAGGGATTTTTCTGACAATATTTTGCTTCCTTGGGACCTGAGAGTGATTTTCCCAAAAAAAATGTTGTTATTTGACGATTACATGTAAGATATGATACAAATGACTATCTCATATATTTGATTTGGGTTTATGTGGTACAAGAGGCATATATTTTGCAATACTGATGAGATGACAACTCCTTAGTCATTGTACTGAGATCAAACGGGCAGGACATATGAATGGAAATGCATGCCTGTAATTAGTTGGAGGGTGCTTCGTTTCTGTCTTACTTCTAATGAGATAAGATGTATCCAACGTTATTAAATTTTAAAATATTTTTTCAGATGTCTTGGTATTTTGAAGTATTTTTTGTATCTTGAACATTTAAGATACTTGATGTTAAAAAAAAAAAACTATTATAGAGTGGTGGATGCACCTAAAAATCACTTAGGGTGTGTTTGGTTTGAGGGGAGGGGATAGGAGGGAGGGAAAAAGTGGTGGGTTAAATTACCTTTTTGGGTTGAAGATATTTAAATTTTGGGCGGGAACCCAAAATTTAAAAGGAATGAAAGGGTAAATTTTAGGCGGGAATCAAAATTTAAAAAAATGAGAGGGTAAATTTTAGGTTTCAGTTGGATAAAATTATAATTTCTCCCTCCTCCCCTCCCCTCAAACCAAACACACCCTTAAGGTGCTTAATACATCAAAAAAATACTTTAAAGTATGCATCGCAGAATATTTTCGGACACTGAATGCAAATATTTCATGGTGTTGAATGTACTTTAACCCTTTTCACATACTACCTGAAAGCAAATATTTCATGGAGCAATAGGGGCGGGACTAGAGAGTGTGGAAGTTACTAGCCCCTGGGAAAGTTAAATTCTTCTTATAACAAGTATTTTATGAGAGACTTCTCACAAACTCACTTAGGACTAAGTGAGGATTAACAGATAATGATGAGTGCCCATTTGAGTCTCAAAAAGAGGAAAACATTTTACACATACTCCCTGATTGTAAGATTGCCAGAAAATGTGTGGATTGAAATTATTAAACCTAACCTTCTTTTTAGTTTCTTTTGTTCTAACTTGTAGGTGTAACTTAGAATGTGTATGACTCATAATTTGAGCAATGCACACTTTAACAAATGGATGTGGGTTTGAGCTTTCAGTACCTTCTATTGGCTCCTTTGAAAAAATCGATGTAAAGGAGTTTATGGAAGGTGTTCGATATCAAGCAAAAGAAATCAATCATTCATAGGGTAATCATACAAAGAAGGCAAGCATGGTTGGAAACCCCCATCAGAAGATCGATAAGAAAGAAGCAGCATGTGGTGGAGTAGCCAAATATTCCAATAGAGAATAGATTCTTGGTTTTCAATGTAAGTTGGGATTTTTACCACCAATAAAAGTAGAACTAATAGCTTTATTAACACGTCTCCAAGCTTGTAAGCAAAAACACCTCCAAAAAATCTTGGTCTATACAAACTCAATGGAAGCTTTCCACTTAATGCTGAAAGATGGTGGTTACCATTATCCACTAAGGGAGAAAATTAATAAGAATAGAGAGTCTCTTTTCTCAGATTGAGACATAAATATGTAGACTACCTTACCGAGAACGTTCATAATCTCAAAGAAGACATGAATTTTGCAAAGACCTCATCCGAGATGTTTCTCTATCATGTGAGAGGATCTGGGCCAGTCACCTCAAATTAAGTCGACACTGATGTGATCGATAAATTTGAAGTTTCTTAACATTGGCTTTTGTAATAAAAAAAAAGTACTTCACCCCTAAAAATTGCTGAATTAATATTGTAATTAAATTGAAAAGACACTGTTGCCCTTCTAGTTTTTTTAATTGACAAGATTAGACACGCATATAATCAGATATTCAAGTGGAACGGCCTGGCCTATCCATTCTCTTCGTCGCCGCTGTTATCGAATCCGAAAAAGGAGGCCGCCAGTGCTTGGTCGTCATCGTGCGTGGGAGAATCTGTAACCGGTGAGTGTCTTCACTTTCCTTTCTTTTTCCCGTTCGTTATCCGGTAACCTCTCAAAAATGCCTTCGTCTCTGCTCTCGTTTCCCATTTCGATACGCGTTATTCATGGTTAATAGAGCAAGGCCTGAACCTGGATGTCCTTGTAGAAAGTATAGCCTTAGTTCCTCAAACAAGCTAAGGTAACTTCCTAGGGCTCTGATCGTGACAAAGTTCTGTTAGGTTCTTAGTAGAAGTTAGCGACCTTCTTGATTCTTTCTTTTACTTCGCCTCGTTGTTATCCTGCTTTCAACGGTTCGGGATGGTTTCTACTACTGTCAAGCTATCTCAATTTTCAGTCCTCACAACTCATGAGTGAGACTTTTGCTTCTGTGAGTTTTTATTTAAAAGTCAGCTGAATATTTGGTCTGCCTAATTTTTGCAAAAATTACTGTTCAACAATCTGCTGGGGAAAATTTAAGTTTTCATTGCAATTGATGGCATTGGTTAAATGGCTGGTTCTTAGGCTCTCTTCTTTTACTTTCCTCCTTTTTTGTGTGCCTTGGATGATGGATTGGCAGTTGCTTTGTTGTTATATTAATTGGGATCCCCTTGTAAGCAATTTTGCACTGACTAGAAGTTTCTGCATTTTGTGTTAGAACATGGTTTTGAAGTGCCTTTCGTTGATTTTATTCATGTTTTCTTAATTTACCAAGAATCTTTAAGCCTTTGATAAACCCTTCACCTTGCGGAGGCCCCTCTTCTTTGCAACATGTTACTTGTGGCTTTGTTGAACTTCACTATCATTCATTAAACTAGTTTCCAAAATGCTTCTAAGTGAAATTATTAGCCTCTGTGAGATTGATGTGGAAAAGTTAGATTGCTTGAAGGCTAATAAAAAGGTTAGTGGCGACAACTAATAATTTAATTTGCAATTATAGTGGATTTTAACAACTTGCAAATATATAATAAGTTTAAGGAGCTATAATTGGCAAATGCGTGCATCATGCAGACACAATTTAATTAATAAAAATTTCATTATACTTTAATTAAATTATAAATGTTCTATATAAAAGCTAGTGAAATTAAAGAATTAATGGGATAAATAGAAAATCTGATTGTAGCAGTATATAAGCAACGCCTTTTATGTGTGCCAATCAGATTAATTTGGAGATTCCAAATCCCTCTCTCTTTCCTTACCTCAAATTCCTTCACATTAAACAGTGCCTAAGTGTTTTTTTTTTTTGCGCAGCAACAGCACCTAAGTGTTTAAACATTTAATCTTTGATAGGTCAATACCTATAATCTTTAATAGTTGCATCTGAAAAGAATGTGCAATTTTCTTCTTTTTATTCTTCAGTTCTTTACAGGGAGATGCAGAGATGAGTTGTTGGTCACCAGCATCTGTTTTTGCTAATCAACTTATATCACTGTCTGCTGCAAGCACCAAATCTGATGTTAATATCAAAAGCAGCACCAGTTTTATATGTAGCCCAAGTCAAGGAAGGTGCTGTCTCTCTGTTTCTGAGAACCATCATAAAGTCAGAAGACTCAGGATTGCTGGGGTAGTTAAATCTGGACAACGATTGACACAATTTCAGGCGCAACAAGGAACTTGGGAAGAACCTGATGATGGCAGTGGTAGTGAGTATGATGAAGAAGAAGAAGATGAGGAAACAGAAGATGAGAACTATGGCTTTGAAAGTGATTGGGAAGAGGAAGAGATAACGTCATCAGCTGTTAATGGTGTTATTTCAGTGGACAAGTATGGGGAGGATATTAAAAAAGGCACTTTTTCCATTCCTATGTTTTTCTTTCTGTTTTTCTGGTTTTTAAACCTTATCACTTTTTATGTGAGATGTGGACTTCTTGCTTTCAATATAGTATAATGGTTTAAGCAAAGAAGCTCTGGACAATTGGAAAATGATTATGCAAAATCATAAGTAGGAAAATGATTCAAGAAGGCTGACAATTAGCATATATTTTGACCCTGGACAATTGGCTACCTCTAAAACCACATATTTTCATCATTGCAGAGGTTGAACAACTTTTGGAGCCTGAAGAAAGAGCAGTCTTGCAACAGAATGTGACTCCAAACCTGGAAAAAATTTCAACTGTATGTCTGAAACCATGCTTATTTGCATCTACTCTCCTAAATTCTAATCTGTTATTATGGTTGGAAAACTATATGTAGAACAAACATTTGAAAGTCTCTCTATACTAACTACATGTTAAGCATGAATGGATTTATCCAAGTTTCTTTTGTTCAAGAAAGCTGTAGATTGAAAACTGCTTTTCCGGTCACTTAGTTCCCATATATCTGTTCTGTAGGAAAAATGGAGCCCACCGCACACTTTAGCGCTATCAACACAGATAAGATGTATGGATCAGCTGCTTGAAAGTGGTGTTGATATTGATCTTAAGAACAATGTGAGTTTCTTCATATTTTGGTTTACAAGCATGTGAAGGTGGACAACAGCTTTTGCATTAATGTAATTTAACTTATTTGATCAAGCAGGAAGGTCTCACCGCACTTCATATAGCTATTATAGGAAAGAAAGAAGCTGTAATAAGCCATCTTTTACGTAAAGGTGCAAGTCCTCATGTCAGGGATAAGGTAAGGATTCATCCTGACATAGCTTCTGAAGCTGCTGACTGATTTCAAAGAGCATTAGTATTCATATGGTCATTGCTGTAGTAGGATGGTGCCACCCCGCTTCATTATGCAGTTCAAGTTGGTGCCAAGCAAACTGTAAAGTTATTGATGAAATATAAAGTTGATGTCAATGTTGCAGATAATGTGAGCTTTTATTAAAAGAGAGATGATTTTTTGTATTCATACAGCTATTAGTCATGTCTACTTACTGTGAATAACTTATATGCTTTTTAATTTTCAGGAAGGTTGGACCCCATTGCACGTTGCCATGCAAAGCAGAAATAGAGATATTGCAAAAATTTTGTTAGTCAACGGCGCAGATAAGAAAAGAAGAAACAAGGTAACTTTGGTTTACATTCCACTGAAGACAGTGTTCTTATGTCTTAAACATGCTACAGATCCGTTTGTATTTTCTTCCCTTTAGATTTATTCTTAGCGTTAATTCAGTGCTGGAGAACCTAGTTGGTCCATCACTTGCTTTGTGTTTTGAATCCCTGTTCATTATAGGCTATCTGAACTAGTTATTAACTTAGGAAAATCACGCTAAGGTCCCAACTAAGGAAAATAGTAGTATCTGAAAAGCCCCATAACTTGTCAATGACAAGTGTAAGTGGCACAATTGACAAGTTATGGGACTTTTCAGATATTATTATTATTATTATTATTATTTTTTGACTGGGACCTTGTGATTTTCCCTATTAACTTCTGCATTATAAAGTACAAAGACATCGGCGTTTTTGCTGGCATGCCTGTATTTGCATCCATACTGGGGATATATTTGCAACCAGTCATTTGCTTCTTCTTTGGTACAGATTGGTGAGATTTTGCCTAAAATCATGGTTTGAATATTATTTGTTGCAATAATGACTTTTTGTTATATATATAACTTTAAAATGTTGCATTTAGGTTGTGCATGAGTTAAGGGAGGATATTTTGAATTATTTTATTTTTGAATTTGTCTTCTTTTCCTATGTTTTTCATTTGGTGGTTGTCTATGAGAAACCTGAAATGAACTCTGTCTCTAAAGAGTATCCTCAGGACTGATTCATGTTTGAATTGGTTAAATTCATAGAGTCGTATATCCAAATAGACATAATGGTATGACTTATCAACTTTTGTTTTTTAATCTTTCATGGATATACTATCATGTCAGGTAAAAAATACAATTGAATATACTGTTATGTCTTCACTTTTCTGGATATAAATATCTGGTTTGAACTGATTCATCGATTTCTCCTTTCTCCTTTGTGTAATTGGATTGGATGATTGTGTTTCAGGATGGGAAAACAGCATTGGACCTAAGTTTATGTTATGGGAAGGACTTCAAGTCTTATGACCTTGGCAAATTATTGAAGGTAGTTCCAGCTGACCCTGATTATTGACCCGCAAGGATATTCAACTAAAAAGCAGCGAAGATTGAATGTTCCATCACACAATACAACTGCTGTTATTTAGTACTGTAATGATCTCTTTGTTCCAAATTTGAAGATGATTTTTTTCTGAAATTGGTCATGAAGGTTTTTATGGGGTAGTCCATTGTCTTGTAAATCGAAGGTTGTTGGGAATAATTTTTGAAGCATGTCACTAGTAGAAAATGAAGTCGTGACAGAATCGGTGTGCATTAATTTGGGTGGGCATGAGAATGTGTATTACTCCCTCTTGTCTATTTTATAAGATGCCTGCTAGAAAGTATTTTTGGTACTTTTTATAAAAAGTTTTGATAGTTTCAATGAGCATTGAATATTTTTTTGGGACAATTACAATGAAGTCCCATACAAGAAAAAAAAAAAATGAAAAAATGGTCCCTGAAGTTGTTAATGACAAGTCGAGGAGCATCCATTAACAAGTTGAGAAGTTTACACTGAAAACTTCAAGGACCATTTCTTCATTTTTTCTCTTGTATGGGATTTCATTGTAATTGCCCCTATTTTTTTCTCTATATCTGCCCTTATTTAACAAGAGTAGTAAGGGAGAGTAGAAATTAAAATGATGGTTAAAACAGGGTATTATGGGAGGGAGTACATCAATTTATGATGAAACTGTTGAAGCATATCCAAGTTCTTAATTCATAGATGTTTTGTTTTAGACTAGATGGATTATTTAGTCCTTGAAGGATAGCTATTCTTTTAAGGACGAATTTGTAAAAATACCAATGATAATATCTCAAATGTACGTCTGGCATCGTGACAAAACCTTGGGTGCATAAACGCTAATGTAAACTGCCAAGAGATTCATATATGCCATTTCCGTTAAAAGAAGTAATGTTGACCATTTGAGGAAAACGTTTAACTAAAATAGGTGATGTGAAATGGTGAGCTGGAGAAGAGACAAAACAATGTGGCATTGAGGTTTTCAACGGAAATATGAAAAAAGACTCGCTCAAAAAGACTAAGAATCATTTGTCCAAAAAAAAAAAGACTTAGACTCAAACAAAAAGAGGGGGGGGGGGGAAGATTTAGACTCACTCAAAACAAGAAAAAGTCTTGGACTCATACGTTATACTCGAAAGAAAGAAAGAGGGCGGAGAGAGAGCTAGGGTTTTCGACGGAGAGGAAATCGATCAAAGAACACATGGTTTTTGACGTTGAAAGCGAGAAAATAATAGAGTGCGTGATGGTGGGAAATCGATCAAAGAACACATGGTTTTTGACGTTGAAAGCGAGAAAATAATAGAGTGCGTGATGGTGGGAATCAGAGAGCGCATGTGATCAAATTCTCTTATAGGGCACAAATGTACAAGGATGAAATCTGTAACATCCCAAATTTTATATTCACCTAAAATATAATGTAATTAATTGAGAAATTCAATGAAATGATGAATATTTAATGCCAAAGGAATTAAATATTAAAAATTGAAAGTTAAATAATGTTTTCAGTGAAATCGCTTGCGAGGCAGTGAGTTTGTCACATAGTTTTGGAAGACCAAATGAAGAGAAACAATTATGAAATTTTACAAGATGAAAGTAGACATCCTAAGATTTAATTTGATAGGTCATACGAATCAATTGAAGCTGTGTACAAAAAGATATGAATTTTTGAAATTAGCTCAGAAAATCTGGAAAGTTTCTGGAGCAGCGATCAAAGATTGAAAATCTGGGAATAATATGATTCCAGCTAGTAAAATTCTATATTTTTCCTTGAAACTAGACTCAATAAGGATTCCATATCCTTTGGAATCACTCCAAAATGATATCTACAAAATTAGTTATGATTTTTCAAAGTTAGGATAGAAAATCTACCAGAATTGGCATTATTCTGAAAATTGAAAATAAAATGTGTTAGAAATTGATTAATAGAATTAAAAAGCCAAGTGTCACGAAGAGAGTAATGATGACAATGGTAAAGTGTACATTACATGAAGGTATAGTAAAGTGCATGATGGTAAGCTGGAGTGAAGGAATGGGTGAATTTGATTGCTTGGTGGAGTAGAAAGTTAGATTTAGTTGGAAAAACACTTGGTTGGTTGGAGAAGAGAAGGAGCATGTTTTTTTAAGATAACCAAGAGAAGAAAATCTAGTGCAATTCCAATTGAAGTCAATGATGAAGGAGGTATGGCATAAAGTGGAGAGGTATGGGTGAAGGTATGGATGGAGGTATGGTGGAAGACATGTGTCACCATAACAACCTTAGATGAGATCAATGATTTGGAATCAAGGGATCATTTTTATGAAGGCTTTCTCTTCCCTTCCCTTCATGCATTTTTGTTTAACATAGAGAGAGAGAGAGAGAGAGAGAGAGAGAGAGAGTTTGGAGAAACTTTGAAGAGTTAGAGAGAAGAGAAAGAAGAAATCTTAAGGTAAGAGTTGATTCTTAAGCTTTTCTTATAACATTTCTCTAGATCCTTCTCTAAACCTTGTTTCTTCATGAATCTATGATCTTGAAGACTCTTTCTTAGCTCAAGGAGAAGAGAGAGAGAGCGGATATAGAGAGAGAAACCAAGAGGCCTAAGAGGAAACTACACCAAACTCAAATCTATACTTGTATGAAGTTGGTTTTGAAGTTTGTTGTTAGTTTGGTGATTTTTGGTTGATTTGAAAAATTGGAAAAGCTATAACCCTAAGGGTTTATGCTGCCCAAATTTTTTTGAATCATGGTTAAGATATGTTAAATAAGTTAATAAGGGATTAGAAGTAGAAAAGTACAAGTTTTGGAAGCTAAAACACAAAACTATATTTTTCCATTTTTCTTGAAATATTTCGGCCATCACTTTTTCAGAGGGTAGGTGCTGGATTTTCATGAAATATATGGTTCCATTGGATTCAGTGGGCAAAAATAGGTGGGGTTACAGTTGGTCACTTTTTGCGATAGAGGCCGAAAAAATATAATTACGAAAACTCCCCTAAAACCTTAAATCGAGGCTGTCAAGGGTATTTTCATAATTTGATAGTGAATTTGATAATTTTGAGTTCGGAAATGGATTTCTTGGGCAAAAATACGTTAGAGTAGCCCTAGTCAAAATTTTGGGAAAATGTGCCATCAAGATAGGTACGACGGGACCGGTTGGGGTCCCAGGGGCATTTTGGTAAATTTTTATCATAGACTAATATAACCACAAGAAACACTATGGAAGAGTCTAAAATGATACTTGGATAGGTTATGACTTATTTCTGGTACATTTAATATTTTAGGATCGAGTCAGAGGCTGGACACGACATGTTTTTTGAGGCACATCTAAAAAGGGATTTATAAAGCTGAGGTAGAAACATTATCCTTCATACATCATGCCATAGTTATATGATTGTGTGGTTGCCATTGTTTTAAATGTACTTTATTAATCAAACATGTTTTGCCCAGCGAGGGGCCAGTAATGCCAGAGGCACTTACACTGGTGATACGAGTAAGATGATCAATTAAATAGTGCAAGTATACATTGTCGTAATCAAGTAATACAGAAGTAAGTAGAGTATCGTTCCCACGAGGATTGAGCACTAAGTACCAAAATAGGTAATTTTAACTCTATTTAGTCGATCAATTAATTAGTGATTGAGAGTACAAAATAAAAGAAAGACAATTAAATATTAATGCAAATGATATGAAAGCAAATATGAGAAAAAGCCCTAAGGATTAGATTTCACTTAACAAATTCCGGATTGAATCACTTATCTATTCTAGCCCAATTTATTCCACATGATTGATAGTCGAGTTTCCCTAATTTAATTACCAGCCTCTTCCAAGGTCAAGCAATTCTATAATCAATTGCTAATCCAATATATTCCTATATGAATTTAAGCAATTAATTATGCATTAAGATTTATGGAACTCAGTAAGACTACACAACTCATATGAATATATTCCTATTTCATATGAAAGTCATGGCTTTAAATATAGGGTCTACACACATGTATCTCCTTCCGGTCTCAACATGCATATTGAAATCATTCAAAAGATGGCCAGTCAATCAAAAGCATTAAGAATAATAATTAAAACTCAATCATGAAGGAGAAATTCAAACTAGACTTAATAAGTTAAGATTCAATCCGTCATTAGTAAGCTACGTCATCACCCTAGGAAAATGAAAGTTTAGTACATGATAAAATTAAAAACAAAACCAAAATAAATTGACATTATATAAAGCTAGAATGAAAACCTTAGAAATACTGCATAAACTTGAATATTAAATTCTCAAACATAAATATACAACCAAAAGATGAATGAAAGATGAAGAAATCTAGCCGTCCAATTAGGAGGTAAAACCTTCCATGTAGGCGGCATGCAAAATGCAATACAATCCTAAGCCTTCCAAGATGGAGGCATGCAAAAAGTAATAAAATCCTAAGCCTTCCAAGATGGAGGCATGCAATACATGAAATTAAATCTAAGAAACAACACAAAGAACTCAGAAATGTTAGAGAAAGATCTTTCCCGGTCAGAGAAGGACCTCTCCCGGTCGGAGAAGGACCTCTGCTTCTCTTCCTCTCCTCTTCTTTGAACTTGGCATTGATCTCTATTTATAGGAGAAAAAACGTGTGCTACAGTACTGCTACAGTGTTTCTGGCGGTTGCTACAGCGTTCTGGAAGCTTCAACAATGTTCCGGTGGCTGCTACAGTGTTCTGGAAGTTTCTGCTACAGTACCCCCCGCGGCTGCTACAATGACGTTGATCACTACAGTACCTGTTGACTGCTACAGTGCCTGTCAACTGCTACAGTACTTTTTATATTTTTTTTAAAATTTTTAATTTATTATTATTTTTTAAAATGCTATTTATTCGAAAAACAATATTTATTTATCAATCACGCCCAGATTTATTACATTAAATGCAAATATCTTCCATAAAATCATCATATAAGGGAAAATAAACATGCAAATATTTTACTTATCAACTGGAGTTGGTGAAAACCCAACCAGTGCAGAATAGTGGGGCTGGGTCCTACTCATGTATACATGCAGATGATGTGTTTATATTGTTCATTAATTAGTGCATACATGGCATATATCATATTTACTTTTTGAATTTTCTATGAACGATAGCATATTTCTACTGGGATTCTTTAGAATCTCACCCTATTTTTAAAACAAATCTCTCAGCGGATGCCAGTGGGTCAAAAGGCAAAGGCCTAGATGCCGGAAAATAGTTAGCATGTGTTGCGAGGCGAAGACATGATCGTGGTTATTATTAGTTTATGTTTAGGTAATTTTGGGGAATTCTGTAAATGTTAAGTTTCCACTATATTTTCTATATTTCATTGACAAACGACGTTGGGATAGTAAACGAATATTTTATCATTATAATTGTACTTTTCTGTATGCCCATTGAATTCTATCTTTATTACTCTTCGATTATCAAAATGAAAACGGTTGTTGACACTTCACATCCTCCGCTATCATAGTTGCAAGCATGAAATACCCTACAACACAAAGGAAAAAGGATGAAACCCTAAAACATCACCTTGGAAGATGGAAGAGTGAAATAGCATGAAAAGCACAAACCTTTTCGTCAAATATGACCACATCGACAAACACAACATATTTTATAGGGCAAAATCCAGTGAAAGCATTGTTGTGAATGTTTCCTTAGTTCTAGAAGCAGTCCACCTTGACGTTGATCCTCTTTTCCAACATATCTAAGTTAGGACACAGTTCTTGAAGCAACAGTTTTGGTCTGTGTTCCATGGTTGAACTCATCTTTCCGCTTCAACCCTACAAAAGTGATGCTTGACTAAAGAAGATGAGAGGAAGGAAAGATGAAAGGTAGGAAGAGTATTATAGTGCAACTGAAGAATGAGAAATGATAGTTTTATAGAGACAGCTGAGAGCCATCCTTCCATTTATGTCTCCACCTAAACACCACTTTTCATTAAATAAACTGAAGGAAATTATGAGTAAGATTAATCATGATATGACACTGCATGACACACCTGAAGTTTTTTTCTCCACAGTGGCTGTGACTACCCATATATATCATCTGGAAGAGGAATGGATGCATTTCTCCTACTTGAAACTCAATTGGTTGCCAAAAAATGTAAATCCCTTCATTAAATGCCAACGAGAAGGAAATAAATGAGACATGGGTAGATGATGAGACAAGGTAAGGAACTTAGCAAAATATTATCAAACAAAGTGCCATGTACCTACTTCTTTCAATACATTTCAATCATGAGAGGTAAGAGATAAAAGCATTCTTCATGAAGGGGGATGAGTGAACCTCTAATGACAAGAACATACACTCCTTGGTTTTGGTATTAGCTTTCTTTTAGGACTAAGAACGCAGATATAGAAGATGTATAATCTTTTTGTTCTAATTCATTAGATGAGCAACGAAGTAATGGCTTGTATGGAGCCTAACATGTGTGCAAATGAGCTTGTGAACAATAATATGATTATAACTACCTTTAAGTGCACATCATAGAGCTTGATAATTTCCCTCAAGAAACCATTCAGGGATCAAAATGAAGGGCTTGGTTATTTTAAAAGACCAAATTAAAAGAAGCGCAAAGGTGCAAAAATACCCATAATAATATCTCAAATGTGCATATGGCATCACAATAAAACCTTGGGTGTATAAATGCTTATGTAAACTAAAAAGTGGTGCATAAATGTTATTTCAGTTAAAAGAAGAAAATATCCACTAAGTTGCAGATGTGGGTCTCATTATTTTGTCCAGCTGAAGTCTGCTACTTGCTTTGAGCATTGTACATGGTAGGTGAGAGAGACTAATGGCTTGGTAGGTGAATAAACCTGACGCCCACCTCTTTGCTTTCACCATTATTGTAACGACCAAGCCGCAGAAAAAAACTGTAGGGGGTAGTGAAGAAGCCGTGAGAACAAAAAAGAAGCATGGTGCCTTTTTTATCGTCAACCACATCACGAGTGGGAAAAAGGGTTGCTTTGATGAGGCAAAGCAGTCATGATGAAGAATATGAAGGATCGAGGAGGAACTGCTATTGCCAGTTGGTTTCTCCCCATTAGACGTCGTAGATGGAAGGGAACCTAAGACGAAGGTTTTATGGATGCCTAAAGTACTATATGTAATATACCAAATTTTGCAATACTAAAAACGTGTAAATATGGAAATAGTAGAATAAAATAAATATCGGTATTTACAATTAAAGTTAGAGTTACTTTCAGAATTCCCAGATATCCATTGTGTCATTCACAGAAATCGAGAAGTCAATATTGTAAAAATACAAGTGTAAGAAGTCGGAGCAAAATTCGTCGGTGGCTACAGGGTTCAGGGGCGTCAGTTGCGAGATCGGAGGAATTCGGGAATTTCGTGACATGCCTCGATATGCGTGCCATGGTCCCACATGGAATTCCGGTTAATGAACCGATGGAGCAACTTTATTAAAAAAAACTTCAGTAAAGTATGTAATGACAGCTCATTATGACTCATGATGACACATCTTTCGTGTTGGCCAAGTAAGAAAATGACAAGTGTCCCGAAATTATTACAAAGTAAAAACATGTTTTTGTGTTGGCCAAATTAGGGGGTGACATATGTCTCCATCATTACACATCATTACACCCACTTTAAGCCTTTCGTGTTGTCATCTCTGGGGTACGCCATCTAGTGTCTGAGTCTGGGGAATTCACCGGTCTCCGGCCGGGTCGCTTACTTTATGAGTCGAGCACCGAACCCAGGAGTCCGGGGAAATTGTCAGGCCTTCCCTTCCCCTAACCATTTATGACCCACCGAAGAAAGAGAAAAGTGGAAGACCAATGGTTGCATGACACGTGGCACTCTTAAGCATTAAACTTGTGACACGTGGCAAGATGAGATGAGATCATTTTATGTGATTAAATCACAACCATCCATGCCTAATTAAATGGAAAAATTTCGTTCAAGCATGGAAAGAGAAAGAGAAATCAGATTTCTTAAGCTTAAGAACACAAGAAGAGAGAAGGAGGAGTGAATAGTGAGTTTTCTTGACTACCGGAGCCGATTTCAACCTTGAATCACTGTTATTGTCCGGTAAGTCCTTCAGAAAACTTCCTCTACTCACTATAAGCTTCAATTCTATGGTCTTATATTTCTCATCTGAGGTGTTTTGTGCCAATTAGTCTACTAGAGTGCCGCCGGAATACCGAACCACTTTTAGAAACGCGAAGAGGTAAGCGTAGGCTTTCTTTTGAACCGAATACTTTGTGATTTTATTGAGTTTTTCTTAGCTCTTCAACCACCCATGTATTTCATTAAAGGGGTGTTTTTGAAGAAGGAAGATTTTTTAATTATATATATAAGGTGATATATGATGTTTGGAGAAGTATTAGACTTGTTGGTAGTTAAAATCACAAAGTTGAATTTTTTTTTGTTTTGGGAGGCAGATTTCGGTTGGGGGGCTAAATCTGGTAGAAATAATTTGATTTTGGTAATTTTGAGCTTTCCATTGGATTCTACCTGAAAAATAGTGTGGGAATAGGCTCTGGTTATAATTTTTGACAGACTGATTTAAAGAATCGAAAATTGGAAATTAAGTCTACTTGTGCAACAAAGTTGCCAGTGCGCCTTTTTTTCTGGCAGTTTTGTTGTGGCGAAAATTTCACCGTCCAAACTTCATCTGTTGATTATGATATTTTTCAGAATTAAAGTACACTTATAGACCTTTAATTTGATAGGTATTATGAAGGATTTCGATAAGTATACTAGGAGTTATGAATTTTTGAAGCAGACCATTAAAACTGGTCAGATTTTCTGGCAGCAGGGAGAAAAAGAAAAACTGGGAAGTGTGCGCAGTCCTTCGGCTACTGAAAGTATTTTTCCATAAAATAGACTTAATAAGGGTTATATAAAATTTTGGATCACCTTAATTCGATTTTTCTAGAATTATTTATGATTTTTCAAAGTTCAGTGAAAACTCTTCCAGCTTTTGGTAATTGTTCGAAAATTCAAAGCAAAGCGTTTTTGTAATAAAATTGGACATTTAGGAGTTAAATTAAGCATTTGGAGTAGCTTGAGGTTATTAGCTTCATATTGGGCCTAATGTAGTGACCCTAATGGTAACCAATATAAGAGAATAATTTATGAAGAGTTGGACAAACAAAAACTCATCGCCCATAAATTATAATTTATAGGACTTGACACTTGCCCAAGACGTTCAAAGCACGTCAATCAAGATCAAGATTTGGAAAAATTGTCAGGTAGTAACTTATCCCTCACATACTATGTGATATGTTATATCCATGTTTGTACCATTATGAATTTAAAACATTCAGATGAGAAGGGCTAAGGCCCAGTAGAACTTCCCAGCACTGTGGCAAGGGATGGTTGTCCTTAAATTGGTAACTTTATGCTTTCTGCATATTGTGAATTTATCTCTGAATGTTGAATATGTTGATTGTACTATAATTTTGGTCGACATGGCATGATATATGTGCATTTTATATGAGTGATATCTGTTACTACTGAGATTCATTGAATCTCACCCTATTTTTCCAAAACAAATTTTCAGCTCGGGCAAGTAGTTCCTAAGGCAAGAAGGTAAACACGGGCGAATGAAGCAAATGACTTAGAATTTAGTTTTCTGTTTGTTATCTATTTAGAGATTGTATGTAATTTGTATTTAAGTGTGGTCAGTCTCGTACCGACATGTATGTAAGCGCCTGTATATAACCGAACGCGCAACGACATTCGTACCAGTAGTGGACAGCCGTCTACCTAGGGCCGTTAATTAAACATAGTAGCTTGGGTTTTAGTAGAGAACTTATTAGTAAACACTCTGATATGAAGAAATGAACCTGAAACGGATGGCTTAAAATAAATCATAAAATAATATGAGACCCAATCTGAAAATGATTTTTGAAAAGATTTTTGAAAACCCATTTAAGTGCAGCTCCACACTCTGCTTGAAGTTGGGACTTTCGCTATTTACAAAAGATTTCTGGTCTCTTTTTTAAAGATATTACTACACTCATATGCTTTCAAAACTTGAGTGTTACATTTATTGGTATCAGAGCATAAGTTCTTGGCTCTAGGATAAAGTTCTCTGCTTAGGTAAGCACAATTCATAAATTCTAACCCTTCGTTAGTTGCTTTATGATAGGAAACATATCTGATCGGAAAAGACAAAGAAGTAGTTCACCCTCGTCTATTAACCAGCCTCCTCCAGTGCATCGTATACCAGAGGGTAAACTTTATGTAGTCATTAATAAAGGGGAGCATAGTGGAGGGAATGGACTAAGAGTGCGGCGTACGGCAAGGAAAAGAGTTTCTAACCATACGACAATAATAATAAAGGCTAGGCAGGCTAGTCCTAGCATAGATCCATCTATAGGCAATACTAGTGATCCCGAGAATGATGAGAATTTTCAGGGTGCCGATTCTGATACTGAGTCTAGAGCTTCGGTGACTCAGTTATTCTTTGACCCACATTCATACCATAAGCTGTGGGAATGCTTTAAGGAATTATACTTGCTACGGTTCGATGAATTTATTTCCTCCATGATTCGATATATAGCATTTTTCGGGAAAGTAAGGAACCTATATGGGAGAAGGGCCGAGCTTGGGTTAGTGTTAACTGATGATATTTGGATCCAAACCACACTAGCCTACCTTTTCGATTTTACTGCTTGGATTAAAAAGAAGAATGAGATCGTATTTTGGGGTCCTTTCGAGTTTGAGACTTTTATGGATCACATAGAATCATATGTGGTGCAGAACATGGACTAGTAATGGTAGGGCCAGCTGGACTGGTTATGGTTGTTAGATCTTATGTTTTGATGATAACAAAGAATGGTATGAAAAAGAATTGATTAATAAATAAGTTTGAACAAAGTAATAATAGAAAAAAGCATCACTTGAAGTAAGCATTGTAGTAATAAGGAAAGGCCAAGAGAAAAAGCTGTGAAACTTGATCAGGAGCAATTTTTCTAAGACATTACTCGAGTATGTACTCGAGTAATGAGACAAAACTTGAAGTAATCAGAGACACCTTCCAGTAACCTGCCAATGTTACTCGAGTAAGTACTCGAGTAATAGTGTAAATGTTTTCAAGTTGCTCTCGGCCTGCCAATGTTACTCGAGTAGCTACTCGAGTAACCATGTGAAAGTCTTCCAGTTACTCTCGGCCTGCCAATGATACTCGAGTATGTACTCGAGTTACTCTGTTTCAGAAGATGTGTTGCTCTCGGCAATTTGTACCCTGCCAATGTTACTCGAGTAGCCACTCGAGTAACTCACTGTGGTAAGCAAAAAATTGAAGGTAGTACTCGAATAACTTGATCTAATTTTATCTCACTTTCCTCGAGTTATTACTCAAGTATGCAGGTATTTAATGAATCTTTTTAAGTGGATTACTCGAGTTTGTCCTCGAGTATGCAGTGTTATGTTTGAAGGAAAATCTCAAGTCATTACCCTAGTAAGTTATGCACAAAAAGTAAGTTTACCCGAGTATGTACTCGAGTAACAAGGTAACCAAACTTGAAGTGCTCTCGGCCTTGAAATCCTGCAACATTACTGGAGTAAAGCATCGAGTAATCAAAAGTTTATTTGAAGGTTTACTCGATTTGGCACCCGAGTAACCTATAAAGTTATGAGTGCATTACTCTAGTAGGTACCCGAGTAAACATACATTTTCAAAGGTTTGAAATTTAGTTATTCCATGCACTACCCTAGTAATCTTATATTTGGTTTTTGACTTGCAGTTGATCAAAGCTTTCCCGATGATACTCGAGTAAGTACTTGAGTAAACTTTAAAGGATACTCAAGTAGCTACTCGAGTAAGCAAACCCAGAAATTCAGAAATCATTTCAATGTTCATTGCTTTGCTTTCTATATGATTAACCTTTCATTGTATTAGTATTCTTAGCATATTTATAGATAAACAATGAAGAGATCTTTTCAAATAAGAGAAGTCAAATGTAACGTTCAAATGCTATCTACCACCAACAGATATTTTCAAAATACTAGAAAAGTCAACAATAGCTGTGCACTCTCCAACGGACAAGAAGAAAATGTTCCAACGGTCATCACCAACATATCTATTTATATGGGAACATCCAAATAGAGAAAAACACACAAAAACAACAAGAACACACATGAACATATCATCAAGTTCATTACTCTATTTTACGTTGTAATTATAATTCTATTCTTCAGTGATCCTTATTCACTCTTGAGAGAGATATTTCATTCAAACTCAATATTTGTTATTGAGATAACTTAAGGTTGTGGAACCTTGAGTTGGGATTGGATTACAACTTGTAAGGGGGAGCGAGTGTCCAGGTGAAGGAACTTGCTTGTACTGAGGTGCCAAGAATCCACTGAATCTTGAATGTTATAGTGAAACTCTCAGAGAAGTTCTGAGGACTAGACGTAGGTCAAAGTGGTTGTGGCTGAACCAGTATAACTCCCGGTGTACACTTCGGTAATATTTCTCCTTTCTCTTTACTGCTTTAAATTCACTGTCAAAGTTTTATATTTGCAACGAATTTTTAGTATCACCCAATTCACCCCCCTCTTGGGTGAAACGCTTGCTCTAACATTTGGTATCAGAGCGTAGGTCTTCTTGTTAAGGTATAACAACCTAAGAAGGATCCAATGGCAAGCATGGGTGAAGGAATTCTTCCCGATGGAGCATCCATCACTAAACCTCCCGGTTTCAGTGGAGAACACTTTTCCTTTTGGAAAGCAAAATTCAGAGTGTTCGTGATGGGTATAGAATATGGGCTATGGGATGTGATTGAAAGTGGAAACTATCAACCTACAAAGGTTATATACTCTCAAAAAATTCCCAAGACGCCAGTGGAATATGATGAGAATGACAAGAAACTTATCACTCTAAACAGTAAAGCAATTCTGATGATTCAAAGTGCTTTGAGTCAAAGTGAATATTTCAGAATTTGCATACTTCCAACAGCAAAGTAAATGTGGGAAGCTTTGGAAATAGCTCATGAAGGAACTTCGGGAATAGAGGAGAATCGAATCAACACCTTAGTCACTGAATTCGATCTACTTCGAATGAAATCAGGTGAATCAATATCTGAATTTGAACTTAGATATACTCATCTTGTTAATCAACTTGCAGTGTAATATCCCAATTTTTAATTAAGGGCTAATGAGGATTGGTGTGGATATTTATGATTTTAAATAGGAATTATTATGTGTTTTATGGCTATTTTAATTAATATGTCAGAATTATTGGAAAAAAAATTGGAAGAATGGAATTATTGGCCATGAGTTGGTAATTAAGGGAGAAATTAATTACTAACTAAGAGAAAATGAGATGTGTGATTAAAATGGCTAATGGAGAGATTAGGTAAGTTAATTTGTGACTTATTTGGTGAGAGCCAATGGTAGTGTGACAAGTGGCAAAGAGTGAGTATGGGAGAAAGTCAAATGGGATTTTTAAATTCTATTTTATCTCTCTTCTTTACTCTAGATCGGCTGACATGGGAGGGAGTAGTGTGTCATCATTTGCTTCTTCTTCCCCACTTTATCTGTCATATTTTCTCTCTCCCATTTCGTCCACCATTGTTGAAGCCAAGGGAAAGAAGAAAGCTTGATCTTTGGGTAAGTAAATGACCTCTATTGCTCAAACTTCCTTTATTAAAGTTTATCCTTGAGTTAAGAGCTACATTTCTATGGTTTTAGCTTGTCCATTGGTTGTGGTTTGTGGCCACATGAAATTTTGAGAAGTGGTGAATCAAGAACTCTCTTTGGAGAAGTTGATAAGGTGAGTGAGACCTATCTTTCTATCTAAGTTTCATACCATTTGAAATACTTTGATTTTTTTTGGAATTTTGGGGCCATTTTCGAAAATAAGGGCCATTAGGAGTTTGGTATATGTTTGGTATGAAATTTGTATGTTTGGAATGCATCATGGATAGATAGAATTTATTTGGGTTTGAAATTGCTAAGTTTGGAGATTTTGGGAGTTTAGTGTTTAATGTTACCCAAAACCAAAGCATGATAATGGAATAGGATTTTGGTGATTTTGGCATTCCCATTGAATTCCTTGAGTGATTTTGTGTAGGAATGAGCTTGGTTATTAATTTTGGATTCATTAAAATCACTTGGGAAAAGTTGGAAAGTTGTTTGGTTTGAGCTCTGTTTTGCACAGTCCGTTTGCATGCCAAATGGTATTGGAAAATTATGAAACTTTCCAGTATTAAAGTTCACATCCCAAGCTTCAAAATGGACATATATTTGGTGTCATTTCGTTAAGAATTCTATGAGATATGGTTGTCCAACGTTTGTGATTGAAACAGAACTCTGTTTTGAAGTAGTGTGTAGTTTTTGGTGATTCTGTATTTTCTTAGTGATTTCCAGTGAAGGGCTATATTTTTCCTTGAAAGAGGACTCATATACCTTTCATTTGACTTTGGAATCACCTCGTTTTGATTTTTCTAGAATTAGTTATGGTTTTTCAAAGTTCAGCCCAGAGTCAGGAAATTTCTGGGCCGCGGCCCAAGAGTGGCTGGCCGCTGGCCGCGGCCCAAGCCTTTCTGGCCTGATTCGGGCCGTGGCAGAAGAGTGGCTGGCCGTAGCCCATGACTTTCTGACTATATTTGGGCCGCAGCCCAAGGAAGGGTGGGCCGCAGCCCACCCCTGTGTTCCAGCACTTAGTGTTTTCAAAAAGTGACCTTCAACCTATTGTTTCCCACCCTTTTAGGGCTTGTATTAGAGGCATTTGTGGCCTCCTAAGAGACCTAAATGATAACCAACTTAGTGTATTATGGAAATAAGTAATTGGAAGAGATATTGATCAATTGTCCCTAATTTAGTATAGGATTTGATATCTGCCGAACGCGTGAGCCCACTGTGCCAAAGATTGTCAGGAAAGATACAGGTAGCGACTCCTCTCTTATACTTTGTGTAAATGTATTGTATGTTTGCTTGTCATTCATTGTGTGGATGCTGCTGCTACTGCTTTATGATACCCTGTACATTGAGATACCTTATGGAGTTTAGTGATACATTGTGCTTTGATATGCTTTGTGGTGCTTCGTGCTTCGTGTTGCTGCTACTAGTGTTCACCGCGAAAGCGGGCGTTGTGCATAGTGAATACAACAAAAGCTGGCATAGTGTTCACCACAAAAGTGGGCGTAGTGCATTGTGATTACAGCCGTGAGTGCTGTCGTATGTGGCTCAAGCCAGAGATCATTGTGAAGCTGCTGAACATGATGAACATACATGCTTTATGTTTATATATTGTATGAGTGACTTGTTGCTACTGAGATTCTTTAGAATCTCACTCTTTCCATATGACTAACCTTTTCAGACAGGGCGAGTGGCTCGAAAGGGAAGCGACCAACCAGGAGTGGTTAGGGCTTAGGGACATTTTATATTTGGATGTTGGTTATCCTTGTTTTGGTTTTGGGATTACTAAGTGCATATGAGATGTAAATGAATATTTTGGATATGTAATCCCCATTTTGGGAACTCGCAACCCATGTTATATATGTAGATGAACCCGGGGTTTGCCGGGATTTTAGTTTCCGTACTTTGATATTTCTTATGTAATTTGATTTCTTAAGTAGTTATATCCGCATGTGAATGTGAGACCCGGTATTAATACATTTTGAATTGATTTTGAAATACCTCATCCCGAGTTGAGGGATTATAAATGGTTGATTTGATTTTATTGGTCTCTATTTCACTTGAACTTCTAAATCCGGATGTAATTACCGTGAGGGGGTTACATGCAGCACTTGGGAAGGTCTATGATCAACATACCCAAGTACGAAAGATTTTAAATATTCTTTCTAAAGAGTGGGAGGCTAAAGTCACTGCAATAGAAGAGGCAAAAGGAGAATCAATAAGATCAGTTGTTTCTCTATTTGGAAGTCTTTCTGAATATGAAAGCAAACTAAAGTTCAAACGGGAACTAGATGACATTGGTGATAAGAAAAAGAAAGGTTTAGCTCTAAAAGCAAAAGAGGAGAATCAAGATGAAGATAAGGAGTTTGACGATGACGAAATGGGCCTAATCATAAAACGATTCAGAAAGTTCTACAAGAAAGGTCAAGGATTCAAACACTTTCAGAAAGGAGGAAATAGTAGCAAAGATCATATAATTTTCTATGAATGTGGAAAACTAGGACATATCAAATCAGAATGTCCACAACTGAATCAAAAGAGCAAAGAAAAGAGAAAAGGAAAATTCTTCAACAAAAAGAAGGCCTTCGTATCTGCTATATGAGGTGACAACTCCTCTGACGAAAAAAGTGATGAGGAAGAAGTAGCTAATATATGTCTTGTTGCTCAAGAAGAAACAGAAGAAGAGGTAAATGATTCTGAACCTACCTATGATGAATTACTTTCTGAATATAATGCTTTACATTCTGAATTCATCAAAGTAGTTAAAGAATTGGTTGTTTTCAAAAAGAAAAACAAAGCTCTTGAAATTGAACTTAAAGAAAGTTCAGAAAAGGATTGTGAAAATTGTTCCTCTTTGAAAAAGAAAAACATTGATCTCACAAAAAATCTTGAAAAATTTACACAAGGAAGTGAGATGCTAAATGTTATTTTGAAAGCTCAACGATTTGTAAATGACCGATCTGGAGTTGGATATGATCCAAAATCAGATAAAAGGAAAGTAGGAAGAAAGCACGAGGTAAGTCATATTTGAACTATTTCCAATATTCTGTGCATACATCAAATCCTTTTGCATTTTGTAATTACTGTAATAGAAAAGGTCATTATACCTCTTCATGCATTCATAAGAAGAAAGAAACAATAGGAACCTACAAATGGGTACCTAAAGGCTCATATGTTCAGAAAATTATTTGTACTAACCCAAAAGGACCCAAAAAGATGTGGGTACCTAAGACTTAGTCATTTGATTGCAGGTATGTCTCAAGGCATCCAAAAACAGCAAGTGGTACATAGATAGTGGATGCTCTAGACATATGACCGGAGATTTCAAAAGTTTTACCACATTGGAACCTAAAGAAGTTGGAAAGGTAAAATTTGGAGGAAATCAATTCAGACGGATAGCAGGAATTAGTGAAATAAAAAATGACAAAGGGATACAAGTCAAAGATGTATATTATGTTGAAGGCTTGTGTCACAATTTGCTGAGCGTAAGTCAAAGTGCAGATAAAGACAACTGGATAATATTTGACTCAGAAGAATGTTTAATTATCAACAAAAATGACTTACAACTTGATAAGGAGAATATCAAGACTAAGCTTAAAGCAAAAAGGGAAGGTAATTGCTATACTCTAGATATTAGTAGAAATGAATTTGAAAACTGTTTTCTGAGTAATACTGAAGAAAGTTGGCTATGGCACAAGAGATTGGCTCATGTCAATATGCATTAATTAGGCAAATTACTCAAAAAGGATTTAGTTCTTGTATTACCCAAAGTAACTTTCAAAAATGACTTAATTTGTGATGCATGTCAAAAGGGTAAACAAACTAAATCATCTTTCAAATTAAAAAATGAGATTTCAACAAATAGACCACTTCAATTATTGCATATGGATTTAGTTGGTCCAACAAGAGTAAAGACTCTTGGTGGAAACTTATATTCATTGGTCATTGTTGATGATTTCTCCAGATTTATATGGGTTATTTTTCTCTCATCTAAAGATGAAACCTTTGAAGAATTTATTGTTTTTGCCAAGAAAGTGCAAAATGAGAAAGGTATGTCCATTGCAGGTATTAGGACTGATCATGGTGGAGAATTTGAAAATCAAGCCTTTAAAGAATATTGTGATACTAATGGCATTGATCACAGTTTCTCTGCTCCAAGAATGCCTCAACAAAATGGAGTTGTGGAACACAAGAATAGAGTGCTCACTGAAATGACTAGAGCAATGTTGAATGAAAAGAACGTGTCTCAAGTATTTTGGGCTGATGCTATGAGTACAACATGCTATATCTCAAATAGAGCCTACATCAGAACAAAACTTGGAAAGACACCATACGAGCTGTACAAAGGAAGAAAACCAAACATTGCTCATCTACACATCTTCGGTTGTAAGTGTTTTATTCATAATAATGGTAAAGATAACTTGGGAAAATTTGATTCTAAAACTGATGAAGGAATTTTCCTAGGATATTCTAACCGAAGTAAAGCGTATAGAGTTTTCAATAAAAGAACTTGTGTTGTTGAAGAATCAATTTATATTGTATTTGATGAATTTGAATCCTCTGACAAAACCATTGATGAAGAACAGGAAGTTGTTTTAGATCAAGAAAATGATCAATCTATTTCTAAGTCTCTCATTCCAGAAGTTGATGAAACTAAGGAAGAAGAGCAATCACTAGGACAACCTAGAGCCTGGAAATACAATAAAAGTCATCCCTTAGATCAAGTCATAGGAGATGTGAATGAAGGGATCAAAACTAGAAATAGAATCTTCAATGAAGTAAGTCTTTCTGCATTCATTTATGAGATTGAACCTTCTAACATTGATGAAGCCCTATCAGACAATGATTGGGTTATAGCAATGCAAGAAGAACTAAATCAATTTGAGAGAAATCAAGTTTGGGATTTGGTACCCCGACCCAAGGATCATCCGATCATTGGTACTAAATGGGTATTCAAGAACAAACTCGATGAATCCGCAATTATTGTCAGAAACAAGGTAAGATAGGTGGCCAAAGGCTATAATCAGGAAGAAGGGATTGATTATAAGGAAACGTATGCTCCAATGGCTAGATTGGAAGCTATACGTGTACTCTTAGCCTTTGCATACATCAAAAGATTCAAACTCTATCAAATGGATGTAAAGAGTGCATTTCTAAATGGTTACATCATGGAAGAAGTATATGTAGAACAACCTCCAGGTTTTGAGGATGTTACCAAACCTGACCATGTTTTCAAACTAAAAAAGGCTTTATATCGTTTAAAACAAGCTCCTAGAGCATGGTATGAAAGGCTCAGTAAGTTTCTTATTGATCAAGGTTTTGTACGAGGGAAGGTTGATACAACACTCTTTATAAAATGAAAACACGATGATATTTTAATTGTTCAAATATATGTTGATGACATTGTTTTCGGTGCTACAAATGAATCTCTGTGTAAGGAATTTTCTGAGATAATGCAGGGAGAGTTTGAGATGTTAATGATGGGAGAATTGAATTTCTTTCTTGGTTTGCAAATCAAACAAAGAAAGAATGGAATCTTCATATCTCAAACAAAGTATTTGAAAGAATTGTTGAAGAAATATGGAATGGATGAAGCAAATGGCACGGACACGCCTATGAGCTCAACTACATTGTTTGATGCCGATGTCAAAGGAAAAGACTACAACATCACAAAGTATAGAGGAATGATTGGATCATTACTCTATCTCACGGCAAGTAGACCAGACATTCAATTTAGTGTTGGAATATGTGCAAGATATCAATCGGCATCAAAGGAATCACATGCTGAAACGGTCAAACGAATCTTTAGATACCTTGCTGACACACCCGAATTGGGTCTGTGGTATCCCAAAGGAAGAAGTGAATATCTAGTTACATATTCAGATTCTGATCATGGAGGATACAAAACAGACAGAAAAAGTACCAGCGGACAAGGATAATTTCTTGGAGGATCACTTGTATCATGGTTTAGTAAGAAACAAAATACTGTGTCTCTTTCGTCAACGGAAGCCGATTATGTTGCAGTCTCAAGTTGTTGTGCACAAGTGATATGGTTAAAACAACAACTACAAGATCTTGGTATTTATCTCAAAGAAATACCAATCTATTGTGACAATACCAGTACAATAAGCTTGGCCAAGAATCCAGTTCAACATTCTAAAACCAAGCATATTGATGTCAGACATCACTTTATCAGAGATCATGTTCAAAAGAAAGATGTAAAAGTGATATTCATTCCTACTCATCTTCAACTAGCTAATATCTTCACAAAACCCCTTGCAAAAGATCAATTTCTATACATTAGAAGAGAATTGGGAATGGTAAATCCCAATGAGTTATAAGTTATTTCAATTTTTCATAATATTAGATGAAGTCACTTGATAATGTTTTGATGATTACTAACTTAAGCATCGGAGTATATAGAAACTTGTTTTATAGGAAGATTGAAACTCTGTTTTGAGAAACAAAAATAGAGGTGATCAGAGGACACCATTACTAGAGTACCAACTTGAAGTAATGACTGACAATGAAGCATTACCCGAGAAACAACTTGAAGTAAAGAAGCACTTTACTCGAGTAACTACTCGAGTAATGGCCTTCAAAACTGGAAGTAACGGATCAAGTTACCTGGAATTTAAATCAAACGGTTCAGTTACAAAGAACTGAAGAGTCAGAAGTTGAAAAGACAGGTTACCCGAGGCGAGCCTCGAGTAAACTTGAAGCTTACTCGAGTAAGGACTTGAGTAACTGCAAGTCCAGATTTTCAATTTGATGAAAAGCGACTCAAATCTACTCAAAATTGGTTATAAATGATCGAGGGAACATACATGGATAATTACAATATTATTCATGCCAGGTACACAATTTAAATGAATTATTTTAGAGATTTTCTGTATGATTACTCGAGTAAGGCCTCGAGTAAACTTGAAGGTTATTCGAGTAAGGCCTCGAGTAACGTCGGGTCTTAGGTCTTTATCTGTCGCAAACTTGGTCATTTCCACAAAATCTCCTAGAGTAAATCACTATACTCTCTCTCAAAAAATTTTCACAATCGATTCCTTGCATCATTTCCGTCAAAACCCACTAAATTTCAACCCCAAAAACCTCCTATTCTGCTCAGATTCTCAGTGCCCTAACTTGCGACTGTGACTCTATTTCTGTGAGATTTCCAAATTTCTGTGGTTCAAGATGGTTAGAACCAAGAATCTTACTCCCACAGATTCCTCTGAATCTCAACAACATCATGATCCTCTTTCTTCTCCTCCCACAAAGAGAAGGAAACTTACCCGAGATCAAAAGCCAAAATCCAACTTCAACCTCAACCTCAACCGAAACCAAAAGGGGTTGTAATAAAATATCCTATTGTTACAAGGGCTCAATCTAAAAAGAGCACCTTTACAGGGAGTGGCAAAGGTGCTAAGTCTCTCTCTCCTCCACCCTCTGATTCCTCTACCCCCTCTTTCACACCAAAGCCTTCTAAAAAGCCTAGGTATGATAAGAATATGTCTAAGGCTATAGTTAGCATTCTTGATCAAATGGAGAAGGGGCAATCTTCAAAGAAGTCTAAATTGCCATAAGAGGAAATCACCAACCCTCCAAAGGGGTTCAATGTCAATAAATTGGAGGAGACCCCAAAGTATCTATCTCAGTTCTCCAGGAGGAAAGTGTGTAAGACACACTTTGTGGACCTCAAGTTACTTCAGGAGGTATTGAAGCATGACCTTAGTTCCTATTTAGATCCTTTTATGCCTTGGCTTTTGATTAGATTACCTTTTTACACAAAAGTGATCACACACTTTTACTGTAATCTTGAGATCTTAGATGAGCCAAACAGAACCTCAGCTGAGGAAGAGATGACCACCATAGTTAGAGGCCAAAAGATTCTTATTTCACCCTCTAGGATAAACATGTGGTTAGGGATAGAGAACCCCCAGATGATATTTACTCCCAACTTGAACCAAACCAAATATTTTCTGTCCTTAAACCAAGTGAGTTTGTTGGCCCTTTAAATTTTAAACCGAGTGATATGTGTGATCTTCACAGGGTTCTATGGTACATCTACTCTAGATACCTTGTGAACAAGGCCAATAACTATACCCATTTCTTTGATAGGGACTTTAGGTGGTTTGCTTCACTTCTCCTAAAGGAACAGAAGGACTTAGGGGAGTATATCTTTTCTGAGATGAAAAGATACAGAGTGGATGGGAAGGCTACCACACCAATGCCATATCCTCAGATAGTGTCACTTATTCTGAAAGAGAATAAGATATGGTATCTGGATAGCAAGGAACCTATTGAGAGAATGACTCCGGTTGGGAGAAATCAGATTGGGAAGCTCAATATTGACATCCCTCTCAAAGGCCTTCTGGAGTCTGGGTCAAAGAAGAAGAAGAGGACTGAGATCGTGACCAGCAAGATGGATGACACTTAGTCATCGGCTCCAGCTGCCACCACATCATCACCCTCCTTCCTCAATGCCATACTTCAGCACTTCATGGAGAATATGCTTTGAGGATTCCATGTTGATATCACCAACACAAATGCTGAATTGATAACCAACATGAACTTCAAGATGGCGGAGTTGGTTGAGAAAATAGATAAAAGGCACGAGGAGTTGCTAGCTGAGCAACGTGCCCAGGGTGAGACACTGAGATTGATTCTGGCACGACTGGATTCATTGGGTCCCGGACCTTCTGTCGGTCCATCTTTTTTTGCACCACCACCACCTCAAGAGAACCCTTCTTCTGATATTCCTCTCACTGAGGCTGAACCCTCTATTCCTCTAGTCTCTAGTCCACCTATGCCACAATCCAAAGACATCCTATATACAGTGGACAACCCAGACACCAATGAGACCATTCATATCATCATCGATGATTCACCTCCCAAACCTCAGCCTGAACCTGCTCCTAAAACTATTCCATCTCCTACTCATACTGAGGAAATATCTCCCTCATCATTATTTGAACATCATACTCCAGAGGTAGAGATTACTCCAGAGGTTGAGACCACTACTATGGTTGTCTTCCAACCTTCTCCTATTCCTCCCAGCGATGACATCCATATCCCTCCAGTCAATCTTCCTGAACCAGTCTCCTCTAGCTCATTTGATTCCTCTGGTTCAGATGCTTCTATGGTTCTTCCAGTGACGCCCATCTCCATGGTCAAGCCATCTAGTCCTCCACTTGATTGATGAAGCAAAAAGGGGGAGAAGAGCTTGAGTGTGATTTTGTGGAGTGACTGTGCTTATTTTTGGGTATTTGGGTGTATATGGGTTTTAGGGAGTCTTTTGAACTTGCTAAGCTTTTATTTTGTTATCTTGTAATACAATTTTTAAGTTTAATGCGAGTTTATTTAAGTTATGATTTTGTTTCAAGTCCATTCAAGTTTTAAATTATGTTACATTGTTGGACTAATGAGTTTGTTGTGTACGCAAGGTGTATATTTTGATTTCAATCTCTTTTAAAGCACTTTGAATCTAAACTTAATAAGTTTTTCAAAATAATCTTTGAATACAAGAAGTATTTAATTGAAAATTCAATTTGAAAAATTCTGTTCAAAATCACCAAGTTTTGTCATCATCAAAAAGGGGGAGAATGTTAGATCTCATGTTTTGATGATAACAAAGAATGGTATGAAAAAGAATTGATTAATAAATAAGTTTAAACAAAGTAATAACAGGAAAAAGCATCACTTGAAGTAAGCATTGGAGTAATGAGGAAAGGCCAAGAGAAAAAGCTGTAAAACTTGATCAGGAGCAATTTTTCTAAGACATTACTCGAGTATGTACTCGAGTAATGAGACAAAACTTGAAGTAATCAGAGACACCTTCCAGTAACCTGCCAACGTTACTCGAGTAAGTACTCGAGTAATAGTGTAAATGTTTTCAAGTTGCTCTCAGCCTGCTAATGTTACTTGAGTAGCTACTCGAGTAACCATGTGAAAGTCTTCCAGTTACTCTCGGCCTGCCAATGATACTCGAGTATGTACTCGAGTTACTCTGTTTCAGAAAATGTGTTGCTCTCGGTAATTTGTACCCTGCCAATGATACTCGAGTAGCCACTCGAGTAACTCACTGTGGTAAGCAAAAACTTGAAGGTAGTACTCGAATAACTTGATCTAATTTTATCTCACTTTCCTCGAGTTATTACTCAAGTATGCAGGTATTTAATGAATCTTTTTAAGTGGATTACTAGAGTATGTACTCGAGTATGCAGTGTTATGTTTGAAGGAAAACTTCAAGTCATTACCTGAGTAAGTTATGCAAAAAAAGTAAGTTTACCCGAGTATGTACTCGAGTAACAAGGTAACCAAACTTGAAGTGCTCTCGGCCTTGAAATCCTGCAACATTACTGGAGTAAAGCATCGAGTAATCAAAAGTTTATTTGAAGGTTTACTCGATTCGGCACCCGAGTAACCTATGAAGTTATGAGTACATAACTCTAATAGGTACCCGAGTAAACATACATTTCCAAAGTTTTGAAATTTAGTTATTCCATGCACTACCTGAGTAATCTTATATTTGGTTGTTGACTTGCAGTTGATCAAAGCGTTCCCGATGATACTCGAGTAGCTACTCGAGTAAGCAAACCTAAAAATTTAGAAATCATTTCAACGTTCATTGCTTTGCTTCCTATATGATTAACCTTTCATTGTATTAGTATTCTTAGCATATTTACAAATAAACAATGAAGAGATCTTTTAAAATAAGAGAAGTCAAATGTAACGTTCAAATGCTATCTACCGCCAACGGATATTTTCAAAATACTGGAAAGTCAATAATGGCTGTGTACTCTCCAACGGACAAGAAGAAAATGTTCCAACGGTCATCACCAACATATCTATTTATATGGGAACATCCAAACAGAGAAAAACACACAAAAACAACAAGAACACACACGAACGTATCATCAAGTTCATTACTCTGTTTTACGTTGTAATTATAATTCTATGCTTCAAGGATCCTTATTCACTCTTGAGAGAGATATTTCATTCAAACTCAATATTTGTTATTGAGATAACTTAAGGTTGTAGAACCTTGAGTTGGGATTGGATTACAACTTGTAAGGGGGAGCGAGTGTCCAGGTGAAGGAACTTGCTTGTACTGAGGTGCCAAGAACCCACTGAATCTTGGATGTTATAGTGAAACTCTCAGAGAAGTTCTGAGGACTGGACGTATGTCAAAGTGGTTGTGGCCGAACCAGTATAACTCCCGGTGTACACTTCGGTGATATTTCTCCTTTCTCTTTACTGCTTTAAATTCACTGTCAAAGTTTTATATTTGCAACGAACTTTTAGTATCACCCAATTCACCCCCCTCTTGGGTGAAATGCTTTCTCTAACAATAGTAGCACATAAAAGGCTACTTTTGTATATATATATATATTATGCTGCTTTAGTTGTTTTTGTTGTAAATATGACCCTTTAATATTATCATATATATATCCTGTTGTACAATAGTATTTGAAGCTTAAGGAGTACATATATATATATATATGATAAGTGTCTTATTAATGGTGCAAATTTTCTTTGGTATTAGTGAAAAGAAATAATGGCGAAGGGTAGACCAAAGAAAAGACCTGCAATGCCAGAAGTTGAGGAAGTCAGAAACCCACCATACCCTATGCAGCAAGTTCTTGGAATATTGGCACAACAGCAAACTATGATGCAAGAATTACGTGTGGAAATTCGGGGATTAAAGGAAAAGCATAAGGAAGATGAGGCACCGCCTAAAGACATCAAGGTAAATGAAGATACTAAGGTGGATTTAGAGGAAGAGTCATATGAGAATGGTGAATGATCTCATACACTGGAATCTAATCAGGGGATTCCTATTGTTCCAGGCCGAGAAGAAGAAGACCTCCAATACTGGATGCCTAAATTCGTTAAGTACCAGCCTCCGGCATTCAGGGGAAAATTTGATCCACAAGCTGCTGAGGAATGGATAACATGATTAGAGAAAATATTTGAGGTACTGGGGTGTCCTACAAAGATGAAAGCTAGAATGGCTATATGTAAATTGGAGGGAGACGCTGACTGTTGGTGGAGAAATACAAAAATAATATTGAATGCACGAAACATTCCATTGACCCCGGAGTTATTCCAACATGAGTTCAATGAGAGATTCTTCCTGAGGTCCGTGAGGCTCACAAAGGAGAAAGAATTCCTGAATATATGACAAGGTGGTATTGATACTTTTGATGAGTACCTGTCCCTATTCACTCGGTTATCCCATTACTCCTCTTATTTGCAATTTAAAGATGATGAGGAATGGAGCTCCAATATGTTAATTGGAGGACTAAAGCCAGAAATGGAGGAGAAGCTAGTTGCCCAACAATTTACCAAATTCAACAAGGCAGTAGAAGTATGCCGACTGACAGAGGGTAACTTGAGGAGGGTGCATATGAGCAAAACTGTGAATACTTCTAAAAATTGAAAGGGGCAAGGATTCTTTTCTAAGGGAAACAACAAAAAACCCTTTCAATCTGAGAAGAAAGGCTATCAAGGTCCTCAAACACAACAACCATGTCCTCGTTGCCGTAAGACACACCGGGTAGATCTTGTGAAGGGCAGCTGATTTGTCATGCTTGTAAAAAGCCTGGACACTTTATCAAAGATTTTCTACAGTAAGCAGCTGAGCGTAGGTCACAGAACCAGGGTAGAGTTTTTGCCATGACGCATGAGGAGGCCCAAAAATCACCAGAGATGATCCAAGGTACTATCCTCCTCCATGGTAATACTTTGCACGCATTGTTTGAGTCGGGTGCTAGTCATTCTTTCATTTCATGTGATTGTGCTAAACGATTGGGGCAAAGCATCTATAAATTTCCATATGACTTGACTGTATCAACACCTATGGGTGTCAAAACTATGACTGCTGATGTATGTCTAAGTTGTGCTATAAGTGTTGAGAGGTATGAATCTATAATATATCTAATTTGTTTGCCACTCCAACAACTGGAAGTTATATTAGGTCTAAACTGGTTGACGGCAAACAATGTGTTACTGGATTGTGGTAATAAGAGGGTAGTATTTCCAGAACCGCAAACAAAATTTGATGTTAGTCCAAGCCTAAACCTTTTCTCTATGGCTGAAGCTAAAAAATGCCTAGGGAAAGGGTGTCAAGGGTATATAGTGTTTTTCTCTATTCAGGCAGAGAAAAATTTAACTCTTGAAAATGTACCTGTCATGAATGAATTCCCTGAGGTCTTTCCAGAAGATATTATTGGGTTGCCTCTAGAAAGAGAAGTAGAGTTCAACATTGAAATCGCACCAAGAGCTAGATCTGTATCCAAAGCACCTTATAGAATGGCACCAAATGAAATGATGGAACTAAAGAAGCAAATTGAAGAACTTCTGGAGATAGGATTCATTCGACCCAGTGTTTCACTATGGGGAGCACCAGTATTGTTTGTCAGAAAGAAGGACGGAAGCCTAAGGCTATGCATTGACTACAGAGAGTTGAACAAGGTGACTGTAAAGAATAAATATTCGCTTCCCTGAATTGACGATGTCCTTGATCAATTGTCTGGATCTAGTGTGTTCTCGAAGATTGACCTGAGATCAGGTTATCATCAGCTGCGACTAAAGGCTGAAGATATGCCAAAAACAGCTTTTAGGACCAGATATGGCCACTATGAATTTTTAGTGACGCCCTTTGGCCTGACTAATGCACCTGCCGTGTTTATGGACTACATGAACCGGATCTTTCGTCAGCACTTGGATCAATTTGTGGTAGTCTTCATTGACGACATCCTGATTTATTCAAAAAATAGAGAAGAGCATGAGGAGCATCTGAGGATCGTGCTGAGCATTTTGAAGGAAAAACAACTCTTTGCCAAACTCAGTAAATGTGAATTTTGGCTGTGAGAAGTCAAATTTTTGGGTCATGTGATTTCAGAAGAAGGGGTCTCTATCGATCCTAGTAAAGTAGAAGCAGTGTTAAACTGGATAAGGCCAGAAACTATTACAGAAATATGTAGTTTTCTGGGTCTTGCCGGTTACTATCGCAGGTTCATACAGAATTTTTCCAGAATTGCCTTACCATTGAAAAAGCTCACAAGAAAGAACCAATAATTTGTGTGGGATGAACGATGTGAAAAGAGCTTCATACAGCTGAAGGAGAGATTGACAACCACTCCAGTATTGATTATCCTATATCCCCATGAAACCTTCGTGGTGTATAGCGATGCTAGTAAATAGGGATTGGGATGTGTCCTTATGCAACAAGGCAAAGTAGTGGCGTATGCCTCTTGACAGCTGAAGACTCATGAATTGAATTACCCCACTCATGATTTGGAACTTGTAGCAATCATGTTTGCTTTGAAGATATGGTGGCATTATCTGTATGGTACCACTATAGAATTATACTGCGATCACAAAAGTCTCAAATACTTACATGATCAGAAAGAACTTAATATGCGGCAGCGGAGATGGATGGAGTTGCTGAAAGACTATAACCTGGAGATTAAATATCATCCAGGGAAAGCAAATGTTGTTGCCGATGCTCTTAGTAGGAAGGCGATGCAGGTGGCAGTTATGATGGTATGAGAACATAATTACTAGAGGAATTCAGGAATTTGAATCTGTCAAATCAAGTATTCTTAAACATGAATATACCAAATGAAGTAGTTATTGCTAACTTCAATGTTAGTCAAGAGGAAAGTGGTCTGAGGGCAGAAATAGAAGAAGCCCAGAAGCAAGATGAGGATGCCACATCTATTCAAGAAATGATCAGAATAGGTGAAAATCCAAACTATGATCTTTCACCCAGTGGATTAGTCAGATACCAGAAGCGAGTATATGTTCCACCAAAGGCTGACCTAAGGCGAAAAATTCTGGATGAGGTACGTAAGAGTAAATATACTCTTCATCTAGGAGCAATCAAGATGTACCATAACTTGAAATTAGAATACTGGTGGCCAGGACTAAAAAGTGATGTAATCAAGTATGTTGCACGATGTCTGACCTGTCAAAAGGTAAAAATTAAACATCAACGACCAACAGGATTTCTGTAAAGCGCCAAAATTCTAGAGTGGAAGTGGGAGAGTGTTGCCATGGATTTGGTGGTAGGATTATTCAGGATCAGAAACTATGATGCAATATGGGTAATTGTTGACCGATTTACAAAGTCAGCTCATTTCCTACCTATCAATGCTGGTTATTCTCCTGAGAAGCTAATAGAAGTTTATATAAAGGAGATAATCCGATTGCATGGTATGCCAAAGAGTATTATCTCTGATAGAGATCCTCGCTTCACATCTTGATTCTGGAAAGCTCTACACAAAGTATTAGGTACGAAGTTGAAATTTAGTATGGCTTATCATCCACAAACAGATGGGCAGTCAGAGAGGACTATACAGACACTAGAAGATATGCTGCGAGCATGTGTTATGGATTTCAAGGGGAATTGGGATTGTTTCCTTCCACTTGCCGAATTCGCTTACAACAATAGCTATCATGCGAGCATTCAAATGGCTCCATATGAAGTACTCTATGGAAGGAAATGCTAGTCACCTTTCTGCTAGACAGAATTATCAGAGAGAAAATTGTATGGGCCAGATCTGATTGATCAGACTTCAGAAAAAATAAAAACTATCAGAAAGAGGCTCCTTAATGCACAGAGCAGACAGAAATGCTATGCTGACAAAAGAAGAAGACCTCCAGAATTTGAAGTTGGAGATCATTTATTCCTGAAAGTATCTCCAGTTACTGGAATCGGTAGAGCGATAAAGAGAAAGAAGTTAAGCCCACAGTATATTGGTCCTTTTGAAATTCTTATGAGAATTGGACCAGTGGCATACAAAATAGCTTTACCCCCAAACCTGGGTAGACTACATGATGTATTTCACGTCTCTCAATTGAAGAAGTACCAACCAGACCCCGAGCACATGATCGAGTATGAAGAAATTTGGTACGTGAGAATAACACTTATGAAGTATAGCCGGAGCAAATCATTGACCGACAAGAGAAACGACTTAGAAATCGAAGTATACTATTCGTGAAAGTGGTTTGGAAAGGTTTTTCTCCAAGAAAGGAAACATGGGAAATGGAAGAGGATATGAAGAAATGTTACCCGGAATTTATGTCTTTGGAAGTGTAACAAATTTCGGGGATGAAATTTCTTGTATGGGGGAAGAATTGTAATATACCAAATTTTGGAATACTAAAAACATGTAAATATGGAAATAGTAGAATAAAATAAATATCGGTATTTACAATTAAAGTTAGAGTTACTTTTGGAATTCCCAGATATCCATTGTGTCATTCACAGAAATCGAGAAGTCAATATTGCAAAAATACAAGTGTAAGAAGTTGGAGCAAAATTCGTTGGTGGTTGCAGGGTTCAGGGGCGTCAGTTGTGAGATCGGAGGAATTCGAGCATTTCGTGACGTGCCACGGTCCCAAGTATGTCCCACATGGAATTCCAGGTAATGCACCGATAGAGCAACTTTATTAAAAAGAACTTCAGTAAAGATATAATGACAGCTCATTATGATTCATGATGACACATCTTTCGTGTTGGCTAAATAAGGAAATGACAAGTGTCCCAATATTATTACAAAGTACAAACATGTTTTTGTGTTGGCCAAATGAGGGGGTGACATGTGTCCCTCATCATTACACATCATTACACCCACTTTAAGCCTTACGTGTTGTCATCTCTGGAGTACGCCATCTAGCGTCTGAGTCAGGGGAATTCACCGATCTCCTGCCGGGTCGCTTACTTTACGAGTTGAGTACCGAACCTAGGAGTCCGGGGAAATTGTCAGGCCTTCCCTTCCCCTGACCATTTATGACCCACCGAAGAAAGAGAAAAGTGGAAGACCAATGGTTGCATGACACGTGGCACTCTTAAGCATTAAACTTGTGACACGTGGCAAGATGAGATGAGATCATTTTATGTGATTAAATCATAACCATCCATGCGTAATTAAATGGGAAAATTTCGTTCAAGCATGGAAAGAGAAAGAGAAATCAGATTTCTTAAGCTTAAGAACACAAGAAGAGAGAAGGAGGAGTGAATAGTGAGTTTTCTTGACTACCGGAGCCGATTTCAACCTTGAATCACCTTTATTGTCCGGTAAGTCCTTCAGAAAACTTCCTCTACTAACTATAAGCTTTAATTCTATAGTCTTAGATTTCTCATCTGAGGTGTTTTGTGCCAATTAGTGTACCAAAGTGCCGCCGGAATACCGAACCACTTGTAGAAACGCGAAGAGGTAAGCGTAGGCTTTCTTTTGAACCGAATACTTTGTGATTTTATTGAGTTTTTCTTAGCTCTTCAACCACCCATGTATTTCATTAAAGGGGTGTTTTTGAAGAAGGAAGATGTTTTAATCATATATATAAGGTGATATATGATGTTTGGAGAAGTATTAGACTTGTTGGTAGTTAAAATCACAAAGTTGAATTTTTTTTTTGTTTTGGGAGGCAGATTTCGGTTGGGGGGCTAAATCTGGTAGAAATAATTTGATTTTGGTAATTTTGAGATTTCCATTGGATTCTACACAAAAATAGTGTGGGAATAGGCTCTGGTTATAATTTTTGACAGACTGGTTTAAAGAATCAATAATTGGAAATTAAGTCTACTTGTGCAACAAAGTTGTGAGTGTGCGTTTTTGCCTGGCAGTTTTGTTGTGGCGACAATTTCACTATCCAAACTTCATCTATTGATTATGATATTTTGCATAATTAAAGTACACTTATAGACCTTTAATTTGATAGGTATTATGAAGGATTTCGATAAGTATACTAGGAGTTATGAATGTTTGAAGCAGACCATTAAAACTGGTCAGATTTTCTGGCAGCAAGGAGAAAACAAAACTGGGAAGTGTGCGCAGTCTTTCGGCTACTGAAAGTATTTTTCCATAAAATAGACTTAATAAGGGTTATATAGAATTTTGGATCACCTCAATTCGATTTTTCTAGAATTATTTATGATTTTTCAAAGTTCAATGAAAAATCTGCCAGCTTTTGGTATTTGTGCGAAAATTCAAAGCAAAGAGTTTTTGTAATAAAATTGGACATTTAAGAGTTAAGTTAAGAATTTGGAGTAGCTTGAGGTCATTAACTTCATATTGGGCCTAATGTAGTGACCCTAATGGTAACCAACATAAGAGAATAATTTATGAAGAGTTGGACAAAGAAAAACTCATTACCCGTAAATTATAATTTATAGGACTTGACACTTGCCCAGGATGTTCAAAGCAAGTCAATCAAGATCAAGATTTGGAAAAATTGTCAGATAGTAACTTATCCCTCACATACTATGTGATATGTTATATGCATGTTTGTACCATTGTGAAATTAAAACATTCAGATGAGAAGGGCTAAGGCCCAGTAGAACTTCCCAGCGCTGTGGCAAGGGACGGTTGTCCTTGAATTGGTAACTTTTTGCTTTCTGCATATTACGAATTTTTCTCTGAATGTTGAATATGTTGATTGTACTGTAACTTTGGTCGACATGGCATGATATATGTGCATTTTATATGAGTGATATATGTTACTACTGAGATTCATTGAATCTCACCCTATTTTTCCAAAACAAATTTTCAGCTCGGGCAAGTAGTTCCTAAGGCAAGAAGGCAAACACGGGCGAATGAAGCAAATGACTTAGAATTTAGTTTTCTGTTAGTTATCTATTTTAGAGATTGTATGTAATTTGTATTTAAGTGTGGTCAGTCTCGTACCGACATGTTGAAAGAGGCAAGCTTCACCCAAGAGGGGGGTGAATTGGGTGATGTTATAAAATTTTCGCTTGAAGTGGAAATATGAAAAATATAGTAGACAGAGTAGAGTTGAGAAGATTTGGACACAGAGAGTTATACTGGTTCGGCCTAACAACCAGGCCTACGTCCAGTCCTCAGAGATCAAGACCTACTGAGATTTCCACTATACTTCCAAGATTCAATGGGCTCTCAGAACGCCACAAAACATCAATTGTCCTTGAAAGGACTACGAGCAGATATATTCTTTCACTATGAAATTTCTCCCCCCTTACGACAAGTCTTATATGCAGAAAAACAACCTATGATCTTTCTCACTTGCTTATGTATACAAGACTTATGAGCAGCAACGTTCTCTCCTGCTTACACCATTGTAAGTCTTACGAGCAGCAACGTTCTCTTCTGCTTGTATCTTATAAGACTTATGAATGGAAGGTTCAACAAGGAATTCTCTCAACTGCTTCTCTCGTAAGGAAAAACTACCTACTCAAGGTCCCAATACCTTGAGATTAAATAAACATATAATTTGAATTGTATGAAGACTCTCTTACAGAGCAAATGAATAAACACTGAAGATCAATGTGTATACTGAGAAAATGATGAATAGCAGAGACTCGTTTATAAGCTTGTGAATTCTTGTGCTTCGTTGTTGTTTTTGACTATCTCTGAATCTATGTATATATAGTTGCTTTAGTTTTTGCCCGTTTGGAAAATCATCGTTTGAGGAGCAGGACTTTTGCAACTATTGAAAGGCACACGCAAGTTTGAATAATCTGAATGTGGTAGGTACGTGTGAGCTTGTAATGATTATGTCTGCCGTTATTTGACTTTCTCCGTAATAATTAATTTCAAACGTTCAACTTCCTGCATCACACTTATAATACATTCAAAATGATGTTAAGCAATGATAATAAGTAATAATGATATGAATAAATAACAATAAACCATATTCAGATTGAACGTTGTGAGACTTGGCATTTTTGGTGATCTGGCAGAGCATCACTCAAGCATGAATGGCTCACTTCGAGTGATCTGCTTATTTTCCTTCATATGCTTCAGTTTACGGGTTGTGCTCGCATAGGATTTCAGAGAGACAGAATTCTCACTCGCGAGTGATGTGGGGTCTCACTCGAGCACAACTCCTTCTGCTCGAGTGATCCTGTACTTTACACTGGGAGTTTCTCTTCTGGATATCACTCGCACATCATTTTAACAAGAGTGAGATTTTGTACTCGCGAGTGATGTGGTCCCTCACTCGAGCACACGTACCTCTGCTCGAGTGAGACACATATTCTGAAGGAATATGCTCTCAATACCAACACTGGCATCAGGATTTCAGAGGGATAAATTTATCACTCGCGGGTGATGTGGGCCCTCACTCGAGCACATAGACTCCTGCTCGAGTGAGAAGAATATTCTCAAGTAATATACCTTTTAAACAAGCACTCGCATCAGATTTGGAGAGGGATAGAATTTTCACTCGCAAGTGCTGATGTGTCACTCGAGCATATGAGGTTATGCTCGAGCACACTTGTACTTCCTTGAACTTCATGACTCTCGGCCAAGCACTCGCAGTACCTTGCTCGAGTACAGAATGCTCATGCTCGAGCATTGGTGTCTCTGCTCGAGTGAAGCAAAGGAAGTATGATATTACTTGCTCTCAGCCAAGCACTCGTGGACCTTCACTCGCACATGTGCTCGAGTGAGAATAACTTCTCTGCTCGAGTGAGAACTCCCGTGCTCGAGTGAATTAGTGAGTATAACAGTGGCATGCCTCTCGGGTGAACACTTTCTGGCTTTCACTCGCACCTGCTCGAGCACAGAAGAGATCTATGCTCGAGTGCAAAGCTCATGCTCGAGCACTCCAGTTCAATTTCACAGCAGATACCAGAAAACATTGATATATGCATTTGGTAACTTTGTAAACATTTCTTAAACTTATAAGAACATGATTTGTACACAATTGTCTTTTTGTTATCATCAAAACTTGGGATCTAACATTCTCCCCCTTTTTGATGATGACAAAACCTTTGTGATGGAAGTTTAAAAAATTGATTAAGATTGAAAATTTTTGAAAGTACTTCAATTTTCCAAATGCATATCAAGTTTTAGTTTTGAAGTTCAAGTTTTCCTGCAATGCTTCCTCTGGACACTTAACAACCAAGATAAACATAATATGAGGTAAATAACTTAATAACTTGAAACATCATTTAAACTTGATAATCAAACTCATGAATAACTTGAAACTTGAAGAAGTTCATTAATATTAACCTTGAATTTAAATGGTCAACAACATAATCCAAAATAACATAATAACATCAATCAAACTCATAAACCAAAATAACATCAAGTAACATCAAATCCTACCCCATACAGAAAATCTACCCAAACACCCCAATACATCCACAGAAGCTCAGAAATCATCACACATCCTTCTCCCCCGTTTTGTCAGCATCAGAAGGGGGCTGAGGAAACGTGATATCAGGAGGTGGAACAAAGGATACCATGGCAGTGAGAGGGTCAATGGGCTCAATAGGTGGAGATGATGACTGTGGTACAGAAGATGAGGGAGGTAGTGAAGGCGACTGATCAAAAGTGACATCAACATTAGAATCGGGATCGGTGAAGAGTACATGGGTCTGAGGTACAGAGGTATGAGTGGTCTCTGGAGGCACCTCTGAAGATGAAGAGGGGAAATGTGAGTGCAAGAAGATCTCCATATTTGTTATCCTCTGAGACATCTCATCCTGAGTCTTGAACATCAACTCAAAATTGGTATTGGCCTTGTCTACCAATTTGATGACCTGTGACTCCATCTTTTCCACAAGCTTCTCATACTCAGCCACTAATTCCTTCTTCAGACTTGATACAGCTTGATTGATTGCCTCAGTCACATGAGTGGAAAGAGAGGCATTAATGAAGGAAGGAGGAGGAGTAGGGCCTTGAGCAGATGATTGTGCCTCATCACCTCTTGATGGAGTGGCTTCCCTCTTGGATGTGGCTTTGGTTCCACTCATCGGAAGATTAATACCCATGTGAGTTAACTGAGTCTTACCAAACCTTGAGATGAGTACCCTTTCAGTTCCTTCCAAATACCAAATCTTGTTTTTCATCAGAATAAAGGATATAAGCTGAGGGTATGGTATGGTTGTGGATCTTGATGAAGAAAATCAAAATCTTCTCATCTCATTGAAAATAATCTCCCCCACATTCCTTTGTTGCCCGGCAATTAAAGAGGCCAACAAATAATAATCCTTTTGAGCAAAATGAGTAAAATGTTTGGATTTATTGACAATGCTCCGGGAATATATATAATGAAGGATTCTGTGAATATCAGGCATATCAATAGGTTTGAAAATGAGGGGGCCTATGGGGTCTTTTGGTCTCAAGATTTTAAAAGCTTCATTGGCAGAGAAAAAGGGTGGATCAGTAGGTGGTGCAACATACCCAAGCAAATCCAGTTCAATTTCACAGCAGATACCAGAAAACATTGATATATGCATTTGGTAACTTTGTAAACATTTCTTAAACTTATAAGAACATGATTTGTACACAATTTTCTTTTTGTTATCATCAAAACTTGGGATCTAACACATGTATTGAAGCGCCTGTATATAACCGAACGCGCAACGACATTCGTACCAGTAGTGGACAGCCGTCTACCTAGGGCCGTTAATTAAACATAGTAGCTTGGGTTTTAGTAGAGAACTTATTAGTAAACACTCTGATATGAAGAAATGAACCTGAAACGGATGGCTTAAAATAAATCATAAAATAATATGAGACCCAATCTGAAAATGATTTTTGAAAAGATTTTTGAAAACCCATTCAAGTGCAGCTCCACACTCTGCTTGAAGTTGGGACTTCCGCTATTTATAAAAGATTACTGGTCTCCTTTTTAAAGATATTACTACACTCATATGCTTTCAAAACATGGGTGTTACACTATTAGGTAAGGATTTGAATGCCGATTGGTTGGTTTTATTAAAGGTGTGAAGGAGATTGAATAGTGGTGATAAGCTTTGACAGGATGGTAACTGCAGATACTTTATGTGGCACAATGGTGACTTTGGGGGAAGGGAAAATGTGGTGATAAAACAGCTACTTGATGATATTGATAGGTTATATGATGAGAATAAGATGCTTAGAAGAGGTATGTTGCAAGAAGGTGGAGGTTGCATTGGAAAAAATTTGTCCGTGTCCCAGAATTGCTTGCCTCTCACTGGCTGGAGTTTTGTCCTATAACTAGCTAAGCATTCATCCTTGTGGTAGTAGTAAGTTATCTAGGTTGTAGGTTCTATCTTTGCATGGTATATTACAAATATTGCATGTTAACATGGGATCCCAGTTAAATCCCATGCCTTATATGTGTACATCTCCTTGCTTAGATGTATACAGTGCCTATGTTGTCCCTTACTAACCTCATAACCCTCATCTATATTGAAATATACTCTACAATTTGCAGCTAATAACCTATTAGCCTCAAACAAGTCCATACACTATGTACTATAATTACTCTTCTAGGCCGTAATATTATTTTTACTCTTGACCCATTTCCCCACCATCTTTTACCTAATGCCCTCAAACATCTTAATAACAGGGAGGTATCTATACTTATTTATCTAAGAATTGAAACTCTCACTAATGTTGTCATCAACTACCCAATACTTGCATTTAGGTGACAAGAAGGCTCTTATCCATAGATTTCTCTTATAAGAAATTGTTGCCTATGTTTTTTCCTTACAAAGTTTCTCAAAAGCATTCAAGTTGTCAGTAAACTGTTCTTCAAACGAACTCCATGTGCATGAGAAAAATTTCTTCTTCAGCTTGTTGCCTCTTCACTTTTTACTCCAATTGGCATATATATGTCTTGCACAAAGTATACGCTCTGCCTTGGGTAATTCATCACTCATAGCTTGTAATAAACCTTATGAACACACATGTAAAACAAAGTCAATAAAAATGTAACATAGTTACCAAAATAAACTAAAATTTCTTTAGTTTACCTTCTGTATGCCAAACATTATGGTAATAGTTGAGGCTATACTCGGGTTAAGTCAAGAGAGTGCCTCAAAACTTCAATGAACTAACCCTAGTAAAGACTATTTTCCTTTTATGTTACCCCAAATGTTAATGGGAAAAATGAATAATTAGCATATACCCCTCCTAACGGTAAGCAAAATGCCCTTTGCTTTACCTCTGAGGAAAGTTTCACCTATACCAATTAGTGGCATGCATCCTTCTTTCTAGTCAACTTGGAAAAGAGAACACAAATGAAAAACCAAATATGTCCATTTCTAATAAAGGCTATTAAAATGAAGTTAAGATCTTCATATACTTTTGATGCGTACCTCCACCCACACATCTAATCCTAGATTTGAGATGTTCAGTTCATTGCAATAAGCCCCCAACTTTGCAAACTCATCTTTGAAACTTTTGTCCATGTCTTGCATTATCTTTCTCTTGGCCCTCTTGCACTTGTGAATACTTAGTTGCACCTTTTGTTCATGTTCAACCTCATTTTTCATCTCACCGATCTTTAAATTGTAGCCTCTCTTGAAATTTTTCTTTATATTCTTTAGCCAACCAATGTGCTAATGCTCTTAGGTTCTTATACACCCTAGCACAATTATGCTCTAAATGTAAGGTCTTCACCATAAACCCTACTTGTTGACCATCCCTTGAAGCATATCATATAAAGGGGCAACCTTCTTGACACATTACTTTTAGCAACCTTTTATCACTCTTAAAAATTTTCAACTTAACACCATTTGATATTCCATACCTGTCCAAAGTCATTCTCAGTTCTTTCTTATCCACAAAGTGTTTGAAATAATGAGTGGGTGTGTTACAAGGAACAAGTCCCACTTTGCTTGGGATTATGTATGGAAATAGACTAGGCTAGGGTAGAATTTACCTAAATAGGCCTGAGCCTGCAACATATATTTAAGCTTGAGCTTGTATGTTTTTTAGGCCTGAGTTTGGGCCTTCAAAAGGCTTGACAAGGCCTAAAAACTGTTTAAAGGCCTATTTAATAAATAAGTCTTTAAACGGCCATTAAAGCCTATACCTCCAAATTTAAATATAAACCTTCAAGCCAATTTACAATCCTACATTATGTATGAAAAGCCCAACATCCATTCTCATTATAATATAAGGGCTTAGTAAGGAAGAGAAAAGAATGTCTAGTGATAATAGTTGTCCAAGTAAGTAGAAACAAGAAAAACTAATCATCTGTCGACTAATGAGATGAATTTTCTAAAATTGACCAAATATAACAAGTAGCATGTAAAATCATATTTTACCTCTTTTACTTTTCCCACATAAATTGAGACAAACTCCTCCTACTGAGACTATAATACTTCATTTGGCACTAAAATAAACTCGTATCAATTATTATGTTTTAATGAATGACAAAAATCAGGGGGGAGTGGGTTAACGTTATTATCTCAAGCGATCAAAGAGAAGAGAGGTGTGGGTGAATGATTGACGTGAATGAAAGGGTGGAATGTGTGTGAATGACAATGTGATGCAAACATGAGATTAAGGCTAAGTTTCTAAATTTATAAATAATATATAAAATTATTTAGGTGATATTATATATACTTATATAATAGTATAAATTAAAAAAGTTAAATAAGCTAGGCCTATAGGCTAAGCCTTATAAAAATAGTCCTGGCGTGTTTATCTAAATAGGCCTGAGCCTGGGTGTAATACCCTGAATTTTGAGATTTGAGGTTAGAGAATAAGCCTGAAATAAGTGGACCGTTAAGCCCCAATTTAGTAGGAGTGTCATTATGGTGTATGCATCTAGATAAAATAAATCACCTCCTTCCTCCATCAGGCCAAAAATGACGTCCTTTTTGCTGGAAATAGAGAGAGAAAGCTTGAGAGGGTTTAGAGAGATAAGGAGAAGAGAACTCACAAGGTAAGCCGATTTCTCTGATGATCTAGCTCTTAACGCGTATAACTCCTCTCCTAAGCTACTCCTCTATGTTCTTTAAGGTTTGGAAGCTCAAAATCTGTTGTTGAACACCTAGGGTTTTTAGACAAGTCAAGGAAAAGCTATTGAGAGCTTGAGGACCTAGTTGGGAGCCCGAGTTGCTGGCACACAAAACCAGGAGAAAAGACTGGAGGTAGGGAACTTGCCTCTCCTGCATGTATTTGACATTTTTGCTGTGTATTGATGCATGTTATTGCTTTGCTTGATTATGTGAAACATATATGAATGATTAAAGTTTTGTTTTTGTTTATACTGTGGCCATAGTTTTGTTGCACAAAACATTGAGCATGCATATATGTCATTGTGTTAGCATGAGTTTATGTAATGCAAGCATGTCATCATTAAGTACTTATCTTTCATGCATATTGGTATCTGTTTCCTACTGAGATTCTCTCGAATCTCACCCTCCCATACCAAAAATTTAGACAAAAAGAGATAGAAGATATACTGAGAACAAAAAAGAGAACTGTGAGAGGGGATCACAGTGGTGGAACAAAGAGGAGAAGATGTCTCTATTTCACTGTGATGGGTTTAGATACCCTAGAGTCCTGTGCAGCTACAAGGTTTATAGATATTCTGTACGAACCCCTATGGGGAATTTATGTGATCATGCACATATTATCGAGTACTTTTTATCATTATAATTATGCTATTCCTGTGTTGCTTACTGAACCTCATATCACTTTCCGCAAATAATCTGAAAAAGGTTAAAATGAGATAAGGGTGTGACATTGGGCCTAGCCTAATTTACTATAAATAGGCTAATTAGCCTTTTTGTAGGCTAGGTTGTAGGCCTCTAACGCTTATTTCCCAGGTTTTTAAACCCGACCGAACCGATCCAGTATTTTTATTATTGTATTTAAAAAAAATCGATTTTTCTTATTTTTTTCTTTATGATTTCATATTAATAACTCTAAAATCTTCAATTTCTCACTGGTTTGGCCTCAGGTTAGCTCCGGTTTGACTTCGATCTGACCCATTTACCCTTAACCGATACCCTGGCTGGTTCAGTGATTGGTCCGAGTTTCAGAACCTTGCTGATTTACACCCTTATTTGAGATTGTGGGGGTCAAAGTAATAAGTGATCTTGGATTAAGAGGTGGAATGAGATCACACAATACTGAGCCACTAGAGATAAACATAATAGAAATCTGGTGATACTTCTCCACCCCATATGTGTGAGTTAGACATATACTGGGCACTATTTAGTGGGATATTTTATGGAATTCAAAATTTATTTTGGAATAAATAAGTTTATAAAAATCCCAATTTTAATAATCCTTATTCAAAGGTCTAGACGTTGGGCTTTAAAGTTAAAGAACAATTTTTTTTCACCTTAAATGCCTAACCTTGAATACATAGTGTGCCGATTTTGATAGCCTTCTAATTGCTTTAATTCCCAACTCTATAACAACCTTGCTTAAGTATCTTTATGGCATTTTAATGACAATAAAATCATCATTTTGTTGTCTTTATTTGGCTACCCAAAGTTCATGAACATGATGCCCCTACAAAAGGATGTGTCTGCAAGAGGGGCAGATATATTGCTCTTGAGTTCTCAAACACCTCTCTTCCTTTTCTTGAATACTCTCTTTGCTTGCTGAATTCTATTATATTTCGTTGTTCTGTTCACCATGTTCTTACAGTAAGGATCTATTTTATTCTAGAAACTGTTGCTTCTTATCAGCCAGTAGTTGTGAAATATCTCATAAGGATAGTGTCCTCGGACACGATACAGATTATTCATTTTCTTTTTAGGTGCTATTGCCAATAAGATATGCAGAGCTCTAGGATGAGTTGGAAGACCTACTGGGTAGCATGAGAACTTAGGAGCTAACGCCAACACCAAATTTATGCCCAACATGAAGAAGGGCCTGTCATCTGAGCCAAGCAAATCACCAACTCCTCTCCCTTCTTCTGGAGGCCAATCAGAATAATGTGGGCCTAAATCCTCATCATCATCTTCTTCATTGCCAACACTGCCTGCCACCTCAAATTCTAATACAACACTCTCCTTAGGGTCAGAACTACTACTTCCTGCCTTATAACTATCATCCTTACTATCAGAATGTTCTGTATTGCCCTCCTCATCCTCACTGTCAGAATGTTCAATATTGTCTTCAAATACTCTTTTAGCCCTTTTGTCTAACCCAACATTGTCTACTGCCCTATCTCCGATTTTATCCACATCAATGTCATCAAGCCTGTCAATCCCTTCAATGTCCTCTATATCTTGTTCCCCAACACTAAAATTCCCTTTAGTTTGACCTACCCTTCTCTCAGTTTCATTTTATCCTCCCTCTTCGAAAGCAAGTATATTATCTACTATAGAGTTATGATCCCCTTTCAAACGCCTCTTCATTTCTTCCCAATCAGCTTTTGTAAGATGAAAACTCTCAATTACCTCATTCACTTTAACCTCCGATGCACGATTGTTGGTTTGTTTAATAGCATCGATGTTCTCCCCTTTTGACGTCATTATCTCTAGGACCACAGAATTAAAAAAATCAACAAATTACTCAAGGACTTTGATGGCATTTCACCACACAAACCACAAAATAACAAATTTTTTGTCCAATTCGATGCTTACGTGTGATTTTGTCAACACCTGTTTTCATTTCGATAATCAAAGAGTAATAAAGATAGAATTCAATAGGCATACAAAAAAGTACAATTATACTAATAAAATATTCGTTTACAATCCCAACGTCATTTGTCAACGAAATACAAAAAATATAGTGGAAATTTAACATTTACAGAATTCCCTAAAATTATCTAAACATAAACTAATTATAACCACGATCATGTTTGGTACCCGTTGAGAGATTTGTTTTCAAAATAGGGTGAGAGATTCTAAAGAATCCCAATAGAAACATGCTATCGTTCATAGAAAATGTGAAAAGTAAATATGATGTGCCACATATGTACTAATTAATGAACAATATAAACACATCATCTGCACGTATACATGAGTAGGACCCAACCCCACTATTCTGCACTGGTTGGGTTCTCTCCAACTCTAGTGTAAGTGCCTCTAGCACTACTGGCCCCTCTCTGGGAAAATATGTTGGTTAATAAAGTACATTTACAATAATGGAAACCACACAATCATATAACTATGGCATGATGTATGAAGGATAATGTTCCTACCTCAGCTTTATAAATCCCTTTTTAGATATGCCTCGAAAAACATGTCGTGTACGGCCTTCGCCTCAGTCCTAAAATATTAAATGTACCAGAAATAGGTTATAACCTATCCAAGTATCATTTTAGACTCTTCCCTAGTGTTTCTTGTGGTTATATTAGTCCATGATAAAAATTTACCAAAATGCCCCTGGGACCCCAGCCCGGCCCCTCCGTACCCGGCCCGATGGCATGTTTTTCCAAATTTTTGACTAAGGCTACTCTAACGTATTTTTGCCTAAGAAATCCATTTCTGGACTCGAAATTATCAAAATCACTGTCATATTACAAAATTACCCTTGACAGCCCCGATGTAGGGTTTTAGGGGAGTTTTCGTAATTATGCTTTTTTGGCCTCTATCGCAAAAAGTGACCAACTGTAACCCCACCTATTTTTTCCCACTGAATCCAATGGATCCATCAACTTCATGTAAATCTAGCTCCTACCCTCTAAAATAGTGCTGGCTGAAATATTTCAAGAAAAATGGAAAAAATGTAGTTTTGTGTTTTAGCTTCGAAAACTTGTACTTTTCCACTTCTAATCCCTTGTTAACTTATCTAACATATCTTAACGATGATTCAAAGAAATTTGGCCAGCATAAACCCTTAGGGTTATAGCTTTTCCAATTTTTCAAATCAACCAAAAATCACCAAACTAACAACAAACTTTAAAACCAACTTCATACAAGTATATATTTGAGTTTGGTGTAGTTACCTCTTAGGCTTCTTGGTTTCTCTCTCTATATCCGCCCTCTCTCTCTTCTCCTTGAGCTAAGAAAGAGTCTTCAAGATCATAGATTCATGAAGAAACAAGGTTTAGAGAAGGATCTAGGGAAATGTTACAAGAAAAGCTTAAGAATCAACTCTTTTCTTAATATTTCTTCTTTCTCTTCTCTCTAACTCTTCAAAGTTTCTCCAAACTCTCTCTCTCTCTCTCTCTCTCTATGTTAAAAAAAATGCATGAAGGGAAGGGAAGAGAAAGCCTTCATAAAAATGCTCCCTTGATTCCAAACCATTGATCTCATCTAAGGTTGTTGTGGTGACACATGTCTTCCACCATACCTCCATCTATACCTTGACCTATACCTCTCCACTTTATGCCATACCTTCTTCATCATAGACTTCAATTGGAATTAGACTAGAGTTTCTTCTCTTGGTTATCTTAAAAAAATGTGCTCCTTCTCTTCTCCAACCAACCAAGTGTTTTTACAACTAAATCCCACTTTTTACTTCACCAAGCAATCAAGTTCACCCATTCCTTCACTCTAGCTTACCATCATGCACTTCACCTTACCTTCATGTAATGTACACTTTACCAATGTCATCATTACTCTCTCCATGACACTTGGCTTTTTAATTCCATTAATCAATTTCTAACACATTTTATTTTCAATTTTCGGAATAATGCCAATTCTGCAGATTTTCTGTCCTAACATTGAAAAATCATAACTAATTTTGTAGATATCATTTTGGAGTGATTCTAAAGGATATGGAACCCTTATTGAGTCTAGTTTTAAGAACAAATATGGAAGTTTACGAGCTGGGATCATATTATTCCCATATTTTAAATCTTTGATTGCTGCTCCAGAAATGTTTCAGATTTTCTGGGCTAACTTCAAAAATTCATATCTTTTTATACATAGTTTTAGTTGATTCGTATGAGCTATCAAATTAAAGATTAGGATGTCTACTTTCATCTTGTAAAATTTTATAATTGTTTGTTATTATTTGGTCTTGAAAAACCACATGACAAACTCACTGCCTCTTAGGAGATTTCATTGAAAACACTATTCAACTTTTAATTTTCAATATTTAATTCCTTTGGCCTTAAATATCAGCCATTTCGTTGAATTTCTCAATTAATTACGTTATATTTTAGGTCAATATAAAATTTGGGAAGTTACATAAAGCAGCATTTCTTGTAGAGGACTTTTAGAAACAAGTGCTACAACATTTTGGGGTTGGTTGTTTAGAGAGGAGGCAAGGGCGTTCACGATTTGTACCACCTATAGTTTTGAGGGACCTTTATGGTGAATGAGGCTACTGTTGATCTTCTTGAAAGGTGCTTTAACTTGAAAATGGTGTTTGAACTCGCTTAGGGACTAATAGAGGAACATGGGTTTTTTGGTGAGCAAGTTTCACTTTCTCACAATTTATGTGCTTTTTCTTATTGAAAAATATTGTAACTCTAGGTGTTCTTCTATAAATTTATATCCCTTGTTCTTCCTTAAATTTTGACATTCCAAACTTGATCCCATATTCTTCCTAAAAAATCTATTCTGCTATCATATTATGCTAGACCTTTATGGCTTTGTACGTCATGTTGATCTAGTATGGATGAAGATTTGTATAGGAGACATAGAGAAGGAATTAACAGTAGATCTGGAGACTAGAAGGAGGGACACTACTTGGTAAAAATACCTTTTTTAGGCTATATGTTATTCTGTACACTTTATTTTAGTTCGAGAACACTAATATATCTCGACTAACCTATTTACTGCAAGGCTAGGGACTATGTTAGTTGCTATCTACATGGATCGTGGATTGAAGATGAAGAGTCACTATTGAGAGATAAAATAGAACACTCTTAAATGGTATTTGTGTGTATTTGCTATGTCATCTCTATACTCCCAACTGAAATAGGTTTACACAACTTCTTTAACAAGTTATATCTTGTTCGCTTTAGCTTATTTTGTGTTTCCTACTAATATATTTCTTACACTCCCACAACAGGGTTGACAATAGTCACTTCATATAGTGACACGACCTCAATGTTGATTAATCCTGCTATTCCTAAGGTCTAGTGGCAGAAGCAGATGATGCTTGACGATTATGATGTACGGATGGGCATTTTATTTGGATTTTTTTGGATGACTATAATATTATAACTTACAAGTACCCTACATGTTATTTTGGCTCTCCTAGCTAAGGGATGACAATTAACTTTTTTGGGACAAACTGACTATGTTTAATGACATTTAGATTATTGATTTTGCAAATTGTAATATCTTGAATTGTAACTTAGGGTTAATGACCCTTCAAGTGGTGTAATTTTTGTTAATCCAATGTTTATATGGTATATGATGTAAATTGTGATGTAAATGTGTTTGATGAAGAATTGGTAAATGTTTTGATAATCAGGGGAAAAATGGTAAATTATTGATTAATTGGTCAATTACTGAAAAGAAAACTCATATGTAATTCAAGATCAATGGCTAGGATTGACTCTTGAATGACCAATGGGGAGGAATCTAGTGTAGATGAGTTTATATAGGTTTATGGAAGGAGGAATGGGATTATGACATATGGCAAGTTGTGAACCATTGGATGAGGTCAAACTTCAAAGTTCAATTTTCTCTTCCCTCTCTCCCTTCAAGACGGTGAGAAGCATGGAAAAAAGGGAAAAATTCATCATCATCATTCTCATCTCATCTCTCTCCTCATCTCCATTTTTGGTACCCTCAAGGAAGAAAGAGAAAGAAGAAAACTTAAGGTATGTGCTCCAAATGACTTAGATGCTCAAATACTCTTCATTAATTTTGTTCAAGATGTTGAGAGATCTGTTTCTGTGGTTTTAAAATCTTGAAAGGTGGAGTTTTAGTATTTGAACAAATTTAAAAGTGGAAGAAGCAAGGATTTGATCTTGGCAAGTTGAAGAGGTAAGTATTTGATGCATTTTGGTATAATTGTTTTGGGTCATTGGTTAAGTTTTGAGAACTTTGGATTTTTCCCTGATTTCATAAGATTTTGGAATGAATGAATTGGGTGTTGTGTTAAGTGGGAAATGGTATAAGATTGTGCCCTTGTGCCATTAGAGTTGGATAGGAATTGAATTAGGTAATTTGGTAATCTTAGTAGTTGTGAAGCAATTTGAACCAAAACTGAATGTATATCGATAGGATGTGATTTTGATTTTTTTGAGGTTACCAATAGGTTCCTTATGAAATTTTGAGTGGGAATAAGCTTTGGTATAAGTTTTGGAATTGTTGCGATCAGTTTTGGTAAATCTAGAAAACTCTATCAGTTGCTGTGTTTCTGGGTTCTGATAAATGTCACTCGAGTGAGTGAAGGTCTCACTCGAGTGCATCAACATAAATTCCCCTTTTCATCTGCATTTTGCTTGGGTTTTCTAGTAGGAAGCGTGAGTGCACTTCCTGTAACCCCCTCACCGTAATTACATTCAGATTATTAAATTTAAGTGAAATAGAGACCAATAAGACAAAATAATAAATTACAATCCCTCATCTAAGAGATGGGGTTTCCTGAAAAACGGTTTAAAATCATAATTCATCCTGGTCTCAATTCACATTCGAATATAATTACTTGAGAAACCAAATCACATTAATAAACATCAGAGTGTGTAACTAAAATCTCGGCAAACCCCGAGTTACTTGCATATATACAACATGGGTTTAAAGTTCCAAAAATAGGGATTATATATCCAAAATTTAATATTTACATCTTATGTACAAATGGTAATCCCAAACCAAAATAGATAACCAACAACCACTAAAGTCTCAGAGTAATCCTAACTACTCCTGGTTGTCCGCTTCCTTTTCGAGCTACTCGCCCTATCTGAAAAGGTTAGTCATTTGGAAAGAGTGAGATTCTAAAGAATCCCAGTAGTAATAAATCATTCATACCACACGTAATCACATAGCATGTAAACCAATCATCACATATCAGCAACACACAAATCACACTCCATCCTCATCCCTTTTTACCGTCAGGAAGGCACACCGTCCTAACCCGAACCATTGTTAGCGACTCAGGGACTGTTGGTATGGCAGTGCATACGAATAGCCTTACGGCTCACATATAGCCTTTCGGCCCATAATTAGCCTTTCGGCCCATATATTCACATATATCACACCTTAACCTCATCCCCTTTTACCGCCAGGAAGGCACACAACCCTTACCCGAACTGTTGTTAGCGACTTAGGGACTATTGGTATAACGACGCTTTCACAATTTCACAAATATTGCAGCATACGAATCCATTACGAACCAATTATATAATACACATCAATGTATCACATAAGGTATAAAGAAAGAGTCACTACTTGTATCTTTCCTGAATGGCTCTGGTACTGTGGTCTCATAAGGGCGACAGATATCAAATCCTATACCAAATTAGGGACAACTGGTCAATCTCTTTTCCAAGTTCTCAATTTCATAATACTCTAAGTTGGTAATCATTTAGGACTCTTTAGGTGACTATTAGAGGCCAAGACATATGCCTAAAGGGTTGGAAGAAGCTACCCTGAAGACCCCTTTTCAGAAGGCAAAACAGTAATTTTAGGCTGGATCACTCGAGTGAAGATGACCTCACTCGAGTGATGAGACACTCGTGCCTGAGTGAGAACGGCTCTAACTCGTGAGTGTTTGACAGTGAGCAACTACTACGACCAGAAAGTACTCAATTCACTCGGGCATGAAACTCTGTACTCGGGTGATGGCTCCAAATTTGCTCGAGTACCCGAAAGTGCCACACAACGAGTGACAACCTGAGAGCACATGCAACATCAGAGGGACAAGCTCACTCGGGCATACCCCCCAATGCTCGGGTAAGATGGCCATACTTGCGAGTATCAGAGCACACTCTTGAACAATGGCTAGTGAGTAACAGCCCGAGAGCAGCCCTAACCAAGCTCTCACTCCATCACTCGAGCAATCCCTTGCTCACTCAAGTGATCATCAACTTCACTTGCAGATATAGAAGTGCACTTGAGCTATCATCATGAGAACCTAGGAAAAACACAATGCAGAAAGGGAAAAATACACGCAACACTCAAGCATGATCTTCCCTTACTCGAGTGTTGTGCATTAGAGACCATAAACGCATCAATGACAGAAATTGCCCAGATGGTCAAAATCATACCCAATGGTTCCCAAACTTCTCATAAAGCCCATTTCCACTTAAAATGACCTAAGGAACACATTGGCAACTTCCGAAACACTCCAAAAACCCTTTCTACCATAATTTATGCCTTTGGGTTTCTATGACAAACAATACCCCAATCTCATTCAACTTAAATCCAAACTTCCAAACTATATCAAATACTCAAAGGAATTCACAATAGACCATTTCCAACATCAATCACAATGAAATTCATATATCAAAAAATAGGCATAAACTAGGGAAAATTTCCAGATTTTCCTAAACTTATCCAAAAATCACAAACAATATATCAAAATGCACTAAAGGCTTACATCTTCACTTTGCCAAATCTAGAATCTTGATTCTCAAATTTTCAATTTCGTCCAACTCACAAACCACCACCTTTCAAGATTCTGAAATCACCAAGTTGAAGCTCTCAATGAGATGCACAACATTAGAGAAGTGGTTTAGGGTATTAGAAAATCATTGCTTACCCAAAATCAAAGCTTTCTCTTTCTCCTTTCCCTTGCTTGTCCACTGGAAATGAAGAAAGAAGAGAAAGAGATGGTGAGGTGATGCAAATGATGATGATGGTGCACACTTCCTCCCCTAGCCATACACACAACAACATAGGAGAGAGAGAGGAGAGGAAAAGTGGACTTTTTTCCTTTTGTCCCATATCCAATGGTCCACACTATGCCACATGTCACCATCTACTCACACCCTCTATGAGCTCACATAAGCTTAATACACCAGATTCTGACCCATGTGCAATGAATCTCAACCCTTGATCTTAAATACCACACATATTTATACCAAATTTGCATCACATTAATTCCAAAAGTGTTTAATTACACAAATTACAATCAATTTCATAGTCATTAGCCCTTAACCACGAATTGGGATATTACACTTCCCAATCCACAAGTGATATAGGTCATCACTCGAGTGAGCATGAGTTCACTCGAGTACAGATGTATGTTCATGCTAAGGTTGCTCTTGGCTAAGCACTCGCAGGCTAAATTCCAAGAGTGTGATCTGACACTCGCAAGTGTTTTGTTCTCACTCGAGTGGTAGGGGTAGTACTGAGTGAGCTTCCTCTTCTAAGTCGAGTGTGCTCTCGGGCAAACACTCTTAGCGCTTTACTTTTGGGAACTCAAGAGTGAATTTGAGGTCATCACTCGAGTGCAGGACATCACGCTTGAGTGTTAGGAGCACTTTTAAGTCATTGGTGGTGCTCTTTGTCAAACACTCACGAGTGAGAGCCACCTTCACCCAAGTGCAAGTCCATCATCACTCAAGTGAGTCGTTCAAAACTAGTCGTTTCTCTTTCTAAAAAGGCATCTTTAGGGTAGTTTCTCCCAGCCCTTTAGGCATATGTTTAGGCATTAAATAACCACTTAAAGAGTTTACATGAATACCAAATTATACCTTATGTGATGCATTGTATGTTCGTTATATCATTTATATGTGATGGTTTCAGATACTGCTATATTTGTGGATATGTGTATGCACCGCCATGCCAATAGTCCCTGAGTCGCTAACAACGGTTCAGGTAAGGGCTGCGTACCTTCCCGACGGTAAAAGGGGATAAGGATGGGGTGTGATATTTGTGATTATATGGGCCGAAAGGCTATATGTGAGCTGTAAGGCTATTTGTATGCATTGCCATACCAATAATCCCTGAGTCGCTAACAACGGTTCGGGTTAGGACGGTGTGCCTTCCCGGTGGTAAAAGGGGATGAGGGTGGAGTGTGATTTGTGTTGCTACTGCTAAGTGGTGATTTGCTTATATGCTATGTGATTATGTATGGTATGAATGGTTTGTTACTATTGGGATTCTCTTGAATCTCATTCTTTCCATTGACTAACATTTCAGACAGGGCAAGTGGCTCCAAGGAAAAGTAAACGACCAGGAGCTGTTAGGACCCTGTAGGGACATTTGAGTTGGATTATGTTGGTTATTCATTTTGGGATAAGGATTACTGTATGATATTTTTGAGTTGTAAATGGTTTTTTAATACATGGTGGTGTAATCCCCTAATTGGGAACTGAAACCCTATAGATCTATACATAGATGAAGCCCCGGGGTTGTCTGCTATTAAGTTGTATACTCTGATATGTTTAAATGTGATATAACTGCACAGGTAATTATATTCGATATTTGAACTTGAGACCAGGATAGAGAAGGAGTTTTGAAAATTTCGTGAAATCCCTATTACAAGGAGGGAACTTTAAATGAGTTTTAAAGTATCGGCGGTCTCTAATACATTTTATTATCGGCGGTCTCTAAGACAGGGGGTTACACAAAATCCTTCTACTTTGTTGATTATTTATATGTATCCTTCCACTAAAACATGTATGTAGGGCTTGAACACATTTAGTTAGGTTTGTGAAGAGTAGGTAACTTCATCACCCTTTTTGATTTCAGTAAGGTAGTATGTTGTATTTTGATATGAGTTCTATCATCCTCTAATTTTCCTACTTATAATACTAATTAGGTTTACTATTTTTCAGGTCCAATAGAGATTGAGGATTCAGTTGTTGTGTCATGTGCAAGACTATAGAAGACTTAGCATGCTTAGAAGTAGGGCAAACATGTCCTTATTGGCTTGTCAATTCCTATTGAACTACCCCAATATTTGGTTGTAAATTGTTTTCTTAGGTCTCCCCATTCCTAGTGTAATTTTAGACTTTTTTTTTTGTTTTTGTGCAAGCACGCTATGTAAAATTTAGGAGTAAGACTCCTTTTACACACCAATTTTACTTTAATTATTTGTCTATTTTAATGTTGGAAGTTATACAGGTTAATAAGAAATTTCATCAATGTGGAGTACCATGGTTGGTACTAATCTCACTTGCCTTTTTAGTCGAGCCAATAGAACAAATGGCTAAAAGTATCCTTTCAACTTTAGTTCCGTTTATCCTATTAAAAACAACAAAAAGATTGTACTTCTTTTTATGACATAATTGGAGAGGCCAAATAAATGTCTTGCTGTTCACTTTGAATACCCTTTAGTTGTACTAGATAAAGAAGGTCTATTCTAACTATTTATGCTCAGTTGGTTTATGCCTCATTTCCACCTTTTCCCATGTTTGACAAACTTGAATATTCCAATAGATACTACTCTTATCAATTTTCATATCATTCCCAGCAGACAGTATGTACTGGATTATTTCTTATTAAAGTTGCTTCACCTAGTAGGGCCAAAGATTAGTAATTCATCGTTTTCATCTTTCTCCATTGATTAACTTAAATGCATTAATTGCGAATGATTATATCTTTTGCATCCAAATTTAGGCGTCGGCCTATTATGAGTTTTTTAAAACACTAACCCACATTAAACACTTTGTACACATAAACAATAACATAAGGATTGCAATTTTACTTAAAAGGAAAAGGCCTGCCTTTTATAGACCACAATTGGTTTTAGAGATCGCTAAATAATTTTTTGTTCCACCTAAATAGTTGACCAAAAAGTTGTTCCTTTGAACTAAAAAATTAAGGCACCCTAAGAAAAACATATTCCTCTTATCCCCATCACATCCCCAAAATCCCTTATACATTTAATTGCATTAGTTACGTCATTTCACAAATTAAGACAACTAATCTTCAATGAATCCCAATTACATCATTTCACAAATTAAGATGACTAATATCACCTCCTTGTTCTTTGTCGTATGTTGTGTTCTCACTGTTGTGCATGTTCTGTTTCCGTCATTCACAGTGCATATGTTCCTTTATAATAATATGTTAGATATGATGAGTTTTGATGATGTTAAAAATAGATTCCAAATATTAAGAGCAAAAAGTTTACATAATGTATTTATTTTATACTTTGACTAACTAATATGTTTAATGTGAAATATATTGTAGATTAGTCAAGAAAAGAAAGAAGTGATTGAATTGATAAGAATGATCAAGAGGAAAAAGAAGAAAGAGATTGAAGATATTAGTCAAGAAAGAAGAACTTGCAAAATATAATTGGAATATCAAGTTTCAAGTTTTTAGATTTGGTATTGGAGGTTGTTATGCTAAATTGGAAGTTGGAATGGCTTAACAAGAAGTTAAAGTGCGTTATATTGAATTCATATCAACTTCATTTCAGTTATACTTCATTATCACGTGAGTTGCACCTCTAGAAGTGATTGCTACATGTTTTACTCGAAATTAAAGAAGCTCCACTTGAGTGATTATCATATTTCAGCATACTCTGTTTTGCTCTATTTTTGTTTAGCATGACATAGGCTTGGTAATTTGGTCAAATCTCTTTCACCACACATCCGATTGAGGTGAAACTTGTTTTATATGAAACTAGACTCATAATGTGATTTATAGACATCAATTTTGTGCTCAAATATTGTCAGATAAAAGATATTTGAACTTTGAAATTTGATGCTCAAAATCCACATTGTTCTAGATTAGACGTTACGAATTGGATCATAACTTTTGTAATACAATGAATTTGGGATCAATTCTAGTTGTAGTGAAAAGTACACTTAAAGAGCTTTTGTAAATAAGTCATTTTCCAAATTTGAAGTTACAGTAGAAGAGTTATGCCTACTGGAAGTTGACCTCTATGCCGAACTCTATTTTCTGAAAAGGAAAAGGGTACTGGAGTGAAGAACGTGCTACTCGAGTGATGATCTAAAAAGTTAAACATCATTATCAAGGTACCAACTAGTGAGATTGTTGTGTACTTGAGTTATAACTGTGCCACTCGAGTGATGAAGCTTCACTTAAAAAATTCCAGCAAGTTACTCCATAGTAATCAGATCAAATGATGGTTTCAGAGATAAAATTACTTGAGTGATGTGGTAAGCGTTCAAGTGATGAGCATTACTTATAGGTCACTCATAAGTGATCAGAAAGTTTATAGTATAATGAAAATACATCACTTGAGTAATAACTTGTACACTTGAGTGATACACATATCTTCTTGTGCTTTTAACTCAAGATCACTCGAGTGACACTTGTGGTCACTCGTATGTAATTCTGAGGTGATAAGATCTTGCATGTAGAGATCACTCGAGTAGATGGCAAATCACTTGAGTGATCCAAGATCACTTGCAAGTCACTCGTAAGTGTTCAGAAAGTGTTGCAATGTTCTAAGGGAAGGTCACTTGAATGATAAGTTGAGCATTCAAGTTATATGACTTACTTACAACTCACTCGATAGTGATAAAGATCATTTTCATAGATCCAAGGCATATGCACTTGAGTGATACTTGCAAAAATATGTTATCACTTTCCAGTTACCAACCGGTACCTTTTTGAGTTAGAGTATCACTCGAGTGATAAAATGTCACTCCAATGATATTGATATAAGCTCTTTGAAACAATGTCTTAGAGATTTTGATACTCATTCTAAGTGTGATATAATCTTGTTACAATACTTCCTACTGCTTTTAAACATTACTAATCACACTTATGCATAAGTTTCAAGTGCTTAAACATGGATTAAGCTCAAGATCAACAAAAAGTTGCTTTGTGTTAGAAACTTCAACAGCTACTTCTGACAGACTTCTAACAGTCATATTCTCAACGGGAAGACAAAAAAGCTCAACAACCAAATACACTTCATCAACTATAAATAAAAGATCATTCAAAACACAGAGAGAGAGAGAGAGAGAGAGAGAGAGAGAGAGAGCTCATGCACATTGTAATATCCCACTTTTTGTCCACCAATATCCCTTGTATAATTGTGACATTAAAAGGAATGGTGAAGTTTTGGTGTAATTGTATTGGCAAAATATTGCAATTAGAGGTTACATACAACTTGGCCAAGTGTAGATACAAGAGTGCAATTTTGTTCCATTAAAGGCTTATTATTGAAGCCCATATTGGAGCATAGAAGAGCACAATTTTTGGCTCAACTATATAGCAAAATTTTGGCCAAAATGGGAGGAACAGAGCAAGACACAAGTTGGCACAATTTAATACAAAAATGTATGGGAAAAATATTAAATTACCAATAAAGCAAGAAGCCATTAATTTTTCCCTTTTTAATGTGATAATTTTGGCCAAGAGGGAAATAAAAAGGGAAAATAATTATTTGGATATTAAACATGCCATGTGTAAGCTTCTTGAGCCAAGGAAAAAAGAAAAAAAAGAAGCAATAAAGTCAAAAGTCATATGTTAATTAGCATTAAAATACTATTATTTAAGGAGGTGGAGATATGATATTTTAGAGACCATGATCTCCTTCCCAATGATCATTTTTTATCAACAAGGAAACAAATAGAGAGAGAAAGAGTTTGAAGAAGAGCAAGAACAAGAGAGAGAGAGAGAGAGAGAAGGTGAAATCAAGGTAAGTATATTGTGATTTGAAGTGTTATGCTTCCAAATTCATGACAAACCCTCCCTAATCTCTATGTCATCTTGAAATACATGTGTAGCAAGGAAAAATCAAGAGCAAGAAAGAAGGAAGAGGTGGAAGTTTTGAGAGCTTAGAAAGAGAAACAAGAAGTAATCTCATAAACCTTGATTTTCTTGATGATTCAAGATAGCTTAGTTGTTGTTATGGTTGTTTGGTGGCTTGTTTTGGCTTGATTTTGTAATTTGGGATGTTCAAACCCAAACGGGTTATGCTGCCAAAATTTCCACTAATCATGATTAATATGTGTTTAAGTGGTTAATCACGTGATTACAAGTGAAAATGAAGAGTTTAATTAAGTGTAATAATGAAAACTTATTTTTCCATTTAACTTTGGAATTTTTAGCCAACCGCAGAACAAAGGGTTAGAGCTAGAATTTGGTTAATTTGATGGTTTCATTGTGTTCTACAAGAAAACCTGTGTAAGAATAGCCTTTGGCAATAAATTGTGGATTATTGGAATTAAACATTGAAATTAAAATGTAAACTGTGCTGCTAGTGTATTTTTCCTGTGAAGCAGTCTTATTGTAATGTGTTTTTAAGTAAGCAAATGATGTCCAATGAATGTGAAATTCTTCAAAATAAAAGTAGACATGCTTTAATTTGATAGGTCATATAAATCATTTGGACATATACACTAAGAGTTATGTATTTTTGAAGTTAGCCAAGTAAAACTAGCAAGTTTTTGAGGCAATGTCTAATAAATAGAAATACTGGAATGCTGTGCGTCTAGTTTGTTAGTGCAAGCATTTCACCCAAGAGAGGGGTGAATTGGGTGATCCCAGAAATTTTGTTGCATATAAGGAAATTGACAGAATATTAAAAGCAGTTAAGAGCAAGGAGAAATATCACCGAAGTGTACACCAGGAGTTATACTGGTTTGGCCACAGCCACTTTGACCTACGTCCAGTCCTCAGAACGTCTTTGAGAGTTTTACTATATTCTCCAAGATTCAGTGGGTTCTTGGCACCTCAGTACACAACAAGTTCCTTCACCTGGACACTCGCTCCCCCTTACACGTTGTAATCAAAACCCCAACTCAAGGTTCCACTACCTTAAGTTGTCTCAATAACAAATATTGAGTTTGTAATGAAAAACTCTCTCACAGAGAAAATATGTAATCACTAAAGTACAATGAATGAGTATAAGTAAACAAAGCACTAAGAATGTGTTGATCAGTGTAATCTCAGTTTGTGTCTAATTTTTCTTCTCTCTGAATGCTCCATATATATAGATGATTTGTAGTATCCATTGGAAGCATTTCAAACATGTTCGTTAGAGTCGCACAGCAACAGTTGACTGTTCTTTGAATTTGAAAACTATCCGTTTGCGGTAGGTAGCAGTAGGTGAACGTTCGAACACTTTATTTGACTTTGATCTTCTTGCATGATCTCTTCATTATTTCTCTGTAAATGTACTTAGGATACTAATGCAATGAAGGGTTAATCATATATATAACAATTTAATATACATTCAATCAAAAACATAATTTCTGGACTACCTTACTCTAGTGGCTACTCGAGTGATCAAGTTTGTTACTCGAGTTGTCCCTTGAGTAAACTTGTCTAAATTATGGCAATAAGCAAATCAACATTTTAAATCAGATATCGCTTGGGTAAGACCTGAATTGATATATTACAAACCTTGAAAATACTTAATTACTCGAGTGGCTACTCGTACGACCATGTCTTTACCTCATAGGTTACTTGGGTGATCACTGTGGTAATCTATTTACTCGAGTGGCTACTCGAGTGGGTTTTATGTTTCTTCACACCTTACTCGAGTGGTCCCTTGAGTGACTTTCAAATAACCCAGCAGATTACTCGATTACACCCTCGAGTAAATGTATCAAATTCTTGGCCGAGAGTTTGCTGTCTGGTGAAGCACTACTGGAGTGGCTACTGGAGTAAATAGCCACTCGAGTAATGCTTCAAATAATTCGAGTAGCCACTCGAGTAATGCTTCAAATAATTCTGCAGATTACTTGGGTGGTCCCTCGAGTAATGCTATTTTCTCACTGGTTACTCAAGCGGTTACTCGAGTAATGTGTTCCATTTATTGGCCGAGGGTCACTGGAAGATTTTTAACCTGATTACTCGAGTGGCTACTCGAGTGATACCTTTGAAAATCATGTTACTCGAGTGGTTACTCGAGTAATGGTCTATATAACTTTACAGATTACTCGAGTACTCCCTCGAGTAACTTTTTTCAAAATTTGGCAGTGCTTCACTGGATGAAATTTTCTTTGGTTACTCGAGTGGCTACTCGAGTAATTGCTTCCCTTACTCGAGTAAACCTTTACTGAATTGGTTCATCACTCCAGTGCTTACTCCAAGTAATACTTTGCTACATTATTCAAAATTCATTTGTTTGTTATCAAATTCTTTAATATTATTGTTTGTTATCAAATTCTTTTATCTACTTCATATAGAGTGAAGTATGCTTTCATTGTAATCACTTTATTCAGTTAGTTCTTATAATATTTTGATGATAACAAATCTTGATAACACAAAAGATGATACAAAGTTGGCTTAATGATTCAAGTCACTCAAGTTAAGTTTAAGCACTCAAGTGATATAAGTACTGTTGGAAAAACTTAAATGGACAAGTCACTTGAGTGATGGTTTCTCACTTCAAGTGATTTACAATCAGAAAAGTGAAATTCTATTTTGATCTTCTCTGCTTGGGAAAATCACTTGAGTGATAGCTAAGTAAGAACCAATATTTTCAAAGAGAATCACCCAAGTGATAGTGGATACACTCGAGTGATGAAGCTTTACTTCCAAAATTTCAGCAAGTCACTCAATGGTGATCAAAACTTGTGAAAGTTTCAAAGTCTAAATCACTCTAATGATAGGGTAAGCCCTCAAGTGATGGGCATTACTTGCAAGTGATAAAAGAGTTTGTGATATAATGAAACAAATCACTTGAGTGACATAATTGTGCACTCGAGTGATAAACTTTGTCACCTGTGTAATAAAGACAAGATCACTCGAGTGATGTCAATCCCTTACGAGTTAGTCGCAAGTGATCTTAAGGTGATGTGAACTTCGAATGAAGATCACTCGAGTGATTGAGAAAATCTCTCGAGTGATCCATGATCACTTGTAGGGCACTTACAAGTGATCTAAAAGTATTGAAAAATACTAAGTGAAAATCACTCGAGTGATCACTTAAGCACTCAAGTGATATGAATCACTTGTAGGTCACTTGGTAGTGATTGAGCTTAACTCTTACAGAACATATGAAAGATCACTTGAGTGAATGAATATGCACTCGAGTGATATTTATTTTCATAAACATCACTACCAAGTCACTCGTTAGTGATTATCAGCATAAGATCACTTGAACACTCAAGTAATAAAGAAATACTCGAGTGACAAGGGACCTCTCGAGTTATTCTAAATCATACTCGAATAATTGTTCATTAGACTCTTAAGCTAATGTCTTGATAATCTTCATACCTTTTTTATTCATCATGATTAGCATCCTATATTCTTATACTACTTCTAAATATTATTAATCATATTTATTTATAAGTTTCAGGTGCTTAATCTCTAAATTAGCTTTAAAATTTGTAAAAGCGAAATCTTGTCAGAAGCATTAATTGCGTAGTAGAAATAAGCAATAAAAATACTCTCTTTCATCAAACAGCTACATTTACTCTCTAACAGACAGATTTGAATGCTTTGAACACTCTCAAATGGTCATTAAATTCATTTCACCTATAAATAAGGAAGGATTCAAGATAAAGCAACTAATAAATGACAAAATCAATTCTGTACATTAAGTACTCTGTTTCTATATGATATTCTCTGATATTCTTATTTCTCTTCAGTATTCATTTATCAAATGTTTCTATATGATATTCTTATTTCTCTTCAGTATTCATTTATCAAATCTTTAAGAGAGATTTTACAACCTTATTCATTACTCTTGTATAGAGAATCTCAAGGTAGTGGGACCTTGCATGAGGGTGTCTACTTACAAAGTGTAATGGGGAGTCAGTGTCCTCTTAAGGAACTCTCTTATACTATGGTGCCAAGAATCCATTGAATATTGAAAGTATAGTGAAAATCTCAGAGGCACTCTGAGGACTGGACATAGGTCAAAAGGTTAAGACCAAACCAGAATAAACTCCGGTGTACACTTCAGTGAAATTTCTCCAACATTATCTTTTAATTAAGTTTTTTATTGTGATTTTTAAATTTTTTTAATATTACCCAATTCACTCCGCATCTTGGGTGAAACCGTTGACACTAACATACCCTTGTGAGAGTTATTCAAGATTGGGATTTTAAATGGGAAACAGATTGTAACCTTACAAGTTGTAAGGGGGAGTGATTCTCAAGTATGAGATTAAGCTTGAGGTTGTTAAGGTTCTCAAGTGCCTGTTAAACATGAGGAATTGTAAAGGCTTTTCTTGTGCTCAGATTAAACAAGAAGATAATGGATTGAAAATCATAGGTGGTGCCTAGGAACTAGACGTAGGTAATTGAGGATTGGATAGATCCAGGATAAATTACAGTTTGCATATTCTCTTCCCTAAGCTCTTATATTTCCAGCATATATGATTTGAATAACTGAATATGGATTTCTGATATATTACTTTCATACTTATTGAATTCTCTAAGATTCAAAAAGCTTTTAAAGTTCTTAAGTTTTTATCTTACACCTAATTACCCTGAGGTATGTATAACTGCTCAAGTCCTTGATTAGAATTGGCTCACTATCCTTAACAGGTTTTTTGAGTCTCAAGTATGGAGTGTGTGACTCTATAAATTGCATTTACTATGTTGAGTATGCTGAGTTATAGATGGCATCCTATTCATGGTTGAAGAAGTCTTTAAATTTCAGTAGAATATATATGTATTTGAACAAAAAGTATCTCAGACTATTCCAGTGTTAGGATCCTACATAAAATGGATTGCATTCTATTATAACCAGCTTTGTTGTCATACAACGGCAAACGACTCCACCTCTTAAAAAACATTGTAGCTACCTGAATATATTAGAAGATTTCTAGCTTCATCAACAAATTCAATCTCTTCAATGAGATCTAATGGACCACACCATAGTCCTACATGTCGCATACTCATCTCTTTCTATTGTTGGAGGAAACTAATTAACTCTGGTTCAAAACTTTAAAGGGTATCAATATCTCTGTAGTTCACTATATATGGTAGGGTTGTGGACAAATGTGTCTAGCACTGACTTATAAATAACCACTTATTTGGTTGAATTATGACTATTAGTTACACGAGGATGATGTTTATAACTAATCAATGTGAACATCATTCAACATTTTCCTACAACGCATTCTATTTAATTAATCATTTTGGATAGTTATATTTTAAATAGTGTCTAATCACTTTTTGGGTTAGCATCTTGAACTTCTGCTTTCTTTCCCTATCAGGTAATTGAAATTGACAATACTGCTAAAGTCTTATGTTGCAAAGAACTACTTTACATATTAACTTTTAGCCTTTTTTTAGCATGTATAGGCTTTGCCTATATGTTTCTTTCATGATGTTGATTTGTGTTCTTATATTGTCCTTTCAATTAGGTCAATGCCGCAGACTATACTATACAATGTGCTTTTACAATTGCTTTTCCCTTACTCGAGGTTTAGTAATACATCATTTTAGTAACTGAGGATGTCATTGATTTACATCTTGACAAGTTCTATTGGAATCATTTTTTGTGTCTACTCATTTATATAGGTGATTTGATGTGTTGCCCATTAAGTTAAATAGTCCTAGGATAACATATCAATTGTTTTACATAACTTTCGCAATTGTCAAATCACTGCACCTTCTGCGACCTTAGTACCTATTATGCTTTATACATGCTTGCAAAATTTTTAACTCACGCCCCTACTTTACATGTAGAGGTTTTCCTTATTTTATGATGTTTTCCTGCTTTGCACCATATGCTGCAGGTGTTATTGACTATGCTGAACAATTTTTCTATTAATCCTTACAACTTGTGGGATGAGGCACCTATTTTTTGTCAGGTCATAGAACCTCTAAGAGTGGGTTCAACTTACTTCATTAATCTTAAAGTTGGAATCCCCGGATAAAGAAAAAATAGCTCCTCATGCTACTTCCATTTCTTCCTTCCCCATCAAACCATTCACCTTTTGTCCTTCTTTTCAGCTACATAGGTATCTATTGACTGATGTTTTATACTCTTATGTTAGTATTGAGCCCATCAACAACTGTACATGTTATTGTGGATCGAGCCTAACAGTTGCTTTAGCAAATACTTCTTCTTTTGTCACCTTTTACCTGGTATGAGCTCCTCTTCCCACACTAATACATGCCAAAATTTTAATTAAATCTAACAGTTTGTTCTAAAAATTTGAGTTTGAAAGTTTAAAAGTTTAAAAAATTCTATAAATTGCATACTATCTACCATCCTTATAGCATATTGAAGTTCCTTCTAAATTCTACCAACAAGATTAATATTATATTACAATTTCCATAACCTCTACATTGTTTGCTTCTTTGATTAAGGACTTGCATGATGGCTCAGACATGTGGACTATAGTTGTTAGAGTTCTAAGGAAATGGAATGTTTTCTGAAAGGTTGCACCCATCGAGCTTTTCTATGTATATTTGATGTTGGTTGATTATTAGGTATGTTTTTAATCTGTTGTAGATTATAAATATAGATATAGATTAAAGATGTAGATTGTAATTCCCAAAATACATCCAAGGGCTAAATGTAATAGATAGTGAAATAAAAGGATTTAATGGCACCTTAATTCATTTTGTCATGATCAAGAGTTAATTGCTACTTGACCTTGAGGATAGATTTGGGAAACAAAATGAAGGGCCAAGGTTTTCTCTTACAAAGTAGAAGTAATGATGAAGATAATTAAAGTAATATCCTCATCTTTTCCTTTTATTTGGACACAAGGCAAATATAAGACCAAGTCAACACACTCTTTTCCCTTTTTCTACAAGAAAACTGTCCCCTCATTTCTCTATTCTTATGCAAGATTAAAATAATATATATGTATCCCTTTACTCTAATATTTCACTCAAGTATTGAGAAAGGAAAGGAAGAGAATTGATTTGATATATTCTTACACTTAAAGTCATCAAAAGTGCCTAGGATTTAATCAATATACTTCCTTGACCTTAAGCATATGTTGGACGTTCAAATCATAAGGTAAAGAGAGAGAGAGAAGTTAATCAAAGGATCTCCTCACCTTTTTGACTAAGCACAAGTCGGTTAAGCACTTCAAGAAAGAAGAAAGAAGGAAAGAGAAAAGCTCACTCTTCTTGTACAATTGCACCTAGAAGTTACCAAAAAAATGTATAACCAAAGAATTAATATTAGCCACGACTTTTCTTTTTATTTTGGCCACCTTTTCAATAAGATATTAAGAGGATAAGGAAAGAGAAAAACTGATCATAACTCACTCTCTCATCCCTCCTCAAAGTCGGCCAAGTTTAGCAAAAAAAAAGAGAAAGTGAAGAGCAAGTAAGATCTTCTACATGGATTTTCACCTTCTTAACCTCTTCTATGGCTCAACAGCTCTTCATAAATATTGTTCCTCTTGATGAGAGCTTCATTTCTATGGTTTTATAATTTCAAAAAGAGGTGTTTTAAGCCATCATCTAAGAACAAAAGTTGAGGAAGCAAGAAAAGAACACAAGAAGAAGCAAGAGGTGAGTAAGAGCATTATTTTGATGTATATGATGCTTTGATTGGCTGAGTTTTGGAAGGCTATTGTGACAGCCCTAATTTCATTTTTTAGCGTATATTATGGATCATGAAGCTTTCATCCTATGTATGTGCTTATATGTTGGTTTGGAGGCCAATGAGCTAAGTTTAGTGATTAAATGTGAAGTGGTTGTTTGTTGTGAAATACCCTAAAATTCTGACCTAAACAGGGCACCATAAAGTAATGGGAATTTGTTTATTTTGATGTTACCATTGTATTCTACATGAAAAATTGTGTGGATATAGCCCTGGATTATGAATTTTGGGTCATCGAAACTCAAAATTCAAAATTGAATTTTCCACCCAAACAGGATTTCAGCGAGGTACCTTGATTGTGTTGAGTTTTTGGATAACCAAATGATGTCAAACAAATATGAAAATTTCTAGAATACAAGTAGATATATCAAGATTTAATTTGGTAGGTCATTTGGATCATTTCAATTTGTACACTGGGAGTTATGAATTTTTGAAGTTAGGTCATGAAAATTGGGTTGAATTCTGGTAGTGTGCAATAAATGACAATGCTGGGAATGCGGTGCATCCAATTGGTTGTGCCTGATATTTTTCAAAGAAGATAGACTAAATAAGGGTCGCATAGACTTTAGAATCATTGTAATTCAATTTTTGTATATAAAGATATGATTTTTCAAATTTGATGAAAAATTCTGGTAGATTTTTTGGTTCAAATGTGCTAAAATTCAAAGGTAATGGCTCATGGTAATAACTATGAACTCCAAGATTAGAAAATTAGTCTTTTAGGTTAATTGACCACTTTAGCTCCTTAGTTGACTTGATTAAATGACTATAATTATAACCAACCCAAGTATTATGAGTTATTAAAGAATTGGAATAGGCAATAACTCGTAATCCTTAAATTCTAATGTATAGGATTTGATATCTGCCCTGATCACAAGAAATCTATGCAAGAAGAAGACCAGCCTAAGGGCACATTGAACATGATTGAACATAGTGCCTATGGGCACACTAAACATGATTGAGCATAGTGCCTATGGGTACACTGAGCATGACTGAGCATAGTACCTATGGGTATACTGAACATGACTGAACACAGTGCCTACGGGTACACTGAATGCACAGTTTGTGGTCACGAGCCCAACTGAGGTACGAAAAGAATAGGAGTTGCAACAATTATTAGCTTTGAACATTTTTTATTGAACTGAACTGAACCTAACTGTGTTGTGGGTTAGTATGATGTTGCTGTATGTGGTAGTTGGCATGCTTATCATTGCATTTTCTATAATAGATTGTTTGTTACTATAGAGATTCATTTGAATCTTACCCTTTTTCAAAACAATAAAATTCTAGAGGAGCAAGTGGCTCGAAAGGCAAGGCAGCAAATACGGGTAATTGAGGGTGCACATTCCGAGAAGGAAAGCTAGTGGTTATATGCAGTTTTTATTTTTGAGTACTTTGAACAATTGTATATATTTTATCGAACGCTATGAGGAGACTCTTGTATATAAACATATACTTACTATCATTATAATTGAGCTATTTTTGTATGCATGTAGAACTGCGCCTCTATTACTCTGTATATATCAAAATGAAAATAGGTATTGACAACCCTTTTCTAATATGAGCTCACAGTGGGAACCTTCCATTATACCATCTAAGTTATACATATAGATATATTCCCTCTCTTTCTCAACTCAAGTCCCACCCTTTTTCATACATGTTTTGCTAGTTATAATTCCTTTAGGTATAAATTGTAAAGAAACCCATAAAATTGATTATAGATAAATCATATAGAGGATAAAGCTAAATCTTATATTAGACGTTCCTCATTCACGAGTTCATACAAAAGTTAGGGACATACACTTTGAGATACATCATATTGTTCATACTTAAACTAAAATAAAAGTAAAGCACTTTATTCTATTTTATTCCTAAGCAGTACTTTTTAGTAATCTACTAGTTGGTAGGATCTTCAGTCGCAAAAAGGTCTACTAGGAGGTCTGAGAAGTCCAGGGGATAGTTTCTATACACAGAACGCATAAATTCTTCAGAAGAAATGACAATCACGTTATCAATAGGGTCATAGTAATTTTCAAAAGATGGCGGTGGACTCGGATTGAAGGGTGGAGGATCAACAGGGTTTGTGGTATGAACATTGATACTACATATGACTTGAAGATCCCCAACTTGGACCTATTTGATCCTAATCGTAACCTCAGTGACTGGCATCTAGTCATTATGTAAAACAAAGGTGATTAATAAAAATAAAAATTTTAAACTAAAATGCCCAGCTACTCTTAAGTAGAAAATATATTTAACCCTGTCTCTAGTTTTCACAAGAAGAAAAAACAGGATAAACACCAAATTTTTTGAGGTGAGAAAAATTAGCATAGATAAATTCATTTCTGGAGCACCCATAAATTTTCATCACAAAGATATGCTAAGGCGTCCCCTAGAGTGGATGAACAAATAATACAATATTAATGGGTGAACATAGAGATCTTCACACAACAACAATATCTAGCACTTTTCCCAAAAATAAGAAATATCAGTTTAAATATATGAGAGAGACATAAATAGAAATGATCAGTTTGGAAATAAAATAATAAGAATAAGTGAATCAGAAAGTAGTACTCTACAAGGTGTTATTACTCAGTAAGAGAAATTCTTACTTTGCTTGCAACATGTGTGATTGGACCATATTTTTATATGATTTTTCATGATTAATTTAGGAATTTTAATGTATTTCTTGGGACATTATTGCATTATTAAGCACTAATTTTGGTTAAGGATAATTGTTTTGAATTAATCGGAATTAGGACAAAAATGGTCAAAATTCATTAATTATTAATTTTTATATTGTCCATTGAACTTTTAATACTACTTTGTGCTTAATACTGCATTTCAGGTGTTTGGAAGAAAATTATAGATCTGGAGGGTCAAATTAATATTTTGAAGATTGGGTAAACTCATAGAAAGGGGCCCTAGATTTTTGTAAAAATTATGAAGAGTGAAGAAAAAAGGCCAGAACAAAATACATAAAAGTACCCCAGAATTTTAGAAATTTCAGTTCAGCCCATCAATGTTTCAAAAGTTTCATCCAAGTCCCTCCAGAGAAGTTTTTATATTTTCACTGAAGTCCTTGGTCAAAACTTGCATTTTGACCAGGGTTACTATTCATTTTCTTCTTCAGCGGACCCGATAATGCATGGACATGGGATTCGGACATGGTTAACCCAACTGGTTGAGGGATCCAAGATTGGCAGCAGCAAAAGGAACTCGAACAGAAGAAGTTTGGGGGGGCCGCAAGGATTGAGAGAAGGGAGAACAAGAGGAGACTGCAATCACCACCACCTGCGTCTCCTCCTCACCACCGCACTGATAGCCACAGACCCAAGTTGGGATTTGAAGAAGTAGAGGATCCAAGAGCTTTAGAGGGAGGCCAAGACAGAACCGAAATCAAGAGGGAGCAGCGGCAATCTCAACACCATACACCGCCCCTCATCTTTCATCCACTACCACTGTCATTCCTCACTGTCGCTGCTCCACCTCCGGCAACCTCTCCTCTAATCTGAACTAGTCCAACAGTGGTTTCCTTTCCTCTGATAGTTTGGGTTTTAATTTCAATAGTGGCTCTCTGTTCTGTTCTGAATTTAATTGCATCCCCAAGTCAAGTTGAATTAGTGTTAATTGGTTATTTAATCGGTGACTCAATGGCTGGGTGTTGGTGGTCTTCAATGTCTGAAATTTTGAACTTATTTGGTGAAGCTATTCTTATGAGTAGCTAGGCAATTTTGTGCTCTTGGGGATGAATTGGAGATGGCTTGAGCTCATATGTGCTTTAAAGGGGAGTTTATTTTATCTATAGCTCATTGTATTTTTGATTTCTTAGGTGTAAGAATTCATTTATATATTGAGACTATGATTTGAGTTATAATTGCTATGGATTGAGTTGTTGTGATTTGGAATTTGTAATGAGGATTTGTGCTCGTCAATATATATGGTTATATATATGTTTATCTATGATTCTATTGCTTCTCTCTATTTAACATGGTATTGTTGGATAGTTTGATTGAATTGGAATTGTAGTTGAACCTAAATGCATTATTTATTCCATAGTCACTCTCTAAGGGGTTTTAATAATGCTTAAATAAATGGGTTCATGAGTTTAAGCATTAGATTCAATGGTAATTGGGGTTTGGTATATTAAAAAACTTAGAAAAACTCATTACACTAAGAGGGCTTAATAGCATTTCAAGGGTAGGGGTTCCTCTCTTGTGATACTAGACTCAATGGTAATTGAGATTTGGTAAGAAACTTAGTGTATTAACTCCCCAAATATCTTAATTGACCAAGGATAACCATTGAAAACCATTTCCAAGAGCATATTTATCACTTGCATTTTTAACCAATTTCCATTCCATATCAATTTTATTCCAAAAATCCAAAAATATTAGTTGTAAAAGCATTTTAGTTTAATCGCAATTTAGTTGTTAGATAAAAAGTTCAAAGATCATTTTTAACTCATTTCATTTCAATCATTGCACTTAGTTTCTAGGTAATTAATAAAAGGCTCTTTGAGAGACGATCCGGGATTGTACCCTATATTGCAATCCTTGGTTTAATTTTTGAAAAGGTTACCAAGACATAAAAGCTGACAAAGCCTATTCTTCAATGTGAGAGGTCTTTGTGTGTGTTTTTAATTACTTTCTGCAACCGTACGGATGGTACTGCTAACATTGAGATGTGCAGTATTTTATAGAACGCTTGTGCTGACTTTGTAATTATGTGGTGTCCTTATCACTTTCATTTATTACATTTCTATCCCATTTTTTTTTCTTTTTCCCCATGTCACTTTTCACTTTTTAGAAGATGTCTATTCATTTCTTCACTTTTTCTCCTTTTCTCTCTTCCTTTCACGTCTTCCCCTACTCCTCCTCTTCTAAATTATACTCTCTTTCTTTTACTCTCTTTCCTTACCTGGCTTGTCAACTTAATCTCTCCTTCATTTTCTTTCTTCATGTGATCTCTTCTCTTGCTAGACCAAAATATTGGCACTTTATTGGCACTTCCCTCTTTAAGTATATATACATACTGATTTCCCTTTTACATATACTAAAAAAATGTTTTACTTTTGAAGTTATATTTCTTTAACAAAAAGTCATATATGAATAACAATTTATTTATTTGAGGGTGTTATATTTCTCCCTCCCTAAAAATAAATTTTCGTCCTTAAAATTTATAAATACCTTAGTGAAACAATTCAAGATATTTTTGTCGTATCTCTTCCACTAATTCCTAGGTTGCTTCATCTGGAGTTAGTCCTTCCTATAACACTTTTACTAGAGAAATAGTCTTATGTCATAGTTGCTTTTGATCTGTATCCATAATTCTAATAGCTTTTGGATGATACTTTAAATTATTTTGTATTTGTATTGGCTCCTCGACTAGAATATGTGAGGGATCATGAATATATGTTAGAAGTTGATAGGCATTAAATACAAGATGAATATTAGACAGGATGGGTGGTAAAGCAATGTGGTAAGCCATTAGCCCAATTCTTTTAAGAATTTGGAAAGGTCCAATATATCTTGGGCTTAACTTCTTAGTTCTAAGTGACCTTCCTATTCCCGTAGTAGGAGTGACTTTGAGAAACACATAAGACCCTTCTTCAAATTCCAAGGGTTGTCTCCTTTTATCTGAGTAGCTTTTTTGCCTACTTTGTGCTGCTAACATCTTTTCATTTATCAACTTTAATTAATCTGTGGTATCTTGTACTAACTCGGGTCCTAATAATTTCCCTTTACCTACTTCAAACAAACATGTAGGCGATCTACATTTCCTTCCGTAGAGAGCTTCATACGGTGCCATATCGAAACTTGAATGATAACTATTATTGTAAGAAAACTCCATTAATGGTATATATTTTTCCCAATTTTCCCCCTGCTTAAGGCTACAAGCTCTAAGCATATTCTCTAAGGTTTGAATGGTTTGCTTGGATTGACCATTAGTTTGAGGATGGTAAGCTATACTGAAGTGTACTTTTATACCAAAAGCTTCTTATAAGGCTCCCTAGAATCTTAATGTAAATCTGGGATCTCTGTCAAATACTATGCTAGTAGGTGCTCCATGCAGTCTTACTATCTCCTTTACATATAATTGAGCAAGTTGGTCAATAGAATAATTGATTTTAATGGGTAAAAAATGAGCTGATTCATTCAGTCGATTAGCAATAACCCAAATTGAGTCTTTCAGTGTTTTGATCTTTGGCAGTCCTACTATAAAATCCATCGTGATATAGTCCCACTTCCATTCAGGAATTGTTAGTGGTTGAATTAGTCTAGATGGTTTTTAATGTTCTATTTTAACCTTTTGACAAACTAGACACTTAGACACAAATTTCACAATTTCCTTTTTCATACCTGGCCACCAATACATTTTCTTCAGATCATGATACATTTTAGTTGATCATGGGAGGATGGTGTAAATACTGTTGTGTCCTTCTTCTAGAATCCTTTTCTGTATATCTCCTTCCTTAGGTACACACGCTCTTCCTTGAAACAAAATGGTCCCCTCTTGGTCATGAGTAAAATGTTCACGTCCCATTTGATTTTGCAAAAATTGATCTCTCTATTAAAATTCATGAATTTGGGCTTTTAGACCACTTCTCAGTCTTGACTCACTTAATTGCAAACTATGAGGTAGAATTACCATAGAGTCTTAAATCCCTGAAGTACTCCATCATTTGACTCTCCTTTATCATTAATGAGGCTACTTGAAGGGATTTTCTACTTACCGCATTAGCAACTTCATTTGCTTTTGCCAGGTGATAATGAAGCTTTAAATCATAATCCTTTATCAATTCCATCCATCTCTTTTGTCGCATGTTTAGCTCTTTTTGATCAAAAAGATACTTAAGGCTTTTATGATCGTTAAAAACCTCAAAACTAGCTAGCCCCAAACAAATAATAACGCCAAATCTTTAAGGAAAACATTATGGCAGCTAACTTCAAATTATGGGTAGGATAATTTCCCTCATGTGGTCTAAGCTTTCTAAAAGCATATGCAACAACTTTCTCTTGTTGCATTAAAACACAACCTAGACTTTGTTTGAAGCATCAATATATACTTCAAAATTCCTTTAGGGATCAGGATGAATTAAAACTGGGGAAGTAGTTAATTTTTCTTTTAACTCCTCAAAACACTCCTCACATTCTTGTGTCCATGTAAATGGAATACCTTTTCATGTCAATCTAGTTAAAGGTAAAGCTATTTATGAAAATCCTCAAATAAAACGTCTATAATAGCCAGTTAATCTAAGAAAACTCCTTAGTTCAATAATAGTTTGAGGTCTTTTCCATTTTAATGCAGCCTTTACTTTATCAAGATCTAATGACACCCCATCCCCTGATATGACATGGCCCAAAAATTTTACCTCTTTAAGCCAAAAATTACATTTCTCAAACTTAGCAAACAATTTTTCTTTTTTAAGGGTTTGAAGAACTATTTGGAGATGTCTTTCATGTTCTTCCACTAATTTAGAATAAATTAGAATATCATTAATAAATACTACAACAAAATGATCTAAAAAAGGTCTAAAGATACGATTCATACAGTCCATAAATACTAATGGAGCATTTGTCAACGTAAAAGGCATTACCAAGAATTCGTAGTGTCCATAACGAGTTCTAAATGTGGTCTTAGGTATATCCTCTGCCTTCACTCTTATTTGGTGGTATCCTAACCTTAAATCTATTTTTGAGAAAATTCAAACTTCTCACAATTGATCCAAGAAGTTATCTATTCTTGGAAGAGGATATTTATTTTTAATGGTCACTTTGTTTAATTTCCTGTAATCTATGCATAATCGGAGACTTCCATCCTTCTTTTTAACAAACAAAATGGGAGCCCTACAAGGGGAAACACTTGGTCGGATAAATTTCTTTTCTAGTAGTTCCTCTATTTGGGTCTTTAGTTCTTTAAGTTCTAAAGGAGACGCATAAGGTGCAATAGATATAGGTCTTGTTCCTAGAATTAAATCTATTGAAAACTTTACTTCTATTTTAGGTGGGAGAGTGGTTATATCAGAGGGAAATACAACAAGAAATTTACTAACTATAGGTATCTATTCAATATCTTAATTCTCCTTTCATATTTCTTTAGTATCTCCTTCTTCTATTCCCATATCCCTAGGGTAATTAATGAGGTGACTAATCACATAATTTGTAGGAAAGATTGCAAATTTTCGCGAACAATCTATCATTACTTGATTCAGAGTTAACAAATCCATCCTAAAAATAACATTTATATGTCTTAATCATAAACAGACATGATGAGTAGTGTAAGATTGATTATCAATTTAAACATGACAATTAAGATAGATAGAAGTTGTACCAATTTCCTCTCCTGTAGGTGTAGAGACATAAAGTTGGCAAGGTAATTTAGGCACAGGCATATTTAACTTTGTCATACAATTCATAGCTATGAAAGAGTGAGTAGCTTCAGAGTCATAAAGTACAAGTAGTGGCATATTTCAAAAAAAACCATTACCTTGCACCAAATTCTTGGATTCATTAACATTTTCTCCATTTATGGTGTAGACTCTTCCTTTCATCATAGGTTTTTGAGCCGAATTAGGTTCCTCAACAACTTTCCTTTGGCTGAGAGGATGGTTTCCAGTAAAGTGATCGAGCTTTCTACATATATAACAAACTTTTGGTAGAGGGTCGGAATAGCAAGGCTAATTCTCATGGAATCTTCAACATTTATTTCAAGGGGTATAATGAAATCCATTTCCTTTCCGTTAGTCGAGTGGTGGTTTAAAGTTCTTCTTTTGTTTCCCTCCATTACTATTTTTATCCCAGAAATCCTTCTTTTTCTGCTTCTCCCTTTCAACTTCCAGTAGATGTTTCTCCACTGCACGACACTTATTTACCAATATTGGGAAATCTCAAATTTTTAAAGCAATCACTGCTTGACGAATTTCCTGTTGTAATCCTGCTTAAAACTTTCAAGCTTTTTAGGTTTTATCAGGGTTATTAAGTAGACATGATGAGTATTTAGAGAGGGATTCAAACTTAGCAACATATTGATTTATAGTCATTGTACCTTGAATAAGTCGAAATTTGATTTCCTTCTCATGCTTGACATTTTTCAGAAAATACTTATCCAGAAAAACAATTTTAAATTCAAACCCAAGATACTTGTTATCATTGTATTTCATTTGCTAGCCTAATTTCCTTCCACCAATTGTTAGCATCTCCAGTCAACATATAGGTGGCAAAAGATGCCTTTTGGTTGTTTACACATCCCAATACTTCAAATATCTTTTCCATCTGCTTCAACCATTCATCAGCTACAACTAGATTATAGTCCCCTAGAAAAGAAAGTGGATTGGGTTTCTTAAAAGAGTTGGATTTGGAATATTTTGATTCCCTTTACCTAATGATTGCTCATTTCACTCCATCTCATGGTCCTTCTCTAATTGCTCATATGGAGTACCCTCAAGTAATTGGATGATATGTGCAATAACAATAGTTTGTTCTCTTATGGCATTAGCCATTGCTTCTGCTTGCTCACTCATAGTATGATTCATTTGCTGCATAGCACTTAATAGACTATTTTCTATGTGGTCCTAACTATTACTGGATTGGCTCTGTCAACCCGGTGCCATTTTCTGCAACATTGTAATTAGTATAAAAATCATCAATCCTATAATATTCTTTTCTTCTATAACAGAGAAGACCTCATAATTCTCAACAAAAATAACTACTTTAGGATCATTTTGCTCTGATACCAAATTGTTAAGCCCCCAAAAAAATTTTAAAAAAATAATTATTTAATAGGTAATTATTGACAACATATACTTTTTTTTGTCAGCCCTTCTATTTCCTTACTTGAAAGAGGACAAATTCTAGAGGTTATCTTAATATTTAATGGTTCTTGCTTTTACCCCTTTGTATCATAAACCACCCCTTTGTTTCCTTTAAATTTGTGCAAGGCCCCTTCTTTATATATATACACATATATAACTTATACTTCTATATGGCCCTTTTCTCACGTGAGCTCACAGTGGGAACATTCCATTGTACGGTCTAAGTTATATGTATAGATATATTCCCTCTCTTTCTCAACTCAAGTCCCACCCTTTTTCATACATGTTTCGGTGGTTATAATACCTTTAAGAATAAATTATAAAGAAACCCATAAAACTTATTACAAATAAATCATATAGAAGATAAAGCCAAATCTTATATTAGACATTCATCAGTCATTAGTTCATACAAATGGTGGGGACATATACTCCAAGATACATCATATTGTTCATACTCAAACTAAAATAAAAGTAAAGCACTTTATTCTATTTTATTCCTAAGTATTGCTTTTTAGTAATATACTAGTTGGTAGGATCTTCAGTTGTGAAAAGATATGCTAGGAGGTCTTGGAAGTCCACGGGACACTTTCCATACATAGACGGCATAAATATTCAAGAGAAATTACAATCACATCGTCATTAGGATCATAGTAATTTTCAAAAGATGAAGGTGGACTCAGATTGAAGGGCAGAGGATTGACAGGGTTTGTGGTATGAACACTGATGCTACGTATGATTGGAGATCCCCAACTTGGACCCCATTAGATCCTAACCGTAACTTCAGTGACTGGCATATGAGCATTACGTAAAACAAAGGTGAGTAACAACAATAAAAATTTTGAACTAATAAGGCCCAGCTGCTCTTAAGCAGAAAAAATATTTAGCCCTGTCTTTAGTTTTTACAGAAGAAAAACATAGAAAAAACATCAAATTTTATGAGGTGAGAAAAATTAGCACAAATAAATTGATTTTCAGAGCATCCCCTAGAGTCGATTCACAAATAATCACATAATACTAATGGGTTAACACAGAGATCTTCACACAACAACAATATCTGGCATTTTTCTCAAAAATAAGAAATATCAGTTTAAATATATGATAGAGACAACAATAGAAATGATTAGTTTAGACATAAAATAATAAGAATAAGTTGAATCAAAAAGTGGTACTCTACAGGGTGTTATTACTCGGTAAGAGAAATTCTTACTTTGCTTGCAATAAGTAAGAGGTTTTTGTGTGTGTTTTTAATTACTTTCTGCAATCATACTGCTGACAGTGAGATGTATAGAATTTTATAGAACGCCTGTGATGACTTTGTAATTATGTGGTGTCCTTATCACTTTCATTTATTACATTTCTATCCCATTTTTTTCTTTTTCCCCACGTCACTTTTCCCTTTTTTTCTCTTCCTTTCATGTCTTCCCATACTCCTCCTATTCCAAATTACTCTCTCTTTCTTTTACACTCTTTCCTTGAGTGGCTCGTCAACTTAATCTCTCCTTCTTTTTCTTTCTTCACGTGATCTCTTCTCTTGCCATACCATAATATTGGAACTTTATTGGCATTTCCCTCTTTAAGTGTGTGTGTGTGTGTGTGTGTGTGTTTTGATTTCCCTTTTACATATACTAAAAAAATGCTTTCCTTTTGAAGTTATATTTCTTAAACAAAAAGTCATATATGGATAACAATTTATTTATTTAAGGGTGTTACAACTGGACTGATAAAAGTAATAATTTATTTCATTATCTCATTTTAACAACCATTTAGTACATGCGCTAATGGTAACTTATACTCATTAATGAAAAAAAGCATCAAATAAGTAGTTCTTTAAATGCAACTAGGGTTTCATTTAACCCATAAATCAAAGAAGTCGACAATTTAATTGAGAGATAAAAAACATGTAACACGAATCATTTCCCCTAAAGTCATTCATCATGGTACATGTTAATTAATTAGGGTAAAAAATCTTGTAATCAATAATGTTTCCCTCATTTGTGCCTTATTTTAGTGCCAAGGATCATCCCACATCTATAGTAACTACCTTCAGTTAATATGTACCATCTCACATGAGTCAAGTATCAAGTAGAAGTTCTATCAATCAACAGACAAACTTGACCATATCTCAAGCCCATGAGCAAAGAGCAGTAGGTTATCAATACTTGGTTATTTATTATGTTTAGCAACTACATACTATCTAACATGTTACTACTTCAATCGTAGGAGAGTATATTTGTGATCAACTATGAGATTCAAAAGTTTGAGACTAAATATAAGTGGATTTATGATGATTGTGTAACACCTTATTTCCATAATCGATCTAATAAGTTTTACGCAACGAATTTGAACCATTAAGCGAGATTTTTTTCAAGACTCTTTCAATTCCCAATCTCAAGACAGGGTTCAAACCTGTAATTGAATGTGTTTTTCTGAATAGTTTCAAACCTTTTTAAAAACTATCACAAAGTGGTTTGTAACTTCTTCGTAACTCATCATTTCTTAATTCCCTTTTATCTGAGTATTCAAGTGTCTATCTACTTATTACCCTTATGTCGTCATTTGGGTTATGGGCCTTTTGGTGTATAGATGCCCTATTCTATTTTATTTACCAAGTTAGTAGGCAACTATTCACTTACCATACGTCTGAGAGGCTACCGTTACCATTATACTACTGGTATTGTAGTTATGATCTTAAGTTATACACATAACTTAAGATCATAACTACAGTACCAAAATAGACAACTAACAGAAGATAAAAATCTTTAAGCTTTATCCTCTAGTTGTATGGGTTTACCTTCTTGCTCTTTAAGCTGTTAGCCTGTGCTGTAGTTGTTATAGGAAAAGAGTAAGATTCAAAAGAATCTCAGTAGTAATAGGCATTCAATCACATATATACAAGAACACAAAGTATGTCACACAATCATCATATAACATGGAAATAGCAATCAACATTCAAAACATATCATGCAGCATATCACATTACCATAGCACTAGGTATATTAATCACTTGGCCATGAGTGTTCACCCGTGCAACAGGCCTCGAATTCCACTCGTGAATAACAATAATTATCATGGTCCAGGCGTCCACCAGTGCAATAGGCCCCGGATGACCACCTCTCAACTGTGAATGCTTCCAAAACTTATGATGATACCATAAACATGCAACATATCTCATAACATATGAAAGCAAGAGTTACTACTTGGTCGATTTCCCTGAAAGGTATCCAACTGTTTCTCCAAGCTCGGGTAGGTCTTAGATCCCAAACAGCTATCAAGCCCTATAATGTAGAGTTGTCAAAGATTAGGTCATTACTCAGTTCAGAGTTATCAATATAATGAACTATATAATGCTCTTACCTCGTATTTAGCCTTGTCCTAAATTTAGTCATGTCGGTTATCTATAAGACTCTTGTACTGTACCAAACGATGTCTATTTCAAGACACATTATGTGTCTCTTTACTCCTAGGACTTGGGTATCTAATGTGATCCCGTGGTTCCCTAAGTTATCCCTTAACTCTCTATAACCACTATTATCTTAACTTAGACTAAATTTTGTATTTTCTCAGTTTAAACCTCATCTTCCAGCTTTTGTTAGTTAACTTTGAAAAATCATAACTTAATCTATAAAAATCTAAATGGAGTGGTTCAAAGCCTTAATTAAAGCTTTCTGAGTCCTCTGTGCAGGAAAAATATTAACCACTGCCACCTACAACCACAAAAGTACAAAATTCCATGCATTGTCACACTGTTCAAAAACCAATTCTAGTTTCAAACTTCAAACATTAACAATTAATATCTCCCAATGTACAATTAATATCTCACAAGCAATCTGGTTCCAGACTGGCAGCAACTAACCACAAGTACTTTAAACCCAAATTTTGGTTTTTCATTTCTCCCAATTAAAATTTATACTCAGGGCCTATTTTTACACTATTTTCATGTAGAAAATAATGGAAGCCACAAAAATACCAAAATCAAACTCCTTCCCTCACTTCTTGATCTGGCTGAAACATGGCCCTAAGAACAATCAACCAAAATGACATGTTAACCATCAAACTTGACCAATATCATCATAAATCATCATCTAACAACATATACATGATCAAAACATCAAAAATCCCCAAATTTCCCTCTTGGTCGAAAACCCTAAGCCCTACAAAACTCATGAAAAATCATCAAAACCTCAAAGTAACTAGTGCAAATTAAAGCTTACGCTTACTTGTACACGTTTCTACAACCGGTTCTGAAATCTGGCAGTACTTCATCCAGCAAGATCTCACTAAACACCTCTAAACAAAATTTTAAAATCATAGAAATGAAGCTTAGGATAAGGAGAAGAAGATTATAGAAGGGTTTTTCTGGTGAAAACACGATTCGATAGTGTTTCGGGGGATTAAACTCAGTAACAATTACTATTCACACTTTCTCTTTCCTTTTTACAAATTCACATGAATTATCTAGTTTTCCCTTTGATTTAATGATCTTGGCCGAATGTTTTGAGTGGAGAGAGGGAGTGTAATAAGTTTCAATATTCACTTATGCCTTCTTGAAATTTACTTGGCCAAAAATTGCCAAGAGAACATGTGGCCAAAATTATGGCTTCTTGCACGAGCCCAAGCTAATTAACCATGTGAGGTTTAAGTCAATTAAGTTGGACTTTTTCTTTCTCTATTCTCTTCTTCATTTGGAAGAAATATTGCCTCCAAATGAAGGAGGAAACATTTGGCATATTCCTCTTACTTTCTTGCTTTATTTATAGCCACAATTGTTTACTTCTTTTTTTCTTTCCTTTCCTTTTTGACTTATCAAATGGATATAAGATGGATTCAAATTGAATTCTCTCTCTTCTTGATTTTGGACAAAATATAGTGCCAAATGGAGAGGAATTGTTGACCAAAAAGCTCTTATTTCTTCCTTTATGTCTTAGCCATAATTATTGACCAAAAGGGTGAGGATTTGTTGACCAAGCTCTTCTCTTCCTTTATGCAAATCCTGAGACTCTTGCTAAATTGGGGCTTAGCAGTCCACTTGATTTAGGCTTAATCTCAAGCTTCTAATCCCAAAATTCGGGACATTATAGGCTACACGAAGTTCTCATCAAAGCCTAAGCCTAAAGATGAGAAAAATCTAAACAGTCTTTTGTTATACCGAGGATGTAAAAGAGCACCAGACTCAATTGAGCCAAAGTATGAAAAATGCCTTAACTATATTTGATGGCGCTATTCATGCATGAATCTAACATTAATATATTTTGATCACATAGAATAAAACTCCACTACATGGTGAAAGATGACTCAGGGTCTGCTTCTATTATTTTCTGGGACAAACATGTTGTTGAACTACTCAACAAGACTGCCTTACAACCGAAGCTTAGTCTACCAGCGGTAAAATAAGACACAACTTCATTCGTAAAGTATGCCTAGATGTATAACTTCAATCTTATATGTTTTATAGAAGAACAAAAATACTACATTCCCTAAGGAGGTGGAATCTCCTGTCGGAAAGAAGTTATTAATCAAAATGAAACTCAATGATTATAACAAGAAGTTTCCTAGCTTCAGTATTAGTATGATTGAGTTTACTGTATGTGAATACCTCATGAATGAATTTGATGTTGCATCTATAGAGGTATGCTATTCAATATTGCTGCAAAAGAGTGTTTTGTTGAATGTATTAATAATCTCACTAACTTATTGCAATGCTCAATTGAATGTTTTACAGGATATGGGACAATCTGTAACTAAATCACAGATGGTAGCGCATCTTACAACCTCATTGATTATTGTTTGCATTTAAATGGTCATCTTATATTCATAGTTAATATTTTGCTCCTTGGCTATAGGATCCAAAAGCTTTTAGTTATTGCATCTGAAGTCGGTGGTGATGCCTCTGTAGAGACTGATGAACTTGATGTTACTGAGGTAGGAAATAAAGCAATAGATGATGAAGATATGCTAATCACTAACATGTGCTAAAATACTACTTAACCACCTGTAAAATGGAAAAGAAGGTTGAATGTCAAGCGTAGTGGTAGCAAAGATGATCCCTCAAATATGCCAATCAATTAGAGCTATATACAAAAAGTTATGAATTTTTCAAATTTGCCCAGTGAAATTGATTATTTTCTGGAGCAGCAATCGAAGAAATTAAGTTTGGGAATGATGTGCTTCCAACTGGCTAAAATCCATATTTTTCTTTGAAACTAGACTCAACAAAGGTTCTATAACCTTTAGAATTACTCCAATTTCATTTTTCTAATATTAGTTATGATTTTTCAAAATTTGGGCAGGAAAACTGCTAGAAAATCCGAAAATGGGAATTATGACATCATCATAATAAAATATGACATAAGCAAGCATATGATATAAGGAAAAAGATGTATCTTCTTCGTTTTATTTCCGTGCAGCACCATGGAGAAAGAGAGAGAGAGATATTTTAGAGAGAGAAGAGGAAGAAATTCGTAAAGTAGGTCAATTTCTTTAGTGAATTCGTACCTAATGCGTATAATCATGTTCCTAAGCTTCTCTTTCATGTTCTTTAATGTGTTACAAGTTCAATTTTCATGGTTAATAAGGGCTAGGGTTTAGCTATATTAGGGAAAAGCTAGAAGGAGCTTGAGGTAACTTCCAAACCTTTGTATATTGACTATCCTGGCTGTTGTGGACAATTTAATTAGTAAAATTTCGTCGAATTGTCTTTGGTTTGATTTTTTGGAAATGACATGGCCAAGGGTTTATGCTACCAAAATTGGGTCTAAATGGTAGTTGTAACCTAATTAAATAGTTAATAAACTGGTTAGGAGTAGAAAGAAACACGTCTGCGGAGTCAGATTTCGAAAACCCCAATTTTCCCCAGAGTATTGAGGATTTCAGCCAGTTCTAGAAATGAGCCTTAGAGTTTAATTTTTAATTATTTGATAGTTCCATTGAGTTCTGGAGGGAAAATTAGGTGGGGTTACAGTTGGTCACTTTTTCGGAAAAGTCTGAAAAAGCATAATAGCAAAAACACCCTTGAAACCCTTAAAGTGGGGCTGCCAACGGCAATTTTGTCTTTTGGCAATGAATTTGGTAATTCCGAGTCTAAAATGGATTCCTTGGGTGGAAATATTTCAGAATAGCCAATGTCAAAATTTCAAAAAAAGTATGGTCGGATTGGGTACAACGGGGCCAAGACGAGTCCCGGGGGTATTTTAGTAATTTTTCAATATAGACTCAATGTCCCCCAAAAACACTATAGAAGTTATGAAAAGGTAGATTTGGCATTGTAGGATCGAATATGGAGCTCGAGCTATTTACATGTAGATCGAGGAACTATTTCTGTTTAGCAAAAGGGACACAAGGTATAGGACTTACCTTACTTGCATGTAATTGATATCTTTACTTGTGTAGTGATGTATGTTATTGCTTTACTTGATTGTGTAGAACATATTTGAACAAATGAAGCTCTGTTTCTGTTTTGTTGTGGCTATAGTTTTGTTACATGAAACATTGAGCATGCAGAAATGTCATTATGGGGCATGCATCTAGATAAAGCTAACATGCCATACATATAGCATCTATCATGTATGCATATTGGTACTGTTTACTACTAAGATTCACTTGAATCTCACCCTCCCCTACCAACAATTTAGACAGGTGAAGCAAAAGGTATGTTGAGAACAAAGAAGAGAATCGTACGAGGGGAATGCAATGATGGAACGTAGATAGAAAAATGTCTTCATTTCATTGGGACAAGTTTAGACGCCCAAGTAGCCCTGTGTGGCTACACTGATAGTAATTATTATGTACGAACCCCTATGGAGAATTTCTATAATTATGCATATAATATCGGTATATTTATGCTATTCCTGTGTTGCCCACCGAACTGCATATCGTTTTCAGTAAATACTCTGATAAAGGTGAAAATAAGATAAGGGCGTGACACATCCAATTGTCAAGTAATGTGAGAGTTCATTGAGTTCAGGTGCCTTTGTTGTTTCTCTCAACATTCCTGAACATACAGGTATGCCATAACCTACAAAACAATAAACAAGAATTAAAAAATTCAATAAGTTAGATTTTTTGTGTACATACTTAAGGAAGATTGCAGTACATGCTACTTTCTACCATTTGTAATGAGACTATTACAGATGATGCTTATATTTCAAAGACAATAAATAATATCTGTCTTAATGAATGTGATGCATATTTTTAATTTCCAACTCTTATGTATACTGCAACCACCTTTGTTGCCTATCTATCAAAGTTGTCCCACAAGAAGAATATTACAAGAACATAGAGTTCAAGTTTGAGTTGGATGCAGATAAACAAAACCACTCTAATGATGACTAGAGAACATGAACTATGTGCACTCCATCATGCATTTAGATTGCTCCAACAATTTATAGTAGATGCCTATATAATGATAGAATCATAAAGATTATTATGGGTTCGAACTCACCAAAAGGAACTCAAAGTTGATTTGTATTAAGATTTAAGTGATGCAATGATAAGTGGTGAGACTAATGCCTCTTCAACGAGCAAAAGGATAAGATTTCCCTGCATCGTTCAATAGAGGAGCCAGATATATTATTCAAAATTACCAGGATGCAATGGCAATATGTAGAGCTATTAGCTATCTGGATCATTTCATCACTTTCACCTACAACCCTACATGGCCTAAAATAGCTAGATATTGTGATGAATTTAATATTAATCCTTTTGATTGCCCAACCATTTTATCTAGGGTCTTCTATATGTAGTTAATGTAATTGATCAAGACTTTAAAGAACAAAATATTTGGAACAATTCGTGCAAGTAATATTTCAATTCTCATGCTTGTGATAAAAAATTATCTGTAATGTTATGTATTTCATACCTTGCTTATTGATTTATTTTCTTTGATTGTCTAATGAATCATTAATCCCATTTTATGCATGAAATAGATGTATACACAATTGAGTTCCAAAAGAAAGGTCTTTCGCAGCACATATACTAATATTCTTGGATCAGAAAGAGAAGTTAATAGATCCAGAAACTATTGACAAGGCCATTTTTGCTAAAATTCTAGACAAGGAGTCATCTCCTGTACTTTATGAGTTAGTTAATAAATTCATGATTTATGGCTCTATGCATGAAGGACCATAAATGTAGCAAGTATTTCTTGAAAAGGTTCAACAACCATACAACAATAGATGAAGTTGGTTATCCTACATATAGATGAAGGGACGATGGAAGGACGGTTGAGTTAAAAGGTATGCCTTTAGATAACCGGTATGTTGCTCTTTACAATCCCTTGCTACTGCACATTTTCTAGGCACATATTAATGTTGAGAAACGCAACCAATCAACTGCTATTAAATACTTATTCAAGTATATTAGTAAAGGGAATAATAGAGTGGTGTTTAGAATATTTGATACTAGTGAAGATAGAAATGGAAATAAGGTGATTGATGAGAAATAACAATATTACAATTGTCGTTGTATTTCTTCATGCAAAGCGTCTTGGCATATATTTGGATTTGAAATCCATCATAGGAATCCTGCTATTGACAGACTAAGTTTTCATCTTCCAAATCAGCAATTTATTATATACTCCAGTGCGTATGATGTTGTAGAATTATCAGAAACACCACGAGTTTGTAAGTCTCAATTTCTTTCTTGGATAAAAACCAATGCTCATGACAATTTCACCGAGACTCTCACATATTTAGAATTTTCCCACCATTATGTTTACCAAAAGGACAAGCATGAAGGGAAAAGAAAAAGAGGAGATTCTATTAGTGGGATGGCTCATGTATCACCATTAGCGAAAGAGATGCTGCCAATAGCCACTATCCTAAATTCCATATGTAACACCCCAATTTTGGATTAAGGGCTAATGGTAATTATTGAGGATAATTATTGAATTAAAGTGGAATAATTATGGGTTTGGTGGCTATATAAATTAATATGCCATAATTATTGAGAAATTGAAAGAATGGCTCTAAATTAGTGATTAATAGAGAACCTAATTACTAGCTATGAGAGAAATGAGAAATGTAATTAGAATGGTTAATGGAGGGATTAAGGTGATTAATTGGGAGATTACTTTATGTGAGCAAATCAGAAATTGACAAGTGTCAAGGTGAGAGGAAGCAAGAGAATGTGTGAGAAGTCAAATTGCATTGTTTAATCTTTTCTCTCTCCTCTCCTTCCTCTTTTTCGGCTGAATGGACAAGGGGGTGTAAGGATGATCATTTCTTCATCCTCTCCAATGCTCTCATCTCTCTCCTCTCTCCATATTTTCGTCCTCCATTGTTGGCCAAGAGAGAGAAAGGAAAAGATGGATTTTGAGGTAAGCAAATGGCCTCAAATGCCAAAATGCTCTTCATTAATATTGTTCCTTGAGCTAAGAGCTTTCATCTTATGGTTGTAGTTTCTCCATTGGTGGTGATTTGAGGAATCACAAAAATGTACAAGTTGGAGAATCATGAAGTGCCTTTGGGAAAGTTGTTGAGGTAAGTAAAAGCTTCAATTTCATATAAGTTTTGTGGCCATTGGTTAGGCCTTGAATTTCTGGAATTTTAGCCCTAATTTTCGTGATTTAGGGTCTTGGGGAGTATGGTATGTTGTTGTTATGGAAATGGTGCCTTGTTTAGTGTTTTGAATTGATAGAATTGCATTGAAACTTAAATGTGAAGTTTGGCACCTTTTGTGTTGGTTTTGTGCTTTGGTCAAAACAGGGCATGTAAATGGGTTGTGATTTTGGTCATTTTGAGGTTACCATTTTGTTCCTTGTGAAAATTTATGTGGGAATAGGCTTGATTGTTAATTTTGGAGCCATGGGACACTTTGGTAGGAAATTGGAAAATCTGTCCCTTGGAACTCTGTTCTGGGCAGTTTATTTGTGCGAACGTTTTGAATGACCAAATGATTTCATAAAATTGTGAAACTTTTCAGTCTTAAATTTAACATCCCAAGCTTCAAAATGGACATATATTTTGTGTCATTTCGTTTAGTATTCTGTGAGATATGGTTGTCCAAAGTTTGGGATTGAAATAGAACTCTGTTTTGGGGCAGTGATGAGTTTTGTGTAATTCTGGAATTTTGTGGTGATTTCCAGTAATGGTACATATTTTTCCTAGAAAGAGGACTTAATTACCTTTCATTTGGCTTTGGAATCACCTCATTTCGAATTTTCTAGAATTAGTTATGAATTTTGGAAGTTCAATCAAGAATCAGGGAATTTCTTGGCCGCGGCCCAAACCTTTCTGGCCTGATTCTGGCCGTGGCCCATGGGTGGCTGGCTGCGGCCAGTGACCTGCTGACCATATTTTGGCTGCGGCCCAAGGAAGGGCTGGCCGCGGCCAACCCCTGTGTTCCAGCACTTTGAGTTTTCGAAAGGAGATCTCTAACCTATTATTTTCCAACCTTTTAGGGCTTTTATTAGAGGCATTTGTGGCCTCTTAATGGTCAATTATGATAACCAACTTTAAGTGTTATGTAAATGAGAATTTGGAAAAGAGAATGATCCTATGTCCTTGATTTGGTTATAGGGTTGGGTATTCACCCTGATCATGGTTTGATATCTGCTCGGATCGCGAGTAGCCGATGCTAGAGCATACGTGGAAGAATAAGGGTAGGGAACTTACCTCTCCTGCATGTATTGATATTTGTGTTTGTGTATTGATGCATGTTATTGTTTTGCTTGATTATGTGAAACATATATGAATGATTGAAGCTCTGTTTCTATTTATGCTATGGCCATGAGTATGTTGTTGAAACATTGAGCATGCGGATATATCATTATGTGAACACGAGTTATTTTGATGCAAGCATGTCATGCATTAAACACTTATCTTGCATGCATATTGGTATCTGTTTCCTACTGGGATTCTCTAGAATCTCACCCTCCCCTACCAACATTTTAGGCAAGACAAGTGGCTCGAGGAAGGAGCAAGCGACTAGGGGCGGCGAGAATCCCTTATGGGCAATTGTATTTGGTTGCTGGTTATCATTGCTATTTGGGATAATGGTAGTTGATTTGGATGTATTTAGAGTGGTATATGTTAGGATGGATATATAATTGTATATGTTTGGGATGATATATTGGAATGTATATTTGGATTAAGTATTGTGTAATCCCCATTTGAGAAATTGTAAAGGGCGTATGTGCCCATGAACCTTTAGTGAAGATATGAACCCGGGATTGCAGGGATTGTTATTGTGCACTCTGATATATTATAAATGTTAATTATCTTCGCAATGTAATTGTATTCGAAATGTGAATGTGAGACCAGGTTAAAGTGTTTGTGAAATGTATTTGTGAAAATCCTATCTTAAGGATGGGAATATAAATGAATTTTGATTATTATTGGTCTCTATTTCATTTTAATCGTGTTTTTTGGATATAATTACGGAGGGGGTTACACCATACAAGTACTAGAATCCCAATCTGACTCCTCACGCTGGTAAGGAAAGAAATGACATAAGGGGGGTCGTAACTAAATGAATTAAGGTTGAATAAAATTCATCCGCTTAAGGGAATTGTATTGCCTTTGAATATTTCTTAAGCAAGTATGAGGGCTTTCTTTGTTTGAAGATATCATCTATTCACAAAAACCTTTAAAGAGGCATGTTTTACACTAGGCCTATTAGATGATTAAAAGGATATGTTTCTGCTATTAAAAAAGCATATACATGGGCATCATAATACTCTCTAAGGACACTATTTGTCATAATACTACTATGTGGTTCTTTGCAACGTCCTTATTATGTGTAGCAATAAGCAGCTAAGCTACTTTCAAAAGATCTACTATACATAAATCAAAATGATGAATGATTGTCAGGTTAGAACAAATAACATACTTTACTTAATCACATTAATTTTGATATGGTATTTAAATATGAATATCACATATCATGCTTTGAGCAATATTTTTCTTATTGATACACAGGGTTTGAAATTCCCCTACAAGATAAAGAACAATATGCACCAAGAGAGATTGTTAGACTGCTTAGACAGAATAGGAATAGTTTACGTGATTTTAACCATCTATAAATACCTAATGATATGCCATCGATAGTCCTAATCATTGTATCAAGTGGAATTCCTGCAACATTATTGCGATGTGGAAAAATTGCTCATTCTAGGTTTGCAATTCTAATCCAAATCACTGAGTCCTTAATGTGATCTATTGGGCAGAATTCACCTTTGCCAAATCTTATAAAAACCACAAGGTTAATTATATGGGATGAGGTAGCTATGGTGCAATGTTATTGCATTGAAGCTTTTGATAGGACTCTTAAGGATATAGTGCACATTAATCTTCCATTTGGGGGAAAATGCATTCTTATGGGTGGTGATTTCCATCAACTACTTCATGTCATTCCTAAAGAAACAAGAGTAGCTATTGCTTTTTTTCCCTTGATTTAATCAATGGTTTCCCCCTTGACGCTCAGAGGGCAAAAGGTTCTCACCTCTCCAAACAAGTGTGCATCTCGGGATTTGAACTTGTGTTCTCCTCCTTACGAGGGTAAGGCCTCTTATGTAATGACCCAATTTGAGATTCAGGGCTAATGACTTCGGAATTGATTATAATTAGTGTAATTAAACACTTTTGGAGGTATGAGATATGGATTTGATATAAATGTTCATAGTGATGATTTAATAGTCATAGTGAAAACCAGGGGCAAAATGGTAAAATTGGAAATTTACCTACCAATTGGTCAGTTACTAGAGAGGAAACTCATTAGTGATTAGAGATCAAGGGTTGAGATCTATTGGCTATGGGTCGGAATCTTATGCTTTAAGCTTATGTGAGCTCATGGAGGGAGTGAGCAAGATGTTGACAAGTGGCTTAATGTGGACCATATGATGATGCTAAAAGTCAAAAACTCACTTTTCTCTCTCTTCTCTCTCCTATTTGGTTGGCCTTTGGGAAACGGAAAGAGATACTTGCTTCATTATCATCATCTTCCTCATTTCTCATATTCTCTCTCCTCCTTCTCAATTTTTTCGGTGACTCAGGTGGAAAGAGGAAGAGGAAGCTTGAATTTTGGGTGAGTAATAGTTCTTCTATGATATAATCATTTTCATTAAAGTTGTTCATAGTGTTAAGAGCTCCATTTTGGTGGTTTCAAAATTTTGAAAGGTGGAAGTTTGGGTGTTGGAGCAAATTGGAAGTTTGAGAATCAAGGTTCTGGTTTTGGCAAAGTGATGAGGTAAGGATTTGATGCTTTTTAGTATATTTGTTGCGATTTTTGGATAAGTTTGATATAATCTGGAAATTGCCCTAGTTTTGTGCAAATTTTGAATGTATGAATTTCATAGTGGATGATGTTGGAACTAGTTTATTTAGAAGTGATTTAAGTGTTGGATGTGGTTTTGAATTTTGGAAGTGAGTTGAATGAATTTGGGTGATGTGTGTGTCATAGAGACCCAAGAGTTAAATTATGATTAGAATGAGATTTTGTGTGATTTGAGGTTACCAATGTGTTCCTTAGGCAATGTTAAGTGGGGATGAGCTTTGTGTGGAGTTTGGAAACCATTGGAAGCAATTTTGACCAATATGGGAATTTCTATCAGTTGCTGCGATCTGGGCAATCTGATAGCATCACTCGAGTAGGGGGTCTTACTCGAGTGCTGCTATGTAATTTCCCTTTCTTCTTTGTGTTTTGCCTGGGTTTTCATGAAGGAAACTCGAGTGCACTTCTTAAACCGCGAGTGATGTTGGTGTTCACTAGAGTGAGCATGGGATCACTCAAGTGATGGTATGAATTCATGGTTAGGGTTGCTCTAGGGTCGTCACTCACTGGTCAATGTTCAAGAGTGTGTTCTGACACTCGCAAGTGTGGACTCCTTACCCGAGTGCCAAGGGTGGTGTTCGAGTGAGCTTTTCCCTCTGATGAGCACATGTGCTATCGGGTTGTCACTTTCTGTGTTACACTTTTGAGGACTCGAGTAGATTTGGAGTCATCACCCGAGTGCAAAGCCTTATGCTCGAGTATTGTGAGCACTTTCTGGTCATGGGTGTTGCTCGCTGTTAAACACTCGCGGGTGAGAGCCATTCTCACTCGAGTGCAAGTCTCTCGTCACTCAAGTGAGGTCATCTTCAGTCGAGTGAGTCAGCGGAAAATCAGTGTTCTGCTTCCGAAAAGGGGTCTTCAGGGTAGTTTCTTCCAACCCTTTTAGCATGTGTTTAGGCCTCTAATGGTCATCCTAAAGAGTTTAAATGATAACCAACTCGTGAGCCCACTGTGCCGAAGAACGTCAGGAAAGATACAGGTAGTGACTCCTCTCTTATACTTTGTGTAAATGTATTGTATGTATGCCTATCATGCGTTGTGTTACTGCTGCTACTTTGTGATGCCTTGTGACACTTTGTGGAGCTTTATGATACTTTGTGCTTTGTGATGTTGCTGCATAGTGATTACAGTGAAAGCTGGCATTGATCACAGCGAAAGCTAGTATAAATTCCTAAGTTGTGACTCTATTTGTAAGTCAACTGAAGATTTAGACAGCATTGACAACTTTTACACCACTGAAGTCCTGAACACAATAAGTTGTTCAGGTTTGCCTGAACATAGACTTATGCTCAAGGTTGGTTCACTTATGATGTTGCTAACGAGCATTGACCAAGTGAATGGATTATGCAATGGAACATGTCTACATGTATTAGTGATTGGAAAGAAAGTTATTGAGGCAATTACATTTAATGGATCAAGACCAAATCAAAAGGTCTTTATTCATAGGATGGACATGAAACCTTCAGAATCTAGGTGGCCATTTCTCATGCAAAAGAGATGATTCCCAATTACATTATCATTTGCCATGACAATAAACGAAAGTCAAATGCAATATCTGTGTAATGTTAGATTATACCTTTTAAAGCCTATTTTCACATATGGACAATTGTACGTTACATTGTCAAGAGTCAGAAGTACAGATGGCTTGAAGATAGAATTGGGGGAGCATGATTTAGAGGGGAGGTCTACAACCAAAAATGTTGTATACAAGGAGGTATTTTGGAATGTCAATGTAACTTAGTTGTGTGTTTGAGCTTAGCGTATTCCACTTCCTTTTGCTTTTGGAATGTAATGTATTCTGGACTTAATTATTTTGCACTATTGTTGTGTTTCTTATAATTCAATGTAAACCGCTTTTCCTATTTCTAATCGACTTGAATGTACAGACCCTTCAATTTTGTTACAAATAGTAGCATTTTAGCATGCTTACATGATATTATTTATGAATAGAGGGGAATTTCTTGAGCCTTATATTGTTCCATGCACCTCTTTATGCATGTTACAGAGTTTTAGGCTTATAATATACAACAGACTTCATTGCTTCTATAGCAGTCGATATATTAAGCTTATGTAAGTTTTTCTGTAGCAGCTTAGCGTGCAAAGGGGTCTTATTATAAGTGTGGAAAAAAGGTTGTACTTTATTAATTGTTAATTTATTTTGAAGATAGAGTTAACATGGGGAGAGGATGTATAGTAAATTTATAGGAAGTAATAAAATTTTACTTGATATAATTGTGGATGATGTGGATAATCATACGAAGAAGGAAAATCTCACTATGCAACACATGGGAAGCACATGCTCGTTCTATACGAATGTGTGTTTGGCAAACCTCCAAACCATGGTTTGCGCAACTCGAGATAAAACTCATCTCACACACTTACCTCGTAAGTCATAAAAACTATTAAAAAAAGTTAATCCAAACACACACGAAGTTGTGTTATTTTAGGGGTTGGTGACATTTGGATAAGTTTATACCAAGCGAATGCGGACACTGACAATAGAGTCGGACTTTAGTGTTTTTTTTTTAATACTATATTTTTATCCAGATTTTATTAAATTTTATGTTAGTCTTAGCAGAAATATATGACAAAATGATAACTTGCAATCTTGCATGTTCAAAATTCGTCATGTTAAAATTATTATATATTAATTAATATAATTATTATTATTAAAATATTTTTAATTTTTAAAATAAATAATCAACTGAATTCCTTAGTAAAAAATAAAAAATATTATAATTTACAACATAAAAAATAATAATCATACAATAAATTATTTTTTAAATTTTTTTAATAAAATGGATGAATTGCAACTTTAAGATAAATAAGTTACTACTACTACTATTGTTTTTGTTGTTTGATGATGGGTTTTTCTTAGTAGGCCTTTTCTAACAAATATGTTTTCTGAAATTTAAACTTATATTCTCCTTCTTAGATGATAGAAGCAATTATCGGTTCTATTCTATTAATAAGTAGATTCCCAGTTTATTTCACTTCACTCAAAAATCAATCTTTGAATCTGACTCTTCTTCAAAAGAAGCAATAGCCATAATTGATTCTGTAAGCTATATTAAATTTGGAGGGAAAAAATTATTTTATCATAGGAGCGTTGTAACATCCGAATCAAGGGTAAGTAAGAAGTTTATAAACCCAGAAAGCCGGCGGTCTGTTATGAAACTGTTTTATCCATTGAAAAAGTGAAGCTGCAACCTTAAAGTATAAGAACGAAATATTAAAATTTTCTTATAATTAAAATATTTTTGGCACATTAAACTGAATACTTACAACTGAAAAATAAATGTTATATTTCTAGGCTGCGAAAAAATAAAATTTATTTATTTTAATGATATAATATAATGTGTTTTAATTTTATTAAAATATGTTCAAATAAAACTTGTTTATTTTTTTGTACACATAACTTATTTATTTTAATGTTGCATTTTTTTAATCTCAGATTAAAATATTTTAAAGTTTTAATAATTTATCTTAAGATTTCAAAGCTTTTTAGTTATAATTTTTTTACTCATTTGAATTATAGAAATTTTGACCCAGTTATAAAAGTTAAATGATTAACATAAAATTTAATTAAGCGAAAGGATCCCCATTAAAATAACCATTATTATAGTATTTCATTGTATTAATATTAATGCTAATATAAAATATAAACAAAAATGTAAGAACCACAATCTTAAACTTGCTCCTAATCGCCTCATTTTTGCTCCCTCTTGTTCTTGTTGTTAGGGCTAATTACCATTTATATTTTTTACAAACTAATAAACACAGTTATAAATATTAAATTTATTTTTAAATTTAATTGATTTTTAATATTATCCTTACTAATTATACTAAACTCTAATATCACATTATTTATTACTTTTTCTCATCTATCTATATTAAAAATGGGTATATTTAAAAATATTTAATACTCCTTAAAAACTAACAAGTATCTTATAAGAACGGAAAAAAATTTGTTAGTTCATTGATTTATAGTAAAATTATTACTATTATTATCACCATCATCATCCATTTTAAAGGGAAATTCCTGAAAATTTGGAATGACAAAATTGATTAGCCAAAATGCCCCAAGGAACTCAAATCCTTGAGTGGTACCGTGCCAATCGTATTCAGCAAGTACAATTTTTCTCCAACTGTGTTTATCTTCAATTTTAACAACCAATTTTGGAAAAAGAGTCTTAGCAATTTTTTTCATTTTTAAATCAGTTCGTCCCCACGGGATCCAAATGAACCTAACCGCACGGAAACGCCCCTCTTCAGTCCTCATTACAGTCTTCGTCAATCTATTAACCATAACAAATAAAAAAAGAAATTGCTATCTCCGGAACCATCTTGACCCTCCATCCTCATCGCTAGAGCTCTCACTTCTCGGGGCTAAAGCTAAACACTCCGTAGAACTCTCTAGAACCCCCTTTCACTCTCCTCCTTCCTTCGGTTTAAAAGCCCTCTTCGTTCTTTCATCGCCTAGGTTTTGTTCTCTGCGCTTCTGTGTCTTCTCGAATCTTCGTTCTTATATTATAGTCTTCTCGCTGTTTCCTTAATTATCACGCCACAGATGGATGAGGATTTCGATATGCCCCAGCCGGAGGAGATGAACGAGGACTTCGATCTCCCCGATGACCCTGACGCCCCTATTCTTAAGGTTGGAGAGGAGAAGGAGATCGGAAAGCAGGGATTGAAGAAGAAGCTCCTCAAGGAAGGTGAAGGCGGGGACACACCTGAAGTGGGCGATGAAGTCGAAGGTAGTATTGTAATTTCATTTCTTGTGTAGAAATGATGTGCTTGGATACTCTCATTTTTGGTGGTGTTCTCATTTGGTGTTTTGTTCTGGTGATAGTTCATTACACGGGAACGCTGCTTGACGGGACCAAGTTTGATTCGAGCCGCGATAGAGGGACCCCCTTTAAGTTCACGCTTGGACAAGGTGAGTGCTGCATTTGCTACCATGATAGTCATGGTGAAAACACTTGATCTGGTAGTCGATATACTTGGAACTCGGCGTTTCAATTAGGAAGTGTTGAATTATAAGCTGACTAACAATTCAAATTCTGTTAATTATATGGAGTTGATCGTCATTGTCATTTGTGACAATGCAATTGAGTTCTCATTTTGTATTTTACGGGATTGAAAAGTGAATTTGACGTTGTATGGCTTTTTTAGTATTGATTGTATGCTTCTAGGAATCTTGTTCGCATAACTTCTGCTGCACTATTCTGTTTGATGGATTTTTGTTTCGATTCATGTCTCAAAAGTTTGAAATACCTAAGCCATCCAAACTCCTGAGTTTGCTTCGCATGAGTGGGTATAAATTTAAAGTTTGCTAGATGGACTGAAAATGTGTTGACTATATAACTAGTCGTTTCTGGAATGGATTGGATTTGAAGTTGACATCTTGGAACTGCAGGGCAAGTAATTAAAGGATGGGATCAGGGTATTAAAACCATGAAGAAAGGTGAAAATGCCATTTTCACCATCCCTGCTGAACTAGCATATGGTGAATCTGGTTCTCCTCCAACCATTCCTCCAAATGCTACTCTTCAGTTTGATGTTGAGCTTCTGTCTTGGACCAGTGTGAAAGATTTATGCAAGGATGGTGGCATATTTAAGAAAATACTTACTGAAGGAGAGAAATGGGAGAACCCCAAAGATCCTGATGAAGCTTTAGGTATGCACACGCACATATATGTTGTTTGCCAGCATTATTTGCTGCGTATATTGACTTCCGAGGACTGACAATGCTCTTTGCCCGCAAATGATGCAGTTAAATATGAAGCTTGTCTTGAAGATGGAACACTTGTATCAAAATCTGATGGAGTGGAGTTTACTGTGAAAGAGGGTTTGTATTTACTTATTTGCTATTGTTTTCTCCCAATCTTGCTTATGTTGATAATCTGACATTAGTGTTTATCCTGAAATAGGTTACTTTTGTCCTGCGTTTGCAAAGGCCGTGAAAACCATGAAAAAGGGAGAAAAAGTGCTTTTAACTGTGATGCCGCAGTGTAAGTTGTCTGAAGAATTCTTCAGCCATTTGGCTATTTTTTTTATTTGATCTTTTCTTGCTTTGCTTTTCTGTTCAAAGGATTAATTCCGATATATTCATTAATTTTATTTTGTTGTAGATGGTTTTGGTGAGAAGGGTAAAGCAGCACATGGTGATGAAGGTGCAGTTCCACCAAATGCATCCTTGCAGATAACTCTTGAATTGGTATCTTGGAAGACTGTTTCAGAAGTAACTGATGATAAGAAGGTCATTAAGAAAATCCTCAGTGAAGGGGAAGGATATGAGCGTCCAAATGAAGGAGCTGTTGTGAAAGGTGAGTGCCGGTTATGAAGCTTCTATTTTTGCTTTCTTAAACGTGCAATTCCTGAAAGTGTTGGCTATTATGGGTGTGCCCAGTGAAATTGATTGGCAAACTGCAAGATGGCACAGTCTTCTTGAAGAAGGGCCATGATGAAGAGCTGTTTGAATTCCAAACAGATGAAGGTAACTGAAATATCCCGGTTTTCTGCCCCATTTTCCTTTAATGTTACTGTGCAGCTGAAGTGAAACTTTTGATGTGGTGAACAGAGCAAGTCATTGATGGACTTGATAAAGCAGTCTTGACTATGAAAAAGGGTGAAGTAGCCTTGTTGACTGTTGCTCCTGAGTATGCCTTTGGTTCATCCGAGTCGAAACAAGAATTGGCTGTTGTTCCTCCCAACTCCACTGTTTACTATGAAGTCGAACTAGTATCATTTGTGAAGGTATGTTAAATAAGGAAGACTTAAAGTTTTAAGCTGTTCATTGAATCTTGTTTTCCTTTTAACTTGCGGGTCCTTTTGTGTGGCACTTAATCTGGGAAATAAGGAGTACTATTTATGGTTATATTTTATATTATATATAGATGTAAAACACAGAATTTTTACAAGTGAGGCATTTTTCCAAAATGATAATCAAGGCTTAATTGGCTGGACAGAAATAGGAAGGTTAATTAACCTGTAGCAGGAATCTTCATTTTTCGTATTCAGCACCATAGCATTCTTGGGTATCTAATCTGCTGGGCACAGCCTGCATAATTAAATCTTACGAAGCATGTTAATCAAAATGATAATCAAAGCTCCATTGGCTGGACAGAAATAGGAAGGTTAACTAACCTGTAGCAGGAGTCTTCATTTCTCGTATTCCAAAATGATATCAAAGCTCCATTGGCTGGACATAAATAGGCAGGTTAATTAACCTGTAGCAGGAATCTTCATTTCTCGTATTCCATGTTTGAAAGTTGAAGCACCATAGCATTCTTGGGTATCTAATCTGCTGGGCACAGCCTACATAATTAAATCTTACGAAGCATGTTGAAAATTGTAATCGTATGCAATAATATAGGTAACTGGACATATACAGGATCTTCTTTCTTGTTTTTTTGCATATTTTCTTATCTTTCTCTAAATATATACTCAACATTTGTTAAATTCATAGAGCCCTTTCCTCCATTTTCATGACTAAGGAAATTGTCATTATTTGAATTTTCTCTCCCTGATGCGATAGTCTTAGGATAACATCCTGCTATCTTTTGCTTAAGAAAATCTGTGCTACCAACAATCTTAACGATCAATTATTCTTTTATATTCGTCGTGTCTGTTTTATGTCCTTTCTCTGGGAATTATTAATGTCTTTTTATTGTTGTCAAGTCTATCTTTCCTAATCATTTTCTCTCCTTCAGGAGAAGGAGTCCTGGGATATGAACACACAGGAGAAGATTGAAGGTGCTGGTAAGAAGAAAGAAGAAGGCAATGCGTTGTTTAAGAGTGGAAAATATGCTAAAGCTTCTAAAAAATATGACAAGGTAATCGAATTTTACAATATTAATATATTATATACTCTGGCATCCTTTTTAATGCATTTCATAGGCTTCTGAATATTTATGATCCTGAAACCTTAACCGTAGGCTGCCAAGTATGTAGAGTATGATTCTTCCTTCAGTGAAGAGGAGAAGAAGCAGGCTAGGGCATTGAAGGTTGCTTGCAACCTGAACAATGCGGCTTGCAAGCTGAAGTTAAAAAATTACAAAGAAGCTGAGAGATTGTGTGCTAAGGTATTTCTGCAGTTTTGTTAGGCTGGCTCTGATAATTTTTTTGGCTCCTCAGTAAATCCTTTTACAATCTCTGAATGAATTTGGTCAAGCAGGTTCTGGATCTTGAAAGCACAAACGTAAAGGCACTTTATAGAAGAACACAGGCCTATATTGAGTTGGGTGACTTGGATTTGGCAGAATTTGATATTAAGAAAGCTCTTGAGATAGACCCTGACAACAGGTGTGTAGCCCGCTAGATGCCTAGAATTGGTTTCAATGTCAAAATTAGTTTAACTGTTCGCTCTTCGGAGAACTGTGTGCTTGTACAATATTATTATTAGTGAAATTCTGATGGTAGCTTTCTGGGTGTTTAAAATAGGGAGGTGAAGCTGGAGTACAGGATTTTGAAGGAAAAGGTGAAGGAGTTTAATCGAAAGGAGGCTAAATTTTATGGAAACATGTTTGCCAAGATGACTAAGGGGGATTCAAATGACAATAATGTAAGCACCGTTAGCTCTTCTGCTTCTCTCCATTGATTGTGAAAAGGCAATATGTTTATTGAAAAATGATTCTATATTCAATTCAGTTCTAAGGAAATTGTCACTCAAGGATTTATAAATTTGTTCTTGGGCACTGAATGGCATTTGCCCATTGTTAGTCATAATATTTCTGGTGAAGTATGAGCTTTTTTTCTTTCCTCTTGGATTTTAAAAAGTAACGTGATTTTATTTTTTGATACATGGATTTATCTAATAATTGAGTGTACAATTGGAATGTTGCAGAAAGCAGCAGCGAACAAGGATGCTGAACCTATGAGCATTGACAGCAAAGCATAAATAACTCCCCTAGTGAAACATAATATTTACTCCAGCCATTAGGAACAATTTCGATGTTTCTGGGTTCTGCGTTTTTCTTTTTCATGCTTCTTCAGTGGACATTGAGATATTATGGTGTTCTTCTAGCCTTGGAACAATTATTATTATTATTATTATTATTATTATGATTGTTTTAAGATTTAAATGCCTCCTCACAAGTGGGCCCAATTTTACGTATCTCTGGTTGCCGAGATATCAATTTTATATTGAAGTCAGGCCAAACAACATTACACTGAAGCTGTGTTTGAAAGAAGATTTATATAATGAAGTGGTGAATGATCAAATGGGCAACATTTATTGACCAAAAAAAGCTTTAAAAAAAAAAGAGCAATTTTGAGAGCGCTGGAGAACGACAAATTGTATTTTGTTGGATCAATTTAATATAGTGTTTGGTCATGGAAGTCATTTGCTTGGTGTTTTTTCGGACAATTGTCATTTGTTTGTTTATTACATAATTGATTTTAAAAAAGAAAGGGCTGCATCATTAATTTACAAAAGAGAATTATCTCATTAATCTTTTAAATTTTTGAATGTGATTGTTTTATCAATATTCAGTTCCGAAGAACAAGTAAATGTTATTGATTTTTGTTTGGACTATATATACAACGAAGGTCGTGTCATTTTTTTTTGTATGGGTCTATAGTTTGATACTATTTTAAAAATATGATGTTTAGTCACGTGGTAGTATTTTCCGTTTTGTTCGTTTTGATTTAATATATATCATTTCTTTTTACTGTCAGACTGACTCACATCAAATTCATCATTTGGGTCTCGTTCATTTATATTTTGTTTTAGCGTTTTATTCAATCGACGCACGAATGAACCAATTTATTTATTAAGAGAGGATCCATTTATACACACACACACACACACACACACACATATTCAACATAAAACATAAAATTATATCAAGCAATCTGTTAAACCCTTTGGTTCATCTCAAATTTGAGTTACAGAGGGTACACTAATAACGAAAATAGCAGTCATAAACCCTAAAACAGTACTCCTTCCGATCCTAATTATAAGACAAAGTTGATTTTTTTGGAGAAATTAAGGAAGTCAATTAAATTACTTTAGAGTATTTTTATTTTTATTTTTTTCTCCAAATTAATTAATTTGACTAATAAACTGATATATAATCTAAATATACTAAAAATATAAATACTCTAAAGCAATTTCTTCAAAAAAGTCAACTTTATCTTATAATTAGGACCGGAGGGAGTAGTAGTCTGTTGCTCTAATACTTGATAATATGATCTAGAAAAGGTCAGTTGATAGTATAAAAATTGATTTTTAAAATTATAAATAATACGGTTTATCGAAAATTATGCATAATATTTGTTAAATCTCTCAGTTAGAGTATAATAAAACACGGAAGGAAAGCTACCCGTCCATTGATGAGAAAGTTTGAGAAGCTACGCAAGTTACGAGAGAAGCGCAATTAAGGAAGATCCAAAAATATAGACAAGACAACCACTACCGACTTGCTCCTGTTCTAGACTTCTGCTGGCTTTCTTTTTTTAAGTTTTAATTTTGTCACTGCTAAAATTTAGTGGCTTTAACTTATTTTGTTATAAAATAATAATTTTGAATACAGAAAAACAAGTAGACTGAGTCTCTAATGTTTGCACCAAGAGTGATTAAGCCAAGTGACTCAATAGATGCATTTATATTTATAATTATAACTATAACTATAGAGTGAAATCATATAAATTTGCATTTGCAAGGAGGATAATTGAGATAAAACACAGTCATTATGAATTTCTACAGTTTTATTTTTGTTACGAAGTAGGTAATTATGTTTTAAATTTTTTTATTCTTAGACTAGTTTTATGAAGTTGCTTTTTTCCAGAAAAAATTTTGAAAAAAAAAAAAGATGTTTGGATAATTGTTCTAAAAGATCACATTCGAAAATTTAAAAAAAAAAAGGTATAAAATCTTGTTTAAAATTATTGTTTTAAGAATCATGTGAGGAGACTGCAACCGAAGTACTGGAGATTTGGAGGGTAGTAAATTTTTGGTGGGTTCAAGTTCAAGAGGTAAAACCTCAAACTGTAGAGTAACAAAAGGAAGATAGGATTGTGTGCTGCTTTCTGCTATTTTACAAAACAAAAAATAAGAAAAATAAATATTGTTATGATTTTTTTATTTATTTTTAGAAACATGTTACTATTTTTTCCTCAAAACTTATAATTGAAAATTGATTATCAGACATTTTTTTTTTCAATTTCAAATCATAAAAGTTGTTTTAAAAATAGAAAACGCCTAAATATCAGTGGTTATTAATGTAACGTGAAAGGTTAAATTTATTTTAGCCTGAGGTCTCATCATCCATAACTAATTAAGTAATTATTGAAATCTAGATAGTTCCAAACTTCCAATGGCTAAAAAAAGGAAAAAGAAAGGAAATCTAGACAGTTCCTGTTTTATCGATAATTTGATTGAATTGATGCTGTCAAGAGGATAAGCGTGAGATCTCGTAAATTCTGGAATAAGCAGTTACTAAGTTACAATACTTTGAATAATAATTTAATAATCCTAGCTTTAAATTTCGCAATACAAACTAGATTTTATATCAAGAATATGAAGTAATTATAAGAGTAAAATACTCCAACCTCCCTTGCGTTTTACCTTAACTACACAGACCTCTCATTTATTTTGAAAATATACACTTAAATTCAAACCGTTAATTCCCTTAAAAATTTGTATTTTTTAATTAAAATTTATATTAAAAGAAGTTTTATTTACTAATTACCCTTCATCATTACTAATTCCCTAATTTTGCCCAAAATTTTGTAAGTAATATAAGAGTTTTTTATTTTTCTTAATTTAATTTTTACTTTTACAAATAGTTAACTGTTAAGTTTTTTTCCATATTGAGATAAATACTTAATTAATTTAATTAATGTAGACATAGAAAAATTAATTTAAAATATGATTGATTATGTTAATATATTCATGCTGAAATAAACGTGTTTATAAATTATTTTTCAAAAAATTGCATTTAAGAAATTAAAATTTAAAATTAATATAATTTATATAATATCTCAAATTTACATTATTAATAACATACGGTGAATAAAAATATGTCTTTCAAATATATTTTCAATCATGGTGTCATTATGAAAAGAAAAAAAAAACATGTTTTTAGTCAATTAAAAGAATATTAAATAAATAAGTTTCAATAAATATGATAAAAAAATTAAAATTGTATAATATAATAAAAATTAATAGATTTTATAATATATTAGAAATTTTGAACATACATGCATTAGAATTAATTTTTGTCTGTATAAAAAAATTATTTTTAGGCAAATATAAATGTTAATTCATTTGTTAAAAAATGGGTATTTTGGTCAAAACAAATGTTTAATATTCAAACTTAACAGCATACTAACGGTTGGGTTAATGAAAATGGAATCTCAAATATATAAGGGAGATTTTTATAACATTCATTTTAATTTTAAGCATCTTCTTGATCGACACATAGCAAAATGACAGGCTCAGAATACTAAAATAAAAAATAATAATAATGTGAGGCAATTATGATAGATAGATAATAGGGAAGGTGGTTACACAATATTTTGTAAGTTAATAATGGGAAAAGTAGATACAAAATGGCAGGCTCAAAACACTAAAATAAAATATTAAAAAAAAAGATAATAATGCGAGGCAGTTATGACAGATAGATAATGAGGAAAGTAGTTACACAATATTTTATAAATTCATAATGGGAAAGGTAGGTATAAAGTATTAAGTAAATAATTAATTTAATATTTTGATTATTCACTTTGAGGCTTTTAAAAGAAAAAAATATAATACTATAATTATAAATATAAATATGTGCAAATTTAGGCTATCTACTCAATAGAAAATATAAGGATTCTAATAAATTAATTACGACTTTTTATATAGAGCCGTTTTGAGTATTTTATGTATATGTTGAGAAATGAAAGTCAAAATTATTATATCATCTCTCTATCTATATATATCTCTGTATGGATCATAGTGTATTCCATACTATAAAATATTGTTTTAAATATAAGTTATTTTTTACATAACAAACCATTAATAAATACCCGATCTCTCACCCGCACATCGTGCTGGTCTAGACTAATTTTTAAAATAGAGGGATAATCAATATATTTTACTCTAATTATAATAATAAAAAAAGCATGAAAATGATGACCACGTGGCGGGGCATGGTGGTTCACACGAGAAGTCATATGCCACGTATATGGGTGAAGAAGCCATATGGCACTTCACCGACCTCTTCACACCTCTCTATATATATACTCGCATCCTATCCTCTTCTAACTCTCATCACAAGCGTTTCAGAGAAGAAGAAACAACAATGGCGGATGTGAGATCAAACGTCGCCGTTTGCAACGACAGGTGTGGCTGCACCGTCCCCTGCCCCGGCGGCTCCTCTTGCAGGTGCGCAAGCGGCGGAGGGAATGAGACTAGTCACTCCACTTGTCCCTGCGGCGAGCACTGCGGCTGCAACCCTTGCTCCTGCCCTAGCACCGTTGCCGCCGGCTCCGCCTGTCGCTGCCGCAATGCTTGCTCCTGCGCTTCTTGCCGCACTTGAATCATCAATGCCTTAGGCTCTTAATAATGACAGTTTTGTACTTGGCTTACTATTATTATGAATAAAACAGTCTTTGCATTTCATATTATTATTTATATTCCTTCTAAATTTTTCCCATTTATCAACTTCCCTTCTCTGCTTACCCTTCACTTTCTCTCTTATTCTCCTTCACTACTTATCTCAACATTTAAATTGAAAGTTGAGCGGATTTATTTATTTATTTGCAGTTTGAAATAATGATAACTAAAATATAGTAGTTTTTGAATTTATTTATCTATTTCTTTTAATAATATAATATTTTATTGGTAATTTTATAAAGCATTAGATATGATTCACTCAAATTTCAATATGGAGGTTAAGATCGGTAGTAAGGACGAAGGGATGGTATAATGGGTATATGAGTTCTCTCCTGTGAATAAAGGATAAAGGATATATTTAAAAAAAATTTACAAAATTGGACAAATTAGAGATTTTATATTTTTGTTGACGAAAAAATATATATATATATTTTTTTTTTACCTGGACAAATTAGAGATTAGGTCCTTAAGCAAAAGTGGAATATATAATTATATAATTTTCCATACTGCCAGCACCCCTAGAGGCTCAGTAGTTACTAATTAATGAATAAGTCATAGAAGGAGGCAGTGGTGCCGAAGAGTGGGAATAATTGGGCCTCAGGCCCAAAACCATGAGTGGGCCACTGTCTTAAAATTATTAGGCCTAGATTAATATATCCTTTTAATTAAACAAAACTTTAATGGGCTTGGATATTTAGGCTTTCGGTTTTAAAACTTAGCATCTTCAAAATCACAAGAGCCCAAATACTTTGATGAAGTTGGGAAAGATGTAATTATGTATTTGGGAATTGTAGGTTAAAAAAAAGAATACGAATTTGGGAAGAAAATATTCTCTGAGGGTAGAATTAATGTGGGAGGCTTTTGTTTTGGTCCCTTGCTGCCACCAAAGGAAAAAAATCACGTGAGAGGCTTATTCTCACTTTTCGTGTTTTCTTAATTTATTTTAACTGTTTTATAAGCATTTAAATTCACAATGACAGGGATAAAGGCTTATTGAATGCGTAAAAAAAGGCTTTGTGAATTTAAATGCTTATAAAACAGTTAAAAGTAATTCATGTAGTTAACCCCATCTAGTGGGATAAATGCTTTGTTGTTATTTTTTATAAGCATTTAAATTAATTTCTAACCAATAACTACATTATAAGTTGGAGTATTTGTTTTGAAATAAAGAGGATACGATTATGTACCCAAAAAAAGGATGCGATTTATATTCATTCAAATACTAAGATTATTGACCTGGTTAATCAAAAAAATAAGCATTAATTTTCATGGAATAAGTTATGTCGCATGGTATCTCGAGTTAGAGTTGATGTGAATATTAAAAACCAAAATTTTTGGAGAGTTATGTTTAGGTTAGAACCCGGGATACTTAAAAGGGAAAATTACATTAAGGATTTAATAAAAAAAAAATATTTTAGAAGCCTCATAACTTATCAATGATGCCACTTTCATTTGTCAATAATGCTACTTTTAGTTTTTATTGGCAAGTTATGGGATATTTATCCAAGACCTGGGTGTGATTTCTCAACTTGAAACTAACCCAATAATATTGGATATTAGGTTATGTATATAAAAAATTTAATTAGTGGAAGTTATTTTGTAATTGAACATAACTTAATGGGAAACCAATTATGTATACTTTCACTCAATTTTTATTGTGGTATTTGTGTATTTTTTCCTCATAATTAAATGTTTTACTTTTGCTCCATTAGTACAATTAACTCTTATATAGGGGTTAACAGTGCTAACTAGAGTAAAATTACAGGAGGTAATGATGTTACCGGAGCAAAATTAATGATTTAATTAAGAAAAAAACACACATGCACCAAATTAAAATTTGAGCTAAAGAATAGGTATCTACAAATTAATTTTCTCTATAATTTAATAATGATTCTACTTGTGTGAACAGTCCACCTCTTTAATCATTTTAGGCTACATTAGATCAAACTAATATAATATAATTTTTGCGGGTTATGCATAATTTAATATTGATTTTATAATATAGTTATGATTGATTTCAGGCATTTACATGAAATTCGCATGAATGATATTATTTCAGTTTTTAACCATCAACTCTAACTTTTTGTATAGTTTATTTGGTACCATAAATGTTCTAAATGTAGTATGACACAGTACATATTATCCAATTATTTTTAAGCACAAATTACATAAAAAAAGGTCACACTAATTTAAACAAATAACATGACCTTAATGTCAATAAATTCTTGCTCAACTAATATAAAATAGTTGCATGCATATGTACAATAATAATTAATTGTTTCTTTAATAACCCCTTCACTCCAATGATTAACAACATAAAAAATTTCCTTTAATATTACTGATTTAGTGATGAATTAATTATCAACTAGAAATCATAACCATGATATATATATATATATATATATATATATATATATATATATATATATATATATATATATATATATATATATATATATATATATATATATATATAATAAGGAATCTATTTACTCGTAATTAATAGTGTAAAGGTCAAATATGCTTCCAATTATTAGGGCACATGGGGTAGGTTTTGGGAGTGAAATTAAAAGCTGTATGGCTGGCCATTATACATATACTATTCCTTGACTTTTAGATTATTAATTTAATTAACTTATTATTAGTTATTAATGTGATTAAATAATGAAAAGGACGAAACTAGGCATGTGATTGGGCTGTGATGTAATTAGAAGTCACCGACGGTGAGAATATCAAAGTATTTCCCGCGGTTTCGAACCTTACAGGCCGCCCCAAGCCCCTTGGTTTTGTAATTTTCTTGTGGTTGGCATAGCACCGACGTACACAAACATTATTATATTATATTTCTTCGTATTGTAATATTTTTTTTTTTAATTTTTGGTATTTATTATAGGCAAACAAGAATACAAACTAGAAAGCATATATTGACCAGATAATATAATATTATAATGTATATATAATATCAATTATTCATTTATATTTGATCAATGCTCATTACACATTAACACATATAGAAGATTTTCATGGCATCTTTAATGACGTACTAAATTTATCTGTTTAGTAGAAAAAAGAATATTAAATATTGAAAATAAAGAATAATCTTAAAAATAAAAATAAATTATTCATGTATTATGAATAATGCAAAATATTATAGATGGGATATATTGATATTATGTCCTTTTTTTTTTTGGAAAATGTATATACTTTTGTTTTCTCCCCACCTCTGCCTCAGCTAAATATGAGGATATTGATTCTATTCAAGCAAAATTTTGTGTATAATACTAAGTTCGAGATATGTTGTATTACTTATAATTCATGAATATATTTTTCTATAAATTACATGGTATAAATGCGTGTGTGTATAAAATAGGTATGTATTAATATACATTCATCGTCTCATCGTCAAATCATTGTTCATGTTTTAAAAGGAGTTATTTTATTTAATAATGAATAAAATGTCCCACTGCTTGATCTGATGCCTTGTAACTAATTTGCTTGATCTGATAGAAACCAACGGAAGTTGGCGCAGATGGATAGGCATTTATGCCACACCAATTTGTTCCTGGGTTTGATCTTGGGAAACGGAAGATATAAAGAATTTTCGTTAGAAACTCTCTCCCCTGGGGCGCCTCAAAAAGGCGGTTTCTTATCTGGCCTATTCGATAGAAACGTCAGAACTAGTCGGTTGTTGGGGGCCCATACTAGTAAATCCTGCGTTGACCTTCATGTTAATGCCGGATACCTGAAAGGTGGGTGCATCGAAAACCAAAAATGGTTCATTGCATAAACCGACCATTAAAAAAAATGGATGATAGAAATATTTGGGTCATAATAGGATTGAAATCCAAAAAATTGAAATACACTGAAACTATAACAAAACTAGACCCGAAATCGAATGGATAAAATTAATTATTATGATTATTGTTAATTAAATATGTCGGTGCTAAGCACTTCAAATTACATATCATTGTGCTTGTTGGCATCTATGAATAATGCATACCTGAAAGACAAAAGATAAAATTTTGAGCAAAAAAAAAAAGACAAAAGATAAAACAGCTATTGTGAGATTAAAAAAATTATAGTAGTTGATAATTATGCCTCTTATATTAGTTAATTATTAGGATAAAATTAGATCCTCTAAACTTAATCATTGTGCTGTTTGATTTGAATCTTAATTATATCATTAGTGTTGGTTCTCATCTCCCAAGTGGACCCCACACGCAACCATTTTGAGGATACTAATGCAAAATTTTGATGTGGGGGCACAGTTAATGGTGATTAGTTATGCCAATTGGGTTGATTGTAGTAAAAAGGGCCCACCACTCATGCTGCAAACTAAGATTCAAATGGGAGATGTGCCCATGTTTAGTCTATGTTTGGGTGAAGAAAAAAGTAAAAAGAAAAAAAAATGAGAGATAGAATACTAAGATTGAAAACTTTTAAAAATGGTAAAGAAATTTACTATTTTTAGGAGTTTTCCTTCCTAGTATTATTTCCCTCCTAATTTTCTCTACATCCAAATATAGAATTAATTTCTAACAATGCCTTGGATAAAATTACAATCAAGTGAAGCATACTTGTGTTTATGAAAAACAATGATTAATTATAGAATTCACCCTTAAGCTTTTTAGTGAAGGAAAATAATCACTAAACAACTTCAAATTTTTGTTGAAAAAGTGTCCACAATTAGCATACGATCATGTCTCAAATAAAATTGCTTCTAATAAAAAAAAAGGTTGATGAAGATATATAAATTTTATTCTAATTTTAAATATGTATAAATTTGAATAATTTAAACAAAATTAAGATAATTTTCATAGTATATTTTTTATTTATTTTTTTCGATCATATAAAATAATTTATAGGATGAGAAAATAATTCTTGTGAGGTGCAAAAAATTTGTTTACTTTTTTTTTTTTATGGAGTATGAGAATTTGTACGACATTGAATTGTCTTTTTATTTTTTATTTTTGGATGTCCTGAGTTATAATTATTAACCCACAAATTAAGATAATATAATTGGTCAGCCACTTGCACATAAATAAAGGTCACTTTTGAGTACGGCTAATAATTTTGTAGGAATATGTGTTTAATATTTTATTACGTACGTTAACATAAGCTTGTACCTAAGAAAAATTAATATATGTGATCTTGCTACTTTATTTTTGGAATTAAGTCGTTAATATTTCGATGTCTAAGAAAAAATGGATTCTAAATTATTTTAATGATTTTGTTTCATTTGTTGTTATTTATTTATAAAAATCATTTTTTTAAAACATTTTTTTCGCTAAAAATTCAGGCCTATATGTAATAGTTGATTAATTTATATTAATGTTTATAATAATCAGAAAATTAAAAGATCTAGTTCCAAATATAAATGAGAAAGAAATTATAATATTGATTAATCAATCCAAAAGGTATAAAATGGAAGCTTTACTGCCATATACGTGTTGAATAAATTTGTGCAAGGCGAAAAATTGAGATTAAAGTTAAATTAAAATTATACTTCCATCACTCTCAGACATAGTTGATCATTTAACTTGATATAAAGTTTTATTTCACTCCTTTTAATTTTATAAATATGCTTTTTAGTCCTTTAACCTATACATTGTTAGCTTTATTTTTTTTTAAAATGCCAATATTAAAATTTTAAATGTTCTAATAGAACATTTTTAAATACCAACATATTAAGTTTAATTTTTAAAATAATAATGATTGGAACAACGTAACAAATAATCATTTGACACTAACACGGAGATTAGAGGATTAGGAAGGACTAGCTATACAAAATGTCAACACCCGTTTCCATTTTGATATGTGTAGGGCAATAATGAACAAGTTTCATAGACAAACAGAAAAGTACAGTTATACTGATAATAAGTATTTGTTTACAGACAGTCATTAACAGAGCAGAAGTCGATAATAATGATAAATATGTACAAAATGTCCTAAAACTATTCCACATACAGACTATATACAACCACTGTATTTATCTTGGGAAACGTGCATGTCAGTTTCCCTTCTCTGCATCCTTGGCTTTCGAGCCACTGGCACCCGCTGAGACATTTTGATTAGAAAAAGGGATGAGATTCCAAGGAATCTCAGTAGAAACATAAGATCAACATATAAAATGCGAAAATTAAATATGCAATGCACCGTATCAAGTAAAATGAAAATTCATATCATCCGTGTGTGTACACAAAATTCAGGGCCAACTAACCTATTAAAACCCCTGCATGTACCTCAGCTAGGTCCTAAACCACAGCTAGGTAATGTGCCTCCAGCACGTGTTCATATCACAAAATATAGTAACACGCATCATACAAATAGTCACATAGTATATGAGAGATAGCAGTCCCTACCTTAACCTCTTTCCTGTCTCAAAGGGTCCGCCTCATAAAACGTGTCAACTATAGGCGTTCAACTCGGTCCTAAAACGTCAAACATACAAGAAATAGGTCATAACCTATCCAAGTATCGTTTTAGACACTTCCATAATGTTTCTTGTGGTTATATTAGCCTATGGTGAAAATTTACCAAAATGCCCCTGGGACCCCGGTTTGACCCCGTTGTACCCGGCCCGATGGCACGTTTTTCCAAAATTTTGACTAGGGCTATCCTGACATATTTTCATCCAAGGAATCCATTTCAGGATTCAAAATTACCAAATTCAATGTTAAATTACGAAATTGCCCTTGGCAGCCCTACTTTTAGGGTTTTAGGGGCATTTTCGTAATTATGCTTTCTCAGCCTTTTCTGAAAAAGTGCCCAACTGTAACCCCACCTATTTTCGCCCACTGAATCCAATGAAACAATAAAATCATTGAAAATCCAACTCTAAGGCCCTCAAACATCCCTGGCCGAAATAATTGTGTTCTCCGGGAAAAATCGGGGTTTTACGATTTCGGCTTCGTAAACGTGTTCCTTTCTACTCCTAACCACTTTATTAACAATCTAATTGAGTTATAACAACCATTTGAACTAAAATTGGGCAGCATAACCCTTAGATATACACTTTTCCAAAATTTAAAACCAATGACAATCCGGCGAAATTTCACCGATTAAATTGCCCACAGCAGCCAGAATAGTTAATATACGAAGGTTTGGAAGTTACCTCAAGCTCCCACAAGCTTTTCCCAAAAATGGCTGAAACCCTAACCTTTAGAGAACAGATTTTTGAGCCTCTAAACCCTAAAGAACAAATAGGAGTATCTTAGAGTCGGAGTTATACATGTTAGAAGCGAAATCGTCGGAGAAATTGGCTTACCTTGTGATTTTTCTTCTCTTTCTCTCTCTAAACTCTCTCAACCTTCTCTCTCTATGGTTCAGGTCTGTTGAGCACGAAAATGGCTGAAGAGGATGATGATATATTTATTTATCATATATTTTACAATATTTTATTTATTTGTTTTATTTTCCAAAATTTCAAAAATGAACTTATGTACATAAATTCTTATGTACATATAACCATGCTCATTGAGCCCAATCAATATTTCCTTATTTATGCCACATGTAGGAGACACCTAGGGGTCCCTCCCTATGGTCTCAATTGGCTTCACAACTTGTCCAGGTTACGTATACACGTAAAGTCTCAATTTTGGTCAAAATTACACTTTTTGCTCAAATTTTTCATAAATTCATATTAAATTGACCAAAATATTCTAAATATATTTTTAACCTTTATTTTCCTTAATTAATTGAAATTAACTTCAATTAATTGAAAAATAATTTATTTTGTGCTATTTGGGCAAAATTACGATTTTGCCATTACCTTTCTAATCCAATTTCTTTTCTTATTTTTCTTTCACCAATTTTCATCTATTTTTGGATCAAATATTTTCTCTAATATTCCTTCATTTTTGGACCTTAATATTGGGCTTTTTAAATTACCAAAATTAATTCCATAATTATTTTTTCCCAATTTCCCATGAAATTGAACATTTATAAATTCATAAATTCCAAATTCATGAATATTCACCATTTTATTGAATTTATCAAATAATTACAATATATTTGGTGAATATAAAATTTGGGGTGTTACAAGCTATACTTATATCATGTTCCTTATATATATTATGTCAAGTTCTCAAATTACACATGAATATATATCCTATTTTTTCTGTGAGTTTATAGTTAAATTATCATTTTCAAAAAATAGGATATATGGCCACTTGTGATTGGAGAACTTGACATAATAGATATATAGAACTTGACATGAATATTTTTTTATTAGCAATATACGAATTTTTCATAAAATTAATAAATCAAATTGAAATCTTGCATCACTCTGGTTCTATTTATATATCCCTTTTAATTAAATCTCACATACCAAAAATAGGAGGTTAACTTAATGATTATAGGGTAAATTTTTAATTATGTAATTATTTATGAAAGAGTACTTTTCAACTCTTTTTTCTCTGTTTATGTTTAAATTATTTCTTTATTGGTACAATAAATAAGGGTAAAATTGTTACAATCTTATTTATTACACTGAAACTAGACTTATAAATAGGACCAAATTTTTTAATTAAAAAGGACTTATAAATAGGATCAGAGTGGTATAAAATTAGATGATCAAATATAGAATTTTGTCAATACAAAAAATAGAAAGAAAATGTAGGACGTAATGTGGAGGACAAGTTGAGAGATGTGTGGACTTCTGTGACTTCACGATGAAGCAAAGAAATTAATTAAAGTTTCTTGCATCAGCACTAAAAATAGTATTAATTAATAATTATATTAATTTTTAACTTTTTGATTAAAAATAAATAAACCTGTCAACGTACGCAGTATATAAAGGAAGGATACTTTAGTTACTAACAACCCCACAGCTAGCAATATTGTATTTTTGATTTGTAATCACAACTAATTATTTATACGTAACTATGATAATGACTTGAGTGGGATTCAATTAGAGTGAATAATTAATTAAACATCAAAAATCAACTTTTCTCTTTTTTAAATACACTCGTGACTATTTTCAAACAGTTAGTGTAACATTAATATAATATTGATATTCTAGACTAGCATAATAGAATTATAAAATTCTTTTAAAGCATTTATATTTTATTACAGATTTAACCATCAATATCAAACATAATAAAATCTCTCTAGGTAAGTTATAAACAATGTTTATATTGAGGTAAAAAATGTTTATAAATATAATGTGATTACTATCGAGCTTCATATATAACTCATAACCTCTTTTTTATTCTTTTAATTTTTTTCTACACATATTAATTTTTCCGTCCAATGAAAATTTATTTTCAGGTCTTTAATATTTCTGAACAAGGTAATTTCAATAATTTTAAATATTATTATTTTCTCTTACAAATAACTCGTAAAAATGATATCTCTTTTTTTTATTTTAGTTCTTAAGTCTTTTTTGGTCCTTTAATAAATTATAACCAATTTGTGTAGAAAATTTCATGCACTTAAAAAATGATAAATCAAAAAAAGCTATCAATTTGCATAAAATCTCTACATATTTTTTTTTGAATTACAATGACAAGAGAAGAAAACTCTTGAGGCCACGACAGGCCAAAATACAGACACCGAACAAATGAAAAGAAAGGAAACTACTGAACCCAAAAACTCAGCTGAGATAAGCTAACAGTTGGGCCGAACAAAAATCTGGTGGGAAATGTAAGAGATACATATCGTTGTTTGAATCTAGGGCCCTTTTTGCCAGAACATCGGCACATTTAAGGGCTTCTCTGTGACAGTGATGAATCTCTAAGTCCCAATCCCTGTAGATTAATTTCTTGACTTCCTCCACCTCGTACTGAAGCGGATGATAATGACCACCTATCTGGTATAGCAGTTGAATTGCTTCAAATGAGTCGTATATAGCTTGATCCTTCTGAAATTTCTGGATTTACAAAATTTTAGGCCAATGTTGATAGCTTGAATCTCAGATGCAGTTGAGCCGTAACTGAAACCCGTGTTTTGTTGGAAACCCCCAATCCAAGCTCCTGAGTTGTCCCGTACAACGCCTCTAACAGCAGAGTTTCTATGTTCGTCTACCGCAGCGTCCATATCGATCCGAACATAGCCTTCTGGTGGACCACTCCAACCTTCTGTGTATCTGTCTAGGACTCTAAAAATCTTGTATTTGAACCGGCCCTCTTCTATGCCTTCATGGAGAAAATGAAGCCCTCTGTGGAATAGTTGTTGAGGAGGTTTAGAGGTTCCTTCAAACACTCTTCTACATCTATTCTTCCAGATTAGACAGCATAGAGAACCGAAGACTCTCAGCCAGGGCCACTGGGATATCTTATGATCTCCCGGTGAGTGTTGCATGTTCCATTTGATCCAAACCTGTAGATTGCCAGAAAAAAAAAAGCAGAGTGATAAATGGGGTTAGTACAAGAAAGCCACACAGAACTCTCAAGCTCACAGTCTCTCAGGGTATGAATCACTGATTCCTCACAGTTACACTCGAATGGACATTCAGGGTTTATCCTCGAATCTCTCTTAGCACGAATTGAATTCGTAGGGAATCTCTCTTGGAACAATTGCCACATAAAGAATTTTACTTTTTCTGGAATAGGCCATCTCCAGATATGTTGCCAGAACGGATATGAGGATTCCGAGAGTGATGAATAAATCATTGAATAAGCTGATTTGATGCTAAAATTTCCATCAGAAGATTTTCTCCACCAAAATAAATCATCACCTATTTGAGAAGGAGGAGAGACTTGTTTGATTCTTTCAATCACCCACCGCGGTAAGAACATACTCCATCTCTGGAGATCCCATTCCCCATCGGGGACGACAAATTTTCCCACCTATTCCTCAGGATTTATTAAGTCTTGGTTTTTATCGACATAGTAAATGAGGGGTTGATCAAGGCTTGTCCATAAATCCCACCAAGCATTTGTAGATTGCCCGCTTCTAATCTTTCTTCCCATTGCTTTCCTAAATGAATCCTAAATAGTTGTAATTGCATTCCAAATGGCAGACTGGTTCCTTTTCCTCTCAACTCTTGGAATTTTGCTATCTCCGCAATCATATTTTGATCTGAGAACTTTCACCCATAAGGCGTCGGGTTTTGTGATGAGGTTCCAGCACAACTTCATGATAAGAGCTTCGTTTTGGCTAGAAAGATCTTTGATACCCAGGCCACCCTCTTTTTTATCTAACTTTATTTTCTCCCAAGCGATGAGGTGCATTTTCTTTCTATCCTGCCCCTGACTCCAGAAAAAATTCCTGTTTAATTTCTCAAGATTATGCAAAACACCTTTAGGAAGCAGGGTAGTTTACATATGATAAAATGGCAGAGAGGACATAATTTATTAGGACGGTTCTCCTGGCCATATTCAAGAATTTTCCTTTCTAAGAGGATAGCTTCTTCTGAACTTTGGAAACCAAAGGGACGAATGTCAGTTTGGTAGCTCTCTTATGAAGCAGGGGAACACCTAAGTATTTGCCTAGATCCCCTGATATATTGATTCCTAAAGTTTGGCCCAACTGTTGAGCTCTGTGAAACTGAATATTCTGAGAGGCAAAGATTTTTGACTTCTGAAGATTGACCCGGTGACTAGATACTTTACAGAAGTATGTCATCAGATCTCTAATAATCTCCATCTGATTTGTGGAAGCCTCACAGAAGAGAAGGAGATCGTCAGCAAAGAAGATATGGGAGAGATTCGGGCCCGATTGACTAAGCCGTAAAGGCTTCCACCTTCTCTCAACTACTGCCTGGTTTATCAATTGGCTTAGTCTTTCCATACATAAGATGAAAAGATAAGGACTCAAAGGGTCTCCTTGTCTCACACCTCTTGAGGGCTGAAAAGAGGTTGAAAGAGATCCATTCCAGACCACTCTTATAATAGGCGAGGATACACACATCATCAATAGCTTCACAAAGTGATCCCTTAGCCCCAGACTGCAAAGATTGAATTGCAGGAAATTCCAGTCGAGCCTATTAAAAGCTTTTTCCATATCCTCCTTAATGGCAACATATCCTTTCTTCCTTCTGATCGTTCTCATTGTGTGGATCGCTTCCTATGCCAAAATTATGTTATCGCAACTTTGCCTACCCTGATGAAACTACACTGAGTGGCGTGAATTAGGAAGTCCAACACAGCTCTCATTCTATTGGCAAGTACTTTGCTAAGAATTTTGTAACTCACATTACACAGGGATATGGGCCGGAACTCCTTAATCGAACCGGGGTTATCAACCTTAGGAATCAACGTGATGTGGGTCTGGTTAATATCTTTGACCCTACTAGGATCACTAAAAATGGAGAAAATAAGGTCACAGATCTTCGGGCCCACTATGTTCCACTGTGTCTGGAAAAAGTGAGGTTGAAAACCGTCAAGGCCAGGAGCCTTGAAGGCGCCCATCTCAAAAGCTGCATTTTTTATTTCCACCGCAGACACATCCTTTTGAATATATGAAAGCTGATAATCGTCCAGAGAAAGGAAATCAATTGGCCAATCTGATACATTCTGCACCTCTTGATCAGCCGAGTAAAGATCTTGGAAGTAGTTTAGTGCAGATGTCTTTAACTCTTCTTGGTCGGTAATCCAGTTTCCCTGAGCATCTTGAAGAAATTTGATTTTGCTGTGCTTTCTTCTAATCACCGTGGAAGAGTGGAAAAAACTTGTATTCTTATCTCCACAACTGAGCCACTTACATATTGACTTTTGGTACCAAAGGAGTTCTTCTTGATTCACAACTTTGATATACTCCTTCCATAGCTTCGTTTCAAGCTTAAATAATCCCGCATGAGGCCGAGCAGAGATCTCTCGGTCTACCCCATCCAAGCGCTTGATCAATGTCCTCTTCTTTTTGGGAAGGCTCCCTATCAGTATCACATTTTTGTTCCACCAGGAGGCCTTATTCTGGAAATCGTTGCAACCAGAAAACCAATCATTATTTTGCCAAGCAGAATTTACAAGATCGGGGAAATCCTCTTCAAGACACCAAGCCGCTTGGTATCTGAAGCGGTGTAAGGGGGAGGGGCTTGCTCATTTCCCGCAGTGATCACCAGGAACGATGGTCAGATTTGTAACGAAGGTGGTGAAAATTTTTGTGATAAGGGTGAGCCATTTCCCAAATTAAATTGCAAAAAGCCCAATCCAATCTTTCCTTTATATCATTTCTAGACCATGTGAATTTTTCACCAACCACAAGCAGTTCTAGGAAATCACAGTCATGGACACAATTTTGAAAGGGAGTTAGGGATCTATTCAAAACAGCAGCGCCTCCAATCTTATCGGAAGGATTTAGGAAAGAGTTAAAATCCCTTAAGACAAGCCATGCCTCAGAAACTTTGCCTGCCAATTGCCTGAGGCAAGACCAAAGCTCCTGTCTATAGCTCCACCTAGGGTCCCCATATACAAAAGTGATGCAGAAACAGTTTCTAGATTTTTTCTCAGTCAAACGACAGTGGAGAAGTTGATTTGTAAAGAATAAGTACTCTACAGTAACTTCGGAGTCATGCCACAGAACCCAAATTCCACCCTCGTAGCCAGTTGCCTCAACCCTCAACCAGTTATTAAAACCTAGCTTGCGGACCACTACATCCACTTTATTACCACTGACCCTGGTTTCTAAAAGACACATGACAGAGATAGAGTGCTTGGAAACGATATCACGAAGGATACGGGGAAATGATTTGCTACAGGCCCCTCTACAATTCCAACTTGAAATAATCATTTAAAAATGACAAAAATACAAGCATAGAGAAAGGAAAAAACTACTTATCTGGAGGGACGCGACTTGAAACAGATCTGCTTCTATTTTTTATTTCCCTCAGATTTTTAATTGGCATACCCCGTTCATTACACCTTACTGTGGATGCTTTCGGATCAAAACATGGCATTGGGAGTATCACAGAAGCAGGTGAATTTTGCTTTTGGGCTTCAGCAATTTCGCCTGGGTCAAATTTATATCACTGGCCATTTATTCCAAATCATCCGAGGGATTAGGAGTTGAGGCAAGCTCCATAGTCATATCTGGGCAAGGGACTTCCAACGGTTTTGTGATAGGATCACCGGAAGCTGAATTTGCCTCACTGGATAATTTTCCCAAGATCAGACACTGGGCCGTTAAGCCCTTTTCTGATGATTCAGAAGAAAATTCCAGCAGTTTGACTGGAGAATGGACTAAGGAGGGAATCATTTGGGATTGGGCTTCTGCCATGGAGCCTATCACGATTTTGTGAAGCCGGGATCCTGCCTGAGATGATTGGGCCACGTTCAGACTAGGCCCAGAGATTTCTCCTTCAGCGTTCTCCACTGATTTTGGGCTTTTTGCTTCAATGATCTTGGGCCCTTTTGGAAGAACTTTCGGCAGGATTGATTTAAGCCCACCACTGACTTTTCCCTTGATACTATAGATATGTTTCGGTATAGGAGCCTTTTTCACTTGTCTGCTTTCCTTTTGCCTAATTTCCCCTCCAATTGAATCGGTTTGACCCCTTGCAGATTCTGCACCCAAAAGGACAGGCTCACGTGGCTCCTCCATTTGAAATTTCTCTATTACCTTTTCGTCATCCCAGTCAGCCAAGGTTTGAAAATTGCGTGCTTTATTCCTTTTCCCCATGTCCTTGGCAGAGAGCCCATTCCTTCCACCTCCTGCGTCGTCACTTGAATTTCCCTTCCTAGGGAAACGTGATTGCTTTCGACCTCCAACCAACATCCAAGGGCCGAAGGCATCATCGTCTTTCTGGGAGCACTTCCCGACGCCATGGCTGGCATTCCTTGCTCAGAAACCACCATAGCTGGCTGAGATTTCAAAGGCTCTTTCTTCTCTTCCTTCCACAAGCAAGCCTCTTTCTTGTGACCGTATCTTTCACAGGAGAAGCAGATCATATCCAGCCCTTCGTACTCCACATTGAAGATGGTGGATGCTAGGATGACACGCAAAACAAGGCTTTTCTAGAGATCTAATTCAATGCAGATTCTCACATATCTACCCCTTAAAACTACGCCTGCGGATTGATCTCGACAATCTAGAGTGTTTAAGTCAACTCTAATAGTCTTCCCTATCATGTTCCCCAGTCTGGAAATAAATTTCTGAGAGTAGAAGAGGAGAGGGATATTTGGGATTCTGACCCAAGTTGCAACTTTCCCCAACTAATTTTGGAAAGGATCGAAATATGGTGTCCACTTCTGGACCAAAACTGCATGATTTGCGATCACCCACGGCCCTTCCAAGATGATGCACTTGTAATGAGCTTCCCAATTGTCAGGACTTGTGAATCTAACAACGTAGTAGTTTTTTGGAAGATCTATCAATTCAAACTCATTGAATTTCCATACCTTACATAGCATTTCTTTCAATCTGAGGAGGTAAAAACGGGCGCCCAACACTGTGATTATAAGGGATCTATTCCAGGGCTTACAGGCTTCGTTGAATTCATCCTCTGTGATTTCCATAGAAGGATAGATAGCCTTAAGTTTATTTGTCTCCTCAGAAGGTTCAGGAATCTTCCACAGTTGGTTCTGCAGTTCCGATGTCATCGGATCCTCACAGGTGGTAAAGGAGACATTGGCAATTCTATTAAAATCCATACTGTTAAGCCCCATCAATGAGTCCTTATATGAGGAGGTTTTCTTACAAGTTGATGGAATTAAAGTCATCCCCTGTTTCTCGCCTTGCATCACATATTCAGGGACCTCAAAAATTTCTAACAGGTCATTTATTTTGGCGCCCACCTGCCTTGCCAAAGCTGGCTCTTCTGATGCAATGCATGAAATGAGCTTATTCAGAGGTTTAAAATCTCTACGTATTTGTGTAGAAAGTTTAATACCCTGCAAAAATTGATAAAATTTTTTTATAGAGATCTTTTTTACAAAGTTCATAAATTTATTCATATATAACTTAAAATTTTAAAACTTATTTACACAAAAAATGATGTTTAAGAGGTCGATTGTAAATAGTATACCACACTCTATTAATAAAGTTAGATTAATTTGTCACGCCCTTATTTTAATTTCACCTTTACCAGAGTATTCGCGGAAAACGACATGCGGTTCTGTAGGCAACACAGGAATAGCATAAATATACTGATAATATGAGCATGATTACATAAATTCCTCATAGGGGTTTGTATATGATACTTACGATTAAGGTAGCCGCACAAGGCTACTAGGGTGTCTAAACTCATCCCAGTGAAACGGAGACTTCTTCCCGTCTTCGTTCCACTACTGTAATCCCCTCGTACGGTACTCTGCATTGTTGTTTGCATATCTTCTATCGTCTCCTGTCTAAATTGTTGGTAGGGGAGGGTGAGATTCGAGAGAATCTCAGTAGGAAACAAATACCATAATGCATGCATGATTGATGCTATGTGTATGACATATTAGCTTTATCTAGATGTATGCCCCATAATGACATTTCTGCATGCTCAATGTTTCATACAACAAGACTATGGCAACAGCAAAAACAGAAATAGAGCTTCATTTATTCAAATATGCTCTACACAATCAAGTAAAGCAATCACATATATCATTACACAAGCAAAGATATCAAATACATGCAAATAAGGCAAGTCCCCTACCTCCAATCTTTCTCCTCGATTTGCGTGCCAACAGCTCGGGGCTCCATATTCGATCCTACAATGTCAAATGTACTATTTAGACACTTCCATAGTGTTTCTGGGGGTTATATGAGTCTATCTTGAAAAATTACTAAAATACCCCCAGGGACCCGGCCCCATTGTACCCGATCCGGCTGTACTTTTCTCAAAATTCTAACCTGGGCTATCCTAACATATTTTTGCCCAAGGAATCCATTTCCGGACTCAGAATTATCAAATTCACTGCCAAAAGATGAAATTTCCCTTGGCAGCCCTTATTTCAGTGTTTTAGGGGTATTTTCGTAATTATGCTTTCTCGGCCTTTTTTGAAAAAGTGTCCAACTGTAACCCCACCTAATTTTCCCTCCTGAATCCAATGGAACCATCAAATCATTGAAAATCCAACTCTAAGACCCATTTAGAGCCCTGACCAAAATATATAGGTTTTAAGGGGAAAATGGGGGTTTTTCGGTTTCGGCTCCGCAAACGCGTTCCTTTATACTTCTAACCACTTTATTGACTATTCCATTAAGTTACAACTACCATTTAGTATCAATTTGGGCAGCATAACCCCTAGGAAAACCCATCTTCCATTTTTACAACCAATGGCAATCCAGCGAAATTTCACCGATTAAATTGCCCACAACAACTAGAATAGTCAATATACGAAGGTTTGGAAGTTACCTCAAGCTCCCTCTGGCTTTTCCTCTTCTTTGATGAAACCCTAACCTCCTTAACCATGAAAACTGAGGTTCCAAGCCTTAAAGAACATAAAGGAGTAGCTTAGGATCGGAGTTATACGCGTTAGGAGCTAAATCATCGGAGAAATCGGCTTACCTTGTGATTTTTCTTCTCCTTTCTCTCTCTACAAGCTCTCAAACGTTCTCTCTCATTTCCACTGCATACTGTGTCGGTTTGGAGGAAGGAAAATGAAGAAAAGGTGTTTTAACATTAGGATGATGTCATATTTCATTATTTAATAATTTTTCAAAATTTTCGGATTTTTACAAAGTTTTGGCAGATTTCTGCCCAAACTTTGAAAAATCATAACTAATTCTAGAAATATTGAATAGGAGTGATTCCAAAGCCCATAGAATCCTTATTGAGTCTAGTTTCAAGGAAAAATATAGAATTTTGCTTAATGGAATCACAAAATTCCCAGAATTTCAATCTTTGCATACTGTTCCAGAAATTTCACAGTTTTTCTGTGCTGACTTCAAAAATTCATATCTTTTTGTATATAGCTCTAATTGATTCATATGACCTATCAAATTAAAGCTTAGGATGTCTACTTTCATCCTGTAAAATTTCATAATTTGTGATCACCATTTGTTCATTAAAAATCACATGACAAGCTTACTACCTCATAGGCAATTTCACCAAAAACATAATTACTTTCTCCAAAATTCATCATTTTACTTTCTTAATACCCCAAAGATATTAGAATCATTAGGGATAAATTTGGGCTTCTACTAAATTGGGGTTTAACAGTCCACTTAATTTAGGCTTATTCCCAAGCCTCCAATCCCAAAATTCGGGGTATTAAATAATTAACTCTAGAAAGAGATTATTTGTATAAAATCAAAATTTTAAAAATTTTATATATAAGGTTTAAAATTATAAGTAGTTATAGTATAATATAAAAGCTTTAATAAGTCGTGTTATTCATCACTATTGACAATACGTTCATTTAATTTCTCAAATTCTATGAATATAGGAACTACATTTGAACTGTTAAGTACTAGTTATGTTTTTTGGACGAAAATAACTCATTATTAAAATAGTATGCAATTGTAACCTATACAAATATCACATTCAATAATTACTAAAAAGTATTAACAAGTGTGGCCTTAACAGTGTTTGCACTGTGATCATTACGTTCAAGAAAGAAAACAGAGTCATCAGCATAAGAATTTAAAAAATGATAACCGATTTGCGTAGAAAATTTCATACCCTTGAAAAAATGATGACTCGAAAAAAAGCTATCTATTTGCATAAACTCTCAACAGATTTGTGTAGAAAATTTAATACAATACAAAAATTGATAAACGGTTTTTATAGAGGTTTTGTTTACAAAGTTCATAAACTTATTTACATATAACTTAAAAGTTAAAAAATTATTTACACAAAAAATCATGTTTAAGAGGTTGACTGGAAATAATATACCACACTCTATAAATAAGTTATATTAATTAACTCTAGAAAGAGATTATTTGCCTAAAATCAAAAGTTTAGAAGTTTTGTATATAAGATTTAAAATTATAAGTAGTTATTCTATAATATAAAAACTTTAACAAGTCGCGCTGTGCATTAACAATAACATTCATTTAATTTTTCCAATTCTATATAAATAGAAACTACATTTGAGCTGTTAATTATACTAATTATGTTTTTTCATACTAAAATCACTAATAATTAAAATATTATGGAATTGTTAACCTATCCTGATATCACAATCACTAATCACTAAGTAGTATTAATATCAAATAAATAAATATTTCACCATGATTGAGGTTGTAAGCAACCTCACCCCTATGTATTTGAAAATGTATTTTATAATTAAAATATGGGAATAAGAGAGAGGAGAAAAAATAATTATGCTCAAGACATCCATATATGGTATATAAATTATTAACGCAACTTGTAACCTTGGATCTTCAATGTTATTACAATAAATTATCTCATGGATGGGTAGATGTAGAAACAAATGATTTAGGAATTACAATTTTTTTTATGTTTTTTATACAACTCACATAAAAATTATATATTTTTAAGGGTGTTTTGGATCATTATATGAATCAAATCAAATTTAATAGTCGTATAACATAAATAGTAATAGTAATAAGAGACGAAGTCTTTATTTGCAACACTTCAAATTTTATTAACCAATAATATATTGTGATTATTTTATATATTCAATAAAATGGTGAATATTTAATGCTAAAGGAATTAAACATTGAAAAATTGAAAGATGAATAGTATTTTCAGTGAAATCACCTGCGAGATAGTAAGTTTGTCATGTGCTTTTGGAAGAGCAAATGATGAGAAAAAATTATGAAATTTTATAAGATGAAAGTAGACATTCTAAGCTTTAATTTGATATGTCATATGAATCAGTTGAAGTTATGTACAAAGAGTTATGGATTTTTAAAGTTAGCTCAAAAAATCTCGAAAGTCTCTCGAGCAGTGGTCAAAGAAATGAGATCTGGGAATGATGTGGTTCAAACTGGTTACAGTCCATATTTTTTCTTGAAAATAGACTCAATAAGAGTTTCATAGCCTTTAGAATCACTCTGAAATGATGTCTACAAATTTAGTTATGATTTTTCAAAGTTTTGTCAGAAAATCTACCAAAAATTGCAAATTATTGCGAATTTGAAAAAGAAAAATATAATGGTGATTGTATAAATTGTGAAATAAAGAAATAGGAGGGAGAAATAATTATTTGGCTCATAAACATGCCAAGTGTTATTATCATATGGTAAGGGGATTAGTTGATGATTTATGAAGATAAGCATATGTCTAATTGCCTGAAAATAATACTACATGAACATAGTAACCATGATTAATGATGATAATGATACACTACTTGAGTGCATGGTTGGATTAGTTGGAGGAAACCCATTTGGTTAGGGAGAGCATTAAGGGGCATGGTTTTATGCTAACCAAAAGGGGGAAGAAATTAGTTCAAAGCCAATGGAAGTCTAATGACACACTTAGAAGGAGATAAGACTCAATGCCAAGTGTCAACACAAGATGCAATCTTGAAAATCAAGGGATTAAAGAAAATAAGAGATATTTTATAAAACATTTCCCTTCCTCTTCCCTTTGTTCATTTTGGCCAAGCACAAGAAAGAGAAGAGAGAGAGAGAGAGAGAGAGAGAGAGAGAGAGTTTGGAAGAGCAAAGAAATCTAGAGAGAAGGAGGAAAAAACTTAAGGTAAGAAGTTGATCTCTTAAGCTTTTTATTATGATCTTGCTTAGAAACCTTCTCTAAACCTTTGTTCTTCATGGAATCCATGATCTTGAAGACACATTTTGAGCTTAAGGGGGGGGGGAGAGAGAGAGAGAGAGAGAGAAGGACACCTAGAGAGAGAGAACTCAAGATCTCAAAAGGTAACCTCACAAACCTTAGATCTATTCTTGTATGATGTTGTTGTTGAGGTTTGTGGTTGATTTGGTGATTTTTGGTTAAGTTGTTGATAAGTAAAATATTTGCATATTAATTTGTCCTTATATGATAATTTTTTGGATGATATTTGAGCTCAATTTAATAAATTTGGGTGTAATTAATAAATAAATAATGCTTTTGGCATAAAATAGAATTTCTTGAAAAACACTAAATTAGACCCTCTTTTAGTTTTCAGGCAATATCTGGAGCTCTAGATGTCGGATTGAGATGTTCTTTATATGGATAAAAAGTTAAGAAAGAGCTCTACAACTTTTATGTTGAGACCAAAATCCAGTTCTATCTCCAAATATTTCAAATTTTTCTTGAAAGTTGAGAGCGAGAATCATCAACCATTCCACCAAATATTTTATCTACCACTTCATCTTCCTTTTCACCTACTACTTTATCTCATAAATTCATATCCATTACTTTCCTCTCTTCTTCACTTACACACCAATTCATATCCATTACTTTCCTCTCTTCTTCACTTACACACCTTTTCATATCCATTACTCTCATCTCTTCTTCACTTACAACCATTTCATATCCATTACTCTCCTCTCTTCTTCACTTACACCATCTTAAAGTTAATTTTATGCATTGTATTACTTTTTACATGCCTCCATCTTGGAAGGCTTAGGATTGTATTACTTTTTGCATGCCACCTACATGGAAGATTTTACCTTATAAAGGGACGGCTAGATTTTTTCATTTTTCATACATCTTTTGGTTGTATATTTATGTTTGAGAATTTAATATTCAAGTTTTATACAATATTTATGAGGATTTCATTCTAGTTTTATATAATGTCAATTTATTTTGGTTTTGTTTTTAATTTTATCATGAGCTAAATTTTCATTTTCCTAGGGTGATGACGTAGCTTACTAATAACGGATTGAATCTTAACTTATTAAATCTAGTTTTAATTTCTCTTTCATGATTGAGTCTTAATTATTATTCTTAATGCTTTTGATTGACTGACCATCTTTTGAATGATTTCAATATGCATGTTGAGACCAGAAGGAGATGCATGTGTATAGATCATATAATTAAAACCATGACTTGCATATGAAATAAGAATATATTCATATGAGTTGTGTAGTTTAACTGAGTTTCATGAATCTTAATACATAATTAATTGCTTAAATTCATATAAGAATATATTGGATTAGCAATAAATTATAGAATTGCTTGACCTTGGAAGAGGCTAGTAATTAAATTAGGGAAACTCGACTATCAATCATGTGGAATAAATTAGAATAGAATAGATAAGTGATTCAATTTAAAATTTGTTAAGTGAAATTTGACCCCTCGGACTTTTTCTCATGGTTATTTCATATCATTTGCATTCATATTTAATCATTTGTTATTTCGTACTCTCAATCATCAACTAATTGACCAATTAAATAGAGTTAAAATTATGCATTTTGGTACTTAGTGATCAATCCTCGTGGGAACGATACTCTACTCACTTCTGTATTACTTGATTACGACGGTATACACTTGCACTATTTAATAGACCATTTACACTTGTAACAGTTGTAAATTTGGAAAGTCCTAATCCTAAGGGGTTATGCTGCCTAAATTTCTTTAAATTATTATTAGAATGTGTTTAAATGAGTTAATAAGGGATTATAAGTGAAAAGGTACAAGCATTGAAAGCTAAAATACAAAAGTCCAATTTTTCCTTTTTCTTGACTTATGTTTCGGCCAAGGTCAGATCTGGGGGTAGGAGTTGGGTTTTCATAAAATTGATGGTTTCATTGGATTTAGGAGGTAAAAATAAGTGGGGTTATAGTGGGTCACTTTTTCGGAAAAGACCGAAAAAGCATAATTACGAAAATGCCCCTAAAACACTAAATCGGGGTTGTCAAGGGTATTTTTGTAATTTGAAACTGAATTTGGTAATTTCGAGCAAGGAAATGGATTCCTTGGGCAAAAATACGTCAAGATAGCCCTTGTCAAAATTTTGGGAAAACGTGTTATCGAGCCGGGTACGGCGAGGCCCGGCCAGGGTTACGGGGGCATTTTGATAAATTTTCACTATAGACTAATATAACCACAAGAAACACTATGAAAGAGTCTAAAATGATACTTGGATAGGTTAAGATCTATTTCTTGTACATTTAATATTTTAAGACCGAGTTGGAAGCTAGAAGCGACATGTTTTACGAGGCACACTAAAAAGGGGTTGAAAGAACTTTGAGGTAGGAACATTATCCTTCACACATCATGTCATAGTTATATGATTGTGTGGATGCCATTGTTGTAAATATACTTTATTAATCAACATGTTTTGCCTAAAGATGAGCAATTAGTGCCAGGGGCATTTACATTGAGAGTTGTGAGAATCCAACCGATGTAGATTAGTGGGGCCGGGCCCTATTCATGTATCATGCAGATGATGTGTTTATATTGTTCATTAATTAGTGTATACATGACACATATCATATTTACTTTTCACATTTTTTTATGAACGATCGCATGTTTCTACAGGATTCCTTGGAATCTCACTCCTTTTTCTAAACAAACATCTCACTGAGTACCAGTGGGACGAAAGGCAAAAGCGTAGATGCCAAGAAGTGATTGGCACGTGTCTCGAGGCAAGGTTGAAATTGGTGGTTATAGTTAGTTTATGCCTAAGATATTTTGGGGAATCCTGTAAATATTGGAATTTCTGTGCACTTTGTATTTTGTTAATGAACGACTTTGGATTGTAAACGAATATTGTTATCAGTATATATGTACTTTTCTGTATGTCCACGGAATCTAGTCTCTATTATTCTTCGAATATCGAAATGGAAACGGGTGTTGACATTATTCAAAGACAATCTATATAATGTACTCCCTCTAGTCTTAAATATAAGACCTGGTTAACTTTTTTTTTTGAGAGATTAAAGAAATTAAATAAGTTATGTAATTATATCATATGTTATACATTATTAGATTATATATTAGTTTATGAGTTAGGCAAAATAATTTGGAGAAAAAAATTAATATAATTAATTTAAAGTAATTTAATTAATATTTTTAATATATCCAAACAAATCAGTTAGTTCTTATATTTAGTACCGATGTTAGTAACATTCACACGTATATAAAATCCTTTTGTTTGTTTTCTAATTCTATCACTTGTCAAATTCGCGAGATGTACTTCATGTTTTTATGAATCTATTATATATTTACGACAGAATTGGAGGTTTTATTCGATAAAAATTTTGATAAAAAGAAATGCCTGGCTTTGGATTGTTCCTAGTGAATTGGAATTGGATATGAATAATGATGACATGTTGATGTTGCAATTAAAATGGTGGAAGGTGATGAATAAAGGATAAGTTATTAAATTGTGTTCGAATCTGATTGCTTGAGATTCACTTGTATGAAAATATATCACATAATAAAGATACCAAAGATACGCTCATGAATCATGAATATTATATATATATATATATATATATCTTTTTTGCTATCTACCTTTTTACAATTATACATTTTTATTATTTAATATTTTTTCAGACTCGATTGGATTATAAATGTTTGGTCCAAGTTTATGTGCTACTTAAATGCAATGTTTCATTAAGTTGACGCATTAAATTGAGCACGTGAATAAATAAAGTGTTTGTACGAGGCTCTGCATTATTTTTGGATTGTATTTTATATGAAGAAACAAAGTTGAAATTAAACTGAAAAAAATGTGGCCAAAATCAGTTTTTATGAAGGACAAAATGATATTAACACCATTAACAAGTTTTACCGTGTATTTAAAGAAAGTGGAAAAGGGCAACAAATTGTGCTTATTTAAAAAACTTGAAGTAACAATTAAAATAATGAATTAAAATAAGGAAGATTCTTAATTAAGTGTAGGTGTCTTGACTCACCATGCATGTTAATTGATAGTTTGGATTCTTTCAGAATTCTATATTTCATTTTTTTTCTTAATATCTCATCTCCATCCTCAAATTAAAAACATAGATGATTTAGATTTTATATTTTATAAAATTATTATTTTAAACCTAAATAAATAAATTTAAACTGTTAAAATCTTATCTTCTACACAATTTATAACTGCAAAACAAACAAAATCAAGAAAAATTAAATTATAAAATATTATATTAATAGTATAAAAATATTAAATCTGAACCATTCATTTTTTTATCTAAAAATAAAGATGAGATTTTGAAAAAAAAATGAGAAAAATGATTTTAAGAGTATCCTATCTTCTGTTGTGATATGCATATAATGCTTTAATAGTGGCTAGGAAAATGATTGCTCTATTTAATCACCATATTTGCAACTTGTTATTGTCCAAAAATAGCTGTATGACGTGTCTTCTAACTCACAACATAGAAGTTTTGAGGTATTTATAATAAAGGAAGGGATCGTTAGTTTTTGTCCAAATGAACAATTTAAGCCACTAAACTTATTTATAATTCTAATTTTTGTCAAAGATTTATAAATTATTGATTTATAAATATTGATTTTGAGTAAGAGACAAAACCAATGTTTTATATGAAAAAAAATATCCAAACACCTCTATACATGCCAAAATTAAATTATGGATCAAAAATTATGATTATATATCTCATAAGGAACCAAACACCCCGGCATACATGACAAAATCAATTATGAACCTAAAACTATGGTTATCTCATAAGCTACTATTATTTCTTTTCAATTACACTTTCCTAAACATTTTATCCAAATGCCCTATTTTTAATCAATAATGCTTAAAAATCAATTTTATTTTATAAGCTTTGTTCTACCAAACGTTGGTCGAAATTAAATGCATCCAAAGTTTTGTGAGAGGTTTTGATGCATATATAATTTTTTTTTTTTTTTTGCATACTTCCAAACAGCAGCTTGCACTAGGTATTACAAAATCATTGCTAACGAATTTAAATTTAAATATTTTCACCTTTTTCTAAATGAGGATATATATAAAGTTCACTTTGTCAACACCCGTTTCCATTTCGATATTCACAGAGTAATAGAGACCAAGTTCCACAGGCATACAGAAAAGTACATATATACTGATAAAAGTATTTGTTTACGGTCCAAAGTTAAGATACAAAATGTGACAATATTCACAACATAAGCTATCTATAATCACAGACTTTAACTTCACCTCAAGACACGTGCCAGTCACTTTCCTTTATCCACGTCCTTGCCTTTTGATCCGCTAGCACTTGCTGAGATATTTGGATTAGAAAAAGGGGTGAGATTCCAAGGAATCTTAGTAGAAAGATACGATCAACATATAAGATGCAAAAATTAAATATGCAATGCACCGTATCAAGTAAAATGAAAACTCATATCATCCGTGTGTGTACACAAAATTCAGTGCCAACTAACCCATTGAAACCCCTACATGTACCTCAGTCGAGTCCTTGACTATAGCTAGGTAAGACTAGTGTACCTCAGCTAAGTCCTAGACCACAACTAGGTAATGTGCATCCAGCACGTGTTCAGATCACAAAATACAGTAACACGCATCATAAAAATAGTCACATAGTATATGAGAGATAGTAGTCCTTACCTCGAAGTTCTATCGACCCATTTTTGTGTGCCTCGTGAAACGTGTCGATTTTCGACTCCTGATTCGCTCCTAAAATATTAAATGTACAAGAAATAGGTTATAACCTATCCAAGTATCATTTTAGACACTTCCATAGTGTTTCTTGCGGTTATATTAGCCTATGGTGAAAATTTACCAAAATGCCCCTAGGAACCCGGCTCGGCCCTGCCGTACCCGGCTTGATGGCACGTTTTCCCAAAATTTTGACTAGGGCTATCCTGATGTATTTTTGTCCAAGGAATCCATTTCTGGACACAAAATTACCAAATTCAATGTCAAAATGCGAAATTGCCCTTGGCAGCCCTACTTTTAGGGTTTTAGGGGCATTTCCGTAATTATGCTTTCTCATCCTTTTCTGAAAAAGTGCCCAACTGTAACCCCACCTAATTTTCCCTCCTGAACCCAATGGAATCATCAAATCATTGAAAATCCAACTCTAAGGTCCTCAAACATCCCTGGCCGAAATAATGGTGTTCTTCGGGAAAAATCGGGGTTTTACGATTTCGGCTCCGTAAATACGTTTCTTTCTACCCTAACCACTTTATTAACCATCTAATTGAGTTATAACAACCATTTGAACTAAAATTGGGCAGAATAACCCTTAGGCACACACTTTTTCAAAATTTAAAACCAATGGCAATCCGGCGAAATTTCACCGATTAAATTGCCCATAGCAGCCAGAATAGTTAATATACGAAGGTTTGGAAGTTACCTAAAGCTCCCACAAGATTTTCCCAAAAATGGCTGAAACCATAACCTTTAGAACACCAAATTTGAGCTTTCCAAGCCTTGAATAACATAGTAGAGTAGCTTAGGAACGGAATTATACGTATTAGGAACTGATTTACCGAAGAAATCACTTACCTTTACAAGTTTTTCTTCTTTTTCTCTCTCTAGAATTTCACCCTTTCTCTCACTAGTTCAGATCTGGTTGGGCACGAAAATGAGCTGAGGAAGATGATGGTAAAGTGTTTTTATTATATTATATGATTTTTTAATGATTTATGGAATTTCCAAAAATTCAAAAATCAATTTTATGTACATAAACCCCATGTACATGTAACTAAGCTCATTAAGCCTAACCAATATTTCCTTCCTCTTGCAATGTGTAGGAGATACCTAGTGTTCCCTCCCTATGGTCTCAATTGGCTTAACAATTTGTTCCGATTACGTATACACTAAAGTCTCAATTTTGGTCAAAATTGCACTTTTTGCTCAAATTTTCCATAAATTCATATTAAAATGACCAAAATATTTTAAATATATTTTTAACCTTTATTTTCATTAATTAATTGAAATTAACTTCAATTAATTGGAAAATAATTTATTTTGTGCTATTTTAGCAAAATTTCGATTTTGCCATTACCTTTCTAAGCCAATTTCTTTTCTTATTTTTCTTTGGCCAATTTCCATATATTTTTGGACCAAATATTTTCTCTAATATTAATTCATTTTTGGACCTTAATATTGGGATTTTTAAATTACCCAAATTAATTCCTTAATTATTTTTGCTCAATTTCCCTGAAATTGAACATTTATGAATTTTATAAATTCCAAATTCATGAATATTCACCATTTTATTGAATTTCCCAAATAATTATAATATATTTGGTGAATATAAAATTTGGGGTGTTACAGTTCTCCCCCACTTAAATAAATTTCGTCCCCGAAATTTGCTACATTTACACATTCATGAATTCCGGGTAACGCTTCTTCATACTGTTCTTTGTTTCCCACGTAGCCTCTCTAGGCGACAACCCTCTCCAAACGTCCTTGACAAATAGGATGCTCTTGTTCCTGAGCTGCTTCTCCTGCCGATCAATGATTCGGTCAGGCATGACTTCGTATGTCAAATCGTCGCGCATTTCCACGTCTTCATACTCTATTACATGTTCTGGATCAGGTTGGTACTTTTTCAGCTGGGAAACATGAAAAACATCATGTAGTCTGCTCAAATTCGGTGGTAAAGCGATACGATATGCTACAGGCCCAATCTTCTCTAAGATCTCAAATGGACCAATGTATCTTGATTGTAGCTTCTTTGCTTTCAATGCCCTACCAATACCCGTAACAGGTGATACTTTCATGAATACGTGGTCACCGACTTCAAATTCTAGAGGTTTTTGCCTCTTATCTGCATAACTTTTTAGTCGGCTCTGAGCAGCTAGCAATCTCTGCTTGATCAATTTTATCTGCTCCATTGTCTGATCAACAAGATCTGGCCATAGCAATTCCCTCTCAGACAACTCAGTCCATCATATTGGCGATTGACACTTCCTCCCATAGAGTGCCTCATATGGAGCCATTTGAATACTCAAATGATAACTATTGTTGTAGGCGAACTCTGCTAATGGAAGGAATTTGTCCCAACTACCTTTGTAATCAAGCACACAAGCCCTTAGCATATCCTCAAGAGTTTGAATCGTTCGCTCTGTCTGCCCATTAGTTTGAGGATGATATGCCGTACTGAATCAGAGCTTGGTACCCAAAGCTTCATGAACCGCCTTCCAAAACTTGGAAGTGAATCATGGATCTCGATCAGAGATGATGTTCTTCAGAATACCATGCAATCTCACAATCTCCTGAATGTAAATTTCTGCTAGTTTATCAGGAGAATAGTGAATGTTAATCGGTAGGAAGTGAGATGTCTTCATGAATCTATCAACTATCACCCATATAGCGTCATGGTTTCTAACCTTTAGAAATCCTGTCATGAAATCCATGGCAACACTTTCCCACTTCCACTCATGTATCTCAGGATTCGTCAAAAGCCCCGAGGGTTACTGATGTTCAACTTTCACTTTTTGACATATGAAGCAACGAGCTACGAACTCAATCACCTCTCTTTTCATTCCCGGCCAATAGTATTAAGCTTTCAAGTCATGGTACATATTTGTGGCTCCTGGATGCAGAGTATACTTACTCTTATGTGCCTCCTCTATGATTTGTCGTTTCAGCTTTGGTTGCGGTGGAATATAAATCCGCTTCTTGTACCTGACTAGCCCGCTGGGAGACAAGTCGTAATCATGAGTCTCGCCCCTATCAATCATACCTTTGATATAAAATGCTTCATCATCATGTTGTTGGGCTTCTTCAATTGCCGCCCTCAAATCGTTGTATATCTGACTGACCCCACTGCCTAATAGAATTTGACTAGACAGATTTAGGTCTCTGAAAACCTCGATCAGTTTCTGCTCATAAATCATTATGGTTGCCACCTGCACTGATTTCCGGCTTAATGCATCAGTGACAACATTAGCCTTACCAGGATGATATTTGATTTCTAAATTTTAGTCTTTCGTCAACTCTATCCATCTGCGTTGTCTCATGTTGAGCTCTTTCTGATCATACAAGTACTTCAAGCTCTTGTGGTAGCAGAACAACTCTACAATCTCACCATAGAGATAGTGTCTCCAGATCTTCAAAGCAAACACAATTGCCACTAACTCAAGATCGTGGGTGGGATAGTTCAATTCATGAGGTTTCAGCTGTCTGGATGCATATGCCAATCCCTGCCCACTGGCATCTGTATAAACAACATACGTAAATTGTGGATTTGGGATCGTCAGCACTGGTGTTGTAGTTAACCTCTGCTTCAACTCTAGGAAGCTCTTCTCACAATTCTCATCCCACACAAAATGTTAAGCTTTTCACGTCAATTTTGTCAACGGTAATGCAATTCTGGAGAAATTCTGAATAAATCTTTGATAGTAGCCAGCTAGACCCTGAAAACTGCGCACTTCAAATACAGTCTCTGGCCTCTTCCAGCTCATTATTGCTTCTACTTTGCTAGGATCAACAGAGACCCCTTGCTATGAGACAACGTGACCCATAAACCTTACCTCTGAAAGCCAGAATTCACATTTGCTCAGTTTGGCATAAAGTTGCCTATCTCGTAATATGTTCAACACCGTTTTCAGATGCTGCTCGTGTTCAGCTTTACTCTTCGAATACACCAGTTTGTCATCGATAAAGACTACTACAAACCGATCCAAGTACGGATGAAAGATTCGATTCATGTAGTCCATGAACATGACGGTGCATTGGTCAGCCCGAATGGCATTACAAGGAACTCATAATGGCCATATCTAGTCCTGAAAGTAGTATTCGTTACATCTTCAGCTTTTACCTTCAATTGGTGGTATCCCGATCGTAAGTTGATCTTCGAGAATACATAGGAACCAGATAACTGATTGAGTAGATCATCAATTCTAGGGAGTGAATAGTTATTCTTGACGGTCACTTTGTTCAGCTCTCGATAATCGATACAGATATGTAGCCTTCTGTCTTTCTTCTTGACGAAAAGCACTGGAGCACCCCAGGGTGATACGTTGGGTCGTATGAACCCTTTCTCAAGTAGCTCCTCAATTTGCTTCTTTAGCTCCACCATTTCACTTGGAGCCATACGGTATGGGGTTTTAGAAATTGGACCCACTCCAGGCTTCAAATCAATCGAGAACTCCACTTCCCTATCTGGAGGTAGTCCACCGACATCCTCTGGAAAAACATCAAGGAATTCGTTTGCCACAGGGATACTTTCCAAGGCTACACCAGCCTCTGATTGCATAGAGCAAAATACCATGTACCCCTGACATCCCTTCTGCAAATACCTCTCAACCTTAGCCGCAGATAAAAGGTTAAGAGTAATTTCAGTGTCAGCTTATGGTTGTGGATTCAGATATAAGACTCTCTTCTGTTTACAATCTAACAATACACCATTTGCTGTTAGCCAATCAATACCCAAAATTACTTCCAACCCTTGTAGTGGCAAACAAATCAGATTTATAGTTGACTTATGCCCCTCAGCGTTTATCCCGTAATTCAAACAAACATCAGTCGTTATAATTTGTGTGCCCATGGGTGTAGATACAACCAAATCATATGGGGATTTATGCATATGTAAATTCAATCGTCTCACACAGTCATATGCAATAAATGAATGGCTAGCACCAGAATCATACATAACATGCACTAGACTGCCATTGAGAGAAATCATACCTTGAATTAGCTCCGGAGATTTTCGAGCTTCTTCTTGTGTCAGTGTACAGACCCTTCATGGAACCCTGGGTCTAGTCCCCTCTGGTAGCTGCTTCTGTGGACAATCTTTCGAAAAGTGCCATGGCTTTCCGCAGTTATAGCAAGTGAGTGGTTTTGTTAGGATCTGTTCTAAACGGGGCTCCACTACACATCTTGCCAGGATGAAATGGCATGCGGCAATGCCAACATGTTCCGCCTCTTGGGAAACCCTGGCCCCCACGGCCTCCAGCTTGATTCGGCCTCTTATTATCGCCCCTAGAAGGTCTACCCTGTTCTTTTCTCTTCTGTGATGAACTTCCACTCCCAGAAGCACCTTTATTACCAGTCTGAGTTGCCAGGCTCGACATACACTTCTCAATGTATCGGCACTCTTCTGCCGCTTTAATGAAATCAGTAAAGTATTGGGAGATCAGTCTGTCCTTGAACTCAAGCCTCAAGCCCTCTATCATCATATCTGAATTCCACTCATCATTGTCATTCAGCTTGGCATATGATGAGTAGCGTGACAGTGGGATATACGGGGCCAGATAGTCATCAAAACTCTCCCGGTCGTACTGCTTGATGCTGAGGAACTCTTTCTCTTTCTCTTTCTTGACAGTCGGAGGAAAATACTTCTTGTTAAATTCCTCTTGAAATAGTTCCCATGTGATAGGAACATTCTTCCCTTTCAGGATGATGTCCATGCCTTTCCACCAGCTATCGGCATCACCTTCCAGCTTGTATATGGCTAACCGGGCTTTCATCTCATCTGGACATTGCAGCATATCAGAAATCTTTTCCAAACGAGCTAACCAGGTTTCCGCTTGTTGAGGATCAAACTTCCCCTTGAACATAAGTGGTTGTTGCTTACTGAATCTACTCAGCCAAGCTTGGATATCCACCTCAGGCTCTGGTGGTAAATCCTCTGGTTGGGGTTCCTCCGGTATTTCTTCATAATTTCCCCACATAAATTCATCCATGCGGTTCTCCAGGTGGTCCTGTCTCTGCTGTACTCCCTAAAGGTCACTCTTATCTCATTCATGGTTTGTTGTTGCTGTTCAAATAAATCTAGGATTTGCTGCTGGATAGGGTCAGGCCTTGGTTCTCCCTCGTTGGTACCATGTCTACCACGCCCTCGGCCTCGACCTCTACCTCGGCCTCTACCGCTTTCTCCTGGTTGTACCATCTCCATAATTCTCTCTACATGAAATTAGAGAAAAGTAAATTTTGATACGAGAGTAAGGGCATCTTTGTCATTTCATAAATAGTCAGGGTACAAGTATGTCATACATAGCATATCATAACTATTTACAGTAGTGCAGAGAAATAGAAATATCATACATCCTACAAACTACTGTACATAACATATCGTCTTTTATATATCCAAAATATCATTTCCTTATACACTCCCAAAACTACCGACTCTAACTAATCCTTTCTCTGTCTGTCGACTCTGCCTAACTGCCCTTAACTCTTAATATGTACCGGTCAGCTCCGGTCACCCAAAATATACCATGTGGGTCCCACATCAACCTAGATACATATATTTCGATACGAGGGTGTTCACGTGATCCAAGAACTCCCAAAAATCCCTACTCAGACCCCCTTTCTACAATATTATTCTTCTGTCTATTCCAGTACGCTGTATCTGGAAAGAAGCCCATAGTAGTATATGCCCAGACCTTATTCGTGAACCTCACTCCCATATCCTCTTGAAGCCTATACATCGTTCCCACACCTATCAAGAACGTAAGATACTGATTGCGGGGAGTGTCATGTTCCTGTACCGCTCCGATATATCGACCCTACAGATAGTGCCACAACTCGAGGTTCGGCTGCAGGTTATATGGCACCTGCACTGGCTCTACCCGAGACTCATGATCACTCAACTCGTCCTTGATCTTCTTTGGATCATCATCAGGATCCCACTCTGGATCCTCCTCAGAGTCCTCATCAGGATACTCGTCGGTCTCTCTTACCTGATATTGCCCTGGAGAAGCCGGCCTGGGTTCTGGTCCATAAACGGGTAGCTGCGGCACACTCTTTGGTGTTGTCCGCCTCGTACGAACTCCTCTAGGTCCAAAGTACTCGATGAAAAATCGCCCGTCTGGTATCCACTGCTCTGGAGGGCTCTGGTTGACAGAAACCTCTGACCCGTCAAATGGTACACTCGAACTGGTCATGGGCTCACTCAAACTGCTCATGATGTCCTGTCACCATGCAAACAAAACTATATCGGTATACCATTCTGAAAATGCCAGAACTGCTTATTAGCTCTGATACCAAAAATGTCAACACCCGTTTCCATTTCGATATTCACAGAGTAATAGAGACTAAGTTCCACAGGCATACAGAAAAGTACATATATACTGATAAAAGTATTTGTTTACGGTCCAAAGTTAAGATATAAAATGTGACAATATTTACAACATAAGCTATCTATAATCACAGACTTTAACTTTGCCTCAAGACACGTGCCAGTCACTTTCCTTTATCCATGTCCTTGCCTTTTGATCCGCTAGCACTTGCTGAGATATTTGGATTAGAAAAAGGGGTGAGATTCCAAGGAATCTTAGTAGAAACATACGATCAACATATAAGATGCGAAAATTAAATATGCAATGTACCGTATCAAGTAAAATGAAAACTCATATCATCCGTGTGTGTACACAAAATTCAGTGCCAACTAACCCGTTGAAACCCCTACATGTACCTCAGTCGAGTCCTTAACTACAGCTAGGTAAGACTAGTGTACCTCAGCTAGGTCCTAGACCACAACTAGGTAATGTGCATCCAGCACGTGTTCAGATCACAAAATACAGTAACACGCATCATAAAAATAGTCACATAGTATATGACAGATAGTAGTCCCTACCTCGAAGTTCTATCGACCCCTGTTTGTGTGCCTCGTGAAACGTGTCGATTTTCGACTCCCGATTCAGTCCTAAAATATTAAATGTACAAGAAATAGGTTATAACCTATCCAAGTATTATTTTAGATACTTCTATAGTGTTTCTTGTGGTTATATTAGCCTATGGTGAAAATTTGCCAAAATGACCCTGGGACCCCGGCCCGGCCCTGCCATACCTGGCTTGATGGCACGTTTTCTCTAAAATTTTGACTAGGGCTATCCTGACGTATTTTTGTCAAAGGAATCCATTTCTAGACTCAAAATTACCAAATTCAATGTCAAAATACGAAATTGCCCTTGGCAGCCCTACTTTTTCGGTTTTAGGGGTGTTTCCGTAATTATGATTTCTCAACCTTTTCTGTAAAAGTGCCCAACTGTAACCCCACCTAATTTTCCATCCTGAACCCAATGGAACCATCAAATCATTGAAAATCCAAATCTAAGGCCCTCAAACATCCCTGGCCAAAATAATGATGTTCTTCGGGAAAAATCAGGATTTTACGATTTCGGCTCCGTAATCACGTTACTTTCTACTCCTAACCACTTTTTTAACCATCTAATTGAGTTATAACAACCATTTGAACTAAAATTGGGCAGCATAACCCTTAAGCACATACTTTTCCAAAATTTAAAACCAATGGCAATCCGGCGAAATTTCACCGATTAAATTGCCCATAGCAGCCAGAATAGATAATATACGAAGGTTTGGAAGTTACCTCAAGCTCCCACAAGATTTTCCCAAAAATGGCTGAAACCCTAACCTTTAGAACACCAAATTTGAGCTTTCCAAACCTTGAATAACATAGTAGAGTAGCTTAGGAACGGAATTATACGTATTAGGAACTGATTTATCGAAGAAATCACTAACCTTTGCAAGCTTTTCTTCTTTTTCTCTCTCTAGAATTTCACCCTGTCTCTCACTAGTTCAGATCTGGTTGGGCACGAAAATGAGCTGAGGAAGATGATGGTAAAGTGTTTTTATTATATTATATGATTTTTTTAATGATTTATGGAATTTCCAAAAATTCCAAAATCAATTTTATGTACATAAACCATATGTACATGTAACTAAGCTCATTAAGCCTAACCAATATTTCCTTCCTCTTACAATGTTTAAGAGATACCTAGGGCTCCCTCCCTATGATCTCAATTGGCTTCACAACTTGTTCCGGTTAAGTATACACGTAAAGTCTAAATTTTGGTCAAAATTGCACTTTTTGCTCAAAGTTTTCATAAATTCATAGTAAATTGACCAAAATATTCTAAATATATTTTTAACCTTTATTTTCCTTAATTAATTGAAATTAACTTCAATTAATTGGAAAATAATTTATTTTGTGCTATTTTGGCAAAATTACGATTTTGCCATTACCTTTCTAAGCCAATTCCTTTTCTTATTTTTCTTTGGCCAATTTCCATATATTTTTAGACCAAATATTTTCTCTAAGTGTGTATAAAATTTGGGGTGTTACACACTTAATATGTGATATTCCTTTCACTAAAAAGCTAAAAGTAGTTCAAATCTTACTTAATATGTCTCAGGTTAGTATTTTTTTTCATTTGGTTTCTGTTCATGTCATTCTAAATGCCATGAATAATAATATCAAAAAATAGAAGAAAATGAGAATAATATACATTCATGCAAATGTGTTACGTGGGACATATTATAGATTTTGCATAGAGATGAAACTGTGCGAATATACATATGTGTGTGTAATTATTTGACACGAGTAATTCAGAAATAATGGTCTGAGTTCTCTTGTTTTTAGAAACTATCATTTTTCAGAAACATTTTTTTTCATATTTTTCTATGGACAAGATCATACATATGGCATTAAATTAAAAGGCAAGAACTTGATATTATATTCAGGTGAGATATATACATATCAAAGATTATAAAATCTGAATCATCCATCTTATAATCTAAAGGTGGAGATAAGATATTAAAATAAAGAAAAGGCGAAAAAGAAAGAGGATATGCTTATCAACATCTATCGCTCACTAATGTAAAATATTATTTTTAGCGTATGTTAAAAATGTATATTCTCTAACACATATGAGGTGTAGTAGAAACAATAGTAGTAGAAAATTAACAATTACTGCATATATTAATTGATGGCTTACGGTATTTGTTGCAAACAGCAACAAATGTGAAATAGGGCTAACCTATTATTGCTTTTTTTTTTGTTCTAACTTGGTCAAGGGTTTTCATTTTAAAGTTTAGAGGGCAATGGATTTTCATCTTTTCTAATCAGCTTGCTTTTCGATATTCGAATTTGTGCTCTACTTCTTATAGGGGTGAGACTGCTTACCACCTCAATCGACAGCTTGTTAGTTTGCCCAGTGATTATTATTCCTCATGTAACATATGCAAAATAGAGTAGTAAAATTAGTTTTTTTCCCTAGTGACTACTGATGTTGATATATGGATATGAAATATGAATTTTATAATAATTTCTTTATTTACAAATTATGAATACAGTAGGTGGAATGTATAGAAGGCCACTTAATTAAATATAAAGATATATTTATGACATGGCATAGGGGTGTTCAATATTCTCATCCCATACCCAAGCAAATCGGGGCAGGAAAATCTTGTCACGAAAATTTTTGGGACAGGAAATTTCATGATAGGGAAAAATACGATCTCAAGACAGGATCGGGACTAGGACGATTGTCTCTTGATCTCGTCTCGGGTATTTATTGTAACATCCCAGCGCCTCGCTCTCGAAATTGTCCGTTTTGGGGTCATTGTCACCCCATCACAGCTTTAAAACGTGTCGAGAAGGGGAGATATCTAGACCCTTATAAGACATCTTTCATTTTTCTCCCTAGTCGATATGGGATATAACACTCCACCCACCTTTGTAACATCAACCTAGGCCTAGCTCTGATACCATTTGTAACATCACAGCACCTCGCTCTCGATATTGTCTGCTTTGGGGTCCTTGTTACCCCCTCATGGCTTTAAAACGCGTCGAGAGGGGGAGATATCTAGACCTTCATAAGATGTCATTCATTCCCCTTACTAGTCGATGTGAGACATAACATTTACCCTAACTCCCTAAGTCACAAAAACACTCTCTTCCATAACTCGTTGTCTTACTCATGGTCAATCGCTTTGGCCTCCCTCCTCGTCAATCTCCTTGAAGGAAGAACAATGATGAGGTGAAAAGCAGCATTGGCGCTGAGAAAATCCCAGAAACCTCCCTCCATTCTTCTATCAACACTCGTTTCCATTTCGATATTCGAAGAGTAATTAAAACAAGATTCTGTGGGCACACAAAAAAGTACAATTATACAGATAAAAGTATTAGTTTACAAACCCAATATCATTCTTACACAAAATACAAATTACAGTGGAAGTTTAAATAATTACAGGATTCCCAAAATATATTAAAATTAGACTAATTATAACCACAATCTTTAACCTTGCCTTGAGACACGTGTCAATCACTTCTCGGTGTCTAGACCTTTGCCTTTTGTCCTACTGGCAACTGCTGAGATATTTGTTTAGAAAAAGGGGTGAAATTCCAAGGAATTCCAATAGAAACATGCTATCATTAATAGAAAATGTGAAAAGTACATATGCTATGTGCCAGGTATGCACCAATTAATGAACATTATAAACACATCATTTACATGTATACATGTGTAGGGCCCAACCCCATAATCTACATCTGTTGAATTCTCACCAACTCCCAGTGTAAGTGCTCCTAGCACTAAATGCCCCTTACCAGGAAAAACATGTTGATTAATAAAGCATATTTACAAACATGGCATTCACACAATCATATAACGATGACATGATGTATGAAGGATAATGTCCCTACCTCAAAGTTCTTTTAACCCCTTTTTAGTGTGCCCCGTAAACGTGTTGCTTTCGGCTTCCATCTTGGTCCTAAAATATTAAATGTACAAGAAATAGGTCATAACCTATCCAAGTATCATTTTAAACTATTCTATAGTATTTCTTATGGTTATATTACTAAAATGCGCCCAAGACCTCGGCCCAGCACCGCCGTAGCCGGCCTGACGGCACATTTTTTCAAAATTTTGACTACAACTATCCTAACATATTGTTACCAAATAATCCATTTCCCGGCTTAGAATCACCAAATTCAATGTCAAATTAAGAAAATACCCTTGACAGCCCCGATTTACGGATTTTAGAGGCGTTTTCATAATTATGCTTTTTCGGCATTTTCCGAAAAAGTGACCAATTGTAACCCCACCTATTTTTGTCTACTGAATCTAATGGAACCATCTATTTCTTGAAAATCTAGCTCCTTCCCCCAAAATAGTACTGGCCAAAACATTAGAAAAAAATGGAAAATGCTCTTTTGTGTTTTAGCTTCCAAAACTTGTACTTTTCCACTTCTAATACTTTATTAACTCATTTAAACATATCTTAACCATGATTCAAAGAAATTTGGACAGTATAACCCCTTAGGGTTAGGGCTTTCCAACTTCACAACTTGACCAAAAATCACTAAAACCAACAACAACCATCAACAACACTTCATACTAGTATAGATTTAAGTTTTGTGTAGTTACCTCTTGAGCTTCTTAGATCCTCTCACTCTAGACGTCTCCTCTCTCTCTCCTTGAGCTCAAGAATTTGTCTTCAAAATCATGGATTCATGAGGAAAAAGAGTTTAGAGAAGGTTTCTTAAGCAAAATGACAAGAGAAGCTTAAGAGAATCAATCTTCTTCTCTCTAAAACCTCCAAGTTCTTCAAATCTCTCTCTCTCTCTCTTCTTTCTCTTGGATGGTCGAAATGTGCATGGAAAGAGGAAGAGGATGTGTTTTAATGAAATTTGTAACACCCCAAAATTTATATTCACCAAAAGTATTTTAAATATTTGAGAAATTCAATAAAATGGTGAATATTCATGAATTTGGAATTTATGAATTTATAAATGTTCAATTTCATGAGAAATTGGGCAAAAATAATTAAGGAATTAACTTGGGTAATTTAAAAAGCCCAATATTAAGGTCCAAAAATGAATTAATATTATAGAAAATATTTGGCCCAAAAATATATGGGAATTGGCCAAAGAAAAATAAGAAAAGAAATTGGATTAGAAAGGTAATGGCAAAATTGTAATTTTGCCAAAATAGCACAAAATAAATTATTTTTTAATTAATTGAAGTTAATTTCAATTAATTAAGGAAAATAAAGGTTAAAAATATATTTAGAATATTTTGGTCAATTTAATATGAATTTATGGAAAATTTGAGCAAAAAGTGCAATTTTGACCAAAATTGAGACTTTACGTGTATACGTAACCTGGACAAGTTGTGAAGCCAATTGAGACCATAGGGAGGGGCCCCTAGGTGTCTCCTACATGTGGCATAAATAAGGAAATATTAGTTGGGCTTAAGGAGCATGGTTACATGTATATAAGGCTTATGTACATAAAACTTCATTTTTGGAATTTTGGAAAAATTGTTAAACAATTAAAGCATAATGTTATACATTATAAAACATATGTTGCATCTCCTTCCTTCAGCTCATTCACGTACAAAAAAGACCTGAATTTGAGAGAGTTTAGAGAGAGAAAGAGAAGAAAAATCACAAGGTAAGCCGATTTCTCAGATGATTTAGCTCCTAAACCGTATAACTCCGATCTTAAGCTACTCCTCTTTGTTCTTTAAGGTTTGAAAAGCTCAAATTTGGTGTTCTAAAAGTTAGGGTTTTCATCCATTTTTGGGAAAAGCTTGTGGGAGCTTGAGGTAACTTCCAAACCTTCGTATATTAACTATTCTGACTGCTGTGGGCAATTTAATCGGTGAAATTTAACCAGATTGCCATTGATTTTAAATTTTGGAAAAGTGTGTATCTAAGGGTTATGCTGCCCAATTTTAGTTTAAATGGTTGTTATAACTCAATTAGATTGTTAATAAAGTGGTTAGGAGTAGAAAGGAACGTGTTTATGGAGCCAAAATCGTAAAACCCCGATTTTTCCCGGAGAACACAATTATTTAGGTGAGGGATGTTTGAGGGCCTTAAAGTTGTATTTTCAATGATTTTATGATTCCATTGGATTCAGTAGGAAAAAATAGGTGGGGTTACAGTTGGGCACTTTTTCAGAAAAGGCCGAGAAAGTATAATTACAGAAACACCCTTAAAACCCTAAAAGTAGGGCTGCCAAGGGCAATTTCGTAATTTGAAATTGAATTTGGTAATTTTGAATCCGGAAATGGATTCCTTGGATGAAAATACATCAGGTTAGCCCTAGTCAAAAATTTGGAAAAACGTGCCATCGGGCCGGGTAAGGCGGGGCCGGGGTCCCTGGGGCATTTTGGTAAATTTTCACCATAGGCTAATATAACGCCAAGAAACACTATGGAAGTGTCTAAAATGATACCTGGATAGGTTATAACCTATTTCTTGTATATTTGACGTTTTAGGACTGAGTTGGACGCCTATAGTTGACACGTTTTACGAGGCGGACCCTTTGAGACAGGAAAGAGGTTAAGGTAGGGACTACTATATCTCATATACTATGTGACTATTTGTATGATGCATGTTACTGTATTTTGTGATCTGAACACGTGCTGGAGGCACATTACCTAGCTGTGGTCTAGGACCTAGCTGAGGTACACTAGTCTTACCTAGCTGTAGTCAAGGATTCGGCTGAGGTACATATAGGGGTTTCAACGGGTTAGTTGGCCCTGAATTTTGTGTACACACACGGATGATATGAGTTTTCATTTTACTTGATACGGTGAATTGTATATTTAATTTTCACATTTTATATGTTGATCGTATGTTTCTACTGAGACTCCTTGGAATCTCACCCCTTTTTCTAATCAAAATGTCTCAGCGGGTGCCAGTGGGTCGAAAGCCAAGGATGCAGAGAAGGGAAACTGACAGGCACGTTTCCCAAGATAAATACAGTGGTTGTATATAGTCTGTATGTGAAACAGTTTTAGGACATTCTGTACATATTTGTCATTATTATCGACTTCTGCTCTGTTAATGACTGTCTGTAAACAAATACTTATTATTAGTATAACTATACTTTTCTGTTTGCTTATGGAACTTGTTCATTATTGCCCTACGCATATCAAAATGGAAACGGGTGTTGACAAAATGCTTCTTCTTTCCTCTTAGCCTTTGATTTTCAGGATTAAATCTTGTGGTGACATACTTACTCCATTAAGCTTCCTTTGGCATTGAACTAGTCTTCTTCTCCCTTGGTCGGCCTCAAAAACCTTCCCCCCTCTTGCTCCAACTAAAACAATTGCTTCTTCCAACTAGACCAACTTTACACTCAAGGTAATTCCAACCTTGAACTCAAGATAATCCTTACCATCATCAATCATGATTGCTATGTTCATGTAGCATTATTCTAATGCAATTGGACATGTGCTCATCCAACTCAATTATAATTCCATCCCAAAGATTACGTTTCCCTCTATTTTCTTCATTCTAGGAAAATTTACAAGAGAAAAGGGAAGAAAAAATTGTTTCAACATTTTCCATAATTCAATTAAATGAATTATGTATAATTCCCTCTAATTTCAAAATTCTTGATTTATTCCATAAAAATATTCTAATTATACATTTCCCTTTATTTTCCTTGATTAATGGAAACTAACTTCAATTAATTGGAAGATAATTAATCTTGGCTAAGTTGGAAAAATTTTGGCTTTGCTATTACCATTGAAATATAATTCCTTTCTTGAATTAATTTGCTCATTTTTCCCATTAATGTTCACCAATTTATTGAATTTTTCAAATAATTACAATATATTCTGTGAATATAAAATTTGGGGTGTTACAGTTCTCCCCCGCTTAATTAAATTTCATCCCCAAAATTTGCTATACTTATACATTCATAAACATGTTTCTTTATACGCTTCTCTATTTCCCATGTAGCCTCTCTTGGCGATAACCCTTTCTAGACGATCTTGACGAACAGAATTCTCTTGTTTCTGAGTTGCTTTTCCTGCCGATCGATGATTCAGTCAGGTATGACTTCATAAGTCAAATCTTCACGCATTTCCACATTTTCATACTCTATTACGTGTTCTGGATCAGGTTGATACTTTTTCATCTGGGAAACATGGAAAACATCATGTAGCCTGCACAGATTCAGCGGCAAAGCGATACGGTACGCTACAGGCTGAATCTTCTCTAAGATCTCAAACAGACCAATATACCTTGGTTGCAGCTTCTTTACTTTCAATGCTCTGCCAATACTCGTAACAGGTGATACTTTCATGAATCTAAGCTTCTCTTTGTTTAATTCCTTCTCTAAGCCTTTCTTTTCCATGAATCTACATGTTTAGCAAAAAAATTTCAAGGTTTGAGGGGGAGTGTGCTCGGCCAAGGGAAGAGGAACCAAGAAATCAAGAAATCAAGAGATAGCTTCTCAAATCTCAAATCTTTGATGTTGTTGATGATGATTGGTGTTGATTGGTGGTTTGATTGGTTGATTTGTAAATTTGGAAAATGAAAACCCTAAAGGGTTATGCTGCCCAAATTTTCTTAAATCTAGTATATTAAGTGTTTAAATGATTAACCAAGTGATTAAGAGTGAAAAGAAGTAAGCTTTCGGAGTTGAAAACTAAAGTTTCATTTTCCCTTTTTTTATGTGTATGTTTCAGCCAAGACCAGAACAGGGTTAGGAGCTAGATTTTTAATAATTTGATGATTCCTTGGTGTTTGAGGATGAACATTATACACCTAGTCAGCCCTGTAATATCCTGATTTTTATTTTTAGAATATAATTATAATTTAGAGATAATTATGAAATTAATAGTAATTTTTGGGTAAAAAGAAAAGAGGAATTTAGTTAAAATATATTTTAAAATAATAATAAAAATATATAAAAAAATTAATAATTATATACATATATATATTTAAAAATAATAATAATAAATAAATATTATAAACAATAAAATAATATAAATATATATATATATATATATTAAAAGAAAGAAAAGTGTGGGCGCTTGTTGGCACCCACAACAAAGAAAAAAACGGGGGAGGCACAAAAAGTGCCTCCCACCATTTAATAATAGATTGTGGGCGTTGCCCATAATCTCAAAATGAAAACTGGGGAAGGCACCTGTAGTTTTCATGAGGGGGGAGTACTATAAATACCCGTTTTTAGGATGATGATTTATAATTTAGCCATTTTATAAATTGATTATTGTAGATTGATTTTTGGCGTATATTTGAGCTCATGGATTAGGAGCTTGTGATTATAATTTTGCTTTGGCGAAAGGTAACCACTTTCCACTTATTATTCGTGTTGATATGCTGTTTGTGAGTATTTTGATATTTACTCCAATGAGTAAAGGTTTATTATGATTGAGAAAGTTTTCATTATATTGTGAAGTATTTTGATATAAACTAGCTTTGTGGAATTTTATGATTTGAAATGAGAAAAATATGTATATATTCGGGAAAATCCTATTGAAATAATTATTGATAAATTATTGTGATAATGGGTTTGGGATAAGATGGAGTATATTATTTTATCACGTGGTATAGCCTCCATTGGTGCACGATGGTTGGCTGTTTATTGTCCCACTAGTTTCAATGAGGGGCTGCAACACCCCACCAGTTCAATGAGGGGAAAGACCCATGGTTCGGGCACGCACTCTGAGGGTTTGGCCGATCCTCATCGCGTGACCGGTGAGCTTTTTGAGTGGCCAGTCACATGGTTAGTAACTTAGCCCATGGGTCTAGTCACGCAGAAATAAGGCGGTTCGGTTGATTGATGGGAGGCAATGGGAATTGTAATAAGAAATTTATGTATAAAACTGTGATATTGAATTTTTATAATTTGCTATATAAATTGTTCCACTTAGCACCTCATGAACACATGTTAGCATGTGTAATGAGTCGGATAGCTGGTTACTGAGGCTTTTGTCTCACCCAGTTAATTTAACATTTTTTAGGTGATAATTCTCTTGCTGAAATGTTGGGAGGAGCTCCTGAGGCATAGATATAATTCTATATATATCTATATAGTCTCTTGTGGTTTATTATGTGTTGAATGAATGTATATTGCCACTTATTAGGGACTATATTTTGTAAACTCTAAATTCATCTATGTACTTTGTTTATCATATAAAGTTGGGTGACTTTGGTTTTGAAATGGAAATGTTTGATATGATAACTGTAAGGACTTAAATCCTTTATTACCATGGTAGAGTTTTCAAATAGTTACTTGAACTCTTTTCTACCATGGTAATCTTTCTTTTAAAAAAAATGAAATGAGTGATTCTTAAAGATAAGTTAATATTATAATATTATTAAGGAGAGGATCTCACAAGCCCCCCTCCAGCCAGAACTTTCCTTAGGTAGCCCTCTCCGATCAGATTTCACTATAGGTAGCCCTCTCCTATCAGATTTCACTGTAGGTAGCCCTCTTCGATTAGAACTTTCAATCTTTGTTGTCGCAGTACAACTCCATAATTATGCCATAAATGCAACATTTCCCGATTCAATACAAATATTCTTATTATCAACTCAAGATTATGTATGGAATAGTTCAATTCCAAAAGCTTCAGCTGACGAGATGCGTATGCCCTCACTCGACTCGCATCAATTCTCATCTTGATATATTGCCAATTGTTTGGAAATCCCTCCAACTCTTGAACTTCATTTTGCACTAAGATATACTTTCTCAAGTGGATGTTTCAAAAATTTTTGATTGAGTTGTTGCTCCTTGGGATGGTTTGAGTTTCTCTGGTAACAGTGAAACCCCTCTCGACATACTGAAATGCAAAGGCATTAATATGCTGTTTTGAAAATTTTGGCCTTCTTTCTAAGGCATTACCACTGTAGAAAAATCGGTTTTCTGTTTTGTGGAGCTTGTTTTCTTGCAAAATCAGGTGTTTCAGCTGTTATTTCACTTGACTCCATTACATAACCATTTGTTACCAGCACTTATGTTGTTCACCTGAGTTGGAGAGCCCCTTTGGGATCATTTGAGTTGGTGAATCACTTTGAGATCATTTGTACTGATACGAGGAAGCGAGGATAGGTTTAGGAGTGGAATTATGGATTGCCTTGTTGAGGTTCTTAGTCAGCCACAAGTTTGGGGGAACTTTTTCTTTTAGGCCTAGTGTTTCTCTTTTTCTTTTCTTTTGTTAGTTGTAGATTGTTCATGGTTGTTGTGTGTGTTTTCTTTGGTTTTGATGTTTGCAGATAATGACCAAGCGTCAAACTGCTCCTAAAAAGCCAGCACCTAAAAGGAAAAAGGCTGCTGCTGCCCTTTCAAGTCCTGTGCCTCCACCATCTCAACCACCTCCCTCCACTTCTGCACCAGATTTGCTAGACGTTGTCAAAGATCTCATGAACTCTAGATCTCTGCGTCAAGAGCGAGAATTCCCGCCTAATAATCGGTTTAAGTTCTACGAGTTGGCAACAGAACACCTTGGGTTAGGGCATTTGTTGGCATCGCAGGCTACTGGTAATGAAACCTTTGTTCGCCATTTCTATTACTATGCCAATTGTCACGGCATTTCGTCAATGCAATTGAGAGGTGTCCCCCCTTATGGCAAGAACTTCATCAGTGCGGATTTCATTCGCCAATTCTATGATCTGCCTTTCTATCCCCAATGCCAATATCATCTTCTGAAGAAAGACGCTGAGAATTTTCCCTTCAAGGCAATTGCTGATACCTTGGTCAAACCAGGTGAACCTCAATGGTATCGACCAAGAGGCAAGCAAATATATCTTAAGCAAAGGAGCTTGAATGAAGAGGCCCGAATATGGTTGAACTTTCTTACTTTTAATGTCACCCTTGTAGGCAATAGCAGCACTGTGCCGAAGTTAACTTCTTTGCTTATATTCCTTTTCATGACGGGTCAACGTGTGAAGTTGGAAAACATCCTTTATGACACCCTGTACAATTGTGCTCACGCAAAGAGGAAGGGAACTTATTTGGTTCTCCCACATCTGATTTCCGACCTCTTCACCAAGGCTCAAATTCCAGCCTCCTCTGATGATATTTACTTTCAACCCTCCCCCCCTTACCGGTATGATCAAACTAAGTTAGATCACAAGGGGCCGGCTGATTTGGATGGCAACCAACCCCCACTTACATTACGTAGTCTCCATGATGAGCTTTTGCTAGCAAAAAGGGAACGTTCGAAGGAGCACCTTCACCGACAGCGCGTGGAGACTATGCTAGAAGGACTCACAAGCAAGATGGGTGTCGAAGTGCCACCGAGGGTTGAGAGTGATGAGGAGAAGGACCCATCCACACATCACCGAGGGAAAGAAATTGTAGTTTTTTGGGATCCAGCTGAGGAAGCAATTGGTGAAGATTTTGAGTCTAGTGCGTCTGAGAGTGCCGATGATGATGAGGTGGTTTCTGTTGGGGAGGATGAGGATCTTGGTTCTAGTAGAGCTGCTGCTGCTGATACCTCAGAGTCAGAGTATAATCCTGCCGCTGATTCTGCTGATTGACGAGACACCTCTGACTGTTGAAATTTTTTATGCTTGTTCTTTTTGCTTCCCTGTGTTTTCTGGCATCTTTTAAATGTCAGAATTTCGTGTTAGCATTTTTGTGCCATTCCATTTGGATTCATGTGCATAGTCTGTTCTTGTGTGTTTGTAGCTACTGATGGCTACCACTTGTTTTGTGTGCTAACTGTCATTACACTGGCTGTTCCTATGATAGGCTTGAATGCGGGCGATGATGCCCTTTGTTTGATTGGATGAGTAGTTGCCATTGAGCATGTACTGTTTGATGCATCTGCGACTGCTGTGAATATTACTTGTAACTGTGTCTAGGTTTGAGTGCTGTTTGCGTACAGGTTTGTGAATGTTTGTGACAGTGGGGACACTGTTGATTTTAAGTTTGGGGGAGGTATATTGTGAAAATTTTAAAATGTGAAAATTTTGAAAGTGAACAGTGAGTGCACAGGTATATACAAGCAGTTTTGATGTATAGTTTGATTGAAAAAAGGGGTGAAATAGATGAAATTTCACAAACTTAAGCCTTTGCTTGGGAAAATTTTAGAGAAAATATCTTTTGAATTGGTTAAATTGTTTGTTTAGGATTGCATAAATGGTCCGATGATTGGATAAGCTATTTAGCATTATGCTTGACAGGAAATTGTGATTAATATGCCTTGTTGAATGAGTTATAATGTTGGAGTGTGTTTCTAAGGAATTCTCTTGAGCATAATCTTGCACTATTGGAGTCAGGGATGTTTTGAAGGTTTTTGTTGAAGAAACTCTTAGTAAACTAGCTTATATACCTATTTTCAAAGATACAATTTCCAAATCTACTTTAGAATTTTTTGAAGCTCAAGGTGCATCTCATATGGTTTTGAAAAATGATCTAGGCATTTCGTTAAAAAGCGTTTGGGTCTTTCAAGCTATCCTGCATTGTTATTCTTCCATTTTGAACCCAATTTTGAGCCTTTATAGAAAAACCAATATAAATATTCTTATTCAAAACCAATTCACTTCCCTAACCCCTAACCTGAAAAACCATGATACACCCTGCTTTGAGATAAAAAAAAATGGTTTGATGTGTGAAAAGGCAAGTTGTGAATATGAAATATGTAAAGTGTTAAAGGCTGAACAAAATGTACAGAAGCCAAGTTCAATTTTGTTGAAAACAAAAAAAACAAAAAAAAAAAAGAAAGAAAGAAAAAAAAAAGAGAAAAAGAAGAAAGGAAGTTAGTTCATTTATCTCAAAGTTTTTGTATTTATTCCTTTTTTCCTTCCATTCAAAAACCCTAAACCCATGGCCATGTTACAAGCCTAAAAGTCCTTTTGATTTTGATACCATATGAGGTAACTTGTGAGTAGAGAAGGATGAAAAGAGGATAGTGAAGTGGTTGAGTTGAAAATTTGTATATGAGTTGGAGTATTATGTGTGACTGAGATAGAATCCGGAGAAATGTCTTTGATTCCAAACACACACCCACACTCAAATGACTCTTGAAAAACTTACTTAAAGATTATAAGACGTTCATCTTGGCATATTCTCTCAAGTTCCTGTTTCGTGTAATCTTTAGAGCAATGAATGAGGGCATGAACATATCTGCAATTTAGATAAGCAATTTATGAAGTCATGTTACATATGTGAATTTGCTTGAGGACAAGCAAAAGCTTAAGTTTGGGGGAGTGTTATTCTCTGGAAATTATTGTATTTCATCACATTTTTCTTATATATTTGTGGTTTTAAACTAAAATTGTGCATAAACTTTATACATATGAAGGAAAATGTGATGTGTTGAAAATACTTGAAAAAGTGCAAATTTTTGAGCTAAATGTATAGGGTTTTAGATTAAATTGAAGAATTGAAAAGCTCATAAAATCCTTCTCTTTGTAGGAGGATGATGACAAGAAATGGAAGCTTACATGGATCCTTGAAGGTGAAGAAAAGAAGAACAAAAGCTAAAAAGGAAGATCAAAGTAGCTTGAAGGTGTCCCCGGTTGCTTTTGCTACGCCATAGCGAAGCAAAAGCGAAAACACATCAAAAATAGGCCCTTCTGACCGTGTACGCTGTGGGTTTGCTATAGCGAAGCGAAAGTGAAAACACATCAAAAATAGGCCCTTCTGACCGCGTACTCTGTGGGTTCGCTATAGCGAAGTGAAAGCAAAGTCGCGATACTGCAATTGTGCGTTTTGAAAAAACTGATGCTTCAACTGGCTTTTTAACCTAATGGGGGCGCCGAATTGAAAGTATTCTGCACAAGGAAGAGCTCAAGGACCACAAGGAGGCTTCTTGGAGAGCTAGAGGAGGATTTTAGGGCTTCTTGGAGGAGATTCTTAGAGAAATTCAGGATTTTTCTTCTCTTTTTCTGGTTTTTCCCCTCTTCTCTTCCCATTTGCTGATATGGTTTTGAGTTGTATGTTGAGTTGCTGGTTTGTATTGACTATGAGTGGCTAAAACTCTCATTTAGGATTACTTTTACTCATTGTATGGATTGAAACTACTATATTTTTTTTCCTTTGCTAGTTGTTGAGAATATATGTTGATTTTTCTCCATGCTTAATTACTATCTTGTGCTTGATCACCACATGACTAGTTTGGTTCAATTGAATGATGCTTGAGAGAGCTATTTTGGTTGTAGAACTTGAGAAAAATCATGTTAGACTTGAAGTTTGATGATTAAATGGATGGTTTGTTGTTATAGAGATATATCTAACAACCTAGCATGGTCTAATGAAGAATTGCTTTGGGAATGATGATTTTCATTAATGATAGACAAGAGATTGAATATTGTTAATGAAGATTAAAAATCAATCTTGACTTGAGAGAGCTTGATTGATGATCTTAGAATCTTTGACTAGCATATGGACTCACACAACTAGCATAAGCGAATTAATTGCATAGTTTTATGAAATACAATGAGGAAGAAGTAATTCTAAGCCTTTAAACCTTGAAGTAGAATCCATTTTAAATTCACCTTTATTTTACCTTATTGTTTTTAGAAAATTCTTTTAATTAACATACTCAATTCCAAATGATTCTATTCAACCTAGTTAAGAACATAATTACAATAATTAGCTCACTTTCGTCATAGTCCTCGTGGGAACGATCTTTATTTATCATTTTATTACTTGCGACCCGGCGCTTGCGGAAGCTAAACGGCGAACAAGTTTTTGCAACTAGCATAAGCGAATTAATTGCATAGTTTTATGAAATACAATGAGGAAGAAGTATTCCTAAATGAGAGTTTTAGCCACTCATAGTCAATACAAACCAGCAACTCAACATACAACTCAAAACCATATCAGCAAATGGGAAGAGAAGAGGGGAAAAACTAGAAAAAGAGAAGAAAAATCCTGAATTTCTCTAAGAATCTCCTCCAAGAAGCCCTAAAATCCTCCTCTAGCTCTCCAAGAAGCCTCCTTGTGGTCCTTGAGCTCTTCCTTGTGCAGAATACTTTCAATTCGGCACCCCCATTAGGTTAAAAAGCCAGCTGAAGCATCAGTTTTTTCAAAACGCACAGTTGTAGTATCGTGACTTTGCTTTCGCTTCGCTATAGCGAACCCACAGCGTACACGGTCAGAAGGGCCTATTTTTGATGTATTTTCACTTTCGCTTTGCTATAGCAAACCCACAGCGTACGCGGTCAGAAGGGCCTATTTTTTATGTGTTTTCACTTTTGCTTCGCTGTGGCGTAGCAAAAGCAACCGGGGACACCTTCAAGCTACTTTGATCTTCCTTTTTAGCTTTTGTTCTTCTTTTCTTCACCTCCAAGGATCCATGTAAGCTTCCATTTCTTGTCATCATCCTCCTACAAAGAGAAGGATTTTATGAGCTTTTCAATTCTTCAATTTAATCTAAAATCCTATACATTTAGCTCAAAAATTTGCACTTTTTCAAGTATTTTCAACACATCACATTTTCCTTCATATGTATAAAGTTTATACACAATTTTAGTTTAAAACCACAAATATATAAGAAAAATGTGATGAAATACAAGAATTTCCAGAGAATAACATATATGCCTGCTCGCATCTGGGGATTCAATTCCCTTCCTAATCCATACCATTTGGCATTAGTGAAGACAATAAAGGCCCACTATGGATATGGGATTATCAGTGTTGGTACTTTAATAAATTTTCATCATCAGCTCTCTGAAGCTCGTCTCACAATCATTATCCCATGCATAATGTTGAGTTCCAAGAAATTTTGATATAGGCATCTCATAATAATCAACAAGATTTAAAACACTACGTATCACAACCATTGTTTTCGTAATTCAATTCGGTTGGAAACGTTCAAGGCCAACCACTGTTGCAACCCCAACTTGTTCCATAATTCAGTTCAATGTACCCGTAGGCACCATGTTTGATGTACCTATAGGCACTATTCATCAGTTTCGGTAAGTCCACCCCCTGTCAGTAAGCCTAATCCAGGCTCAAGGGACATGGTTCCAGATTCATCAGTTTCGGCTTTTTATTATCACAGTCGCACCAGCATCGCACCCTTCCGGGGTAAGTTGGGTAATTGGGTACCCGGACTCAATCGAATATCCTTGCTCGCCTTTTTATGGTCACACCCTCAATCTCTGATAGGACCTCACTTACTGATACCAGATCACCTGGCCTAGAGGCACCTGCCTTGGGGTCGAGGGTGGATGCAATTAGAATATCACATGCCCCCTGTGTGGTTTCTTTCACCTTTCACATACCTCAAACTCACGCCCCTGGGGATAAAGGCGAAGCCCATCTGAGATGTGCTACCATTGAGCTACCATTTTATGGTCACACCCCTAATCTGCTGACTGGACTCCACTTATTGATACCAGATCACCTGGCCTGGAGGCACCTGCCTCAGGGTCGAGGGTGGACTCACAAGGATATTCCCACTCCCCCTGTGGGTTCCTTACACCTCCGCAGGATTCAAACCCACGTACTTGGGGGAAAGTATGAGGCCCATATGAAACCTGCTACCATTATGGCAATATTTACCGCAACAGAAATGTCCTGATTTAAAATCAATACTCATATTATTATTATCTCCATCGTCTAGCTACTCTTTAAATCATTTAACTCAAAAGATCATTAGTCATGGAGAAACCTTAAAGCAATTACTATTCCTCAAGGCTCCATGACCCTATCAACTCAACTTCCCAAGGGGTGACCCATCTTAGATTACCCTGGGTTGAACACCTTTAACTTTCGCATAGCCATGCCCAAACATAGATACCAACTTCTACTGCTTTCGTCCACGGGTACCCCATGACTACCCTCATCTCAAAAGACATGCGGCTATCTCTGATCACTAAAATATTAGGTGTAGACCGCACATTGGCCTTAACCATACCCACTTCCTGAAGTTCCGCAATATCCTTATACTATTCTCATCTAGTATTGCACCACTAGCTGCCCTTCGATACTCGCCATTTCTCAGGAATGATTCACAAATCGGGAAGATACCCTCCTTTAGTACCTCCCGTCCGTGCATATTTCCTAGCACTGTGTAATCAAGACCATATCAGTATACCATCCTATTGCCAGAACCACCACTCTGACAAAACCACTTTGGGCTCCTTCAGAACTGCTTTCGGTTCTGATACCAAAATGTCACGCCCTTATTTTAATTTCACCTTTATCAAAGTATTCACGAAAAATGATATGCAAGAATAGCATAAATATACTGATAATATATACATGATCATAGAAATTCCCCCATAGGGGTTTGTACAGAATATCTACAAACCTTATAGCCGCACAGGACTCCAGGGTATCTAAACCCATCACAGTGAAACAGAGACATCTTCTCATATTTGTTCAACCACTGTGATCCCCTCACACGATTCTCTTCTTTGTTGTCAACATATCTTCTATCTCTTCCTGTCTGAATTGTTGGTATGGGAGGGTGAGATTCGAGAGAATCTCAGTAGGAAACAGATACCAGAATGCATGCATGATAGATGTTGTGTATGACATGTTAGCTTTATCTAGATGCATGCCCCATAATGACATTTCTGCATGCTCAATGTTTCATGTAACAAAACTATGGCCATAGCGAAAACAAAAATAGTGCTTCATTTATTCAAGTATGCTCTACACAATCAAGTAAAATAATCACATACATCACTACAAGAAAAGATATCAAATACATGCAAATAAAGTAAGTCCCCTACCTCTAGTCTTGTCTCCTCTATTTGCGTGCCAGCAACTCAGGCTCTCAACCCGGTCCCACAATTCCAAATATATCATTTAGACACTTCTATAGTGTTTCTAGGGGTTATATGAGTCTATATTGAAAAATTACTAAAAGCCCCCGGGGACCCAACCCGGCCCCGCTGAACCCGGTCCGACTGTACATTTTCTGAAATTTTGACATGGGATATTCTGACATATTTTTGCCCAAGCAATCCATTTACGAACTCAAAATTATCAAATTCAATGCCAAATTACAAAATTACCCTTGGCAGCCCCACTTTAAGGGTTTCATGGGTGTTTTCGTAATTATGCTTTTTCAGCCTTTTCTAAAAAAGTGACCAACTGTAACCCCACCTAATTTTCCCTCTAGACCTAAATGAAACAATCAAATCATTAAAAATCCAACTCTAAGGCCCATTTCTAGAGCTGGATGAAACTTATAGGAACTCGAGGGAAAATTGGGGTTTTTCGGTTTCGGCTGCATAAACTCTCCTTTTTACTCCTAACTACTTTATTGACTATTCCATTAGGTTACAACTACCATTTATTACCAATTTGGGCAGCATAACAACCCCACACATCCATTTTCCATTTTTGAAATCAATGACAATCCAGCGAAATTTCACTGATTAAATTGTTCACAACAGCCAGAATAGTCAATATACAAGAGTTTGGAAATTACCTCAAGCTCCTACTAGCTTTTCCTCTTCTTGGTTGAAAACCCTAAGCACCCAAGAGTGAAGTTTGAGCTTCAAAACCTTAATCCACATAAAAGAATAGCTTAGGAGCGGAGTTATACACGTTAGGTAGAGATTTACCGAAGAAATCAACCTACCGTAGAAGTTTCTCTTATCCTTCCCTCTCTACAAAATTCTACACTTCCTCTCTCTTTGGCCTGCTGAAACATGACGGAAATGGCTGCTGGAAGGAGGATATATCATATATTATATGATATTGAATTATTTATTCAATTTCCAAAATTTTTGGATTCTCCAGAAATTCTGGCAGATTTTTTGCCATAAATTTGAAAAATCATAACTAATGTTAGAAAAAACAAATTGGAGTGATTCTAACGGCTATGGAACCCTTATTGAGTCTAGTTTCAAGAAAAAATATAGCATTTTACTATTGGTAAGCACAAAATTCCCAGAATTTCAATATTTACATGTTGTTCCAGAAACTTCACAGTTTTTATGTGCTAACTGCAAAAATTCATAACTTTTTGTATATAGCTCTAATTGATTCGTATACCTATTAAATTAAAGCTTAGGATGTCTACTTTCATCCTGTAAAATTTCATAATATTTTAAAATCATTTGATCATTCAAAATCACATAACAAGCTCACTACCTCATAGGCGATTTCACCAAAAACATAATTATATTCTCCAAAATTCACCATTTTACTTTCTTAATACCCCAAACATATAAGAATCATTAGGAGATAAATTTGGGTTCCTGCTAGGTTGGGGCTTAATAGTCCACTTAATTTAGGCTTACTCCCAAGCCTCAAATCCCAAATTTCGGGGTATTACAATCTTCACCCCCATTCATCAGTCTTAGTAGTGTAATCCTGATTACATTAAATGATGTAATCAAGATTACAAAATGTAACCTTTTTACATTATATAAGTCCAACCAAACGCTATAATCAGTCTATTACATCATATAATTCTCTCTCGAGGAATCAAACCAAACGAACTATAAATGACTTAATCAACATTTCTTGATCCATATGAATTAACTAACAATGTCTTATATTTTAAAGCGGAAGGAGTATGTTAGTTGCTGAAGCCTTTTTATGTATCGTTTTATCTCATTAATAAACTTGTCTCACGGTATGATTTAGTCCTCAGTGGGGGGAAAAAGTTAGCCCTCCAAGGGGAGATAACTTTAATTTTTATTTTTTTACGAACATAAGATGCATACATTGAAATTGATAAACTGAAAAGGGTAATAAATCACAACTAAACGATCTAAATTTAACAATTACTAATAAGAATAATGGTTATACATTATAAATATGATTAATAGCTAGTTGACAATTACTAATATGAATAATGGTTTTACATCTTATAAATAATATAATTAATAGTCAGTTGAGATTAATTCAAAACACAACTTAAAGTTTGTTTACATCTGTGGGGAAGGATGTAATTAATTATAAGAGAACTAATAAGTCATGAGCTCTCCCTGCTGATATGAGAATCTTGTTAGTATGCGATTTATAAGTATATTTATAACTTGTAAGCATTAATTCTATAAGCTCAAAGACATAAATTGAGCCTATCAAATGCTCGAGACCGAACTTGTATAAACATAATGTCCAAAAAAATAATTAAATACAATGGATATATAGGAAGGTACCATTATAGATTTCCCATGCACACCGGAAAGCTTATCACAGCTTCCTATAAAACTAAGAAAATACAATTAATATGTTGATAATTTTATTATTGTTATCATTATTTTATAGAAACGATCATTGAATGAAGATAAACAAAGTATAATAAGTCGGCAAAGTGTGTGAATCCGACAATGGCCGGGTTAACCGCCAAGTTCAGAGTTTCAGGCTTTCATTGACTATTAGCTCACCATTTTTTTTATTTTTGGTGAATTTTAATTAACCACCCTTTTTTAAATTGATGATTTGACTTGTAATTGTTTTTTTTTTTTGTAATTATCGCCTGCAAAGAGCATATTTTGCCTTTGTAATTATGCTCACTCCAATCATTGCCCAATTTAAAATTGTTGCTTATTTAAAACCCTGCTTGCAGGAATCCAAAAACAAAACTAGCAAATATTAAATGAGAAAAACGATGTTGATTAATTTTCTAGAGTTTTCTTAACATTTTTTATTTTGAAAAAATGAAATAACACAGTCTGTTAGCAATAAATTAAGTGACAATTGTTGGGAAAAAATAAATTAAGTGACAATTTAACTTCTAGAATTTTGTTTAATTATGTTAATTTGAACAAAATTAATTCCTTTTGACCTCTCATCACCAACTAGATCCCACCGTAACATTATTTGGAATATATACCAAACATGCATGTATAGAATGTTGCGTTGGACGCAATCTTGAGTTTTAACTTAAGCATCATTGTTAAAATAGTAAATCAACTTGTTGGGTTTATAAAATTTATGACTTTAAATAATTTAGGATAAGGGCTGACCCAATTTTAAAAGATTAATTAGGACCTAAAAAGAACAAGTTTTAAAGTTTTTTTTATATAAATTTTAAAAGTATTTTTATGTAAAACTTGGCCATCCCTGAGATTTTTCAATTTAGCACACATATGTCAACACACATACATACTCTTATATATATATATATATAAGTCATAAAAATTTATTATTCAAATCATTAAAACACAAAGTAAATTAATTAGAAGTGCTAATACGCATATAACATAAATTAAATAATCATTTTTAAAATTTAAATTAACTCATTCTCTAAATTAAAGTTTAATATTATAAATAAGACAGTAAAGATAAAAAGGGTGGTGGATAAAGGTGGTAAAAGACAAATGATATTAAAATGCAGTAAAAGTTTATAAGTTATATATGGGAGGGACAAGATAAAGGATCAACTTGTTTTAAACTCTCACCCCATTATGGTTGTCTTCGATAAGTTCAATTGCATTTTAAAAAGAATTATTACAAGTTCTCAAGAAAAAGATTTAATCATAAAAATGACTCAATGACAAACCAGCAACAACATAAACTTCTTCTTATTTCTGGTAATGGAACTTGTTATGGCACATTCCTTAGTTATTATTGGATTTCTGAGTGATTAAACCCCTTCCTTAAAACCTTATAATAATTTTCCATAATATCTAAACTAATATATTGAGTGTAATATTCCAAAGTTTATTCAAAAATAATATATTATAATTATTATATATATTCAATGAAGTGGTGAATATTTAAGGCCAAAGGAATTAAATATTGAACATTGAAAGTTGAATAGTGTTTTCAGTGAAATCACCTGTGAGCTGTGAGTTTGTCATGTGGTTTTGGAAGACCAAATGATGAGCAAAAATTATGAAATTTTACAGAATGGAATTAGACATCCTAAGTTTTAATTTGATAGGTCATATGACTCAATTGAAGCTATGTACAAAAATATATGAATTTTTACAGTTAATCCAGAATATCTGGAAAGTTTCTGGAGCAGCGGTCAAAGATTGAAAATCTGGGAAATGATATGATACCATTCAGTAAAATTCCATATTTTTCCTTGAAACTAGACTCAATAAGGGTTTCATAGGCTTTGGAATAGCATTAAAATGGTGCCTACAAAATTAGTTATGATTTTTCAAAGTTAAGGCAGAAAATCTGCCAGAATTGGCATTATTCCAAAAATTTAAGAAATAAAGTAATCTTCCTTTTTCTCTTAATTATTTTAGAAATTCAGGGATGAAGGAGGAGAAGACAAGTGTCAAAATCCAATGAGACCAAGTGTCAACACCACATGAAAGATGATGGAGATAATTGTTGTGTCATAAGTCCTTACTTATGTCATAAGGTTAGGTAGCCAACTTTTTGGAGCATAAGAGGGAGCACAATTTTGGCCAACCAAGGAAGAAGGAAATGATAATCAAGGTTGAGTGTACACAAAAGGGAACCATGGCAAGGTTGGTGTACACAAAAATGGAATGATGGTGTACATGAAAGGTGGAGAAATCCTAACCTTTGGTTAGATTAAGGGCTAGGATGAAACATGAAGAGAAAAGGTAAGATAATTTATGAGGCCACTTCCTTCATTTTTCCTTGCTATTTTCGTTCATGGATAAAGAAAGAAGAGAGAGAGTGTGAGTTTGTGAAGCTTCATGCTCTAGAGAGAAGGAAGAAGAGAAAGACTAAGGTAAGTTATGATTTCTTAAGGTTTCTTCTTCTAATCTTCCATAAATCTCTTCTCTAATCTTTTCCTTTTCATAAACTCCATGGATTAGCAAGCTAATCTTCAAGGTTGAGGAGAGAGAGAGAGGAAATCCTAGAGAGAGAAACACTAAGGATCAAGAGGTAATCTCAAAAATCTCAACTTCTTTGTGCATTGAAGTTGTTATTGGTGATTGTTGTTTGGTTTATGTGATTTTTTGTTAAGTTTGTAAATTTGGAAAACTATAACCCTAAGGGGTTATGCTGCCCAAATTTCTTTGAATCATGATTAAAAAATGTTTATTTAAGTTAATAAATGATTAGAAGTGAAAAAGTACAAGTTTTGGAAGCTAAAACACAAAGCTCCATTTTTCTATTTTCCTTCAATATTTCGGCCAGACCAGAACTAGTAAAAGGATTTGGATTTTCATAAAATAAATGATTCCATTGGACTCAGTGGCCAAAAATATGTGGGGTTACATTTGGTCACTTTGTCGGTAGAAGCCGAAAAAGCATAATTACGAAAACGCCCCTGAAATCCCTAAACTGGGGCTGTCAAGGGTATTTTCGTAATTTGACACTGAATTTGGTGATTTAGAGCCCACATATGGATTCCTTGGTCAAAAATAGGGAAAACGTGCCATCGGGCCAGGTACGACGGGCCCGAGCCGGGCTCTTGGGGGCATTTTGGTAAAATTTCACCATAGACTAATATAACCACCAGAAACACTATGGAAGTGTCTAAACTGTACATTTGACGTTCTATGACCGAGTAGAGAGCCCGAGGGATTGGCACACAAATCGAGGCATGTTATTGGAAGATCAAGGAAGGGCGATTAAAGTAGGGAACTTACCTCTCCTACATGTATTTGATATTTGTGCTGGTGTATTGATGCATGTTATTGCTTTGCCTAATGATGTGAAATATATATGAATAATTGAAGCTCTGTTTCTATTTATATTATGGCCATACGTATGTTGATTGAAACATTGAGCACGCAGATATGTCATTGTGTGAGCATGAGTTATATAATGCAAGCATGTCATGCATTAAGCACTTATCTTGCATGCATATTGGTATTACTTTCCTACTGAGATTCCCCAGAATCTCACCATCCCCTACCAACAATTTAGACAGGAAAAGACAGAACGTATGCTGAGAACAATAAAGAGAACCGTACGAAGGGGATTGCGGTGGTGGAGCGAAGACGAGAAGATGCCTCCATTCACTGAGACATGTTAAGACACCCATGTAGCGCTGTGAGGCTACGTTAATTGTAATTATCAAGTACGAACCCGTATGGGAAATTTCCATAATCGCGCACATAATATCAGTATATCTATGTTATTCCTGTGTTACTCGTTGAACTGCGTATCGTTTCCGCAAATACTCTGAAATAGGTGAAAATAAAATGAGGGTGTGACAATGAGGGCATATAGAATGGTTATTTGTTAATAACATTAATGTATTGGCTTTATTTTTTATTTTTGTTTAGTTTTACTATTAATGTTTATTATATAAGACACAATATAATCATTGATAATAACAAGAAAATAATATTAAATAATAAGAGCTTGCTAGTTGATGCTCAAGGGCACCGATAGAGATTACAATATTGAATTTGATTATGGCTGTTGGTAGTGAAGGAGGACAAGATCTGCAGTGACAAAACAAAACCTATAAAAAAAGAGTATGAGAACCACTACAGAAACTCACAAAGCGTTTGAGAAGGAGTTAGAAAAGATGTACCAAATAAAAAAAAATTTCATAATTTCACCTTTTTATATTTGATATTTTTCAGAATCCCGCATTTTTATATTAAAGAATACTTAATGGTTCTTAGTGAAGAATTGTAATATATTGTCAAATAATTTTTTTTTAAGAATCTCACCTTTTTATATTTGATATCTTTAATAATTCCACCTTTATTTATATTAAAGAATATTTAACAGTTCTTTGTGAAGAACCGTAATTTATTATCAATTTTTTTTTTAGGATGCCGCCTCCTTATATATGATATCTATAAGAATCCCACCTTTATTTATATTAAATAATACTTAACAGTTTTTTGTGAAGAATTGTAATGTATTGTCTAATATTTTTTTTTTCATAATCTCACCTTATATTTGACATTTTTCATAATCCCTTCTTCTTATAAACGATGATTATCATTTTTAACTGTTAAGTATTTTTGAAGAATATATAATGGTTCTTTGTAAAGAACATCAAATATTATCAAATAAAAGATTTTAGAATTCTGCCTTCTTATATATGACGGTTATAATTTTTAACCATTAAGTATTCTTAAAAAATAAATATTTAGAAATAAATACTTTATGGTTAATTATGTTAACCATTATATATTTGTTTTTTATGATATAAAGTTGTGAAGACAAATCATTTCAAAGTGTTATACAATGGTTATTTCGTAAGAACAATCATTTTTGTTAGTAAATACATGACCATTAATAATTACAACTGTTATATTTTTATTTTCGTGAATACCGCCTCTTAATATATAATGATGTGCATATTTAACCATTAAATTTTAGTATTAATAATATATTCTTGTATAGTCTCTGCTTTGACATAGATAGCTATACAATGTAGCTCTTATTTATTAAGCATCCTACATGTAAGTTTATGTAGTAGTATTAGTATTGTTTTCAAGCATAAATGGGCTAGTTAGAGATGCAAACCCTATTTTTATTTTTTCTTTTTTATTTTTCTTTTTTGATAACTACTAGTACCCATTACATATCCTTGTCCTTCCTCAGGACCTCATCGAGTTCAGTGGTAGCTTGGCCGACTAGATGAAAACCCGGCAATGTTGTAAGACCTGCTTTAGCAAGATGGTCAGCTACTTCATTTTGCCTTCAGCTAATGTGTGTGACGTTCACCGTCTAGTCTTGATTCATCAAGTTCTTAGCTGCAGCAACAACACCATAATCTGCATGAGCAGTATTCTCTTCCCCTAACAATAGTGATATCGCCTCCATTGAGTCCGACTCGAGAATAACCCTCCTGACTCCCATGTCCCATGCAACTTTCAACCCATGAATGCAGCCCCACAGCTCTACAGACAGAGCATCTCCCTCCTCCAATCTGCAATAAATCCCCGGAGGAAGCTTCCTGTCTCGTCTCGTAAAACTCCTCCACAAGCACTACTATTCGTGCTATAAGAGAAAGCACCATCCACATTCAGTTTTGTCCACCCATGTGCTGGTAGGGTCCACCGATCTACTACTCCACTTGTGGCCATCATGTTAGTATTTCCTTTATGGAACTTACTAAAGGCTTTATTGAGGCTGCACATCATTGCTCTAACACTAGAAATGACCGTATAGTTCAAAATCTTGCGCTTCTCAAACACCCACAAATTACGCCATCGCCAATCCACCAATAGGTTAATACGAACAAGACTCGCCATTCCTCCTTCTCTACACTTCTAGACCTAAGGAGGTTCCATCGAAACCACTCATTAAATTCCAATAGGCAAAAATGACAGCAAGCCGTGCAGTGCACTAGTTCGCGCCATAAGAGCTAAGTATGCTCGCAGTCACACAAAACGTGAAGATCTTCAATTCCTCTACTACACACGTGACAACCATCCTCCATGCATAGGCCCCGTTTACGTCTGGATGCATTCGTTAGCAGTTGTTTGCTAGCAGTCTTCCAAATGAACAGTTTGCACCGTTCTGGAACCTTCAGCTTCCACATCTTGTGCCAAAACTGGTCTACTGGCGTCTCATCCTTTAAAAGTGTCTCATAAGTGGACTTAACAGAGAAAATCCCATTCCTCGTCCCCTTTCACCGAACCTGAGCATTGCCATACACCTTTAGTTCCTTTTTGGCTTTATTCCATACACCTTTAATACCAGACCAAACATTAAACCCCATCCTCTTCGGCTCAATTGTAGGTAAAAGATCGGATCCATAATGATACTTGTCACGAATGACCTGGACCTAGAAATCATCACGACGCTTGACAAGTTGCCACCCCAACTTCATCATGAAAGCTTGGTTTTGAAACTGTGCATGGCGAAGCCCTAACCCTCCTCTATGCTTAGGCTTACACACTTCATCCCAGGAAACTAAATGAATTTTCTTTTTTTCCCCCGAACTACCCCATAAAAAGTTCTTGTTACATTTATCCAAGGTTTGGCATGTGGTCAGGGGCAATGAAGACGTCTACATGGTGTAACCCAGTATTACAGATGACACCGAAGAGATAAGTGTGCGCCGACCTGCTAAAGAGATCGACTCAGCCTTCCATTTCACTATTCGCGTCTTAAATTTATCGATAACCTCAACAAAAGACAACTGGGTAACTCACTGGTGGTGAAGTTTGACTTCGAGGTACTTGCCCAGGTCTCTGGTCACTGAAAACCCCAACATAGAGCTTATCTCATTGCTTCTTAGATGATTGACATTTTGTGAGAAGAACATTTGAGTCTTTGCTGCATTTATTTTCATGCTTGAGCTTAAGCAGAATTCCGTTAGACAGCTAGGAATCACCTCTGACTGCGAGATTGATGCTTCAGCAAATAGGATAATATCATCTGCAAAAAATATGTGAGAGATTGGCGGGCCATTCTTGGTCAGTTTGATCGGTCGCCAGTCCCTATTGGACATCCTCAATTAGATCATATGAGCTAAATTCTCTATACATATCACAAATAGATATGGCGAGAGAGGATCCCCTTGCCGCACACCCTGAGCGGGGCTAAAGGTCTCTGCTTTCTCTCCATTCCACAACAACTGGATATGTGATGTCGATATACAATTATAAATCAGATCACGGACTCCCTGAGGTAGCTGTAACTCCGTTAAGCAACCAAGAAGAAAGTTCCAATTAATTTGGTCGTATGCCTTCTCAAGATCAATATTTATCGCCATATATCCCTTCTTACCCTTCATGGTATGCATAAAATGAACAACTTCCTATGCCACTATAATATTCTCACTAATATGTCGCCCCGGGACAAAGCTGCACTGATTTAGAGTAATTATGTATGGCATGACTGATTTTAGTCTATTCACCAATACCTTCATTACCACCTTGTATATCACGTTGCATAAACTAATGGGCCTTAAATCCCGTAATGAATCAGGTGGTTCTTTTTTCGGAATGAGAACAATTAACATTCCATTAATTCCACTAATGGCTTGAGGATTAGAGAAAATATAGGAAACAAAATTCACTATAGGCTTACATACACTACTGTGGTGCTTATAATTGCATTAGTTGTGGCGCTAGAGAAGTGTCACATATCTGGACGCTACTAAAAGAAACTGTGGCGCTTGGAAGCGCCACAACATTTAATTTTTTTAAAAAAAAATACTCTCCTTTGGCGCTTGTTGGAGGAAGGGCCACAGGAAAGCCCCCCTCCTGTGGCGCTTGTGTCATCAAGCGCCACAGGAGACCCCCCCTCTTGTGGCAATTCCTCCAACAAGTGCCACAGGAGGGTATTTGTTTTTAAAAAAATATACTTCCATAAAAAACCATAATGTATAAAAACAAAGAAAACTAATTAATTTCTATCACCATGGATCATTAGCGTTAGCCTCTATAAAAACATAATATCAGCTTAATAATATAAGCCTTTTCTAGTCAGGTATTGTTTGTGTGTATAAGAGAAGTCGAATAAATATATTGTTGATCCATAAAAAACCATAATGTATATTTTAATGTTCAATTGCAACACACACACACACACACACACACACACACACACACACACACACACACACACATATATATATATATTATATTTATCAACTTGATGACATAGTCAATAACTCAACTCATTCATTTATGAAATTAGTTTATATTTAGTATATTATTTTAGGCACAATTAGACCGTCTTTCCCGACTCTTTCAGCTAAACTTGGAGAATAAAACTCAATCCACATCATTGAACGTACACCACAGTTTGGTTAGTAACTCCATTAATTTATTTAATATTCACAAACCTAATCCGTTTTCAAAAATGGCAGGCCATTTTGTTAGCTTATAGTGGGATAACTTTACTTTTTTTTTCTTATAATGTAACTTTACTTTTAAATTCATTACTTATTACGGTTAGAACATAGATATCAATTTGAAATAAAAAATTACAGAAATTATATGCCAATAAAAAAAGAAGAAGAAGAAGCATGTTGAACTTACAAGCTTAATTGATCGGTGCAGTGGAGTGGAGGACCACGTTGCCCATTGGTGACGCAATCTTGAGTGAGGAGGAGGAGGAAATTTGAGCAGTTGAGACCAACTGGAATGGGGACCAAAAGTGAAAGACAGTACAAAGAAAAGGGAACAATTGGGACAGGAGTAGGGATGATAGTTGGAACAAAATAAAGAAGTAGATTCGATGATGAAGACGTGTGCGTGTGTGGGTATGTTTTTAAGTATGAAGATGACAGGAAATGGAGAGGGGGGCGACGGTCATCCACTGCAAGAAGCTATAATGTAGATGAAAAGGGAAAGTGAGAGAGGAGGGAATAATTAAAGTGGGATGAGTCAAAATAAAAGAGAATGAGGGGGGCCACTGCGCGGGAAGGGGAAAAAAGATAAGGGTGGGGGCGGGGGGAATTATGAGTGGTGGGAAGTGGATAGTGTAATCCACTAAAAAGGTCAAAAAAATTTTCTTTTTTTTAATATATAACCAGCTGTGGCGCCTGGTTGCCCAAGCGCCACAGCTGGTGGTACAAAAAATATTTTATATATACAACCAACTAGTCAAATTTTTTTTTTTAAATATATAACTTGCTATGGGATTGTTATAAATTTTTGGTCAAAAAACAATTTTTTTTAATATATAACCTACTGTGGCGCCTGGTTGCTTAGGCACCACAGTTGGTTATAAATTTTTTTTTAATATATATATACAACCAGCTGGTCATGTGGTGGCCAGCTGGTCAAAAAAATTTTTTTTTTATTATAAGGGGCCATAGCTGGTCCAAGTGTGGCCCCTGCCTTGGCAGGCGCCACACTTGGTCTATCCAACTGTGGCCCCTGGTTTACCAGGCGCCACAGCTGGTACCCAAAATTAAAAAAATAAAATAAAATAGAAAATGAAGAGAAAAAAAAAAGGCAGTTGTGACACTTTTTAAAGAAGGGCCACAAAATGTGCATTGCCTTTTGACCTTTTTGTAGTAGTGATACCGTATTCCATTGATTCTGATAAAATAGAGCATTAAATCCGTCAAGCCCTGGCGGCTTCAACGCCCCCAAACCAAACAAAGCCTCCTTGATCTCCTCCCGAGATACATCCTTTCCACAACATCGGAGTTGGGCTTCATCTATGGGAGGATAGGAGATACTACAATGCAGAGGGGGTCTCCGTGGTTGTTCTTCCTCAAATAAACTGCTAAAATACGCAAACCCTATTTTTCTAACTATAATTTTAAACATGATTTTTATGTATGATATAAAGGGTATCTGAATAATTAATTACCAGTTTATCGCCAAAAAAATTACCATTTTTTGATTATATAAAAGCCACTACAAATTATGTTATTTTAAATTTAAATTCACACGTTTTGTGCTTTTCTGACCAAAGACCTTTGTATTATTAATGCCAGCAATTAACTGCCGAATAAATTCAAACATTATTGTGTGCTCAATATTCATATCACTATAATAATCATAATAATATGTAATCATTTTCGTTTTAAGAATATTATATCGTACGTACAGATTTTTGTAACACCCTTATAGTTCTTTCTTTGATACGCCGTCCCTGTGTGTGCATAAAAAATAAACCACTAGGAAGGATCTATTATATATATACACGAATATAGACATTAAACTATATATCCAAATGCATGAAATGGCTGTTTTTTTTCTTACCAAACTCTTTCAAGTTGAGGCACAACTAGTTGTGATCGTGTTCCGCTTTTATTTTCGATGTTTGACGAAATCTTTAATTGCAAGTTTAATTTAATACACACGAAATCGTAAAGTAGTACATCAAAAGAGTCGGCATACGTGTAATACTTTATGTCCATTTATATAATTTCAATAAATTAAAGCTAGATATTTTTCCTTTGCTTTACCTGAAATAAATTAAATTAGCTCCGCATACACTAACTCAAAAAGTTTTCCAACATGAGACTCATTTTATTAACATTATATTTATAACCTATCGAAATATTGAAGGAACAAAACCACTTGACTGAGCTTTCACAATTTTCTTATTATTCAATGTATGTAATTCTTCTAAGACATATCAATAGATTTAAATGTTAAAAAATGAATATGATATTTTAAAAATTTGTAAATTATTATCTATTTTTGCATATATATATTCCTCGCAATAAGGAAGACACACATATATAAAAAGGAGATATAAAAATCCCCCATATCTACATATCTTAATTCCCACCTCTGAAATGCCTTAATCATTGTAAAGTACCTAAGGGCTAGTCTAGGGTTAAATTTTGTTGAAAAACTTAACTTGAAAAAATGAATTGGGAATATTAGTTTTATAAGTATAATTTATCAAATGACAACAATAACTAAAACAATGACAATTAATTTATGTCAAATTTCTTGTTAGATATCAATGACAACAGCAGTTTAACAAGTAACAAAACTTTAACTTATCAAGTTAAATAACAACAGTGGCAACTAATTTTTTTTAGGGTAATTAAGCCATTTTACAAAAAAAAAAACCTTAATTTTAAAATAGCTCCTAAAAAAATTTATATGAATTAAGTCATTTCGAGGGACATTTTAGGCTTCTCATATTTTGGTGTTCTTCATACGTGTTTCTCTCTTTCTCTTATATATATATATATATATATATATATATATATATATATATATATATATATATATATATATATATATATATATAGAGAGAGAGAGAGAGAGAGAGAGAGAGAGAGAGAGAGAGAGAGAGAGAGAGAGAGAGAGAGAGAGAGAGAGAGAGAGAGAGAGAGAGAGAGAACGGGGTGGGTCAAATGAAATTGGAGGCAAATTGTAAAAGAGAGACAAAAGGAGTTGTAAAATAGGAAGCATCTCACGAGGATCGAACATGATTCAGTTCATGAACCCTTCAATTTTGTGTCAATTTTACACCAAAATTTGACCTTTTTTATTATACAAACACCAAACCCTAAAACTATCCTATATCTCTAACTTTAGCCTCTTCATACCCACTTATTAGCTTTAATTTCTTCCTCTCTCATCACATTATTCTTATATATATATATATATATATATATATATATATCACTTCATTATTTTATTTGTTTGATTATGACATTTTCATGCAAGTGAAGCAAACTAAACATACATTTTTTAATAACTACTTGCTTTCATACATTAATAACTAATATAGCTGCGATTGAGGCCATGCCAAAAAATTTTATCCAAAAGATTCGATCTTATTTGAAGGATATCGAATTTCTTCATTCTCTCAACTAGTTCGTATAGAATTTGTATTTTACAAGAGAATTTTGGGCGACTAGCTGTAGTTCAAATTATAGGAAACTGAAGAAGGCATGTCTAAGGAATTAATTAATTTCATTAATTTAATCGTGTATTTCATTTAATTGAGAGTTGTAATTCAGAATAGTTAAATATAAGGTAAGAGTTGGCATATTGTGAAAGGAATTTTTGAGACACATTTAAAAAGGATGATAGTTTTTTTTTTAAGTGTCGATGTAGTAGTTAGTTAGTTACAATTGATTTTTATATCTAAGATAAACGGTAGGACATGCACATGGTTACTTTTATTGTCACATTGAAATTAGGGTTAAGGTGTAAATATATCCATGAAGTATTCCGTCATAGGCACTAGACACTATAACATCTTCTAATATATGAAGTTTTCAAAATAATACAAAAATGTCACGGCCATTGAAAATTTCATGTATACTTTTACACTTTTTCTTGGTTGATATGATTGGTAAACGGTTAACGTTAATTAGTTCATTTAACGGCTATAACATTTCTGCACTATTTTAAAAAATTTATATATACTTTTATCCTTAAAAAAAGTTTATAACATATGGTGCCTTTGAAGAAATACTTCATAGGTATATTTGCATATTAATCTTTGAAACTAGATAAGTTTTCATTAAATTCTTGATTTTTTTAAAAGAAGGGATGGTTAAATATGATCGAATTATACAGGTTTCGGCTTTTTATGCTCATCTAATTTATGTTTTAAGATTATAATCCTAACTCGATTGACGATGAATTACTTAATAAACAAACTAGAAAATCCAATGAACAAAATTAAAAAAACAAATGACACTTAGCTCGAGGTAACTAAAGAAAAAGAGATCAACTATCACATACATACGTTAAACAAATTATTAAATCAAAGAGAGGTCATTGTTGTTTTTTCTTTTGGCTGAGAGGTCGTTGGTTGATATATGTGTGTGTGTGTGTGTGTGTGTGTGTGTGTGTGTGTGTGTGTGTGTGTGTGTGTGTGTGTGTGAGTGTGTGTGTGTGTTACCATTCTGTTAATAGTTGAGTGAAACTTTTTTTTCTAATCTAATAGTTGATTGGTCAACTAGGGTAATAGCATAATTTGCAAGCAACTAACATCACAAGTTTAGAAATGAATGAATCATTAATGAAAGACTCCACATCTTGCTTGAGAAATATCTTTGTTCATTCTTCCAAGGTGGTAAACAAATGGTTTTAAATTTATTTATTTTTTGTTATCTAATGCACCAAGACTAGCTCTATATGTGTGCTTAACTTAAGCGTTCAGAAACAGTTAGGAATCATCTCGATCTTTGAGCAATATATATATATATATATGTATATATATATATACATATATATATACATATATATATATATATATATATATATATATATATATATATATATATATATATATATATATATTGATACTGTATTTCACATTTCGTCTTCAACTAACATTGTTCCCAGACAAACTTGAAACCTTCAAAATAATTTAACCAGTTGTGGTTGACAAGCAAGATGAGTGTAATATTTTATCTCATAAATGTTTATACACACACACACTCTCCGTTCTAGCCACTTCATCAAAATGAAGAATAGGCGGTTAAGTCATTAACTTTATTTGAAAACGAAAATATTTCATATTTAATATCATGAATTACATCCAAAAAGTTATAAAATTTGAAATTAAGGAGATTTTAAATCAAGAGTAATATTAAAAAATATAATTTATACCTCATTTGGTGAATTATAGCAAGGATCGGAAGGAATATATTCTTAGAAACAAAGTAAAACGAATACACAAATATAATGTTTTTTCCCTGCTTATTATATTATACGTGTGTTCTATAAGTCACACAAGCTTGTTAATTCTTGTTATAACAACTTGCATTTATATTATGATTATCATTCATTTGTTCAACAAAAACCAAACAAACACATGATTTTATTTTAATGATAATTAGATTATAAGTTATTAGGGGATATAAAATTATGTCTGAGAGTCTTAAATAAGGATTATATAGCATGAGTATAACGAATAGAATGCAATTTGTCAAAAGTGATGATATTGGGAGATCCCATTCCATATTTTTTTTTCTAAATAATATCTTTAATTAACTTATGAAATTATTTGTTGTTTTATTTTTATTTATTTTAAAAAATTCTACAGACGTTTATTTAATTAAAGCATATATAAATTTATGTTAAAATTAAAAATTAAATTACATTATGTTTTGAGGCTTATTAAAATTATAGACTATCTTTCTATTTTCAAAAGTTAGACAACTTTTTTCAAAAAAATTTGAATTTATATTTTTTGATGCAAAAAGGTAGAATTTATATAGGCTTTATAAATATTTTAAAATTACACGATACTCCTTTCTTTTTGTATGGTTCGTCAAAATATGTATATTTTTTTTTTTAAAAACCTTTTTTAATTTTAATAGATGAGAAATATATGTAAATTTAATATACTTTTGAGCATTCAAATTGTGTAATTTCTTTATCTAATGTAAAATATAGTGTACTGCCTCTGAACTTTTTTTATAAGAAATAAATAATTAAAGTATACATATAAATATAACTAAAATTAATAAATATGTTTAAGATTTATTTTTTTGTCAAAAATTTTTATATTAAGTTTTTATAGTGATTGCGTATTTAATGATAATAAGACAATGAATGAGGGTAAAAAGAAAAATTTTTAATAAGTGATAAGATAGTGACTATTACCTTTAGTGCCTATTATATGATGTCTTCTAAAAGGTTTTTTTAGTCTTTTTTATAAGGTATTGGTTAGTTTTGAGGAGTATTAATTTTTTTTCATGTATGCCTATATTTAATAAGGATAGTGAAAAAGAGTAAAAATTAATATTTAGTGTAGTTAATAAAAGTAATATTGAAATTAAAATAGCTTCTTGTTTTGGGGGGAAAAAGAAATCACTTGAATTTTTTTACAAATTTAATATTTTTAATTATTTTTATTTATATGTGTGAATTAATTAAATGTGACTTATATTTGGGATTTGAGGGAGTAGTAGTTGTATGCTAAAAAAAATACTCCAGTTTATTTATTATAATAACTTGGCATGGAGTATGATCTCTATATATATTTTCCAGAGAAGTTTGAACTGTATTTACTACATGAAACATGTACAGGTAGAGCTGGGAAATCGGGCCGAGCCCGTCGGGCCTGCCCGTTTAAGCCCTGTTAAGTCTCGGGCCGAGCTTGTAAATTGGAGCCTCCAAATGAAGTCGGGCCTAAAAGGGCCAGCCCTGTAGGGCCGAGGGCCCTGCAGGGCCAAGGGCCGGCCCGTTAGGTTCGTCCAATTTTTTTTCCCCTGCCCGTTTGCCCCCTGCCCGGAGGGATTACTAACCCTAAGATTCTAAGAACTCCCTAAGTCCCACTCCCACACTCCCACAGCGGCAGCCCAGTGCCCACTCGACCTCTTGTCTCCGTCTCCCACTCTCCTAAAGTCCCACTCGGCCATTCCGCATGATTCTTTGCCTTGCCTCTGCCCTCTGAAGTCCGATCTCGCCGAGTCACCGCTGACTTCCCTTCCCGTGTGTCGAAGGTCGAAGCTCGTCCTTATCGCAGGTCAAAGCTCGGCCATTCCGTGTGTCGAAGGTCGCCGCTCGTCCATGTCGCAGCTAGTCCGTGTCGCAGCTCGTCCCTTCCCTTCAGGCCAAACAAAGGTTAAATTCTTAGCTTTGGATTTTAATCTCTCTCAGATCGTTATTTTTCGGCTGCTGCAACTCAATTTTTGGTTAGAGGAGATTGTTCTTTCTTGGTACAGCGACCTTGCTTCTTCGATTTCATATTCTCCTATTGCCTCTCCAAATTCGTATGGCGATCTTACTTCTCTGTTTGACTGTTTCCAGTTTCTTTGATTGCCTCTAAATAATGCTTGTTTCTGTGATTGCCACTGCCATTCGAATTATGTTATGTGTTTCCAGTTTATGTTTATGATTACCATTTTTTTCCAAATCTGATTGTTCTGGCTTAGGATGAAAGTGTGATCAATTGGAGCAAAGTGATGGTTCCGTTTTTTTTCTAAATTCTGCTTCTCTTTTTCCTGATGGTTCCGTTTTCTTAAGCTGATGGGCTGAGATTTAGTTATAGTTATAATTTATAAATTGGGTATGTGATTGGTGGTGCTTATAAGATGTCAAATAATGTCAGTAGCGATGTGTGGGTGTTCAACTTTAGAAGTTAAATGGACTTTATGTTTAAGCAACTTAACATTCTCACTTGCACTTGAGTACGATTTTTGAATTTTTATGGAGGTTGTGATTATTTGACTAGTTGAGTGTGATTTTTGATGTAGCCTAATGTCTTCATCACAAAAAGAATAAGGAAAAATGCAAGGGACTAATGAATCATTAGCTGCAACTGACAAAGGTCAAGCATCTTTCATTCAAGAGACCAATGAATCAAAGCCTAAGAAGCCTAGAAATTTGACTTCTGATGTTTGGAGGTATTTTAGTAGGATTGATGTTAATGGAATAGCCAAGGCACAGTGTAATGGTTGTCAGGGTTTATTTGTAACAGGTGGGGATAAAGACACTTCACATCTTAGTCATCATGTTAAATCTTGTATCGGTTTAGAAAAATTTCATGATATTGGCATGATGATGTTGGATAGAGAAGGCAAAATGAGGTCTAGGAAACTTGACCATCAACGTATTAGGGACATTATGGCTTTATGCATAATTGAACATGATCTTCCCTATTCATTCTTGAATATAAATGGGTTAAAGAACTACTAAGGACATTAAATCCTGATGTGAGGCTCATGAGTAGAAAAACAATGACAGTTTATTTGCAGAAATTTTACCACCAACAAAGGGATATTTTGAAACAAAAATTGAAGAATAGTACTGGTAGAATATGTTTGACATCTGATTGTTGGACTTCTATGACTTCTGAAGGATATATATGTTTGACAGCTCATTTTGTGGATGAGCTGTGGACATTAAACAGTAAGATACTAGCTTTTTGCAGGATGGAGCCACCACATTCTGGATATCAAATGTCTAGGAAAGTGTTTGATTGCTTGCAAGAATGGGAGATTGATGATAAAATATTTTCCATAACTCTAGACAATGCGTCTGCAAATGATAATTTGCAAGACTTGTTGAAAGATAGGCTACTTTTGCAAAACAACTTTAGTTTGGTTTGTAATGGGGAATTTTTTCATGTGAGGTGTCGTGCCCACATCCTCAATTTGATTGTTCAAGAGGGCTTAAAAGTAACAAGTTCTGCTTTGCATAAGATTAGAGAGAGTATTAAATATGTGAAGGCATCTGAGGCAAGGATGAATCTTCTCAAGCAATGTGTTCAACAAGTTGGTGGTATTGACACTTCAATGGGCTTGCGATTAGACGTGGCTACTAGATGGAACTCCACTTATGCAATGCTTGAGAGTGGTCTTAAATATCGTCGTGCTTTTGCAAAGATGGCTTTAGATGATACAAACTACCAAGTTTGTTCTAGCACAATATGAGTGGAATAGAACAGAGGCAATGTGCAATTTCTTGAGGCCATTTGAGAAGATTACAAGGTTGATTTCTGGGTCGTCATATCCAACTTCAAATTCTTATTTTATGCAAATATCAAAAATTGAGATGTTGCTTACTACAAATATGGGAAGCCCTGACCCAGTGATTCGAGAGATGTCCATGAAAATGAAAGAGAAGTTTGACAAATATTGGCATAATTATAGTGTCATTCTTGAGGTTGCAGTGGTTCCTGATCCTCGATGGAAGTTCAATATTATACAATATTTCTATGGAAATATTGACCCTATGACTTGCAATAAGAAGATTGCCAATATAAGAAGTAAGCTGAATTTCATTTTCAATGAATATTCCAATGTGGGGACATCTCTTCCAACTCAGAGAGTTGAAGGTGCATCAATAACTAGATCTTCAACAATGACGACCCATCATTCTTCTCAGACTCCAAGTGCTTCAGTAACCTCCTTTGATGATGCATTTGATGTATGTTTTAATTTTAGTGTTAATTGCATTTGTTGGGTATTCATCTAGTATTTACTTGAATGTTTTGTAATGATGCAGGATTATGAAGATATTTATGCGACGATGGATCATTCTTCCATGAACAAGTCTGAGTTGGAAACTTATTTGGAAGAACCAATTCTAAAGCCTGATAATTGGAAAGAATTGGATGTCTTGAACTGGTGGAAGAGCAATCAACAAAGATTTCTGATTCTTTCAAAGATGACAGCTGATATTCTAAGCATTCCAATCACTACAGTAGCAAGTGAATCAGCTTTCAGTATTGGTTCACGTGTTCTAACAAAATAAAGAAGTTCTATTCTTCCATCTAACGTGCAAGCTCTTATTTGTACTCGCAACTGGATGCATAGATTCACATATGATGGTAATTTACTAATTTATCCATTTAATTACACATACATAACAACTATACTCTGAATTTATGATTTTGGTTTGTCATTTCTTGTAGATAAAGATTATGGATGTATTCATGATGCGGGAGAAGAAATTCTTGATATTTTTACTCCTCAAGTAGAGCCTACTACACAAAGTGAAGCACAATCAAATGTGCTTAAAATTGATGATAGTGGCGAAGAAGATGAAAATGATAGTCGTCACACTAATGTTGTGTAGAGGTTAGAATATTCAGTTTATTGCCTTATACTTTGGTCTTTATGTGAGTTTTGGACATGATTTTACTTTTGATCATGTATTAGTAACTGTGTTTGTTTCTTACGTGGGACATGTTTTAAATTTAATGTTGACAACGTTTATGTGTTCAATTAGAACTTTGTATATCTCTCTAAAAGAAAATATACTGGAAAAATAGTCAAATATTGCGAAAAAGACTTCTCGGCCCTGCGGGCCAGCCTTGACCCTGATGCTCTCGGGCCGGGCTTTGAAAAACTGTAATTTTCCTGACCCCGAGCCCTTTAGGGCCACCCCTGTTAGGCCCTAGCCCTTCAAGGGCCGGCCCTGTAGGGTTGGGTCGGCCCTGATTTTCAGCTCTATGTACAGGGAATGATAGCTATTAAATACCAAAAGGTATAAATTAAAGCTGGTCAATGGTTTGAGCTGACCTATCATGAAATTGATGAAAATAAGATTATCTAAAATAGCAATTTTTCGCCCCTCCTTTCTATTGATTTTTAAGTAAACAAAAATCGAATCCCCTGTTTTGAGAAAATATATGTATGCACTACTGCAAAAGGGGGTTTTAACATCCCTATTTTGGCACTTTTAACATCCAAAAACTGAGGATCATCTATGTAGGGGATGTAGTATGATTTAAGAAAAGACGTCCCAAAAAAATGGGACGTCTAAAGTCTTCCACGAGGGACTTTAAATGTCTCAAATCTCAATTTGGGAGGGGACTTTAGATGTCCCAATTCTTAATTTGGGACATTAAAAGGTTTTATTTTTTTAAAATGATTATTTATATTCTTCATTCCCAGCAAATTAAAATTGCAGAAACAGAATTGAAGATGGATTCATAAACCACAAAATGTCCCTTACAAAATGGTAAGGACATCTAGCACTGCAATCTTTTTTACTATATATATATATATGTACAATAACAACAACTCATACAACCTAATATTATATATGTATAACAACAATCAGAAAGTGTCAAAATGTTTGTCACCACACAACTACAAACTAATTGTTGTTCATTTCATCAAAATAAATATACATATGTATTTCCCTTAATTTCCAAGCTCCAAACGTATAAAACAAAAGCATTATTAGTATTGCATAACTACTAACAACTAGTTTATGATTCTGGAAAAAAACAATCAAGGAAAAAACACTCTAATAACAGAATCATGTAAATAAATTGAAAGCATTATAATAATTTCACATTGCAAGTTTAACTTAATTCTTCATGTAAATTTATATTTAAAAAAAACAAACATGATGAAAGCAGGGGAGAGGGCAACCAACGGTGTCTATGTGCTTCCAAGGTGGAGAGAAGACGTTGGAGAGTTGTGTATACACAGTGGAAAGGAGAGATACGTCGGAGGCTAAAAGCAACGAAGTAAGTGGGAGGTCTACGCCAAAGGGAGGAGGGGGCAAAAAAGGTGGAGGAGGTGTATGCCGGAGGGTGAGAGCAAAGAAGGTGCTATGAGAATGGAAGGAGGTGGAGGAAAAGGGAATGAAGAAAATGAAGAGAGGAAGAAGATTGAGGAAGATAAAGTGTAATGAAGAAAAGGGAATAATGAAAAAGCCTACCATGGTGTAGAGAAGACGAAGTCACGGGAATAAAAGAAAAAAGGAAATGCAGAAAAAAGGGAAGAGAAGTCATGGGGGATGGGAAAGATGGAAAAGGAGGGATGGGTTTCTAACATGGGAATGAAGAAAAGGGAAGAAAAGTCTCACGCATGTCAGAATTTCTGACATGACTTTAGGCATCCCAAATCCCATTTGGGATGCCTAAAGTAAGTTAAATTTTTTTAATTTACTTTTTTGGCGCCAGTGGAAATCTTTAGACGTCCCAAATAAAATTTGGGACGTCTAAACTCTACTTTAGGCATCCCAAATTCAAATTTGGGACGTCTAAAGGTTTCCCTACATACACATAATTACGAAAATGCCACCACCTTCCTTTTTAACCATCCAATTTTAAAATTGGGACGTTTATTGGAATGGTTATATCATAATTCTGTAGCAGTGGTGTGTCTGTGGGGGATATGTTCCTCCAAGCTGATAGATATATAACAATTGCTTATCATTATCATAACCCCACTTTTTATCTCCTTAATTATCCTTTGTTTTAAACATTAAGCTTTGTAAAATATGGTTATCATTTTCATTAATTATTCAGCACATCTCTTGCATGCCTTTTAAATTTTGAAGCCATTTTCCCGCAATGGGATAATTAACTTTCTACTTTAATCTTAGATATATGATTTCAATTCTTTTTCTTTTTCAAATTCATAATTTTTTCTCCTTTTAAAATATTTCTATTTCATCAAGTTATAGTTTGAATACACATTATTAAAGAGGGTATCTTAAGGAAACAAACATATATTTATTACAAATAACCAGCTTAACTAATTTCTTTAATATGTATAAATTAATTATCTAGAGCTCTAATACTAAGGCCTAGGTAGTAACACTTTTGTTTTTGTAATTTGATACTAATTAGCTACATGAAATTTAAACATTAAATCACAATGACGGTTTAAGGTGAACTTTTATAATTAATGATTTTTTATCCTAATTTGCACACCTATTAAAACTTCTATAAATTATTCAAACTTATAACCTCATGTTTAAGAAAACTTTAAGAGATGTGGATTTTTTGTGTCATTCTCGCACAAGACCCCACCTATAATTAGTTATTGTTTGTTTTTTTTTACCTTATAATTAGTTATTGTTTGATACATAGGATACAATAAAATAAAATCGGGGGAATAGGGATTAATTAAATTTAAATTCACTTTTAATAATTATTAAATTAAATGTGAATGATTTATAATTTATTAATCATTGTTCTTAAGGATAGAATTGGTGTGAAATAGAGAATCAATGTATATTTTAGGGAAAATCCCTATAAAATACCCTTGAAATAGGGAAATCTCTAATCAGTACATTGAAATCAAAAAATTCGGATCAGTCATGCGTCAGTATGGATGAACAGTGTGGGCAACGCCAAAAGACGATTTTGCCCTTCAACCCTCATTCGCACCACTTCAAAAATAATAACACGCGGCTCTTAATTAACAACTCCAGATTATTGATTAACGACTCCGTATTCTTGTTTCACAACTTCCTCATTTAAGTTTCAAGGCCAATAACAACACCTCTTTTTTTATTAACAACACGCCTTTTTAATTAACAACTCCGGATTATTGATTAACAATTCCGTATTCTTTATTAACAACTCCGTATTCTTTATTAACAATTACATTTCATCTTTTTACTTTCACAATAACAACACTAGTGTTGTTATTAACAATACCATATTCTCCATTAACAACTTTCATTTCTTGTTTCACAACTTTATAATTTAAGTTTCAGGGTCAATAACAACACATCTTTCTTTATTTACAAAACCGTATTTTACATCAACAACACCATATTTTTGAGATGCGAATATGTGGAAGAATAAAGCGGAGTTGTTAGTCAAGAATTCGGAGTTGCTAATAACAAAACCGTACTGACGCGTGACTGATCCGAATGTTTTAATTTCAATGTACTGATTAAGGATTTTCCTATTTCAAGAATATTTTATAAGGATTTCCCAATATTTTATCCTCAAGCAAACCAACCGTCAAGAGTCTTGCAAGTTGTACCACATTTTCTACATTTCCCGTGGCTCACTCTTACGACATATGCCTCTTTGTTTTGTTGCCACTTCTAAATTAAAAGATAAAATTAATAAAAAGTTATATCATTTAAAAATTATCAACTATACAACTTCAAGTACAACATTCAAGCAACAAAATTTAATCCCGCTTACCCTAACTTAAAGGAGTTAGTTTGTTTTAATCCTAAATATAAGATATGGAAACACATTCCATGCTCATCACAAGTGCTAATCTTAATCAGGATAATCCATATTGATTTTGGATCGTCTAGATTTAGTTTTAATTTTTTATATTATAAATAATTTTTAATCTTAATATATACCAGATTAAAAGAAAGACAATCTTATAATTGACACTTTATTAAAAAAATAATAATTTTATTATTGAAAAAAATTACATATTAAAAGTATGAAATTTATAGTGTCCAAATCTAACTCTAGAGAGTTCATATTTCATTACAGTAATGAGCAAAGCCTTATAAGGTCTCAATCCATTTTGTATCTCAAATTTATAATTTATTTCTTAAATTTATAATTTATTAATTTTTTATATTGATTGCACGTATTAATAGTGTTTTTTTATCAGAGGAATAATCTCCAATGCAAATTTTTAAATTAGGTGCTTTCAAAAAACAAACACATGCTTTTTACAAATAATTAATTAAACTAATTTTTTTAACTCTTACGGATTAATTGCATAACTTGTACATTTAGGATAGGAGGAATTCTTCCCTCTCACAAAGTCATCATAATTTTACTTTATCAATGCAAGTAATTTTTGGAAGTGAAGAACACAAACGTATATTATATATTAGATTTTCTCCCAATGATTACTAATACTAGATCTACACGTGAATTGATATGGTGTATATTTTATTTTATTTTTTTGCCTGAAGTTTAAATTTTCTAATTTAAAAATGCAGTAAAACTTACAATAATATTTTTTATTATTAGTTTAATGTTTTTTTGTAAAGTAGATAACATATTTATTTTGATTTCGTGCTTGTGATATGTAAGCGATGACATCATAAAATGAAGGGTAATGAACATTACATTTTAGTAGGAAAATTAACTCCGCTTCAAAATGTATCTTTCATTGTTTATAATGAAAGAAACGTGACATGAACCAAACAAACCTGGATCGCACTTTTAAAAAGAATTTACTCAAGATAAAAAAGAAATCTGATCTCAATAACAGATATCCACCCTAGTGAAATACAGTAGTTAAGAAAAAGATAACTATCAAGAGTTGAAAATAAAAAGCTAAGATGGCCTTTTTATTAGGGAAAACCCTAAAAAAAATTAGTTAAAACAGAGAAAAGATAAATTAGGAAGTTCAATATCACAAATCCTAAATCAGGCCTATGGGAGGAATATGAGATTTGCAAATATTTTTAAATGACCAATATGCCCCATACAACATTTTGGGAGCTCAAGTTGTCAATATATATACTATAAGTTGTTAATTGCAATTCTTAAGTTGTTATTCTTTATACTTAAATTTTTTACGCATCATAATTAATAACTTTAGTATACATATTGACAACCTGAACTTCCCAAATACCAACAACCTTATAGATAATATTTTGAAGTCACACATGTCTGATGTCACCAACTACTTATATATAGATAATAACAACTTAAGAATTGCAATTAACAACGTTATCATGTATATTGACAACTTGAATTTTTTTTTTTTTTTGACTTGATACTAGATTACATTAATCCAACTAGGGATTAAAATTCTCTCATCAACTACCGCCTACCAAAAGAGCAGGAGGTGGGTGATTAAATATGACAAAATTCTCTCTACTACTATGAGCAATTCTAGCTAAAAGATCCGCCTCAGCATTATGCTCTCTGGGGAAGTGGTTAATCAGGACACACAAATCTCTGGATAACCAAAACCTAGCCTCTTCGATAACCTCCTTAAAGGGATGGAGCACATCACAACCCCTCATGAGAAGATGCATGGCTTCAATACAATCGGTAAATAGATCAATATTCTTCAGATTTCTATTCCAGCAAATTTGAAGACCCTGGATGATTGCGATAATTTCAACAACAACCGGAGGAACCTGCATAAGTTTACCCATGAATCCACAAATCCACTCTCCATCTTCCTCTCTAATGACGCCAGCGCTTGAACTTTGACCCGACTGAAGAACAGAACCGTCTGTTTCAAGTGTATTAAACCCTGGCCTCCTTAATTGTTGACTTCTATCTCGTCTACCAGCCTGAGTATAGAATTTGCACTGACTACTTAATTCCATATCCCAACTTGCACGAAAAAAGCTAGAATAGGCATTTGTATAGTCAGCTTCAGCATCATCTCCAAACAGCTTCCTGCATCTGCTCACCCAGATATCCCAACAAACGTATCCAAACAGAGTTGCCCATCTGATTTTCTTGGTGAACTCCCTTCCCGCTTCATGTCTGAGGTTCCATTCAATCCACTCCATTCCCTGTAAGTTAATGAAATTATTCCACATTGTAGGTTTGATTATGGATATCCACCATTCACGGGCATTGTCACAATCCCTCAAGAGATGCATCAGGTTCTCATCCTGCTCATAAAGAAACGGACAAGATGCAGTTTCCGATAGTCGCCTCCTCGATCTGAGAGCTGCTGTATGCACCCTTCCATGTTGCACAAGCCATATGAAAGATTTAATCTTCTCTGGGATATCCCATCTCCATAATAATCGCCAAAAGGTTGTATTAGAACTGGAAGGACCTGCAGAAAGAAATTGATAGGCAGAACTAACTGAAAAACAACCATCAGAAGAAGGTTTCCAGAAATACTTATCTGTTCCTCTGCTATCTCCAGGGGTTTGAACACATGTGATTTGTTGGACCACGTAAGAGCTAAACCATCTCCCCAATTTATACATATCTCATTCACCTTTGGGATTAACATAATGATGGACTGTTTCAGTCCTATCTACAAAAGCCTCCCATCCCGGAACCAGCTCGATCAAAGGATGATTCATTTGCGACCAGTTGTCATTCCAAAAGGAAGTTGAAGCCCCATTACCGACTCGAACTCCCACTCCTCTGTGAAATTTATCCCAAACCGAGCAGATACCTCTCCATGTTGCAGACATATTCGTTCGAGCCACTGGACCATTTATCTGGTCCCACCTGTACTTCTCTCTCAGAACACGAACCCACAGTTTGTTTGTGTTATTCATCACATGCCAGCATAGTTTTATAATGAAAGCCTCATTCTGTTTACACAGATCCTGAATACCTAGACCACCCTCTTTTTTGTCCCTTGTAATATGATCCCAGGCAATGAGATGGAGCTTTTTCTGGTCATCCTGCTCATCCCAAAGAACTTTTCTGCTTTTTCTCTCCATTTCCTGTAAGACTCCTTTAGGAATAAGCAAAGTTTGCATCTGATAAGAAGGAAAAGCTGAAAGAACGGATTTGATAAGAGTGATCCTGCCCGCAAAACTCAAACATCCTTTTTTCCAACCCGAAATCTTTTTTAGAGTTCTTTCCAGAAGAGGCATGAAGGTGAACTTGGACATTCTTTTATGAATAAGAGGAATGCCAAGGTACTTCCCCAAATCCCCAGTCAAACATACCCCCATCTTTTGACTAAGATCATAGGCCCTAGAAAAGTTTACCTTCCTTGAAAAGCACACCCTGGTCTTGTCCTTGTTCATTTTCTGACCCGACATATTACAAAACCTCTACAAACAATCTATCATAACCTCCGTCTGGCTATTCTAGGCCTCTCCAAATAAAATTAGATCGTCCACAAAGAACAAATGAGAAATGTTAGGGCCATTTCTACTAAGCTTAATCGGAACCCATTCTCCTGCATCAATAGCATCTTGGATTAAGTGACTTAGACGCTCCATGCACAGAGTGAAGATGTAAGGAGACAAAGGATCGCCTTGTCTTATTCCACGGGATGATTTAAAACTTTTAGTGGCTTCCCCATTCCATAAGATTTGAAAAGACGGACTTGAAATGCAAGCCATAATAATCTGACAGATTTTACCATCCACACCGATATATCTAAGGGTATCCAAATGCTGTTAGAGGCAAATTGGTTATTTTAAAATATTTGTAAATCCTAGATTCTTCCTACAAGTTTGGCTTGAGATTAGTGATATTGGACTTCCCGATATGTCTTTTCCCTATTTTAAACAATTTGTTTTTGTTGAAAATTCCCCTTTTTATTATAATAAAATAGATCCCTCGTCCCAAGAGCAAGACTTGTAATAATTTATCACCAATGAAATATCATCAGTAAAACTTACATAAAAAAAGATTATCATTAGTTCAAAAAAATAATTTCAGGTTTGACTCGCCCTGTTCTTATTTCCAGCACATAATATTTCATCCCATCACAGAATACAAGAACTAGTTAAATAATTTGATTTTGTTCTAAATATAAAAGTTATTTCGATTGTGTCAGATCTATTTAGCACAATTGATGACACCAAACATCTCCTTAAATCTTAATTTAAGTGAGAGCTTGTGAATTCAACGTTTCATAAATATCCTTTCATGAATATGATTTGCCCGTGAGTTTCTTCTGTTAGATGAATGATGCAAAATAAAGAAAAACTGTTAATATGTATCCAGCCCTCTATTATTTTTTTTTCATGTGGATTCAGTATTCTAAAGTGTTTTGTGGTGTATTTATTACCCTGAAATAAATTTTTAGGTGTGTCCAGCAACCAGCATCCTAAATTATTGTTTTGATGAACCCAATATTCTAAAGTATTTTTTCAAGTGTATTCAAGAACCTTAATAATCACCTAAATTGTCAAGTATAAAATTACACAAAAGAAGTATTTTAGGTTGATGGACACATTTGGTAGGGTGGTAAACACACCACAAAATGCTTTAGAATACCAAATGTGCATGGAAATACCTTAAGTACATGTTTGGATTAGCAATGGAAGCTGCCTTTTCGACGTGATTTATGGTATACGAGGTAAGTTTATGAAAGATGTTTTGTCTCGATTTACATGAACATGCTTTTTAAACACCAACTCAAATAGGCCCTAACTCTAAAAAAAGCACAATTCATTTTATTTCCTAAGTTATCCCTACACACATATTAAATTACTATTTTTTTTTTTGTAATATCAAGAGTTTCATCTTTTAAGGTTTAAGGGGTAAAGAGTTGTCACCTTTTCCAATAAGTGTGCTTCTCGCAATTTAAATTTATATTTTTCTCTTTATGAAAGTAAGACCGTTTACCACTTCAATCAACAACTTAGTGATAAATATGGTTTTTTATGTGAATGATTTATGTGGGGATTTTATTGAAATTTGTTAGATCTCATGTTTTGATGATAACAAAAGAATGGTTTGAAAATGCAATGATTAATAAACAAGCCTGAACAAAGTAATGACAGGAACAAGCATTACTTGAAGTAAGCATTGGAGTAATGAAGAATGGCCAAGAGAAAATGCTAAGGAACTTGATCAGAAGCACATTTTCTAAGGCATTACTCGAGGCGGTACTCGAGTAATGACCCAAAACTTGGAGCAACCAGAAGCACCTTCCAGTAACCAGCATGCATTACTCGAGGAGCTAATCGAGTAATAGTGTAAGTACTTTCGGCCTGCCAATGTTACTCGAGGAGCTACTCGAGTAACCTTATGTAAAACTTCCAGTTTGCCTTCAGATTTCCAATGGTACTCGAGGAGCTACTCGAGTAACGCTGTGTGTCAAAAATGTTGCTCTCGGCACTTTGTACCACTGCAACATTTACTCGAGGAGCTACTCGAGTAATCATGTGAAAAACTTCCAGTTGCTTTCAAGTTGCCAAAGAAACTCGAGGAGCTACTCGAGTAACCCTGTCTCTCAAAAATGTTGCTCTCGGCACTTTGTACCACTGCAACATTTACTCGAGGAGCTACTCGAGTAACACATCAGGGTAAGTGAAAACTTGAAGGTGGTACCCGATTAACTATATCTCTCTTTGTTTCATTTTCCTCGAGTAATTCCTCTAGTATGCTATTCTTTAATGCTTCTTTTTAAGTGGATTCCTCGAGTAGGTACCCGAGTATGCAAAGATATCTTCAAGGAAAACTTCAAGTCATTACCCGGGTAAGTCCAGCACAAAAGGTAAGATTACTCGAGGAGGTATCCGAGTAATCTATGCAAAAATGAATGCATTACTCGAGTCCATATCCGAGTAACAAGGTAAGTGCTCTCGGCTTTCAAATCCTGCAACATTACTGGAGTTAAGCATCGAGTAACCAAAATATTTTGTAAAGGTTTACTCGAGTTAGTACCCGAGTAACTCATAAAGTTGTGAGTATGTTACTCGAGTAAGTACCCGAGTAAACATATATTTCCAAAGGTTTAGAAATTGGTTATTCCATGCACTACCCGAGTAACCTTGTATTTATTCATTGACTTGCAGTTAATCAAAGAATACCCGATGATACTCGAGTAAGTACTCGAATAAACTTCAAGTGATACTCGAGTAGCTACTCGAGTAAGCCAACCCAGAAATTCTGAAATCACTCTGACGTTCATTGTTTTTGTTTTCTATATGGTTAATCTTTCATTGTATTAGTATTCTTAGCATACTTACAGATAAACAATGAAGAGATCCTTTCAAATAAGAGAAGTCAAATGAAACGTTCATTGTGCCAACCACCGCCAACGGATATTTTTCAAAAACTGAAAAGTCAATAGTGGCTGCGCACTCTCCAACGGATAGAAGAAAACGTTACAACGGTCATCACCAACATATCTATATACATAGGAACATTCAAGCAGAGTAAAAACAACAAGAACACTCACAAACGAATTATTGAGTTCATTGCTCTGTTTTCACGTTGAGATTGTATTTCTATGCTTCAGTGATTCTCATTCACTCTGTAAGAGAGATATTTCATTCAAACTCAATATTTGTTATTGAGATAACTTAAGGTTGTGGAACCTTGAGTTGGGATTGGATTACAACTTGTAAGAGGGAGCGAGTGTCCAGGTGTAGGAACTTGCTTGTACTGAGGTGCCAAGAACCCACTGAATCTTGGAAGTTATAGTGAAACTCTCAGAGAAGCTCTGAGGACTGGACGTAGGTCAAAGTGGTTGTGACCGAACCAGTATAACTCCCGGTGCACACTTCGGTGATATTTCTCCTTACTCATTACTGTTTTAATTCCACTGTCAAAGTTTTTATATTTTCCGAAGAAATTTTAGTATCACCCAATTCACCCCCCTCTTGGGTGAAACGCTTGTTCTAACAAAATTAACCTGTAACTAACTTAACCAATTTTTGTTTTTATTATTAAGTTTTTCATCTTGGGATCAACCCTGCAACACGTTATTAATTATTTAAGTTTTTAATGAAATAAACATTAGAGGAAGAGGAGAGAGAAAGACTTTGGTGGTTTGACGTCCAAGGCCCGGCGGCAACACTACTTCCTTCTTCCGTATTCCACGGTGACAGGCAACTTCCACATAATTACGACACCCTCTAATTAACTCCTATATATTTCTTCTTTTTTATTGGTTCTTAATAATACTACTACTTCAACTTCATTATAAGTAATTAATTTGCCGTTCCCGCACAGGAGTTTTTACAATTTTAAGTCATTGAAAAATATAGCAATTTAAAGTTTATTACATTTCATCCAACCCCACCACCGTCTAGTAACAATTTTTAATTATATGGAAATTTTTTTCAATATCTTTTTAACACGATTTCTAATTTTAAATATTTTTTACTTTTTTTATTTTTATAGTAATTGTAATAACCAGATTAGAATTTGTGCTTAAATAGGTTGTGCAGTGAACCACATTATTAATAGTTTGTGAATGTGTGTTTTTATAAATTCTGAGTTATATCAAGAGATTTAGACCTTAAATTTTTACCCCTTCATAAGGCTTATCAAAACTAGCTTAGGTGGCATGACTTTTATGCTAGAGGCCTTGTTGAGAAGGCAAAAACCCTCGGATGCATTGTACTCATCAAAAGAGACAAGTTTAAAAATTGAGTTGGAGACATCCTTGGAAACTCAGACCAAAAATGGTCAAATTCTTGTATTTCCAATAAAAACATATTCAGCTAATTTTATTTTTTTTATCAAATTATAGCAGGTAGTTTTTGAAATGAAAATAAAATTTAAGGTCTTATTTTTATCTAAGTACTTTACTAGATCACATTTTGTGCTCATTACCTATCTATACGGTTAGATTGATTTTGGACGATTTAGATTAGATTAAATTAAATTAAATTTTTATATTTTAAAGAAATTTTTATTTTAATATTTGTAAAATTTAAAATAAAGATGATCTTATGACTATTATTTTTCATAAAAATGAATTTATTATTTAAAAAATTATAAATTAAAAATATTAAATTTAAATCATCTAAATTGAATTTAAACAGCTGAAATCCCGTTACAATAATAAGAAATTGTGTACTCATCCGAATGGTAACCCCTTTATTAACTTTTTATATAGAAATTAAAATTTAAAATTTCTAGCTTCAGTCTTTCAGAGACTTTCAGCTTAAAAATTTTAACTTTTAATTTGTCTGAAAGGATAATGAGAAAAGAGGAAAGAGAAAGTCGCAATTGGGGAAAAAAAGGCAAACAAACCTGCGTGTGTATGTGTGTATCAGTCTATTTAACGCCCTCGCATTTCCTTCTTTCCTCTTCTCCTTTCTCCTTTCTCCCTCGTACCTTTTTTTCGTTCACTGGACAGCAAATTGCCCTTTTCCTCTCTCTCTCTCTCATCCCGAGCCTCAAGTCCATTCATTCATCGATTCCATTCTCTCTGTTCCACAATTTCTCACAATCCTTCCAATTCTCTCTCTCTCTTTATGGTTTCTGTAATGTAATTCAGAAACCAGCCATTTCTAATTTCACCGCCTTCTTCCGAATTCCCTTCGTTAATTTTTGTTTCTGGAAGATTCTTGAAGATCGATCGATCTGCGCCATGGAAAACGATTTCTTTCTAAATGCTTCAGCTCTTCACTTCGAGCCTCCTTCGTCTTCTTCTCCTTCATTACCCACTTGGCATTCTCTCTCCTCTGCCGCTATGGATATTCCAGTTTCCTCCGACCAACCTCAACAACAACAATATGACTGTTTCTACAATCCCTCATGGGAAAGGTCAACCATCGATCATAATCATCATCATCACGCTCTTCAGTTCGATTCCGCGTTGAGTTCAATGGTTTCTTCTCCGGCAGCTTCCAATTCGAACTTGTCCAACGACAATTTCGTCATCAGAGAACTGATTGGGAAATTGGGCACTATTGGGAACACGGGCGAGATCTCTTCTTACGTGAATGGAAATAATAACAGTACCAACACTTCATGTTACAGCACGCCTTTGAGTTCTCCTCCTAAACTGAACATTCCTCCTCCATTAATGAAAGACAAATTACCAATGGCTTTGAATTCCAGTGTGGCTGAATTCTCAGCTGATCCTGGTTTTGCTGAGAGAGCTGCCAAGTTTTCTTGCTTTGGAAGTAGGAGCTTGAATGGAAGAAGTTCAAGACAAGTTGGGATTAATAATAATGCTGACTTCAGTCAGAGATCTAGTCCCCTAATGGAAAATGCCAAGCTTTCTAGAGTTTCAAGTAGTCCATCGTTGAAAGCACTTGGATCTCAAATGGAAAATAAGAATTCTCCGTTGAATTCTCAGGAGGAATCTACAATCTCTGAGCAAAACCCAAATGGCGAATCTGGGGTTAAACCTTCCCCTCCTGATATGAATTCCAGAAAGAGAAAAGCTTCTTCTAAGGGAAAACCCAAAGAAAATCCTCCCAAGGTAAAATTATATTTCTGTGTCAGAACTTTTTCAATTCCTTCTTTTTTTTCCTTTTATTTTACCTTTTTTCACAGTCAGAGATGATATATCCTCTTAATCTGTCTTAGCTTACTCCTTTTGCAGGAATTTTTATTTTTTAGAGTCACCCTCTCATATTGACTTAATTTGGTTCAATTGATTGCGACACTAAACTGAAAATTTATTAATACGGAACACTTCAAAAATATTAAAGAGAGATTCCTATTTCCTACCAACTTTGGATATAGTGCTTTTGATTCAGACTAGAAATTTCTAAAATCAAAGGGTTCTTCCTCTTCTTTCATTTTCAGGCTGCGGAAGCTAATGAAGATTCAAGTGCAAAACGAAGCAAGCCAAATGAAGGGGAAGGACATGAAAATGGTCAAGTAAAGGGAGAAGAAGAGTCAAAAGGAGGTCACAACAATGGAGGTGATGAGAAACAGAGCAAAAGCAACAACTCAAAACCTCCTGAGCCTCCAAAGGACTACATTCATGTCAGAGCAAGAAGAGGTCAAGCTACAGATAGCCATAGTCTTGCTGAAAGAGTAAGAATCAGTGCATATTTTACTGTTTCCCCATGAAAAATCACACTGGCAAGAAAATAAAAATATTTTGCAGGCTTTCTTATTGACATTCTATGAACAAACAACAGGTAAGAAGGGAGAAAATCAGTGAAAGAATGAAGCTTCTACAAGATCTTGTACCTGGTTGCAACAAGGTCCGTGCATATAATAAGTAAAATCGTATTATGGCTTTCTTTGTGCTCAAATTTGATCCTTGATCATGCAATACTAAATTATATGTATAAAACCTTTCCTTGTAGGTCACTGGAAAAGCTCTTATGCTTGATGAAATCATAAACTATGTACAGTCATTGCAGCGTCAAGTTGAGGTAGAAACCAGGCTTGCTTGGTCAAAATAAGCCTTTTTTTCCTCCCTGCTAAAATCATGATCATAGTTAATTATAATTTCTCTCTCTTTTCTTACTTGCCAGTTCCTTTCTATGAAATTGGCCTCCGTGAACACCAGGCTTGATGTGAGCATTGACAATCTCATCTCAAAAGATGTGAGTGTTTTTTTTGGGGCTCTAGGCATATCATGGGGTTTGGCTACTTTATCAACAAAGTTTATAACTTTTCTTTTTCCTGAATTGGGGATGTTGCTTATTTGGCTTTTTTGGTATTTCAGATATTTCAATCAAATAACTCTTTGGCACACCAGGCAGCAATATTCGCCTTAGATTCATCTGCCACAGCCTTTTTTGGCCCCAACCCAGCAATCCACAATACAATCCCTAATGGAACTGTGACCCACCCAATGGAATCTTTAGATTCTGCTCTCTGTCAAAGCCTTGGCTTCCAGTTACCACCTCTGAATGGTTTCAGTGAAGGTGCTTCTCAGGTATTGATTATCTTTCCCTCTGTTTTTTTCCCCAAAAAAACTGAAAAAAATGGTAAATTTCCTGATGTTGGAATAAATATGTCGAGCTCACTTGTTGTAAGTTAGTTCCTTACTGTAACTTGAGGTTTATTTGATTCTTCTGTCAAATGATTTGCAGTATCCAATGACTTTTTGTGAGGAGGACCTCCATGCCATTGTTCAGATGGGGTTTGGTCAAACAGAAAATAGAAAAACACCAACACAATCTCCAAGCTTTAATGGTAATATACAGAAAGAGAGACACATTTGAAACATTATGTTGTTCATTTGGCTTTGGCCTAACAAGATGATGATGATACTTATCATACTTTTCCTTCTTTCTGGGTTCTGATGCACAGGTTCAAGCCAGACATCCCATATGAAAATTGAGCTCTGATCAACATTCATTATGACTGAAATTGAAGCCCAGAGGAAGATAGGAAAGGAAGGCTGCTGTAAACAAGAAAAAAGAATTTTATTAAACCAAACCCATGAATCATCATTGTTAAGTTAAGCGGCCATCATCATCATCATTAGGTCTATTCAATTGAAACCACCTCTGTTTTTCACCCTTTCTTATTCTTATGGCGTTTTCTCCTTCATCTGATTCTCTCTGTGATGATTTTGATTCCCAACCTCTTCTGGGGGGCGGTTCATTTCAAAATTTTCCCCCTTTTTTGTATAACAATTCATGTAAAATCTTAGGACCAATTCTGTATTCTGTGGTGCCGGTTCTTGTTATAGCACCGATTGTAAGATATAGTGCTAATTAAAGAAAGTTTTTGTACTCCTTTCCTTTTCTTTTCATTTTTGCTGCAATCTTATTATATCATTCATTATTGTGTAAATTTATATATAAAAAATCGCATTAACTTTATATAATTCAAAGATCACATCATCAACCCACTAAGAAGTTTAGTGGGTCTTCATAATTATAATGATCTCATTAGAAATGTCATGTCAATTAATCTTTTCATAATCTCGTGGGAATGATTCTCACTTTGTGTTGAACCCAGCTGTAATACTAGTGCGTTCTATTTTCCCCTCTGTTTTTTTCCTTTCCCTTATTTTATTTTCTCTGCTTTTAAAACTCAAAAAGTCTAATTAAATGATTAGGACATTTTGGTTGAAACTGAAGTAGTGGTCAACCATAATTTCTGGCATTTTCTTGGGTTCTCTGTAAGTTTTCTTTTAGGTTCACCGAAAACAGAAGCTTCGGTACCTTTTCACTGTGCAGAATAGAAAATTCAAAAGGACAAACGCCACAGAGGTTGGAAGTTATAGGTTGGAAGTTATAGGTTAGAACTTAGAAGTTAGAATCACCACCTTTTAATTTGGATTTTTGAGGGACAATTGCATCTAATAATCCAAATTCAAAAAATATAAATAGGAAAATATTAATAATTTTTACAACTATTTTTAACTATTAAAATGAAATTACGGTAAATTTTCTAAAATTTATTATTCAATTCTAAGAAATTTATTATCAAATACTACCTCTGGTTCTAAATATAGGACATAGTTTATAGTAATTTGATCCTACATTTAGGACTAGAGGTGTATGTTTTTACATTATCATGGCATATCAAACTTTCTCATATTCAATTTAATTTGAATTTTCATTTTTCACCTGAATTTGAATTTTCCTTAACAGTTATAAGTTTTAGAACTTTTATTTTAAAGCCACAAGTATATGACCCTTTGAATATATTTTCTTTTAAAAAAAATAATATTTTCAAATGTATTTCAATTATATTACATAATTTTCTTCTCTCCTTTCATAATTGAATGTCATAAATTTTTTGTTTTTAAATGTTAAATTAAAATCCTTGAAATAATAAGTAAGAATTGTAATAAAAAAAATTTTTTTTAAAAATAAATATATTTATATATTCTAAAATATATATTTTAATAAAATTGAGTGGAAAAGTATAATTTGTTTTTTTTTTGATACTGAAAATGTATAATTTGTTGTTGCTGATGTTATTTTCTGAATTCCCAGGTTGGCAGTGGATATTCTGACTAGGCCCAATGAATCAAAGAGCTTTAATGTCACCAACCTTTATTATATTTAATTATTTGTGAATAAGAAAATAAGATGTGTAGTGGAGTTCAGGTTTGGAAAGATACTTTCAAATTAATAATTTATATTAATCATTTTTTTAATTTTTTTCCTTAGTGGTTGTTAGCAAAAATCCAGATTTTAGGGCTTCACAAAAGATTTCTTGGTAGACCCATTTTTTAATTGAAAGGTCTATTATTGGTCTGCAGATTAGTGTGAATTAATTATTAGTAAGATGCTTTGAATGTGGTGCTGTATGCCCAACATAATTTATTATAAGATATTAATTTATTTTTGTTTTACCTTCAAAAGAAGATAAAGAAATGGTAATTAAAAAATTGCCAATCTGACAGCAATGTCATAGAAATTTCCAATTCTCAAATATTATCATACAAAGACGTTTCTAGTGATTGATTGTGAAATATTTTATTTTTCTTCCTCACCTGTTCATGTTGGTATTTTGTGATTTAATTAGAATATTTGTGTTAGATTTAAGCCAATCACAGGGGCAATTAATACTGGTTAAAATAATGTTTTTGTCAATGGCCATGATTTGATTGTAAGTTGAGTTATCAACATATTTGAATTTTAAAAATGATGTACGAAATAATTGTGCTTTTGTCTTAATTTTAATCCACGTTTAATTGTTGAATCTTTCATTATGTTGTATTTGTTCCTTAATAAAATTTTTGAAAAAACAGTTGAAAAATTCCCCAAACGAAACCTTTTGTTCAAGGATATAGAAAATTTATTGAAGTACAACAATCTATCTTTATTAAGCGAAACTGATCTTCACTTATGTGCAACATATTTCAACTATATAAAAAATGAAAAACACTTATTTGTACATAGTTGAAGAAGAGAGTTGTACCCGCTCAATAACTTGGATCTTTGGATGCTTTTTGGATAATAAATTTTGTAATGGGAGATTTTTTTCCATTATTATTTATGAGACTAAGTTAATTCTTTTCATAATTCTTTTAGATGCACTATTTAAAATAAACAATGATTGGCAACAAAAATCATTTTTGAGATTAATAATGTTAGAGTTTGAGAACCAAAAAGATAATTTATGAAATTAAAAATAGTAAATACTTATTGTCTAAAAATAAACTATCTCAAACTCCTCATTAAATTTTATATAAAGTTAAAGGATTGAATGTATATTTTATGAGAAATCTTTTAATTTGAATTTGAAGTGGTTGGTACTACATTATACTAAACAATTTAAGGAAAAAGTGTCTTTTTTTTTTTGGGCCCAAAAGGAAAAAGTGTCTAAAGTTCAAATTGAAGAAACAATATTTTTTCCTGGGGAAAATATAGGAGGGGACAAAAAGTTTGGTCAGAGCTGGTATCCTTATTATTATTAATATTAGTGGGTTATTGCCATATCAACCTAAACTAAATACTTACATTCAGATTGTCCAACAAAACAAAACAAGCATAAGAATTGGCTTAATATGACAAAATTATGCGTGAAGCTTCAATTCGTGAGCTATATCATAATTTGGTACATATAATAGGAAAATAAATATGGAATAAAATAAGCAAAAATGGTGATAACTGATAAATAACTTTTGTGCATATATCTTAAAATCATTAATATTAAGATAATAAATACGCAAGTATTTGCATAAAAATTTAGGTTAATATAACTTTTGGTTTATGAAGTTTAACCCAATTTTACTTTTGGTCCCTCAAGTTTGAAATAAGTGGTTTTGGTCACTGAAGTTTGACCCGATTTTGATTTTGGTCCCTCAAGTTTGAAATTGGTGGTTTTGGTCCCTGAAGTCTAACTCGATTTTGGTTTTGATCCCTCAAGTTTAAAAAAGACTTGGTGGACACTCTAACCGTACCAGACCAAAACCGAGTCCTTTTCAAACATGGAGGGACCAAAACCAAAATCGGGTCAAACTTCAAGGACCAATATCACCAATTTCAAATTTGAGGGACCAAAACCAAAATTGGGTCACACTTCAGGGACTAAAACCACTGATTTCAGACTTGAGAGATCAAAAATAAAATTGAGTCAAACTTTAGAGACTAAAAGTTATATTAACCCGAAAAATTTTCAAAAAATCTTGCGTATTGTGATGTTTTTTTCCATTTAAGTTTTTTGAAAACAAAGCAGACTATGATGAATTAATTTTATTTAATGGATTAAGGTGCATTCAGTACTCTAAACTATTTTTTCAAGTACATTTAATATTTTAAAGTATTTTGTTGTGTATTCAGTACCCTGAAATATATTTTTATGTGCATCCATCCCTCTAAAATATTTTTTAGGTGTGTCTAATATCCTAAATTAATTTTTTGGGTATATCTAACAACTTTTACTATTCTTTAAATGTATCCAACACCTTAAATTACCTAAATTTTTAACTACAAAATTGCACAAAAAACACTTTAATGTTATGGATTTACCTAAAAAAATACTTCAGAATACTAAATACACCTTAATCCTTATTTAATTGGTTTTAGAAGTAAGAATCCTAAAGTGATATATTATAAGATTTATCAACTTTATAATTTCAAAATTTTCCAAATTAATTTTAAAATAGCATCCGAAAAGGCTACCAAAAAATAGAGAAAATGGATGAAATTCTGCAAAAGTTTTATTGGTTAGAAAAACTTAATATATTCTTAGACCTAGAAAGTATCAACACTCTACTAGATTTCATACACAGAAAGTATTGATGCTTGAATTTAAGTCATTCTAACCAATAAAATTCTTATACAATGACTTTTTACTGATTTTTCTAAAAAATATCCTTCAATTATGGTCTAATAATAAAATTCAATACAAATTAGTGAGGTAACATCTTCATTTTAGTGCCCAAGTCTTCAATTTTTTCCTATAAAGTTTACTTTTTTTTTTTTTCCAAAATCAACAACCGGCACCTGGATTTTCCTTTTTTTTTTATCAAAAAGAAAATTTCGTTTTTAAAAAAACAGAGAGAATTTCTTTTTCTATTTGCTAAATATTAATATCAATCACCTAACTTGCTATTCAAGAACTAAATAAAGTAAAAATCTGGTAAGTTTCACTGAAATGGGGTCATCCACTAACCAAACTTTGGATTCAAATTTGCGGTTCAATTGTCATAATCAAATGAAACATATTGCATATGTCCATATTAAGATGAAAAAAATGTATTTGTAATAAATTTTTCTATGAGCTAGGTTCTAAGTAAGAAGCATAGTAGTCACCAAAACGTTTTATAACAAGGGATAAGCACGTAATAACAAGTTCTAGTGTTGGAAATGATAATATGTCCATGCTTTAATATTTTTAGTGATTACATTCCTTCTATTGGATCTCATACTTATAATGATTTTTCCTAATTTTTATCTACATATTTCCCTCACGTTTTCATAAATATATATGGAGAAAACATCCGAGTCAAATTGTCTAAATTATATTCAAGTTAGCCCAAATTTTATTTTATTTTATTTATTTTAATTTTTTTTAACTTCAAATAACCTAAATCTAATTTGAACCATCAAATAAATCAAATACGAAAATTGAGATTTAAAAATATAAACAGAAGAAAAAGAGGGCCTACCAAAAGAAGAATGTTTGTTTTTGGGACAGTTTAGAAGGCACTTGAAATGATGATTTGGGTAGGTGTCATTGTTATACTTACCAAAGGTGCATTGATATATCACAATTCACAACCCACTCTTTCCACTTTCACTTTTGGGTCCCTTCCCCTATTTCACCTCTTTTGAAAGCAACAACAATAATCAAGAGCCACATGTTTTTTTTTTAATTTCTTGAATAAATAAAATTTATTCTTTTTATTCTTGTAGTCTCATTTAATTCTTAAATTTATTTCTATGGCGTTCCAAAGTTTATCATCATATTTTTGCAATTCTTAATTTGTTAAATTAATTTGAGCTCTAGTGTTACTTATATAAAATTATTTGAGTAAATTATACACATTGTTATAATTTCTTTTGGTAGAAAAATTATACGCATTTTGATAATTTTGTTATAACTATTTATTTTTTAAAGCATATGCACATCTCTCCAAAAACAAGAAAAAGAATTACTCTCCAGTTTAGTCAAATTACGTTTGTTTATTTTTTGTAGTTTAAAAAACATTTAGTTAGATCAGGAGATGATATTTTAGTAAACGCATTCTAAAGTAAACTAAGAACTAAGGTTGGAATTCTAGCCAAGGTCAGGGAAGGGCCTACAATTAGTGCTTAATATCATGGTTGTCTTCAATAAAAGGATATATGTGTTTATAAAAAAAGTATTATCTCTGATCCTAAATATAAAAGCTAGTTTAGAAGTAAATTTTGATTTTAAATATAAGACCATTTTTTATTTTATCTCTTATATTTATTAATTTTTTAAAATTAATTTGTCTAATATATAAGCTGATAATCTAATGATAAACATAAGTATTTCAGAGATATCATACAATATATGTTATAATTAAATAATTTATTTTACTTTTTTAATCTTCTCAAATTAGTCAATTATCTCTTATATTAAACATCAGGGAAGTATATAATAATTTTTTTTAAACAATATGGATATTCTAAACTTAGAAAAATTAAATATGATAAATATAATATATAGAACTTCGGCCGGAGCCATACTTTTAATTTATACCTTGAATATGGACCTTGTGGCTTTTTTATTCTTAATATTTTTCACTTATTTTATTCGATTATATACAAATTTGTTTTTATTCGTTTAATATATATATATATATATATATTAATAAGGTGTAAATATAAGAAAATTATTATAATTTAATGAGAAAAATTTTTAAATTACTATATTTCCAGTGGATACATGAAGAAAAATATATCAAATAATCAAATTCGAGAAAATTTATATAAATTTCTTTTTATTTAAGGCTTTTTACAAAACCTTTGTTTTGGAGGGAAGAAATATATGGACACTAGAAACTAATCGTTCGATTCACCAACCATATAATCATTTATGATTTTTTTCATAAGTAAGTTCTCTTTTTTTTCAGGAGTAATTTTTATTATAGCCAGCTATCGAAAATCTTGTTAAGTATTACTGGAAAAATAAATAATGTTGTAAAAATTATTAGGGGCATTTAAAAAAAATTAAAAAAAATGGAATTCCTTTTAATTATTTTTTTGGTAGTTTCGAAGCGCACAACTATATATATATATATATTAGGAAAAATTCCTATAAAAGACAGTTGAATTATTCAAATTCTAATTTGAGTTATTAAATTCAATAAATTATAAATCAGGTCATATATCCTATAATAGAATTTTAGAATTCGATAATTTTATTTTACTACCCTCATTTAAGTTGAGTATCCTTCTTTATTATTTCAATATATTTTTACAAAAATATAGACTCATTAGTTACACTCTCTCCCCTGTAAAAATTTTTCTTTTTTCAAAAGTTGTCCCTCTCTCTCTCCACCTCTGCTACGCCGTATTATTAAACTCTGTTAAGATTATTCTTAAAGTCATATTATCAGCAAGCATCCTTATGTGCTCTAAGAAACTATAATAAGGGGTTTGAAAATGGAGTGAAATTTTTATTGCTTCAAAATAGAGGTGGGCTCAGTGCAATGTTGTTATCATAACGATTACAATTCCACTTGAAGAGCAAATCTGAAGTAGCATAACCAAAATCCAAAACCTCATAAATCTGTCAATGAAAAGCAACGTTAGGTTCAATAAAGAAGGAGAGGTGTAGAGGTGGGGGAAGAGATAGAAGAAGCGGTGCAGCAGAGGTGGAGTGAGGGAAAGCTTTTTGGAAAAGGAAATGTTGTAAAGGAGAGAGAGTAATTAATGAGTCTATATCTTGTTAAAAAAAGTGTAAAAATAATAAAGATGGATACTCAACTTAAATGAGGATAATAAGGTAAAATTATTGAATTCTAAAATCCTATTATAAGACATATGACTTAATTTATAATTTGTTAAGTTTAATAGCTCAAATTAGGATTTGAATAATTTACCAGTCTTTTATTGGGATTTTCCCTATATATTATGAAAACACACACACACACAATTATTTTTACAAAAAACAATTTATGTAAAATTTGTATAGAATTTGAAGGAAAAGTAATATCTAAAAGTGAGAATGATTGCACAAGTCATAGTCGTTCCTTTATGTTTATCATATCACATGCCTATATTTAGTGCCCTCTTTGAATTTGATTTAAGATGTTGTTAACACTTAATTATGGATAACCACAACCTTAAGACACTCATTAATTACGATTAGATGTTCATTCAACAATTCAAGATCAGAGTCGTTGCTTGTGTCGCCATCAATATAATCTATCAAGATTTTGTGTTCAAACATGTTTACTTAACCTTTTTTAAGGAAAATATCAGGACGCCTAAAACACAGGTTTAATATTGTCCGTGTAAAGTAACGGCACATGAGCACAGTATTATTATTGTTTTGTAATAGCAAATCTGAATTATCGTTCAATATTAATTTGAATCCTTTATATGATTTTTATTTTATCTTTAATAATAATTCTTGAATGTTTGTTTACAGCTAAGAATCCATTTCATTCTATGCATATTCTAATATCCTGAATTTTGAGATTGGAGATTTGGGAATAAGTTTGAACTAAGTAGACTGCTAAGCCTTAGTTTAGTAGGTATCTCAGATTTATTCTCTAATGTTTCTTATATCTTTAGGGCATTAAAGAAAATAAGATGGAATTTATTGAAGTTGCAAGTGCTTGTCATTTCAATGTTTCAAGTGAGGCAGAGAGTTTGTCATGAGGTTTTGGAAAACTAAATGATGAGCAAAAATTATGAAATTTTACAGCTTGAAAGTAGACATCCTGAGCTTTAATTTGATGACATGAATCATTTGAAGTTATATGTAAAAATATATGAATTTTTGAAGTTTACCCATCGAAATTAGAAAGTTTCTATGACAGCATCTAAAAATAGAATTTTTGGGAATGATATGCTTTCAAATGGATAAAGTCCATATTTTTTCTTGAAACTAGACTCAATAAGGGTTTCATAGCCTTTGAAATCTCTTTAATACGATGTCTACAAATTTAATTATGATTTTTTAAAATTTGGGCAGAAAATCTGCTAGAATTTCCATTAAACCTGAAAATGGAATAAAAATGTGATGACAGTTTTTAAAATTATGAGATGAATCAAAAAAGCCAATTGAGACCTAAAGAAAGGACCTTAGGATGCCATTACATATAACAAGAAGAGGGAAATATTAATTGCATGATAAATGGGCTTGTGACAATATTATATGTACATAAAAGTTGAAATATGATATTTTTGGAAATTTGCTAATTATGATGACATAAGCAATGACATAAGCATACGATTATTAAGGAAACATTATCATCTTCCTACAGCATTTTTGACGCTATTCTGCAACCAAAATAAAGAAAAAGAGTTTAGAGAGTTTAGAGAGAGAAGGAGAAGAAAATTCATAAGGTAAGCTGATTTCTCCGACAATTTATTTCTCTTAAGTTTCTCTTCTATGTTATTAAGGTACTTGGAAGCAGAAAATTCTTTGTAAAAAGGGTTAGGGTTTTCAGCCACAAATGGAAAAAGTCAGAAGGAAAAAGAGGTAACATCTTACACTTCAATCTTTAGTTGTTCTGGCTATTGTGGATAGTTTAATCGATGGATTTTTGTTGGTTTGGCTTTGTGTGTAAACTTGGGAAATGTGGTGTCCTAGGTGTTATGCTGCTAAAATTGAGCCTAAATAATAGTTATAACGTAATTAAATGGTTAATAAACTGATTTGAAATAGAAAGGAACATGTTTACGAAGCCGAAATCGCAAAACCCTAATTTTCTCCGATGAACCCATATCTTTTGGTTAGGGCTATAAATGGGCCTTAGAGTTGGATTTTCAATGATTTGATGATTCCATTGAGTTTAGCAGGACAAAATTAGGTGGGGTTACAGTTGGTCACCTTTTCGAAAAACGTCGAAAAACCATAATTATGAAAACACCCCTGAAACCCGTAAAGTGGGGTTGTCAAGGGTATTTTTGTAATTTGACATTGAGTTTGGTAATTCCGAGCTCAAAAATAGATTTCTTAGGTGAAAATATGTCAGGACAGCCCATGTTAGAATTTCGGGAAAAGTATGGTCCGACTAGATACGGCGTGGCCGGGGCGGGTTCCAGGGGCATTTTAGTAATTTTTTAATATAGACTTATTTAACCCCCAAAAACACTATGGAAGTGTCTAAATAGTACATTTGGCATTGTAGGATTGAATATGGACTCTGAGCTATTTACACGTAGATCAAGGAACTATTTCTGTTTAGCAATAGGGATATAAGGTAGGAAACTTACCTCTCCTGCATGTACTTGGTATTTGTACTGGTGTATTGATGCATGCTATTACTTTGCTTATTTATATGAAACATATATGAATAATTGAAGTTATGTTTCTATTTATGCTATGGCCATACGTATGTTGTTTGAAACATTGAGCATGCAGATGTGTCATTGTGTTAGCACGAGTTATGTATTGCAAGCATGTCATGCATTAAGCGCTTATCTTGCATGCTTATTGGTACTATTTTTCTATTGAGATTCTCCTGAATCTCACCATCTCCTACCAACAATTTAGACAGGCGAATACAAAAGGTACGCGAAAATCAGAGAAGAGAATTGCACAAGAGAGGGTTGCAGTGGTGGAGCGAAGACAGGAAGAAGTCTCTATTTCACTGGGATGTGTTTAGACAACTTAGTAGCCCTGTGCGACTACTTTAATTGTAAGTATCATGTAGAACCCTTATTAGGAATTTTTGTAATCATGCACTTATTATCAGTATATTTATACTATTTTTGTGTTGCTCACCGAATCGTATATCGTTTTCCGTAAATACTCTCGTAAACGTGAAATTAAAATAAGGGCGTGATACATATATCATTCAATTGCAAGATTTCAGGCTATTCTCTTTTTTGACATTATAATGTTCAATGCACATATGTTTTCATTGACCAAACAAATGGAATATATGTCCGGTTCAGTAATTCTTTAATCTTTTAGACTTTGCATGATATTTCATTTTGTTCACTTAATTTTATAAGTGCATATTCAATCATCTAATTCTAACTCTATTTTTTGCCGTTCTAATTCTAACTCTGTTAACAAAATTGTTGACATTGAAATTTTTAAAGTTTACAAAATATTCTAAAATACTAACACATTAGCTTTATATAATTTTCAAAAATAATAATGATTGACATAAAAAATTATCATTTAAAAATAATAGTGTTAGGATTAAAAGATTGAAAAAACTGAGCAAGTACTTCAATTTTGGGACTCGTATCTACCTCTCTAACTTGAGACCTAGAAGGATTTAACGGAAACTTTACATCGCGAGACCAACTTTGTGTTGAAAGTTGTAAAAGAATATTTTGTTCAGCCTTTAATTTACTTATATATGGGATTATTTCTTTCTCTTTTTTTTTTTGGCAGCATATATGGGATTATTTCAAGAAGACAAAATATTCTACCAAAAAATAAAAGAAAAAAATAAGTTCGAGTAATCCTTTAAGTGTGGTGCACATAATAGGGGATTATTTCAATAATATAATATTATTGCTATTAATAAATAAAGCCATTTAAGTGTTAAGTTATAGTCTCTGCAATCTTGAATATCATGGTATTGAAAAAATAAGTCAAATCATTTTAAAACCTAAGTTGAGTTGCCAATTAGCTTTTAATTTTTTTCCTAAGCATAGGTATCCTCCTATTAGAGATAATCTTATTCGAGGTATTGTCGAGTATTAAATATGGGCACCTCTCTCAATATGGATTCAAATCTTAGTTCACTACGTTGTTGTGAGGGAAAACTACTTGAATGTACCACACAAATAGTTACTTGAATGTTTTTGGGCCTTAATGTTTAAAAAAAATACTCCCTTTTTGTTATAATAAGATATGCTTTGTGGGTATGGCTTGTTCTTTTTTATAATAGGCACTTATAGGCTGTCAAAAATTGTTTTTGTTATTTGCCCATTTTATCCCAATTGAATAGCTCATATTGTCACATCTACATTTTATTTTCACATATTTTAGAGTATTTGCGGAAAATGATACACAGTTCGATGGACAACACAGGAATAACATAAATACACTGATATTATGTGCACGATTACGGAAATTTTCCATAGGGGTTCATACTTGATAATTACAATTAACGTAGCCTCGCAGTGCTACTTGAGTGTCTAAATCCATCCCAGTGAAATAGAGACATCTTCTCGTCTTCGTTCCACCATTGCAATCCCCTCGTACGGTTCTCTTCTTTGTTCTTAGTATACGTTCTGTCTTTTCCTGTCTAAATTGTTGGTAGGGGGTGAGATTTTAGGAAATCTCAGTAGGAAAGCAATACCAATATGCATGCAAGATAAGTGCTTAATGCATGACATGCTTGCATTACATAACTCATGTTCACACAATGACATATCTGCGTGCTCTATGTTTCAAACAACACACGTATGGTCATAGCATAAACAAAAATAGAGCTTCAATTATTCATATATGTTTCACATAATCAAGCAAATTAATAACATGCATCAATACACTAGCACAAATATCAAATACATGCAGGAGAGGTAAGTTTCCTACCTTAATCGCCCTTCCTTGATCTTCGAATAACATGCCTCGATTTGCGTGTCAATCCCTTGAGCTCTCTACTTGGTCCTAAAACATCAAACGTACCATTTAGACACTTCTATAGTGTTTCTGGTGATTATATTAGTCTTTGGTGGAATTTTACCAAAATGACCTGGGTCCCTGGCCCGGCCCCGCCGTACCCAGCCCGATGGCACGTTTTTCTAAAATTTTGACTAGAGCTATTCTGACATATTTTCACCCAAGGAATCCATTTTCGGGCTCGAAATAACTAAATTCACTGTCAAATTATGAAAATACCCTTGATAGCCCCAATTTGGGGTTTTATGGGCGTTTTCGTAATTATGCCTTTTCGACCTTTTCCGAAAAAGTGACCAAATGTAACCTCACCTATTTTTAACCACTGAATCCAATGGAACCATCTATTTTATGAAAATCCAGCTCCAATTACATATTTACCCCTGGCAGTTCCTATGTGAGGGTTTTAAGGCTATTTTTGTCATTTCACTTTCTAGGGTTTTTCTCACTTCGCATCCAACATGAACCTTACACAATTTTCCATTCTAAACACAATGGAAACATCAAAAATACCAAAATCTAATCCCAACACTGTCCAACACAGATCTGGACGAAATTCTTTAATAATTGGAGAAAATAGAGTTTTATGATTTCAATCCATAAAACACCTTCTTATGACCTTTAATCACTTGTTTGACCACTTAATCACATTCTAAACATGATTAGACTAAATTTGGACAGCACCTCCACTTAGGGTTAGGACTTTCTAAATTTACAAACTTGACAAAAATCACTAAAACCAAACACAAACCTCAACAACAACACCATACTAATTTAGATATAAGATTTGTGAGGTTATCTCTTGAAATCTTGAATCTTCTCTCTCTGGACATCTCCTCTTTCTCTTCTTGAGCTAAGAATGTGTCTTCAAATTCATGGATTCCATGAAGAAGAAAGGTTTAGAGAAGGTTTCTAAGCAAAATCACAAGGAAACTCTTAAGAAATCACACTTACCTTAAACTTCTTCTTCTTCCTTCTCTCTAGAACTTGAGAGCTCTCTCTCTCTTCTCTTCTTGTGTTGGATGAAAATGAGGAAGGAAAAGGAAGAGAAAAGCTTCATAAAAATGCTCCTTTGATCCTATACCATTGATCTTATCAAGGGTTGAGATTTCAACACTTGTCAAAGACACCATCCCTCTTCCCATATCTCCAACCATGCCTTCTACTTTATGGCATACCCTCTCATCATTTGGGCCTTCTTGCCTCTTAGCCCTTGATCTCATCAAGGGACCATAATGTGACACTTGTCACAAGCATACATCCACCAAGAATATTCCTATTATGCATTTTTCTTTATTTTCCTTGATTAATTGAAATTAACTCCAATTAATTGGAAAATAATTAATCTTGGGCTAAATTGGCTAAATTATGATTTTGCTATCACCTTTGTAATTTAATTCAATTCTTAAATTAATTTGCCTATTTCTTTATGAGTATGAATATTTCAAAATTCATAAGTTCCAAATTTCATGAATATTCACCATTTTATTGAATTTCTCAATTAATTATAATATATTTTTGGGGAATAAAATTTGTGATGTTACACATATTACTTATATTTAATTTCTACTTTCTCTCTCCACTACAAATTCTCTCTCTTCCACATAAATGGAGGTATTTTTAACAAAATAGATAATTTTTTTAACATATTTATTGTATCCAACTAATTTTAACGAGCATTTTGAACAATATAATTCGGTTATTTATTGCTTATAATAAGAAATTAAGGCACTATAACTTAGTATTTCATCACCATCAAATCCTTTATATTCATAAATTTACGAATAAGATAGCATGAAAAGAAAGTTACTGTATATCAAATTCATGCATCATCAACCTATCTATCCCTCTCTGAAAAGAGAAGGAAAGAATATTATCAAAAAAAAAAAAAAGAAAAGAGAAGGAAAGAAAAACAAAAATCGTTCTAGCAATAAGGGCTTTGATGTCCATAAACTTTCAAGAGATATGAGAGTTTATTGCATACTCCCTGATCTTATTTATAAGGTAATTCTAACATTATAGACCAAAAAAAATTTTAAATTTTATTAACTTTACTTTAAAATTCAACAACTTTATAACTCTACAACTACTTAATATATATAATGTCACGTGGAAACAAAGTCAACACAATAATAAGTGAAGAGTTAAATTGTATATTTCACCTCAAAACTTTAATGAGGTGCCTTATAAATAGGACAAAAAAATTTTCACTCTCTACCTATAAATAGGATAAGAGACACTAAACTATCCTCTCCTTGCCGTGTAGGCTTGTAGAACCCAAAGTGTGAGGCAAGCAAAGGTCTATGTACAGTACATAAAATACAGAAAAAGGGGGAAAAAAACTGTATCTTTTGGTTTTACAAAAACGATAATAAAATATTAAATAATAATTATAAAAATATAATAAATATTAAAATAAATTTATATCCGATAACAAATATTTGGTATTTGATAATCTTCATGTAACTTTTTTTTTTTTTGAAAAAAATTATCCTAGCATTACCGGATTCTAAATAGAGGTATTAAGTTTCTTCCTTCAATAATTAATACATTGGCATTAGTTCTGATAGTTTAAAAAAAGGGAAAACGTACATAGTTACGTATCAAAAATTCAAAATGATATAATCCAAATGAAAGAAAGAAAAATATATATCATGTCCATCCTCTTATATTATTATTGAATATTTTTAATAATATTTATAAGTGTGTTGATTCGTGCTTGGGTGGCTCATACCAAAACCATGGTTTTGGTAGAAAACTTGATTATAGGAGTGTTTGGATTTTTTTCTTTCAAAACCATGGTTTTAGAGAGTATCAAAACACACTTGGTTCTAATAGAAGAGACTTTGACCACTTAAATATGAGGTTTCGAGCTTGAGTTGACAGCATTATCTTCTTGCTCAGATCCTGGATAACTGTCATATTCATGCCGTAAAGTTTCAGTCTTTGTATTGGCATACCAAAGATGAGGTCTGTGTTGTGCAGGAAACATGAGAATCACTTTGTGATTTTCTTTCAAGATTATTAATTTTGAGTCAAAGTTGTTGGTTTGCTTCAATGCTATTGCACAATCACATATATTTGACGCTCCATTATTAACGGTTTTAACCGTTAAATATGAAGAGTTTGAAATTACTGGAAAGTAATATATAATGATTATTTAAGACAACCGTTAAGTATATGAGATAATGTTTAATTGTTTTACATGACCACTGTAATACATCGAATTTTGAGACTTGAGGCTAGAGAATAAGTCTGAAATAAGTGGATTGTTAAGCTCCGGTTTAGCAAGATTCCAAATTATAATTAAGGGTTAAAGACTCCAAAAGTGAAGGTGATTATCGATAAATAAACCCTTTTGGAGAATATGATGTGATTCAGTACTCGAATGTGATTCGTATGTGTTGTGAGCAGTGCTGAAACCCTGTATTTAAGCTCAATTATGGATTAACATCTAAATTGACTTAAAATATAGGGAGGGCGCATAAGGTGGTGATATAGAATGAGAAAATGAGTTTGATGGTGATTCAGTGTGAATTGTCGTAATCAGGGGCAAAACGATAAAGTTATCGACCAATTGATCGGTTACCGAAGAGGAAGCTCCTTGGTAACTCAAAGATCAATGGTTGGGATTGATTTGTGTAGAAATCAAGGGGTGGAATCAAGTGTATGTGTGTGTATGTGAGCTCATGGAAGATGGATTATGTGTGTGACACATGGCACTTTTTGGACCCTTGGATCTTGGTCAATTTGTCAACACTCTTCCTCTGTCCTCTCTCCCTTATTTGGACGGTTTTGGGGGCCAAAAACTGCTGCCATCTTCATCTTCATTATCTCATCTTCCTCTCTCTTCAAACTCCATGGGCGACCAAGTGTAGGAGGAAAGAGAAAGAAGAAGTTCAAGGTATGGTGCTCTATTTGTCCTCTAATGCTCAAATACCCTTCTATAATATTGTTCATAGTGATGAGAGCTTCATCTATATGGTTTTAGATTCTTGATTGAAGGTGTTTGAGAGCTTGAAGAATTTGGGAAGTGGAGGAATCAAAGAATTGGTTTAGGAAAGAGGAAGAGGTGAATATTTGTAACAATTTGACCTAAGTATTGTGATTTATGGAATTTTGCCCTGATTTTGGTATAATTTCATGTGGAATGTAATTGGTCGAATTGGGTTGTGTTTTGTGTTTAAAATGATGTCATGTTGTGGTATTTAGTCATTGGAATTGGTTTGGATTGGATTGGACACATTGGTTGCAAAATTGGAAATGCTGTCCATTGGAAGTCTGCTTGTGTGGATGTTTTGACTGGGCCAATAATGTCTAAAAATTATGAAACTTTTCAGTCTTAAATTTCACATCCTAAGCTTCAAAATGGACATTAATTTGTACCATTTCTTTTTGTGAGCTATGATATATGACTGTCCAAAGTTTGATGTCGAAACTGGACTCTATTTTGGGGCAATGTTGGATTTTGGACAATTATGTATTTGTGTGGTTATTTTTAGTAATGGTCCATATTTTTTCTATAAATAAGACTTAAATACCTTTCATTTGGCTTTAAAATCACCTTATTTAAATTTTTCTAGAATTAGTTATGATTTTTGAAAGTTCAACTAAGAAACAGGATTTTCTTGGCCACGGCCAGTGGATTCTGGGCCGCAGCCCAAATGTTTTTGACCATTTTTTGGCCGCGGCCAGTGGATTATCTCTTTTCCAAGTTCTTAATTCTATAATACTTTAAGTTGGTTATCATTTAAACTCTTTAGGTTACTATTATAGGTTTAAACATATGCCTAAGGGGTTGGAAGAATCTACCCCGAAGACCCTCCTTCTTGGAAGAATTTCTGATTTTGGACTGGCTTACTCGAGTGATGGAAGTCTCGCTCGAGTAACACCCCCAATTGCACTAGAGCACCAGCGAGTGAGACACAGAAAGTGTTTTCCCGAGAGCAAACCTCAAAATATTTCTCACACTCACTCGAGCACCAGAATCTGTACTCGAGCAATGACCTCAAGTGCACTCGAGCACCAAGAAGTGAGACCCACCGAGTGACTACCCGAGAGCAACCATAAACTCCCAGGTCTTAAACTGACTCCCTCACTCGAGCATGCCCATGCTCACTCGATTAGGATCATATCTCACTCGCAAGTCAGGAAGCGTGCTCGCGGTTTCTACCTGAAGACTTAACTAAAATACCCATAATTTCATATCGTGCTCGAGTGAAATCCTCCCTCACTCGAGTGATGCCTATCAAATGTCAGATCGCAACAACTGATATGGTTTTCCAGAATTGACCAATTTGCTACCAATGGTCTTAAGACTTGTTCTAAAACTCATTCTCACTCATTTTAACACAAGGAACCTATTGGTAAACCCAAAAAAACCAATCTCCCACTCAAGCAACACATTCCCATTCCTAGGTCACAAAATCACCCAAAACCACAATTTGCCAAACTTCCTCTTTTCAAATCCAAACCAAAACCATTGACTCCTATACACTATTTGGCATCTATTTTACCACATTACATCACTTAATTCATATCTTCTAAAATCACATGAAATCAGGGCAAAAATCTAGAATTTACAAAACCAAACCAATAGCCAAAACAATTATACCAAAATGCATTAAATGTTTACCTCTCTCTTTCCCAAATGTGGTTTCCTTGATTCCTCAACTTCTCAAACTTCACAATCTCTAAAACACCACCTATTAAAATTCTGAAACCATAAAAGTCAAGTTCTCAACCTCTTGAACAACATCAATGAAGAGTATTTGAGCATATAAGGGCATTTGCTTACAAAAACTTAAGCTTTTCTCTTTCTCTTTCTTGGCTGGTTCAACGAAAATGGAGGAGGATAAGAGAGAGATGAGTTGATGACGATTTTCCCATTCCCCATACTTCTTCACCGACTTGAGAGAGAGAGAGAGAGAGGGAAGAGTGTTTGAAAATTTGACTTCATCTATGGTTCATATTTTGCCACTTGTCACCATCTCATTCTTCCTACCATGATTTCATGTGGACTTGTATGCATAGGATTCCACCAAATGCTCTTTCAATCCTAGCCATTGATCTCAATTATCAAGGAGTTTTCCTCTTCGGTAACTGACCAGTCGGTTGGTAAATTTACCATTTTCCCCCTGATTATCACAATACTTACTAAACCATCACTAAGCACTTTTACATCACATTGCACAACATATACTTCAAAAGTTCTTAATTATCATTAATTACATCACTTTGAAGCTATTAATCCTTGATTACAATTCAGGATATTACAGCGGCCAACCCCCAAAAATGACATTTTGGACTTCTAAATCTGGGGTTTGTGAATCTTTTAAGGTTTTGTGAGATGCGCTAGCCCATCCATGATCTGGGGCCTTGCGACAATTGTGGTTGTGTGATGATAATGTGTTATGGCAATCGTACGTGGAGACGATTGCGTTCGTTGGGTAAATGTGTGGTGATTGTGTTTGTGCGGCAATCATGAAATGGGCCGATTGTAGTTTGTGGTATATTTTTTGTGTGGGTAGTCTAGAAGGGACCATCCCAATATGCAATGATTTGTTAAATGAAAGCTGTCATGAAGAAGCATACGTAGTTTGTTGTATAAGTGGTTCGACAAATTTTGAGGATGAAATTTATTGAACGGGGGGAGAAATGTAATACCCCAAATTTTGAGACTTGAGGCTAGAGAATAAGCCTGAAATAAGTGGATTGCTAAGCACAGTTTAGCAAGATCCCAAATTATGATTAAGGGTTAAGGACTCTAAAAGTGGAGGTAATTATTGATAAATAAACCCTTTTGGAGAATATGATGTGATTCAGCACTCGAATGTGATTCGTATGTGTTGTGAGCAGTGCTGAAACCTTGTATTTAAGCTCAATTATGGATTAACATCTAAATTGACTTAAAATATAGGGAGGGCTCATAAGGTGGTGATATATCGTGAGAAAATGAGTTTGGTGGTGATTCAATGTGAATTGCCGTAATCAGGGGCAAATTGGTAAAGTTACCAACTAATTGATAGTTTTCTGAAGAGAAAGCTTATTGGTAACTCAAAGATCAATGGTTGAGATTGATTTGTGTAAAAATCAAGGGGTGGAATCAAGTGTATGTGTGTGTATGTGAGCTCATGGAAGATAGATTAGGTGTGTGACATATGGCATTTTTTGGACCCTTGGATCTTGGTCAATTTGTCAACACTCTTCCTCTGTCCTCTCTCCCTTATTTGGACGGTTTTGGGGGCCAAAAACTGCTGCCATCTTCATCTTCATTATCTCATCTTCCTCTCTCTTCAAACTCCATGGGCGACCAAGTGTAGGAGGAAAGAGAAAGGAGAAGTTTAAGGTATGGTGCTCTATTTGTCCTCTAATGCTCAAATACCCTTCTATAATATTGTTCATAGTGATGAGAGCTTCATCTATATGGTTTTAGATTCTTGATTGAAGGTGTTTGAGAGCTTGAAGAATTTGGAAAGTGGAGGAATCAAAGAATTTTTGGGAAAGAGGAAGATGTGAGTATTTGTAACACTTTGACCTAAGTATTGTGATTTGTGGAATTTTGCACTGATTTTGGTATAATTTTGTGTGGAATGTAATTGGTAGAATTAGGTTGTGTTTTGTGTTTAAAATGGTGTCATGTTGTGGTATTTAGTCATTGAAATTGGTTTGGATTGAATTGGACACATTGGTTACAAAACTGGAAATGATGTCCATTGGAAGTTTGTTCTAGGCAGTCTACTTGTGTGGATGTTTTTACTAGAAAAATGATGTCTAAAAAATTTTAACTTTCTAGTCTTAAATTTCACATCCCAAGCTTCAAAATGGACATATAATTTGTACCATTTCGTTTTGTGAGATGGGAGATATGACTGTCTAAAATTTGATGTCGAAACTGGACTCTATTTTAGGGCAGTGTTGGATTTTGGGCAATTTTGAATCTGTGTCATTATTTCTAGTAATGGTCCATATTTTTTCTATAAATAGGACTTAAATACCTTTTATTTGGCTTTGAAATCATCTCATTTTAATTTTTCTGAAATTAGTTATGATTTTTGGAAATTCATCCAAGAAACTGGATTTTCTTGGTTGCGGCCCAAATGTTGATGACCTATTTTTGGCCGCGGCCAGTGGATTCTTGGGCCGCGGTCAACCCTAAAAATGACATTTTGGACTTCCAAAGGTGATCTTTGGTCAAGTGTTTCCTAAGCCTTTAAGCATGTGTTTAGGCTTTGATTAGCCACCTAAAGGTCATGAATGGTAACCAACTTTAAGTGATATGAAAGTAAGAGTTTGGAATAGAGAATAATCTTATGTCCTTGCTTTGTTTATAGGGTTGATGTCCGCCCTAATCATGGTTCGACATTCGTCTAATCGTGAGTAAGATGTGCTGGAGCACACGTGGAAGACTAAGGGAAGGGAACATATCTTTCCTGCATGTATTGGATATTTGTGTTAGTGTGTTGGTGCATGTCTTTGCTTTGCATGATTGTGTAATTTGAAGCTATGTTTCAATTTATGCTATGGCCATCAGTATGTTGTATGAAGCATTGAGCTTACAAATTTGTCATTGTGTTAGCATGAGTTATTTGATGCAAGCATGCCATGCATTAAACATTTATCGTATATGCATATTGGTATTGTTTACCTACTGAGATTCTCTCGAATCTCACCCTCCCCTACTAACCTTTCAGATAGGGTGTGGATCGAGGATGAAGCAAGCAATCAAGGGCGGCAAGGACTTCATTCGGGTTGTCATTTTTGTAGTTGGTTATCATTATAGTTGGGATATTTGTATTTGGATTTGGTTGTATATATGTGGATGAGGATTTGATTATGTATATGAGATAGATTGAGTAATTCCCTATTTGTGTAATTGTATATGGGTGATTGTGCCCTATAAGGCTTTGATTAATGTATGGAAACCGGGATTGGCCGGGAATTATATTGCATACTCTGATATATTCAAATGTAATTTATCTTTGTGTAGTAATTGTATTCAGAATGTGAATGTGAATGTGAGACCAGGTTATAAATGATTTTGAAAGGTATTTGTGAAAATCCTGTCTGATAATGGGATTGAAATTGAGTTTTGATAATTATTGGTCTCTATTTCACTTTAATGGCGTATTTCGGATATAATCTCAGCAGGGGGTTACAACCACTGTGATATATAAGTTTGTTTTTGTTGGGAAAAAAGGTATCATTTACTTGACGGTTGTATATGAAAAACCGTTAAATATAGGCTATCAATATATGATGGTTGTTTATTCAAAAACTGTGAAATTTCTATATTTGATGGTTTTTCAAAGTAAACTTCAAATATAAATATTCAAAATCCCTTTTTGAACCCTATTATATCATGATTTTAAAATTTTCACCATTTCTCAGTGCGCTCGAAACAGCTCTGACTACTCTTTTCAACAATCCCCACCACTGTTTTGCTCTCTGTTGTTGCTGAACTTGTCATTATCCTGCATTGCATGTTCATTGCAGTCCGTGAGACTTCCATCACTCTTCGAATCTCTATTTTTGAGTCATGCGTTCATAAAGGTGAGTTTTTGGTGGTCTTAATTTGTTATAAAGTCGAAATGCGTAATCTAAATTGCTATTTCTAGATGATTTGTTCAATTAGGGTACTTTATGGGTTTGTTGTAAGTAGTCATTTAGTTCTGTTCTTGCTATTTTTTAAATAGTTGCTTGCCTTGGTTTATGATTCTATCAAATATCACTGTCATAGCCCTTATTTTTGGAACAATTTGGGTCATATTCTTTGATCCCAAATACCAAGTGGCCATATTAGTAGGGTGATTTGGGTTTTGGCTTGTCATTACCCCATATTGCACTCTCTGAATCCAAAAGAGATGAGAAGGCACAATCTGAGATGTTAGTTTTGACTTATTGCATTTGTTTTATTTTCTGTTTTATCAGTTTTTAGTTTGTTTGTGATCTTACTAATAGTATAGGTTGTTAATTAGTTGGGTGATTTGGGTTTTAGCTTGTACTTATTGATTGAGTTAAATATGAAGTTTATGGGGTTATTGTTGTTATTGAGAAGAATCAAATAAAGACATGACCATGTGTATGATACATAAGTTGTAATTGAGTAGTTGGATTGTTGTGGAAGCAAATTAAACCATGAATATGGTTTGGTTGGGTAGTAGTGAAAAAGGGAAAGTAGAAATAGCAATGAAGAAGGACAATTAAGTGAACTAATACTAAATACATGCACAAAAGGAGTCTAATTTATATCCTTTAGTTGAAGTAGGACTTGTTTATGGAGATGAATTTCAAATTTGATTTTATTGTTAGTCTTATTATATTTTTTGTTTTGGTTATGTTTCCAGTCATATTTTTGGTTAAATGTAGTTCTATTTAGTCTTTTTACAAGGTTTTATGGGTTATTGTAGTTTGATATTTTGGTTAATTTGCTTATGGTTGGGGAAGTTAGAATGATGATTTAATATTTGTTACATGTTAATATGTTGGCATCCGATGGTGGCTCAAGTACTGAGGGTCCTAACCCATCTACCAACCCCTCTAGTGCGCAACAGGATGATGACACATTATTAGATACCATGTTTTAATAATAACAAAAGGTTTGAAAAGATATTACAAAAAGATTTGATAATGAACAGAAGGTTTTTGAACAATCAAGCAAGGATTTCTAAGGTCAACAGTGCCATCACTCGAGTGATCACTCGAGTGATGAAGTAAGAAAATATCCCATGCTTCAGTAATAATCTCTATCAAGTTTTGAAAGGCATTACCCGAGTGATGACCTTGAATTACTAGAGTGACCGCTCGAGTTATGAGTCAAAGGCATTACTAGTACAATATTGTAGTGATTTTGAAAGTGATCTCGGTGAAAATTTTTCTAAGTATAAAATCACTCAAGTGACCACCTGAGTGATCCCTTTTTTGAGATCTCTAACAGAACACTCGAGTGATACATCAAGTTGAAGATCACTAGCAAATACTAGAGTGATCCATCAAGTAATCCATTGCATATCACTCGAGTGATGCAATTTATAGGATCACTAGTAGATCACTTGAGTGATCCATTACAGATCACTCGAGTGTACATTCAAGTGATGATATTTGTGGATCACTAGCATAATGCTCGAGTGATCCATCAAGTGATCTGTTACGTTTTAAAACTGCTAAGTCAAGATCACTCGAGCGATGGTTTCCAGAAAAACAAAGCATCTTCTTCTAATTTCCAAAATCATTGAATGATCATATAATTATTTATGAATGATTATCTTTCACCTAATACTTCATTTCATTAGTGTATAAAGATTTTTCAGGTGAAAAATGAAGAGATCTAGTAAAGATAAGAAAAAGTGACTTTGTGTCAAAAGCATTTAATGCGAGCGGTATTTGAACAAAGACATTCTCTCTACTCCAACGACTACATTACCGCAAGCAAATAATGTTTAGAGGAAGCAACAATACTCTAACATACAAATGAAATACTAACAACGATAATTTATTTCATTCCACCTATAAATATGAAGCATTCAAAGCAGATCAATTATTCAATTGTGAAATCATTCAAGTCTGTTTTAAGTGCTCTATTTTACATTCTCTGTTATTCTCTTTGTACTTTATACATCAGTGATTATACATGTACTCTGTGAGAGAGAAATTCATAAAAAATTCAATCCACTTTATTAAGATTACTAAGTTGGATATTGATTTACATTGTGTAAGCACAAGCGAGTGTCCAGAGAGGGAACTTGTAGTGTGCTGAGGTTCCAAGAACCCACAGAATCTTGGAAGCTATAGTGAAAATCTCAGAGGCTATCTGAGGACTGGACATTGGTCAAAGAGGTTGTGACATAACCAGTATAAATCTCTAGCGTACACTTCGGTGATATCATTCTAACTCTTAACTTCAATTTAATTTATGTTAATTGTTATTATTAGTTAAAATTTTTATAATCACCCAATTTATCCCCTTCTTGGGTAAAATACTTGCACTAACATTTGGTATCAGAGCAAGGCCTTTTTGTTCAGGTATAACAACCTAAGAAGGATCCAATGACAAGCATTGGTAAAGGAATACTCCTCGATGGAGCTTCAATTACAAGACCACCTAGCTTCAATGGAGAACATTCTTCCTTCTGGAAAGAAAAGTTTAGAGTGTTCGTAATGTCCATTGAATATGGCCTATAACAAGTGATTGAAGATGGCGACTATGTACCAATGAAGACTGTGAACTTTGTCATAGTCCCCAAAATGCCTGTCGAATTTGATGACAATGATAAGAGACTCATAACTCTTAATAGTAAGGTGATAGTTATGATTCAGAGTGCCTTGAGTCAAAAAAAATATTTTAGAATCTATACTCTTCCTTCTGCTAAAGACATGTATCAAGCATTGGAGATAGCCTATGAAGGAACCTCTAGGATCAAGGAAAATAGAGTCAACAATCTCATCACAGAATACGATTTGCTTAGAATGAAATTAGGGGAAACAATAACTGAGTTTGAACTCAAGTACACCCACCTTGTTAATCAATTAGGCGCCCTCGGGAAGTTCTATGATCAAAGATTTCAAGTAAGCAAGATACTGAATATTCTTTCAAAAGAATGGGAAGCAAAAAACATAGCAATAGAAGAAGCCAAAGGTGAATCAATGAAATCGATAGCTTGTCTATTTGGATGTCTTTCCAAATATGAGAGCAAACTAAAGTTCTAACGCAAGCTAGAAGAAATCGATGACAAGAAAAAGAAAAGCCTGGCACTGAACGTGAGGAAGGAAGAAAAGGCTCAAGAATATGAGGAAGATCTTGCCAATGACAAAATAGGGCTAATAGTGAAAAGATTCAAAAAGTTGTAAAAGAAAGGATAAGGATTTAAAAACCTTTGGAAGAGAGGAACCAACAATAGAAAGGAGACCAAGGAACACATCATTTGCTATGAATACGGAAAGCCAGGACATATCAAGGCTGAATGTTTAGAGCTGGAGAAGAACAAAGAAAAGAGAAAAAGCAAGTTCTTCAATAAAAAGAAGGCATTTGTATCTGCAATATAGGGATACAGTTCCTCTGATAAAGATAGCGATGAAGAAGAGGTAGCTAATATCTATCTAGTTGCTCAAGAGGAGTCAGAAGAAGAAGAGGTATGTCTCAGCGCATCTAGAACCAATAAATGGTACATAGACAGTGGATGCTCCTGACATATGACAGATGACGGAGAAAACTTCTTGACGTTAGAGCCTTAAGAAGGTGGAAAATTAAAATTTGGAGGAAACCAGTCCAACAAGATAGCAGGAATAGGAGAGGTCGGAGACAATAAGGGAATTCAAGTAAAAGATGTATATTATGTCGAAGGACTGTGTCATAATCTACTAAGCTTGAGTTAAAGCACAAATAAAGGCAATTGGGTGATATTTGATTCAAAAGAATGCTTAATTGTAAGCAAGAAGGATTTACAAATAGAGAAGAAGAATCTCAAAGCAAAAATCAGAGCAAAAATATTTCTTCCAATTGTTTTTTAAGTAACGCTGATGAAAGTTGGTTATGGTATAAAAGCTGGCTCACGTCAATATGCACCAACTAGACAAGTTACTTAAAGATGACCTAGTTATTAGATTACCCAAATTAAACTTAAAAAATTATTTAGTTTGTGATGCATGTCAAAAGGATAAACAAACAAAGTCATCTTTTATATCCAAAAAGGAAATCACAATAACCAGACCACTTCAACTACTCCATATGGACTTAGTTGGACTAGTAAGAGTTAAAAGTCTTAGTGGTAATTTATACTAATTGGTCATTATCGATGATTTCTCTAGATTTACTTGAACTATTTTCTTATCTTTAAAAGATGAAACCTTCAGTGAATTTGTTGTATTTGCCAAGAATGTGTAGAATGAGAAAGATATGTGTATTGCAGGTATAAGGACAGACCACAGGGGTGAATTTGAGAATCAAGCCTTTAGAGAATACTGTAATATCCCAAATTTTGGGACTAAACGCTAGATAATAAGCCCGAATTTAGTGGACTGCTAAGCCCCAGCTTAGAGAGAGTCCCAAGAACATCCAAAAGCCATAACAACTTTTAGAGACTAATTTGGAATTAAAGTATGGGATTTAATTTCAATTAGTCAAAGAAAAATACCCAATTTCTTTATCTAAAGTCAAATAGGATTTAAAACCTAACTTGGATCCAAAAAAGAGAGGGAATGGCATCTTAGAAGAAGGAAAATAAAATAAAAGAAACAACTAGCGACAATACTAAAAATGTTGCCATAATCAAGGGCAAAAAGGGGAAGAAAGGAATTATTGGTCAATTGTCAACAATTTCCTCTCCTCTTAGCAGAAGAAATTGGTCAATAATCAAAAGAAGAAGAGGGAGGACTAAATGACTATCTAAACTAGTTGTAGTAACTAATTAGTTAGTTAATTTTAAAAGGAACCATAAGCTTTTGACAAGTGGCACATTGTGGGCTAATTTTTTTGAGTAGGTGAAGATAATCATCTACTACTCCCTCTCTCCTCTCAAATTTCATCCAAGCTCATTAAACCAAGGGGGCAAATCAGAAAATTCACATGAAGTTGAAAAAGGAAAGAGAAAATGTGAATAGTGATATTTCTTGAGTTCAATCTCAAAAATCACTACCGAATCAACATTTTTGTCTGAAAAACCCTTATATAATCTTCTTCTCCTCATCCTAAGCTTTATTTCTATGGTTTTAGAATTTTGTTTGGAGGTATTTGGTGAACTCTTGCTAGACAAAGTTTTGCTAAATTTTAGAATCGGTTGTAGAAACGTGTAGAGGTAAGCATAAGTTTTAATTTGAACCGGTTATTTTGAGGTTTTGATAAGTTTTCTGAATCTTGTGGGGGCCTATGGTTTCGGCCATCTTGTGATTTTGAGGAAAAGTAATGTTTTGATTATGTATTTATGTTATATGGTGATTCATGAGGATAATAGACTAGTTTGATGCTTAAATTACAAATTGGTTGGTAGTTAGTTGCTGCCAGTCTGGTACCAGATTGCTTGTGGGAGGAATTTGATTAGCCAAATGTTGTTTGATGGCTGTGATATTTTTCAGAATGATAATAGACATTATAAGCTTTAATTGAATATATAATATGTTGAATTTGGGTCAATACTTTGGGAGATATTAATTGTTAAAGTTTAAGGGTTGAAACTGGACTGGATACGGGAACGGTGTGGCAATTCATGGAATTCTGTATTTCTGTGGTTATAAGTGGTAGTGGTTAATATTTTTCCTTCACAAAGGACTTAGAGAGCTTTAAATAGGGCTTTAAACCACTCCATTTGGAACTTTATAGATTAACTTATGATTTTTGGAAGTTGAGCCAAGAAATAGAGGATTTCTTGGCAGTGGCCCAAATGGTTCAGACCTCTTTTGGCCGTGGCCAAAGGATTTCTTGGCTGCAGCCAAGACCCATATTTCAGCACTTCACATTTTCTGAATGGTGATGATTGGTCTAGGCTTTCCCAACCCCATAGGCATTTGTTTGGGCTTCTAATGACTACCTAAGTTACTCAAATGATAACCAATAAGTTCAAAATAAAGTATAAACATAAGGATAGGTCAAGAATAACTTAGTTTACATTATGCCACAAGTATTGGACTAACTAATGACACATCAATCATAAATTCTAATTATAGGACCTATAAGTTGTCCTGAATGTAAGACCTGCCCGAGCGTGGAGAAACAATTGGATACACCTCAGGAAAGGCGTCTAGGTAGTAACTCTTTCTTTCATATGTTATTAGATACGTTGCATGATTATGGTATCATTATGAGTTTTGGAAGCATTCATAGTTTGTGAGGTGGTCACCCGGGCCTATTGTGAGGGTGGACGCTTGGGCCATGAAATTTATTGTTATGCACGAGTGGAATCCTAGGGCCTGTTGTGCAGGTGAACACTAGGGGCCAAGTGATTTATATACCTAGCGCTATGGTTATGTGATATGCTACATGTTGTGTTCTAAATGCTGATTGCTATTTCCATGTTATATGATGACTACGTGGCATGCTCCGTGTTCGTGTATATATATGATTGAATGCCTGTTATTACTGAGATTCATGTGAATCTCACCCTTTCTAATAACTAACCTACAGCAAGGGCAAGCGGTTTGAGGGGCAAGAAGATAGGTGTGGATGAGTATAAGATTACGGTCAAGATTGAAAGTTCCGTTGGTTATCTATTTTGAGTTGTACATGATGTAAATAATATATGGCAACATTAATATTAGTTGTAGTAGTAGTTATGATATTTAAAGCCCTGATGCTAGTTATTATATATGATAATCAAGTTGAAATCGGGTAGATGTACGCGTAGGGCCTATTATTATAAGAGAAAGAATGTGGTTTTCTGCAAAGAATACTTTTAGGCAAACACTTTGATATTAATAAATGAAACTACAAATGGGTGGGAGGTAATGAAAATGCAAACCAGTTGAGATCAAAATGAAAATGTTTTGAAATGTTTTCAAAAATCTACTCAAGTATAGGATTAAACCCTGTCTTGGAGTTGAGATCGCTATGTTTATAATGATTTCCAATCTCTAGTTTGAAGTCTTTAACTATTTACACCCATCTAAGTGCTTTGAACACTATGGTGTTACAATTATGTAACGGATGGCCCCGTGGGCCCACCCCACTTCTCATGGCGGTGGCAACAGCAGCGGTCCAGACCAACTTCCACCCCATTGGGCTCAGCAAGCCAGGTACTATCCCCCCACTTGGGGATTTAATAAGCAGGCTCAAACCCTTGAGCCCTCGACTTGAGGATAAGCACGAGTCTTAAGAGGAGCTTGGCACCCACTACACCAACAATGCAAGTGGCTACCAAGTCTCTCTTAAGCCTTGACTTATCCACAGGTTGTGTTCGAGGGCTTGGGGAGACAGATTAAATGCCCAAAAGGAGGGGACAATACCTGTCCTTTTGAGTCCAGTGGGGTGGAAATTGGTACAGATCATCGCCGTTGCCACCACCACCGTTGTGGAAAGCGGGGTGGGTTAGGCCCACAGGGCCGTCCATTACAAATACTGACACCATGGCATTTATCACAATTTTTCTGCACCAAGGACACTACAAAAAATTGAGTCATAGAAAGGAAGAATAGAGTTCTTATAGAGATGACTAGAGCAATGTTGAATGAAAAGAATGTGGCTCAAGTTTTTGGGGTTGATGCAATGAGCACCGCATGCTATATCTCAAACAGAGCTTACATCAGATCAAAACTTGGAAAGACTTTGTATGAGCTATACAAAGGAAGAAAGCCAAATATTGCTTATTCACACATCTTCGGTTGGAAGTATTTTATTCATAATAATGGTAAAAATAACCTAGGAAAGTTAGATCCTAAAGAAGATGAAGGAATATTCCTATATTACTCAAATCGAAGCAAAGCTTATAGAGTTTTTAATAAAAGAACATGTATTGTTAAAGAATCAATTCATGTTGTATTTGATGAAAATGAATCCGTTGACACAACCATTGATGATGAACAGGAAATAATTATTTCTCAAGAAAATAATTAGTCTACTCCTAATTCATCCAACCCTACGGTTGAGAAAATTGAAAATGAAAACATACATTCTGTGTAGAATCAACCTAGAGCTTGGAAGTATAGCAAGAGTCATCCCCTAGATCAAGTCATAGGAGAAGCAAGTGAAGGTGTAAAAACTAGAAACAAAACTTTAAATGAAGTTAGTTTCTCTACATTTATTTTTGAGCTTGAACATTCAAACTGTAACCCTCTTCTTACCAAGGTTGAGATTAAGTTCATAAGTACATGATTATGTGGAGTTAGAGACCGTAAGATGATTTGGGACTTATTCAAAATTAAACTTCCCAAAATCATAATTTACAAAAACCTTTCTAAAACTTGTTCAACGCGGTCTTATATCCGTATATCAATTTCACAAATGGCCTGTACAGTACGATTTCATTTAGAAATATCATAGTACAATGTAAATTCCCGACACACTCACAGTCCATTAATCAATAAAGGGTTCTATAAGGCATAATGCCCATAATCTCTTCCCTTTACTAGGGGATTACACAAAACTATCCAATATCATCGTTATATACATGTAATTCTCAAAAAAATATCCAAATGGTTTACAAAATGATAACCAATATCCAAAATAAACTTTTCATCCAGAGTCCTATCCACTCTTCATCACCTGCTTTCCTTTAGATCCTTCGGCCCTGTCTAAAAATGTGTTTTTGGGAGAGTAAGATTCTAAAGAATCCCCGTAGTGTCAAATCACTCATAGTATGCACAACAATAAGGTATGAAAGAAAATCATCACACACATAGAAACTACAACGGTAGTTACAACAGTAAGGACATGTATGACTCATGTCACCCTTACATTTGCTCACGCTGTATTGCACCACAATAGTTCACACAATATATTTCACCACATTTGGGATTCATATAAAGCATTTCATACACAATCGACACTGGCAAGATTAACACCAAGCCATACCGGTAAGATATATATATAACACACAGTCCACGGCTGGATTCACAACACAACCCACCCCACGGGTCAGATTCATAAAGTAGTTTCATAACAATCCATGTCGATTACAATGGTATTTTAACGGCTGAGGTAGAGATGACCAACGTCAATCCCTAAACGGCTCGCGCTGAAGTGCTCACGCTATAATGGACCATGGAAAATTTTTCCAATCACATTTCACAAAACCATGATCAGTCATGCATACCAAAATATCATACATAACATGAGAGAAGAGTCACTACTTGCTCGTTCCTTCTGTGCACACTTTGGCACTGGTCCCTCCCAAGTTAGGCAATTATCGTATCCTATAATTCATAATGAGTGGCAAAGTATTATTCTCTATCCAATACTTAATGACTTCTTTACACTTAGATTGGTTATCATTATTGCTCTTTAAGAGTCCTTAAATACCCTTAACAAAAGCCCTAAAGGGTTTGAAGAACTATCCTAAAGATCCCCTTTTGGAAGCACATAAACTGATTTTTGCACTAAGGCACTCGAGTGAAGATGGCCTCACTCGAGTGAAAATGTACAGACACTCGAGTGAAGGAGATCTCACTCAAGTGATCCCTTAAGTACACCCGAGCATGACAATACACTTGTGCAAGTGCTTGGCAGAGAACAAAACAGAAACTAGAAATAATCATCGTACTCAAGCACAAAAAGCAACACTTGAGTGAAAGCCAAATGCTCACTCGAGTACTAGGAAGTGAAGCATAGAAAGTGAGAACCCGAGAGCATAAGAACTTTTAAAGTAGAGGAGCACTCGAGTGACAGCTTAACACTCGCAAGTGTTAAGGCATACTCTTGAAACTTGGCAGCGAGTGACAACCCGAGATGAGAGTTCAAGGTGTCAAATACACCTGCACTCGAGTGAGAGGAGGCTCACTCGAGTGAGAACCCACAACACTTGCAATTGAATCAACATTTTTGCCTTTCACGTGGAAGTGCAATAGAAAAACTAAAGGCCAGAAGAGCAATTGCACTACCGCACTCAAGTTATGCTCATCCCGCACTCGAGTGAACCCCATATCACTCGACTGAAGCTTATCAGAAACCAGAAAATGCAGAAAAACTGATAGCACTTTCCAAAAGTTTCCTAAGATTTTCCAATGGACCCAAAGCCTCAACCAAAGCTACTCCTATACAAAAACACCCAAGGAATTCACTGGAACCATCAGAATTACCAATTTCCTATTCCATTATCATGCTTTGGTTTTGGGCAACACTAAACACCAAAATTCCAAAATCACCAAACTTACTCATTCAATCCCAAACCCCTTTCTATCTATCCATATACATTCCAAACATACCATTTCCATAGCAACAACATGCTAAATACCCAATGACCCTTTTTTTCAAAAATAGGCCAAAAATTCCAGAAATTTCAAACTTATTCATTTGGCACAAAACATAGATAGAAAGGTTTGTTTCACTTATCTCTTCAACTTTTCCAAAGAGATTTCTTAATTCTCAAGGCTTTAAAATTCCTTGAGAGCTCAAATCAACACCAACAGAGAAACTAGACCATGAAAATGAAGCTCTCAAGCCAAGGAATAAGATTAATGAAGTTATGTTTTCAATTATAGGTCAACAACTTACCTTAATCACAAGCTTTTCTTCTTCCCTTTTCCTTCAACAATGGTGTAATACCCCAAATTTTGAGATTTAAGGCTAGAGAATGAGCCTGAAATAAGGGGATTGCTAAGCCCCGGTTTAGCAAGATCCAAAATTGTGATTAAGGGTTAATGAATGCAAAAGTAGTTGTGATTTTTGATAAATAAATCCTTTTAGAGAATATGATATGGATTGTAGTCGTTTGTGTTATGAGCAGCGCCGAAACCCTGTATTTGAGTTCAATTATGGATTAACATCTAAATTGGACAAAATAAGGGTGTATGTATGGTGTATTGGAATGAAAAGAATGTGTTTTGTGGTGATTCAGTGGGAATTACCGTAATTAGGGGCAAAACGGTAAAGTTACCGACCAATTGAATGGTTACCGAAGAGGAAACTCATTGGTAACTTCAAGATCAATGGTTAGGATTGATTTGTGCAAGGGATCAAAGGGTGGAATCATGTGTGTGAGTGCCTATGTGAGCTCAATAAGATAGATAAAGGGTGTGACACTTGGCACAATTTGGACCCTTGGATCTTGGGTCAAGATTTCAAACATTCACTCTCTCCTCTCCTCTCTATTTGGTCATTTTTGGCGTCCCAAAAATTGCATCCACTTCATTTCTTCATCTTCATCTCTCTCTCTCCCCCTCCCTCTCTCTCTCGTTCTCCATTTTCGCTTAGCTCAAAGTGGAAAGAGAAAGAGGAAATTCAAGGTATGGTGCTCTAATTGGCCTCTAATGGTTAAATCCTCTTCACTAATCTTGATCATGTTGATGAGAGCTTCATCTCTATGGTTTTATATTCTTGAAAGGAGGTGTTTGATGGCTTGGGGAAAAGTGGAAAGATGAAGAATCAAGGAATTTGTTTGGGAAAGAGGAAGAGGTAAGTATTTGAAGCCTTTTGATCTAAGTTTTGTGACTTTTGGTTGAGTATTGTGATTTGTGAATTTTGCCCTGATTTTGTGGTATTTTCGTGTGGAATGTAAATGGTGGAATTGGATGTTGTTTTATGTTGAAAATGGTGTCATGTTGTGGTATGTAATCATTGGAATTGATTTGAATTGGAATGGACATATTGGTTGCAAAATTGAAAATGCTATCCAGTGTGAATTTTGTTCGGGCAATAATCTCGTGTGAACGTTTTGACTGGGCAAATGATGTAATAAAATTATGAAAATTTCCAGTCTTAAAATTCACATCCCAAGATTCAAAATGGACATATAATTTGTACCATGTCGCTTTGGGAAATAGGAGATATGACTGTCCAAAGTTTGGGATTGAAACTTAACACTGTTTTTGGGCATTAAAGGATTTTGGGGAATTCTATATTTTTGTGGTGATTTCCAGTAATGGCCCATATTTTTCCTGTGTAGAGTACTTGAATAGCTTTCATTTGACTTTGGAATCACCTCATTTTGATTTGTTTGGAATTGTTATGGTATTTGGAAGTTCAGCCAAGAAACAGGATTTTCTTGGCCGCGGCCAGTGAATTCTTGGCCCGCGTACCAAATGTTTCTGAGCTATTTTTGGCTATGGCCAGTGGATTTTTGGGCCGTAGCAAACCCCCAAAAATTAGCATTTTGGATTTTTAAAAGGTGATCTTTGGTCAAGGGTTTCCTAAGCCTTTAGGCATGTGTTTAGGCTTTGATTAGCCACCTAAAGGTCATGAATGATAACCAACTTTAAGTGATATGAAAGTAAATTTTTGGTATAGAGAATAACTCTATGTCCTTGCTTTGGTTATAGGGTTCGACATTCATTTGATCGTGAGTAAGCGGTGCTGGAGCATACGTGGAAAGACTAAGGATAGGGAACAAATCTCTTCTGCATATATTTGATATTTGTGTTAGTGTGTTGGTGCATGTCTTTGCTTTGCATGAGTATGTGTAATTTGATTATGTATTTGAAATAAGCATTTGGGTATTTGTATATGTATTTGAGGAGAATTGTGTAATCCCCATGTGAAAAATTGTATTGGGCAATTGTGCTCTATGTATCTTTAGTGAAGGTAAGAACCAGGGATTACCGAGATGATGATTATATTGTGCATTCTGATATTTGTATAAATGTAATTTATCTTCGCATAGTAATTGTATTCGAAATTTGAATATGAGACTAGGTTGATTAGATTTTGAAAGACATTTGTGAAAACTCTATCGTGAAGATGGGATTTTAAAATAGTTTTGTTTATTATTAGTCTCTATTTCATTTTAATCATTTATTTCGGATATAATTACGGAGGGGTTTACATTTTTTTATTATCAAACCCCTCCGCTGGGTGCCCACCCTTCTGTTGGGTGGCTGGGTCCTATGTACACCTATCCGATGGGTGCCTTGGGTTCCCGGACTCACAAGAATCCCTCACTCCCCAAGCGAGGTTTTTTGCCTCTGTGGGGACCGAAGCCACTACCTAGGGGTAAGTAGCTCCTCAATGCATCCCCACTACCCATTCCAGCGAAAATGAAGGAGGGAAGAGAAAGAGAAATGAATAAAATATCCAATATTTGAATTTTCTTAACCACTCTCCCTTCACACTCATTTGCCACATGTCAAAATATCTTTGGCTATCCTCAAATAAGTAACTAATTAGTTACTCTAACCACTCCATTAACCATTTAATTACACATCTCATTTTCCTTAGTTAGTAATTAATTCATCCCTTAATCACTAACTTATGGCCAATAATTCCATTCTTTCAATTTTTCCACCAATTATGGCATATTAATTTAAAATTTCCACATAATCTATAATTATTCCACTTTAATTCAATAATTATCAATAGCCCTTAATCAAAATATGGGGCGTTACACAAACATTGATGAAGCCCTGGCAGACAATAATTGGGTGATAGCAATGTAATAAGAACTTAATCAATTTGAAAGAACTCAAGTTTGGGATTTGGTACCCAGGCCTAAAGATCACCCGGTCATCGACACTAAATGGGTATTTAAAAACAAACTTATTGAATCTATAATCATTTTCTGAAAAAAGGCAAGATTGGTGGCCAAAGGCTATAATCAAGAAGAAGGTATTGATTATGAGGAAACATATGCTCTAGTAGCAATATTGAAAGCTATACGAGTATTCTTAGCCTTTACGTGTATCAAGGGATTCAAACTCTATCAAATGGATGTGAAAAGTGCTTTTTTAAATGGATATATTATGGAAGAAGTGTACGTGGAACAACCTCCAGGTTTTGAGGTTGGACTAAACCTGATTATGTTTTCAAACTAAAGAAAGCTCTTTATGGTCTAAAACAAGCTCCAAGTGCCTGGTATGAAAGACTTAGTAAAATTTTTCATTGATCAAGGCTTTGTCAAGGGAAAAGTTGATACAATATTGTTTATAAAATGAAAATGAAATGACATTTTAATAGTTCAAATATATGTAGATGATATCATTTTCGGTGCTACTAATGATGTTTTATGCAAGGAATTCTCTGAGACCATGCAGGGTGAGTTTGAAATGTCAATGATGGGAGAATTAACCTTTTTCCTTAGGTTACAAATGAAACAAAGGAAGAACGGGAACTTTATATCTCAAACAAAATATCTAAAGGAGCTGTTGAAGAAGTAAAGAATGGATTAGGCACATAGAGCAGACACACCTATGAACTCGACCACACTACTTGATGCTGAAGTAAAAGAGGCAGATTGTAATATTAGAAAATATAGAGGAATGATTGGTTCATTACTCTATCTCACAACAAGTAGACCTGACATCGAATTCTGTATTGGAATGTGTGCAAGATATTAGTCAGCTCCAAAGGAATCACATGTTAAGATGGTTAAAACAATCTTCAGATATCTTGCCGACATGTCTGACTTAGGTATCTGGCATCCCAAGGGAAGAAATGAGTACCTGGTTACATATTTAGATTCTGACTATGGAGGATATAAAACATATAGAAAAAGCACCAGTAGACAATGTCAATTTCTTAGAGGTTCATTGGTATTTTGGTTCAGTAAGAAACAGAACATAGTATCTCAATCATCAACAGAAGCTGAGTACGTTTCTACTTTAAGTTGTTGTGCACAAGTGCTTTGGCTAAAGCAACAACTTCAAGACCTTGGCATCTACTTAAGAGAGATACATATCCACTGTAACAACACTAGTACGATAAGCTTGGCAAAGAATCCAATTTAACACTCTAGGACCAAGCATATTAATGTTAGACACTACTTCATTAGAGATCATGTTCAAAAGAAAGATGTCAAAGTGGTATTCATTCTTATTCATCTTCAGATAGCTGATATTTTCACAAAACCTCTGGCTAAAGATCAATTTTTATGTATATGAAGAGAATTGAGAATGGTAAATCCCATTGAATTATAAGTATTTTCATGTTTATAAAAGAAATTTAATTATGTTTTGATGATAATTTAACTGACTTAAGTATCGGAGTATCTAGAAGTTTGTTTTTGCAGGACTATGTCAAAATACCCTGCTCCATGCTAAGAGAAACATAGATGAATAGAGGAGATGATCACCACGACATTACTCGACAGAGATGAATAGAGGAGATAATCACTACGACATCACTCGAGTAATGTCTTGCAGTAATTATCACTATGACATAACTTTAGTGATGTGATAAATCCCAAATTTAATATATTTTATCCCACCTTATTCATTTATTTTGGGGATTATTCTAAGCTAATTTGGAGTTATTAGATAATATCTGTATAATTAGCCAATTTTAGGAAATAATATAAATCTGAATTGATTATGATATTATTGGACTTAAATTGATAATATTTTAACTGTTATATTATGATTGGAAAATATTTCCAATTATATGATAAATCACGATTTTATTTGATTCTTGCAGAGTAAGGAAAAACATATTAGAAGATCCTACGGTGCAAATTTTCTTGAAAGCTAAAAGAATATCCAACGGTTGAATTTTATTTGGGCTTCTTACATTTTAATGGGCTCAAGTTGGTACCCAAAAAACTCTCTTCTCCTCCCTTTTAATTAACCTAGCAGCCACAAGAAAGGAGGCGAGAGACCACGCCGCGGGGAAAAAATCACGCACTCGCAGACGCTGAGGGGAGGACTCACGGACGTGCAAAGTGAATCATCTTCACTCCGAATTACCCCACGCAGCCGCTGGAATTTCTACACCAAGGGACAATAACCGTAGAAGAATCATCATCAATTCCCTTCTTCTCATATATCCACGGGCCCACCTCCACAACCCCTTTGACAATTCAACGAATTGTCATCAATTCTCATGCACAGTGACGGAGCAATTGCATTAATCAATTCTTCTCACTATTTCTTCATGGCCGTGACTTTTATGAAGGAGTTTGAGGAGGAAATATTCATGGAAGCTTAACTCTCTTGGGAGGCAATTTGGGAGGAATATGGAGGAAGCTAGAGCCTAGGAGCTTACACTTGAAGACCATAAGGGAGTGTTTTTCTTTTATCTCTTTGATTCAAGACTTAAGATTATTTAGTTTTAAATGATTTTTGAGTTGTAATAATTGAGAACAATTTGGTTTTAGATTGTATACTTATTTTTGATTTGGATTAAATTGATATTCTGGATTTACTTTGTTCTTAAATGATTATTGGGATTTTTGTTTGCAAACATTTGATTGTCAATTAGATTATTAATTGAGTTTTCATTATCAATTTAATTGTCGATTTGGGTTTAATCTCTTGATTGTTTAATTAAGGTGATTAATTGTCGAATTGTTTAATTAGGCAATTGTGAACATAATTTCCAAAATTATCTTAAACAATTGTGATTGGTTTTTAATGGATTTAATTAACCACCATTTTTTCCATTATGAGTTTTCTAGTGGATTAGATGTTATTGAGCTTGAGGGTTTCCCATGTCTTGATTAGGTGATTAAGTTTATTAATTCCAATTTTTCATGAACCTCCCTTTGGTCTAATAAATTGAATGGCCAAGAAAGCTAAATCCATGTGAATCCTGAGTTGTCCCCTTCACCATTATAACTGAACTAACCTTTGTTGATTTTCTTAAATATTAGTTTATTTCTTTTCCTTAGGATTTTAATTTCCCTCTTATAAGAAAAACCCCAAAAATTGCATGTTCATTATTTAGGCTAGTTTCATTCTCATATAGGTTTTAGAGTCTTTTACATTTTGAATTTAGGTAGTGGAGTCTTGCATTTTAGTTTAGGTTCATTCCATTGCATTTTTTATCACCTAAATTCCATTCTAGAGAAAACCCATATATTGCTCCTTGGGAGAATGACCTAGGTTGCCACTGTATTGCATTAGTAGGTTGTCCTAGTAACTAATTGATTGCTTTAGCGACAGAAGCACGCATCCTGATGTCAACCAGTGATGAAGAACATCACTCAAATAATGAGATGAAGAGTCTGGGATATTCAAAAGATTCAAATTGAAACACTATAACAGTTGGAAATGAAGAGTTGGAATACGAAAGGATAGATGACTAAGTGATCAACCATAATCACTCAAGTAACCACTCAAGTTATCATCAGTGTAGTGGAGAATTCAACAACTTTCTGCCATAAATTGCAATCTCGTTCCTACTACTCAATAAAGAATCATTCATGAGTAATTACGAGATTACTCATGTAAGGTATGGCTTAGTTGCTTAATTCTTATAACTGTTGGGTATGATCACTTGAGTGGTCACTTGAATGATGCCCCAAAATCACTCAAGTGATGTCGGGTATAGTGGCTATATCTATAGAAACAATGTCATTTTCACCAAATCACTTCCAATGACTCTCCCAGTGCTTTGCCAAAACTTTTACACAATCTTACCCATTCAATTCTGTACAAAACCCACTTGATTTCACACCCAAAAACTTCCTACAACACTTTGAATCATCTGCCATAGCCTTTGACTGTCACGACCTTCAAAAAGGGAAATCTATAGTTTGGCACTGAATCTCCAAATGGCAACAACCAAGACTATACGGGGTCAATTTTTAGGGTCTCTACCGCCTCCTTCGGCCAAGAAACAGAAGAAATTATCAACGCCAAAACACAAGCCTTATTCTCAGCTGAAAGTACTTGAATAAGCACCACTAGAGCCACTACCCAAACCAAAAGGTATAGTCATTCAAGAACTAATGGCTACTAGATCAAAGCCAAAAGCTACAATACCTCCAGGGAAAGGCAAATCCAAAGCCGTTCCTAGTCCTCCATCTTTGGACTCCGACTTTGACACTCCTTTTTGGACCAAGAAGGATAGAAAGAGGCCAAATACAATGCTCGGGTTAACAAAGTAATGGCTTCAATAATTGATAAAGCATTAAGAACTAAATGAACTAAGCAGGGATCCTCCTCCAAGCCTAGTAAGTCATAACCAGAGGAATTGGAGGAAAGAGACAATGAAGAGGAGGAAGAAAAGGAGAGTGAGGAAGAAGAAGACATAATAGTACCTCCAAAGGGCTTTAATTCAAACAAGCTTAAGGACACAAAGAAATTCACAAAGTACTTTTCTTGAAGGAAAATGTGTAAGATGTACTATATGGATTTGAAAGTTTTATTTTAGGTGATTAAGTTTGACTTAAGTGATTATTTAGGACACTACATGCCTTGGTTATATATGCACATACCTTATTGTGCCCAGGTAGTTAGGCATTTTTATTGCAATCTAGAGTTGGTTGAAGATTGCTCTGAGGGTGGTTCAATTATAGAGGATAAGCTAGAGACTAAAGTAAAGGGGGAAAAGTTCCTTATATCTGCATCTAGGATCAACAAGTGGTTAGGAGTTACAAAGCTACCGAAGGATGCCCCTGCCAAGCTTACTCTAAACCATATTTTTAGCATCATGAGGCCTGATGAGATAGTAGGGCCATTAACCTTCAACCCTAGGGACATGTGTGATTTACACAGGGTCCTTTGGCACATATACTCCAGAGCTATAGTCAACAAATCCAACAACTTTACTCATTTCATCGATAAGAATTATAGGCTTATGGCTTCCATTCTGATAAAGGAGCAGAGGAACCTAGGACTGAGATCAAGTGATGCAGGTTCTCTGGTACCCGTACTACACTAATGCCATATCCACAGCTGATCTCCCTCTTCCTTAGGGCTAACAAGGTATGGTACCTGAAGCCCAATGAACCTGTTGAGTGGTTGTTATTGGCAGGAAGAAACCAGATAGGGAAGTTGGGGATAGAGATGTCATTGAAGCATGCTATGGTTATTACTCCAAAGAAAAAGAAGGCAATTGAGACTGAGACGAGTAGGATGGATGACATTCAGTCCTTTGCCCCTATCACATCCACATCTCCTTCCTTCTTTGGCTCTACAATCCAAACTTATTTGAAGGAAGTACTTCAGGCTTCTATGTGGACATTACCAATATGAATGCAGAGCTTGTGATTTACAAGAACCTCAGGATCCAGTACAGGTCCTTTCCCTTCACCTTCCTAATCCTATTCTATCTTACTCACCTACCTTTGCTGCTTAAGGAGCTTATACACATGATGATATATCCTCTCCTATCCCAACCACTCCTGTTACCTCCATTGATCCTTCATTACCCAGCTTTAGCCCTAGCTCTCCTACTTAGTCCACCCTTTCTGGTGATGCTAAAAAGGGGGAGAAGGACTATATAGTGATTTGATGAGTATACACTATTTTTATGAATGATATAGCATGGGTGTATGGGGTTTTTGGGAGTATCTATGTTATATTTTGATATATTTATGTTTACTGACTTATTTACATGTCGCAAAGTTAATAAAGTTTATGTTATGTTTAAGGGCTATATTTTGATATATTTACGTCATGTTTACTGACTTATATAAATGCTGCAAAGTTAATGAAGTTTGTCAATAATTTTTAATGTGAAATTGAAGTTACTATAATGTTCTTATGTATTAAAGTCTATGGTCTTATCACTTTCAAAATCAAGAATGATCTGATTTTACAAAATCACTTTTAAAATGTTTCTTTCAAAAACTAACAAGTTTTGTCATCATCAAAAATAGGGAGAATGTTAAATCCTATGTTTTAATGATAACAAAAGGTTTGGAAAGATATTAGAAAAAGATTTGATAATGAACAAAAGGTTTTTGAACAATCAATCAAGGATTTTTGAGGTCAACAATGCCATCACTCAAGTGATAAAGTAAGAAAATACCCCCTGCTTCAGTGATGCTCTCTATCAAGTTTTGAAAGGCAACACTCGAGTGATGACCTTCAATTACTTGAGTGACCACTCAAGTGATGAGTGAAAGGCAATACTAGCACGACATTACAATGATTTTGAAAGTGATCTCGGTGAAAATTTTTCTAAGTATAAAGTCATTCGAGTAAACACTCGAGTGATCCCATTTTTGAGATCACTAGCAGAATGCTCGAGTGATGCATCAAGTTGAAGATCACTAGAAGAACACTCAAGTAATTGCAGATTACTCGAGTGATGTATTTGTTGGATCACTAGAACAACACTTGAGTGATCCATCCAATGATTTGTTATGTTTTAAAGCTATTAAGTCAAGATCACTCAAGTAATGGTCCCCAGAAAAACAGAGCATCTTTTTCTAATTTTCAAAATCATTGAATAATCATATAATTATTTATGTTTTATTCACTTTCACTCTAATACTTCATTTTATTAGTGGATAAAGTTTTTTAGGTGAAAAATAAAGAAATCCAGCAAAGATAAGAAAAAGTGACTTTGTGTCAGAAGCATTTAATGCGGGCAGTTATTTAATAAAGACAGTCTCTCTGCTCCAACGGCTACTTTACCACATGCAAAGAATGTTTATAGGAAGCAAAGGTACTCTAACAAACAAATGAAATACTCACAACGGTCATTTATGTCATTCTGACTATGAATACAAAGCATTAAAAAAGAATCAACTACTTAACTGCGAAATCATTCAGTTTGTTTTAAGTGCTCTGTTTTTCATTTATTATTATTCTCTTTGTACTCTGTACATTAGTGATTATACATTTACTCTTTGAGAGAGAAATTCATCAAAAATTCAATCCACTTTATTAAGATTACTTAAGGTAGTGGAACCTTAAGTCGGATATTGTTTTACATTGTGTAAGGGGGCGAATGTCCGAAGAAGAAACTTGCAGTGTACTAAGGTGCTAAGAACCCATTGAATCTTGGAAGCTATAGTGAAAATCTTAGAGGCTATTTAATGATTGGACGTAGGTCAAAGAGGTTGTGACCGAATTAGTATTAATCTCTGGGGTACGCTTTGGTGATATCATTCTAAATCTCAACTTCAATTTAATTTTTGTCAATTGTTATTATTAGTTAAAATTTTTATAACTACCCAATTCACTCCCTCTTGGGTGAAACGCTTGCACTAACACACACTACTTATAGAATAAGAGGAAAGAGTAATGAGGAAGAGAGAGTGGAGGAAACTTAATGTGATATGGAACAAGAAAGGGCAAGTTGTGAAATCTGACAAGTTTGTTAGCTACTTCGGGTATGCAACAAAAACCAACGTGCCTGTTACTTTAAACAACTAAAATAAGGCAACTGAGTCAATGAGGAAGGTTGTCTGGGATGAAGTATCAGTAAGACATAATGCTAAATAGCTAATAATATCTTGTTAACCAGTATGCCTAACACTAGCAATGATTTGTTTGTTTTGTAATATTGATTCCACATAGATGAGGAGAAGAAGAATTATGTGCTCTGGAAGGCTAGGAGGATTATGCGCTCGTTCTAAGGGTTTGTGACAAAGAAATATTTGTTGAAACCTGAGTCTGTAGATGATTTGGTGGTTTAGATGCTGCTATAGGAAGTTTTCAAACAGCCCAAATAGGCTGCTTTTGTATAGTCACTATGGTCTCTATCTTTTAGGTAAATTAAGTTTAATGTAATGTGTAACTCTAGATACATGACTTTTGTATTAATGTATTGTGTAACTTTGACATCTTTGTTGTTTCAAACCACATGCATTTAGCACAACAAACCGTGAGAGGGTGGAGAACAAGGAATATCCATATCTTGGAGGCCGCATGGGGTATGTGAACATCAATTAGCAATTGATAGAGAAGCAGGGATCAGGATCAGATGTGACTATCAACCTTGGAGTGTTATGGGCTGCTGCGAGGCAAAACAAAGAGGGCAACATTGACAATCCTCGCATCCAGGAGGTTATCTCAAGAATGGTAAGTACTAATGATTTTGATTAAATTATAATTGAAATTTTCATATAGAAAGGTATTTAACCTTTCATTTTACTACAAGAGACCTTGAGTTAAGAATTAGAGCGAGGCAAGTTTCCTAAGGATGAGGATGTCTTAGAAAAGGCTCTGGGTTCTGACCACGATGGTCTTTTGGGGGGTGTCAACTATGGAGTCATCAAAAAATAATAATTTAGGAAGCGGAAAAGGCCGACAAGGGTGTCTGATCAGAAGCTTCAACAGTATAGAGAGATGATTGAGATGCTGAAGCAGATGGTTGAAGCACAACAAGCTGTTATTAATCAGTTAATGAGCCAAGAGACCATAGGGAAGCAGGAAATGGCTCATACCCTAAGTGCCAAAGATAGCTGCATATTCCCCTGTTAGACTCTACCTGAGGTAGCTTAACTCACACTGAAAGCCTGTTCTTTATTTATTTTTTCTTTACACTAATTGTATTTTCTCTTTGTTCAAGACGAGGCAGAGGTGAGTGTCTAGCAGATAGCCTCAAGAGGCATACGATTGCTAAGGGCCGCATGTACAACTTACAGGGGGAGAATACTATTCACTACTCACCTCTCCCTCATAATCATGTTAGGGTACAGCTGAAGAATACCATCAATCCTAAGTATGCCTTTCTGATTCCCATCTCACATGCAAATACAATAGAAGGAGCTATACATAGCTTTGTTGCATGTCTAGACCACCTTATTGTCATACCTGGGAAGACAAAAAAGGTATATTGTCATATTTTAAGCTTGCTAATGAAGTTCATAGTAACTATTTTCCTAACTTCTCAACTTGTTTAGCCGAAAAGGAGGAAGAGCAATCTGAGAGCTCAGTCCGACCACGGTTCGATGTCTTGTCTACTGTAGAAGATGGATGAGCATGTGCCTGTACCTCAGCCACCAGTTCCACTAGTTTCTAATAAATACCATATGGCTCTTGAGGCACATGATCATTTGTCGTCAAAATAGACTATGAGCGAGATGACTACACCAAACAAGTCCCCTTTGAGCAAGATATATACAGGGAATCAGACGTGTTTGATACTATCAATTAGGTCTTAGTCAAAGAGATTGTCACAGGTGATACGGCTAGCTCGAGTATTTGTAACTTTTATATATGGTTTTTCTTCTACTGCGAATGAATACTTTGCTAGTCATAGCATTTATATATAATAATTTTCTTGTTTTTGTATGTAAGGTACCTTCACAAGGATCACGTAGCCCACAATGGTCTACAAGATACGTTCCTGTTCCTCAACCACCACCTCCATTCAAGAATGTTGGATGAAGGAAATAATAGAGATTTTATGGAGAGAAAAGCAAGGGAATTGGCGGATTTAGTCATTAAAGGGCATCAAAGAAAAAGGTCAATTTTGTCTTGGTGTCGTATTGCCATAGGTAAGTATACTACTTCATTACATTGAATGCTCATTATGTTTTTTTCTTAGTTTTTTTCTCATTATGTTTAATGTATTTAGGGTTTATTGGATGCTCATCATGCTAACTCCCTTCAAGAAAAGGATTTAGTAGTTTGATTCGGTTTATGGGGATGCGAAAAATCGACCATAGATGGTTGAGGTTTTCAATAAGTAAGTTAATGAATTTAAATTTGGTACTTTTATTTAGAATTTAGTATGAATTTGGTTCTTTACTTTCTTATTATGATATATCTTGTTAAAGTTGTTAATTATTACATCGTGTACGAAGGTCTCAACTGCCCCTAGTTAAAAGGCAAAGGCATTGCATTAGCTTACAAATGGAAGAGAGTAGTGGTAATTCACTAATACTTACTATTTTGTGTTAGAGTTGTCAAAGTTGGTTTTTGTATTAGACTATAGATTTCATTTGTTTGTTTATAGTATCTGAGGCAACCAAATCAGAGCTCTTATTGTAGGTACTGTGTCATGAAGCTTATGAAGGACATAGCCACCCATAATATTGGCTCAATTGACGCTAAGTTATGTATATATACACATGTATATGTGTTTAAGTTAAATTAAAAGTAAAGTCATATATATTTTAACATATTTTGTTTTTACGTGCAGTACTTTGAGGATAGTTATTTTGAGTAATATTCACCTGGACAAATTGAAGAAGTCATAGAAGAGTTGGCTATGACAATTCATCATCAATGGATGGGAGCATAATAGAGTTAGCTATAGAGTAATATTTATAATCATCAATGGATGCTATAGAGTTGGCTATGACAGTTTTGGTTCCTACTTTTAGTTTCTGTTTTGTTTTCTCTTTTTTCTCTAACTGATTTGCTTTTGGAGGTTGGTAATTTGGATTAGCTTTTAGTTTATGTAATGTACAGTTTGTATATGTACTTTTTGATGATTGCATGGAATGGATATGTTTAATTGGCTTCTGTAATTGGTTTCTGTAATGTACATATGTATGTAATATGCATATGGGGGCTTATCGAAAGTGAACCCCCCAATATTTCAAAAATATTTGTCACACATACTTACGGTTATTCACCAATAATCGTCAAATATTATACGTATATAACAGTTTTTTCAAATAATCAATAAATAAACCCCTTCCTCTAGTGACAAATACTTTACTATTCATGATTTTAACCATTAAGTATTGTACAACATCTTTTATGGTTATTATTAAACAACCATTAAATATAGATAGATATATTTAACAGTTATTGTCTTACAATCGTTAAATATAGTACTCTATACATAACAATTGTATTTGAAAAACCGTACAATATAGTGCCCAATATTTGACGATAAAAAACTGTTATATATAAATATTTGACACTAGCACCATTAAATATAGACAAAGCTGTAGTAGTACAAGGATTATGTTAGCTATGGTAGAGATCTTTTCAGCGACAACCTTGATTAATGATGGCTAGCGATAAGTCAACAAATGTATCTCACAATGGCAAAGCTTATTTAAACAAGCGAAGATGGTTTTTTTGATGTACTAGAAGCTAACTTTCTATATAACGATGATTTATTTAATATAGTTCAACTTAACTGTTTTCTTCCCTAGTTTTTTTTTTGTAGTAGTTTATGTTCTCTGGGGAATGCATTGAGGTGTGAAGATTCAAAAGGCCCCTTTTCGATCTCATGGCTAGGCCTTATAGTTGTCTTTTTGTTCAAGTGGCTCTTTCAATGTCCTATGGGATACCTTTACCTTTAGTGGCAATCTCAAATAGTTTTTTATGCTACTTCAATTATAAAGGAAGAACCTCATGGTTTTCCTTCTTCGCTCTACACTTTATGCATACAGTGTCTGTTGGCATCAATTCCTTACACCGTACATTATTAACGGCATTACTTGTAGAAACAAAATAAAAGAATAGTTTGATTCGTGCCCAAGAGCACTGTTTATACTCCCTAGGATAAAACGAATCCTTCCTGTAGAAAGTAAGGCGACAGAACAACAAAAAGATAATAGTGTAACTCAGAAAAAGAAAGAGGAAAGAAGCTCTCTGTCACCTGACTTAGGTGCTCTAACTTCAGTTCTACTGACCTCACTCCATACATTGCCTTTTATAGGCAGAATTCATGTGACCGTTGAGCAAAAATAATGGTTATTAAAGACGTCTTAATGGCAATTAAATTGTCAATTACAAAACAAGAATTAATCATAATAAACCTTTTAAATATAATTAAAATCGGTCAATTAAAACATATTAAAGCTCCAATGGTCATATCTAGCTGTCAGTTCAAAGATTCCTCTTTTGCTTTTTCACTAATTTAACCTCAAATTTTATTATACACTAGGGCATTTCCAATCTTAAGTTATATGAGACTTCTTCCTAATTTGACACGCTCACACACAAAATTTACAACACCGTTCTTGTCACAACCTTACCTTGTTTTAACTTTTTTTCAGAGTATTCACAGAAAATGATATGTGGTTCTGTGGGCAACACAGGAATAACATGAATATACTGATAATAAGTGCATGATTACATAAATTCCCTATAGGAGTTCGAACATGATCATTACCTTCAATGTAGCCATACAAGGCTACTTGGGTATCTAAACCCGTCCCAGTGAAATAAAGATATCTTCTCATCTTTGTTCCACCACTGCAATCCCCTCATATGGTTCTCTGCATTGTTCTCAGCATATCTTCTGTCTTCTCTTGTCTTAACCTTTTTCTGCCTCGAAACGTGTGCATTGTAAAGCGTGTCGTAGCTCGGCTCACAACTTGGTCCTCAAGCTCCCACTAGCTTTTTCTCAAGGTGGCTGAAAACCCTAGCCTTCACACACCTAAATATGGCTACCCCACCTAAAATCACATAGAAGAGTAGCTTAGGATCATATTTATACGCGTTAGGAGCCTATTTACCGAAGAAATCGACCTATTTCTCTTCTCCTTTCTCTCTCTAGTTCATGGCTACACTTCCTCTCTCTAAATGTTGAACTTCACATCAGTTTATGGGACTTGGAGGAAGAAGATGATGTTAAGATACTATATCCCATATTTACTTTATGCCTTTTTAATTATTGAATCAAGTAAATTTCCAAAATTAGACTTCTATGCCCATAAAGCCCAATTGAACTTGTACATGATATTTCCCACTTTGGTCAGCCCACTTTCATGTCCCAAATCCCATATGAGAGGCCAAATGGGCTGATATGCATTTGTTTCAAAATTACATCATTTGCTATCACAAATTTTCCCATTTTTGGATTTATGTAAATCCTATCATATTTTCTGTCCAAACTTTGAAAAATTATAACTAATTCTAGAAAAATTGAATCGGACTGATTCTAAAGCCTATAGAACCCTCATTGAGTCTCGTTTCAAGGAAAAATATAGAATTTTTCTAGTTGGAATCACAAAATTCCTAGAATTTCAATCTTTGCATACTGTTCCAAAAACTTCACAGTTTTTTTGTGTTGACTTCAAAAATTCATAACTTTTTGTATATAGCTCTAATTGAGTTATATCACCTATCAAATTAAAGCTTATGATGTCTCCTTTCATCCTATAAAATCTCATAATTTTGGATCATCATTTGGTCTTCCAAAACCTCATGACAAGCTCACTACTTCATAGGCGATTTCACCAAAAACATAATTACTTTCTCTTAAATTCACCATTTTACTTTCTTGAATACCCCAAAGATATAAGAATCATTAGGGAATAAATTTGGGCTCCTGCTAAACTGGGGCTTAGCAGTCCACTTATTTCAAGCTTATTCTCTAGCTTCAAATCTCAAAATTCGGGGTATTACAGTTCTCGCTAGTTCAAGGCCGTCTTCTTCTTTTTGTTAATTTAGACTTTTGGTCTTATTTGTTGCGCTTATTTTAGTTTATTTAATATTTTTTGGGCCTATTTGTTTTTATGTTTCTGTATTTTTGGATAGGGCTCATGTATATGCTTCATTGTTATCATCTATAGTAAGAGAGTTTTTTTTAACCTGATATTGTAAGAGAGTTCAATCTTTCTAATATATTCTTTCTTTCAACCAAGAGAAGGCTAAAGCCTAAAGAAAAATACTCTTAAGGTGACATTAGATCCCAAACACTCTTTAGCAGTAAATTGACAACAGACAAGATCAACAAGAATCCAATAATAAGGAACTTGATAAACCATCCTCAGCTAAAGCATCCACAAGATGATTTTGCTCACTTGAAATATATTGAAGTTTCTACTCCTAACGATTCATCTTTCATGACTACTCTTCAATATATACATTAGGTTCTTTGCATCTAATTTCAAAATAACCTTCTAGAAACCAAGGTCTTATGCAAGTCCCTTGAAAACTGCCCATTATTCAGCTTCAAACACACTGGAAGTCCCAAGTGAATACTTGAAACCAGCTACCCAAAAAGCCATCCCAGATCACACAACTATACCCTATCATAGTATTACACGACACCCCCGCCCCCCAAGAATGCCATAGTTATTTTTATTAATTTCCTTTATCTCTTTCTTACTTGATTATTGTTGAGAGAGCATCATAAGGTAAATTGTGAAAAATTTGACAAATGTAAAAAATAAGTCTTGCATTTAGGATTAAAATCAACTTCTTAATTAGATTCTGTATTAAGGACCGGAATGAGTATCTAATATAGCTTGGTTTCTCCAAAGCCAAAGCTTCCATATGGTAATCCCCCAAATGAGATTCTAGTTACCATAAAAAATTTTCCCCATTTCTTTTATTTTTTAAATTCAATGCAAACCAATGACGCAACTAAGTTGTAAAGAAAAGCGAGTGATATATGGGTGCAGAAACTGGTTCCAAAGACGCTTTGCATAACCACAGTCTCGAATTATATGCAAAACAGCCTCAGTGTCTTTAAATAAAATTGAATCCTTTATTTAAAAACCACTATCTTTTTTTATGGAATGCAATGGACCATTTTCAGCCTTCAGCACCCAACCTCCAAGTATCCAACATTAACCTAAAGGCCAATGCTGGATTTACTAGCATGGCCCCCGACAACCGACTAGTCATAACACCCCTAATCGAATATGCTCGATAGGAAAACCACCTCTTTGAGGCGCCTAAGGGAGAGAGCTTCCAATAGAAATTTTTTACACCGTCCGTTTCCTGGGATCAAACTTAGGAACGGATTGGTGTGGCGCAGATGCCTACCCATCTGCACCAACTTACGTTGGTAAAACCACTAATTTTTTTTGGCAATAAAGAGACCACTAATTTGTGCTAGGAGGTGACTAATATATACTCCTGTAATAGTAGTAGTAGTTGTTGTTGTTGTTATTATTAGTATTATTATTTTGCCTTCAAACTCCTATAGTTCTTATTATAAGGACCTTCCCCCATGTTTCAAACATATAAAAAAATATCTCAAACTCCTTAATTTATCATAAAATTCAACAATTTTTTAATTTTATCCTTATTTAATATATATTATACTATATGATAACAAAATAAACACAATAATAAATGAAAACACTACTAGAAAAATGGTTTTAACGTCCCTTTTTTTGGCCTTTTAACGTCTGAAAACAAAGGGACGTCTATCTGAGGATCGTGGAAAAAAAACGTCAATAACGTCCGTAAAATAGGGGACGTGAAAGGCAGACTTTAGACGTCCCCAGTTCCAACTGGGGACGTCTAAAGTGGAACTGGGGATGTCTATGGTGGACTTTACACTTCCCGAGTACCAACTGGGGACGTCATCAAAGGTGGCCTTTAGACGTCCCCATTTCCAACTGGGGACGTCTAAGTTGGCCTTTCGACGTCCCCAGTTTTAACTGGGGATATCTAAAGTGTCGCCACCTTCTTTACCCCATCCCTTTTTATTTAAGGACGTTGAAAGTTTTTTTTTAAAAATGGCCTTTTTATATATTGCACTGTCTGGAAAATGTAAACTGCAGAAATAGGATTCCAACAACAGAATAAAACAACATCAGTTCAGCAGAATGGAAATAACAACTTGAAACACAATGATCAACCCAAGGCTCTACTACATGCAATAATTTTAAGGAACAACAAACTAATTAACTAACAAACCACACAAACTACACAACAATTTATATCCAAGTCTGTTATTACACTGAAAAGACTATATCCAAGTCCCCAGTTTGTACAATAACCAAGACTAAATCCAATCTATATCCAATAATAATAACGCTAATTATATGTACAATATATAGAACTACCACAAAAGTATGTCCTACACAAACTACTAAAGACTTTACTCTGGTATACGTTGAAGAAGATGTCCAGCCAAAAAGTCTCTGATCATATTTAGGTATTCATATAAGTAGGCATCTTCATTGTCAAAAATTTGTAAATTAGAAAATAAGCTTAGATGAAATAATGAATCAAGTGAATGAATTGCCATTGAATTACAACACCAAGAATATTATCCTCTGAGAATGAAGAAGCGATTACTTGTTCAAAATCTGTCGTAATGCCACTCTGAATGATGTTAAACATATAAAGTAAGACATAGTATCCACATTCCCAGCCGCCAGGTTGTCGAGGGTACAATAAATCAAAAGCAAATGGTTAAAATCAATAAAGGCATATATAAAACAACGGTCAATCAAAAGAACTTGATTTGGCACCCGATGTGATTCGTATGTGTTGTGAGCTGCGCTGAAACCCCGTATTTGAGTTCAATTATGGATTAACATCTAAATTGACTTGAAATAAGGGGGAGGGCATATGTATGGTGTAAATGAATAAGAAAATGAATTTGGTGGTGATCCAAGAGAGATTACCATAATCAGGGGCAAAAAGGTAAAGTTACCGACCAGTTGATCGGTTACCGAAGAGGAAACTCATTGGTAACTTCAAGATCAATGGTTGACATTTATTTGTGCAAAAGGTCAAAGGGTGGAATTCCATGTGTGTGAGTTTATGTGAGCTCATGAAGATGGATCAAGATCATGACAAGTGGCAAGATTTGAACCCTTGGATCTTGGTCAATTTGTCAACTCATTTTCCCTCTTTCCTTTCTTTATTTGAACGTTTTGGCACCCCAAAAACTGCTGATTCATCTTCATCTTCACTCCCTCTCTCTCTCAACTCCATTGTCATCCATGAAAGGGAAGAAAGAGAAATCAAAAGGTGAGTTTTTGGTTGGCTTAATGTCCTCTAATGCTCTAATCACCTTCTATAAAGTTGTTCATAGTGATGAGGGCTTCATCTCTATGGTTTTAGATTCTTGATTGGAGGTGTTTGAGAGCTTGAACAAAAGTGGAAATATGGAGAATCAAGAAATTGGTTTGGGAAAGAGTAAGAGGTGAGCATTTGCTTCCTTTTGATCTAAGTTTTGTGACTTTTGGTTAAGTATGGTAAATTGTGAATTTTACCCTGATTTTATGGTATTTTCGTGTGGAATATGAATGGTGGAATTGGATGGTGATTTTTGTTGAAAATGGTGTCATGTTATGGTATTTAGTCATTGGAATTGGTTTGGATTGGATTGGATACATTGTGTGCAAAGTTTGGAAATTCTGTCTAGTGTAAATTCTGTCTGAGCAGTCTGTTCGTGTTGACGTTTTGACTGGGAAAATGATGTCATACAATTATGAAACTTTCTAGTCTTAAATTTCACATCCAAAGCTTGAACATGGACATATAATTTGTGATATTTCATTTTGGGAACTGGAAGATATGGCTATCCAAAGTTTGAGGTCGAAAATGAACTTTATTTTGGGACAGTCTTACCTTTTGGGGAATTCTGTATTTTTGTGGTGATTTTCAGTGATGGCCAATATTTTTCCTGTGTAGAGGACTTGAATAGATTTCATTTGGCTTTAAAATCACCTCATTTCTATTTTTTTAGAATTAGTTATGATTTTTGGAATTTCAGCCAAGAAATTGGATTTTCTTGGCCGCGGCCCAAATGTTTCTAGGCAGTTTTTGGCTGCGGCTAGTGGATTTGTGGGCCGCGGCCAACCCCTAAAAATCAGCATTTTGGACTTTTAAAAGGTGATCTTTGGTCAAGTGTTTCCCAAGCCTTTAGGCATATGTTTGGGCTTTGATTAGCCACCTAAAGGTCATGAATGGTAACCAACTTTAAGTGATATGAAAGTAAGGTTTTGGAATAAAGAATAACCCTATGTCCTTGCTTTGGTTATAGGGTTGATGTTCGCCCTGGTTGTGGTTCGATGTTCGTTTTGTTCGTGAGCAGCTGTGCTGGAGCATACGTGGAAAGAGAGTAGGGAACATATCTCTTGTGCATGTATTTGATATTTGTGTTAGTGTGTTGGTGCATGTCTTTGCTTTGCATGATTATGTGTTATTTAAAGCTATGTTTCAATTAATGCTATGGCCATTAGTATGTTGTTCGAAGCATTGAGCTTACAAATTGTCATTGTGATAGCATGAGCTATGTGATGCAAGCATGTCATGCATTAAACATTTATCTTAGATGCATATTGATATTGTTTTCCTACTGAGATTCTCTCGAATCTCACCCTCCCCTACTAACCTTTTAGATAGGGTAGTGGATCGTGGATGGAGCAAGTAGCCAAGGGCGATGAGGACTCCTTCGGGTTGTCATTCTGATAGTTGGTTATCATAGTTGGGAGTATTGTGTATTGGATATTTGTATATGTGGATGAGGATTTAATTATGTGTATTTGATGTGAGATTTGTGTAATCCCCGCATGAGAACTTGTATATAGGCGTATTGCCCTTTGTAAACCCTTTTGTAAGGATGTGAACCTAGGATTGCCGGGATTATTATATTACGTACTCTGATATATTTAAATGTGATTTATCTTTGTGTAGTAATTGTATTCGAAATGTGAATCTGAGACCAGGTTATGAATGAATTCAAAAGGTATTTATGAAAACCTCGTCTGGTAGATGGGTTTGTAAAATGTAGTTTTGTTTCTTTTTGGTCTCTATTTCACTTTAATCGCGTATTTCAAATATTAATTATGGCAGGGGGTTACAACCTTGTCATTGGGAATAGGGATGGCTGTACCTTCTTCCCCCTCTCAAACACACGTCACAATCACCCTACGAAAGTGCTGTAGAATTTGATGATTATGGTGGGTAGTAGCTTCTGTGAGAACAAGAGCATCTGCAACTACACGCAGCACTGGGGCATCCAAAGAGAGGATTTCATGTTCTCCCTACGCTGGAGTGGGAGAAGGGTCGCCAAGTGGTTCCTCCACGGGGTTGTAATTTCTTTTGGTGCTGTGGAAGGCCAGGGATGAATGGGTTCTACGCTTGGTAATTGCCATCTGCGATTCAAACATCTTCATAATTTCAACTCGTAGCTTAGGCATCAGCTCAAGACGTAGTTCTGGCAACAGCTCTTGTCAAAGCTTGTCGTGAAGGTTGGCCTCGAGCTCTTGTAAGACTTCTTGATGAATATTGACCACAAGCTCCCTACTGGGTTCAGCTTGTGACAAATAAGGATGTCAGGCTCGGCCAAAATACTTCATGACACAAACTCCCCCTGCCTTCCCTCGAACATGACCAGGGTGATCTGCCTTCCCAATCGCCGTTGACAAGATGTCTATCCGTCCACTTGGAGTGAATGAACCTTGGCTACTATGATCTTCCAGTTCATCCTGCAGTATAAAAGTTATTGTAAATGAAAATTAAGCACTCCCAATATGAAAAAATAACTTTGTACTTATGCTCTAACTACTTACAATTCTTGCAGCAACCTCAGCAACAATCAGATTTACGTACTTCCAACCCTTAAGCCTTCCTACTTTCCATTTTTTGTGACGTGGAGGAGGTGGCGGGGGTTGGACCACAATGGTAGGATATGATGTGGCTGCTTCCTTCAATTTCTCCAACTCTTCTACCATCATCTTTCTCTCAAGCTTCCGATAACCACCACGAGACATGCAATGTTGATAGTTATTAGCTGCTTGCCTCTCTACATTTGCTGCACTTAATGCCTGTGAAAGGAAAACAACGAACACCGAATCAATAATGTCAACTATATTCAAATAAAATACTATGGTGACAGAAATCTTACCAAAAAGTTTGGATTGTCTCATGATGCCATAAACAACCTCCAGTCCTCTGGAGACAAAAATGTATACTCCTGACATGGATCCTGACCCCTCAGGTCCCCTCAAATGTAATCTCGTGTAAGCCTGTTCTTGAATCTTTCCATCATAGATGAACTTCTGTCATCGACTCCTTGTACATCTCCGCGGTGTCAGGGACATCATAGGTTTGCTGCAAGGTAAAAACATAAGTTAAATATCTTTGAAGCAATAGAAATAAAGATATATATGCAGATTTATCGAAACTTATATACCAAAAGTTGTTGCCAAATCAAGTCTTTGGTTTTTGGTGGAACCAACTTCCAATTATCATAGGTAGGGGTGGAAACAAGCCAGGTCAGGCTTTTGCCTTAACAGGCCTAGCCTGATAAGGCATAAACTGGCCTGAGCCTGGCCTGTGGCCTGTTGGAGGCCAAATTTTAGGCCTGGGCCTGGCCTGTACAGGCCAGGCCTGGGCTGAAGCCTGTTTAAGGAGGCCTGATTTTTTGAAAGTTTTTAAGCAAACCAACAGGGCTACAGGCCACACTACAAAAAAAGCCAACAGACCTCCTTAAACAGGCCGAAAACAGGCCAAACTTTACATAAAATACTATCAATGATTCAAAATACATCAAAACATAAGAGAACAAGTGAGGAACATGCATTAGAACCAAGATAACTTGTTAGTCACATACTTTTACAAAAGAAATAACATAAACTTGTTTGATACAGAGAATTAAAGTCTATCATAAAATCAAGGAACGATTAAACAAGGTCATTGCAACATCAAAGCAAAACTAACATTCTTGTTAGCACAATCTCGCAAGAATTTCAATCTAACCAAATAACTGGAATTACACTTCCACAAGAATCGAAGCTATACTAAGCCGTCATTATATAATCAAATCTCAATGTGAAGGGATCAATCATGAAAAGGATTAGACATTTATAATGAGATAACATTATAAACCACATGCTTAGAAAACTCTCATTTTTTTGAATCATATGAGAGTTTTATCGAGATGCAGAAAATAAGGCTTTGCTAATAATGCCATTGGCCTCAATATATCGTTCCACACATCTAGAGATGCAACTACTTTCACCTCCACTTAAGCTCGACCCTAGATTTGTGATGCACTTCTCAAAACACTTGCCCCTTACTGTCTACAAAATCAGTAACAATTGCAAGATCAATCTCAGTTAAGCAAACCATCTTTGAACAAAATTGTTGCCCATAGCTTTACTCACTTATCAACTAACATTTTTAGGACCTTCTTAGTCCATAGCATTGCTCTTACCTTGTAAATATTTTAAAAAGCGATCATATTTTTTCCCAAGGCACTCTCCTTTAGTTAGGAATAAGTTATGTTAACATAAATAACATACACTTGTATAAACTAATGTATTATTAACCAAATAAAATTCCAGTTATAACAAAAGCATCATAGGCATATAGCTCCACAATGACAACATAATAATACAAGCAACCCATAAACCACAATCATTTACATACATTTCACAACTTTATACCATACCTGTTGCAACAAGCATTTCACCAAAGACAGAACTTGACACAACTTGCAGTGGTCAATTCTTCAAAAATAATGCCATCAATTGTACAAAACATATGAATTTATAGTTACGGATTACCAATTATGATTAAACTTGTCATAAGTGGACCTTCTCACATTGACATCAAATCTTCAGTATAATCTCTCATTCTCCTTCAAAAACCTTGAAAGAAAGTAATCAAATGTATAGTATTAGAGCATAACAATTTTACATGTAATATGCATACGAAATGATATTATTTTAACAATGCAAGATTTATACCTTTTGTTTCTTCTTTAAACAGTATTTGTTACGAAGCCAATCCCCACCACAAATAAGTGCTTTAATTGATTCTTTATTCAATTTAGAACGATATTCATCAATAACTCTACCTCCAGTACTGAATGTGGACTCTGATGCCACGGTTGAGATTGGGATAGCTAGTATGTCAGCAGCAATCTTAGATAAAATCTTATACTTTAGACTATTATTTTTCCACCATTCTAGGGCACTAAAGGAGTTAGAATTGCCATCAGGAATATAAACACCCTCCTCAAGATAAGCTTCCAATTCTGATTTCATAGGGAGAATTGCTTGCTTTTCACGAACAATATTCATGATTTGATCAAATCCAATAATTATAGAAGAACTAGGCACATGGGGAGAAGGGTTGTTGCCAACATTATCACTTGCATTACTTGTCTCTCCTTTGTACACGGCAACATAGGCATCATACATTGAGTTTAATGCTTTCACCACTTTATCTATATTCTCAGAAGCAATATAATCAGGCTTGTAAATCAAAGGAAAGCAATAATTAATAACATATAATTTGCACCTGGGATCCAAAACACTTGCAAGAGCCACCACCAAATTGCATTCCCCCCAATATTTATCAAACTTCTCTTTCATTGCGATTGCCATTTCTACTATAAAGAAATCATCATCCTCTAAGGCATTGCCAATTACTTATTTAACTCTCTAAACCTCAAGCAGGTACAAATTTGCAGTAGGATACTCACTGCCTGATATGACATGAGTGGCTAGATTGAACACTTCTAAAAGTTTGCAAATCTTCTCAACCTTCTTCCAATCCTCTTTAGATGGTGCATAGTTGTAATGTGGTTCTTTTTCCTTATATTAAGGAAAGACAGCCTTGAACTTCAAAGCAGTAGATAACATCCTATATGTAGAATTCTACCTTGTTGGACAATCAAGAATGAGCTTCCTTTCCTTCAAACGTTTCTGCTCAATAATGTCACAAAATGCTTTTAGCCTCGAATCATTATAATTGATATATTTCACATTCTCACGAACATTATTTATGATGTCCTTAATTCTACCAAGGCTATATTGTACCAACAAGTTCAATATATAAGCACAACATCTAATGTGAAACAAGTTACCCCCCAAAGGCAATGAAGTACTAAGTGATAAGGTGTCTCTAAGAGCCCTTAAACAAGAATCATTATACGAAGCATTGTCAATTGACACAGAAAACACTTTGTTTTCAATTCCCCAGGCCCTCAAACACTTGAAAATAGGATCAGCGACATCAATTCCTAGTCTAGGAGCAGGAACTTTGACAAAACTTAAAACCCTCTTTTGAAGATTCCACCCCGCATCAATGAAATGCCCAGTGATAACCATGTATTCAGTCACTTGATGACTTGATTTCCACATGTCTGTAGTTAAACTAATCTTGCTCACACCTTGTAATAAGGCTTTCAACCTTTTCTTCTCTACTTCATAAATAGCCAAACAATCACTTCTGGCTGTCTTGTGAGAAAATTTTTGAAATTCTGAATTAGCATATTGAAATCCCCACATCCATACTTCATCCTCAACAATGCTAAACGGATGCTCATGCACCATAATTGCAGTAGCAACTATTTCCCTCATCTTCTCATTAGAATATCTGGCACCCGTTGCTAGAAATGGATTAATGCATAAATTTGAAGGTTGAAACGAAATAGTGGATTGGTTATTTTGGGCAGCAAAGTGAAGCTTCCTTGAATCACAAGATTTGACATGTCTCCATAGATGGGAAGTGCTAGCTCCCTTGGTTGAATATGAAAATAGTCTTTTGCAATACTTGCATTTAGCTTTAAGCCCATCATTAGTTTCAACTTGATCAAAATCATCCCAAATAGCTGAGGTTTTTCTCCTCTTCTTCTTAATAATATCATCATCACCATCATTTTTCTCATTAGTTTGTTCACTAGCTTGTTGACTAGTTTGTTGACTAGAATCTGTTGGTGCTTGGTGCTGGACCTCAATAGCATTAGGAGGAACTGAACTAGACGACATTGTTTCACTCTCAAACGGAGATGACATTAACTACAACTGAATCTGAACAACATTCTTTAGTATTTAAAGTGACAAGAACAACATAGAAAAGCATTCTTTCATCAAGTTCACAGAAAAGTTTCAAGAACAACATTCTTTAGTATTTAAAGTGACAAGAACAACATAGAAATCTCGATTACACTAATAATTCACTAAACTATGAAGCAGAAACAAAAAATCAAAAAATGAACCAGAAACAGAAAATCAGCACATGAACCAGAAACAGAAAATCATTCTATACGAACCAGAAACAGAAATTAGTGCTGTTTGTAAAATAAAAATCAAAATAAAAACTGTAGTTTTCAAGGACAGGCATAAGATAATGAATTCAATCTTTTAGTGATGTTTTTGAGAAAAAAAAACTTTTAGTGATGTAATACAAAGCATTATTCTGAGTGAGGACAAGATAAGGTAGTTTTTTTTTGGCTCAAAAGATAAGGTAGGTTGGCAACCCAAGAGTGATTAATCTTTTTAAAAATATAACCACTCCCCCTAGCTTTTTTTTAACAACTACTAGAGTCATACAAATCAAATTTTTGTTTAACATTATTTAAAAGCAATAAATACGACATAAATGTAATTTTATTTTTAAATAAGCCCTTGTTTATGAAGATAGAGTGGGAGAGAGAGGGTTTGTGGAAAAAAGATTAGAAAGAATACATGAGAAAAAGATATATATGATTAATTGAGCGTAAAAATAAAAAAATATATTAAATTTTTAGACAAATATAAATTGTTACTAATATATAGGACAAACCTTACATGAAAGAAAAAGAATTTTAGTTATAAAAAACCACTCACTGAAGTATCGGGGGATAGTATCAAAATTTTATTGATGTCTTAATAAATTCGATTAGGAAAAAAACCTCCTTTATTATACGTAATCCAGTAGGTTGGCATAAAAATTCTATCATATTTTTTTCCGAAATTTAGAAAAATACAATTAAAGTTAGGTCCATTGTTAATAATAAAAATCAAAAATAAAAGATTTGATAGGGAAATTATACCTAATAGATTTAAATGAATAGACCTATGTTTTGTGCTCCTATATTAAAAGACATTTCAAATACTAACTTGTTATGGGATTCTTTTGTGACTTTTTTGAGCTTTGGATCACTGAAAGAGGTCGTTCTCGTCGTTGATGACTAGAAAACTAGAGGCATTGAATCAAAAGCAAAACTCCCAAAAAATGGGATAATAAGGTTGGAGTATATGCCATGATTGACCTTGTCAAGCCATTAATTTGACCTTTTGGGGACCAGTGGACCTTTCTTTAAGACCTTCCTCCTGACCGACAATTATAAAGCTCGTCAAGCTACTTGGCAAGTTGCAACATCAACGATGTTAACGAGTAATGAAGTACCTCTTCCATATTGGCGGCTTTGAAAATGCTAATAATGCCTACCAGAATATTCACAATAACTCCAAGGAATCAACAAAACACTAGAATATCCAATCGATTCCAAAACGATGGAGGCGGTTTTGCCCTTCTTATACTAACTACAGCTTTAAGTTTTTTAAAGCTCCATGTTAATCATTCTATAAGAACCAGAAACAGAAATTAAACAAGAACAGGACAATGACGAAAATCATGACAATGAACCAGAAATAGAAAATCAGAAACTGAACCAGAAAGCCAACCAGAACAGTGAAGAATCCAAAAATAAACCAGAACTAGAATCCAAAAATGAAGAACCAGAAACAGAAAATCATAACACGAACCAGAAACAGAAATTGAACCAGAACAGCAACATGACAGTGACGATAAACCAGAAATAGAATGAGTGATCTGTGCCAGAATGAACCAGAAACTGTCGTGCACCTGTGCCGCTATTCAAGCTACGATGCTGGAAAGAGGAGATCTGCGATACCAGAGAGGGGATCTGTGATTCTGGAAAGTGGAGCTGAGGATTGAGATTTGAGGGGGAGGAATGAGTGAATGATTGTGAGGCGAGGCGAGATTCGAGAATGAAAATGAAGATTGAAGAATAATAGGGTTAGGGATTTCAGAAGAAATGAAGAAGATTTGAAGATGACGATGTGAGAAAAAAATTTCAATAGACTTGCGTGTAATTAGTATCTCCCACTCTCATTTGATTTTTTTTATATATGTTAACAGGCTCAGGCCGGCCTGACAGGCCTAACAGGCCTATCAATAAGCCTTGGCCTGGCCTATTAGCCTGACAGGCCAGGCCTAAACAGGCCTATCACAGGCCAGGCCACAGGCCCCTGACAGGCCGCCTGGCCTATTTTCACCCCTAATCATAGGTAATGCGAACTTTTCTTCAAGCCAAAAAACCTAAGTAGCTAATGAAATGGTCTTCCTCCGGACCAATTGGTTTCATATTTTCATCAAAGTCAATATGCAACCTCTCCTGTTGATGGTGATGACGTTCTACTAATGCAGGCATTTTTGTACTACCTCTAACCCTTCTTCTCGCAACCGATTCAGGTCTCGCATCAGGTTCAGGCCTATTCATTTTATTGTCCCTATCACTTTGTGAGTCACCAGAATTGTCCATATTTCTGTAAGCACAAAAATCATTGTCAAATAGGTGAATAAATTGTAAGTAAATGAATAAACTAACTAGTTATAAAACAAACAGCACACATTACTATTTTCTAGGTTAAGCTCTTACTCTAGATTGTTTCCCATATTCCTTCACCATGATTATTTCTTACAGCATATTCTTCATCATCTACCAATTCTACTTCACTTGTTATAGGTGGATTAATTGTAAAAGGTGGTGTGTCGTCAAGGTTGAAGGTTGGATCACCATGCTTCTATTTTTTACTTTGAAGTACAATGGAAATTTTTTTATTTTCAAGATCTGTGACATAAAACACTTATTTTGCCTGGCTTGCTAGAATGAAGGGCTCATCCCTATAACCTACTCTTTCAAGATCAACTGAGACAAATCCAAATTGTTGATCTATTACCACAACATTATTGCTAACCCACTTATATTTGAATAAAGCAACTTTAAACTTGTTGTAAGTTATTTCCCATATTTCTTCTATCACTCCATAATAGGCCATGGATGCTAATATGGGGTTTTTGTCTTTTAAACTAGAAAAGTGCATGGCTTCAGCTTCTACTATGACCCCACTATTTTGCTTGGTACTTCTATCATCTTGGTGTTTTGTGTAGTAAGAATACCCTTTTATATCATAACCGCTCCAAGTAATGATCTGAAATGAAGGCCCCCAGGCTAGCCACTCTATTGTCTCAGACACACCGATCTTATGTAAAACCTTTTCCTCAAACCACTAAATGAATGTCTTGTTTTGCTCAATAGTAATCTTCATGTCATTCTTCCTCGGATTCATGTTCTTCAATCTCTTTCTGTGTTCATCTATGTACGGTTGAACTTCTGCCATGTTATTCAGGATATAAAGGTGTGCTTGCAACACCTCTTCACGAGGCATAGTCTTCACTTTTAGTCCTCGTGTTCCCTTGCTCCTCCCCTCTTCATGCCGAGATTGTTCCTTCTTCCCTGATAGATAATCACTGCAGAGGTCCATAGCCTCTTCAACAAAATACCTTTCAACTATTGAGGCTTCTGGTTGATAGGGATTTTTAGAGTACCCTTTTAAGATCTTCATGTATCGCTCGAAAGGGTACATCCACCTCAGGTAAACTGGACCACAGAGCCTTACCTCCCTTACCAAATGAACTATCAAATGCACCATTATATCAAAAAATGAAGGAGGAAAGTGCATCTCTAATTGGGACAATATAATATAACCCTCAGCTTCCAGTTCATCCAGCTTTTCAGTGTCAATGACTTTGTTACAGATAGCATTAAAGAAAACACACAATCTTGTCACAGTGCTTCGAACTTCATCTTTCATAATGCCTCTAATAGCTACTGGTAACAGTTGTTGCATCAACACATGATAATCATGGGACTTCATTCCCACTAACTTCAAATCGTCCATTGACACACACCTTCTCACATTCAAAGAATATCCTTGTGGTATCTTAATTTCATGTAAACACCCACACAAACTTCTTTTCTCTGCTTTTGATAGTGTATGCGCTGCTGGCTCTATGTATGCCCTCCTACCATCATCTCTTAGCTGTGGATGTAACCGTTCTGTTATTCTCATATCAACAAGGTCTAGTCTCGCACTAATCCCATCCTTGGTCTTCCCTGGAATGTGCAAAAGCGTACTGACAAGGCTATCACAAATGTTTTTCTCCACGTGCATTACATCAATATTGTGTCTCACGTCAAGACTAGCCAATATGGAAGATCAAAGAAAATTGATCTTTTCTTCCATATGTTCTTCTCACCCGCAGTCTTCTGATTCTTACTGAGTAAGACATTGATACGTTCAACTCAACTGTAAACTTCCTCAGCCGTTAAAATGCTTTCTTAACCTACGATACGGGTGGAACCTAGGAAGAAACCTCCTGTGACCAAGGTAGACCATTTTTCTTCCATGTTTAAGTTGGTGGAAGTGAGTGTCTACTTCATAGACCAGACATGCTTTATGCCCCTTCACACTGTATCCTGAGAGGTTTCCGTACGCAGGGAAGTCATTTATCGTGGTGAAAATCATTGCACATAGCTTGAAGGACTCATTCTTATATGCATCAAACACATCTACGCCTTCCTCCCACAACTTCTTCAAGTCCTCAATCAAAGGCGCCAAGTAGACATCGATATCATTTCCTGACTGTTTTGGTCCAGAAATCATCATAGAAAGCATCACATACTTGCGTTTCATACAAAGCCAGGGAGGCAAGCTGTATATTACAAGGAGTGCTGGCCATACACTATGTGTGCTATTAAGAGTTCCATACAGATTGATGCCATCTGTACAAAGCCCAAGCCGAAGGTTTCTCAGCTCACTGCCAAATTCAGGGAACATTTCATCTATTTTCTTCCACTGTGGAGAGTCAGCTGGGTGCCGAAGATATTTTCCGTCGGATATTCTATCATCCGAATGCCATCTCAACTTTGTTAGATCTCATGTTTTGATGATAACAAAGAATGGTATGAAAGAGATTTGATAAACAAATAAGTTTAAACAAAGTAATAACAGGGCAAATCATCACTTGAAGTAGGCATTGGAGTAATGAAGATTGGCCAAGAGAAAAAGCTGAGAAACTTGATCTATGGCAAGTTTTCTAAAGGGTAACTCGAGTAGTTACTCGAATAATGGACAGAAACTTGAAGTAACCAGAGTCGACCTTCAAGTAACCTGCCAACGTTACTCAAGTAAGCACTCGAGTAATAAGGTAAATGACTTCCAGCTGCTCTCGGCCTGCCAACGTTACTCGAATAGCTACTTGAGTAACCAGGTAAATTACTTGGAGTTGCTCTCGGCCTGCCAATATTACTCGAGTAAGTACTCGAGTAACCATGTAAAATACTTCCAGTTACTCTTGGCCTGCCAACGATACTCGAGTATGTACTCGAGTCCCCTGTTTCAAGAAATGTGTTGCTCTCGGCATTTTCAACCCTGCCAATGTTACTCGAGGAGCTACTCGAGTAACTCACTGTGGTAAGCAAAACCTGAAGGTAGTACTCGAATAACATGATATGCTTTTCTCACACTTCACTCAAGGCACTACTCAAGTATGCAGGTAATCAATCACTTATTTTAACTGAATTACTCAAGTACGTAATCGAGTAATGTGCAGAGTTATTTACACAAAACTTCAAGTCACTACCCGAGTAAGCTATGTAGAAAATTTATGTTTACTCGAGTAAGTACTCGAGTAACAAGGTAATCAAATTTGAAGTGCTCTCAGCCTTAAAATCCTACCAACATTACTGGAGTAAAGCATCGAGTAACCTAAAGTTTATTTGCAAGATTACTCGAGTTGCTACTTGAGTAACCTATGAAGAAAAGTGTGTTATACTCGAGTAAATACCCGAGTAAACAAGTATTTCCAAAGGTTTAAAATTTTGTTTACTTCATGCACTACCAGAGTAATGTTATATTTCTTTATTGACTTGCAGTTTATCAAAGTTTTCCCTATGATACTCGAGTAAGTACTCGAGTAAACTTAATGAATACTCGAGTAACTACTCGAGTATGCAAGTCCAGAAATTTAGAAATCATTCCAACGTTCATTGATTTGTTTCCTATATGATTAACCTTTCATTGTATTAGTATTCTTAGCATATTTACAGATAAACAATGAAGAGATCTTACTGAATAAGGAAAGTCAAATGCAACGTTCAAATACTACCTACCGCCACCAACCGTAAATGGATAATTTTCAAATACTGGAAAAGTCAACAGTGGCTTTGCACACTCTAACGGACATGAAGAAAATGTTCCAACCGTCACTACCAACATATCTATTTATACGGGAACATCCAAATAGAGATTAGAAAAAAAAGAACACATACAACGTATCATCAAGTTCATTACTCTGGTTTACATTATACTTGTAATTCTATGCTTCAGTGATTCTTATTCACTCTGTGAGAGAGATATTTCATTCAAACTCAATATTTGTTATTTTTGGTAACTTAAGGTTGTGGAACCTTGAGTTGGGATTGGATTACAACCTGTAAGGGGGAGCGAGTGTCCAGGCGAAGGAACTTACTTGTACTGAGGTGCCAAGAACCCACTGAATCTTGGAAGTTATAGTGAAACTCTCAGAGAAGCTTTGAGGACTGGACGTAGGTCAAAGTGGTTGTGGCCAAACCAGTATAACTCCCAATGTACACTTCGGTGATATTTCTCCTTACTCTTTACTGTTTTATATTCACCGTCAAGTTTTATATTTGCAACAAAATTTTTAGTATCACCCAATTCACTCCCCTCATGGGTGAAATGATTACTCTAACATTTGGTATCAGAGCGTAGGTCTTCTTGTTAAGGTATAAGAACCTAAGAAGGATCCAATGGCAAGCATGGGTGAAGGAATTCTTCCCGATGGAGCATCCATCACTAGACCACCAGGTTTCAATGGTGAACACTTTTCTTTCTGGAGTAAAGTTCAGAGTATTTGTGATGGCTACTGAATATGGGCTATAGGATGTGATTGAGAGTGGAAACTAGCAACCTAAAAAGATTGTAGATTCTCAGAAAATTCCCAAGACACCAGCGGAATATGATTAGAATGATAAGAAACTTATCACTTTCAACAGCAAAGCAATTCTGATGTTACAAAGTGCTTTGAATCAAAGTGAATACTTCAGAATTTGCACACTTCCAACAGCAAAGGAAATATGGGAAGCTCTGGAAATAGCTCATGAAGGAACTTTGGGCATAAAGGAGAATGGGATCAACACCTTGGTCACTGAATTCGATATACTTTGAATGAAATCAAGTAAGTCAATATCTGAATTCGAACTTAGATATACTCATTTTATTAATCAACTTTCAGCACTTGGGAAAATCTATGATCAGCATACCCAAGTACGAAAGATTTTGAATATTCTTTTGAAAGAGTGGGAGGCCAAAGTCATTGCAATAGAAGAAGCAAAAGGAGAATCAATGAGATCAGTTGCTTCTCTATTTGGAAGCCTTTCTGAATATGAAACCAAACTAAAGTTCAAACGGGAACTAGATGACATCGGTGACAAGAAAAAGAAAGGTCTAGCACTAAAAGCAAAAGAAGAGAATCAAGATGAGGATGAGGAGTTTGACGATGATGAAATAGGCCTAATCATAAAACGATTAAGAAAGTTCTACAAGAAAGGTCAAGGATTCAAACACTCTCAGAAAGGAGGAACTAGCAGCAAAGATCATATCATCTGCTATGAATGTGGAAAACTAGGACATATCAAGTCAAAATGTCCAGAGATGAATCAAAGATCAAAGAAAAGAGAAAAGGCAAATTCTTCAATAAAAAGAAGGCCTTTGTATCTGCTATATGGGGTGATAGTTTTTCTGACAAAGAAAGTGATGAAGAAGAAGTAGCAAACATATGCCTCGTTGCTCAAGAAGAAACCGAAGAAGAGGTAAATGATTCTTATCCTACCTATGATGAATTACTTTCTGAATATAATGCTTTACATTCTGAATTCATCAAAGTAGTTAAAGCATTAGTTGTTTTCAAAAAGAAAAACAAAGCTCTTGAAATCAAACTTAAAGAAAGTTGAGAAAAGGATTGTGAAAATTGTTCTTCTTTGAAAAAGAAAAACACTGATCTCACAAAAACTCTTGAAAAATTTACACAAGGAAGTGAGATGCTAAATGTTATTTTAAAAGCTTAACGATTTGTAAATGACCGATCTGGAATTGGATATGATCCAAAATCAGATAGAAGGAAAGGTCGAAAGAAAGCAGGAGGTAAGTCATATTTGAATTATTTTCAGCATTCTGTGCATACATCTAATCCTTTTGCATTTTGTAATTACTGTAATAGAAAAGGTCATTATACCTCTTCATTCATTCATAAGAAGAAAGGAAACATAGGAACCTTCAAATGGGTACCTAAAGGATCATATGTTTCAAACATTTCCTGTACTAACCCAAAAAGACCTAAAAGACGTGGGTACCTAAGAATTAGTCGTATTTAATTGCAGATATGTCTCAAGGCATCCAAAAATAACAAATGGTATATAGACAGTGGATGCTCTAGACATATGACCGGTGATTTCGAAAGCTTTACCAAATTGCAACCTAAAGAAGGTGGAAAGGTAAAATTTGGAGGAAATCAAACCGGAAGGATAGTAGGAATTGGTGAAATCAAAAATGACAAAGGCATACAAGTCAAAGACATATACTATGTCGAAGGATTATGCCATAACTTGTTGAGTGTAAGTCAAAGTGCAGAAAAAAAAATAACTGGGTAATATTTGACTCAGAGGAATGTCCAATTATCAACAAGAATGACTTACCACTTGATAAGAAGAATATCAAGGCTAAGCTCAGAGCAAAAAGCGAAGGTAATTGTTATACTCTAGATATTAGTAGAAATGAATCTGAAAACTGTTTTCTGAGTAATGCCGATGAAAGTTGGCTATGGCATAAGAGATTGGCTCATGTCAATATGCATAAATTAGGCAAACTACTCAAAAAGGATTTAGTTCTTGGATTACCCAAAGTAAATTTAAAAAATGACTTGATTTGTGACGCATGTCAAAAGGGTAAACAAACTAAATCATCTTTCAAATTGATTTGGCACCTCAGTACACGCAAGTTCCTTCACTTGGACACTCGCTCCCTCTTACAAGTTGTAATCCAATCCCAACTCAAGGTTCCACAACCTTAAGTTAACTCAAAAACAAAAATTGAGTTTGAATGAAATATCTCTCACAGAGTAAATAAGAATCACTGAAGTATAGAATTACAAGTATAATTTAAAACAGAGTAATGAACTTGATGATACGTTCATGTGTGTTCTTGTTGTTGTTTCTCTGTTTGGATGTTCTCATATATATAGGAGTGTTGGTAGTGACCGTTGGAACATCTTCTTCTCGTTCGTTAGAGAGTGCGCAGCCACTGTTGACTTTTCTAGTATTTAAAAAATATCCGTTGGTGGAAGGTAGCATTTGAACGTTACATTTGACTTTCCTTATTTGATAAGATATCTTCATTGTTTATCTGTAAATTTGCTAAGAATACTAATACAATGAAAAAGGTTAATCATATAGGAAACAAATCAATGAACCTTTGAATGATTTCTAAATTTCTAGACTTGTATACTCGAGTAGTTACTCGAGTATTCATTAAAGTTTACTCGAGTACATACTCGAGTATCATCAGGAAAACTTTGATAAACTGCAAGTCAATAAACAAACATAACATTACTCAGGTAGTGCATGGAATAAACAAAATTTCAAACTTTTGGAAATACTTGTTCACTCGTGTACTTACTCGGGTATTGCACTCTTTTCTTCATAGGTTACTCGAGTACCAACTCGAGTAAACCTTCAAATAAAATTTAGGTTACTCGATGCTTTACTCCAGTAATGTTGATAGGATTTCAAGGCCGAGAGCACTTCAAGTTTGATTACCTTGTTACTCGAGTACATACTCGAGTAAACATAATTTTTTTTGCATAACTTACTCGGGTAATGACTTTAAGTTTTCTTCAAAATAACTTTGCATACTCGATTACTTACTCGAGTAATCTACTTTAAATAAATCATTGAATACATGCATACTAGAGTAGTGCCTCGAGTGAAGTATGATAAAAACAGATCAAGTTATTCAAGTACTACCTTCAGGTTTTTGCTTACCAAAGTGAGTTACTCGAGTAGCTCCTCGAGTAACATTGGTAGGGTTGAAAATGTAAATAGCAACATATTTCTTGAAATAGGGGACTCGAGTACATACTCGAGTATCGTTAGCAGGCTGAGAGCAACTGGAAGTCTTTTATATGGTTACTTGAGTAGCTACTCGAATAACGTTGGCAGGCAACAAAGCAACACAAGTTATTTACCTGGTTACTCGAGTAGCTACTCGAGTAACGTTGGCAGGTTACTCGAAGGCGTCTCTGGTTACTTCAAGTTTCTGTCTCATTACTCGAGTACTTACTCGAGTAATGCCTTAGAAAACTTGCTACGGATCAAGTTTCTCAGCTCTTTCTCTTGGCCTTTCTTCTTTACTCCAATGCTTACTTCAAGAGATGATTTTCCCTGTTATTACTTTGTTCAAACTTATTTGTTTATCAAATCTTTTTCATGACATTCTTTGTTATCATCAAAACATGAGATCTAACATTCTCCCCCTTTTTGATGATGACAAAACTTGGTGATTTTGAACAAGAATTTTGACACTAAGTTTTCAAATAAACCCTTCTTGAATTTAATGATAAATTTGAAAACCTTGTTAATTTTAAATTCAAAGTGTTTTGGAAAAAGATTGAAAAACATAACATATTCACCTTGCATAATAAACTTCATTAGTCACACAATGTATCATAATTTAAAAACTTGAATAGACTTGAAATGAAATCATAACTTAAGTAAACTTGCATTAAACTTCAAATTACATTACAAGATGAAAATTTGAAAAGGCTCCCTAAATCCCAAATACACCCATATACCCAAAAAGAAACTCAAACACTCCACAAAATCACACTCAAGCTCTTCTCCCTTTTTTTGTCTTCATCAATCAAGTGGAGGACTAGAAGGCTTAACCATGGAGATAGGCTTCACAGGAAGAACCATAGAGCCATCTGAACCAGAAGAATCAAAAGAACTAGAAGATTTTGGTTCAGGAAGATTAAGTGGAGGGATGTGGATGTCTTCTTTTGGAGGAACAGGAGAGGGCTGAAAGACAATCATAGTGGTGTTCTCAACCTCTTCAGTACCACCAAGAGTATGATGATCAGAGGATGAAGAAGGAGTGATTTCCTCTGTGTGGCTAGGAGATAGAATAGGTTTAGGAGAGGGTTCAGGTTGAGGTTTGGGTGGTGAATCATCAATGATGATATGGATGGTCTCATTGGTTTCGGGGTTATCCACTAAGTATAAGATATCTTTGGGTTATGGCTCAGGTGGACTAAAGACTGGAGGGATAGGATGCTCAACCTCAGTGTGAGGAAGGTCAGATGAGATGTTCTCTGGAGGTGATGGTGTATGCTCTGGGGATGGTATATGCTCTGGAGATGAAAAAGTCTCATATGCAAAAGATGATGGACCGGCAGAAGGTCCGGGACCCAAAGAGTCCAATCGTGCCAGAATCAATTTCAATGTCTCACCCTGGGCACGTTGCTTAGCTAGCAACTCTTAATACCTCTTATCCATTCTCTCAACCAACTCAGCCATCTTGTGATTCATGTTGGTTATCAGTTCAGCATTTGTGTTGGCAATGTCCACGTGGAATCCTGTCAGCATATTTTCCATGAAATGTTGAAGTGTGGCATTGAGGAAAGAGGGTGATGATGTAGTGGCAGCTGGAGCCGAAGACTGAGTGTCATCCATTTTGCTAGTCTCAGTCTCAGTCTTCTTCTTCTTCTTTGACCCAGACTCCAGAGGACCCTTGAGAGGAATGTCAATGTTGAGCTTTCCAATTTGATTTCTCCCAATCGGAGTAATCCTCTTAATATGCTCTTTACTCTCCAGATACCATATCTTATTCTCCTTCAGAATGAGTGAAACAATCTGAGGATATGGCATAGGTGTGGTAGCTTTCCCATCAACTCTATATCTCTTCATCTCAGAGAATATGTACTCCCCCAAGTCTTTCTATTCCTTCAGGAGTAAGGAAGCAAACCATCTATAGTCCCTATCAGAGAAGTGGGTATAGTTGTTGGCCTTGTTCACAAGGGATCTAGAGTAGATATACCATAAAACCCTATGATGATCACACATATCACTAGGTTTGAAATTCAAAGGGCCTACAAGCTTACCAGGTTTAAGGATAGAGAAGATTTGGTTTGAGTCAAGTTTGGAGTAAATGTCATATGGGGGGTTCTCTATCCCTAATCACAAATTTATCCTAGAAGGTGAGATGAGAATCTTTTGGCCTCTCACAGTGGTAGTCATTTCTTCCTCAGCTGAAGTTCTATTTAGTTCATCTAGAATCTCAAGGTTGCAGTAAAAATATGTGACTACTTTTGTGTAAAAAGGAAGTCTAATAGAAAGAAAAGGCATAAATGGTTCTAAAAAGGAATTAAGATCATGCTTCAATACCTCCTGAAGTACTTTGAGGTCCACAAATATTGTATTTGATGAATTTGAATCCTCTGACAAAACCATTGATGAAGAACAGGAAGTTGTTTTAAGTCAAGAAAATGGTCAATCTATTTCTAAATCTCTTATTCCAGAAGTTGATGAGACCAAGGAAGAAGAGCAATCACTAAGACAACCTAGAGCCTGGAAATACAATAAAAGTCATCCCTTAGATCAAGTCATAAGAGATGTGAATAAAGGGATCAAAACTAGAAATAGAATTTTCAATGAAGTAAGTTTTTCTGCATTCATTTATGAGATTGAACCTTTTAACATTGATGAAGCCCTATCAGACAATGATTGGGTTATAGCAATGCAAGAAGAACTAAATCAATTTGAAAGAAATCAAGTTTGGGATTTGGTACCCCGACCCAAGGATCATCCGATCATTGGTACTAAATGGGTATTCAAGAACAAACTCGATGAATCCGCAATTATTGTCAGAAACAAGGCAAGATTGGTGGCCAAAGGCTATAATCAGGAAGAAGGAATTGATTATGAGGAAACATATACTCCAGTGGCTAGATTGAAAGCTATACACGTACTCTTAGCCTTTGCATGCATCAAAGGATTCAAACTCTATCAAATGGATGTAAAGAGTGCATTTCTAAATGGCTACATTATGGAAGAAGTTTATGTAGAACAACCTCCAGGTTTTGAAGAAGTAACTAAACCTGACTATGTTTTCAAACTCAAAAAGGCTTTATATGGTTTAAAACAAGCTCCTAGAGTATGGTACGAAAGGCTCAGTAAATTTCTTATTGATCAAGGTTTTGTACGGGGAAAAGTTGATAAAACACTCTTTATAAAACGAAAACATTATGATATTTTTATTGTTCAAATATATGTTGATGACATTATTTTCGATGCTACTAATGAATCTCTGTGTAAGGAATTTTCTGAGATAATGCAGGGAGAGTTTGAGATGTCAATGATGGGAGAATTGAATTTCTTTCTTGGTTTGCAAATCAAACAAAGAAAGAATGGAATCTTCATATCTCAAACAAAGTATCTGAAAGAGTTGTTGAAAAAGTATAGAATGGATGAAGCAAATGGAACGGACACACCTATGAGCTCAACTATGTTGCTTGATGCTGATGTCAAAGGGAAAGACTACAACATCACAAAATACAGAGGAATGATTGGATCATTACTCTATCTCATGGCAAGCAAATCGGACATCCAATTTAGTGTTGGCATATGTGCAAGATATCAATCAGCACCAAAGGAATCACATGCCAAAACTGTCAAACGAATCTTTAGATACCTTGCTGACACACTGGAATTGGGTTTGTGGTATCCCAAAGGAAGAAGTGAATATCTAGTTGCATATTCAGATTCTGATCATGGAGGATACAAGACAGACAGAAAGATCACCAGTAGACAAGGACAATTTCTTGGAGGATCTCTTGTATCATGGTTCAGCAAGAAACAAAATACAGTGTCTCTTTCGTCAATAGAAGCCGAATATGTTGCAGTCTCAAGTTGTTGTGCACAAGTGATATGGTTAAAACAACAACTACAAGATCTTGGTATTTATCTCAAAGAAATACCAATCTATTGTGACAATACCAGTACGATAAGCTTGGCGAAAAATCCAGGTCAACATTCTAGAACCAAGCATATCGATGTTAGACATCACTTCATCAGAGATCATGTCCAAAAGAAAGATGTGAAAGTGATATTCATTCCTACTCATCTTCAACTAGCTGATATCTTCACTAAACCCCTTGCAAAAGATCAATTTCTATATATTATAAGAGAATTAGGAATGGTAAATCCCAATGAATTGTAAGTTATTTCAGACTCTTATAATGTTAGATAAAGATATTTGATAATTGTTTTGATGATTACTAATTTAAGCATCGGAGTATGTAGAAACTTATTTTGCAGGAAGATTGAAACTCTGTTTTGAGAAATAAAAATAGAGGTTATCAGAGGAAACCTTTACTGGAGTACCAACTTCAAGTAATGACTGACAGTGAAGCATTATCCGAGGAACAACTTGAAGTAAAAGAGCACTTTACTCGAGTAATGGTCTTCCAAAACTGGAAGCAACGTATCAAGTTACCTGGAATTTAAATCAAACGGTTCAGTTGGTGAGAAATGAACAGTTAAAAGTAGAAAAGACAGGTTACCCGAGGAGAGCCTCGAGTAAACTTGAAGCTTACTGGAGTAAGGACTCGAGTAATTGTAGGTCCAGATCACAAATTTGATGAGAATCGACTCAAATCTGCTCTAAAATGGCTATAAAATGATCAAGGGAACATACATGGATAATTACAATATTATTCATATCAAGTACGCAATTTAAATGAATTATTTTAGAAATTTTCTGTATGATCACTCGAGTAAGGACTCGAGTAAACATGCTATTTACTCGAGTAAGGCCTCGAGTAACGTCGGGTTCTAGGTCTTTATTTATCACAAACTCGGTCATTTCCACAAAATCTCCTCGAGTAAATCACTCTGTCCTCTCACAAAAAATTTTCACAATCTCTTCCCTACACTATTTCCGTCAAAACCCAACAATTTTTGGCTCCAGAAACCTCCTATTCTGTTCAGATTCTTCCTGACCTAACTCACGACTTTCACTCTGTTTTCTGGTTTTTCAAAGTCTTCACTAAATCAAAATGGTTAGAACCAAAAACCTTACTCCCACAGATTCTTCTGGATCCCCACAACTCTCTGACCCTCTTTCTTCTCCTCTTAGAAAGAGACGAAAGCTTACTCCTAGATCCAAAGCTAAAGTCCAACTCAAACCTCAACCGAAACCTAAAGAGAAAGGAGTGGTTATCAAAGAACCAGTAGTTACAAGGGCTCAATCCAAGAAGAGCACCTCTACTGGGAGAGGCAAAAGTGCCAAATCTCCTTCTCCTCCAATTTCTGATTCCTCAACTCCCTCTTTGACACCAAAACCATCCAAAAAGCCCAAATATGATGTGAATGTGGCTAAGGCAATGGCTGGCATTCTAGATCAGCTTGAGATGGGGCAATCTTCAAATAAGTCAAAATTTCCAGAAGAAGAGATCACCAAACCTCCAAAGGGGTTTAATGTCAATAAGCTAGAGGAGTCCCAGAAGTACCTCACTTAATTCTCAAGGAGAAAAGTCTATAAGACTCACTATGTGGACCTCAAAGTACTTCAGGAGGTATTGAAGTACAATCTTAGTCCCTTTCTAGAACCTTTTATTCCTTGGTTATCTATTAAGCTTCCTTTTTGCACCAAAGTAGTCACACACTTTTACTGCAATCTTAAGATTCTAGATGAACCAAATAGAACTTCAGCTGAGGAAGAAATGACTACTACTGTTAGAGGCCAGAAGATACTCATCTCACCCTCTAGGATCAATCTGTGGTTATGAATAGAGAACCCTTCAGATGACATTTACTCCAAACTTGATTCAAACCAAATTTTCTCTGTTCTTAAAGCTGGTGAGCTTATAGGCCCTTTGAACTTCAAACCTAGTGACATGTGCGATCATCACAGGGTTCTATGGTATATCTACTCTAGATCCCTTATGAACAAGGCCAACAACTATACCCACTTTTCTGATAGGGACTATAGATGGTTTGCTTCCTTACTCCTGAAGGAACAAAGAGATTTGGGGGAGTACATTTTTTCTGAGATGAAGAGGTACAGAGTAGATGGGAAAGCTACTACGGCTATGCCATATCCTCATATTGTTTCACTCATTCTGAAGGAAAATAAGATATGGTACTTGGAGAGCAAAGAGCATATTGAGAGAATTACTCCTGTTGGGAGAAATCAAATTGGGAAGCTCAATATTGAAATTCCTCTCAAAGGTCCTCTGGAGTCTGGTTCGAAGAAGAAGAAGAAGAAGAAGAAGAAGAAGAAGACGGAGACTAAGATGAGTAAAATGGATGACACTCAGTCTTCAGCTCCAGCTGCCACTACCTCTTCACCCTCTTTCCTCAATGCTACTCTTCAACATTTTAACATTTTATCAATGCTACTCTTAATGCTAATGAGACTATTCATATTATCATTGAGGATTCACCACCCAGAGCTCAGCCCCAACCTACTCCTACACCCATTCCTTCTCCTACTCATACAGAGGAGATCTCTCCTTCATCTTCTGATCATTATTTGGGAGAGGCCTTAGAAAAGGTTGAGACCACCACTATGATTGCCTATCAGCCCCTTCCTATTCCTCCAAGAGCTGACCTTCAAATACCTCCACTAAATCTTCCTGAACTAGAATCTTCTAGTTCTTTTGATTCTTCTGGTTCAGATAGTCCTTTGTTTCTTCCAGTGAAGCCTATCTCTATGGTCAAGCCTTCTAGTCCTCCACTTGATTGATGAAGACAAAAAGGGGGAGAAGAGCTTGAGTGTGATTTTGTGGAGTTTCTGAGTTTGTTTTAAGTCTTTTATTTTGGTATATGGGTGTAAATGGGATTTAGGGAGCTTTTCATATGAATTCTACTTGTGTATTTTTAATCTTAAGTAATGCAATTGAAGTTCATTTGAATTTCTAGTTAATTTGAGTTTTCAAGTTATATATTGCATTGTGGGACTAATGAGTCTATTATGTATGCAAGGAGAATATGTTATGTTTTCAAAAAGTTTTTCAAAATTGCAATTGATTTCAAGAAGTATTTAATTAAGAACTCAATTTCAAAAAACCTTGTTCAAAATCACCAAGTTTTGTCATCATCAAAAAGGGGGAGAATGTTAGATCTCATGTTTTGATGATAACAAAGAATGGTATGGAAAAGATTTGATAAACAAATAAGTTTGAACAAAGTAATAACAGGGCAAAACATCACTTGAAGTAGGCATTGGAGTAATGAAGATTGGCCAAGAGAAAAAGGTGAGAAACTTAATCTATGGCAAGTTTTCTAAAGGGTTACTCGAGTAGTTACTCGAGTAATGGACATACTCGAGTAACCTATGAAGAAAAGTGTGCCATACTCGAGTAAGTACCCGAGTAAACAGGTTTTTCCAAAGGTTTGAAATTTTGTTTACTTCATGCACTACCCGAGTAATGTTATGTTTATTTATTGACTTGCAGTTTATCAAAGTTTTCCCGAAGATACTCGAGTAAGTACTCGAGTAAACTTAATGAATACTCGAGTATGCAAGTCCAGAAATTTAGAAATCATTCCAACATTCATTGATTTGTTTCCCATATGATTAACCTTTCATTGTATTAGTATTCTTAGCATATTTACAGATAAACAATGAAGAGATCTTACCAAATAAGGAAAGTCAAATGCAATATTGAAATACTACCTACCGCCACCTACCGCAAACGGATATTTTTCAAATACTGGAAAAGTCAATTGTGGCTGCGCACACTCTAACGGACATGAAGAAAATGTTCCAACGGTCACTACCAACATATCTATTTATACGGGAACATCCAAACAGAGATTAGAAAAAAAAAGAACACACACGAACGTATCATCAAGTTCATTATTCTGTTTTACATTATACTTGTAATTCTATGCTTTAGTGATTCTTATTCACTCTGTGAGAGAGATATTTCATTCAAAATCAATATTTGTTATTGAGGTAACTTAAGGTTGTGGAACCTTGAGTTGGGATTGGATTACAACCTGTAAGGGGGAGCGAGTGTCCAGGCGAAGGAACTTGCTTGTACTGAGGTGCCAAGAACCCACTGAATCTTGGAAGTTATAGTGAAACACTCAGAGAAGCTTTGAGGACTGGACGTAGGTCAAAGTGGTTGTGGCCGAACCAGTATAACTCTCGGTGTACACTTCGGTGATATTTCTCCTTACTCTTTACTATTTTATATTCACCGTCAAGTTTTATATTTGCAACGAAATTTTTAGTATCACCCAATTCACCCCCCCTTTGGGTGAAACGCTTGCTCTAACAAACTTCTTCACTTTTTTTGCAGTGCCAAACAAAGGCTTAAAGCGCGGTATTATTGGAAGATACCACAAAAATTTTACAGGTTACCTTTTAGTTGTCCCATTGCCATAACCACCATCTTTCTTCACTTTGTATCGTGCAGTTTGACACTTAAGGCACTTACTCAAACCTTCATACTCCTTTCTGTACAGTACACAGTCATTAAGGCAAGCGTGTATCTTTTTATACTCCATACCCATTGTAGATAGGATTTTCTTGGCCTCATACATACGATTTGGAAGTACATTATCGTCTGGAAACATATCAAACAACAGTTCAAGCAGCAATGTGAAACTACTATCGGTCCATCCACAAGTTGCTTTTAAGTTAACCAAATGTAATGTTCCTGTCAGCCGTGTGTACTTACTCCCAGGGTACAACGGTGTCTCTGCATCACTCCGCAAGCTGTCATATTCATGCGACTGCGCAAAGGATTCTACCTCAACATCGTGAATCATTCTCTCCATTCTATCTTCATCTATGACATCCACAGCTTCCTTCTTGTGCGACGGACAATCAGTTACTTCCTCACCATGCCATATCCACCTTGTGTATCGAAGATTTATTCCATCATAAAGTTGGTGATCCCTTATAACTTCAACATCCCATTTTCTCTCATTTAAACAATTGACACAAGGACAAAAATACATGCCATTTTTGGCTGGAGCGTTCCTTCTAGCAAATTCAATAAACTCTTCAACCCCATTCTCATATTCTTCACTTGTTCTCAAAGCATTCATTCAACTATGATCTATTTTATTACCACCTATGCCATTTCCATTTACACTCAAGTTTAGAATAATTGTCAACACGGGGAATTGCCTTTTACAAGCATGTTTTTCAAAATTTTGGCAGCATTTCCCCTTAAAAGTGAGACATCCCAAAATCAAAATAACAAACCATCTCGTCTTAATTTAAACGAAACTAAACTTTAGCTTCTAACACTAAGCACAAACAGAATACACTTATATTTTAGAAACCAAAATATTAAATCAGATATGTACCATAAGTGAGATATGTGGAAATTTACAAATCAACTATGTGTATTTACAAGAAACACATGTGGGAATTTATAAGACCGTCTCGACCATATATAAGACAAGGGCCTAAATGTCTTTTCAACAAAAAAAAATAATTTCTGTTTAGACCTAAGGGTACAATGAAGTTTCAAAAAGGTTTAGAAACTGTTTGAGAATAATTTGCTAGAGAGGGTGCAGTGATCTTTTCCCTATAGAAATTGAATAATCATGTCAAAGAGAATGACTTGTAGTTATGATTGCTGAAATTAGGGCGTATTTGATTGTTCATTTAGAAACATTTTCTAATCATAGATTAATCCTCCCTTAAGTCTGACTTAAGATTCGTAATATTGGATTCCCTTATTTGTTTTTCCCCCTATTTTAAACTATTTTTTTTTGGATTTTGCCTAATGTATATACTGACTCCTAAGAGTATTTTGGATGATTCTGACATATGTGGCAGTGGTTGAAGTTTATTTGAACGTAAAACATCTTCTATATATATATAACCTATTCATCCATAAATTATAATTTTGAAACAAACAATTTATATACAACTCAGTATTTTAATTTGAAAATGACTTCTTTCATTTTAGGTTTAAAATATCTTGTCATGGATAATAATACTAAATTCTTATACTGTATATGAATATATAATTAAAACTAATTCATATCAATATATATGGAACATACCAAGGATATTCTATATACATCCCAAACCCAAATTCTGATGATGATGATAAAGATGGAGGGTTTTGTAAACTCATCAAACCGTGTGGGTCCTGAATTATCCTTAGCAAGTAAAACAATCAAAATTTATAATAATGATGCTGATAATTACTTGATGAAGAACGAATATTTTATATTTTGGCCAGTACTTGAAGAACCTAAGTAAAATAGCATAAAAACAACGATCATACAGCCAACCCTCACAAGTATGTAAATGTTTAAATATTTTAGTTCAATGAGTATATATGACTGTCTCGGTGGCAATCAGTTACACCATTTCAAAGTTTAAATTATAGGAGTTAATGTTAATTAATATTTAAAAGATTTTCACTAGATGCATTGACATTGAAATTTGAAATTTAGGCACATTAAATATAGTTTCTCTCATCCTTATTATTACAACAATCGTCTCAGCAAGCTAAGTCTACCACCAAAATAGCAAAGATAAAGCTCAAGCACAAATCACACTTAAATTCCAGCTGAGAATCAAATGCATTTTGCTAAGCATTCACAAGTTTAGTTAGCTAACCTGTTGCTGAAACTTTAGAGGGAGATGACCCACGATGGTAAGATGTAGGCCGACGGTGGCAAGAATGAGAGAGAACAGTGCAAACCCAGCAGAGCAAAGATGGCGAAACGCTATGGATGAAATAAAGGGTAAGAAGGACCAAGAAGAAACAGGGGATAGCCGTATAGCAAGATTTGGAGAAAGAAGAAAAAACAAGAAGCCCAGGGGAGAGGAGAGCACGAAGAAGGGGATGAAAGAAGTGATGAAGATGGGAGGAGTGAAAAAGTAAAGTAATGGAACTCATTCTGACACTGCACATGCACCGGTCATGTCGACCAGTGCATGTGAGGTAGCATTAGACGTCCCCAGACCAGCTGGGGACGTCTAAAGCTAAGCTTTAGACGTCCCCAGCTGGTCTGGGGATGTCTAAAGTCAATTCTTTAGGCGTCCCCAACTCTTCCGGGGACGTCTAAATGTTTTCTAATTTTTTTTTACTCTATATGATATGCTGGGCGGAAATGGGGGTCTTTAGACGTCCCCATTTTGATTAGGGACGTCTAAAGTACTTTCTACCATATTCAGGCGCGAGATTCAATTATATTTGACGAGTCAACCTTTCCAATTTTCATCTATAATTACACATATGCCACCCGTCAATATTTTGGGCGTCCCTTTTTCAAAAAGGGACGTCCTTTAAGGTAGTTATAAGTATATTCTGTAGTAGTGAAAGTAAAATTAAATATACCTATGACAAATTTAATGAAATATCTTATAAATAAGATAAGAAAATTTCTTCTCCTTCTACTTTATAAATAGGACAAGAAGACTAGGATCCAAGAGAGTACCGAATTATGTTACGGAGGGCATGTAAACTTTTTTTTCCCTCAGGCTTAAAAACGATTTCTTAATATTCTTATCCTACATAAAATTGTTTTTATACAATAGGACAAAATTTTTATATAGAGAAAGTGAGAGTTATCTGGTGCGCACGGAGACACCAACGGGTCTGGCCTCTGATGAAACGATGTCGTAGAAGCCAACCAATCTGCAATTGGCACCGTGAATGGCTTCCCCGACCGCCGGAACTTGGATTCCCAGAAACGGGTTCGTTATTCGACGATACGGCGCCAACCACTTATTCTGTATGAACTGGTTTTTTCTCCACGGAGGCACGGAGCGTCCCGTGCACTCAAAACACTGCTTCGCCACGACACACACGACCCGAACGGTGCGTTTTGGCTCGTTCCCTCCTCCGACGAAGATTCTGGGCAGAGAGCTCAGAATCTCCTCGTACCTCTTAGTCGGCCTAGCGATCTCGAACTGAGACCTGAAATCAACCTCCACCAAGTACCGATTCTGCCACGTGGATGATCCCCCTCGCGCCACGTCGATGAACTCGTGGTTTCCCGGGATGACGCCGCCGCCGGAGGAGTCCCACTTGGTCTTGCAAATGGCCGCATTATGGCCCTTTTCCAAGAGAAACGTCACCACATTCCGCGGGAAAACCGAAACGTTTAGCCTCAGTAACGAGAATATCTCGACCGCCTCCGAAACGTGCCCCAGCAGCTGCTTCCCATAAGGATCTACGTTGTTTCTGACTCTTCGTAATGAGAGTGTAGCCTCTACCGGATCACCACATTCAGAGGCCGAGTCAAGTCGCTCCGAGTCCGAATCGTTCTCCAATGATCTTCCTTCCGTCTGATTATCTTGGGCCAGGAAATCATGCACCAGTTCCGACAAGCACAAAGAGTCCTCCTCGTCGACGACGTCGCCGCCCGTAGTGCAACTCAGAAGCCGGTGATGAGCTCCGACATGACGAGGTTTGAGCATATCCTGCATTATATTATATTGATGAGAAGAAAATTTTGATGAAGAAATTCAGAGGGTATGAATTGAAAGGATAAGGATAAGTGGGCTATAAAGAGAAGAAGAAGGAATAAAGAGGAGAATATTCGTAAGTAGTGTGTGGGGAGGAAGTTGAAAATAGTTGACTAAGTGGAGGAGGAGGAAGGATATGCTGATTTTATCTGAATGGTTATTCTTGGGGATGCTTGGCATATTCAAAGGAACCTGCACATTGACGCCAGGTTGCAAATTTAAGATAAAATTGCATACTTCTTCTATCTAAAATATAGGAGCTACTTTCGGGATTTTTATTTTTAGTCCTAATATTTGTTTATATTTTTTTTTAAAAAAAATCTTAATTAAATCTAATTGAAATACTAAAATTCAGATTCAGGCTTACACTTTCAACAAATCCTTAATCAGGTCAAGAGGACTAACAAGGAATTTCTGAACCTTGTAAATTTACCTCCATATCCCTAAATGATTTATTAGCCTTTTTCCACACCCCTAAATTAGGAATCCCATTCTCCTCCGTCGTCATAGCCTCTATGATCATTGAAGACCTTCAACCACCCGAATTGACAAATATGTTGAATCTGTGTTCTGAATGTTTAGTTATAAACATGTTTTCTCTAAGCTCCACACATCTCCTCATATATCTCTCTTTTTCAGTATTCCTTTTTTTTTTTTTTTTTTTTTTTTGAATTTAGTTAAGGGTATAACTTTTCAAGGCTTAGGCTTAGAGCATAAAGTGTTTTTATCACTTTTAACAAATGTGATATTTAGGATTTAAACTTTTGTTCTCCTCCCTATTATAATTTCTAATTATATTCAGGCTGCACATTGTGATGATAGATAGGTCAAATAATGTCGTTCTACCATATATCAATGACATAAAATCTATTTCTTAATTTTCATTACAATATTTTGATCGTAACAGTACATTGCATCCGCATTTCATCTATCCCTACTTACTTTTTAACTTGATGCATGTGATTGAAGTGTTGATCTTCATTGCTTCTCACTTTAATTTCTTTCATTAACTTGTCATTTTGGATAGACATACATCGCGTACATGTGCTACAAGAAGATTTGATGTGATTCAAATAAGGCAACATTTCATTGTAATAAGACTATATGAGTGCAACTTTGATAGGACTACCATCTTGGATGGGTGAAGCTATCCGGCAGGCTGAGGTGGCTATAGGAAAAAGGATATTGTTTGGAAAAAATTAGAAAGGGGCAATGTGGTCATTTAACAAGATTTAGAAATCTCTAATTAGTCATATTGGCTTTATTAGGAATTTGTTGACAGTGTAGGCTTGAATCTGAATTTTATATTTCAATTGGATTTAATTAGGATTTTTCCTATTTTTTCAAACTATATATATATAATAGGAATATAAGAAAAATAACCAACTTTATTATAAATAACTAACTTAACTAATTTCTTAAGAACAAAATAATTTTTTCATATCTATATAGATTTTATATTTAGGATGGGATGGGATATAATAGTTAGAGTTGATAAAAATATTTTGATTATAAGAAATATAAAATTTGATAATAAATATGATAATTGTTTTTTGTTGATTTAAAAAAAATTTAGGGAAAATTTCATTCAGCCCTTATGGAATAGACTTAATTTCAGTCAACCACAAAAGATTATGAAGTCAATGAGGTTTGGCACAGTTGGTTAAGGTCTTGCCACCCCGATCACAAGGGAGTGTGTTCGAACCCTCTGACCGATGGGGAGACCTCATTGGTAGGCGATCTCGTAAGTCCCTTGTAAGCGCTCGAAGAGCCCTGGGGCCGTGCCCTGGCCTTGGTAGGGGACTGGTGCCGAACCTACCTAAACTTTTTACTATAAAAAAAAAAGATTATGAAACTTCATTATAAGACAAACAATGAAATTAAGTTTTGTGGGTGAAAAGACAATGATACATTTGCTTTATTTTTTCATCAAAGTAGTTACAAGACAAATAAATGGATTCAAATTAAACTAGGAAGTTAAGAAGAATATTTTGGTCATTGATGTCAATACCCGTTTCCATTTCGATAATCGAAGAGTAATAAAGATGGAATTCTATGGGCATACAGAAAAGTACAATTATACTGATAAAAATATTTGTTTACAATCCCAACGTTGTTCGTAAACAAAATACAAAATACAGTAGAAACTTCTATAATTACAGGATTCCCCAAAATTTCTTAACAATAAACTAATTATAACCACAGTCTTTAACCTTGCCTCGAGACATGTGTCAATCACTTCTCGGCGTCTATGCCTTTTCCTTTTGTCCCACTAGCATCTGCTGAGATGTTTGTTTAGAAAAAGGGATGAGATTATAAGGAATCCCAGTAGAAACATGTTATCGTTCATAGAAAATGTGAAAAGTAAATATGATATGCGCCAAGGTATGCACTAATTAATGAACAATATAAACACATTACTATCAGGTATACATGTGTAGGGCCCAGCCCCACAATCTACACTAGTTGCACTCTTGCCAACTCCCAGTGTAACTGTAACCTGGCACTAACTACCTCTCTCTAGGCAAACCATACTAATTAATAAAGCGCATTTACAAACAATGGCATCCATACAATCACATAACTATGGCATGATGTTTGAAGGATAATGTTCCTACCTCAAAGCTCTTTCAATCCCTTTTTAGTGTGCATCATAAAACGTGTCACTTCCGGTTTGTGACTCTGTCCTAAAATATTAAATGTAAAAGAAATAGGTTATAACCTATCCAAGTATCATTTTAGACTCTTCCATAGTGTTTCTTGTGTTTATATTAGTCTATGGTGAAATTTTACCAAAATGCCCCCAAGACCTCTGTCCGACCCCGCAGTACCTGGCTCGATGGCACGTTTTTCCAAAATTTTGATTGGGGCTATCCTGATGTATTTTCGACCAAGGAATCCATTTCTAGGCTCAAAATTAATAAATCCACTGTCAAATTATAAAATTACCCTTGATAGCCCCAATTTAGGGTTTTATGGGCACTTTCGTAATTATGTTTTTTTGGCTTTTTTCAAAAAATTGACCAACTGTAACCCCACATATATTTGCCTAATGAATCCAATGGAACCATCAAATAACTAAAAATCCAACTCCCTGCCCTAGATCTGAGCTTGGAAGAAACTTGTCTTAAGAAAAGGGAAAATTTGAAGTTTTGTGTTTTAGCTTCCAAAGCTTGTACCTTTTCACTTCTAATCCCTTATTAAGTCATTTAAACTCATATTAACCATGATTCAAAGAAATTTGGGCAGCATAACCCCTTAGGATTATAACTTGCCAAATTTACAACTTAACCATGTTAGATATGATTAGTTTTGATGATGTCAAATATAGATGTCAAGTATTAAGAGCAAAAAGATTGTATGATATACTGATTCTCTACATTGACTAACTACTATATTTAATATTGTATATCTTGTAGATTAGTCATAAACCTGATGTTGGGTTGATTTTATAATGCCTCATATGTGGAGAATGATCATCAAGAAGAAAATCAAGAGGCAAGGGATTGAGGAAAGAAGGCATTGCAAGAACTAATGGGAATATCAAGCAAAGATTGAAGAAGATTAAAGATATTCAAGAAGACATCTAATTGGGCTATGAAGAATGATCATCAATTCAAGAAGATATCTAGTTGGGTAATGAAGAATGATCATCAAGAGGAAAAACAAGAAGAAAGAGATTGAAGAAAGAAGAACTTGTAAGATCAAATGAGAATATCAAGATTCGAGCTCTTAGAAGTGATACCGGAGGTTGGAATGGGTCAATATGAAGCTAAAATGATGTATACGGAAGTTATGGTACCTCCGGGGATGATTACTCGAGTAATCACTCGAGTAATATAGCACTGTCACATTTTGGAGGTGATTACTTGAGTGGCTACTCGAGTAATCTGCAGAGTTACTTGAAGATCACTCGAGTAGTCACTCGAGTAATGGTACTCTGTTTTTCGCGCATCAGGATAGAGGTTTGGTAGTTTAGGCATATCTCTCTAACCAAACGTTGGATTGATCTGAAACCAATGGTACATGAAACTAGACTCCCAACATGAACTATAAACACCAAGATCACATTAGAAGGAGTTAAGATGAGAGAGATATGATCTGTTGAAGTTGACACATGAATCAGCGTCTTGTACCAGAACAAGGTTCAGTATTTTGGGCAACTCTCAAAATACATATCGGATTGAGATGAAAATGGTGCCATATGAAAATAGACTCAAAGAGATTTCTAAGGATATATAATTTGTCACATTTCAAGTTATATACTAAGATCTATGCCTTCTGGAAGTTGATGCTCGTGATTTCAGACTTTGTCTAAATGTAGAAGATATTCTTTAGATCATAACTTTCTGTAAAAAAATGAATTTGGAGGTGATTCTTGTTGCATTGGAATGTAGATGATGAGGGATTTCCGATGATATATAATTTGCCATGTTTCGAATCAAAATCAAGAATTCACTTGAAGGGCTTACTCGAGTAATATGCAGAATTATTTGAAATCTACTCGAGGGACCACTCGAGTAAGGTGTGAAGAAAAGCAAAGGCCACTCGAGTAACCAGATTACCAGAGTCAGCACCCAAGTAATCCAAGGAGTTATTTAAAGCATCACTCGAGAGACCACAAGAGTAATGCAGTTGAAAATGCTCTCGGCCAAGATTTGAATGATATCACTCGAGGGACCACTCGAGTAATCTACAAAGTTATATAAGAACTTACTTGAGGGATCACTCGAGTAACTAGAGAAGAAATCTTCTAGTAGCTCTCAGCCAAGAAATGACTCACATCACTTGAGGGACTACTCGAGTAACCAAATAAGAAAAAGTAACATCACTCGAGGAATCACTCGAGTAATGAATTAGGAAATGCTCTCGGCCAGATTTTGAACAGGATTACTCGAGGGCTCACTAGAGTAATGACCAAGGCTTACTCGAGTGACCACTTGAGTAATACTTCCCAGGAATACATAGCAACATTTTGAAGCTTTTGAAAATTATGGGATTAATTATGTAACTCAGTCTTCTTGCTTCCAATCACTCTTACACTTCATTATATTAGTGTTTAATGTGTTTCTCCAGGAATACAATGAAGAAATGATGCGAAGAGACAAAAGTTGACTTTACGGAAGCGGAGCATCAACGTTCATAACGGCTAGTTTTCAAATTCAAGCAAATGGACAAACGAAGCAACGGGACTCAACAGATAAGTTGAAATACTCACAACGGTCATATCCTACTCAACCATAAATACAGAAGATTCAAGCAGACAATAACAACGCATAACATGATAAGATTATGAATCATCCACTTCTACCTTAATACTCCCTGTTCTTATCTTTTTCCACATCATGTATATTTGAGAGAGTTTTTGTATTGTACTTCAGTGTTCATTATATTTACTCTATGAGAGATTCTGTAAACACTTTCACTTATATTTCTGAATTGATCTCAAGCTAGAGGAACCTTGAGTGGGTTGATTTCCTTCCGGGAAGCTGTAGAGAGAATCGCCAGTAAAACTTTCTACTCGTAAGACTTACAAGGTGCAAGCAGTAGAGAACATTGCTGCTCGTAAGACTTACAGTGGTGTAAGCAGAAGAGAACGTTGTTGCTCGTTAGACTTGCACAGGTAAGCAGGAGGGAAAGGTCTTTGAGATTGCTCGCTCGTAAGACATGTTGTAAAGGGGAGTATATTGGTGAGAGATTTGTAAAAGGCTACACAAGTGCCCGGCTAAACTTGTGAGGTTGTAAATGCTTTTCTTGTGCCCGGATTAAAACAAGAAGATAGTGGATTTGAAAATCTCAGGAGGAGCCTAGGGACTGGACGTAGGCCATCACAGATTGGACCGAACTAGGATAAATCACAGTTTGCATATTCTCTTCCTTAAACTCTTATATTTCCAGTATATATTAACTGTTGATTTATTATTCATTACTTTCATATTTATTGTTTTCTCTAAGATGCAAAAAGATTTTTAAAGTGCTTAAGATTTTTATCTTACACCCAATTCACCCCCTCTTGGGTGTCAGCCGGTTCTAACAAACCAAAAATCACCAAACCAATCACAAACCTCAACAACAACATCATACAAGAATAGATCTAAGGTTTGTGAGGTTACCTCTTGAGTTCTCTCTCTAGGCGTCCTCTCTTCTCTCTCCTTGAGCTCAAGATGTGTCTTCAAAATCATGGATTCCATCAAGAAGAAAGGTTTAGAGAAGGTTTTCATGGAAGATCACAAGAAAACTCTTAAGAAATCATACTTATCTTGAACTTCTTCTTCTTCCTTCTCTCTATAACTTGAGAGCTCTCTCTGTCTCTCTTTTCTTCTTGTGTTGGACGAAAACAAGGAAGGGAAGAGGAAGAGAATGTGTTTTATGAAATATCTCTTCTTTCCTTTAAGCCCTTGATTTTCAAGATGTAATCTTGTTGTGACACTTGGCATGGAGTCTTATCTCCTTCTAAGTGTGTCTGTAGACTTCCATTGGCTTTGAACTAATTTCCTCCCCTTTGGTTAGCCTCAAAAATCATCCCCCCTAATGCTCTTCTAACCAAATGAGTTTTCTCCCAACTAATCCAACCATGCACTCCACCATGCACTTAAGTAGTATACCATTATCACCATTACTTGTCCAAGAAGCAATACTCAATTGCAATTAGACATGTGATCTTGGAATTCAATTATAAACTAATCCTCTCTTCATATGATAATGACACTTGGCATATTTAATCCCAAGAATCATTTTTCCCTCCATTTCTTTGTGCTAGGCGAAATTTCAAGAGAAAAAGGAAGAAAATTGTTTCAACATTTTCCATAATTCAATTAAATGAATTATGCATAATTCTTTCTAATTTCACAACTCTTGATTTATTACACCAAGAATATTCCAATTATACATTTTCCTTTATTTCCCTTAATTAATTGAAATTAACTCCAATTAATTGGAAAATAATTAATCTTGGGCTAAATTAGCAAAATTATGATTTTTCTATTACCTTTATAATTTAATTATTTTCTTGAATTAATTTGCCCATTTTTCTCATGAATATGAATATTTCAAAGTTCATATGTTCCAAATTTTACGAATATTCACCATCTTATTGATTTTCTCAAATAATTACAATATATTCGATGAATATAAAATTTGGGGTGTTACAATTCACAAGATAAATAAGGAAATTCATAATACAAATAAGGCCGTTCACAAGATAAATAAAGGGATTTATAAGAACATGGGATGTTTAAAATAGAGTAAAATACACTAATCATCTCTCTATTTTACCTTAATTATACAGACCTCCCCCTATTTTGAAAACTCATATGGACCTCTCTTAAAATTAAAATGTATGTTACACAAACATTCCTTATATTTTGATATTCTATTTCCATCCACCTAAACCGTCAGTTGACTGTTAAAGTTGACTTCTGGATACTTGTTTTATCAAAATGCCCCTCTTTAACACAAGAATTATATATATATATATATATATATATATATGGGGAAAATGTATAGCACCAAATGTTAATTTTGATAGATTTTTTTTTAACTTTCTAATATGTTCAACATTTATTAATTTTGATATTATAAATTTATAATTTTAATTTTTTATCATATTTATTGAAATTTATTTATTTCTAGTTTCTTAAATGACTAAAAATAAAGCAAGAGCATTATTGTCTTTTTACTGACAAAATTTAATTTCATTTTGACAAAAAGATGTGTGGTGAAATTTCGAAATCTTTTAGAGGTTGACTGAAATTAAGCCTCTTATATGAGTTTGAATGAAATTTTCCCAAAAATTTAGGTTGTAATTTCTTATAGGTCTGTTAGCTAGGGGCTTGACAGAATGACTTGTCCAACATCCTGTCCCAAAAAAGTACACGTCTCGTCTTGGTCCGAGTCCTAGTCTCGATCAACCATGATGGGAAAGGGACGTGAACCGAATGTTCCCTTTATTTTTTTTTAAAGGATTTGAATTTACAGATGGGTTTTTTTCCCTTCTCTTTTTTGACATATGAAAATTAAAAGGGTTAAAGGTCATTTGTGCTCTGGAAGTATTCACTGAGGGCCAATTTTTCCTTAGAAGTTTTTTGAAGACTGATTTTGCCCCGAAAGTGTCAAATTTGGAGCAAGTTTGCCCTGACTGTTATCCCAGTTAAGTTTGATTGTTAGTTGACCAAATTTCGGGTAAATTTGCTCCTAAGTTAAAACTTTCAGGACAATTTTGTTGTCCAAGTCATTTTTGTTTAGATGCAAATTTACCCTGGAAGTTTTCACTTAGGAGCAAATTTACCCCGAAATTTGGTCAACTAATGGTCAAACTTAACTGGGATAACAGTGAAGGAAATATTACTTTAAATTTGACACTTCTGGAGCAAAATTGGTCTTCAAAAAACTTCTAGGGCAAAATTGGCCCCCAGTAAATACTTCCAGGGTAAAAATGGCCTTTAACCCAAATAAAATGCATGGATATGAGTTGGATGTTGGATATGGATGATTTAAAATATACAATAGGGAGAATGACAGAAAAATACCATTTGAGTTTTAAAATCCCGTTGACAAGAATAGCAATAGGATTGACAAGAATAGTAATAGGATTGATAATAAAAATCTTTGTCAAAGGATTAATTTGAGATTTTGAAATTTAAATGGTATTTTTTTGTCATTCTCCCTATATAATACAAACGTAATCATCCTCTTTTATTATTTTTATCACAAAATCATAATAAAAAATTGAGTAAAATACTTTAATCATCATTTTGTTTTACACAGACCTTTCATATATTTTAAAAATATTCATTTTAGTCCAAACTATTAACAACGTTAAAGAATATTCTAAAAAGATTCTTGAAGTATATTTTTTTAATTAAAACCATATTAGAATAAATCTTATTTACTATTTTACCCCTCATTATATCAAATCCCTAATTGTTTTTTTACATTTAGATGTATGTATTAATGATGTATTTAATACTTTTAATAAATTTAGAAAAAAAATAAGTAATTTTTTTATTTGTAAATTATTAGCTACTTGATCCAAAATTTGAGTATTTTTTATAAGAAACATATGATTAAGAAAATATATTTAAAAATTTTTTAGAATAATATATTAAAATAAGGATTCCAAAATTTTATCATTTTACAATTTTATAATTTAATTATATGATTGCAAAACATTTTAGCCAACATATGTATTTAAAACATCACAAGTAAGTTTTAATAAATAAACAAGATTATACATGTAAATTTATTGAAAAATAAAAATTTATTATTTTAAAATTAATTAACTTTATAATATGGTAATCAATTTAAAAATATGAGAAAATTTTTAAAATATATATTAAAATTATTTTTTAAAATGTGGACAAAGATATGTGATTAAATGATTATTAAGTAATATTTATATTAAGGAGGCTCATTTTAGTTAAAATAACATGTTAATACTTTGATTTAACAGTCAACTAACGATTGCGCATCACTTTGTTGGTGTTTTTTAGAAAAAATGTTTATTTAATTTATTTGAGAAAAATTTTTTTTGTTTGGTTTATGTTTTTTATTTATGAAAGAAATTTTTTATTTTTCATGAAAGAGCTTTTTTTTCCATTTTATTTTCATTTATAAAAATATGTTAAAATATTTTTCTTTTTTTGAAAGAGAACCTAAGAAAGGGATAAAGAAAAAAAAAGGACACAAATTAAAAGAATGGGAAGCCAAAGGTGAGGAAACCTATGCATACCTTTTATTCTTGAAAGTTATTCAAACAAACAAGATGAGAAAACCACATGGGTAGATCAACACACAATTCATTGCATTTTCTTTTATCCATCTTATAAATCCCTTCAATCTTGACTAGCATATATTGGGGGCAAGAGATCAAATTCGATCAAGCATATAAGAGTCACAAAGTGTGAGGACCTATATATCAAAACAAAAAAGGCTTTATTGCAATATGACATGTTAGCATTAGAGGATGGAGCATGCAATCATTACAACAATCAAAATATCACTATAAAAAAAAACTGTCAGCAAAGTAATGGGTTCAAATATAGCAATATCAAAAATGGTTGGGAGCACACTTAAGCATTCAATGAAGATAGAAGGAAACCAAACAAAACCATGCCTAGAGCTTTATATGTAAGTGCCTCAATCTCATGGATATGTTCATTGGCAAGCATCTAGACATGTCATGAAGAAAACTCGTGAAAGAATAATAAGGAGCAATGAAATGAGAAATCAAATTAGCACTCTACCTTTCCTCCTTGCTCTTCCAAAATTCTTCTCAAATTCTTATGTCTTTGCTCTTCCAATATCAAAATTCTCCTTACACTCCTATTTATAGTCTCAAGATAGGGTTTTCTTCATAAATGGTCCTTCTTTTTTGAATTTCATTTTTGAATTTTTTTTTGTATTTTATCTTAAAAACTACCTTTTTTATAATAAAAGGATAATAAAACAAACAAGTTAAGTCACAACAGACAATCCTGCCGACTCCAAATGCAACACATCCCAGATGCAATCAAGTGCTGTACTGAAGATCTGTATATCCATTGCCATACTCCTCACGTTAGCAGCCAAGGCATCGGCAACTGAATTGGCATCACGTCTACAGTGTCAAAGCTCAGCATTCCACATCCATCCCAGAAGCTGCTGGATCTCTACAAAAACCGCATAATCAGGATGATCATTAGAAACCGTGGACATAGCAACATCAATGACCTCTTGGCAATCACTCTCCACAATAAGATAAAGACACCCCCGGTCCCATGCAAGCTTTAAAGCCCATAAAACTCCCCAAGCTTCTGCAGTAACAACGGAACCATGGCCCACCCGAAATCCAAACCCTTGGATAAATTTCCCTTGACAATCCCTCATAATACCACCACAGGTGCATAAGCTAGAGATAGCATTATGAGAGCCATCAACATTATATTTCATTATATTTAAAGGAGGTGGGCACAGTGCGGATGAGAGCTGCCCTCATTCAGTGCGCCTGTCGGGACCACAGCTCCCCAGGAAAGACATGCACGCAATCACGCCAGAATCATCTCTGGACTCCATGTCTTATCATTAAAGATGTGGTCATTCCGCCCAAGCCAGATATGCCTTGTAACAACTGCAAACCATAGTCTAAACTCCAAACCCCAAACTACCTCCTTAAGCCGAAGTCACCATCTAATCCAGCTCGCCGGATCTAGCATAGAAAAAAACGTGCGGGACCATTTGCGCGAAAGCAGAGCATCCCAAACCCGTCGTGCGCTTGAGCAATCTCATAAGGCATGAACCAGAGATTCCTGCTCGAAGGAGCAAAGCTCGCAGAAACCCGTAGAATGCAACCCACGTGCATGCCGAGCCAAGTTCGTAAGCAAATGATTATGGCAACAAAGCCAAAGAAAAATGCGATACCGCTGGGGAACGCAGAGCTTCCAAACTATCTTCCACACTGGATCCTGTTGAGACGACCCTTGTTCGAACAGATACACATAGGCCGATCTTAAACTGAACAAACCGTTAGAAGACCACCGCCAAACAGGATTGTCCCTCCTGGTAGATGAAGCTGGTTGCACCCGACAAATAGCATTAACAACAGAAGAGGGGAGAAGCTCCTCAAACTTTGCCCAGTCCCAAGCCCCCGATGGTGTTAAACAATCAGCAACCTTCCAATCCAAGCTTGCAACTGGTATGTGACCGATAGCTAAAGGATGAAGTGGCCCATGGTGTGGGACCCATGCGTCATGCCAAAAGGAAGTAAATTTCCCACTCTATATACGCCAAGCCATACCTACTTGTACTTGATCCCAAGTAGAGCGAATCCCTTTCTATGTACGTGACTCTGATCTATGTCACTCAACTTTGGGAATTAAATCTTGTCCACATTTATACTTCTCTCGAATGAATCGCACCCACAACAAATATGTCCTTGTCAATAGAGACCAACCTAACTTCATCATATAAGCGTTATTCTGAATATGTGCATATCGCAAACCCAAGCCTCCATCTTCCTTCCGATGGCACACATTGCCCCATGAAACTAGATGGACCTTTCATCGTGCAGTGGTACTTCCCCACAAAAATTTTTGGCACTTCTTATCAATTTCCTCACATGTAGACATAGGTAAGGGTGTAGTTTGCATAGTATGTGTTGGCATAGCTGGAGCCACTGATACAACTAATGTATGTCTTCCTGCCAATGAAAGAGTGTTGGCCTTCCAATTGGCTAGCCTGGAATCCATCTTATCCAACACAAAATTGTAAGTATTCCGATATACCTTTTTATGAAGTAAAGACATTCCCAAATATTTTCCCAGATTTGAGCATGGAATAAAATTCAGAAAATCACAAATTTCTTTACTTCTATTGTGATTCACATTCTGGGAAAAGAAAATTCATGACTTGGCCGTATTAATTCTTTGCCCCTATATGGCACAAAAATCATCAAGAGTAGCTTTCACAATAGCTGCTTGGTCCATGTCTGCTTCCGCAAACAACAAAATATCATCAGCAAAAAATAAATGAGAGATAGGTGTACCTCATTTAGAGAGTCGCAAAGGAAGCCAATCCCCACTAGTCATGACATTCTGGACTAAATGATCCAAGCGCTCAATAGCTAGCACAAATAAATATGGAGAAATCGGATCCCCTTGGCGCACCCCTCTAGTCAGACAGAAGTCCGTCATCACCGAACCATTCTAGAGGATTCTCATACGAGACGTAGATACACAATGCTCAATCACTCTTCTAATGTTAGCTGGAATGCCAAGTTCCCTTAGACAATCAAACACAAAGCTCCACCACACATGATCATAGGCTTTTTTAAGGTCAATCTTAATGGCCATAAAACCTGTACGTTTCCTCAAACCGCACATAATATTCTGAGAATGGAATGATGGATATTGGTTTTAGTGGCCCTCGTTATACTTGGGGTCGTGCTAGGAGCCGAGCCATATCGATAGGGTCTTGGTCAATGATAGGTGGCACGAGTCCTTTCCAAATGCCTTTGTCGTTCACCTTCCTAAATTTAAATCGGATCACTGCCCATTGTTGCTTGATACTGATAGTTTAACCCATTCAGAGTGTCAACAGCAACCTTTTAGATTTTTTGCTCCATGGACTGTGCATGAAGACTTCCCAAAATTTGTCAAGGAAAGTTGGGATGTGAATATGGAGTGGGGTGACATGGTCTCAAATTTTCAACAGCAGAACAATGTATGGAATAAGGAGGTATTTGGTGATATAAGGCGAAGGAATGATAGATTATATCGTAGACTAGAAGGGGCAAACAACAAAATTGCATCTTTAGGGTCCTCTAATAGACTTGAGAGATTACGAATTGATCTATGGTATGAGTTGGAGGACACCCTAACGCAAGAAGAGTTGATGTGGAGACAGTATTCGAGGTCACAGTGGTTTGGAGATAGAAATACCCACTTCTTCTATTCAGTTGCCAATGGCAGGAGGAGACAAAATAAAATCCAGGCCTTGAAATTGGAATCGGGTGAGTGGTCCTATGACGAAAAGGAAATTATAGAGATGAGCACTAAGTTTTTTGAACAGTTATATATGGAGGATAGCTAAGGCCCGGAATCGCTACTTTTTGGGTGTACTTATCCCTCCCTAAGTGACTCCCATTTATGTGCTCTTGGCACCACAGTTTCTAGTATTGAAATTAAACAGGCACTGTTTGATATGGGGCCTCTTAAGGCACCCGGTCAGGATGGTTTGAATCCATTATTCTTTCAGAGTCAATGGGACATTGTTGGTAATTCGGTGATTGCGCAGGTGCAAAAGATATTTCAAGATCCCCATGTAGTGAAGGATATTAATGGTACTCAGATTGTTTTAATTCCGAAAGTTGACAATCCCCAGACTATTCGTGATTTTCGTCCAATTAGTTTATGTAATGTAGTATATAAAATTGTGATGAAAATTATCTCAAATCGTTTGAAGCCTCCTATCCCCTTGATAATAGCCCCGAATCAGTGTAGCTTCTTGAAAGAGCTCTGATAAAAACTACCTAACTTGACCTAATCACCATCAATAAGAGATTTTTTTTATTTTTATTTTTTTTTATTTTCTATTAATAAAACTTTCTACCTTGACCTAATCACCATCAATAGAAATTTTTATTTTTTAAATTTTCATTTTTAATTATTTTTTTATTGTTCCCACAAGTAATTTCCTAATTTAAACCTATCAACATAAATGAGAGATTTTTTATTTTTTTTATTTATTCTCTTATATTTTCCCTACAAGCAATTTCCAAATTTAAACCTATGAATGAGAGTTTTTTTTTTTTGTATTTTTTCCCTTAATGAATGACAATTCCAATTTGCACTCCAATCATTATCAATAAGAGGACTTTTCTTTCTTGTTTTTTATTTTTCATTTTTATTTTATTTTTTTATTTTCCCATAATGAATGGCAATGCCAATTTGGACCACAATCATCATCAATTAGAGGATTTTTTTATTTTCATTTTTCTTTTATTATTTAATTTTCCCTTTAATGACGATTGCCAATTTAGACACTAATCATCATCAATGAGAGGAATTTATTTTATTTTTATTTTTATTAGTTTTTAAATTTTTGAGTAAGGCCCAGACAAAATAGGGTGTTCACAGTTGCCCCTTTTTACTTGTTTCATAGTTGAGAAAAGTGAGATTCTCGTCTATAAAGCAAGTAAAGATAAGAACACGTATTTTGTCCATTAAAAGAACAAGATGCCCCCTTGAAACCAAAGAGTGTTTAAAAAAAATATAGTACCCATGCCCCTCTTTACTTGGTTCATAAGGGAGAAGAACGCGGGTGGAGATAAATGATTTCCTGAAGTGGAAATGAAGCGCTTAGTTATGTAGGACTTTGGTGGGGCGTAAAAGAATTGTGCCAACCGGTACTAGGCTTTGAGAGTGCCTACTGATACAGGCCTTTGAAAGAATACCACCTGCCATTATAAGTCTTCAAAAGAATTATGCCAGTCGGTACTGGGCATAAAGGGTGCCTGCTGATACAGGACTTTGAGAGGGTGCCAGCATTACTAGGCTTTGAAAGAATAGTGCTAGCCGTTATTGGGCTTTGAGGGTTCCTGCAAGTACAGGGCTTTAAAAAAATTGTGCCAAGCGTTAGTGGGCTTTAAAAGAATTGTGCTAGCCGTTATTGGGCTTTGAGGGTACCTGCTAGTACAAGGCTTTGAAAGAATAGTGCATGTCGTTACAAGGCTTTAAAAGAATTGTACAAAGAATTATTGGGCTTTAAAAGGATTGTGCCAGCCATTACTGAGCTTTGAGAGTGCCTGTTGGTACAGGGCTTTGAAAGGGTTCCAACTGGTACTGGGCTTTGAGGGTGCCTACAAGTATACGGCTTTGAAAGGGTACTAGCCGGTACTGGGTTTTGAGGATGCCTGTTGGTACAGGGCTTTGAAAGGGTGCCAACCGGTACTGGGCTTTAAAGGTGCTTGCAGGTACATGGCTTTAGAAGGGTGACAGCCGTTACTAGGCTTTGAGGGCATCTGCTGGTACATGGCTTTAAAAAAGGGGTCAGCCATTACTAGGATTTGAGGGTGCCTGCCGGTACAGAGCTTTGAAAAGGGTGACAGCCGTTACTGGGCTTTAAAAGGGTACCAGCTGTTACTGGGCTTTGAGGGTGCCTGCCGGTACAGGGCTTTGAAAGGGTGCCAACCATTACTAGGCTTTGAGGGTGCCTGCCGGTACAGGGCTTTGAAAGGGTGCCAACCATTACTGGGCTTTGAGGGTACCTATCGGTACAGAGCTTTGAAAAGGGTGACAGCCGTTACTGGTCTTTAAGGGTGCCTACCGATACAGGTCTTTGAAAAGGGTGCTATGAATATGTGATGCCCCTCATAATAAGATGATGATGATGATGATGATGAAAATATTGATGAAGTGCTAATGAGGAAGTTATAAATGGTGATGACCATAGTGGTGATGACGTGACACTAAGCACATAGTGGTCCAAACACATATTATGATAATGACACCAATTATGATAAAGATGAAGCCCTAATGGGGTAGTCATAGATGATAATGATAATGGTGGTGGTGATGTGACACTAGGCATGCAGTACCCTTAAACATGATAATGACACTAATGATGGCAATGATGATGATGACCATAATTATGAGGAGATTATGATAATGGTGAAGATGATCATAATAAAGGTGATGGTAGTGATGATGAAATCCTAATGAGGATGACAACAATGATGATGAAGGGGATAGATATTGACGTGCTAACGAGGAGATTATGATAATGGTAAAGTCATGATGAAGGTGATGACACTAATAATGATAAGACAATCATAATGAAATCCTAATGAGGATGACAACAATGATGATGGCGAGGATGATGATGGCCATGATAACAAGGAGATTATGAAAATGGTGAAGTCATCATAAAGGTGATGGCATTGATAATGATGATGACAATGATGATGAAACCCTAATGATGATGATGAACACAATTATAATGCTAATGATGCTGAAGATAATTATGATAAGGGGATGATGATAATGGTAAGGAAATGATTAAATGAGGATGATGATAATTATGAAGGGTTAATAAGGATGAGGATGAAGATGATGATGAGGAGATGAAGATGATCATGATAAAGATGATAATAGAAATTATGAAATGATGATGATGACGATGACAATGAGGATGATGAACATGATGAAAAGCTACCTAACCAATGATGTTGCCCCTGCTTTGGCCTCAGTCCTATTCAAAACCCCTTGACTTACTGTTTCATGTAGGATGTCATTCTTGTTTAAGCTACTATGACTCTTGTTGAGAAGCTTCTAGGTTTGCCCCAGCCTTAGCAAAAGCACATTTTGAGGCAGTGTATGGTATAATATTAATAGAAGTCTCTTTGGTTGAAAAATTAATTTTAAACGTGCCCCCCAAAATGGCATGCAATATATGTTAAGTATGGTGATGGTACAATTAATGAAAAGCCCATTGCAAGAAAGACTTTCCCAATATGATAAGATATCACAATTTTTTTTGGGTATAACTTAGTGCTAACTTTAGATAAATGAAAGGACTTTTGAGAAAATAAACTAAATTTTGAATATTCAAATTTTTCCTTAGCCTATTTTTATTTGTGTAGTACATGATTTTTTTTGTCTATTTTCATCTTTAATACTTGCATGGTCAAGTTTTTGTTTAAACCTTCATTTAACAATGTCTATATTGTCCTAAGAAATGGATGGGGGCAACAAAATTGAGGAGAAGCCCCAAATTCTAATTTAGTTCCCTTTATTGAAGGCAAATAGAAGGAAGGTAATGTCCTAAACATGGAGTGACAAAACTGGAAAAGGCTCACATGCCGCATTAGCAATAAAAAAGGATTGAAATGGAAAAATTCCTTAGATCCAAATGTTTAAGGAAAGATATCTTAGCATGACTCAAGAAACCTAGTAAGGTGTTAACATCCGATCATGAAATCTTAGGAATTAAAACATAGGAGATAACGTTCCAGTCATAAAAATAAAGGACCAAGAGATATATCAATGCATCTAAATCATCTCACCCACCTCAAGTTAGCTAGCATCAAGGTAAAAGGTTTAGCAAGAATGCAATGCCCCAACGATTTCCTCACTAGATATAGTGTTTACTCTCATCACTCAGTGTTTTGAGGGTTAGTGTTTGCTTTCTATATCCAAATTATCCAATTCCTATTGCATAAACTTGGCAATAATCTAAGTTCTCCATCACTAAAAGAGCCATATGCTAACATAGATTGCAAGGACTTTTTACACGGGAATGGGGTACAAACAAAGGGTAAAGAGAAGATAGAGAATATCCAATTCTTATTCTTATGTATTTGTTCATTTCTTTTGATTCTTTTCTTCTTGATCTTTCCTTTCTTCTTCATTTTTTTTTACTCTAGCTTTTGCTTAAGCAACCCTTTTGGGTTTTCAACTTAGTGAGCTTTATGCATGTTCTTTTTTTCTCTTCTTTTTCACTATTTCTTTGATTTTCATTAGTTTTAGCCACTTTTCAAACTTTAAAATATCCACACAAAAAAGAAGAAAACTTATAACTAGATGACCCTGATGGCCTAAACAATTGTAGGAATGAATACATACTCCCTAACCAAGAAGATAGGGTGCTCTTAGAAACAAAAGTACCTTGAGTAGAAGATAAAGGATATCTAAGAACCGAAGTAGGTACTCATGATGTAACACCCTCCGTAATTATATCCAAAATACGCGATTAAAATGAAATAGAGACCAATAATAATCAAATAACATTTACTAACCCATCACATGACGGGGTTTTCACGAATACTTTTTGAAATCATTTATAAACTTGGTCTCATATTCACATTTCGAATACAATTACTACGCGAAGATAAATCACATTCATATAAATATCAGAGTGCACAACTTAATCATCCCGGAAATCCCGGGTACATACCTTCGCTAAAGATACACATGATACAATTGCCCATTACAATTCTTCAAATGGGGATTACACAATCTTATCTCAGAGGAGTCCTAGCCGCTCCCTCCACGAGCCACTTGCCCTGTCTAAATTGTTGGTAGGGGAGAGTGAGATTCAAGAGAATCTCAGTAGGAAACAGATACCATAATGGATGCATGATAGATGCTATGTGTATGACATGTTAGCTTTATCTAGATACATGCCCCATAATGATATTTCTGCATGCTCAATATTTCATGTAACAAAACTATGGCCACAGTAAAACAGAAACAGAGCTTCATTTATTCAAATATGCTCTACACAATCAAGTAAAGCAATCACATACATCACTACACAAGCAAAGATATCAATACATGCAAGTAAGGTAAGTCCCCTACCTCCAGTCTTTTCTCCTCGATTTGCGTGCCAGCAACTCGGGGCTTTACATTCGATCCTACAATGTCAAATATACCATTTAGACACTTCCATAGTGTTTCTGGGGGTTATATGAGACTATATTGAAAATTTACTAAAATACCCCCGGGGACCCGGCCCGGCCCCGCCGTACCCGGTCCGGCTGTACTTTTCTTGAAATATTGACATGGGCTATTCTGACATATTTTCGCCCAAGAAATCCATTTCCGGACTCGGAATTATCAAATTCAATGTCCATTTACAAATATACCCTTGGCAGCCCCACTTTAGGGGTTTCAAGGGCATTTTCGTAATTATGCTTTTTCGGTTGTTTCCTAAAAAGTGCCCAACTGTAACCCCACCTAATTTTCGCTCCTGAACTCAATGGAATCATCAAATCATTGAAAATCCAACTCTAAGACCCATTTATAGCCCAGACCGAAATATATGGGTTTTCCAGGGAAAAACGAGGTTTTTCGGTTTCGGCTGCGTAAACACGTTCTTTTCTACTCCTAACCACTTTATTGACTATTCCATTAGGTTAGAACTACCATTTAGTATCAATTTGGGCAGCATAACAGCCCCACAAACCCATTTTCCATTTTTAGAACCTAAGACAATCCGGCAAAATTTCACCGATTAAATTGTCTATAACAGCCATAATAGTCAATATGCAAGAGTTTGGAAGTTACCTCAAGCTCCCACTAGCTTTTCCTTGTTGTGGCTGAAAACCCTAACTTCAAAACACCAAAAGAGGAGCTTCCAAACCTTAAAGAACATAAAGGAGTAGCTAAGGATCGGAGTTATACGCATTAGGAGCTAAATCGCCGGAGAAATCGGCTTACCTTGCAAGATTTCTCCTTCCTTCTCTCTATTTTTCTCTCAACTCCTCTCTCCATATTCAGCTGTGCAGCACGTCGGAAATGAGAGATGAATATGATGAGAAGATGTTTTAATTCCATGCTTATGTCATCTTGCCTTTTGATGATGTCATAATTCCCAAAATTGGCATTTTCGGATTTTCTGGCAGATTTTCTGCCCAATCTTTGAAATATCATAACTAATTATAGAAAAATTGAAATGAGGTGATTCCAAAGCCAAATGAAAGGTATTTAAGTCCTCTTCATTGGAAAAATATGATCCATTACCAGAAATCACCACAAAATTCCAGAATTACACAAATTTCATCACTGCCCCAAAACAGAGTCCATTTTCGACCTCAAACTTTGGACAGTCATATCTCCCAGTTCCCAAAACGAAATGGCACAAATTATATGTCCAATTTGAAGCTTGGGATGTGAACTTTAAGAATGGAAAGTTTCATAATTTTCTGATATCATTTGCCTAGTCAAAACATCCACACGCGAAGACTGGCCATACAGAATTCACACTGGACAGTATTTCCAATTTTGCAACCAATGTGTCCAATTCAATTTAAATCAATTCCAATGATTAAATACCACAACATGACACCATTTCCATCACAATACCACATTCAATTCTTCCCTCTCTTCTAAGTCAATTTGGATGTTAATCCACAATTGAACTCAAATACAGGGTTTTGGCGTTGCTCATAACACAAGCGACTACAATCCACTTTATATTCTCTAAAAGGGTTCATTAATCACTAACCACGTCCACTTTTGTAGTCATTAACCCCTAATCACAATTTGGGATCTTGCTAAACCGGGGCTTAGGAATCCACTAATCTCAGGCTTATTCTCTAAGCTCAAGTCTCAAAATTCAGGGTATTACATTTCTCCCCCTGTTCAATAAATTTCGTCCTCGAAATTTGTCATACCACTTAATCCACAAACTACATATGCTTCTTCACGACAGCTTCCGTTTCACAATTCATTTCACGTTGGATGGTCCCTTCTAGACCACGCAGACAACCAGTGCACCACAAATCTGATTCTCGCTCGCAAGAAGCATAACCAATGAGTGCAACCCTATTGCCATAAACTCAATCGGCCCATTTCACGATTGCCACGCAAACCCAATCACCATACATTTTGCCAAACAGATACAATTGCTTCCACATACGATTGCCACAACACCATCATCACATAACCACAATCGTCGCAAGCCCCCCAATTCATGAGTGGCTAGTGCATCTCAATATCCGGAGGCTCTAAATCATGAGCCATATCATAGGATTTTGGCAGTTGGGCAGCATAGGCCACCACTCTGCTCAACTCAATCTAGTTACCCCTTCTGGGAGTAACCCCAAAACACCACAACCTCAATACATCAAATGACAGCCTCAGCTGTATACACAAACATTTCAGCATTCGCTATATCCACTTTCATAGCTTTACCCTCACCCGTACACCCACCAGTAACTCCACTAGTGGTAACTGTAATATCCCAAAAAGTGATTAAGGGCTAATGACTTTAAAAGTGGATATAATTATTGTTGAATAAATACTTTTGGAGAATGTGTGATGGGAATTTGGATATTTTAGTGATTCCAATGGCTTCCTTGTGAAAATTCATGTGGGGAGAGTGTTTATTGTGAAATTGGAACCATTGGGAACAATCGTGCTAAAGTTGAAAACTATGTCCATTGAAACTCTGTACAGGGCAGCCAATTTGTATGGACGTTTTAAATAGACAAATGGTGTCTAAAAATTCTGAAATTTTCCAGTATTAAAGTTCACATGTCAAGCTTCAAAATGAACATATAATTTGTATCATTTTGATTTGTGACCTAAGAGTTTTGGATTTTTGAAGTTTACCCAGCGAAATTAATTATTTTCTGGAACAGTATGAAAAGATTGAAATTCTGGGAATTTTGTGGTGATTTGAAGTAATGGCCAATATTTTACCTATGAAGAGGACTTAAATATATTTCATTTGGCTTTGGAATTACCTCATTTCGATTTTTCTAGAATTAGTTATGATTTTTCAAAGTTTGGGCAGAAAATCTGCCAGAAAATCCGAAAATGGGAATTATGATATCATCTCATTAAAAGATGATGTCAGCATGGATTATTAATCAAATTGCTCATCTTCTTCAGCCATTTCACGCCATTTCCAGCTGAAGATAGTGAGAGAAAGTTGAGAGCTCTTAGAGAGAGAAAGAGGAGAAATCTCGCAAGGTAAGCCGATTTCTCCGACGATCTAGCTCCTAACGCGTATAACCTTGTTCCTAAGCTTCTCTTCTATGTTATTTAAGGTGTTTGAGAAGACAATTTGGTGTTCAAGGGGCTAGGGTTTTCAGCCACTCTTGAGAAAAGCTAGAAGGAGCTTGAGGTAACTTCCAAACTTTCGTATATTGCTTATTCTGGCTGCTGTGGGCAATTTAATCGGTGAAATTTCGCCGGATTGCCATTGGTTTTAAAGTTTGGAAATGATGTGGCCTAGGGGTTATGCTGCCCAAATTGGGTCTTAATGTTAGTTGTAACCTAATGTAATGGTTAATAAAGTGGTTAGGAGTAGAAATGAACGCGTTTAAGGAGCCGAAATCGTAAAACCCCAATTTTTCCTGGAGAACATGTATATTTCGGCCAAGGCTGTAAATGGGTCTTAGAGTTGGATTTTCAATGATTTGATGATTCCATTGGATTCAGTGGGCGAAAATAGGTGGGGTTACAGTTGGGTACTTTTTCAAAAAAGGCCGAGAAAGCATAATTACGGAAACACCCCTAAAACCCTAAAAGTAGGGCTGCCAAGGGCAATTTCGTAATTTGACATTGAATTTGATAATTCTGAGTACGGAAATGGATTCCTTGGGCGGAAATATGTTAGGATAGCCCAGATTAGAATTTCGAGAAAAGTGCAACCGGTCCGGGTATGGCGGGCCCAGGCCGGGTCCCCGGGGGTATTTTTGTAAATTTTCATTATAGACTCATATAACCCTAAGTAACACTATGGAAGTGTCTAAATAGTGCATTTGGAATTGTAGGATTCGATATTTGCCGCCCTCGTGAGCCAACTGCGCTGAAGGACGTCAGGAAAGGATCAGGTAGTGACTCTCTCTCTTATACTATGTGTAATGCTCTGTATGTGTGTGTTATCACTGTTCTGTGATGAATCTTTGATGCTGCTGCGGTTACAGCTGGTGATAGCTGTCGTTTACAGCGCAAGCTGTCGTTTACAGCGCAAGCTGTCGTTATTGTGATTACAGCGTAAGCTGTCGTGATGGTGATTACAGCGTAAGCTGTCGTATTGTGTATACAGCCGTGAGTGCTGTCGTTTGTGGTGAAAACCATGTATCTTTGAGATTGATGTTGCTGTTGTTGCTGGTTGTGATTTATATACATGCTTGGTATTTATACATTGTATGAGTGGTTTGTTACTACTGAGATTCTCTCGAATCTCATTCCTTCCTATGACTAACCTTTCAGACAGGGCATGTGGCTCAAAGGAGAAGAGGCCGACCCGAAGAACTTAGGACCCTTAGGGGTATAGTTGATTTTGGAATGTTGGTTATATCTTTTGAATTCGAGATTACTGTATAATCTGAAATATGAGTAGTATATTCAATTTTGGATGTAATCCCCTAGTGGATACTTAAACCTCAGGTTATATATGTATAGAATCCGGGAGTTGCCGGGGAATTGGTTTTACACTCTGTCATACGTGAATGTAGATAAACTGCACAGGTGATTATATTCGAATTTTGAAATGGAGACCAGGAACAGGAAAGAGATTTTGAATGATTTTGTGAAAACCCTACCACAAAGTAGGAGATTGAAACGAGTTTAAGTTATCCGAAGGTCTCTAATCTACTTTAATTATTTAATATCGAATTATAATTACATGATTAAAGGCAGGGTGTTACAGTAACCGGGACTTTTGGGAATTCACAACAATATCACATCTGTATCAACTTTCATGGTGTCGCCCTCACCCGTACACCCACCAGTGACTACGCTAGTGGTAACCGGGACTTTCGGGTATCAACACAATATCACTTATGTATCAACTTTCATGGTGTCGCCCTCACCCGTACACCCACCAGTGACTCCGCTAGTGGTAACCGGGACTTTTGGGTATCAACACAATATTATTGTCACACCCCTTCAGAGTGCCCACCCCCTGGTCAACTACGTACCAGGGCTACGATGGCCATCCCCTGACCGGAACTAGCAGGCAGCTGGGTTACTCACCTTTCACCCAGGACTCACAAGAAAATCCACTTCCTTATCAAACGTACATTGCAGACTCTAATTTTACGCACCGCCTTTTGGCCTCAGGTCAACACCAGTGCAACCAAAGTGGTGGCTAGCCAGGCTGGCAATGCCGGGGTAATTGCCATCACATACAAGAATCCCCAATCATGTAGTCGAATTCGCCATCCGCTAAATTAGCTCTGCTCTGTTATGACACACCTCAATCCCAGCTCGTTCACAACTATCACAGATTCACAATCACACTCCACCCTCATCCCCTTTTACCGCCGGGCAGACACACAGTCTTTACCCGAACCGTTGCTAGCGACTCAGGGACTATTGGCGTGGCAGTGCATATACATAGCCTCATGGCTCACAAATAGTCAATTCCCCGTAATTACCGCCCAAGCGGTACGGTCCTCCGCCATAGGAATCACCCCATGCGGCCGCAGGTGAGAGACTCACAATGCACAATTACAACAAGCTGGAACCAGGCATTTTAATAATTCCACATTCAACATCACAAATTCTTTTCACATACTGGGATCCTTCAAGACCCCTTCTCACAAATTAATCTGGACTTCAAAGTTTTACTTCCCGAAGCCATCACTAACACCTTGCACTTTCTACAAACTCTAGCTTCTGCTCAATGTTGTACTTAAACACATCACATTACCACGCTTCTGCTGCACACTCTGAGGTCTTTCTCCTCATCTGTGCTTTAACAATGTCAAGTTGATTTAACAGGAGTCCCATAGGAATTTCCTACTACAACTGACAAAATTCACAATTTGTGCCAGACCTTGGCCCCATTCAACTCAAATCAATCAGAGCCATAACCAGCACTTCGTTGAGATCCCATACTCCCAACGTTCCCAGAGCTCTATTCTATGATTCAACGTCATGGCGAGTGCACACTAAGGTTCATCGTCACGGCAGCTGCACACTAGGGTTTGTCGTCACGGCGGCTGTCACAAATTTTTTTTTTTTATATTGTCACACCCCTTTAGAGTGCCCACCCCCTGGTCAACTACGTACCAGGGCTCCGCTGGCCGGCCCTTACACTGAGCCTAGCAAGTAGCTGGGTTACTCACATTTCACCCAGGACTCACATATCCCCCGTATCTCCACCGCCCCGAAGGCACGGTCCTCCCACTGTGTGCCATACACACCCCCAGTGGGCCGCAGGTGAAAAACACACAAATAGCCGCTCCGATCAGACGTCACCGTAGGTAGCCCTCTCCAATCAGAAATCCCCGTAGGTTGCCTTCTCCACTTCGAATCTTGATAGGTAACTCTTTCAAATTCAAATTCTTCGCATAATCACTTTTCCCTGTGCTAGATGAACAATAGCAACCTCAGGATACCTGATACACATTTCAATTCCAATCTAGTACCACATCCTGGTACCACAGACCATATAGGTCATATCAACCTCCTAAGGACCAGCTTGACTACTGAGTCTGATCCTTGGATCACAATTCATCTTTCAAACCTTCAACCTCAGTTGAACTGGGAAATCACTTCCCTCAAATCCACGGAGCATCAACCCCAACACAAATCCAAATATCTTTGCCAGCCTAAGGCACACCAATCCCCTAGGTCTTAAGGCCTTTACACCCACAAACTCAATATGATATCACTACATGTAACATCATACCACCTAGGGTTTCTCACCCAACGTCTAGGTTAGTCACGATGCCTAGAACTTCAATATCAAATACCTCAGAAACCATTTTCCTCGATTTTTAAATCAGATGATGAGTCTGATCACCTTCACCCCTGGGTCTACACATCAAATTCTCGGGCGAATCATACTGACTCACCATATCCACATCACAAATAATGTATACACAGTCCATAAATCACATATATCCACAACCAGCAGGGACCTTAATGTGTATACAACAAACAAACAAAGTCATTATCTATGACTTAAGGCAGCAACTATTGCCATTATCCTAGCAAATCCTTTACTTGCCAGGAACGGCAGCTCTGATACCAAAAATGTAACCCCCTCCGTAATTATATCCGAAATACGCGATTAAAATGAAATAGAGACCAATAATAATCAAATAACATTTACTAACCCATCACATGACGGGGTTTTCACGAATACTTTTTGAAATCATTTATAAACTTGGTCTCATATTCACATTTCGAATACAATTACTACGCGAAGATAAATCACATTCATATAAATATCAGAGTGCACAACTTAATCATCCCGGCAATCCCGGGTACATACCTTCGCTAAAGATACACAGGATACAATTGCCCATTACAATTCTTCAAATGGGGATTACATAATCTTATCTCAGAGGAGTCCTAGCCGCTCCCTCCACGAGCCACTTGCCCTGTCTAAATTGTTGGTAGGGGAGAGTGAGATTCAAGAGAATCTCAGTAGGAAACAGATACCATAATGGATGCATGATAGATGCTATGTGTATGACATGTTAGCTTTATCTAGATACATGCCCCATAATGATATTTCTGCATGCTCAATATTTCATGTAACAAAACTATGGCCACAGTAAAACAGAAACAGAGCTTCATTTATTCAAATATGCTCTACACAATCAAGTAAAGCAATCACATACATCACTACACAAGCAAAGATATCAATACATGCAAGTAAGGTAAGTCCCCTACCTCCAGTCTTTTCTCCTCGATTTGCGTGCCAGCAACTCGGGGCTTTACATTCGATCCTACAATGTCAAATATACCATTTAGACACTTCCATAGTGTTTCTGGGGGTTATATGAGACTATATTGAAAATTTACTAAAATACCCCCGGGGACCCGGCCCGGCCCCGCCGTACCCGGTCCGGCTGTACTTTTCTTGAAATATTGACATGGGCTATTCTGACATATTTTCGCCCAAGAAATCCATTTCCGGACTCGGAATTATCAAATTCAATGTCCATTTACAAATATACCCTTGGCAGCCCCACTTTAGGGGTTTCAAGGGAGTTTTCGTAATTATGCTTTTTCGGTCTTTTCCTAAAAAGTGCCCAACTGTAACCCCACCTAATTTTCGCTCCTGAACTCAATGGAATCATCAAATCATTGAAAATCCAACTCTAAGACCCATTTATAGCCCAGACCGAAATATATGGGTTTTCCAGGGAAAAACGAAGTTTTTCGGTTTCGGCTGCGTAAACACGTTCCTTTCTACTCCTAACCACTTTATTGACTATTACATTAGGTTAGAACTACCATTTAGTATCAATTTGGGCAGCATAAAAGCCCCACAAACCCATTTTCCATTTTTAGAACCAAAGACAATCCGGCAAAATTTCACCGATTAAATTGTCTATAACAGCCAGAATAGTCAATATGCAAGAGTTTGGAAGTTACCTCAAGCTCCCACTAGCTTTTCCTTGTTGTGGCTGAAAACCCTAACTTCAAAACACCAAAAGAGGAGCTTCCAAACCTTAAAGAACATAAAGGAGTAGCTAAGGATCGGAGTTATACGCATTAGGAGCTAAATCGCCGGAGAAATCGGCTTACCTTGCAAGATTTCTCCTTCCTTCTCTCTATTTTTCTCTCAACTCCTCTCTCCATATTCAGCTGTGCAGCACGTCGGAAATGAGAGCTGAAGATGATGAGAAGATGTTTTAATTCCATGCTTATGTCATCTTGCCTTTTGATGATGTCATAATTCCCAAAATTGGCATTTTCGGATTTTCTGGCAGATTTTCTGCCCAATCTTTGAAAAATCATAACTAATTATAGAAAAATTGAAATAAGGTGATTCCAAATCCAAATGAAAGGTATTTAAGTCCTCTTCATTGGAAAAATATGATCCATTACCAGAAATCACTACAAAATTCCAGAATTACACAAATTTCATCACTGCCCCAAAACAGAGTCCATTTTCGACCTCAAACTTTGGACAGTCATATCTCCCAGTTCCCAAAACGAAATGGCACAAATTATATGTCCATTTTGAAGCTTGGGATGTGAAATTTAAGAATGGAAAGTTTCATAATTTTCTGATATCATTTGCCTAGTCAAAACATCCACACGCGAAGACTGGCCATACAGAATTCACACTGGACAGCATTTCCAATTTTGCAACCAATGTGTCCAATTCAATTTAAATCAATTCCAATGATTAAATACCACAACATGACACCATTTCCATCACAATACCACATTCAATTCTTCCCTCTATTCTAAGTCAATTTGGATGTTAATCCACAATTGAACTCAAATACAGGGTTTTGGCGTTGCTCATAACACAAGCGACTACAATCCACTTTATATTCTCTAAAAGGGTTCATTAATCACTAACCACGTCCACTTTTGTAGTCATTAACCCCTAATCACAATTTAGGATCTTGCTAAACCGGGGCTTAGGAATCCACTAATCTCAGGCTTATTCTCTAAGCTCAAGTCTCAAAATTCGGGGTATTACACATGATAACTAAAGGAAATAAGAATCAAATATAGAGTCAAGTAAGTGTACATTCTAAAGGCCTTAAAGCAAAAGAAGAACAGAAGGAAGCTCTTTCCATATTTTCCTTGGTACTTGCCCATCTTTCTTTTCTTTTTTCTATTTTCTTTTCTCTTTTTGTTGCTCTAACTTTTGCCTAAGTTGCCCTTGCATGTTTTCAACTTAGCGAGCTTTTTTTTTCACTCTAGCTTTTGCCTAAACTGCCCTTACAAGTTTTCAACTTAGCGAGCTTCTTTTCTTTTATTTTTTTCTCTTTTTCTTCTTTTTTAAAATATTCAAAAGAAAGCAGCCTTACAACCGGATTACCTTGATGGCTTCAAAAATTGTAGGAATGTGCACATACTCACCTAATCAAGAATATTGAGTGCTCTTAGAAAACAAAAGTACCCTAAATAAAAGGTAAGTAGAAGATGAATGATTTCTAAGGACCAAAGTAGATACTCATGGTAACTAAGAGAAGTAAGAACCAAATAGGCAAGTGTAGACTTTAGAAGTAAGAACCAAATAGGCAAGTAAGAACCAAATACATATGATACTTTCCGTGTTTCCCTTGGTACTTGCCCATTTTTCTTTTGATTTTTCTTCTATTTTCTTTTCTTTTTTGTTGCTATAAATTTTGCTTAAGGTGCCCTTTCCAGTTTTCAACTAAATGAGCTTTTCGCCTTTTCTTTTTTTTTTTTCAGCTCTAACTTTTGCCTAAGCTGCCCTTACATGTTTTCAACTTAACGAGCTTTTTTTTCTCTAACTTTTGCCTAAGCTGCCCTTATTGGTTTTCAGCTTAACGAGCTTTTTTTATTTTTCTTTCAACAATTCATTTTTCAACAAGATTCACCTTGTAGCCTTAACAATTTTTAGTGTGTACACATGCTCCTCTAATGAGTCTTCTTAGAAAGCAAAAGAAAATTTGAATAAGAGGTAAGGAATATATTTGCGGTTTCTGCATGTTATCACATAGGCTCAAATGGCTATCACTTAAGGGTGGCTATTTGGCTTTTTTGATGAAAAATGAATGCCTTGGTCCTCTCTATATCAAGCAAATGAAAATCAAATTTGGCCTCAAACAAGATACATGCCAAGCTCTAGATTGGGTAAAGGATAAGTGGTACACACATGAAAATGAAATCATATCAATAGGCTCAAATCCTCACATGGCTTATGTAATCACATTGCGTCCAAGTTAAACAATTTACCCTTTAAAACTAACCTCATCAAGGTGGGGTCGAGTCATTTTTAAAACTAAACTTCTCCATAGTATGATATCACCTCAATACAAGTACTTGTATAAAACAAGTTTTCAGACCCTTAACAATTTCCTTTAATTAAGAATAATACTCTCAGAAAGTGAAAAGAGAGACAAAAGTCTTTACGCAGCATCAGGTATAAGGAACAACCATTTATATGAAGGAGAGATGACATCGACAAGGGTAAATGAAGTCATTTTTAAGAAAAGATATTCTATGCAAGCATTATTAACTAAAGATATGACTGTATTATTATTTTTACTTTTATTTACATGCTCATTTTCTCTCTTTTTGCCTCCTTATTTAATAAAGTTTATTATGTCTAAGGCCTATATCAAATGAAGCTAAATGTCAATGAATGATGCAAGGATGCCTCATAAGACATAAAAGAGTGGTGACATGTACTTCCAGTTTTGATATGAGTTATGGACATTGAGAAAAATAACTCTAAATCCTCAAGACATCCATTACCTCATAGGGAGAATGAAGTGTCCATTAACCTGCGAATGGCCTAGGCCATCATGCGGTTAAGGGTTTTAAAAATGATGATTATGTCTAAGGCATATATCAAATGAAGCTAAAAGGCCTATGAATGATGTAAGGATGCCTCATGAGACATAAAAGAGTGATGACTTGTACTTCAAGTTTTGATATGAGTCATAGACATTAAGAAAAAGAACTTCACCTCTTCAAGAGATCCATTACCTCATAGAGAGAATGAAGTGCCCATTAACCTGTGAATGGCCCAAGCCATCACGCGGCTAAGGGTTTTAAAAATGATGATTATGTTTAAGGGCCATATCAAATGAAGCTAAAAGGCCTATAAATGATGTCAGGATGCCTCATGAGAAATAAAAGAGTGATGACTTGTACTTCAAGTTTTGATATGGGTGATGGACATTAAGAAAAAGAACTCCACCTCCTTAAGAGATCCATTACCTCATAGGGAGAATGAAGTGTCAATTAACCTGCGAATGGCCTAAACCATCACGCGGTTAAGGTTTTAAAAATGATGATTATGTCCAAAACCCATATCAAATGAAGCTAAAATTCCTATAAATGATGTAATGATGCCTCATGAGACATAAAAGAGTGATAACTTGTACTTCAGGTTTTGATATGGGTTATTGACATTAGGAAAAAGAACTCCACCTCCTCAAGAGATCCATTACCTCATAGGGAGAATGAAGTACCCATTAACCTATGAATGGCCCAGGCCATCACGTGGCTAGGGCTTTTAAAATGATGATTATATCCAAGGCCAATATCAAATAAAGCTAAAAGGCCTATGAATGATGTAATGATGCCTCACGAGCCCTAAAAGGGTTATCTCTTATTGAGATATTTTCTAACATGATATATGCAGTGAGCTCATAGTCTTTAGGGTCATAAACCCTTAGACTAAGGTTGACTATCTAATGCATACACCTTCCTTATGATATATCTATATGAGGAGTGATGCTAGATACATACTCAAGTGAAGTGACAAGTAGCCGCTTGATTTTAGGTTTTCTTTAATTATGCATTGATGACAAATGATATTATCAACAATAAATAAATATATGCCCTCCAGTGTCCTATTTTAGGAATAACCCTAGGTTGGGGGTCTATCCTAAGAAAGTCGGGTACTAATTAATTAGGTAGGTTGATAATTTCCACTAATAAGTTTCAAGGTTGTTCTAATACTCATAGATAAAGGTCTTCTAAATGCCCCTATCGTAAAGATGAAGACCCCATTTGACGAAATTGACCTTCAGGGGGTTCTAAATATGGTCTCCTAAATGCCCCTATCGTAAAGATGAAGACCCCATTGAAGAAATTGACCTTCAAGGGGTTATAAATACCCCACAGGGATCAACCTTGGAAAATGAGTAACAGCTAGGATGAAGTCTTCACAGTAACCTCAGGGGGTTCTGAAAACCCCACAGGGAGACTGTTAGAAACTTCTGCTCACCTAAGAAACTCACAGGGTATAGGGCCCAACATATGTGTGAGGATAATAATGTGTGTGTTCAGTGTGCGTGAATAGCATACCAACCTGTGCCTAAGTTCTACCCAACCCGTATATACTAAGCAGATAATAAGATAGATAGAGAAAAAGAATAAATAAATGAATGAATAAAGAATTTAAGAAATAAAAATAACTAAAGAAATAAAAAAAGGGTAATTAAAAAAATTGAGGCCATATTATTTTTAAACATTTAACTTAAATGGGTTTGACTCTCAAACAGTCTCCAGTGGAGTCACCAAGCTATAGCACTCGAAATTTTGAAAATATGGAGCCGCGCACCAAAATTTTTGAAATAGGATAATTTTGGAAAACCTTTTTTTGAAAGTGAAACTGATCTACAAAAACTGTTTAGGGTTCTGGAGTCGATTGTGTATGTAGAAGTTGTTAGGCACCCCACAACACCCATTCACAAGAATGATTACCGTAAGTTAATTATTTAAAAATATTATAGTCTTTAATTTTATTATAATTACCAAAATGAAAAAAAAATATTTAAAAAAATAAATGAAATGAAAACTAAAGAAGAAGAAGAAACATTTATTTACAAAAATAAAATAAGAAAAAAAATATTTATTTACAAAATTGAACTTGACCTAGGATGAAAATCTAGGCCCTACGTACCTTTTAGAGGGATCAAAGCCCACATAGTTCGGGGGTAGAAATGCGCATCACTTTGTTGGTATTTTTTATAAAAAAATTTTATTTAATTTATTTGAGAAAAATATTTTTTTGTTTGGTTTATGTTTTTTATTTATGAAATAAATTTTTTATTTTTCATGAAAGAGAGTTTTTCCATTTTATTTTCATTTATAAAAATGTGTTAAAATATTTTTCTTTTTTTGAAAGAGAACCTAAGAAAGGGATAAAGAAAAAAGAAGAAAAAACAAAAGACACAAATTAAAAGAATGGGAAGCCAAAGGTGAGGAAACTTAAGCATACCTTTTATCCTTGAAAGTTATTCCAACAAACAAGATGAGAAAACCACATGGGTAGATCAACACACAATTCATTGCATTTTCTTTTATCCATCTTATAAATCCCTTCAATCTTGACTAGCATATATTGGGGGCAAGAGATCAAATTCGATCAAGCATATAAGAGTCACAAATTGTAAAGACCTATCAAAACAAAAAAGGCTTTATTACAATATGACGTGTTAGCATTAGAGGAGGGAGCATGCAATCATTACAACCATCAAAATATCACTATAAAAAAACTGTCAGCGAAGTAATGGGTTCAAATATAGCAATATCAAATGGTTGGGAGCACACTTGAGCATTTAATAAAGATAGAAGGAAGCCAAATAAAAACACGCCTAGAGCTTTATATGTAAGTGCCTCAATCTCATGGATATGTTCATTGGCAAGCATCTAGACATGTCATGAAGAAAACTCGTGAAAGAATAAGAAAGAGCAATGAAATAAGAAATCAAATTAGCACTCTACCTTTCCTTCTTACTGTTCCAAAATTCTTCTCAAATTCTTATGTCTTTGCTCTCCTAATTTTGTTTTGTCTTGCTTCAACCCTTGCACTTTTATTTATAGCCTCAAGGTAGGGTTTTCTTCATAAATGCTTTTTCTTTTTTTGAATTTTCATTTTTGAATTTTTGAATTTTTTATTTTGTATTTTCTAATAATAAAAATTCCTTCATTGACATAATCACTATCAATGGAGATTTTTATTTTTAAAATTTTCCTTTTTAATTATTTTTTTATTTTTCCCACAAATAATTTCCTGATTTAAACTTATCAACATAAATGAGAGATTTTTTATTTTTATTTTTTTTATTTATTCTCTTATATTTTCCCTACAAGCAATTTTCAAATTTAAAACCTATGAATAAGAGATATTTGTTTTTTGTATTTTTTCCCCTTAATGAATGACAATTCCAATTTGTACTCCAATCATCATCAATAACAGGACTTTTCTTTCTTGTTTTTTATTTTTTGTTTTTTTTTTATTTTTTTTATTTTGCCTTGGTGAATGAGAATGCCAATTTGGACCACAATCATCATCAATAAAAGGATTTTTTTTATTTTCATTTTTATTTTATTATTTAATTTTCCCTTTAATGACGATTGCCAATTTAGACACTAATTATTATCAATGAGAGGATTTTTTTTATTTTTTTATTAGTTTTAAATTTTTGAATGAGGCCCAGACAAAATAGGGTGTTCACAATAACTAATAAAGAAAATCTCATAAAAATACCTCCAAAATTTTAAAATCTCAAAATTGGGTTTGTTTCATATAATTGATAAGTGATTGATTATACTTGTTAATACATTTCACAACTCATTTTAGTGAAAAATTACTAATTTGAGATTTAAAAATTTTGGAGTTGTGGAGATACACTTACCACAAACATTTGTTTTCAATGGGACAAATTTTTTTTTTGATAACTTGCTCATATAAATTTCATCATAATTTATAAGCAAGATTATGAGAAATTTAAATTTTAATAATAATAATAATCTTAAAGTTTGTGGTGAGTGATAATATTGTGGGAAAGTGTTATTTTTCTATTATCCAGTATTCAGTTCAAGGTTTGTGGCTGTCCCTTCCAATACAAGTGTCTCTTTTAGAACTCAAAATTAAGACCCAAAGGAATCTAACAGAGTTTTACACGGTTAGACCAACTTTATGTTAGTAAATCATCATTCAACAAACTCTACAACTCATCAAGCTGATCTATTGGAGATAAGTCAATAGGTGCTGGATTGGGGAAAGGGTAAGTAGTAGTAACATCATCATTTAAAGCCGGGGGATCAGGAATGTCCCTATCTTCATCACCTATGCAAATGCACAACAATAATTAATATCAATGGTTATGTATAACAAATAATTATATAAATGGATAATAAATTATTAATAGGATATATAATTATATAAACCTTCATTAATCCTATCCAGAGTTGATGAAAGTGCAACGCCTTCATTATTAAGAATACTTTCAGGATTTGCTGCATCTTTATCATTAAATTTTGGAATGGGATCTTCTTCAGTCACCCAAAAATCCACCTCATCAATAGACTCATAATCAATGGGATCATAACTTGTCTTCTTTTTATTCAATGCACTTCTTCAATTTTTCAATAACAAATAATTTCAGTTAAAATTTAAAACTTAGTCCATATTACTTAAAAGCAGTTTTCATAATATCTAAAGTTACCTATGCTTTAATCGCAAGTTATAGTTAGTGCAAACCAAAACATTCAGTCTTTGATGCTGCAATCTATTTCTCCTTTTTGTATGGATGCGCTCAAATAAGCTCCAGTTTCTCTCGCAACCAGAAGAAGCAGACGTTTGCCTAAGAACATGTGTTGCAACACGTTGCAATTCTAGCCAAAGAACATGTGTTGCAACACGTTGAAAAGGAAGAGAAAAGCTTCATAAAAATGCTCCTTTGATCCTATACCATTGATCTTATCAAGGGTTGAGATTTCAACACTTGTCAAAGACACCATCCCTCTTCCCATATCTCCAACCATGCCTTCTACTTTATGGCATACCCTCTCATCATTTGGGCCTTCTTGCCTCTTAGCCCTTGATCTCATCAAGGGACCATAATGTGACACTTGTCACAAGCATACATCCACCAAGAATATTCCTATTATGCATTTTTCTTTATTTTCCTTGATTAATTGAAATTAACTCCAATTAATTGGAAAATAATTAATCTTGGGCTAAATTGGCTAAATTATGATTTTGCTATCACCTTTGTAATTTAATTCAATTCTTAAATTAATTTGCCTATTTCTTTATGAGTATGAATATTTCAAAATTCATAAGTTCCAAATTTCATGAATATTCACCATTTTATTGAATTTCTCAATTAATTATAATATATTTTTTGGGAATAAAATTTGTGATGTTACACATATTACTTATATTTAATTTCTACTTTCTCTCTCCACTACAAATTCTCTCTCTTCCACATAAATGGAGGTATTTTTAACAAAATAGATAATTTTTTTAACATATTTATTGTATCCAACTAATTTTAACGAGCATTTTGAACAATATAATTCGGTTATTTATTGCTTATAATAAGAAATTAAGGCACTATAACTTAGTATTTCATCACCATCAAATCCTTTATATTCATAAATTTACGAATAAGATAGCATGAAAAGAAAGTTACTGTATATCAAATTCATGCATCATCAAACTATCTATCCCTCTCTGAAAAGAGAAGGAAAGAATATTATCAAAAAAAAAAAAGAAAAGAGAAGGAAAGAAAAACAAAAATCGTTCTAGCAATAAGGGCTTTGATGTCCATAAACTTTCAAGAGATATGAGAGTTTATTGCATACTCCCTGATCTTATTTATAAGGTAATTCTAACATTATAGACCAAAAAAAATTTTAAATTTTATTAACTTTACTTTAAAATTCAACAACTTTATAACTCTACAACTACTTAATATATATAATGTCACGTGGAAACAAAGTCAACACAATAATAAGTGAAGAGTTAAATTGTATATTTCACCTCAAAACTTTAATGAGGTGCCTTATAAATAGGACAAAAAAATTTTCACTCTCTACCTATAAATAGGATAAGAGACACTAGTACAAAATTCCCTTTTTAGACCACCATATTTAGACCGGTTATAGTGGATAAGGTCTAAAAAATTTGACTGGTGTCAGTTTTATAATTATATAGAACTTCTAAGACCAGTTCTCAAAAAAACCGGTCTTAAAAAAATTATTTATACCGATTATAAATAAAACCGGTCTAAAAATATCAAAATATTTAAAAAAATTAAAATGTTTAAACTTTTAAGACCTGTTATTCATAATAATCAGTCTTAACTATCAAACATTTAAGACCGGTTTTAATAAAAACCGGTTTTAAATATGAAAAATTTAAAAATTATTATTTTTTCACCATTTTAAGACTGTTTTTATTTATAACTGGTCAAAAAAATTGATCTTAAATTTTTGAATCTCCTTTGTCGCGTGTAATTTTTGCTCTTTGAATATGAAACCTCTCTTCTTGGTGCGATTACTCTGTAAGCTTGGTCATCTTCGCTCGATTTCATTCTCATGTTTGTTGCTGCGGTGCTCTCACCCTTGCATTGAATGAGTTTATTGCCGCCACAACCTCGCTTGTTCTGATCTCCTTCGTCGCGACTTTTCTCTTTCCCCGTGACATCTATCTTTCATCGTAACCTATTTTGGTAGCCTCACTTCTTTGCTGGAGGAGCCTCCATTTTGAGGTCGAGATCCTCTCTCCGGCTTAATGATGATGGCGAGCCTTTTTTGTCTAAGAGGATTTGTAAGCTTTCTTTTCCTTTTTCTTTTCCTTTTCCTTGCTAGAATTTAGGGTACCTGGTAATTTCTTTTGGTATTTTTATCTGATGGTTTTGTGTTTACGAATGATTAATTTAAGATTATTGCAAGTTTTGCATTTGAACTTTGAAGTGTTTGAATGATGCCTGAATTCGCGACGTAATATGTTACGGGTCTCTGTGATTGCTAACAACATAGAAGGGTAGTATTGTATGATAAGATGTTACTTTGCTATTCTTTTAGTGTTTACTAAACAGTGCGTGAAGGTCAATTTTTTCTAGTTTGTAGTGACCAATTTTTGTTACCCTTTCCAGATGCTATTTTCTTCCATTCACCCTCAAACTATCATACTGCATCTTGTTTTTTTTAAAAAATCCTTTTAGTGTTGATGGAATATATGCATGATTGAATTGAACCAGATGCAAGTAAAGGAGTCATGCTAACAACTAACGTAGGACTAGAACTTGAGGTGCCTCCTACAAGTAAAACTACTCCTAGCAAAAATAGATACCGTATGAGCACTATCAAATTGTTTGGGGGTGAATTTAACTCCGGATAATATTCCTCTCATGGCATTTGGTACCTATAGTGTTCTTACTGGCCTCTCATTGGGTCTCGCCAGTAAGTGTCCTGTAGACTCTAAATAATGTTGTGTTTCCTAATACTGGGAAATTACCTAATGATGACAGATTAGATGTTTTCTTTCAAATTTCGTATCTCTTATCTCTTTGTATGTATATGATGTTTAAACACATGCCTTAATGAGTAAGCATAGATATGATAAGAAATTTTTTGACTTCTCAGTTTCTTATGTTGCATATGATCAAAAGTTTTTCCTTGGAAAGCATTGTTATGCTTCTGTATTTTACTAAAATTATTTACATTCAATAGTCTTACTGTTTGCATGCTTTGCTACTTGGCATCAAAAGTGGTTAAATGACCACCGAGATATCACTTACGGTCATAATTAAAGACACTCTTGAATTGCTTCTAAGGACTGTAACCGATTTAAAACTATCTGATATTGTCTTTATGCCATGCTGCAAATCTTATAAGCTTTATAAGATGTTGGTGAAATCTTGGGGAGAAATAAGAGTGTGCATTTAGTTACAGTTATTGTCAATTTTTTATTTTATGAGTGTTTTTTATCATTTAGTTATAGTTGTCATAGCTTACTTAAAATTATATGTTAGTAAAAAAATATGGCACTTTTTTTTTTTTTGGATTGGGATGATTTTGAAATCCTTCCAATCTAAAAAAACACCTTATTTATATTTTTTTAAAAAAATATCACCTTTTAGACCGGTTATTAGAATAGCCGATCTTAAAAGTTTTTAAGATCGATTATTCTAATAACCGGTCTTAAAAGCCTTAAAAAAAAGTTTTTAGACTGGTTTTTAAACAACCGGTCTAAAAAGTTTGGACTTTTTAGACTTAGTCTTCAAGAAATCGGTCTAAAAAGGTGATTTTTAAATCCGGTTGCTTAACCGGTTTAAAAAGTAACAGATTTTTTAGACTGATTGTATCAAGACCAGATCCGGAATCGATCTAAAATATCGTTTTTAACCGATCTTAAAATTGAATTTTCCAGTAGTGAGAGGAGTATTTATTATGGACTAGTGATAATATTAAATGCTAATAGTTAAATTTAAAATTAAAAAAACGAAAGGGCTTAAAGAGAAGACCTGAAAATACATTGGACCCAACATTAATGTATGGAAGGCCCATAAATTAGTGAACCAAAGTAAGGTCCAATCTTAAAATATTACAACTAACCCAAAAATATTAATCCCCTGATCCAACACTAAACTATCCTCTCCTTGCCGTGTAGGCTTGTAGAACCCAAAGTGTGAGGCAAGCAAAGGTCTATGTACAGTACATAAAATACAGAAAAAGGGGGAAAAAACTGTATCTTTTGGTTTTACAAAAACGATAATAAAATATTAAATAATAATTATAAAAATATAATAAATATTAAAATAAATTTATATCCGATAACAAATATTTGGTATTTGATAATCTGCATGTAACTTTTTTTTTTTTGAAAAAAATTATCCTAGCATTACCGGATTCTAAATAGAGGTATTAAGTTTCTTCCTTCAATAATTAATACATTGGCATTAGTTCTGATAGTTTAAAAAAAGGGAAAACGTACATAGTTACGTCTCAAAAATTCAAAATGATATAATCCAAATGAAAGAAAGAAAAATATATATCATGTCCATCCTCTTATATTATTATTGAATATTTTTAATAATATTTATAAGTGTGTTGATTCGTGCTTGGGTGGCTCATACCAAAACCATGGTTTTGGTAGAAAACTTGATTATAGGAGTGTTTGGATTTTTTTCTTTCAAAACCATGGTTTTAGAGAGTATCAAAACACACTTGGTTCTAATAGAAGAGACTTTGACCACTTAAATATGAGGTTTCGAGCTTGAGTTGACAGCATTATCTTCTTGCTCAGATCCTGGATAACTGTCATATTCATGCCGTAAAGTTTCAGTCTTTGTATTGGCATACCAAAGATGAGGTCCGTGTTGTGCAGGAAACATGAGAATCACTTTGTGATTTTCTTTCAAGATTATTAATTTTGAGTCAAAGTTGTTGGTTTGCTTCAATGCTATTGCACAATCACATATATTTGACGCTCCATTATTAACGGTTTTAACCGTTAAATATGAAGAGTTTGAAATTACTGGAAAGTAATATATAATGATTATTTAAGACAACCGTTAAGTATATGAGATAATGTTTAATTGTTTTACATGACCACTGTAATACATCGAATTTTGAGACTCGAGGCTAGAGAATAAGTCTGAAATAAGTGGATTGTTAAGCTCCGGTTTAGCAAGATTCCAAATTATAATTAAGGGTTAAAGACTCCAAAAGTGAAGGTGATTATCGATAAATAAACCCTTTTGGAGAATATGATGTGATTCAGTACTCGAATGTGATTCGTATGTGTTGTGAGCAGTGTTGAAACCCTGTATTTAAGCTCAATTATGGATTAACATCTAAATTGACTTAAAATATAGGGAGGGCGCATAAGGTGGTGATATAGAATGAGAAAATGAGTTTGATGGTGATTCAGTGTGAATTGTCGTAATCAGGGGCAAAACGATAAAGTTATCGACCAATTGATCGGTTACCGAAGAGGAAGCTCCTTGGTAACTCAAAGATCAATGGTTGGGATTGATTTGTGTAGAAATCAAGGGGTGGAATCAAGTGTATGTGTGTGTATGTGAGCTCATGGAAGATGGATTATGTGTGTGACACATGGCACTTTTTGGACCCTTGGATCTTGGTCAATTTGTCAACACTCTTCCTCTGTCCTCTCTCCCTTATTTGGACGGTTTTGGGGGCCAAAAACTGCTGCCATATTCATCTTCATTATCTCATCTTCCTCTCTCTTCAAACTCCATGGGTGACCAAGTGTAGGAGGAAAGAGAAAGAAGAAGTTCAAGGTATGGTGCTCTATTTGTCCTCTAATGCTCAAATACCCTTCTATAATATTGTTCATAGTGATGAGAGCTTCATCTATATGGTTTTAGATTCTTGATTGAAGGTGTTTGAGAGCTTGAAGAATTTGGGAAGTGGAGGAATCAAAGAATTGGTTTAGGAAAGAGGAAGAGGTGAATATTTGTAACAATTTGACCTAAGTATTGTGATTTATGGAATTTTGCCCTGATTTTGGTATAATTTCATGTGGAATGTAATTGGTCAAATTGGGTTGTGTTTTGTGTTTAAAATGATGTCATGTTGTGGTATTTAGTCATTGGAATTGGTTTGGATTGGATTGGACACATTGGTTGCAAAATTGGAAATGCTGTCCATTGGAAGTTTGCTTGTGTGGATGTTTTGACTGGGCCAATAATGTCTAAAAATTATGAAACTTTTCAGTCTTAAATTTCACATCCTAAGCTTCAAAATGGACATTAATTTGTACCATTTCTTTTTGTGAGCTATGATATATGACTGTCCAAAGTTTGATGTCGAAACTGGACTCTGTTTTGGGGCAATGTTGGATTTTGGACAATTATATATTTGTGTGGTTATTTTTAGTAATGGTCCATATTTTTTCTATAAATAAGACTTAAATACCTTTCATTTGGCTTTAAAATCACCTTATTTAAATTTTTCTAGAATTAGTTATGATTTTTGAAATTTCAACTAAGAAACAGGATTTTCTTGGCCACGGCCAGTGGATTCTGGGCCGCAGCCCAAATGTTTTTGACCATTTTTTGGCCGCGGCCAGTGGATTATCTCTTTTCCAAGTTCTTAATTCTATAATACTTTAAGTTGGTTATCATTTAAACTCTTTAGGTTACTATTATAGGTTTAAACATATGCCTAAGGGGTTGGAAGAATCTACCCCGAAGACCCTCCTTCTTGGAAGAATTTCTGATTTTGGACTGGCTTACTCGAGTGATGGAAGTCTCGCTCGAGTAACACCCCCAATTGCACTAGAGCACCAGCGAGTGAGACACAGAAAGTGTTTGCCCGAGAGCAAACCTCGAAATATTTCTCACACTCACTCGAGCACCAGAATCTGTACTCGAGCAATGACCTCAAGTGCACTCGAGCACCAAGAAGTGAGACCCAACGAGTGACTACCCGAGAGCAACCATAAACTCCCAGGTCTTAAACTGACTCCCTCACTCGAGCATGCCCATGCTCACTCGATTAGGATCATATCTCACTCGCAAGTCAGGAAGGGTGCTCGCGGTTTCTACCTGAAGACTTAACTAAAATACCCATAATTTCATATCGTGCTCGAGTGAAATCCTCCCTCACTCGAGTGATGCCTATCAAATGTCAGATCGCAACAACTGATATGGTTTTCCAGAATTGACCAATTTGCTACCAATGGTCCTAAGACTTGTTCTAAAACTCATTCTCACTCATTTTAACACAAGGAACCTATTGGTAAACCCAAAAAAACCAATCTCCCACTCAAGCAACACATTCCCATTCCTAGGTCACAAAATCACCCAAAACCACAATTTGCCAAACTTCCTCTTTTCAAATCCAAACCAAAACCATTGACTCCTATACACTATTTGGCATCTATTTTACCACATTACATCACTTAATTCATATCTTCTAAAATCACATGAAATCAGGGCAAAAATCTAGAATTTACAAAACCAAACCAATGGCCAAAACAATTATACCAAAATGTATTAAATGTTTACCTCTCTCTTTCCCAAATGTGGTTTCCTTGATTCCTCAACTTCTCAAACTTCACAATCTCTAAAACACCACCTATTAAAATTCTGAAACCATAAAAGTCAAGTTCTCAACCTCTTGAACAACATCAATGAAGAGTGTTTGAGCATATAAGGGCATTTGCTTACAAAAACTTAAGCTTTTCTCTTTCTCTTTCTTGGCTGGTTCAACGAAAATGGAGGAGGATAAGAGAGAGATGAGTTGATGACGATTTTCCCATTCCCCATACTTCTTCACCGACTTGAGAGAGAGAGAGAGAGAGAGAGGGAAGAGTGTTTGAAAATTTGACTTCATCTATGGTTCATATTTTGCCACTTGTCACCATCTCATTCTTCCTACCATGATTTCATGTGGACTTGTATGCATAGGATTCCACCAAATGCTCTTTCAATCCTAGCCATTGATCTCAATTATCAAGGAGTTTTCCTCTTCGGTAACTGACCAGTTGGTTGGTAAATTTACCATTTTTCCCCTGATTATCACAATACTTACTAAACCATCACTAAGCACTTTTACATCACATTGCACAACATATACTTCAAAAGTTCTTAATTATCATTAATTACATCACTTTGAAGCTATTAATCCTTGATTACAATTCAGGATATTACAGCGGCCAACCCCCAAAAATGACATTTTGGACTTCTAAATCTGGGGTTTGTGAATCTTTTAAGGTTTTGTGAGATGCGCTAGCCCATCCATGATCTGGGGCCTTGCGACAATTGTGGTTGTGTGATGATAATGTGTTATGGCAATCGTACGTGGAGACGATTGCGTTCGTTGGGTAAATGTGTGGTGATTGTGTTTGTGCGGCAATCATGAAATGGGCCGATTGTAGTTTGTGGTATATTTTTTGTGTGGGTGGTCTAGAAGGGACCATCCCAATATGCAATGATTTGTTAAATGAAAGCTGTCATGAAGAAGCATCCGTAGTTTGTTGTATAAGTGGTGCGACAAATTTTGAGGATGAAATTTATTGAACGGGGGGAGAAATGTAATACCCCAAATTTTGAGACTTGAGGCTAGAGAATAAGCCTGAAATAAGTGGATTGCTAAGCCACAGTTTAGCAAGATCCCAAATTATGATTAAGGGTTAAGGACTCTAAAAGTGGAGGTAATTATTGATAAATAAACCCTTTTGGAGAATATGATGTGATTCAGCACTCGAATGTGATTCGTATGTGTTGTGAGCAGTGCTGAAACCTTGTATTTAAGCTCAATTATGGATTAACATATAAATTGACTTAAAATATAGGGAGGGCTCATAAGGTGGTGATATATCATGAGAAAATGAGTTTGGTGGTGATTCAATGTGAATTGCCGTAATCAGGGGCAAATTGGTAAAGTTACCAACTAATTGATAGTTTTCTGAAGAGAAAGCTTATTGGTAACTCAAAGATCAATGGTTGAGATTGATTTGTGTAAAAATCAAGGGGTGGAATCAAGTGTATGTGTGTGTATGTGAGCTCATGGAAGATAGATTAGGTGTGTGACATATGGCATTTTTTGGACCCTTGGATCTTGGTCAATTTGTCAACACTCTTCCTCTGTCCTCTCTCCCTTATTTGGACGGTTTTGGGGGCCAAAAACTGCTGCCATCTTCATCTTCATTATCTCATCTTCCTCTCTCTTCAAACTCCATGGGCGACCAAGTGTAGGAGGAAAGAGAAAGAAGAAGTTTAAGGTATGGTGCTCTATTTGTCCTCTAATGCTCAAATACCCTTCTATAATATTGTTCATAGTGATGAGAGCTTCATCTATATGGTTTTAGATTCTTGATTGAAGGTGTTTGAGAGCTTGAAGAATTTGGAAAGTGGAGGAATCAAAGAATTTTTGGGAAAGAGGAAGATGTGAGTATTTGTAACACTTTGACCTAAGTATTGTGATTTGTGGAATTTTGCCCTGATTTTGGTATAATTTTGTGTGGAATGTAATTGGTAGAATTAGGTTGTGTTTTGTGTTTAAAATGGTGTCATGTTGTGGTATTTAGTCATTGAAATTGGTTTGGATTGAATTGGACACATTGGTTGCAAAACTGGAAATGATGTCCATTGGAAGTTTGTTCTAGGCAGTCTACTTGTGTGGATGTTTTTACTAGAAAAATGATGTCTAAAAAATTTTAACTTTCTAGTCTTAAATTTCACATCCCAAGCTTCAAAATGGACATATAATTTGTACCATTTCGTTTTGTGAGATGGGAGATATGACTGTCTAAAATTTGATGTCGAAACTGGACTCTATTTTAGGGCAGTGTTGGATTTTGGGCAATTTTGAATCTGTGTCATTATTTCTAGTAATGGTCCATATTTTTTCTATAAATAGGACTTAAATACCTTTTATTTGGCTTTGAAATCATCTCATTTCAATTTTTCTGAAATTAGTTATGATTTTTGTAAATTCATCCAAGAAACTGGATTTTCTTGGTTGCGGCCCAAATGTTGATGACCTATTTTTGGCCGCGGCCAGTGGATTCTTGGGCCGCGGTCAACCCTAAAAATGACATTTTGGACTTCCAAAGGTGATCTTTGGTCAAGTGTTTCCTAAGCCTTTAAGCATGTGTTTAGGCTTTGATTAGCCACCTAAAGGTCATGAATGGTAACCAACTTTAAGTGATATGAAAGTAAGAGTTTGGAATAGAGAATAATCTTATGTCCTTGCTTTGTTTATAGGGTTGATGTCCGCCCTAATCATGGTTCGACATTCGTCTAATCGTGAGTAAGATGTGCTGGAGCACACGTGGAAGACTAAGGGAAGGGAACATATCTTTCCTGCATGTATTGGATATTTGTGTTAGTGTGTTGGTGCATGTCTTTGCTTTGCATGATTGTGTAATTTGAAGCTATGTTTCAATTTATGCTATGGCCATCAGTATGTTGTATGAAGCATTGAGCTTACAAATTTGTCATTGTGTTAGCATGAGTTATTTGATGCAAGCATGCCATGCATTAAACATTTATCGTATATGCATATTGGTATTGTTTACCTACTGAGATTCTCTCGAATCTCACCCTCCCCTACTAACCTTTCAGATAGGGTGTGGATCGAGGATGAAGCAAGCAATCAAGGGCGGCAAGGACTTCATTCGGGTTGTCATTTTTGTAGTTGGTTATCATTATAGTTGGGATATTTGTATTTGGATTTGGTTGTATATATGTGGATGAGGATTTGATTATGTATATGAGATAGATGAGTAATTCCCTATTTGTGTAATTGTATATGGGTGATTGTGCCCTATAAGGCTTTGATTAATGTATGGAAATCGGGATTGGCCGGGAATTATATTGCATACTCTGATATATTCAAATGTAATTTATCTTTGTGTAGTAATTGTATTCAGAATGTGAATGTGAATGTGAGACCAGGTTATAAATGATTTTGAAAGGTATTTGTGAAAATCCTGTCTGATAATGGGATTGAAATTGAGTTTTGATAATTATTGGTCTCTATTTCACTTTAATGGCGTATTTCGGATATAATCTCAGCAGGGGGTTACAACCACTGTGATATATAAGTTTGTTTTTGTTGGGAAAAAAGGTATCATTTACTTGACGGTTGTATATGAAAAACCGTTAAATATAGGCTATCAATATATGATGGTTGTTTATCCAAAAACTGTGAAATTTCTATATTTGATGGTTTTTCAAAGTAAACTTCAAATATAAATATTCAAAATCCCTTTTTGAACCCTATTATATCATGATTTTAAAATTTTCACCATTTCTCAGTGCGCTCGAAACAGCTTTGACTACTCTTTTCAACAATCCCCACCACTGTTTTGCTCTCTGTTGTTGCTGAACTTGTCATTATCCTGCATTGCATGTTCATTGCAGTTCGTGAGACTTCCATCACTCTTCGAATCTCTATTTTTGAGTCATGCGTTCATAAAGGTGAGTTTTTGGTGGTCTTAATTTGTTATAAAGTCGAAATGCGTAATCTAAATTGCTATTTCTAGATGATTTGTTCAATTAGGGTACTTTATGGGTTTGTTGTAAGTAGTCATTTAGTTCTGTTCTTGCTATTTTTTAAATAGTTGCTTGCCTTGGTTTATGATTCTATCAAATATCATTGTCATAGCCCTTATTTTTGGAACAATTTGGGTCATATTCTTTGATCCCAAATACCAAGTGGCCATATCAGTAGGGTGATTTGGGTTTTGGCTTGTCATTACCCCATATTGCACTCTCTGAATCCAAAAGAGATGAGAAGGCACAATCTGAGATGTTAGTTTTGACTTATTGCCTTTGTTTTATTTTCTGTTTTATCAGTTTTTAGTTTGTTTGTGGTCTTACTAATAGTATAGGTTGTTAATTAGTTGGGTGATTTGGGTTTTAGCTTGTACTTATTGATTGAGTTAAATATGAAGTTTATGGGGTTATTGTTGTTATTGAGAAGAATCAAATAAAGACATGACCATGTGTATGATACATAAGTTGTAATTGAGTAGTTGGATTGTTGTGGAAGCAAATTAAACCATGAATATGGTTTGGTTGGGTAGTAGTGAAAAAGGGAAAGTAGAAATAGCAATGAAGAAGGACAATTAAGTGGACTCATACTAAATACATGCACAAAAGGAGTCTAATTTATATCCTTTAGTTGAAGTAGGACTTGTTTATGGAGATGAATTTCAAATTTGATTTTATTGTTAGTCTTATTATATTTTTTGTTTTGGTTATGTTTCCAGTCATATTTTTGGTTAAATGTAGTTATATTTAGTCTTTTTACAAGGTTTTATGGGTTATTGTAATTTGATATTTTGGTTAATTTGCTTATGGTTGGGGAAGTTAGAATGATGATTTAATATTTGTTACATGTTAATATGTTGGCATCCGATGGTGGCTCAAGTACTGAGGGTCCTAACCCATCTACCAACCCCTCTAATGCGCAACAGGATGATGACACATTATTAGATACCATGTTTTAATAATAACAAAAGGTTTGAAAAGATATTACAAAAAGATTTGATAATGAACAGAAGGTTTTTGAACAATCAAGCAAGGATTTCTAAGGTCAACAGTGCCATCACTCGAGTGATCACTCGAGTGATGAAGTAAGAAAATATCCCATGCTTCAGTAATAATCTCTATCAAGTTTTGAAAGGCATTACCCGAGTGATGACCTTGAATTACTAGAGTGACCGCTCGAGTTATGAGTCAAAGGCATTACTAGTACAATATTGTAGTGATTTTGAAAGTGATCTCGGTGAAAATTTTTCTAAGTATAAAATCACTCAAGTGACCACCTGAGTGATCCCTTTTTTGAGATCTCTAACAGAACACTCAAGTGATACATCAAGTTGAAGATCACTAGCAAATACTAGAGTGATCCATCAAGTAATCCATTGCATATCACTCGAGTGATGCAATTTATAGGATCACTAGTAGAGCACTCGAGTGATCCATTACAGATCACTCGAGTGTACATTCAAGTGATGATATTTGTGGATCACTAGCATAATGCTCGAGTGATCCATCAAGTGATCTGTTACGTTTTAAAACTGCTAAGTCAAGATCACTCGAGCGATGGTTTCCAGAAAAACAAAGCATCTTCTTCTAATTTCCAAAATCATTGAATGATCATATAATTATTTATGAATGATTATCTTTCACCTAATACTTCATTTCATTAGTGTATAAAGATTTTTCAGGTGAAAAATGAAGAGATCTAGTAAAGATAAGAAAAAGTGACTTTGTGTCAAAAGCATTTAATGCGAGCGGTATTTGAACAAAGACATTCTCTCTACTCCAACGACTACATTACCGCAAGCAAATAATGTTTAGAGGAAGCAACAATACTCTAACATACAAATGAAATACTAACAACGATAATTTATTTCATTCCACCTATAAATATGAAGCATTCAAAGCAGATCAATTATTCAATTGTGAAATCATTCAAGTCTGTTTTAAGTGCTCTATTTTACATTCTCTGTTATTCTCTTTGTACTTTATACATCAGTGATTATACATGTACTCTGTGAGAGAGAAATTCATAAAAAATTCAATCCACTTTATTAAGATTACTAAGTTGGATATTGATTTACATTGTGTAAGCACAAGCGAGTGTCCAGAGAGGGAACTTGTAGTGTGCTGAGGTTCCAAGAACCCACAGAATCTTGGAAGCTATAGTGAAAATCTCAGAGGCTATCTGAGGACTGGACATTGGTCAAAGAGGTTGTGACCTAACCAGTATAAATCTCTAGCGTACACTTCGGTGATATCATTCTAACTCTTAACTTCAATTTAATTTATGTTAATTGTTATTATTAGTTAAAATTTTTATAATCACCCAATTTATCCCCTTCTTGGGTAAAATACTTGCACTAACATTTGGCATCAGAGCAAGGCCTTTTTGTTCAGGTATAACAACCTAAGAAGGATCCAATGACAAGCATCGGTAAAGGAATACTCCTCGATGGAGCTTCAATTACAAGACCACCTAGCTTCAATGGAGAACATTCTTCCTTCTGGAAAGAAAAGTTTAGAGTGTTCGTAATGGCCACTGAATATGGCCTATAACAAGTGATTGAAGATGGCGACTATGTACCAATGAAGACTGTGAACTTTGTCATAGTCCCCAAAATGCCTGCCGAATTTGATGAAAATGATAAGAGACTCATAACTCTTAATAGTAAGGTGATAGTTATGATTCATAGTGCCTTGAGTCAAAAAAAATATTTTAGAATCTATACTCTTCCTTCTGCTAAAGACATGTATCAAGCATTGGAGATAGCCTATGAAGGAACCTCTAGGATCAAGGAAAATAGAGTCAACAATCTCATCACAGAATACGATTTGCTTAGAATGAAATTAGGGGAAACAATAACTGAGTTTGAACTCAAGTACACCCACCTTGTTAATCAATTAGGCGCCCTCGGGAAGTTCTATGATCAAAGATTTCAAGTAAGCAAGATACTGAATATTCTTTCAAAAGAATGGGAAGCAAAAAACATAGCAATAGAAGAAGCCAAAGGTGAATCAATGAAATCGATAGCTTGTCTATTTGGATGTCTTTCCAAATATGAGAGCAAACTAAAGTTCTAACGCAAGCTAGAAGAAATCGATGACAAGAAAAAGAAAAGCCTGGCACTGAACGTGAGGAAGGAAGAAAAGGCTCAAGAATATGAGGAAGATCTTGCCAATGACAAAATAGGGCTAATAGTGAAAAGATTCAAAAAGTTGTAAAAGAAAGGATAAGGATTTAAAAACCTTTGGAAGAGAGGAACCAACAATAGAAAGGAGACCAAGGAACACATCATTTGCTATGAATACGGAAAGCCAGGACATATCAAGGCTGAATGTTTAGAGCTGGAGAAGAACAAAGAAAAGAGAAAAAGCAAGTTCTTCAATAAAAAGAAGGCATTTGTATCTGCAATATAGGGATACAGTTCCTCTGATAAAGATAGCGATGAAGAAGAGGTAGCTAATATCTATCTAGTTGCTCAAGAGGAGTCAGAAGAAGAAGAGGTATGTCTCAGCGCATCTAGAACCAATAAATGGTACATAGACAGTGGATGCTCCTGACATATGACAGATGACGGAGAAAACTTCTTGACGTTAGAGCCTTAAGAAGGTGGAAAATTAAAATTTGGAGGAAACCAGTCCAACAAGATAGCAGGAATAGGAGAGGTCGGAGACAATAAGGGAATTCAAGTAAAAGATGTATATTATGTCGAAGGACTGTGTCATAATCTACTAAGCTTGAGTTAAAGCACAAATAAAGGCAATTGGGTGATATTTGATTCAAAAGAATGCTTAATTGTAAGCAAGAAGGATTTACAAATAGAGAAGAAGAATCTCAAAGCAAAAATCAGAGCAAAAATATTTCTTCCAATTGTTTTTTAAGTAACGCTGATGAAAGTTGGTTATGGTATAAAAGCTGGCTCACGTCAATATGCACCAACTAGACAAGTTACTTAAAGATGACCTAGTTATTAGATTACCCAAATTAAACTTAAAAAATTATTTAGTTTGTGATGCATGTCAAAAGGATAAACAAACAAAGTCATCTTTTATATCCAAAAAGGAAATCACAATAACCAGACCACTTCAACTACTCCATATGGACTTAGTTGGACTAGTAAGAGTTAAAAGTCTTAGTGGTAATTTATACTAATTGGTCATTATCGATGATTTCTCTAGATTTACTTGAACTATTTTCTTATCTTTAAAAGATGAAACCTTCAGTGAATTTGTTGTATTTGCCAAGAATGTGTAGAATGAGAAAGATATGTGTATTGCAGGTATAAGGACAGACCACAGGGGTGAATTTGAGAATCAAGCCTTTAGAGAATACTGTAATATCCCAAATTTTGGGACTAAACGCTAGATAATAAGCCCGAATTTAGTGGACTGCTAAGCCCCAGCTTAGAGAGAGTCCCAAGAACATCCAAAAGCCATAACAACTTTTAGAGACTAATTTGGAATTAAAGTATGGGATTTAATTTCAATTAGTCAAAGAAAAATACCCAATTTCTTTATCTAAAGTCAAATAGGATTTAAAACCTAACTTGGATCCAAAAAAGAGAGGGAATGGCATCTTAGAAGAAGGAAAATAAAATAAAAGAAACAACTAGCGACAATACTAAAAATGTTGCCATAATCAAGGGCAAAAAGGGGAAGAAAAGAATTATTGGTCAATTGTCAACAATTTCCTCTCCTCTTAGCAGAAGAAATTGGTCAATAATCAAAAGAAGAAGAGGGAGGACTAAATGACTATCTAAACTAGTTGTAGTAACTAATTAGTTAGTTAATTTTAAAAGGAACCATAAGCTTTTGACAAGTGGCACATTGTGGGCTAATTTTTTTGAGTAGGTGAAGATAATCATCTACTACTCCCTCTCTCCTCTCAAATTTCATCCAAGCTCATTAAACCAAGGGGGCAAATCAGAAAATTCACATGAAGTTGAAAAAGGAAAGAGAAAATGTGAATAGTGATATTTCTTGAGTTCAATCTCAAAAATCACTACCGAATCAACATTTTTGTCTGAAAAACCCTTATATAATCTTCTTCTCCTCATCCTAAGCTTTATTTCTATGGTTTTAGAATTTTGTTTGGAGGTATTTGGTGAACTCTTGCTAGACAAAGTTTTGCTAAATTTTAGAATCGGTTGTAGAAACGTGTAGAGGTAAGCATAAGTTTTAATTTGAACCGGTTATTTTGAGGTTTTGATAAGTTTTCTGAATCTTGTGGGGGCCTATGGTTTCGGCCATCTTGTGATTTTGAGGAAAAGTAATGTTTTGATTATGTATTTATGTTATATGGTGATTCATGAGGATATTAGAGTAGTTTGATGCTTAAATTACAAATTGGTTGGTAGTTAGTTGCTGCCAGTCTGGTACCAGATTGCTTGTGGGAGGAATTTGATTAGCCAAATGTTGTTTGATGGCTGTGATATTTTTCAGAATGATAATAGACATTATAAGCTTTAATTGAATATATAATATGTTGAATTTGGGTCAATACTTTGGGAGATATTAATTGTTAAAGTTTAAGGGTTGAAACTGGACTGGATACGGGAACGGTGTGGCAATTCATGGAATTCTGTATTTCTGTGGTTATAAGTGGCAGTGGTTAATATTTTTCCTTCACGAAGGACTTAGAGAGCTTCAAATAGGGCTTTAAACCACTCCATTTGGAACTTTATAGATTAACTTATGATTTTTGGAAGTTGAGCCAAGAAATAGAGGATTTCTTGGCAGTGGCCCAAATGGTTCAGACCTCTTTTGGCCGTGGCCAAAGGATTTCTTGGCTGCAGCCAAGACCCATATTTCAGCACTTCACATTTTCTGAATGGTGATGATTGGTCTAGGCTTTCCCAACCCCATAGGCATTTGTTTGGGCTTCTAATGACTACCTAAGTTACTCAAATGATAACCAATAAGTTCAAAATAAAGTATAAACATAAGGATAGGTCAAGAATAACTTAGTTTACATTATGCCACAAGTATTGGACTAACTAATGACACATCAATCATAAATTCTAATTATAGGACCTATAAGTTGTCCTGAATGTAAGACCTGCCCGAGCGTGGAGAAACAATTGGATACACCTCAGGAAAGGCGTCTAGGTAGTAACTCTTTCTTTCATATGTTATTAGATACGTTGCATGATTATGGTATCATTATGAGTTTTGGAAGCATTCATAGTTTGTGAGGTGGTCACCCGGGGCCTATTGTGAGGGTGGACGCTTGGGCCATGAAATTTATTGTTATGCACGAGTGGAATCCTAGGGCCTGTTGTGCAGGTGAACACTAGGGGCCAAGTGATTTATATACCTAGCGCTATGGTTATGTGATATGCTACATGTTGTGTTCTAAATGCTGATTGCTATTTCCATGTTATATGATGACTACGTGGCATGCTCCGTGTTCGTGTATATATATGATTGAATGCCTGTTATTACTGAGATTCATGTGAATCTCACCCTTTCTAATAACTAACCTACAGCAAGGGCAAGCGGTTCGAGGGGCAAGAAGATAGGTGTGGATGAGTATAAGATTACGGTCAAGATTGAAAGTTCCGTTGGTTATCTATTTTGAGTTGTACATGATGTAAATAATATATGGCAACATTAATATTAGTTGTAGTAGTAGTTATGATATTTAAAGCCCTGATGCTAGTTATTATATATGATAATCAAGTTGAAATCGGGTAGATGTACGCGTAGGGCCTATTATTATAAGAGAAAGAATGTGGTTTTTTGCAAAGAATACTTTTAGGCAAACACTTTGATATTAATAAATGAAACTACAAATGGGTGGGAGGTAATGAAAATGCAAACCAGTTGAGATCAACATGAAAATGTTTTGAAATGTTTTCAAAAATCTACTCAAGTATAGGATTGAACCCTGTCTTGGAGTTGAGATCGCTATGTTTATAATGATTTCCAATCTCTAGTTTGAAGTCTTTAACTATTTACACCCATCTAAGTGCTTTGAACACTATGGTGTTACAATTATGTAACGGATGGCCCCGTGGGCCCACCCCACTTCTCATGGCGGTGGCAACAGCAGCGGTCCAGACCAACTTCCACCCCATTGGGCTCAGCAAGCCAGGTACTATCCCCCCACTTGGGGATTTAATACGCAGGCTCAAACCCTTGAGCCCTCGACTTGAGGATAAGCACGAGTCTTAAGAGGAGCTTGACACCCACTACACCAACAATGCAAGTGGCTACCAAGTCTCTCTTAAGCCTTGACTTATCCACAGGTTGTGTTCGAGGGCTTGGGGAGACAGATTAAATGCCCAAAAGGAGGGGACAATACCTGTCCTTTTGAGTCCAGTGGGGTGGAAATTGGTACAGATCATCGCCGTTGCCACCACCACCGTTGTGGAAAGTGGGGTGGGTTAGGCCCACAGGGCCGTCCATTACAAATACTAACACCATGGCATTTATCACAATTTTTCTGCACCAAGGACACTACAAAAAATTGAGTCATAGAAAGGAAGAATAGAGTTCTTATAGAGATGACTAGAGCAATGTTGAATGAAAAGAATGTGGCTCAAGTTTTTGGGGTTGATGCAATGAGCACCGCATGCTATATCTCAAACAGAGCTTACATCAGATCAAAACTTGGAAAGACTTTGTATGAGCTATACAAAGGAAGAAAGCCAAATATTGCTTATTCACACATCTTCGGTTGGAAGTATTTTATTCATAATAATGGTAAAAATAACCTAGGAAAGTTAGATCCTAAAGAAGATGAAGGAATATTCCTATATTACTCAAATCGAAGCAAAGCTTATAGAGTTTTTAATAAAAGAACATGTATTGTTAAAGAATCAATTCATGTTGTATTTGATGAAAATGAATCCGTTGACACAACCATTGATGATGAACAGGAAATAATTATTTCTCAAGAAAATAATTAGTCTACTCCTAATTCATCCAACCCTACGGTTGAGAAAATTGAAAATGAAAACATACATTCTGTGTAGAATCAACCTAGAGCTTGGAAGTATAGCAAGAGTCATCCCCTAGATCAAGTCATAGGAGAAGCAAGTGAAGGTGTAAAAACTAGAAACAAAACTTTAAATGAAGTTAGTTTCTCTACATTTATTTTTGAGCTTGAACATTCAAACTGTAACCCTCTTCTTACCAAGGTTGAGATTAAGTTCATAAGTACATGATTATGTGGAGTTAGAGACCGTAAGATGATTTGGGACTTATTCAAAATTAAACTTCCCAAAATCATAATTTACAAAAACCTTTCTAAAACTTGTTCAACGCGGTCTTATATCCATATATCAATTTCACAAATGGCCTGTACAGTACGATTTCATTTAGAAATATCATAGTACAATGTAAATTCCCGACACACTCACAGTCCATTAATCAATAAAGGGTTCTATAAGGCATAATGCCCATAATCTCTTCCCTTTACTAGGGGATTACACAAAACTATCCAATATCATCATTATATATATACATGTAATTCTCAACAAAATATCCAAATGGTTTACAAAATGATAACGAATATCCAAAATAAACTTTTCATCCAGAGTCCTATCCACTCTTCATCACCTGCTTTCCTTTAGATCCTTCGGCCCTGTCTAAAAATGTGTTTTTGGGAGAGTAAGATTCTAAAGAATCCCCGTAGTGTCAAATCACTCATAGTATGCACAACAATAAGGTATGAAAGAAAATCATCACACACATAGAAACTACAACGGTAGTTACAACAGTAAGGACATGTATGACTCATGTCACCCTTACATTTGCTCACGCTGTATTGCACCACAATAGTTCACACAATATATTTCACCACATTTGGGATTCATATAAAGCATTTCATACACAATCGACACTGGCAAGATTAACACCAAGCCATACCGGTAAGATATATATATAACACACAGTCCACGGCTGGATTCACAACACAACCCACCCCACGGGTCAGATTCATAAAGTAGTTTCATAACAATCCATGTCGATTACAATGGTATTTTAACGGCTGAGGTAGAGATGACCAACGTCAATCCCTAAACGGCTCGCGCTGAAGTGCTCACGCTATAATGGACAATGGAAAATTTTTCCAATCACATTTCACAAAACCATGATCAGTCATGCATACCAAAATATCATACATAACATGAGAGAAGAGTCACTACTTGCTCGTTCCTTCTGTGCACACTCTGGCACTGGTCCCTCCCAAGTTAGGCAATTATCGTATCCTATAATTCATAATGAGTGGCAAAGTATTATTCTCTATCCAATACTTAATGACTTCTTTACACTTAGATTGGTTATCATTATTGCTCTTTAAGAGTCCTTAAATACCCTTAACAAAAGCCCTAAAGGGTTTGAAGAACTATCCTAAAGATCCCCTTTTGGAAGCACATAAACTGATTTTTGCACTAAGGCACTCGAGTGAAGATGGCCTCACTCGAGTGAAAATGTACAGACACTTAAGTGAAGGAGATCTCACTCAAGTGATCCCTTAAGTACACCCGAGCATGACAATACACTTGTGCAAGTGCTTGGCAGAGAACAAAACAGAAACTAGAAATAATCATCGTACTCAAGCACAAAAAGCAACACTTGAGTGAAAGCCAAATGCTCGCTCGAGTACTAGGAAGTGAAGCATAGAAAGTGAGAACCCGAGAGCATAAGAACTTTTAAAGTAGAGGAGCACTCGAGTGACAGCTTAACACTCGCAAGTGTTAAGGCATACTCTTGAAACTTGGCAGTGAGTGACAACCCGAGATGAGAGTTCAAGGTGTCAAATACACCTGCACTCGAGTGAGAGGAGGCTCACTCGAGTGAGAGGAGGCTCACTCGAGTGAGAACCCACAACACTTGCAATTGAATCAACATTTTTACCTTTCACGTGGAAGTGCAATAGAAAAACTAAAGGCCAGAAGAGCAATTGCACTACCGCACTCAAGTTATGCTCATCCCGCACTCGAGTGTACCCCATATCACTCGACTGAAGCTTATCAGAAACCAGAAAATGCAGAAAAACTGATAGCACTTTCCAAAAGTTTCCTAAGATTTTCCAATGGACCCAAAGCCTCAACCAAAGCTACTCCTATACAAAAACACCCAAGGAATTCACTGGAACCATCAGAATTACCAATTTCCTATTCCATTATCATGCTTTGGTTTTGGGCAACACTAAACGCCAAAATTCCAAAATCACCAAACTTACTCATTCAATCCCAAACCCCTTTCTATCTATCCATATACATTCCAAACATACCATTTCCATACCAACAACATGCTAAATACCCAATGACCCTTTTTTTCAAAAATAGGCCAAAAATTCCAGAAATTCCAAACTTATTCATTTGGCACAAAACATAGATAGAAAGGTTTGTTTTACTTATCTCTTCAACTTTTCCAAAGAGATTTCTTAATTCTCAAGGCTTTAAAATTCCTTGAGAGCTCAAATCAACACCAACAGAGAAACTAGACCATGAAAATGAAGCTCTCAAGCTAAGGAATAAGATTAATGAAGTTATGTTTTCAATTATAGGTCAACAACTTACCTTAATCACAAGCTTTTCTTCTTCCCTTTTCCTTCAACAATGGTGTAATACCCCAAATTTTGAGATTTAAGGCTAGAGAATGAGCCTGAAATAAGGGGATTGCTAAGCCCCGGTTTAGCAAGATCCAAAATTATGATTAAGGGTTAATGAATGCAAAAGTAGTTGTGATTATTGATAAATAAATCCTTTTAGAGAATATGATGTGGATTGTAGTCGTTTGTGTTATGAGCAGCGCCGAAACCCTGTATTTGAGTTCAATTATGGATTAACATCTAAATTGGACAAAATAAGGGTGTATGTATGGTGTATTGGAATGAAAAGAATGTGTTTTATGGTGATTCAGTGGGAATTACCGTAATTAGGGGCAAAACGGTAAAGTTACCGACCAATTGAATGGTTACCGAAGAGGAAACTCATTGGTAACTTCAAGATCAATGGTTAGGATTGATTTGTGCAAGAGATCAAAGGGTGGAATCATGTGTGTGAGTGCCTATGTGAGCTCAATAAGATAGATAAAGGGTGTGACACTTGGCACAATTTGGACCCTTGGATCTTGGGTCAAGATTTCAAACATTCACTCTCTCCTCTCCTCTCTATTTGGTCATTTTTGGCATCCCAAAAATTGCATCCACTTCATTTCTTCATCTTCATCTCTCTCTCTCCCCCTCCCTCTCTCTCTCGTTCTCTATTTTCGCTTAGCTCAAAGTGGAAAGAGAAAGAGGAAATTCAAGGTATGGTGCTCTAATTGGCCTCTAATGGTTAAATCCTCTTCACTAATCTTGATCATGTTGATGAGAGCTTCATCTCTATGGTTTTATATTCTTGAAAGGAGGTGTTTGATGGCTTGGGGAAAAGTGGAAAGATGAAGAATCAAGGAATTTGTTTGGGAAAGAGGAAGAGGTAAGTATTTGAAGCCTTTTGATCTAAGTTTTGTGACTTTTGGTTAAGTATTGTGATTTGTGAATTTTGCCCTGATTTTGTGGTATTTTCGTGTGGAATGTAAATGGTGGAATTGGATGTTTTTTTATGTTGAAAATGGTGTCATGTTGTGGTATGTAATCATTGGAATTGATTTGAATTGGAATGGACATATTGGTTGCAAAATTGAAAATGCTATCCAGTGTGAATTTTGTTCGGGCAATATTCTCGTGTGAACGTTTTGACTGGGCAAATGATGTAATAAAATTATGAAAATTTCCAGTCTTAAAATTCACATCCCAAGATTCAAAATGGACATATAATTTGTACCATGTCGTTTTGGGAAATAGGAGATATGACTGTCCAAAGTTTGGGATTGAAACTTAACACTATTTTTGGGCATTAAAGGATTTTGGGGAATTCTATATTTTTGTGGTGATTTCCAGTAATGGCCCATATTTTTCCTGTGTAGAGTACTTGAATAGCTTTCATTTGACTTTGGAATCACCTCATTTTGATTTGTTTGGAATTGTTATGATATTTGGAAGTTCAGCCAAGAAACAGGATTTTCTTGGCCGCGGCCAGTGAATTCTTGGCCCGCGTACCAAATGTTTCTGAGCTATTTTTGGCTATGGCCAGTGGATTTTTGGACCGCAGCCAACCCCCAAAAATCAGCATTTTGGATTTTTAAAAGGTGATCTTTGGTCAAGGGTTTCCTAAGCCTTTAGGCATGTGTTTAGGCTTTGATTAGCCACCTAAAGGTCATGAATGATAACCAACTTTAAGTGATATGAAAGTAAATTTTTGGTATAGAGAATAACTCTATGTCCTTGCTTTGGTTATAGGGTTCGACATTCATTTGATCGTGAGTAAGAGGTGCTGGAGCATACGTGGAAAGACTAAGGATAGGGAACAAATCTCTTCTGCATGTATTTGATATTTGTGTTAGTGTGTTGGTGCATGTCTTTGCTTTGCATGAGTATGTGTAATTTGATTATGTATTTGAAATAAGCATTTGGGTATTTGTATATGTATTTGAGGAGAATTGTGTAATCCCCATGTGAAGAATTGTATTGGGCAATTGTGCTCTATGTATCTTTAGTGAAGGTAAGAACCAGGGATTACCGAGATGATGATTATATTGTGCATTCTGATATTTGTATAAATGTAATTTATCTTAACATATTAATTGTATTCGAAATTTGAATATGAGACTAGGTTGATTAGATTTTGAAAGACATTTGTGAAAACTCTATCGTGAAGATGGGATTTTAAAATAGTTTTGTTTATTATTAGTCTCTATTTCATTTTAATCATTTATTTCGGATATAATTACGGAGGGGTTTACATTTTTTTATTATCAAACCCCTCCGCTGGGTGCCCACCCTTCTGTTGGGTGGCTGGGTCCTATGTACACCTGTCCGATGGGTGCCTTGGGTTCCCGGACTCACAAGAATCCCTCGCTCCCTAAGCGAGGTTTTTCGCCTCTGTGGGGACCGAAGCCACTACCTAGGGGTAAGTAGCTCCTCAATGCATCCCTACTACCCATTCCAGCGAAAATGAGGGAGGGAAGAGAGAGAGAAATGAATAAAATATCCAATATTTGAATTTTCTTAACCACTCTCCCTTCACACTCATTTGCCACATGTCAAAATATCTTTGGCTATCCTCAAATAAGTAACTAATTAGTTACTCTAACCACTCCATTAACCATTTAGTTACACATCTCATTTTCCTTAGTTAGTAATTAATTCATCCCTTAATCACTAACTTATGGCCAATAATTCCATTCTTTCAATTTTTCCACCAATTATGGCATATTAATTTAAAATTTCCACATAATCTATAATTATTCCACTTTAATTCAATAATTATTCTCAATAATTATCAATAGCCCTTAATCAAAATATGGGGCGTTACACAAACATTGATGAAGCCCTGGCAGACAATAATTGGGTGATAGCAATGTAATAAGAACTTAATCAATTTGAAAGAACTCAAGTTTGGGATTTGGTACCCAGGCCTAAAGATCACCCGGTCATCGACACTAAATGGGTATTTAAAAACAAACTTATTGAATCTATAATCATTTTCTGAAAAAAGGCAAGATTGGTGGCCAAAGGCTATAATCAAGAAGAAGGTATTGATTATGAGGAAACATATGCTCTAGTAGCAATATTGAAAGCTATACGAGTATTCTTAGCCTTTACGTGTATCAAGGGATTCAAACTCTATCAAATGGATGTGAAAAGTGCTTTTTTAAATGGATATATTATGGAAGAAGTGTACGTGGAACAACCTCCAGGTTTTGAGGTTGGACTAAACCTGATTATGTTTTCAAACTAAAGAAAGCTCTTTATGGTCTAAAACAAGCTCCAAGTGCCTGGTATGAAAGACTTAGTAAAATTTTTCATTGATCAAGGCTTTGTCAAGGGAAAAGTTGATACAATATTGTTTATAAAATGAAAATGAAATGACATTTTAATAGTTCAAATATATGTTGATGATATCATTTTCGGTGCTACTAATGATGTTTTATGCAAGGAATTCTCTGAGACCATGCAGGGTGAGTTTGAAATGTCAATGATGGGAGAATTAACCTTTTTCCTTAGGTTACAAATGAAACAAAGGAAGAACGGGAACTTTATATCTCAAACAAAATATCTAAAGGAGCTGTTGAAGAATTAAAGAATGGATTAGGCACATAGAGCAGACACACCTATGAACTCGACCACACTACTTGATGCTGAAGTAAAAGGGGCAGATTGTAATATTAGAAAATATAGAGGAATGATTGGTTCATTACTCTATCTCACAACAAGTAGACCTGACATCGAATTCTGTATTGGAATGTGTGCAAGATATTAGTCAGCTCCAAAGGAATCACATGCTAAGATGGTTAAAACAATCTTCAGATATCTTGCCGACATGTCTGAGTTAGGTATCTGGCATCCCAAGGGAAGAAATGAGTACCTGGTTACATATTTAGATTCTGACTATGGAGGATATAAAACATATAGAAAAAGCACCATTAGACAATGTCAATTTCTTAGAGGTTCATTGGTATTTTGGTTCAGTAAGAAACAGAACATAGTATCTCAATCATCAACAGAAGCTGAGTACGTTTCTACTTTAAGTTGTTGTGCACAAGTGCTTTGGCTAAAGCAACAACTTCAAGACCTTGGCATCTACTTAAGAGAGATACATATCCACTGTAACAACACTAGTACGATAAGCTTGGCAAAGAATCCAGTTTAACACTCTAGGACCAAGCATATTAATGTTAGACACTACTTCATTAGAGATCATGTTCAAAAGAAAGATGTCAAAGTGGTATTCATTCCTATTCATCTTCAGATAGCTGATATTTTCACAAAACCTCTGGCTAAAGATCAATTTTTATTTATATGAAGAGAATTGAGAATGGTAAATCCCATTGAATTATAAGTATTTTCATGTTTATAAAAGAAATTTAATTATGTTTTGATGATAATTTAACTGACTTAAGTATCGGAGTATCTAGAAGTTTATTTTTGCAGGACTATGTCAAAATACCCTGCTCCATGCTAAGAGAAACATAGATGAATAGAGGACATGATCACCACGACATTACTCGATAGAGATGAATAGAGGAGATAATCACTACGACATCACTCGAGTAATGTCTTGCAGTAATTATCACTATGACATAACTTTAATGATGTGATAAATCCCAAATTTAATATATTTTATCCCACCTTATTCATTTATTTTGGGGATTATTCTAAGCTAATTTGGAGTTATTAGATAATATCTGTATAATTAGCCAATTTTAGGAAATAATATAAATCTGAATTGATTATGATATTATTGGACTTAAATTGATAATATTTTAACTGTTATATTATGATTGAAAAATATTTCCAATTATATGATAAATCACGATTTTATTTTATTCTTGCAGAGTAAGGAAAAACATATTAGAAGATCCTACGGTGCAAATTTTCTTGAAAGCTAAAATAATATCCAACGGTTGAATTTTATTTGGGCTTCTTACATTTTAATGGGCTCAAGTTGGTACCCAAAAAACTCTCTTCTCCTCCCTTTTAATTAACCTAGCAGCCACAAGAAAGGAGGCGAGAGACCACGCCGCGGGGAAAAAATCACGCACTCGCAGACGCTGAGGGGAGGACTCACGGACGTGCAAAGTGAATCATCTTCACTCCGAATTACCCCACGCAGCCGCTGGAATTTCTACACCAAGGGACAATAACCGTAGAAGAATCATCATCAATTCCCTTCTTCTCATATATCCACGGGCCCACCTCCACAACCCCTTTGACAATTCAACGAATTGTCATCAATTCTCATGCACAGTGACGGAGCAATTGCATTAATCAATTCTTCTCACTATTTCTTCATGGCCGTGACTTTTATGAAGGAGTTTGAGGAGGAAATATTCATGGAAGCTTAACTCTCTTGGGAGGCAATTTGGGAGGAATATGGAGGAAGCTAGAGCCTAGGAGCTTACACTTGAAGACCATAAGGGAGTGTTTTTCTTTTATCTCTTTGATTCAAGACTTAAGATTATTTAGTTTTAAATGATTTTTGAGTTGTAATAATTGAGAACAATTTGGTTTTAGATTGTATACTTATTTTTGATTTGGATTAAATTGATATTCTGGATTTACTTTGTTCTTAAATGATTATTGGGATTTTTGTTTGCAAACCTTTGACTGTCAATTAGATTATTAATTGAGTTTTCATTATCAATTTAATTGTCGATTTGGGTTTAATCTCTTGATTGTTTAATTAAGGTGATTAATTGTCGAATTGTTTAATTAGGCAATTGTGAACATAATTTCCAAAATTATCTTAAACAATTGTGATTGGTTTTTAATGGATTTAATTAACCACCATTTTTTCCATTATGAGTTTTCTAGTGGATTAGATGTTATTGAGCTTGAGGGTTTCCCATGTCTTGATTAGGTGATTAAGTTTATTAATTCCAATTTTTCATGAACCTCCCTTTGGTCTAATAAATTGAATGGCCAAGAAAGCTAAATCCATGTGAATCCTGAGTTGTCCCCTTCACCATTATAACTGAACTAACCTTTGTTGATTTTCTTAGATATTAGTTTATTTCTTTTCCTTAGGATTTTAATTTCCCTCTTATAAGAAAAACCCCAAAAATTGCATGTTCATTATTTAGGCTAGTTTCATTCTCATATAGGTTTTAGAGTCTTTTACATTTTGAATTTAGGTAGTGGAGTCTTGCATTTTAGTTTAGGTTCATTCCATTGCATTTTTTATCACCTAAATTCCATTCCAGAGAAAACCCATATATTGCTCCTTGGGAGAATGACCTAGGTTGCCACTGTATTGCATTAGTAGGTTGTCCTAGTAACTAATTGATTGCTTTAGCGACAGAAGCACGCATCCTGATGTCAACCAGTGATGAAGAACATCACTCAAATAATGAGATGAAGAGTCTGGGATATTCAAAAGATTCAAATTGAAACACTATAACAGTTGGAAATGAAGAGTTGGAATACGAAAGGATAGATGACTAAGTGATCAACCATAATCACTCAAGTAACCACTCAAGTTATCATCAGTGTAGTGGAGAATTCAACAACTTTCTGCCATAAATTGCAATCTCGTTCCTACTACTCAATAAAGAATCATTCATGAGTAATTACGAGATTACTCATGTAAGGTATGGCTTAGTTGCTTAATTCTTATAACTGTTGGGTATGATCACTTGAGTGGTCACTTGAATGATGCCCCAAAATCACTCAAGTGATGTCGGGTATAGTGGCTATATCTATAGAAACAATGTCATTTTCACCAAATCACTTCCAATGACTCTCCCAGTGCTTTGCCAAAACTTTTACACAATCTTACCCATTCAATTCTGTACAAAACCCACTTGATTTCACACCCAAAAACTTCCTACAACACTTTGAATCATCTGCCATAGCCTTTGACTGTCACGACCTTCAAAAAGGGAAATCTATAGTTTGGCACTGAATCTCCAAATGGCAACAACCAAGACTATACGGGGTCAATTTTTAGGGTCTCTACCACCTCCTTCGGCCAAGAAACAGAAGAAATTATCAACGCCAAAACACAAGCCTTATTCTCAGCTGAAAGTACTTGAATAAGCACCACTAGAGCCACTACCCAAACCAAAAGGTATAGTCATTCAAGAACTAATGGCTACTAGATCAAAGCCAAAAGCTACAATACCTCCAGGGAAAGGCAAATCCAAAGCCGTTCCTAGTCCTCCATCTTTGGACTCCGACTTTGACACTCCTTCTTGGACCAAGAAGGATAGAAAGAGGCCAAATACAATGCTCGGGTTAACAAAGTAATGGCTTCAATAATTGATAAAGCATTAAGAACTAAATGAACTAAGCAGGGATCCTCCTCCAAGCCTAGTAAGTCATAACCAGAGGAATTGGAGGAAAGAGACAATGAAGAGGAGGAAGAAAAGGAGAGTGAGGAAGAAGAAGACATAATAGTACCTCCAAAGGGCTTTAATTCAAACAAGCTTAAGGACACAAAGAAATTCACAAAGTACTTTTCTTGAAGGAAAATGTGTAAGATGTACTATATGGATTTGAAAGTTTTATTTTAGGTGATTAAGTTTGATTTAAGTGATTATTTAGGACACTACATGCCTTGGTTATATATGCACATACCTTATTGTGCCCAGGTAGTTAGGCATTTTTATTGCAATCTAGAGTTGGTTGAAGATTGTTCTGAGGGTGGTTCAGTTATAGAGGATAAGCTAGAGACTAAAGTAAAGGGGGAAAAGTTCCTTATATCTGCATCTAGGATCAACAAGTGGTTAGGAGTTACAAAGCTACCGATGGATGCCCCTGCCAAGCTTACTCTAAACCATATTTTCAGCATCATGAGGCCTGATGAGATAGTAGGGCCATTAACCTTCAACCCTAGGGACATGTGTGATTTACACAGGGTCCTTTGGCACATATACTCCAGAGCTATAGTCAACAAATCCAACAACTTTACTCATTTCATCGATAAGAATTATAGGCTTATGGCTTCCATTCTGATAAAGGAGCAGAGGAACCTAGGACTGAGATCAAGTGATGCAAGTTCTCTGGTACCCGTACTACACTAATGCCATATCCACAGCTGATCTCCCTCTTCCTTAGGGCTAACAAGGTATGGTACCTGAAGCCCAATGAACCTGTTGAGTGGTTGTTATTGGCAGGAAGAAACCAGATAGGGAAGTTAGGGATAGAGATGTCATTGAAGCATGCTATGGTTATTACTCCAAAGAAAAAGAAGGCAATTGAGACTGAGACGAGTAGGATGGATGACATTCAGTCCTTTGCCCCTATCACATCCACATCTCCTTCCTTCTTTGGCTCTACAATCCAAACTTATTTGAAGGAAGTACTTCAGGCTTCTATGTGGACATTACCAATATGAATGCAGAGCTTGTGATTTACAAGAACCTCAGGATCCAGTACAGGTCCTTTCCCTTCACCTTCCTAATCCTATTCTATCTTACTCACCTACCTTTGTTGCTTAAGGAGCTTATACACATGATGATATATCCTCTCCTATCCCAACCACTCCTGTTACCTCCATTGATCCTTCATTACCCAGCTTTAGCCCTAGCTCTCCTACTTAGCCCACCCTTTCTGGTGATGCTAAAAAGGGGGAGAAGGACTATATAGTGATTTGATGAGTATACACTGTTTTTATGAATGATATAGCATGGGTGTATGGGGTTTTTGGGAGTATCTATGTTATATTTTGATATATTTATGTTTACTGACTTATTTACATGTTGCAAAGTTAATAAAGTTTATGTTATGTTTAAGGGCTATATTTTGATATATTTACGTCATGTTTACTGACTTATATAAATGCTGCAAAGTTAATGAAGTTTGTCAATAATTTTTAATGTGAAATTGAAGTTACTATAATGTTCTTATGTATTAAAGTCTATGGTCTTATCACTTTCAAAATCAAGAATGATCTGATTTTACAAAATCACTTTTAAAATGTTTCTTTCAAAAACTAACAAGTTTTGTCATCATCAAAAATAGGGAGAATGTTAAATCCTATGTTTTAATGATAACAAAAGGTTTGGAAAGATATTAGAAAAAGATTTGATAATGAACAAAAGGTTTTTGAACAATCAATCAAGGATTTTTGAGGTCAACAATGCCATCACTCAAGTGATAAAGTAAGAAAATACCCCCTGCTTCAGTGATGCTCTCTATCAAGTTTTGAAAGGCAACACTCGAGTGATGACCTTCAATTACTTGAGTGACCACTCAAGTGATGAGTGAAAGGCAATACTAGCACAACATTACAATGATTTTGAAAGTGATCTCGGTGAAAATTTTTCTAAGTATAAAGTCATTCGAGTAAACACTCGAGTGATCCCATTTTTGAGATCACTAACAGAATGCTCGAGTGATGCATCAAGTTGAAGATCACTAGAAGAACACTCGAGTAATTGCAGATTACTCGAGTGATGTATTTGTTGGATCACTAGAACAACACTTGAGTGATCCATCCAATGATCTGTTATGTTTTAAAGCTATTAAGTCAAGATCACTCAAGTAATGGTCTCCAGAAAAACAGAGCATCTTTTTCTAATTTTCAAAATCATTGAATAATCATATAATTATTTATGTTTTATTCACTTTCACTCTAATACTTCATTTTATTAGTGGATAAAGTTTTTTTAGGTGAAAAATAAAGAAATCCAGCAAAGATAAGAAAAAGTGACTTTGTGTCAGAAGCATTTAATGCGGGCAGTTATTGAATGAAGACAGTCTCTCTGCTCCAACGGCTACTTTACCACATGCAAAGAATGTTTATAGGAAGCAAAGGTACTCTAACAAACAAATGAAATACTCACAACGGTCATTTATGTCATTCTGACTATGAATACAAAGCATTAAAAAAGAATCAACTACTTAACTGCGAGGGTAGTTATGTCATTTGTTGTTTCAAACCACATGCATTTAGCACAACAAACCGTGAGAGGGTGGAGAACAAGGAATATCCATATCTTGGAGGCCGCATGGGGTATGTGAACATCAATTAGCAATTGATAGAGAAGCAGGGATCAGAATCAGATGTGACTATCAACCTTGGAGTGTTATGGGCTGCTGCGAGGTAAAACAAAGAGGGCAACATTGACAATCCTCGCATCCAGGAGGTTATCTCAAGAATGGTAAGTACTAATGATTTTGATTAAATTATAATTGAAATTTTCATATAGAAAGGTATTTAACCTTTCATTTTACTACAAGAGACCTTGAGTTAAGAATTAGAGCGAGGCAAGTTTCCTAAGGATGAGGATGTCTTAGAAAAGGCTCTGGGTTCTGACCACGATGGTCTTTTGGGGGGTGTCAACTATGGAGTCATCAAAAAATAATAATTTAGGAAGCGGAAAAGGCCGACAAGGGTGTCTGATCAGAAGCTTCAACAGTATAGAGAGATGATTGAGATGCTGAAGCAGATGCTTGAAGCACAACAAGCTGTTATTAATCAGTTAATGAGCCAAGAGACCATAGGGAAGCAGGAAATGGCTCATACCCTAAGTGCCAAAGATAGCTGCATATTCCCCTGTTAGACTCTACCTGAGGTAGCTTAACTCACACTGAAAGCCTGTTCTTTATTTATTTTTTCTTTACACTAATTGTATTTTCTCTTTGTTCAAGACGAGGCAGAGGTGAGTGTCTAGCAGATAGCCTCAAGAGGCATACGATTGCTAAGGGCCGCATGTACAACTTACAGGGGGAGAATACTATTCACTACTCACCTCTCCCTCATAATCATGTTAGGGTACAGCTGAAGAATACCATCAATCCTAAGTATGCCTTTCTGATTCCCATCTCACATGCAAATACAATAGAAGGAGCTATACATAGCTTTGTTGCATGTCTAGACCACCTTATTGTCATACCTGGGAAGACAAAAAAGGTATATTGTCATATTTTAAGCTTGCTAATGAAGTTCATAGTAACTATTTTCCTAACTTCTCAACTTTTTTAGCCGAAAAGGAGGAAGAGCAATCTGAGAGCTCAGTCCGACCACGGTTCGATGTCTTGTCTACTGTAGAAGATGGATGAGCATGTGCCTGTACCTCAGCCACCAGTTCCACTAGTTTCTAATAAATACCATATGGCTCTTGAGGCACATGATCATTTGTCGTCAAAATAGACTATGAGCGAGATGACTACACCAAACAAGTCCCCTTTGAGCAAGATATATACAGGGAATCAGACGTGTTTGATACTATCAATTAGGTCTTAGTCAAAGAGATCGCCACAGGTGATACGGCTAGCTCGAGTATTTGTAACTTTTATATATGGTTTTTCTTCTACTGCGAATGAATACTTTGCTAGTCATAGCATTTATATATAATAATTTTCTTGTTTTTGTATGTAAGGTACCTTCACAAGGATCACGTAGCCCACAATGGTCTACAAGATACGTTCCTGTTCCTCAACCACCACCTCCATTCAAGAATGTTGGATGAAGGAAATAATAGAGATTTTATGGAGAGAAAAGCAAGGGAATTGGCGGATTTAGTCATTAAAGGGCATCAAAGAAAAAGGTCAATTTTGTCTTGGTGTCGTATTGCCATAGGTAAGTATACTACTTCATTACATTGAATGCTCATTATGTTTTTTCTTAGTTTTTTTCTCATTATGTTTAATGTATTTAGGGTTTATTGGATGCTCATCATGCTAACTCCCTTCAAGAAAAGGATTTAGTAGTTTGATTCGGTTTATGGGGATGCGAAAAATCGACCATAGATGGTTGAGGTTTTCAATAAGTAAGTTAATGAATTTAAATTTGGTACTTTTATTTAGAATTTAGTATGAATTTGGTTCTTTACTTTCTTATTATGATATATCTTGTTAAAGTTGTTAATTATTACATCGTGTACGAAGGCCTCAACTGCCCCTAGTTAAAAGGCAAAGGCATTGCATTAGCTTACAAATGGAAGAGAGTAGTGGTAATTCACTAATACTTACTATTTTGTGTTAGAGTTGTCAAAGTTGGTTTTTGTATTAGACTATAGATTTCATTTGTTTGTTTATAGTATCTGAGGCATCCAAATCAGAGCTCTTATTGTAGGTACTGTGTCATGAAGCTTATGAAGGACATAGCCACCCATAATATTGGCTCAATTGACGCTAAGTTATGTATATATACACATGTATATGTGTTTAAGTTAAATTAAAAGTAAAGTCATATATATTTTAACATATTTTGTTTTTACGTGCAGTACTTTGAGGATAGTTATTTTGAGTAATATTCACCTGGACAAATTGAAGAAGTCATAGAAGAGTTGGCTATGACAATTCATCATCAATGGATGGGAGCATAATAGAGTTAGCTATAGAGTAATATTTATAATCATCAATGGATGCTATAGAGTTGGCTATGACAGTTTTGGTTCCTACTTTTAGTTTCTGTTTTGTTTTCTCTTTTTTCTCTAACTGATTTGCTTTTGGAGGTTGGTAATTTGGATTAGCTTTTAGTTTATGTAATGTACAGTTTGTATATGTACTTTTTGATGATTGCATGGAATGGATATGTTTAATTGGCTTCTGTAATTGGTTTCTGTAATGTACATATGTATGTAATATGCATATGGGGGCTTATCGAAAGTGAACCCCCCAATATTTCAAAAATATTTGTCACACATACTTACGGTTATTCACCAATAATTGTCAAATATTATACGTATATAACAGTTTTTTCAAATAATCAATAAATAAACCCCTTCCTCTAGTGACAAATACTTTACTATTCATGATTTTAACCATTAAGTATTGTACAACATCTTTTATGGTTATTATTAAACAACCATTAAATATAGATAGATATATTTAACAGTTATTGTCTTACAATCATTAAATATAGTACTCTATACATAACAATTGTATTTGAAAAACCGTACAATATAGTGCCCAATATTTGACGATAAAAAACTGTTATATATAAATATTTGACACTAGCACCATTAAATATAGACAAAGCTGTAGTAGTACAAGGATTATGTTAGCTATGGTAGAGATCTTTTCAGCGACAACCTTGATTAATGATGGCTAGCGATAAGTCAACAAATGTATCTCACAATGGCAAAGCTTATTTAAACAAGCGAAGATGGTTTTTTTGACGTACTAGAAGCTAACTTTCTATATAACGATGATTTATTTAATATAGTTCAACTTAACTGTTTTCTTCCCTAGTTTTTTTTGTAGTAGTTTATGTTCTCTGGGGAATGCATTGAGGTGTGAAGATTCAAAAGGCCCCTTTTCGATCTCATGGCTAGGCCTTATAGTTGTCTTTTTGTTCAAGTGGCTCTTTCAATGTCCTATGGGATACCTTTACCTTTAGTGGCAATCTCAAATAGTTTTTTATGCTACTTCAATTATAAAGGAAGAACCTCATGGTTTTCCTTCTTCGCTCTACACTTTATGCATACAGTGTCTGTTGGCATCAATTCCTTACACCGTACATTATTAACGGCATTACTTGTAGAAACAAAATAAAAGAATAGTTTGATTCGTGCCCAAGAGCACTGTTTATACTCCCTAGGATAAAACGAATCCTTCCTGTAGAAAGTAAGGTGACAGAACAACAAAAAGATAATAGTGTAACTCAGAAAAAGAAAGAGGAAAGAAGCTCTCTGTCACCTGACTTAGGTGCTCTAACTTCAGTTCTACTGACCTCACTCCATACATTGCCTTTTATAGGCAGAATTCATGTGACCGTTGAGCAAAAATAATGGTTATTAAAGACGTCTTAATGGCAATTAAATTGTCAATTACAAAACAAGAATTAATCATAATAAACCTTTTAAATATAATTAAAATCGGTCAATTAAAACATATTAAAGCTCCAATGGTCATATCTAGCTGTCAGTTCAAAGATTCCTCTTTTGATTTTTCACTAATTTAACCTCAAATTTTATTATACACTAGGGCATTTCCAATCTTAAGTTATATGAGACTTCTTCCTAATTTGACACGCTCACACACAAAATTTACAACACCGTTCTTGTCACAACCTTACCTTGTTTTAACTTTTTTTCAGAGTATTCACAGAAAATGATATGTGGTTCTGTGGGCAACACAGGAATAACATGAATATACTGATAATAAGTGCATGATTACATAAATTCCCTATAGGAGTTCGTACATGATCATTACCTTCAATGTAGCCATACAAGGCTACTTGGGTATCTAAACCCGTCCCAGTGAAATAAAGATATCTTCTCGTCTTTGTTCCACCACTGCAATCCCCTCATATGGTTCTCTGCATTGTTCTCAGCATATCTTCTGTCTTCTCCTGTCTTAACCTTTTTCTGCCTCGAAACGTGTGCATTGTAAAGCGTGTCGTAGCTCGGCTCACAACTTGGTCCTCAAACTCCCACTAGCTTTTTCTCAAGGTGGCTGAAAACCCTAGCCTTCACACACCTAAATATGGCTACCCCACCTAAAATCACATAGAAGAGTAGCTTAGGATCATATTTATACGCGTTAGGAGCCTATTTACCGAAGAAATCGACCTATTTCTCTTCTCCTTTCTCTCTCTAGTTCATGGCTACACTTCCTCTCTCTAAATGTTGAACTTCACATCAGTTTATGGGACTTGGAGGAAGAAGATGATGTTAAGATACTATATCCCATATTTACTTTATGCCTTTTTAATTATTGAATCAAGTAAATTTCCAAAAATTAGACTTCTATGCCCATAAAGCCCAATTGAACTTGTACATGATATTTCCCACTTTGGTCAGCCCACTTTCATGTCCCAAATCCCATATGAGAGGCCAAATGGGCTGATATGCATTTGTTTCAAAATTACATCATTTGCTATCACAAATTTTCCCATTTTTGGATTTATGTAAATCCTATCATATTTTCTGTCCAAACTTTGAAAAATTATAACTAATTCTAGAAAAATTGAATCGGACTGATTCTAAAGCCTATAGAACCCTCATTGAGTCTCGTTTCAAGGAAAAATATAGAATTTTTCTAGTTGGAATCACAAAATTCCTAGAATTTCAATCTTTGCATACTGTTCCAAAAACTTCACAGTTTTTTTGTGTTGACTTCAAAAATTCATAACTTTTTGTATATAGCTCTAATTGAGTTATATCACCTATCAAATTAAAGCTTATGATGTCTCCTTTCATCCTATAAAATCTCATAATTTTGGATCATCATTTGGTCTTCCAAAACCTCATGACAAGCTCACTACTTCATAGGCGATTTCACCAAAAACATAATTACTTTCTCTTAAATTCACCATTTTACTTTCTTGAATACCCCAAAGATATAAGAATCATTAGGGAATAAATTTGGGCTCCTGCTAAACTGGGGCTTAGCAGTCCACTTTTTTCAAGCTTATTCTCTAGCTTCAAATCTCAAAATTCGGGGTATTACAGTTCTCACTAGTTCAAGGCCGTCTTCTTCTTTTTGTTAATTTAGACTTTTGGTCTTATTTGTTGCGCTTATTTTAGTTTATTTAATATTTTTTGGGCCTATTTGTTTTTATGTTTCTGTATTTTTGGATAGGGCTCATGTATATGCTTCATTGTTATCATCTATAGTAAGAGAGTTTTTTTTAACCTGATATTGTAAGAGAGTTCAATCTTTCTAATACATTCTTTCTTTCAACCAAGAGAAGGCTAAAGCCTAAAGAAAAATACCCTTAAGGTGACATTAGATCCCAAACACTCTTTAGCAGTAAATTGACAACAGACAAGATCAACAAGAATCCAATAATAAGGAACTTGATAAACCATCCTCAGCTAAAGCATCCACAAGATGATTTTGCTCACTTGAAATATATTGAAGTTTCTACTCCCAACGATTCATCTTTCATGACTACTCTTCAATATATACATTAGGTTCTTTGCATCTAATTTCAAAATAACCTTCTAGAAACCAAGGTCTTATGCAAGTCCCTTGAAAACTGCCCATTATTCAGCTTCAAACACACTGGAAGTCCCAAGTGAATACTTGAAACCAGCTACCCAAAAAGCCATCCCGGATCACACAACTATACCCTATCATAGTATTACACGACACCCCCGCCCCCCAAGAATGCCATAGTTATTTTTATTAATTTCCTTTATCTCTTTCTTACTTGATTATTGTTGAGAGAGCATCATAAGGTAAATTGTGAAAAATTTGACAAATGTAAAAAATAAGTCTTGCATTTAGGATTAAAATCAACTTCTTAATTAGATTCTGTATTAAGGACCGGAATGAGTATCTAATATAGCTTGGTTTCTCCAAAGCCAAAGCTTCCATATGGTAATCCCCCAAATGAGATTCTAGTTACCATAAAAAATTTTCCCCATTTCTTTTATTTTTTAAATTCAATGCAAACCAATGACGCAACTAAGTTGTAAAGAAAAGCGAGTGATATATGGGTGCAGAAACTGGTTCCAAAGACGCTTTGCATAACCACAGTCTCGAATTATATGCAAAACAGCCTCAGTGTCTTTAAATAAAATTGAATCCTTTATTTAAAAACCACTATCTTTTTTTATGGAATGCAATGGACCATTTTCAGCCTTCAGCACCCAACCTCCAAGTATCCAACATTAACCTAAAGGCCAATGCTGGATTTACTAGCATGGCCCCCGACAACCGACTAGTCATAACACCCCTAATCGAATATGCTCGACAGGAAAACCACCTCTTTGAGGCCCCTAAGGGAGAGAGCTTCCAATAGAAATTTTTTACACCGTCCGTTTCCTGGGATCAAACTTAGGAACGGATTGGTGTGGCGCAGATGCCTACCCATCTACACCAACTTCCGTTGGTAAAACCACTAATTTTTTTTGGCAATAAAGAGACCACTAATTTGTGCTAGGAGGTGACTAATATATACTCCTGTAATAGTAGTAGTAGTTGTTGTTGTTGTTATTATTAGTATTATTATTTTGCCTTCAAACTCCTATAGTTCTTATTATAAGGACCTTCCCCCATGTTTCAAACATATAAAAAAAATATCTCAAACTCCTTAATTTATCATAAAATTCAACAATTTTTTAATTTTATCCTTATTTAATATATATTATACTATATGATAACAAAATAAACACAATAATAAATGAAAACACTACTAGAAAAATGGTTTTAACGTCCCTTTTTTTGGCCTTTTAACGTATGAAAACAAATGGACGTCTATCTGAGGATCGTGGAAAAAAAACGTCAATAACGTCCGTAAAATAGGGGACGTGAAAGGCAGACTTTAGACGTCCCCAGTTCCAACTGGGGACGTCTAAAGTGGAACTGGGGATGTCTATGGTGGACTTTACACGTCCCGAGTACCAACTGGGGACGTCGTCAAAGGTGGCCTTTAGACGTCCCCATTTCCAACTGGGGACGTCTAAGTTGGCCTTTCGACGTCCCCAGTTTTAACTGGGGATATCTAAAGTGTCGCCACCTACTTTACCCCATCCCTTTTTATTTAAGGACGTTGAAAGTTTTTTTTTAAAAATGGCCTTTTTATATATTGCACTGTCTGGAAAATGTAAACTGCAGAAATAGGATTCCAACAACAGAATAAAACAACATCAGTTCAGCAGAATGGAAATAACAACTTGAAACACAATGATCAACCCAAGGCTCTACTACATGCAATAATTTTAAGGAACAACAAACTAATTAACTAACAAACCACACAAACTACACAACAATTTATATCCAAGTCTGTTATTACACTAAAAAGACTATATCCAAGTCCCCAGTTTGTACAATAACCAAGACTAAATCCAATCTATATCCAATAATAATAATGCTAATTATATGTACAATATATAGAACTACCACAAAAGTATGTCCTACACAAACTACTAAAGACTTTACTCTGGTATACGTTGAAGAAGATGTCCAGCCAAAAAGTCTCTGATCATATTTAGGTCTTCATATAAGTAGGCATCTTCATTGTCAAAAATTTGTAAATTAGAAAATAAGCTTAGATGAAATAATGAATCAAGTGAATGAATTGCCATTGAATTACAACACCAAGAATATTATCCTCTGAGAATGAAGAAGCGATTACTTGTTCAAAATCTGTCGTAATGCCACTCTGAATGATGTTAAACATATAAAGTAAGACATAGTATCCACATTCCCAGCCGCCAGGTTGTCGAGGGTACTATAAATCAAAAGCAAATGGTTAAAATCAATAAAGGCATATATAAAACAACGGTCAATCAAAAGAACTTGATTTGAAACTACGTACGTTTGGAAACAACCATCTCGATTCTTTGCCACCTTTATGTTCGCGTGGCCCGCCAAGAGCTCGATACGTCGTGCATGCCCTATCATTAAAATTAAAATCAACATAAATTAGAATAATTCATTTAAGTCAAGAATCAAGAAGCAATGAAATACAAAAAAATAACTTACGTGTTGAAGACGCTTTTAGTTTCTTTGTCTGATCTTCTTCTTAAGGAATCATACCAGTAAACAACGTGGGATCGAGGACAGAGAACACACAAACTCCAGTGATAACTATCACAACATATAAGGATTAAACAGAAGTTAGTTGGCAAGGCAATTATTTATTAAAAGTCTCAAATACACAAAATTAAAATGCGTACCCTTGAACAATCGGTGCTAGATAACAACGATAGTCATTCTCTGCCACTGTGAAGCCCACATAGTTCGTCCTTCTTTTCAATGTATTCCCAGTCCTTGTCATATGTGCAAGAGACAAGAATCCATATAAATCAACTCTTTGAGAGTCAATGCATATACAACGGAAGGAGCTATAATAGAATTAAAATGATGAATGTATTAGCTAGTTAAAATCAACTTAACTAAATGAAGGAAAAAATGGGAAATAAAAAACTTACAGGATTGCAAATTTTCCCCATCCAATATCTAGCTCCTCCAACTTAATGAACTATTTAAGATATTCTTTATCAATTGTGAAGTGATACTCTAATTCCTGGCCCATAATCCCTGTAGGCATATGCAAATCAATCTGGTGAATGCCTTTATAGATATGCTGCAGTCATGCTAAGAAGGGCCATTTTTCTGCTTCTTGCTCATTCTTTTAGAACATAAAAAAACATATTGTTAGTAGGATGTCAACACATCTCAAGTAAAAGTGAGGTAGTTCCATACCATTGGAGGTGTTGGTGGTAACAAGCCAATAAGATGTACAAGCCAAAGGATGAAAGATCCTTTCGCTTGAGCTATCATGGCAACCTCTGTAATACCCCAAATTTTGAGATTCGAGCTAGAGAATAAGCCTGAAATAAGTGGACTGCTAAGCCCCAGTGTAGCAAGATCCCAAATTGTGATTAAGAGATAATGACTCCAAAAGTAGATGTAGTTAGTGATAAATAAACCCTTTTGGAGATTATGGTGTGATTTGGCACCCGATGTGATTCGTATGTGTTGTGAGCTGCGCTGAAACCCCGTATTTGAGTTCAATTATGGATTAACATCTAAATTGACTTGAAATAAGGGGGAGGGCATATGTATGGTGTAAATGAATAAGAAAATGAATTTGGTGGTGATCCAAGAGAGATTACCATAATCAGGGGCAAAAAGGTAAAGTTACGGACCAGTTGATCGGTTACCGAAGAGGAAACTCATTGGTAACTTCAAGATCAATGGTTGAGATTGATTTGTTCAAAAGGTCAAAGGGTGGAATTCCATGTGTGTGAGTTTATGTGAGCTCATAAAGATGGATCAAGATCATGACAAGTGGCAAGATTTGAACCCTTGGATCTTGGTCAATTTGTCAACTCATTTTCCCTCTTTCCTTTCTTTATTTGAACGTTTTGGCACCCCAAAAACTGCTGATTCATCTTCATCTTCACTCCCTCTCTCTCTCAACTCCATTGTCATCCATGAAAGGGAAGAAAGAGAAATCAAAAGGTGAGTTTTTGGTTGGCTTAATGTCCTCTAATGCTCTAATCACCTTCTATAAAGTTGTTCATAGTGATGAGGGCTTCATCTCTATGGTTTTAGATTCTTGATTGGAGGTGTTTGAGAGCTTGAGCAAAAGTGGAAAGATGGAGAATCAAGAAATTGGTTTGGGAAAGAGTAAGAGGTGAGCATTTGCTTCCTTTTGATCTAAGTTTTGTGACTTTTGGTTAAGTATGGTAAATTGTGAATTTTACCCTGATTTTATGGTATTTTCGTGTGGAATATGAATGGTGGAATTGGATGGTGATTTTTGTTGAAAATGGTGTCATGTTATGGTATTTAGTCATTGGAATTGGTTTGGATTGGATTGGATACATTGTGTGCAAAGTTTGGAAATTCTGTCTGAGCAGTCTGTTCGTGTGGATGTTTTGACTGGGAAAATGATCTCATACAATTATGAAACTTTCTAGTCTTAAAGTTCACATCCAAAGCTTCAACATGGACATATAATTTGTGATATTTCATTTTGGGAACTGGAAGATATGGCTATCCAAAGTTTGAGGTCGAAAATGAACTTTATTTTGGGACAGTCTTACGTTTTGGGGAATTCTGTATTTTTGTGGTGATTTTCAGTAATAGCCAATATTTTTCCTGTGTAGAGGACTTGAATAGATTTCATTTGGCTTTAAAATCACCTCATTTCTATTTTTTTGGAATTAGTTATGATTTTTGGAATTTCAGCCAAGAAACTGGATTTTCTTGGCCGCGGCCCAAATGTTTCTAGGCAGTTTTTTGCTGCGGCTAGTGGATTTGTGGGCCGCGGCCAACCCCTAAAAATCAGCATTTTGGACTTTTAAAAGGTGATCTTTGGTCAAGTGTTTCCCAAGCCTTTAGGCATATGTTTGGGCTTTGATTAGCCACCTAAAGGTCATGAATGGTAACCAACTTTAAGTGATATGAAAGTAAGGTTTTGGAATAAAGAATAACCCTATGTCCTTGCTTTGGTTATAGGGTTGATGTTCGCCCTGGTTGTGGTTCGATGTTCATTTTGTTCATGAGCAGCTGTGCTGGAGCATACGTGGAAAGAGAGTAGGGAACATATCTCTTGTGCATGTATTTGATATTTGTGTTAGTGTGTTGGTGCATGTCTTTGCTTTGCATGATTCTGTGTTATTTAAAGCTATGTTTCAATTAATGCTATGGCCATTAGTATGTTGTTCGAAGCATTGAGCTTACAAATTGTCATTGTGATAGCATGAGCTATGTGATGCAAGCATGTCATGCATTAAACATTTATCTTAGATGCATATTGATATTGTTTTCCTACTGAGATTCTCTCGAATCTCACCCTCCCCTACTAACCTTTTAGATAGGGTAGTGGATCGTGGATGGAGCAAGTAGCCAAGGGCGATGAGGACTCCTTCGGGTTGTCATTCTGATAGTTGGTTATCATAGTTGGGAGTATTGTGTATTGGATATTTGTATATGTGGATGAGGATTTAATTATATGTATTTGATGTGAGATTTGTGTAATCCCCGCATGAGAACTTGTATATAGGCGTATTGCCCTTTGTAAACCCTTTTGTAAGGATGTGAACCTAGGATTGCCGGGATTATTATATTACGTACTCTGATATATTTAAATGTGATTTATCTTTGTGTAGTAATTGTATTCGAAATGTGAATCTGAGACCAGGTTATGAATGATTTCAAAAGGTATTTATGAAAACCTCGTCTGGTAGATGGGTTTGTAAAATGTAGTTTTGTTTCTTTTTGGTCTCTATTTCACTTTAATCGCGTATTTCGAATATTAATTATGGCAGGGGGTTACAACCTTGTCATTGGGAATAGGGATGGCTGTACCTTCTTCCCCCTCTCGAACACACGTCACAATCACCCTACGAAAGTGCTGTAGAATTTGATGATTATGGTGGGTAGTAGCTTCTGTGAGAACGAGAGCATCTGCAACTACACGCAGCACTGGGGCATCCAAAGAGAGGATTTCATGTTCTCCCTACGCTGGAGTGGGAGAAGGGTCGCCAAGTGGTTCCTCCACCGGGTTGTAATTTCTTTTGGTGCTGTGGAAGGCCAGGGATGAATGGGTTCTACGCTTGGTAATTGCCATCTGCGATTCAAACATCTTCATAATTTCAACTCGTAGCTTAGGCATCAGCTCAAGACGTAGTTCTGGCAACAGCTCTTGTCAAAGCTTGTCGTGAAGGTTGGCCTCGAGCTCTTGTAAGACTTCTTGATGAATATTAACCACAAGCTCCCTACTGGGTTCAGCTTGTGACAAATAAGGATGTCAGGCTCGGCCAAAATACTTCACGACACGAACTCCCCCTGCCTTCCCTCGAACATGACCAGGGTGATCTGCCTTCCCAGTCGCCGTTGACAAGATGTCTATCCGTCCACTTGGAGTGAATGAACCTTGGCTACTATGATCTTCCAGTTCATCCTGCAGCATAAAAGTTATTGTAAATGAAAATTAAGCACTCCCAATATGAAAAAATAACTTTGTACTTATGCTCTAACTACTTACAATTCTTGCGGCAACCTCAGCAACAATCAGATTTACGTACTTCCCACCCTTAAGCCTCCCTACTTTCCATTTTTTGTGACGTGGAGGAGGTGGCGGGGGTTGGACCACAACGGTAGGATATGATGTGGCTGCTTCCTTCAATTTCTCCAACTCTTCTACCATCATCTTTCTCTCAAGCTTCCGATAACCACCACGAGACATGCAATGTTGATAGTTATTAGCTGCTTGCCTCTCTACATTTGCTGCACTTAATGCCTGTGAAAGGAAAACAACGAACACCGAATCAATAATGTCAACTATATTCAAATAAAACACTATGGTGACAGAAATCTTACCAAAAAGTTTGGATTGTCTCATGATGCCATAAACAACCTCCAGTCCTCTAGAGACAAAAATGTATACTCCTGACATGGATCCTGACCCCTCAGGTCCCCTCAAATGTAATCTCGTGTAAGCCTGTTCTTGAATCTTTCCATCATAGATGAACTTCTGTCATCGACTCCTTGTACATCTCCGTGGTGTCAGGGACATCATAGGTTTGCTGCAAGGTAAAAACATAAGTTAAATATCTTTGAAGCAATAGAAATAAAGATATATATGCAGATTTATCGAAACTTATATACCAAAAGTTGTTGCCAAATCAAGTCTTTGGTTTTTGGTGGAACCAACTTCCAATTATCATAGGTAGGGGTGGAAATAAGCCAAGTCAGGCTTTTGCCTTAACAGGCCTAGCCTGATAAGGCATAAACTGGCCTGAGCCTGGCCTGTGGCCTGTTGGAGGCCAAATTTTAGGCCTGGGCCTGGCCTGTACAGGCCAGGCCTGGGCTGAAGCCTGTTTAAGGAGGCCTGATTTTTTGAAAGTTTTTAAGCAAACCAACAGGCCTACAGGCTACACTACAAAAAAAGCCAACAGACCTCCTTAAACAGGCCGAAAACAGGCCAAAATTTACATAAAATACTATCAATGATTCAAAATACATCAAAACATAAGAGAACAAGTGAGGAACATGCATTAGAACCAAGATAACTTGTTAGTCACATACTTTTACAAAAGAAATAACATACACTTGTTTGATACAGAGAATTAAAGTCTATCATAAAATCAAGGAACGATTAAACAAGGTCATTGCAACATCAAAGCAAAACTAACATTCTTGTTAGCACAATCTCGCAAGAATTTCAATCTAACCAAATAACTGGAATTACACTTCCACAAGAATCGAAGCTATACTAAGCCGTCATTATATAATCAAATCTCAATGTGAAGGGATCAATCATGAAAAGGATTAGACATTTATAATGAGATAACATTATAAACCACATGCTTAGAAAACTCTCATTTTTTTGAATCATATGAGAGTTTTATCGAGATGCAGAAAATAAGGCTTTGCTAATAATGCCATTGGCCTCAATATATCGTTCCACACATCTAGAGATGCAACTACTTTCACCTCCACTTAAGCTCGACCCTAGATTTGTGATGCACTTCTCAAAACACTTGCCCCTTACTGTCTACAAAATCAGTAACAATTGCAAGATCAATCTCAGTTAAGCAAACCATCTTTGAACAAAATTGTTGCCCATAGCTTTACTCACTTATCAACTAACATTTTTAGGACCTTCTTAGTCCATAGCATTGCTCTTACCTTGTAAATATTTTAAAAAGCGGTCATATTTTTTCCCAAGGCACTCTCATTTAGTTAGGAATAAGTTATGTTAACATAAATAACATACACTTGTATAAACTAATGTATTATTAACCAAATAAAATTCCAGTTATAACAAAAGCATCATAGGCATATAGCTCCACAATGACAACATAATAATACAAGCAACCCATAAACCACAATCATTTACATACATTTCACAACTTTATACCATACCTGTTGCAACAAGCATTTCACCAAAGACAGAACTTGACACAACTTGCAGTGGTCAATTCTTCAAAAATAATGCCATCAATTGTACAAAACATATGAATTTATAGTTACGGATTACCAATTATGATTAAACTTGTCATAAGTGGACCTTCTCACATTGACATCAAATCTTCAGTATAATCTCTCATTCTCCTTCAAAAACCTTGAAAGAAAGTAATCAAATGTATAGTATTAGAGCATAACAATTTTACATGTAATATGCATACGAAATGATATTATTTTAACAATGCAAGATTTATACCTTTTGTTTCTTCTTTAAACAGTATTTGTTACGAAGCCAATCCCCACCACAAATAAGTGCTTTAATTGATTCTTTATTCAATTTAGAACTATATTCATCAATAACTCTACCTCCAGTACTGAATGTGGACTCTGATGCCACGGTTGAGATTGGGATAGCTAGTATGTCAGCAGCAATCTTAGATAAAATCTTATACTTTAGACTATTATTTTTCCACCATTCTAGGGCACTAAAGGAGTTAGAATTGCCATCAGGAATATAAACACCCTCCTCAAGATAAGCTTCCAATTCTGATTTCAAAGGGAGAATTGCTTGCTTTTCACGAACAATAATCATGATTTGATCAAATCCAATAATTATAGAAGAACTAGGCACATGGGGAGAAGGGTTGTTGCCAACATTATCACTTTCATTACTTGTCTCTCCTTTGTACACGGCAACATAGGCATCATACATTGAGTTTAATGCTTTCACCACTTTATCTATATTCTCAGAAGCAATATAATCAGGCTTGTAAATCAAAGGAAAGCAATAATTAATAACATATAATTTGCACCTGGGATCCAAAACACTTGCAAGAGCCACCACCAAATTGCATTCCCCCCAATATTTATCAAACTTCTCTTTCATTGCGATTGTCATTTCTACTATAAAGAAATCATCATCCTCTAAGGCATTGCCAATTACTTATTTAACTCTCTAAACCTCAAGAAGGTACAAATTTGCAGTAGGATACTCACTGCCTGATATGACATGAGTGGCTAGATTGAACACTTCTAAAAGTTTGCAAATCTTCTCAACCTTCTTCCAATCCTCTTTAGATGGTGCATAGTTGTAATGTGGTTCTTTTTCCTTATATTCAGGAAAGACAGCCTTGAACTTCAAAGCAGTAGATAACATCCTATATGTAGAATTCTACCTTGTTGGACAATCAAGAATGAGCTTCCTTTCCTTCAAACGTTTCTGCTCAATAATGTCACAAAATGCTTTTAGCCTCGAATCATTATAATTGATATATTTCACATTCTCACGAACATTATTTATGATGTCCTTAATTCTACCAAGGCTATATTGTACCAACAAGTTCAATATATAAGCACAACATCTAATGTGAAACAAGTTACCCCCCAAAGGCAATGAAGTACTAAGTGATAAGGTGTCTCTAAGAGCCCTTAAACAAGAATCATTATACGAAGCATTGTCAATTGACACATAAAACACTTTGTTTTCAATTCCCCAGGCCCTCAAACACTTGAAAATAGGATCAGCGACATCAATTCCTAGTCTAGGAGCAGGAACTTTGACAAAACTTAAAACCCTCTTTTGAAGATTCCACCCCGCATCAATGAAATGCCCAGTGATAACCATGTATTCAGTCACTTGATGACTTGATTTCCACATGTCTGTAGTTAAACTAATCTTGCTCACACCTTGTAATAAGGCTTTCAACCTTTTCTTCTCTACTTCATAAATAGCCAAACAATCACTTCTGGCTGTCTTGTGAGAAAATTTTTGAAATTCCGAATTAGCATATTGAAATCCCCACATCCATACTTCATCCTCAACAATGCTAAACGGATGCTCATGCACCATAATTGCAGTAGCAACTATTTCCCTCATCTTCTCATTAGAATATCTGGCACCCGATGCTAGAAATGGATTAATGCATAAATTTGAAGGTTGAAACGAAATAGTGGATTGGTTATTTTGGGCAGCAAAGTGAAGCTTCCTTGAATCACAAGATTTGACATGTCTCCATAGATGGGAAGTGCTAGCTCCCTTGGTTGAATATGAAAATAGACTTTTACAATACTTGCATTTAGCTTTAAGCCCATCATTAGTTTCAACTTGATCAAAATCATCCCAAATAGCTGAGGTTTTTCTCCTCTTCTTCTTAATAATATCATCATCACCATCATTTTTCTCATTAGTTGTTCACTAGCTTGTTGACTAGTTTGTTGACTAGAATCTGTTGGTGCTTGGTGCTGGACCTCAATAGCATTAGGAGGAACTGAACTAGACGACATTGTTTCACTCTCAAACGGAGATGACATTAACTACAACTGAATCTGAACAACATTCTTTAGTATTTAAAGTGACAAGAACAACATAGAAAAGCATTCTTTCATCAAGTTCACAGAAAAGTTTCAAGAACAACATTCTTTAGTATTTAAAGTGACAAGAACAACATAGAAATCTCGATTACACTGATAATTCACTAAACTATGAAGCAGAAACAAAAAATCAAAAAATGAACCAGAAACAGAAAATCAGCACATGAACCAGAAACAGAAAATCATTCTATACGAACCAGAAACAAAAATTAGTGCTGTTTGTAAAATAAAAATCAAAATAAAAACTGTAGTTTTCAAGGACAGGCATAAGATAATGAAGTCAATCTTTTAGTGATGTTTTTGAGAAAAAAAACTTTTAGTGATGTAATACAAAGCATTATTCTGAGTGAGGACAAGATAAGGTAGTTTTTTTTTGGCTCAAAAGATAAGGTAGGTTGGCAACCCAAGAGTGATTAATCTTTTTAAAAATATAACCACTCCCCCTAGCTTTTTTTTAACAACTACTAGAGTCATACAAATCAAATTTTTGTTTAACATTATTTAAAAGCAATAAATACGACATAAATGTAATTTTATTTTTAAATAAGCCCTTGTTTATGAAGATAGAGTGGGAGAGAGAGGGTTTGTGGAAAAAAGATTAGAAAGAATACATGAGAAAAAGATATATATGATTAATTGAGCGTAAAAATAAAAAAATATATTAAATTTTTAGACAAATATAAATTGTTACTAATATATAGGACAAACCTTACATGAAAGAAAAAGAATTTTAGTTATAAAAAACCACTCACTGAAGTATCGAGGGATAGTATCAAAATTTTATTGATGTCTTAATAAATTCGATTAGGAAAAAAACCTCCTTTATTATACGTAATCCAGTAGGTTGGCATAAAAATTCTATCATATTTTTTTCCGAAATTTAGAAAAATACAATTAAAGTTAGGTCCATTGTTAATAATAAAAATCAAAAATAAAAGATTTGATAGGGAAATTATACCTAATAGATTTAAATGAATAGACCTATGTTTTGTGCTCCTATATTAAAAGACATTTCAAATACTAACTTGTTATGGGATTCTTTTGTGACTTTTTTGAGCTTTGGATCACTGAAAGAGGTCGTTCTCGTCGTTGATGACTAGAAAACTAGAGGCATTGAATCAAAAGCAAAAATCCCAAAAAATGGGATAATAAGGTTGGAGTATATGCCATGATTGACCTTGTCAAGCCATTAATTTGACCTTTTGGGGACCAGTGGACCTTTCTTTAAGACCTTCCTCCTGACCGACAATTATAAAGCTCGTCAAGCTACTTGGCAAGTTGCAACATCAACGATGTTAACGAGTAATGAAGTACCTCTTCCATATTGGCGGCTTTGAAAATGCTAATAATGCCTACCAGAATATTCACAATAACTCTAAGGAATCAACAAAACACTAGAATATCCAATCGATTCCAAAACGATGGAGGCGGTTTTGCCCTTCTTATACTAACTACAGCTTTATGTTTTTTAAAGCTCCATGTTAATCATTCTATAAGAACCAGAAACAGAAATTAAACAAGAACAGGACAATGACGAAAATCATGACAATGAACCAGAAATAGAAAATCAGAAACTGAACCAGAAAGCCAACCAGAACAGTGAAGAATCCAAAAATAAACCAAAACTAGAATCCAAAAATGAAGAACCAGAAACAGAAAATCATAACACGAACCAGAAACAGAAATTGAACCAGAACGGCAACATGACAGTGACGATAAACCAGAAATAGAATGAGTGATCTGTGCCAAAATGAACCAGAAACTGTCGTGCACCTGTGCCGCTATTCAAGCTACGATGCTGGAAAGAGGAGATCTGCGATACCAGAGAGGGGATCTGTGATTCTGGAAAGTGGAGCTGAGGATTGAGATTTGAGGGGGAGGAATGAGTGAATGATTGTGAGGCGAGGCGAGATTCGAGAATGAAAATGAAGATTGAAGAATAATAGGGTTAGGGATTTCAGAAGAAATGAAGAAGATTTGAAGATGACGATGTGAGAAAAAAATTTCAATAGACTTGCGTGTAATTAGTATCTCCCACTCTCATTTGATTTTTTTTATATATGTTAACAGGCTCAGGCCGGCCTGACAGGCCTAACAGGCCTATCAATAATCCTTGGCCTGGCCTATTAGCCTGACAGGCCAGGCCTAAACAGGCCTATCACAGGCCAGGCCACAGGCCCCTGACAGGCCGCCTGGCCTATTTTCACCCCTAATCATAGGTAATGCGAACTTTTCTTCAAGCCAAAAAACCTAAGTAGCTAATGAAATGGTCTTTCTCCGGACCAATTGGTTTCATATTTTCATCAAAGTCAATATGCAACCTCTCCTGTTGATGGTGATGACGTTCTACTAATGCAGGCATTTTTGTACTACCTCTAACCCTTCTTCTCGCAACCGATTCAGGTCTCGCATCAGGTTCAGGCCTATTCATTTTATTGTCCCTATCACTTTGTGAGTCACCAGAATTGTCCATATTTCTGTAAGCACAAAAATCATTGTCAAATAGGTGAATAAATTGTAAGTAAATGAATAAACTAACTAGTTATAAAACAAACAGCACACATTACTATTTTCTAGGTTAAGCTCTTACTCTAGATTGTTTCCCATATTCCTTCACCATGATCATTTCTTACAGCATATTCTTCATCATCTACCAATTCTACTTCACTTGTTATAGGTGGATTAATTGTAAAAGGTGGTGTGTCGTCAAGGTTGAAGGTTAGATCACCATGCTTCTATTTTTTACTTTGAAGTACAATGGAAATTTTTTTATTTTCAAGATCTGTGACATAAAACACTTATTTTGCCTGGCTTGCTAGAATGAAGGGCTCATCCCTATAACCTACTCTTTCAAGATCAACTGAGACAAATCCAAATTGTTGATCTATTACCACAACATTATTGCTAACCCACTTATATTTGAATAAAGCAACTTTAAACTTGTTGTAAGTTATTTCCCATATTTCTTCTATCACTCCATAATAGGCCATGGATGCTAATATGGGGTTTTTGTCTTTCAAACTAGAAAAGTGCATGGCTTCAGCTTCTACTATGACCCCACTATTTTGCTTGGTACTTCTATCATCTTGGTGTTTTGTGTAGTAAGAATACCCTTTTATATCATAACCGCTCCAAGTAATGATCTGAAATGAAGGCCCCCAGGCTAGCCACTCTATTGTCTCAGACACACCGATCTTATGTAAAACCTTTTCCTCAAACCACTAAATGAATGTCTTGTTTTGCTCAATAGTAATCTTCATGTCATTCTTCCTCGGATTCATGTTCTTCAATCTCTTTCTGTGTTCATCTATGTATGGTTGAACTTCTGCCATGTTATTCAGGATATAAAGGTGTGCTTGCAACACCTCTTCACGAGGCATAGTCTTCACTTTTAGTCCTCGTGTTCCCTTGCTCCTCCCCTCTTCATGCCGAGATTGTTCCTTCTTCCCTGATAGATAATCACTGCAGAGGTCCATAGCCTCTTCAACAAAATACCTTTCAACTATTGAGGCTTCTGGTTGATAGGGATTTTTAGAGTACCCTTTTAAGATCTTCATGTATCGCTCGAAAGGGTACATCCACCTCAGGTAAACTGGACCACAGAGCCTTACCTCCCTTACCAAATGAACTATCAAATGCACCATTATATCAAAAAATGAAGGAGGAAAGTGCATCTCTAATTGGGACAATATAATATAACCCTCAGCTTCCAGTTCATCCAGCTTTTCAGTGTCAATGACTTTGTTACAGATAGCATTAAAGAAAACACACAATCTTGTCACAGTGCTTCGAACTTCATCTTTCATAATGCCTCTAATAGCTACTGGTAACAGTTGTTGCATCAACACATGATAATCATGGGACTTCATTCCCACTAACTTCAAATCGTCCATTGACACACACCTTCTCACATTCAAAGAATATCCTTGTGGTACCTTAATTTCATGTAAACACCCACACAAACTTCTTTTCTCTGCTTTTGATAGTGTATGCGCTGCTGGCTCTATGTATGCCCTCCTACCATCATCTCTTAGCTGTGGATGTAACCGTTCTCTTATTCTCATATCAACAAGGTCTAGTCTCGCACTAATCCCATCCTTGGTCTTCCCTGGAATGTGCAAAAGCGTACTGACAAGGCTATCACAAATGTTTTTCTCCACGTGCATTACATCAATATTGTGTCTCACGTCAAGACTAGCCAATATGGAAGATCAAAGAAAATTGATCTTTTCTTCCATATGTTCTTCTCACCCGCAGTCTTCTGATTCTTACTGAGTAAGACATTGATACGTTCAACTCAACTGTAAACTTCCTCAGCCGTTAAAATGCTTTCTTAACCTACGATACGGGTGGAACCTAGGAAGAAACCTCCTGTGACCAAGGTAGACCATTTTTCTTCCATGTTTAAGTTGGTGGAAGTGAGTGTCTACTTCACAGACCAGACATGCTTTATGCCCCTTCACACTGTATCCTGAGAGGTTTCCGTACGCAGGGAAGTCATTTATCGTGGTGAAAATCATTGCACATAGCTTGAAGGACTCATTCTTATATGCATCAAACACATCTACGCCTTCCTCCCACAACTTCTTCAAGTCCTCAATCAAAGGCGCCAAGTAGACATCGATATCATTTCCTGACTGTTTTGGTCCAGAAATCATCATAGAAAGCATCACATACTTGCGTTTCATACAAAGCCAGGGAGGCAAGCTGTATATTACAAGGAGTGCTGGCCATACACTATGTGTGCTATTAAGAGTTCTATACGGATTGATGCCATCTGTACAAAGCCCAAGCCGAAGGTTTCTCAGCTCACTGCCAAATTCAGGGAACATTTCATCTATTTTCTTCCACTGTGGAGAGTCGGCTGGGTGCCGAAGATATTTTCCGTCGGATATTCTATCATCCGAATGCCATCTCAACTTTGTTAGATCTCATGTTTTGATGATAACAAAGAATGGTATGAAAGAGATTTGATAAACAAATAAGTTTAAACAAAGTAATAACAGGGCAAATCATCACTTGAAGTAGGCATTGGAGTAATGAAGATTGGCCAAGAGAAAAAGCTGAGAAACTTGATCTATGGCAAGTTTTCTAAAGGGTTACTCGAGTAGTTACTCGAATAATGGACAGAAACTTGAAGTAACCAGAGTCGACCTTCAAGTAACCTACCAACGTTACTCAAGTAAGCACTCGAGTAATAAGGTAAATGACTTCCAGCTGCTCTCGGCCTGCCAACGTTACTCGAATAGCTACTTGAGTAACCAGGTAAATTACTTGGAGTTGATCTCGGCCTGCCAATATTACTCGAGTAAGTACTCGAGTAACCATGTAAAATACTTCCAGTTACTCTTGGCCTGCCAACGATACTCGAGTATGTACTCGAGTCCCCTGTTTCAAGAAATGTGTTGCTCTCGGTGTAACCCCCTGCCGTAATTATATCCGAAATACGCGATTTAAAGTGAAATAGAGACCAATAAAAAAAACAAATCATTTATAACTTGGTCCATATTCACATATCGAATATAACTACTGTGCGAAGATAAATCACATTCGTATAACTATCAGAGTGCACAATATAAATTTCCGGCAAACCCGGATTTCTTACATTAATTCAAGCCTTACAGGCACATTCGCCCTTTACAATTTTCCAAATAGGGGATTACATAAATTCTCATCAAATACAAATACAAATACCCCAAATGCTCATTCCAAATACATAATCAAATATTCTCATTCAACATATAACCAAATAAACATTCCACAATATATACAACTCATATCCAAATATGAATACAAATCATCCCAATTATGATAACCAACTATCAAATCCAAACTCCAACGGGAGCCCTAGCCGCCCTTGACTGCTTGCTCCATCCTCGATCCACTTACCCTATCTAAAATGTTGGTAGGGGAGGGTGAGATTCGAGAGAATCTCAGTAGGAAACAAATACCTATATGCATGTATGATATGTGTTTAATGCATGACATGCTTGCAATACATAACTCATGTTCACATAATGACATATCTGCGTGCTCAATGTTTCAACAACATACTCATGGCCATAGCATAACTAGAAACAGAGCTACAATCATTCATACATGTTTCACATAATCAAGCAAAGCAATACATGCATCAAAACACAAACACAAATATCAAAGCATGCAAAAGAGGTAAGTTCCCTACACTTTTCTTTCCACGTATGCTCCAGCTCCGCTTACAAGCGATCCAAACGAATACTGAACCACAACCAGGGTGAACATCAACCCTATAACCAAAGCAAGGACATAGGGTTATTCTCTATTCCAAACCCTTACTTTTATATCACTTAAAGTTGGTTACCATTCACACCCTTTAGGTGGCTAAAATAAGCTCAACGAAAGCCTAAAGGATTGGGACGTACTAGGTTGGAAATCACCTTTCAAAATCACAAATTGCTGAAAATGGGGGTTGGCTGCAGCCAAGAATCCTCTGGCTGCAGCCAGAACACGCACAGAAGGTTTTTGGCTGCAGCCAAGAATTTCTGGCTGCGGCCAAAACGTGCACAGAAGGTTTCTGGCTGCAGCCAAGATTTTCTGCTGCAGCCAAGGCAACTTTGGAAATTCATAACTAATTCCACAAAAATCAAAATGAGGTGATCCCAAAGCCAAATGAAAGCTATTTAAGTCCTCTTTCAAGGAAAAATACTGGCCAATGCTCAAAATCACCACAAAAATCCAGATTTACACAAAATCCAACATTGCTCCAAAATCAAACCCAGTTTCGACCTCAAACTTTAGGCAGACATAAATCCCAGTTCACAAAACGAAATGACACAGTTTATATGTCCATTTTGAAGCTTAAGATGTGAACTTCATGACTGGAAAGTTTCATAATTTTCTGACTTCATTTGCCCAGTCAAAACGTCCACACAACAAGACTGTCCAGAACAGAACTTCAAGGGACAGAATTTCAGATTTGCACAATTGGCTTCCAATGGTCCAATTTTCATATCAAACATCATTCTCACACAAAATTTCACAAGGAATCCATTGGAAACACCAAAACAACCAAATTCACATTATATTGACATGTTTCAAAAGATTCACAACATGTCAACACACAACCCTAACACAAACACACATTGCCACTCTTTTCCATCTCAAGTTCCCAAATCAATTCCAATGGCCATATACCACAACATGGCACCAATTGCCACTCAAACACAAGGCCATTCATGGAATTCAAAAATCACACATAATCAGGGCAAAATTCGAAATTCACAATACTCAACTATAATTCACAAAACTTGGATCAAAAAGCTTCAAATACTCACCTCTTCCTCTTTCCCAAACCAATTCCTTGATTCTTCATCTTTCCAAATTTCCTCAAGCCATCAAACACCTCCAATCAAGAATCTAAAACCATAGAGATGAAGCTCTCATCACTATGAACAACATTATAGAAGGGTGTTTTAGCAATAGAGGACAAGAAACAAGGCAAATCTCACCTTTTTCTTTTCTCTTTCCACCTTGAACTTGGACGCCAATGGAAAACAAGAGAGAGAGATGAGATGATGAAATGAAGATGATGATGAGAGAATCAGTTTTTTGGGAGCCAAAACCGTCCACATAAAGAGAGGAAAGAGGGAAAGTGAGTTGAAATCTTTGACCAAATCCAAGGGCTCAAATTGTGACACTTGTCACACCCTTATTCAATCTCTATGAGTTCACATGAACCCACACACATGGGATTCCACCCACTTAATCTCTACACAAATCAATCTCAACCATTGATCTTGAAGTTACCAATGAGTTTCCTCTTCGGTAACTGACCAATTGGTCGGTAACTTTACCATTTTGCCCCTGATTACGGTAATTCTCATTGAATCACCACCAACCTTTCACATCTTTTCATTTAGCCAAAATATGTGCCTTCCCTCTATTTTAAGTCAATTTAGATGTTAATCCATAATTGAGCTTAAATACAGGGTTTCAGCGCTGCTCAGAACACATACGAATCACATCGGGTGCCAAATCACACCATGCTCTCCAAAAGGGTTCATTTATCACTATTGACATCCACTTTTGGAGTCATTAACCCTTAATCACAATTTGGGATTTTGCTAAACCGGGGCTTAACAGTCCACTAATCTCAGGCTTATCCTCTAGCCTCAAGTCTCAGAATTCGGGGTATTACATTTCTCCCCCCGTTCAATAAATTTCGTCCTCGAAATTTGACGAACCACTTAATCCACAAACTACGGATGCTTCTTCACGACAGCTTCCGTTTCAGCAATTACTCTATCTTGGGAAAGTCTTTGCTAGACCACCCCCACAATTGGTGCATCACAATTCAGATTCTCGAAAGAATCTTACTCAATAAATGCAACCCAGTTGCCATAAACTGCAATCGGCCCATTTCACGATTGCCGCACAAACACAATCACCATACATTTGCCAACAAATACAATCGCCTCCACATACGATTGCCACAAAACACTATGATCACATAACCATAATACCCGGAGGCTCTAAATCATGAGCCATATCATAAGATCTCGGCAGTTGGGCAGCATAAGCCACCACTCTGCTTAACTCAATCTAGTTACCCCTTCCGGGAGTAACCTCAAAACACCATAACCTCAATACATCAAACGACAGCCTCAGCTGTATACATAAACATTTCAGCATTCGCTATATCCATTTTCACAGCTTTACCCTCACCCGTACACCTACCAATGATTCCACTAGTAGTAACCGGGACTTTTGGGGTTCAATCACAATATCACATTGCCGTATCAAGTTTCACAGCGTTACCCTCACCCATCCAGGACTTTTGGGCCTCAATCACAATATCACATTGCCGTATCAAGTTTCACTGCGTTACCCTCACCCATCCAGGACTTTTAGGCCTCAATCACAATATCACATTCACAACAACACATATCGCAGATTCTAATTTTACGCACCGCCTTTCGGCCTGGGGTCAACACCGGTGCAACCAACGTGGTGGCTAGCCAGGTTGGCCATGCCGAGGTAGTACCCTCAGAATAGAGAACCCCCCGATCATGTAGTCGAATTAGCCATCAGCTGAATTAGTTCTGCTCTACTACACAACTATACCTCAGTCCCAGCTTATTCACAACTGTCACAAGATACACAAATCACACTCCACCCTCATCCCCTTTTACCGCCGAGAAGGCACGCAGCCCCACTCGAACCGTTGTTAGCGACTCAGGGACTATTGGCGTGGCAGTGCACACATATAGCCATTCAGGCTCACAATAGTAGATCCACAATCACACCCTACCCTCATCCCCTTTCTCCGCCGGGAAGACACACAGTCTTAAACCGAACCGTTGCTAGCTACTCAGGGACTATTGGCGTAGCGGTGCTCACAAATAGCCTTTCGGCTTCTACATCACACTCCACCCTCATCCCCTTTCTCCGCCGGGAAGACACACAGTCTTAACCCGAACCGTTGTTAGCTACTCAGGGACTATTGGTGTGGCAGTGCATACACATAGCCTTATAGCTCATAAAGCTATCCGGCTTTCACAAATGGCCCGTCGGCCTTCACAAATAGCCTGTCCCCCGTAAACTACCGCCCCAAAGGCACGGTCCTCCGCCATAGGAATCACCCCAAGCGGCCGCAGGTGAGAGACTCACAATGCACAATTGCAACAAGCTGGAACCAGGCAGTTTAATAACTTCACCTTCCACAAATTCTTTTCATCAAACTAGGATCCTTCAAGACCCCTTTTTCAAAAAAATAATCTGGACTTCAAAGTTTTACTTCTGAAGCCATGATTAACACATCATTCTCACGCTTCCGCTGCACACTCTGAGGTCAATCTCCTCATCTGTGCTTTAACAATGTCAAGTTGATTTAACAGGAGTCCCATAGGAATCTCCCACCACAACTGACAACATTCACAACATATATTCATCTGTGTCAGACCTTGGCCTGATTCAACTCGAATCATTCATAGCCATAACCAGCACTTCGTTGAGATCCCATACTCCCAACGTTCCCAGAGCTCTATTCTACGATTCAACATCACAGCGAGTGCACACTAAGGTTCGTCATCACGGCAGCTGCAGACTAGGGTTTGTCGTCACGGCGGCTGTCACAAACATAGTAACACCCCGGTTTTACCCCCTGCCTACACCCTCTCTGGTGCGCTTGGTGGATGCCCCGTGCCAGTGCCCACCCCGGTTTTACCCCCCACTGGGGATGCCCCGCGCCGGTGGCTGGGTTACTCATATTTCACCCAGGACTCACATATAGCCTAACCGATCAGACGTCACCGTAGGTAGCCCTCTCCGATCAGAACTCCCCGTAGGTTGCCTTCTCCACTTTGAATCCTCATAGATAACTCTTTCAAATTCAAATTCTCCATAGAATCACTTTTCCCTGTGCTAGATGAACACTAGCAACCTTGGAATACCTGAAACACATTTCAATTCAATCTAGTACCATACTCTGGTACCACAGACCATTCAGGTCAAGTCAAACTCCTAAGAATCAGCCCAGCTATTGAGTCTGATCCTTGGATAACTATTCATCTCATAAACCTTAACCTCAGTTGAACCGGGAAATCGCTTCCCTTAAATCCATGGAGCATCATCAACCCCAACACAAATCCAAATATCTTTGCCAGCCTAAGGCACCTCAGCCCCCTAGGTCTTAAGGCCTTTAAACATACAAGCTTAGTATGACATCGCTACATGTAACATCATACCACCTAGGGTTTCTTACCCCACCACTAGGTTCATACTGAAACCGAAAACCTCAATATCACATATCTTAGGGAATCCTTTCCCTCTATTCACAAATCAGATGATGGATCTGATTACCTCCACCTCTGAATCTACACATCTATTTCACAGGCAAACCATTATATCTTTCGATTTCACAATGATTCGCCACTCCACAATAATCAAATAATGTATACACAATCCACAAATCACATATATCTGCAAACAGTAAGAACCTTAATGTGTATACCACAAACAAACAAAGTCATTCTCTATGACTTAAGGCAGCAACTACTGCCATTAGCCTAGCAAATTCCCATGTTTGCCAGGAACTGTAGCTCTGATACCAAAATGTAACCCCCTGCCGTAATTATATCCGAAATACGCGATTTAAAGTGAAATAGAGACCAATAAAAAAAAACAAATCATTTATAACTTGGTCCATATTCACATATCGAATATAACTACTGTGCGAAGATAAATCACATTCGTATAACTATCAGAGTGCACAATATAAATTTCCGGCAAACCCGGATTTCTTACATTAATTCAAGCCTTACAGGCACATTCGCCCTTTACAATTTTCCAAATAGGGGATTACATAAATTCTCATCAAATACAAATACAAATACCCCAAATGCTCATTCCAAATACATAATCAAATATTCTCATTCAACATATAACCAAATAAACATTCCACAATATATACAACTCATATCCAAATATGAATACAAATCATCCCAATTATGATAACCAACTATCAAATCCAAACTCCAACGGGAGCCCTAGCCGCCCTTGACTGCTTGCTCCATCCTCGATCCACCTACCCTGTCTAAAATGTTGGTAGGGGAGGGTGAGATTCGAGAGAATCTCAGTAGGAAACAAATACCTATATGCATGTATGATATGTGTTTAATGCATGACATGCTTGCAATACATAACTCATGTTCACACAATGACATATCTGCGTGCTCAATGTTTCAACAACATACTCATGGCCATAGCATAACTAGAAACAGAGCTACAATCATTCATACATGTTTCACATAATCAAGCAAAGCAATACATGCATCAAAACACAAACACAAATATCAAAGCATGCAAAAGAGGTAAGTTCCCTACACTTTTCTTTCCACGTATGCTCCAGCTCCGCTTACAAGCGATCCAAACGAATACTGAACCACAACCAGGGCGAACATCAACCCTATAACCAAAGCAAGGACATAGGGTTATTCTCTATTCCAAACCCTTACTTTTATATCACTTAAAGTTGGTTACCATTCACACCCTTTAGGTGGCTAAAATAAGCTCAACGAAAGCCTAAAGGATTGGGACGTACTAGGTTGGAAATCACCTTTCAAAATCACAAATAGCTGAAAATGGGGGTTGGCTGCAGCCAAGAATCCTCTGGCTGCAGCCAGAACACGCACAGAAGGTTTTTGGCTGCAGCCAAGAATTTCTGGCTGCGGCCAAAACGTGCACAGAAGGTTTCTGGCTGCAGCCAAGATTTTCTGCTGCAGCCAAGGCAACTTTGGAAATTCATAACTAATTCCACAAAAATCAAAATGAGGTGATCCCAAAGCCAAATGAAAGCTATTTAAGTCCTCTTTCAAGGAAAAATACTGACCAATGCTCAAAATCACCACAAAAATCCAGATTTACACAAAATCCAACATTGCTCCAAAATCAAACCCAGTTTCGACCTCAAACTTTAGGCAGACATAAATCCCAGTTCACAAAACGAAATGACACAGTTTATATGTCCATTTTGAAGCTTAAGATGTGAACTTCATGACTGGAAAGTTTCATAATTTTCTGACTTCATTTGCCCAGTCAAAACGTCCACACAACAAGACTGTCCAGAACAGAACTTCAAGGGACAGAATTTCAGATTTGCACAATTGGCTTCCAATAGTCCAATTTTCATATCAAACATCATTCTCACACAAAATTTCACAAGGAATCCATTGGAAACACCAAAACAACCAAATTCACATTATATTGACATGTTTCAAAAGATTCACAACATGTCAACACACAACCCTAACACAAACACACATTGCCACTCTTTTCCATCTCAAGTTCCCAAATCAATTCCAATGGCCATATACCACAACATGGCACCAATTGCCACTCAAACACAAGGCCATTCATGGAATTCAAAAATCACACATAATCAGGGCAAAATTCGAAATTCACAATACTCAACTATAATTCACAAAACTTGGATCAAAAAGCTTCAAATACTCACCTCTTCCTCTTTCCCAAACCAATTCCTTGATTCTTCATCTTTCCAAATTTCCTCAAGCCATCAAACACCTCCAATCAAGAATCTAAAACCATAGAGATGAAGCTCTCATCACTATGAACAACATTATAGAAGGGTGTTTTAGCAATAGAGGACAAGAAACAAGGCAAATCTCACCTTTTTCTTTTCTCTTTCCACCTTGAACTTGGACGCCAATGGAAAACAAGAGAGAGAGATGAGATGATGAAATGAAGATGATGATGAGAGAATCAGTTTTTTGGGAGCCAAAACCGTCCACATAAAGAGAGGAAAGAGGGAAAGTGAGTTGAAATCTTTGACCAAATCCAAGGGCTCAAATTGTGACACTTGTCACACCCTTATTCAATCTCTATGAGTTCACATGAACCCACACACATGGGATTCCACCCACTTAATCTCTACACAAATCAATCTCAACCATTGATCTTGAAGTTACCAATGAGTTTCCTCTTCGGTAACTGACCAATTGGTCGGTAACTTTACCATTTTGCCCCTGATTACGGTAATTCTCATTGAATCACCACCAACCCTTCACATCTTTTCATTTAGCCAAAATATGTGCCTTCCCTCTATTTTAAGTCAATTTAGATGTTAATCCATAATTGAGCTTAAATACAGGGTTTCAGCGCTGCTCAGAACACATACGAATCACATCGGGTGCCAAATCACACCATGCTCTCCAAAAGGGTTCATTTATCACTATTGACATCCACTTTTGGAGTCATTAACCCTTAATCACAATTTGGGATTTTGCTAAACCGGGGCTTAGTAGTCCACTAATCTCAGGCTTATCCTCTAGCCTCAAGTCTCAGAATTCGGGGTATTACACTCGGCATTTTCAACCCTGCCAATGTTACTCGAGGAGCTACTCGAGTAACTCACTGTGGTAAGCAAAACCTGAAGGTAGTACTCGAATAACATGATATGCTTTTCTCACACTTCACTCAAGGCACTACTCAAGTATGCAGGTAATCAATCACTTATTTTAACTGAATTGCTCAAGTACGTAATCGAGAATGTGCAGAGTTATTTACACAAAACTTCAAGTCACTACCCGAGTAAGCTATGTAGAAAAATTATGTTTACTCGAGTAAGTACTCGAGTAACAAGGTAATCAAACTTGAAGTGCTCTCAGCCTTAAAATCCTACCAACATTACTGGAGTAAAGCATCGAGTAACCTAAAGTTTATTTGCAAGATTACTCGAGTTGCTACTTGAGTAACCTATGAAGAAAAGTGTGTTATACTCGAGTAAATACCCGAGTAAACAAGTATTTCCAAAGGTTTAAAATTTTGTTTACTTCATGCACTACCAGAGTAATGTTATATTTCTTTATTGACTTGCAGTTTATCAAAGTTTTCCCTATGATACTCGAGTAAGTACTCGAGTAAACTTAATGAATACTCGAGTAACTACTCGAGTATGCAAGTCCAGAAATTTAGAAATCATTCCAACGTTCATTGATTTGTTTCCTATATGATTAACCTTTCATTGTATTAGTATTCTTAGCATATTTACAGATAAACAATGAAGAGATCTTACTGAATAAGGAAAGTCAAATGCAACGTTCAAATACTACCTACCGCCACCAACCGTAAATGGATAATTTTCAAATACTGGAAAAGTCAACAGTGGCTTTGCACACTCTAACGGACATGAAGAAAATGTTCCAACCGTCACTACCAACATATCTATTTATACGGGAACATCCAAATAGAGATTAGAAAAAAAAGAACACATACAACATATCATCAAGTTCATTACTCTGGTTTACATTATACTTGTAATTCTATGCTTCAGTGATTCTTATTCACTCTGTGAGAGAGATATTTCATTCAAACTCAATATTTGTTATTTTTGGTAACTTAAGGTTGTGGAACCTTGAGTTGGGATTGGATTACAACATGTAAGGGGGAGCGAGTGTCCAGGCGAAGGAACTTACTTGTACTGAGGTGCCAAGAACCCACTGAATCTTGGAAGTTATAGTGAAACTCTCAGAGAAGCTTTGAGGACTGGACGTAGGTCAAAGTGGCTGTGGCCAAACCAGTATAACTCCCAATGTACACTTCGGTGATATTTCTCCTTACTCTTTACTGTTTTATATTCACCGTCAAGTTTTATATTTGCAACAAAATTTTTAGTATCACCCAATTCACTCCCCTCATGGGTGAAATGATTACTCTAACATTTGGTATCAGAGCGTAGGTCTTCTTGTTAAGGTATAAGAACCGAAGAAGGATCCAATGGCAAGCATGGGTGAAGGAATTCTTCCCGATGGAGCATCCATCACTAGACCACCAGGTTTCAATGGTGAACACTTTTCTTTCTGGAGTAAAGTTCAGAGTATTCGTGATGGCTACTGAATATGGGCTATAGGATATGATTGAGAGTGGAAACTAGCAACCTACAAAGATTGTAGATTCTCAGAAAATTCCCAAGACACCAGCGGAATATGATTAGAATGATAAGAAACTTATCACTCTCAACAGCAAAGCAATTCTGATGTTACAAAGTGCTTTGAATCAAAGTGAATACTTCAGAATTTGCACACTTCCAACAGCAAAGGAAATGTGGGAAGCTCTGGAAATAGCTCATGAAGGAACTTTGGGAATAAAGGAGAATGGGATCAATACCTTGGTCACTGAATTCGATATACTTTGAATGAAATCAAGTAAGTCAATATCTAAATTCGAACTTAGATATACTCATTTTATTAATCAACTTTCAGCACTTGGGAAAATCTATGATCAGCATACCCAAGTACGAAAGATTTTGAATATTCTTTTGAAAGAGTGGGAGGCCAAAGTCATTGCAATAGAAGAAGCAAAAGGAGAATCAATGAGATCAGTTGCTTCTCTATTTGGAAGCCTTTCTGAATATGAAACCAAACTAAAGTTCAAACGGGAACTAGATGACATCGGTGACAAGAAAAAGAAAGGTCTAGCACTAAAAGCAAAAGAAGAGAATCAAGATGAGGATGAGGAGTTTGACGATGATGAAATAGGCCTAATCATAAAATGATTAAGAAAGTTCTACAAGAAAGGTCAAGGATTCAAACACTCTCAGAAAGGAGGAACTAGCAGCAAAGATCATATCATCTGCTATGAATGTGGAAAACCAGGACATATCAAGTCAAAATGTCCAGAGATGAATCAAAGAGCAAAGAAAAGAGAAAAGGCAAATTCTTCAATAAAAAGAAGGCCTTTGTATCTGCTATATGGGGTGATAGTTCTTCTAACAAAGAAAGTGATGAAGAAGAAGTAGCAAACATATGCCTCGTTGCTCAAGAAGAAACCGAAGAAGAGGTAAATGATTCTTATCCTACCTATGATGAATTACTTTCTGAATATAATGCTTTACATTCTGAATTCATCAAAGTAGTTAAAGAATTAGTTGTTTTCAAAAAGAAAAACAAAGCTCTTGAAATCAAACTTAAAGAAAGTTGAGTAAAGGATTGTGAAAATTGTTCTTCTTTGAAAAAGAAAAACACTGATCTCACAAAAACTCTTGAAAAATTTACACAAGGAAGTGAGATGCTAAATGTTATTTTAAAAGCTTAACGATTTGTAAATGACCGATCTGGAATTGGATATGATCCAAAATCAGATAGAAGGAAAGGTCGAAAGAAAGCAGGAGGTAAGTCATATTTGAATTATTTTCAGCATTCTGTGCATACATCTAATCCTTTTGCATTTTGTAATTACTGTAATAGAAAAGGTCATTATACCTCTTCATTCATTCATAAGAAGAAAGGAAACATAGGAACCTACAAATGGGTACCTAAAGGATCATATGTTTCAAACATTTCCTGTACTAACCCAAAAGGACCTAAAAGATGTGGGTACCTAAGAATTAGTCGTATTTAATTGCAGATGTGTCTCAAGGCATCCAAAAATAACAAATGGTATATAGACAGTGGATGCTCTAGACATATGACCGGTGATTTCGAAAGCTTTACCAAATTGCAACCTAAAGAAGGTGGAAAGGTACAATTTGGAGGAAATCAAACCGGAAGGATAGCAGGAATTGGTGAAATCAAAAATGACAAAGGCATACAAGTCAAAGACATATACTATGTCGAAGGATTATGCCATAACTTGTTGAGTGTAAGTCAAAGTGCAGAAAAAAAAATAACTGGGTAATATTTGACTCAGAGGAATGTCCAATTATCAACAAGAATGACTTACCACTTGATAAGAAGAATATCAAGGCTAAGCTCAGAGCAAAAAGCGAAGGTAATTGTTATACTCTAGATATTAGTAGAAATGAATCTGAAAACTGTTTTCTGAGTAATGCCGATGAAAGCTGGCTATGGCATAAGAGATTGGCTCATGTCAATATGCATAAATTAGGCAAACTACTCAAAAAGGATTTAGTTCTTGGATTACCCAAAGTAAATTTAAAAAATGACTTGATTTGTGACGCATGTCAAAAGGGTAAACAAACTAAATCATCTTTCAAATTGAAAAATGAGATTTCAACAAATAGACCACTACAATTATTGCATATGGATTTAGTTGGCCCAGCAAGAGAAAAGAGTCTTGGTGGCAACTTATATTCATTGGTCATTGTTGATGATTTCTCCAGATTTACATGGGTTATTTTTCTATCATCAAAAGATGAAACCTTTGAAGAATTTATTGTTGTTAGAGCAAGCGTTTCACCCAAGAGGGGGTGAATTGGGTGATACTAAAATTTCGTTGCAAATAAAAACTTGACGGTGAATATAAGGCAATAAAGAGTAAGGAGAAATATCACTGAAGTGTACACCGAGAGTTATACTGGTTCAGCCACAACCACTTTGACCTACGTCCATTCCTCAGAGCTTCTCTGAGAGTTTCACTATAACTTCCAAGATTCAGTGGGTTCTTGGCACCTCAGTACACGCAAGTTCCTTCACTTGGACACTCGCTCCCTCTTACAAGTTGTAATCCAATCCCAACTCAAGGTTCCACAACCTTAAGTTATCTCAAAAACAAAAATTGAGTTTGAATGAAATATCTCTCACAGAGTAAATAAGAATCACTGAAGTATAGAATTACAAGTATAATGTAAAACAGAGTAATGAACTTGATGATACGTTCATGTGTGTTCTTGTTGTTGTTTCTCTGTTTGGATGTTCTCATATATATAGGAGTGTTGGTAGTGACCGTTGGAACATCTTCTTCTCGTTCGTTAGAGAGTGCGCAGCCACTGTTGACTTTTCTAGTATTTGAAAAATATCCGTTGGTGGAAGGTAGCATTTGAACGTTGCATTTGACTTTCCTTATTTGATAAGATATCTTCATTGTTTATCTGTAAATTTGCTAAGAATACTAATACAATGAAAAAGGTTAATCATATAGGAAACAAATCAATGAACCTTTGAATGATTTCTAAATTTTTGGACTTGTATACTCGAGTAGTTACTCGAGTATTCATTAAAGTTTACTCGAGTACATACTCGAGTATCATCAGGAAAACTTTGATAAACTGCAAGTCAATAAACAAACATAACATTACTCAGGTAGTGCATGGAATAAACAAAATTTCAAACCTTTGGAAATACTTGTTCACTCGTGTACTTACTCGGGTATTGCACTCTTTTCTTCATAGGTTACTCGAGTACCAACTCGAGTAAACCTTCAAATAAAATTTAGGTTACTCGATGCTTTACTCCAGTAATGTTGATAGGATTTCAAGGCCGAGAGCACTTCAAGTTTGATTACCTTGTTACTCGAGTACATACTCGAGTAAACATAATTTTTTTGCATAACTTACTCGGGTAATGACTTGAAGTTTTCTTCAAAATAACTTTGCATACTCGATTACTTACTCGAGTAATCTACTTTAAATAAATCATTGAATACATGCATACTAGAGTAGTGCCTCGAGTGAAGTATGATAAAAACAGATCAAGTTATTCAAGTACTACCTTCAGGTTTTTGCTTACCAAAGTGAGTTACTCGAGTAGCTCCTCGAGTAACATTGGTAGGGTTGAAAATGTAAATAGCAACATATTTCTTGAAACAGGGGACTCGAGTACATACTCGAGTATCGTTAGCAGGCTGAGAGCAACTGGAAGTCTTTTTATATGGTTACTCGAGTAGCTACTCGAATAACATTGGCAGGCCAAAAAGCAACACAAGTTATTTACCTGGTTACTCGAGTAGCTACTCGAGTAACGTTGGCAGGTTACTCGAAGGCGTCTCTGGTTACTTCAAGTTTCTGTCTCATTACTCGAGTACTTACTCGAGTAATGCCTTAGAAAACTTGCTACGGATCAAGTTTCTCAGCTCTTTCTCTTGGCCTTTCTTCTTTACTCCAATGCTTACTTCAAGAGATGATTTTCCCTGTTATTACTTTGTTCAAACTTATTTGTTTATCAAATCTTTTTCATGACATTCTTTGTTATCATCAAAACATGAGATCTAACATTCTCCCCCTTTTTGATGATGACAAAACTTGGTGATTTTGAACAAGAATTTTGACACTAAGTTTTCAAATAAACCCTTCTTGAATTTAATGATAAATTTGAAAACCTTGTTAATTTTAAATTCAAAGTGTTTTGGAAAAAGATTGAAAAACATAACATATTCACCTTGCATAATAAACTTCATTAGTCACACAATGTATCATAATTTAAAAACTTGAATAGACTTGAAATGAAATCATAACTTAAGTAAACTTGCATTAAACTTCAAATTACATTACAAGATGAAAATTTGAAAAGGCTCCCTAAATCCCAAATACACCCATATACCCAAAAAGAAACTCAAACACTCCACAAAATCACACTCAAGCTCTTCTCCCTTTTTTTGTCTTCATCAATCAAGTGGAGGACTAGAAGGCTTAACCATGGAGATAGGCTTCACAGGAAGAACCATAGAGCCATCTGAACCAGAAGAATCAAAAGAACTAGAAGATTTTGGTTCAGGAAGATTAAGTGGAGGGATGTGGATGTCTTCTTTTGGAGGAACAGGAAAGGGCTGAAAGACAATCATAGTGGTATTCTCAACCTCTTCAGTACCACCAAGAGTATGATGATCAGAGGATGAAGAAGGAGTGATTTCCTCTGTGTGGCTAGGAGATGGAATAGGTTTAGGAGAGGGTTCAGGTTGAGGTTTGGGTGGTGAATCATCAATGATGATATGGATGGTCTCATTGGTTTCGGGGTTATCCACTAAGTATAAGATATCTTTGGGTTATGGCTCAGGTGGACTAAAGACTGGAAGGATAGGATGCTCAACCTCAGTGTGAGGAAGGTCAGATGAGATGTTCTCTGGAGGTGGTGGTGTATGCTCTGGGGATGGTATATGCTCTGGAGATGAAAAAGTCTCATATGCAAAAGATGATGGACCGGCAGAAGGTCCGGGACCCAAAGAGTCCAATCGTGCCAGAATCAATTTCAATGTCTCACCCTGGGCACGTTGCTTAGCTAGCAACTCTTAATACCTCTTATCCATTCTCTCAACCAACTCAGCCATCTTGTGATTCATGTTGGTTATCAGTTCAGCATTTGTGTTGGCAATGTCCACATGGAATCCTGTCAGCATATTTTCCATGAAATGTTGAAGTGTGGCATTGAGGAAAGAGGGTGATGATGTAGTGGCAGCTGGAGCCGAAGACTGAGTGTCATCCATTTTGCTAGTCTCAGTCTCAGTCTTCTTCTTCTTCTTTGACCCAGACTCCAGAGGACCCTTGAGAGGAATGTCAATGTTGAGCTTTCCAATTTGATTTCTCCCAATCGGAGTAATCCTCTTAATATGCTCTTTACTCTCCAGATACCATATCTTATTCTCCTTCAGAATGAGTGAAACAATCTGAGGATATGGCATAGGTGTGGTAGCTTTCCCATCAACTCTATATCTCTTCATCTCAGAGAATATGTACTCCCCCAAGTCTTTTTGTTCCTTCAGGAGTAAGGAAGCAAACCATCTATAGTCCCTATCAGAGAAGTGGGTATAGTTGTTGGCCTTGTTCACAAGGGATCTAGAGTAGATATACCATAAAACCCTATGATGATCACACATATCACTAGGTTTGAAATTCAAAGGGCCTACAAGCTTACCAGGTTTAAGGATAGAGAAGATTTGGTTTGAGTCAAGTTTGGAGTAAATGTCATCTGGGGGGTTCTCTATCCCTAATCACAAATTTATCCTAGAAGGTGAGATGAGAATCTTTTGGCCTCTCGCAGTGGTAGTCATTTCTTCCTCAGCTGAAGTTCTATTTAGTTCATCTAGAATCTCAAGGTTGCAGTAAAAATATGTGACTACTTTTGTGTAAAAAGGAAGTCTAATAGAAAGAAAAGGCATAAATGGTTCTAAAAAGGAATTAAGATCATGCTTCAATACCTCCTGAAGTACTTTGAGGTCCACAAATATTGTATTTGATGAATTTGAATCCTCTGACAAAACCATTGATGAAGAACAGGAAGTTGTTTTAAGTCAAGAAAATGGTCAATCTATTTCTAAATCTCTTATTCCAGAAGTTGATGAGACCAAGGAAGAAGAGCAATCACTAAGACAACCTAGAGCCTGGAAATACAATAAAAGTCATCCCTTAGATCAAGTCATAAGAGATGTGAATAAAGGGATCAAAACTAGAAATAGAATTTTCAATGAAGTAAGTTTTTCTGCATTCATTTATGAGATTGAACCTTTTAACATTGATGAAGCCCTATCAGACAATGATTGGGTTATAGCAATGCAAGAAGAACTAAATCAATTTGAAAGAAATCAAGTTTGGGATTTGGTACCCCGACCCAAGGATCATCCGATCATTGGTACTAAATGGGTATTCAAGAACAAACTCGATGAATCCGCAATTATTGTCAGAAACAAGGCAAGATTGGTGGCCAAAGGCTATAATCAGGAAGAAGGAATTGATTATGAGGAAACATATACTCCAGTGGCTAGATTGGAAGCTATACACGTACTCTTAGCCTTTGCATGCATCAAAGGATTCAAACTCTATCAAATGGATGTAAAGAGTGCATTTCTAAATGGCTACATTATGGAAGAAGTTTATGTAGAACAACCTCCAGGTTTTGAAGAAGTAACTAAACCTGACTATGTTTTCAAACTCAAAAAGGCTTTATATGGTTTAAAACAAGCTCCTAGAGTATGGTACGAAAGGCTCAGTAAATTTCTTATTGATCAAGGTTTTGTACGGGGAAAAGTTGATAAAACACTCTTTATAAAACAAAAACATTATGATATTTTTATTGTTCAAATATATGTTGATGACATTATTTTCGATGCTACTAATGAATCTCTGTGTAAGGAATTTTCTGAGATAATGTAGGGAGAGTTTGAGATGTCAATGATGGGAGAATTGAATTTCTTTCTTTGTTTGCAAATCAAACAAAGAAAGAATGGAATCTTCATATCTCAAACAAAGTATCTGAAAGAGTTGTTGAAAAAGTATAGAATGGATGAAGCAAATGGAACGGACACACCTATGAGCTCAACTATGTTGCTTGATGCTGATGTCAAAGGGAAAGACTACAACATCACAAAATACAGAGGAATGATTGGATCATTACTCTATCTCATGGCAAGCAAATCGGACATCCAATTTAGTGTTGGCATATGTGCAAGATATCAATCAGCACCAAAGGAATCACATGCCAAAACTGTCAAACGAATCTTTAGATACCTTGCTGACACACCGGAATTGGGTTTGTGGTATCCCAAAGGAAGAAGTGAATATCTAGTTGCATATTCAGATTCTGATCATGGAGGATACAAGACAGACAGAAAGATCACCAGTAGACAAGGACAATTTCTTGGAGGATCTCTTGTATCATGGTTCAGCAAGAAACAAAATACAGTGTCTCTTTCGTCAATAGAAGCCGAATATGTTGCAGTCTCAAGTTGTTGTGCACAAGTGATATGGTTAAAACAACAACTACAAGATCTTGGTATTTATCTCAAAGAAATACCAATCTATTGTGACAATACCAGTACGATAAGCTTGGCGAAAAATCCAGGTCAACATTCTAGAACCAAGCATATCGATGTTAGACATCACTTCATTAGAGATCATGTCCAAAAGAAAGATGTGAAAGTGATATTCATTCCTACTCATCTTCAACTAGCTGATATCTTCACTAAACCCCTTGCAAAAGATCAATTTCTATATATTATAAGAGAATTAGGAATGGTAAATCCCAATGAATTGTAAGTTATTTCAGACTCTTATAATGTTAGATAAAGATATTTGATAATTGTTTTGATGATTACTAATTTAAGCATTGGAGTATGTAGAAACTTATTTTGCAGGAAGATTGAAACTCTGTTTTGAGAAATAAAAATAGAGGTTATCAGAGGAAACCTTTACTGGAGTACCAACTTCAAGTAATGACTGACAGTGAAGCATTATCCGAGGAACAACTTGAAGTAAAAGAGCACTTTACTCGAGTAATGGTCTTCCAAAACTGGAAGCAACGTATCAAGTTACCTGGAATTTAAATCAAACGGTTCAGTTGGTGAGAAATGAACAGTTAAAAGTAGAAAAGACAGGTTACCCGAGGAGAGCCTCGAGTAAACTTGAAGCTTACTGGAGTAAGGACTCGAGTAATTGTAGGTCCAGATCACAAATTTGATGAGAATTGACTCAAATCTGCTCTAAAATGGCTATAAAATGATCAAGGGAACATACATGGATAATTACAATATTATTCATATCAAGTACGCAATTTAAATGAATTATTTTAGAAATTTTCTGTATCATCACTCGAGTAAACATGCTATTTACTCGAGTAAGGCCTCGAGTAACGTCGGGTTCTAGGTCTTTATTTACAACAAACTCGTCATTTCCACAAAATCTCCTCGAGTAAATCACTCTGTCCTCTCACAAAAAATTTTCACAATCTCTTCCCTACATTATTTCCGTCAAAACCCAACAATTTTTGGCTCCAGAAACCTCCTATTCTGTTCAGATTCTTCCTGACCTAACTCACGACTTTCACTCTGTTTTCTGGTTTTTCAAAGTCTTCACTAAATCAAAATGGTTAGAACTAAAAACCTTACTCCCATAGATTCTTCTAGATCCCCACAACTCTCTGACCCTCTTTCTTCTCCTCTTAGAAAGAGATGAAAGCTTACTCCTAGATCCAAAGCTAAAGTCCAACTCAAACCTCAACCGAAACCTAAAGAGAAAGGAGTGGTTATCAAAGAACCAGTAGTTACAAGGGCTCAATCCAAGAAGAGCACCTCTACTGGGAGAGGCAAAAGTGCCAAATCTCCTTCTCCTCCAATTTCTGATTCCTCAACTCCCTCTTTGACACCAAAACCATCCAAAAAGCCCAAATATGATGTGAATGTGGCTAAGGCAATGGCTGGCATTCTAGATCAGCTTGAGATGGGGCAATCTTCAAATAAGTCAAAATTTCCAGAAGAGGAAATCACCAAACCATCAAAGGGGTTTAATGTCAATAAGCTAGAGGAGTCCCAGAAGTACCTCACTTAATTCTCAAGGAGAAAAGTCTGTAAGACTCACTATGTGGACCTCAAAGTACTTCAGGAGGTATTGAAGTACAATCTTAGTCCCTTTTTAGAACCTTTTATTCCTTGGTTATCTATTAAGCTTCCTTTTTGCACCAAAGTAGTCACACACTTTTACTGCAATCTTGAGATTCTAGATGAACCAAATAGAACTTCAGCTGAGGAAGAAATGACTACTACTGTTAGAGGCCAGAAGATACTCATCTCACCCTCTAGGATCAATCTGTGGTTATGAATAGAGAACCCTTCAGATGACATTTACTCCAAACTTGATTCAAACCAAATTTTCTCTGTTCTTAAAGCTGGTGAGCTTATAGGCCCTTTGAACTTCAAACCTAGTGACATGTGCGATCATCACAGGGTTCTATGGTATATCTACTCTAGATCCCTTATGAACAAGGCCAACAACTATACCCACTTTTCTGATAGGGACTATAGATGGTTTGCTTCCTTACTCCTGAAGGAACAAAAAGATTTGGGGGAGTACATTTTTTCTGAGATGAAGAGGTACAGAGTAGATGGGAAAGCTACTACGGCTATGCCATATCCTCATATTGTTTCACTCATTCTGAAGGAAAATAAGATATGGTACTTGGAGAGCAAAGAGCATATTGAGAGAATTACTCCTGTTAGGAGAAATCAAATTGGGAAGCTCAATATTGAAATTCCTCTCAAAGGTCCTCTGGAGTCTGGTTCGAAGAAGAAGAAGAAGAAGAAGAAGAAGAAGACGGAGACTAAGATGAGTAAAATGGATGACACTCAGTCTTCAGCTCCAGCTGCCACTACCTCTTCACCCTCTTTCCTCAATGCTACTCTTCAACATTTTAACATTTTATCAATGCTACTCTCAATGCTAATGAGACTATTCATATTATCATTGAGGATTCACCACCCAGAGCTCAGCCCCAACCTACTCCTACACCCATTCCTTCTCCTACTCATACAGAGGAGATCTCTCCTTCATCTTCTGATCATTATTTGGGAGAGGCCTCAAAAAAGGTTGAGACCACCACTATGATTGCCTATCAGGCCCTTCCTATTCCTCCAAGAGCTGACCTTCAAATACCTCCACTAAATCTTCCTGAACTAGAATCTTCTAGTTCTTTTGATTCTTCTGGTTCAGATAGTCCTTTGTTTCTTCCAGTGAAGCCTATCTCTATGGTCAAGCCTTCTAGTCCTCCACTTGATTGATGAAGACAAAAAGGGGGAGAAGAGCTTGAGTGTGATTTTGTGGAGTTTCTGAGTTTGTTTTAAGTCTTTTATTTTGGTATATGGGTGTAAATGGGATTTAGGGAGCTTTTCATATGAATTCTACTTGTGTATTTTTAATCTTAAGTAATGCAATTGAAGTTCATTTGAATTTCTAGTTAATTTGAGTTTTCAAGTTATATATTGCATTGTGGGACTAATGAGTCTATTATGTATGCAAGGAGAATATGTTATGTTTTCAAAAAGTTTTTCAAAATTGCAATTGATTTCAAGAAGTATTTAATTAAGAACTCAATTTCAAAAAACCTTGTTCAAAATCACCAAGTTTTGTCATCATCAAAAAGGGGGAGAATGTTAGATCTCATGTTTTGATGATAACAAAGAATGGTATGGAAAAGATTTGATAAACAAATAAGTTTGAACAAAGTAATAACAGGGCAAAACATCACTTGAAGTAGGCATTGGAGTAATGAAGATTGGCCAAGAGAAAAAGGTGAGAAACTTAATCTATGGCAAGTTTTCTAAAGGGTTACTCGAGTAGTTACTCGAGTAATGGACATACTCGAGTAACCTATGAAGAAAAGTGTGCCATACTCGAGTAAGTACCCGAGTAAACAGGTTTTTCCAAAGGTTTGAAATTTTGTTTACTTCATGCACTACCCGAGTAATGTTATGTTTATTTATTGACTTGCAGTTTATCAAAGTTTTCCCGAAGATACTCGAGTAAGTACTCGAGTAAACTTAATGAATACTCGAGTATGCAAGTCCAGAAATTTAGAAATCATTCCAACATTCATTGATTTGTTTCCCATATGATTAACCTTTCATTGTATTAGTATTCTTAGCATATTTACAGATAAACAATGAAGAGATCTTACCAAATAAGGAAAGTCAAATGCAATATTGAAATACTACCTACCGCCACCTACCGCAAACGGATATTTTTCAAATACTGGAAAAGTCAATTGTGGCTGCGCACACTCTAACGGACATGAAGAAAATGTTCCAACGGTCACTACCAACATATCTATTTATACGGGAACATCCAAACAGAGATTAGAAAAAAAAAAGAACACACACGAACGTATCATCAAGTTCATTATTCTGTTTTACATTATACTTGTAATTCTATGCTTTAGTGATTCTTATTCACTCTGTGAGAGAGATATTTCATTCAAACTCAATATTTGTTATTGAGGTAACTTAAGGTTGTGGAACCTTGAGTTGGGATTGGATTACAACCTGTAAGGGGGAGCGAGTGTCCAGGCGAAGGAACTTGCTTGTACTGAGGTGCCAAGAACCCACTGAATCTTGGAAGTTATAGTGAAACACTCAGAGAAGCTTTGAGGACTGGACGTAGGTCAAAGTGGTTGTGGCCGAACCAGTATAACTCTCGGTGTACACTTCGGTGATATTTCTCCTTACTCTTTACTGTTTTATATTCACCGTCAAGTTTTATATTTGCAACGAAATTTTTAGTATCACCCAATTCACCCCCCCTTTGGGTGAAACGCTTGCTCTAACAAACTTCTTCACTTTTTTTGTAGTGCCAAACAAAGGCTTAAAGCGCGGTATTATTGGAAGATACCACAAAAATTTTACAGGTTACCTTTTAGTTGTCCCATTGCCATAACCACCATCTTTCTTCACTTTGTATCGTGCAGTTTGACACTTAAGGCACTTACTCAAACCTTCATACTCCTTTCTGTACAGTACACAGTCATTAAGGCAAGCGTGTATCTTTTTATACTCCATACCCATTGTAGATAGGATTTTCTTGGCCTCATACATACGATTTGGAAGTACATTATCGTCTGAAAACATATCAAACAACAGTTCAAGCAGCAATGTGAAACTACTATCGGTCCATCCACAAGTTGCTTTTAAGTTAACCAAATGTAATGTTCCTGTCAGCCGTGTGTACTTACTCCCAGGGTACAACGGTGTCTCTGCATCACTCCGCAAGCTGTCATATTCATGCGACTGCGCAAAGGATTCTACCTCAACATCGTGAATCATTCTCTCCATTCTATCTTCATCTATGACATCCACAGCTTCCTTCTTGTGCGACGGACAATCAGTTACTTCCTCACCATGCCATATCCACCTTGTGTATCGAAGATTTATTCCATCATAAAGTAGGTGATCCCTTATAACTTCAACATCCCATTTTCTCTCATTTAAACAATTGACACAAGGACAAAAATACATGCCATTTTTGGCTGGAGCGTTCCTTCTAGCAAATTCAATAAACTCTTCAACCCCATTCTCATATTCTTCACTTGTTCTCAAAGCATTCATTCAACTATGATCTATTTTATTACCACCTATGCCATTTCCATTTACACTCAAGTTTAGAATAATTGTCAACACGGGGAATTGCCTTTTACAAGCATGTTTTTCAAAATTTTGGCAGCATTTCCCCTTAAAAGTGAGACATCCCAAAATCAAAATAACAAACCATCTCGTCTTAATTTAAACGAAACTAAACTTTAGCTTCTAACACTAAGCACAAACAGAATACACTTATATTTTAGAAACCAAAATATTAAATCAGATATGTACCATAAGTGAGATATGTGGAAATTTACAAATCAACTATGTGTATTTACAAGAAACACATGTGGGAATTTATAAGACCGTCTCGACCATATATAAGACAAGGGCCTAAATGTCTTTTCAACAAAAAAAAATAATTTCTGTTTAGACCTAAGGGTACAATGAAGTTTCAAAAAGGTTTAGAAACTGTTTGAGAATAATTTGCTAGAGAGGGTGCAGTGATCTTTTCCCTATAGAAATTGAATAATCATGTCAAAGAGAATGACTTGTAGTTATGATTGCTGAAATTAGGGCGTATTTGATTGTTCATTTAGAAACATTTTCTAATCATAGATTAATCCTCCCTTAAGTCTGACTTAAGATTCGTAATATTGGATTCCCTTATTTGTTTTTCCCCCTATTTTAAACTATTTTTTTTTTGGATTTTGCCTAATGTATATACTGACTCCTAAGAGTATTTTGGATGATTCTGACATATGTGGCAGTGGTTGAAGTTTATTTGAACGTAAAACATCTTCTATATATATATAACCTATTCATCCATAAATTATAATTTTGAAACAAACAATTTATATACAACTCAGTATTTTAATTTGAAAATGACTTCTTTCATTTTAGGTTTAAAATATCTTGTCATGGATAATAATACTAAATTCTTATACTGTATATGAATATATAATTAAAACTAATTCATATCAATATATATGGAACATACCAAGGATATTCTATATACATCCCAAACCCAAATTCTGATGATGATGATAAAGATGGAGGGTTTTGTAAACTCATCAAACTGTGTGGGTCCTGAATTATCCTTAGCAAGTAAAACAATCAAAATTTATAATAATGATGCTGATAATTACTTGATGAAGAACGAATATTTTATATTTTGGCCAGTACTTGAAGAACCTAAGTAAAATAGCATAAAAACAACGATCATACAGCCAACCCTCACAAGTATGTAAATGTTTAAATATTTTAGTTCAATGAGTATATATGACTGTCTCGGTGGCAATCAGTTACACCATTTCAAAGTTTAAATTATAGGAGTTAATGTTAATTAATATTTAAAAGATTTTCACTAGATGCATTGACATTGAAATTTGAAATTTAGGCACATTAAATATAGTTTCTCTCATCCTTATTATTACAACAATCGTCTCAGCAAGCTAAGTCTACCACCAAAATAGCAAAGATAAAGCTCAAGCACAAATCACACTTAAATTCCAGCTGAGAATCAAATGCATTTTGCTAAGCATTCACAAGTTTAGTTAGCTAACCTGTTGCTGAAACTTTAGAGGGAGATGACCCACGATGGTAAGATGTAGGCCGACGGTGGCAAGAATGAGAGAGAACAGTGCAAACCCAGCAGAGCAAAGATGGCGAAACGCTATGGATGAAATAAAGGGTAAGAAGGACCAAGAAGAAACAGGGGATAGCCGTATAGCAAGATTTGGAGAAAGAAGAAAAAACAAGAAGCCCAGGGGAGAGGAGAGCACGAAGAAGGGGATGAAAGAAGTGATGAAGATGGGAGGAGTGAAAAAGTAAAGTAATGGAACTCATTCTGACACTGCACATGCACCGGTCATGTCGACCAGTGCATGTGAGGTAGCATTAGACGTCCCCAGACCAGCTGGGGACGTCTAAAGCTAAGCTTTAGACGTCCCCAGCTGGTCTGAGGATGTCTAAAGTCAATTCTTTAGGCGTCCCCAACTCTTCCGGGGACGTCTAAATGTTTTCTAATTTTTTTTTACTCTATATGATATGCTGGGCGGAAATGGGGGTCTTTAGACGTCCCCATTTTGATTGGGGACGTCTAAAGTACTTTCTACCATATTCAGGCGCGAGATTCAATTATATTTGACGAGTCAACCTTTCCAATTTTCATCTATAATTACACATATGCCACCCGTCAATATTTTGGGCGTCCCTTTTTCAAAAAGAGACGTCCTTTAAGGTAGTTATAAGTATATTCTGTAGTAGTGAAAGTAAAATTAAATATACCTATGACAAATTTAATGAAATATCTTATAAATAAGATAAGAAAATTTCTTCTCCTTCTACTTTATAAATAGGACAAGAAGACTAGGATCCAAGAGAGTACCGAATTATGTTACGGAGGGCATGTAAACTTTTTTTTCCCTCAGGCTTAAAAACGATTTCTTAATATTCTTATCCTACATAAAATTGTTTTTATACAATAGGACAAAATTTTTATATAGAGAAAGTGAGAGTTATCTGGTGCGCACGGAGACACCAACGGGTCTGGCCTCTGATGAAACGATGTCGTAGAAGCCAACCAATCTGCAATTGGCACCGTGAATGGCTTCCCCGACCGCCGGAACTTGGATTCCCAGAAACGGGTTCGTTATTCGACGATACGGCGCCAACCACTTATTCTGTATGAACTGGTTTTTTCTCCACGGAGGCACGGAGCGTCCCGTGCACTCAAAACACTGCTTCGCCACGACACACACGACCCGAACGGTGCGTTTTGGCTCGTTCCCTCCTCCGACGAAGATTCTGGGCAGAGAGCTCAGAATCTCCTCGTACCTCTTAGTCGGCCTAGCGATCTCGAACTGAGACCTGAAATCAACCTCCACCAAGTACCGATTCTGCCACGTGGATGATCCCCCTCGCGCCACGTCGATGAACTCGTGGTTTCCCGGGATGACGCCGCCGCCGGAGGAGTCCCACTTGGTCTTGCAAATGGCCGCATTATGGCCCTTTTCCAAGAGAAACGTCACCACATTCCGCGGGAAAACCGAAACGTTTAGCCTCAGTAACGAGAATATCTCGACCGCCTCCGAAACGTGCCCCAGCAGCTGCTTCCCATAAGGATCTACGTTGTTTCTGACTCTTCGTAATGAGAGTGTAGCCTCTACCGGATCACCACATTCAGAGGCCGAGTCAAGTCGCTCCGAGTCCGAATCGTTCTCCAATGATCTTCCTTCCGTCTGATTATCTTGGGCCAGGAAATCATGCACCAGTTCCGACAAGCACAAAGAGTCCTCCTCGTCGACGACGTCGCCGCCCGTAGTGCAACTCAGAAGCCGGTGATGAGCTCCGACATGACGAGGTTTGAGCATATCCTGCATTATATTATATTGATGAGAAGAAAATTTTGATGAAGAAATTCAGAGGGTATGAATTGAAAGGATAAGGATAAGTGGGCTATAAAGAGAAGAAGAAGGAATAAAGAGGAGAATATTCGTAAGTAGTGTGTGGGGAGGAAGTTGAAAATAGTTGACTAAGTGGAGGAGGAGGAAGGATATGCTGATTTTATCTGAATGGTTATTCTTGGGGATGCTTGCATATTCAAAGGAACCTGCACATTGACGCCAGGTTGCAAATTTAAGATAAAATTGCATACTTCTTCTATCTAAAATATAGGAGCTACTTTCGGGATTTTTATTTTTAGTCCTAATATTTGTTTATATTTTTTTAAAAAAAAAATCTTAATTAAATCTAATTGAAATACTAAAATTCAGATTCAGGCCTACACTTTCAACAAATCCTTAATCAGGTCAAGAGGACTAACAAGGAATTTCTGAACCTTGTAAATTTACCTCCATATCCTTAAATGATTTATTAGCCTTTTTCCACACCCCTAAATTAGGAATCCCATTCTCCTCCGTCGTCATAGCCTCTATGATCATTGAAGACCTTCAACCACCCGAATGGACAAATATGTTGAATCTGTGTTCTGAATGTTTAGTTATAAACATGTTTTCTCTAAGCTCCACACATCTCCTCATATATCTCTCTTTTTCAGTATTCCTTTTTTTTTTTTTTTTTGAATTTAGTTAAGGGTATAACTTTTCAAGGCTTAGGCTTAGAGCATAAAGTGTTTTTATCACTTTTAACAAATGTGATATTTAGGATTTAAACTTTTGTTCTCCTCCCTATTATAATTTCTAATTATATTCAGGCTGCACATTGTGATGATAGATAGGTCAAATAATGTCGTTCTACCATATATCAATGACATAAAATCTATTTCTTAATTTTCATTACAATATTTTGATCGTAACAGTACATTGCATCCGCATTTCATCTATCCCTACTTACTTTTTAACTTGATGCATGTGATTGAAGTGTTGATCTTCATTGCTTCTCACTTTAATTTCTTTCATTAACTTGTCATTTTGGATAGACATACATCGCGTACATGTGCTACAAGAAGATTTGATGTGATTCAAATAAGGCAACATTTCATTGTAATAAGACTATATGAGTGCAACTTTGATAGGACTACCATCTTGGATGGGTGAAGCTATCCGGCAGGCTGAGGTGGCTATAGGAAAAAGGATATTGTTTGGAAAAAATTAGAAAGGGGCAATGTGGTCATTTAACAAGATTTAGAAATCTCTAATTAGTCATATTGGCTTTATTAGGAATTTGTTGACAGTGTAGGCTTGAATCTGAATTTTATATTTCAATTGGATTTAATTAGGATTTTTCCTATTTTTTCAAACTATATATATATAATAGGAATATAAGAAAAATAACCAACTTTATTATAAATAACTAACTTAACTAATTTCTTAAGAACAAAATAATTTTTTCATATCTATATAGATTTTATATTTAGGATGGGATGGGATATAATAGTTAGAGTTGATAAAAATATTTTGATTATAAGAAGTATAAAATTTGATAATAAATATGATAATTGTTTTTTGTTGATTTAAAAAAAATTTAGGGAAAATTTCATTCAGCCCTTATGGAATAGACTTAATTTCAGTCAACCACAAAAGATTATGAAGTCAATGAGGTTTGGCACAGTTGGTTAAGGTCTTGCCACCCCGATCACAAGGGAGTGTGTTCGAACCCTCTGACCGATGGGGAGACCTCATTGGTAGGCGATCTCGTAAGTCCCTTGTAAGCGCTCGAAGAGCCCTGGGGCCGTGCCCTGGCCTTGGTAGGGGACTGGTGCCGAACCTACCTAAACTTTTTACTATAAAAAAAAAAGATTATGAAACTTCATTATAAGACAAACAATGAAATTAAGTTTTGTGGGTGAAAAGACAATGATACATTTGCTTTATTTTTTCATCAAAGTAGTTACAAGACAAATAAATGGATTCAAATTAAACTAGGAAGTTAAGAAGAATATTTTGGTCATTGATGTCAATACCCGTTTCCATTTCGATAATCGAAGAGTAATAAAGATGGAATTCTATGGGCATACAGAAAAGTACAATTATACTGATAAAAATATTCGTTTACAATCCCAACGTTGTTCGTAAACAAAATACAAAATACAGTAGAAACTTCTATAATTACAGGATTCCCCAAAATTTCTTAACAATAAACTAATTATAACCACAGTCTTTAACCTTGCCTCGAGACATGTGTCAATCACTTCTCGGCGTCTATGCCTTTTCCTTTTGTCCTACTAGCATATGCTGAGATGTTTGTTTAGAAAAAGGGATGAGATTATAAGGAATCCCAGTAGAAACATGTTATCGTTCATAGAAAATGTGAAAAGTAAATATGATATGAGCCAAGGTATGCACCAATTAATGAACAATATAAACACATTACTATCAGGTATACATGTGTAGGGCCCAGCCCCACAATCTACACTAGTTGCACTCTTGCCAACTCCCAGTGTAACTGTAACCTGGCACTAACTACCCCTCTCTAGGCAAACCATACTAATTAATAAAGCGCATTTACAAACAATGGCATCCACACAATCACATAACTATGGCATGATGTTTGAAGGATAATGTTCCTACCTCAAAGCTCTTTCAATCCCTTTTTAGTGTGCATCATAAAACGTGTCACTTCCGGTTTGCGACTCTGTCCTAAAATATTAAATGTAAAAGAAATAGGTTATAACCTATCCAAGTATCATTTTAGACTCTTCCATAGTGTTTCTTGTGTTTATATTAGTCTATGGTGAAATTTTACCAAAATGCCCCCAAGACCTCTGTCCGACCCCGCAGTACCTGGCTCGATGGCACGTTTTTCCAAAATTTTGATTGGGGCTATCCTGATGTATTTTCGACCAAGGAATCCATTTCTAGGCTCAAAATTAATAAATCCACTGTCAAATTATAAAATTACCCTTGATAGCCCCAATTTAGGGTTTTATGGGCACTTTCGTAATTATGTTTTTTTGGCTTTTTTCAAAAAATTGACCAACTGTAACCCCACATATATTTGCCTAATGAATCCAATGGAACCATCAAATAACTAAAAATCCAACTCCCTGCCCTAGATCTGAGCTTGGAAGAAACTTGTCTTAAGAAAAGGGAAAATTTGAAGTTTTGTGTTTTAGCTTCCAAAGCTTGTACCTTTTCACTTCTAATCCCTTATTAAGTCATTTAAACTCATATTAACCATGATTCAAAGAAATTTGGGCAGCATAACCCCTTAGGATTATAACTTTCCAAATTTACAACTTAACCATGTTAGATATGATTAGTTTTGATGATGTCAAATATAGATGTCAAGTATTAAGAGCAAAAAGATTGTATGATATACTGATTCTCTACATTGACTAACTACTATATTTAATATTGTATATCTTGTAGATTAGTCATAAACCTGATGTTGGGTTGATTTTATAATGCCTCATATGTGGAGAATGATCATCAAGAAGAAAATCAAGAGGCAAGGGATTGAGGAAAGAAGGCATTGCAAGAACTAATGGGAATATCAAGCAAAGATTGAAGAAGATTAAAGATATTCAAGAAGACATCTAATTGGGCTATGAAGAATGATAATCAATTCAAGAAGATATCTAGTTGGGTAATGAAGAATGATCATCAAGAGGAAAAACAAGAAGAAAGAGATTGAAGAAAGAAGAACTTGTAAGATCAAATGAGAATATCAAGATTCGAGCTCTTAGAAGTGATACCGGAGGTTGGAATGGGTCAATATGAAGCTAAAATGATGTATACGGAAGTTATGGTACCTCCGGGGATGATTACTCGAGTAATCACTCGAGTAATATAGCACTGTCACATTTTGGAGGTGATTACTTGAGTGGCTACTCGAGTAATCTGCAGAGTTACTTGAAGATCACTCGAGTAGTCACTCGAGTAATGGTACTCTGTTTTTCGCGCATCAGGATAGAGGTTTGGTAGTTTAGGCATATCTCTCTAACCAAACGTTGGATTGATCTGAAACCAATGGTATATGAAACTAGACTCCCAACATGAACTATGAACACCAAGATCACATTAGAAGGAGTTAAGATGAGAGAGATATGATCTGTTGAAGTTGACACATGAATCAGCGTCTTGTACCAGAACAAGGTTCAGTATTTTGGGCAACTCTCAAAATACATATCGGATTGAGATGAAAATGGTGCCATATGAAAATAGACTCAAAGAGATTTCTAAGGATATATAATTTGTCACATTTCAAGTTATATACTAAGATCTATGCCTTCTGGAAGTTGATGCTCGTGATTTCAGACTTTGTCTAAATGTAGAAGATATTCTTTAGATCATAACTTTCTGTAAAAAAATGAATTTGGAGGTGATTCTTGTTGCATTGGAATGTAGATGATGAGGGCTTTCCGATGATATATAATTTTCCATGTTTCGAATCAAAATCAAGAATTCACTTGAAGGGCTTACTCGAGTAATATGCAGAATTATTTGAAATCTACTCGAGGGACCACTCGAGTAAGGTGTGAAGAAAAGCAAAGGCCACTCGAGTAACCAGATTACCAGAGTCAGCACCCAAGTAATCCAAGGAGTTATTTAAAGCATCACTCGAGAGACCACAAGAGTAATGCAGTTGAAAATGGTCTCGGCCAAGATTTGAATGATATCACTCGAGGGACCACTCGAGTAATCTACAAAGTTATTTAAGAACTTACTTGAGGGATCACTCGAGTAACTAGAGAAGAAATCTTCTAGTAGCTCTCAGCCAAGAAATGACTCACATCACTTGAGGGACTACTCGAGTAACCAAATAAGAAAAAGTAACATCACTCGAGGAATCACTCGAGTAATGAATTAGGAAATGCTCTCGGCCAGATTTTGAACAGGATTACTCGAGGGCTCACTAGAGTAATGACCAAGGCTTACTCGAGTGACCACTTGAGTAATACTTCCCAGGAATACATAGCAACATTTTGAAGCTTTTGAAAATTATGGGATTAATTATGTAACTCAGTCTTCTTGCTTCCAATCACTCTTACACTTCATTATATTAGTGTTTAATGTGTTTCTCCAGGAATACAATGAAGAAATGATGCGAAGAGACAAAAGTTGACTTTACGGAAGCGGAGCATCAACGTTCATAACGGCTAGTTTTCAAATTCAAGCAAATGGACAAACGAAGCAAAGGGACTCAACAGATAAGTTGAAATACTCACAACGGTCATATCCTACTCAACCATAAATACAGAAGATTCAAGCAGACAACAACAACGCATAACATGATAAGATTATGAATCATCCACTTCTACCTTAATACTCCCTGTTCTTATCTTTTTCCACATCATGTATATTTGAGAGAGTTTTTGTATTGTACTTCAGTGTTCATTATATTTACTCTATGAGAGATTCTGTAAACACTTTCACTTATATTTCTGAATTGATCTCAAGCTAGAGGAACCTTGAGTGGGTTGATTTCCTTCCGGGAAGCTGTAGAGAGAATCGCCAGTAAAACTTTCTACTCGTAAGAGTTACAAGGTGCAAGCAGTAGAGAACATTGCTGCTCGTAAGACTTACAGTGGTGTAAGCAGAAGAGAACGTTGTTGCTCGTTAGACTTGCACAGGTAAGCAGGAGGGAAAGGTCTTTGAGATTGCTCGCTCGTAAGACATGTTGTAAAGGGGAGTATATTGGTGAGAGATTTGTAAAAGGCTACACAAGTGCCCGGCTAAACTTGTGAGGTTGTAAATGCTTTTCTTGTGCCCGGATTAAAACAAGAAGATAGTGGATTTGAAAATCTCAGGAGGAGCCTAGGGACTGGACGTACGCCATCACAGATTGGACCGAACTAGGATAAATCACAGTTTGCATATTCTCTTCCTTAAACTCTTATATTTCCAGTATATATTAACTGTTGATTTATTATTCATTACTTTCATATTTATTGTTTTCTCTAAGATGCAAAAAGATTTTTAAAGTGCTTAAGATTTTTATCTTACACCCAATTCACCCCCTCTTGGGTGTCAGCCGGTTCTAACAAACCAAAAATCACCAAACCAATCACAAACCTCAACAACAACATCATACAAGAATAGATCTAAGGTTTGTGAGGTTACCTCTTGAGTTCTCTCTCTAGGCGTCCTCTCTTCTCTCTCCTTGAGCTCAAGATGTGTCTTCAAAATCATGGATTCCATCAAGAAGAAAGGTTTAGAGAAGGTTTTCATGGAAGATCACAAGAAAACTCTTAAGAAATCATACTTATCTTGAACTTCTTCTTCTTCCTTCTCTCTATAACTTGAGAGCTCTCTCTGTCTCTCTTTTCTTCTTGTGTTGGACGAAAACAAGGAAGGGAAGAGGAAGAGAATGTGTTTTATGAAATATCTCTTCTTTCCTTTAAGCCCTTGATTTTCAAGATGTAATCTTGTTGTGACACTTGGCATGGAGTCTTATCTCCTTCTAAGTGTGTCAGTAGACTTCCATTGGCTTTGAACTAATTTCCTCCCCTTTGGTTAGCCTCAAAAATCATCCCCCCTAATGCTCTTCTAACCAAATGAGTTTTCTCCCAACTAATCCAACCATGCACTCCACCATGCACTTAAGTAGTATACCATTATCACCATTACTTGTCCAAGAAGCAATACTCAATTGCAATTAGACATGTGATCTTGGAATTCAATTATAAACTAATCCTCTCTTCATATGATAATGACACTTGGCATATTTAATCCCAAGAATCATTTTTCCCTCCATTTCTTTGTGCTAGGCGAAATTTCAAGAGAAAAAGGAAGAAAATTGTTTCAACATTTTCCATAATTCAATTAAATGAATTATGCATAATTCTTTCTAATTTCACAACTCTTGATTTATTACACCAAGAATATTCCAATTATACATTTTCCTTTATTTCCCTTAATTAATTGAAATTAACTCCAATTAATTGGAAAATAATTAATCTTGGGCTAAATTAGCAAAATTATGATTTTTCTATTACCTTTATAATTTAATTATTTTCTTGAATTAATTTGCCCATTTTTCTCATGAATATGAATATTTCAAAGTTCATATGTTCCAAATTTTACGAATATTCACCATCTTATTGATTTTCTCAAATAATTACAATATATTCGATGAATATAAAATTTGGGGTGTTACAATTCACAAGATAAATAAGGAAATTCATAATACAAATAAGGCCATTCACAAGATAAATAAAGGGATTTATAAGAACATGGGATGTTTAAAATAGAGTAAAATACTCTAATCATCTCTCTATTTTACCTTAATTATACAGACCTCCCCCTATTTTGAAAACTCATATGGACCTCTCTTAAAATTAAAATGTATGTTACACAAACATTCCTTATATTTTGATATTCTATTTCCATCCACATAAACCGTCAGTTGACTGTTAAAGTTGACTTCTGGATACTTGTTTTATCAAAATGCCCCTCTTTAACACAAGAATTATATATATATATATATATATATGGGGAAAATGTATAGCACCAAATGTTAATTCTGATAGATTTTTTTTTAACTTTCTAATATGTTCAACATTTATTAATTTTGATATTATAAATTTATAATTTTAATTTTTTATCATATTTATTGAAATTTATTTATTTCTAGTTTCTTAAATGACTAAAAATAAAGCAAGAGCATTATTGTCTTTTTACTGACAAAATTTAATTTCATTTTGACAAAAAGATGTGTGGTGAAATTTCGAAATCTTTTAGAGGTTGACTGAAATTAAGCCTCTTATATGAGTTTGAATGAAATTTTCCCAAAAATTTAGGTTGTAATTTCTTATAGGTCTGTTAGCTAGGGGCTTGACAGAATGACTTGTCCAACATCCTGTCCCAAAAAAGTACACGTCTCGTCTTGGTCCGAGTCCTAGTCTCGATCAACCATGATGGGAAAGGGACGTGAACCGAATGTTCCCTTTATTTTTTTTTAAAGGATTTGAATTTACAGATGGGTTTTTTTCCCTTCTCTTTTTTGACATATGAAAATTAAAAGGGTTAAAGGTCATTTGTGCTCTGGAAGTATTCACTGAGGGCCAATTTTTCCTTAGAAGTTTTTTGAAGACTGATTTTGCCCCGTAAGTGTCAAATTTGGAGCAAGTTTGCCCTGACTGTTATCCCAGTTAAGTTTGATTGTTAGTTGACCAAATTTCGGGTAAATTTGCTCCTAAGTTAAAACTTTCAGGACAATTTTGTTGTCCAAGTCATTTTTGTTTAGATGCAAATTTACCCTGGAAGTTTTCACTTAGGAGCAAATTTACCCCGAAATTTGGTCAACTAATGGTCAAACTTAACTGGGATAACAGTGAAGGAAATATTACTTTAAATTTGACACTTCTGGAGCAAAATTGGTCTTCAAAAAACTTCTAGGGCAAAATTGGCCCCCAGTAAATACTTCCAGGGTAAAAATGGCCTTTAACCCAAATAAAATGCATGGATATGAGTTGGATGTTGGATATGGATGATTTAAAATATACAATAGGGAGAATGACAGAAAAATACCATTTGAGTTTTAAAATCCCGTTGACAAGAATAGCAATAGGATTGACAAGAATAGTAATAGGATTGATAATAAAAATCTTTGTCAAAGGATTAATTTGAGATTTTGAAATTTAAATGGTATTTTTCTGTCATTCTCCCTATATAATACAAACGTAATCATCCTCTTTTATTATTTTTATCACAAAATCATAATAAAAAATTGAGTAAAATACTTTAATCATCGTTTTGTTTTACACAGACCTTTCATATATTTTAAAAATATTCATTTTAGTCCAAACTATTAACAACGTTAAAGAATATTCTAAAAAGATTCTTGAAGTATATTTTTTTAATTAAAACCATATTAGAATAAATCTTATTTACTATTTTACCCCTCATTATATCAAATCCCTAATTGTTTTTTTACATTTAGATGTACGTATTAATGATGTATTTAATATTTTTACTAAATTTAGAAAAAAAATAAGTAATTTTTTTATTTGTAAATTATTAGCTACTTGATCCAAAATTTGAGTATTTTTTATAAGAAACATATGATTAAGAAAATATATTTAAAAATTTTTTAGAATAATATATTAAAATAAGGATTCCAAAATTTTATCATTTTACAATTTTATAATTTAATTATATGATTGCAAAACATTTTAGCCAACATATGTATTTAAAACATCACAAGTAAGTTTTAATAAATAAACAAGATTATACATGTAAATTTATTGAAAAATAAAAATTTATTATTTTAAAATTAATTAACTTTATAATATGGTAATCAATTTAAAAATATGAGAAAAAGTTTTAAAATATATATTAAAATTATTTTTTAAAATGTGGACAAAGATATGTGATTAAATGATTATTAAGTAATATTTATATTAAGGAGGCTCATTTTAGTTAAAATAACATGTTAATACTTTGATTTAACAGTCAACTAACGATTGCGCATCACTTTGTTGGTGTTTTTTAGAAAAAATGTTTATTTAATTTATTTGAGAAAAATTTTTTTTGTTTGGTTTATGTTTTTTATTTATGAAAGAAATTTTTTATTTTTCATGAAAGAGCTTTTTTTTTTCCATTTTATTTTCATTTATAAAAATATGTTAAAATATTTTTCTTTTTTTGAAAGAGAACCTAAGAAAGGGATAAAGAAAAAAAAAAGGACACAAATTAAAAGAATGGGAAGCCAAAGGTGAGGAAACCTATGCATACCTTTTATTCTTGAAAGTTATTCCAACAAACAAGATGAGAAAACCACATGGGTAGATCAACACACAATTCATTGCATTTTCTTTTATCCATCTTATAAATCCCTTCAATCTTGACTAGCATATATTGGGGGCAAGAGATCAAATTCGATCAAGCATATAAGAGTCACAAAGTGTGAGGACCTATATATCAAAACAAAAAAGGCTTTATTGCAATATGACATGTTAGCATTAGAGGATGGAGCATGCAATCATTACAACAATCAAAATATCACTATAAAAAAAACTGTCAGCAAAGTAATGGGTTCAAATATAGCAATATCAAAAATGGTTGGGAGCACACTTAAGCATTCAATGAAGATAAAAGGAAACCAAACAAAACCATGCCTAGAGCTTTATATGTAAGTGCCTCAATCTCATGGATATGTTCATTGGCAAGCATCTAGACATGTCATGAAGAAAACTCGTGAAAGAATAATAAGGAGCAATGAAATGAGAAATCAAATTAGCACTCTACCTTTCCTCCTTGCTCTTCCAAAATTCTTCTCAAATTCTTATGTCTTTGCTCTTCCAATATCAAAATTCTCCTTACACTCCTATTTATAGTCTCAAGATAGGGTTTTCTTCATAAATGGTCCTTCTTTTTTGAATTTCATTTTTGAATTTTTTTTTGTATTTTATCTTAAAAACTACCTTTTTTATAATAAAAGGATAATAAAACAAACAAGTTAAGTCACAACAGACAATCCTGCCGACTCCAAATGCAACACATCCCAGATGCAATCAAGTGCTGTACTGAAGATCTGTATATCCATTGCCATACTCCTCACGTTAGCAGCCAAGGCATCGGCAACTGAATTGGCATCACGTCTACAGTGTCAAAGCTCAGCATTCCACATCCATCCCAGAAGCTGCTGGATCTCTACAAAAACCGCATAATCAGGATGATCATTAGAAACCGTGGACATAGCAACATCAATGACCTCTTGGCAATCACTCTCCACAATAAGATAAAGACACCCCCGGTCCCATGCAAGCTTTAAAGCCCATAAAACTCCCCAAGCTTCTGCAGTAACAACGGAACCATGGCCCACCCGAAATCCAAACCCTTGGATAAATTTCCCTTGACAATCCCTCATAATACCACCACAGGTGCATAAGCTAGAGATAGCATTATGAGAGCCATCAACATTATATTTCATTATATTTAAAGGAGGTGGGCACCAGTGCGGATGAGAGCTACCCTCATTCAGTGCGCCTGTCAGGACCACAGCTCCCCAGGAAAGACATGCACGCAATCACGCCAGAATCATCTCTGGACTCCATGTCTTATCATTAAAGATGTGGTCATTCCGCCCAAGCCAGATATGCCTTGTAACAACTGCAAACCATAGTCTAAACTCCAAACCCCAAACTACCTCCTTAAGCCGAAGTCACCATCTAATCCAGCTCGCCGGATCTAGCATAGAAAAAAACGTGCGGGACCATTTGCGCGAAAGCAGAGCATCCCAAACCCGTCGTGCGCTTGAGCAATCTCATAAGGCATGAACCAGAGATTCCTGCTCGAAGGAGCAAAGCTCGCAGAAACCCGTAGAATGCAACCCACGTACATGCCGAGCCAAGTTCGTAAGCAAATGATTATGGCAACAAAGCCAAAGAAAAATGCGATACCGCTGGGGAACCCAGAGCTTCCAAACTATCTTCCACACTGGATCCTGTTGAGACGACCCTTGTTCGAACAGATACACATAGGCCGATCTTAAACTGAACAAACCGTTAGAAGACCACCGCCAAACAGGATTGTCCCTCCTGGTAGATGAAGCTGGTTGCACCCGACAAATAGCATTAACAACAGAAGAGGGGAGAAGCTCCTCAAACTTTGCCCAGTCCCAAGCCCCCGATGGTGTTAAACAATCAGCAACCTTCCAATCCAAGCTTGCAACTGGTATGTGACCGATAGCTAAAGGATGAAGTGGCCCATGGTGTGGGACCCATGCGTCATGCCAAAAGGAAGTAAATTTCCCACTCTATATACGCCAAGCCATACCTACTTGTACTTGATCCCAAGTAGAGCGAATCCCTTTCTATGTACGTGACTCTGATCTATGTCACTCAACTTTGGGAATTAAATCTTGTCCACATTTATACTTCTCTCGAATGAATCGCACCCACAACAAATATGTCCTTGTCAATAGAGACCAACCTAACTTCATCATATAAGCGTTATTCTGAATATGTGCATATCGCAAACCCAAGCCTCCATCTTCCTTCTGATGGCACACATTGCCCCATGAAACTAGATGGACCTTTCATCGTGCAGTGGTACTTCCCCACAAAAATTTTCGGCACTTCTTATCAATTTCCTCACATGTAGACATAGGTAAGGGTGTAGTTTGCATAGTATGTGTTGGCATAGCTGGAGCCACTGATGCAACTAATGTATGTCTTCCTGCCAATGAAAGAGTGTTGGCCTTCCAATTGGCTAGCCTGGAATCCATCTTATCCAACACAAAATTGTAAGTATTCCGATATACCTTTTTATGAAGTAAAGACATTCCCAAATATTTTCCCAGATTTGAGCATGGAATAAAATTCAGAAAATCACAAATTTCTTTACTTCTATTGTGATTCACATTCTGGGAAAAGAAAATTCATGACTTGGCCGTATTAATTCTTTGCCCCTATATGGCACAAAAATCATCAAGAGTAGCTTTCACAATAGCTGCTTGGTCCATGTCTGCTTCCGCAAACAACAAAAGATCATCAGCAAAAAATAAATGAGAGATAGGTGTACCTCATTTAGAGAGTCGCAAAGGAAGCCAATCCCCACTAGTCATGACATTCTGGACTAAATGATCCAAGCGCTCAATAGCTAGCACAAATAAATATGGAGAAATCGGATCCCCTTGGCGCACCCCTCTAGTCAGACAGAAGTCCGTCATCACCGAACCATTCTAGAGGATTCTCATACGAGACGTAGATACACAATGCTCAATCACTCTTCTAATGTTAGCTGGAATGCCAAGTTCCCTTAGACAATCAAACACAAAGCTCCACCACACATGATCATAGGCTTTTTTAAGGTCAATCTTAATGGCCATAAAACCTGTACGTTTCCTCAAACCGCACATAATATTCTGAGAATGGAATGATGGATATTGGTTTTAGTGGCCCTCGTTATACTTGGGGTCGTGCTAGGAGCCGAGCCGTATCGATAGGGTCTTGGTCAATGATAGGTGGCACGAGTCCTTTCCAAATGCCTTTGTCGTTCACCTTCCTAAATTTAAATCGGATCACTGCCCATTGTTGCTTGATACTGATAGTTTAACCCATTCAGAGTGTCAACAGCAACCTTTTAGATTTTTTGCTCCATGGACTGTGCATAAAGACTTCCCAAAATTTGTCAAGGAAAGTTGGGATGTGAATATGGAGTGGGGTGACATGGTCTCAAATTTTCAACAGCAGAACAATGTATGGAATAAGGAGGTATTTGGTGATATAAGGCGAAGGAATGATAGATTATATCGTAGACTAGAAGGGGCAAACAACAAAATTGCATCTTTTGGGTCCTCTAATAGACTTGAGAGATTACGAATTGATCTATGGTATGAGTTGGAGGACACCCTAACGCAAGAAGAGTTGATGTGGAGACAGTATTCGAGGTCACAGTGGTTTGGAGATAGAAATACCCACTTCTTCTATTCAGTTGCCAATGGCAGGAGGAGACAAAATAAAATCCAGGCCTTGAAATTGGAATCGGGTGAGTGGTCCTATGACGAAAAGGAAATTATAGAGATGAGCACTAAGTTTTTTGAACAGTTATATATGGAGGATAGCTAAGGCCCGGAATCGCTACTTTTTGGGTGTACTTATCCCTCCCTAAGTGACTCCCATTTATGTGCTCTTGGCACCACAGTTTCTAGTATTGAAATTAAACAGGCACTGTTTGATATGGGGCCTCTTAAGGCACCCGGTCAGGATGGTTTGAATCCATTATTCTTTCAGAGTCAATGGGACATTGTTGGTAATTCGGTGATTGCGCAGGTGCAAAAGATATTTCAAGATCCCCATGTAGTGAAGGATATTAATGGTACTCAGATTGTTTTAATTCCGAAAGTTGACAATCCCCAGACTATTCGTGATTTTCGTCCAATTAGTTTATGTAATGTAGTATATAAAATTGTGATGAAAATTATCTCAAATCGTTTGAAGCCTCCTATCCCCTTGATAATAGCCCCGAATCAGTGTAGCTTCATGAAAGAGCTCTGATAAAAACTACCTAACTTGACCTAATCACCATCAATAAGAGATTTTTTTATTTTTATTTTTTTTTTGTATTTTCTATTAATAAAACTTCCTACCTTGACCTAATCACCATCAATAGAAATTTTTATTTTTTAAATTTTCATTTTTAATTATTTTTTTATTTTTCCCACAAGTAATTTCCTAATTTAAACCTATCAACATAAATGAGAGATTTTTTATTTTTTTATTTATTCTCTTATATTTTCCCTACAAGCAATTTCCAAATTTAAACCTATGAATGAGAGTTTTTTTTTTGTATTTTTTCCCTTAATGAATGACAATTCCAATTTGCACTCCAATCATTATCAATAAGAGGGCTTTTCTTTCTTGTTTTTTATTTTTCATTTTTATTTTATTTTTTTATTTTCCCATAATGAATGGCAATGCCAATTTGGACCACAATCATCATCAATAAGAGGATTTTTTTATTTTCATTTTTCTTTTATTATTTAATTTTCCCTTTAATGACGATTGCCAATTTAGACACTAATCATCATCAATGAGAGGAATTTATTTTATTTTTATTTTTATTAGTTTTTAAATTTTTGAGTAAGGCCCAGACAAAATAGGGTGTTCACAGTTGCCCCTTTTTACTTGTTTCATAGTTGAGAAAAGTGAGATTCTCGTCTATAAAGCAAGTAAAGATAAGAACACGTATTTTGTCCATTAAAAGAACAAGATGCCCCCTTGAAACCAAAGAGTGTTTGGACAAAATATAGTGCCCATGCCCCTCTTTACTTGGTTCATAAGGGAGAAGAACGCGGGTGGAGATAAATGATTTCCTGAAGTGGAAATGAAGCGCTTAGTTATGTAGGACTTTGGTGGGGCGTAAAAGAATTGTGCCAACCGGTACTAGGCTTTGAGAGTGCCTACTGATACAGGCCTTTGAAAGAATACCGCCTGCCATTATAAGTCTTCAAAAGAATTATGCCAGTCCGTACTGGGCATAAAGGGTGCCTGCTGATACAGGACTTTGAGAGGGTGCCAGCATTACTAGGCTTTGAAAGAATAGTGCTAGCCGTTATTGGGCTTTGAGGGTTCCTGCAAGTACAGGGCTTTAAAAAAATTGTGCCAAGCGTTAGTGGGCTTTAAAAGAATTGTGCTAGCCGTTACTGGGCTTTGAGGGTACCTGCTAGTACAAGGCTTTGAAAGAATAGTGCATGTCGTTACAAGGCTTTAAAAGAATTGTACAAAGAATTATTGGGCTTTAAAAGGATTGTGCCAGCCATTACTGAGCTTTGAGAGTGCCTGTTGGTACAGGGCTTTGAAAGGGTTCCAACTGGTACTGGGCTTTGAGGGTGCCTACAAGTATACGGCTTTGAAAGGGTACTAGCCGGTACTGGGTTTTGAGGATGCCTGTTGGTACAGGGCTTTGAAAGGGTGCCAACCGGTACTGGGCTTTAAAGGTGCTTGCAGGTACATGGCTTTAGAAGGGTGCCAGCCGTTACTAGGCTTTGAGGGCGTCTGCTGGTACATGGCTTTAAAAAAGGGGTCAGCCATTACTAGGATTTGAGGGTGCCTGCCGGTACAGAGCTTTGAAAAGGGTGACAGCCGTTACTGGGCTTTAAAAGGGTACCAGCTGTTACTGGGCTTTGAGGGTGCCTGCCGGTACAGGGCTTTGAAAGGGTGCCAACCATTACTAGGCTTTGAGGGTGCCTGCCGGTACAGGGCTTTGAAAGGGTGCCAACCATTACTGGGCTTTGAGGGTACCTATCGGTACAGAGCTTTGAAAAGGGTGACAGCCGTTACTGGTCTTTAAGGGTGCCTACCGATACAGGTCTTTGAAAAGGGTGCTATGAATATGTGATGCCCCTCATAATAAGATGATGATGATGATGATGATGATGATGATGAAAATATTGATGAAGTGCTAATGAGGAAGTTATAAATGGTGATGACCATAGTGGTGATGACGTGACACTAAGCACATAGTGGTCCAAACACATATTATGATAATGACACCAATTATGATAAAGATGAAGCCCTAATGGGGTAGTCATAGATGATAATGATAATGGTGGTGGTGATGTGACACTAGGCATGCAGTACCCTTAAACATGATAATGACACTAATGATGGCAATGATGATGATGACCATAATTATGAGGAGATTATGATAATGGTGAAGATGATCATAATAAAGGTGATGGTAGTGATGATGAAATCCTAATGAGGATGACAACAATGATGATGAAGGGGATAGATATTGACGTGCTAACGAGGAGATTATGATAATGGTAAAGTCATGATGAAGGTGATGACACTAATAATGATAAGACAATCATAATGAAATCCTAATGAGGATGACAACAATGATGATGGCGAGGATGATGATGGCCATGATAACAAGGAGATTATGAAAATGGTGAAGTCATCATAAAGGTGATGGCATTGATAATGATGATGACAATGATGATGAAACCCTAATGATGATGATGAACACAATTATAATGCTAATGATGCTGAAGATAATTATGATAAGGGGATGATGATAATGGTAAGGAAATGATTAAATGAGGATGATGATAATTATGAAGGGTTAATAAGGATGAGGATGAAGATGATGATGAGGAGATGAAGATGATCATGATAAAGATGATAATAGAAATTATGAAATGATGATGATGACGATGACAATGAGGATGATGAACATGATGAAAAGCTACCTAACCAATGATGTTGCCCCTGCTTTGGCCTCAGTCCTATTCAAAACCCCTTGACTTACTGTTTCATGTAGGATGTCATTCTTGTTTAAGCTACTATGACTCTTGTTGAGAAGCTTCTAGGTTTGCCCCAGCCTTAGCAAAAGCACATTTTGAGGCAGTGTATGGTATAATTTTAATAGAAGTCTCTTTGGTTGAAAAATTAATTTTAAACGTGCCCCCCAAAATGGCATGCAATATATGTTAAGTATGGTGATGGTACAATTAATGAAAAGCCCATTGCAAGAAAGACTTTCCCAATATGATAAGATATCACAATTTTTTTTGGGTATAACTTAGTGCTAACTTTAGATAAATGAAAGGACTTTTGAGAAAATAAACTAAATTTTGAATATTCAAATTTTTCCTTAGCCTATTTTTATTTGTGTAGTACATGATTTTTTTTGTCTATTTTCATCTTTAATACTTGCATGGTCAAGTTTTTGTTTAAACCTTCATTTAACAATGTCTATATTGTCCTAAGAAATGGATGGGGGCAACAAAATTGAGGAGAAGCCCCAAATTCTAATTTAGTTCCCTTTATTGAAGGCAAATAGAAGGAAGGTAATGTCCTAAACATGGAGTGACAAAACTGGAAAAGGCTCACATGCCGCATTAGCAATAAAAAAGGATTGAAATGGAAAAATTCCTTAGATCCAAATGTTTAAGGAAAGATATCTTAGCATGACTCAAGAAACCTAGTAAGGTGTTAACATCCGATCATGAAATCTTAGGAATTAAAACATAGGAGATAACGTTCCAGTCATAAAAATAAAGGACCAAGAGATATATCAATGCATCTAAATCATCTCACCCACCTCAAGTTAGCTAGCATCAAGGTAAAGGTTTAGCAAGAATGCAATGCCCCAACGATTTCCTCACTAGATATAGTGTTTACTCTCATCACTCAGTGTTTTGAGGGTTAGTGTTTGCTTTCTATATCCAAATTATCCAATTCCTATTGCATAAACTTGGCAATAATCTAAGTTCTCCATCACTAAAAGAGCCATATGCTAACATAGATTGCAAGGACTTTTTACACGGGAATGGGGTACAAACAAAGGGTAAAGAGAAGATAGAGAATATCCAATTCTTATTCTTATGTATTTGTTCATTTCTTTTGATTCTTTTCTTCTTGATCTTTCCTTTCTTCTTCATTTTTTTTACTCTAGCTTTTGCTTAAGCAACCCTTTTGGGTTTTCAACTTAGTGAGCTTTATGCATGTTCTTTTTTTCTCTTCTTTTTCACTATTTCTTTGATTTTCATTAGTTTTAGCCACTTTTCAAACTTTAAAATATCCACACAAAAAAGAAGAAAACTTATAACTAGATGACCCTGATGGCCTAAACAATTGTAGGAATGAATACATACTCCCTAACCAAGAAGATAGGGTGCTCTTAGAAACAAAAGTACCTTGAGTAGAAGATAAAGGATATCTAAGAACCGAAGTAGGTACTCATGATGTAACCCCCTCCGTAATTATATCCGAAATACGCGATTAAAATGAAATAGAGACCAATAATAATCAAATAACATTTACTAACCCATCACATGACGGGGTTTTCACGAATACTTTTTGAAATCATTTATAAACTTGGTCTCATATTCACATTTCGAATACAATTACTACGCGAAGATAAATCACATTCATATAAATATCAAAGTGCACAACTTAATCATCCCGGCAATCCCGGGTACATACCTTCGCTAAAGATACACAGGATACAATTGCCCATTACAATTCTTCAAATGGGGATTACACAATCTTATCTCAGAGGAGTCCTAGCCGCTCCCTCCACGAGCCACTTGCCCTGTCTAAATTGTTGGTAGGGGAGAGTGAGATTCAAGAGAATCTCAGTAGGAAACAGATACCATAATGCATGCATGATAGATGCTATGTGTATGACATGTTAGCTTTATCTAGATACATGCCCCATAATGATATTTCTGCATGCTCAATATTTCATGTAACAAAACTATGGCCACAGTAAAACAGAAACAGAGCTTCATTTATTCAAATATGCTCTACACAATCAAGTAAAGCAATCACATACATCACTACACAAGCAAAGATATCAATACATGCAAGTAAGGTAAGTCCCCTACCTCCAGTCTTTTCTCCTCGATTTGCGTGCCAGCAACTCGGGGCTTTACATTCGATCCTACAATGTCAAATATACCATTTAGACACTTCCATAGTGTTTCTGGGGGTTATATGAGACTATATTGAAAATTTACTAAAATACCCCCGGGGACCCGGCCCGGCCCCGCCGTACCCGGTCCGGCTGTACTTTTCTTGAAATATTGACATGGGCTATTCTGACATATTTTCGCCCAAGAAATCCATTTCCGGACTCGGAATTAACAAATTCAATGTCCATTTACAAATTTACCCTTGGCAGCCCCACTTTAGGGGTTTCAAGGGCGTTTTCGTAATTATGCTTTTTCGGTTGTTTCCTAAAAAGTGCCCAACTGTAACCCCACCTAATTTTCGCTCCTGAACTTAATGGAATCATCAAATCATTGAAAATCCAACTCTAAGACCCAGTTATAGCCCAGACCGAAATATATGGGTTTTCCAGGGAAAAACGAGGTTTTTCGGTTTCGGCTGCGTAAACACGTTCTTTTCTACTCCTAACCACTTTATTGACTATTCCATTAGGTTAGAACTACCATTTAGTATCAATTTGGGCAGCATAACAGCCCCACAAACCCATTTTCCATTTTTAGAACCAAAGACAATCCGGCAAAATTTCACCGATTAAATTGTCTATAACAGCCAGAATAGTCAATATGCAAGAGTTTGGAAGTTACCTCAAGCTCCCACTAGCTTTTCCTTCTTGTGGCTGAAAACCCTAACTTCAAAACACCAAAAGAGGAGCTTCCAAACCTTAAAGAACATAAAGGAGTAGCTAAGGATCGGAGTTATACGCATTAGGAGCTAAATCGCCGGAGAAATCGGCTTACCTTGCAAGATTTCTCCTTCCTTCTCTCTATTTTTCTCTCAACTCCTCTCTCCATATTCAGCTGTGCAGCACGTCGGAAATGAGAGCTGAAGATGATGAGAAGATGTTTTAATTCCATGCTTATGTCATCTTGCCTTTTGATGATGTCATAATTCCCAAAATTGGCATTTTCGGATTTTCTGGCAGATTTTCTGCCCAATCTTTGAAAAATCATAACTAATTATAGAAAAATTGAAATAAGGTGATTCCAAAGCCAAATGAAAGGTATTTAAGTCCTCTTCATTGGAAAAATATGATCCATTACCAGAAATCACCAAAAAATTCCAGAATTACACAAATTTCATCACTGCCCCAAAACAGAGTCCATTTTCGACCTCAAACTTTGGACAGTCATATCTCCCAGTTCCCAAAACGAAATGGCACAAATTATATGTCCATTTTGAAGCTTGGGATGTGAACTTTAAGAATGGAAAGTTTCATAATTTTCTGATATCATTTGCCTAGTCAAAACATCCACACGCGAAGACTGGCCATACAGAATTCACACTGGACAGCATTTCCAATTTTGCAACCAATGTGTCCAATTCAATTTAAATCAATTCCAATGATTAAATACCACAACATGACACCATTTCCATCACAATACCACATTCAATTCTTCCCTCTATTCTAAGTCAATTTGGATGTTAATCCACAATTGAACTCAAATACAGGGTTTTGGCGTTGCTCATAACACAAGCGACTACAATCCACTTTATATTCTCTAAAAGGGTTCATTAATCACTAACCACGTCCACTTTTGTAGTCATTAACCCCTAATCACAATTTGGGATCTTGCTAAACCGGGGCTTAGGAATCCACTAATCTCAGGCTTATTCTCTAAGCTCAAGTCTCAAAATTCGGGGTATTACACATGATAACTAAAGGAAATAAGAATCAAATATAGAGTCAAGTAAGTGTACATTCTAAAGGCCTTAAAGCAAAAGAAGAACAGAAGGAAGCTCTTTCCATATTTTCCTTGGTACTTGCCCATCTTTCTTTTCATTTTTTCTATTTTCTTTTCTCTTTTTGTTGCTCTAACTTTTGCCTAAGTTGCCCTTGCATGTTTTCAACTTAGCGAGCTTTTTTTTTCACTCTAGCTTTTGCCTAAACTGCCCTTACAAGTTTTCAAATTAGCGAGCTTCTTTTCTTTTATTTTTTTCTCTTTTTCTTCTTTTTTAAAATATTCAAAAGAAAGCAGCCTTACAACCGGATTACCTTGATGGCTTCAAAAATTGTAGGAATGTGCACATACTCACCTAATCAAGAATATTGAGTGCTCTTAGAAAACAAAAGTACCCTAAATAAAAGGTAAGTAGAAGATGAATGATTTCTAAGGACCAAAGTAGATACTCATGGTAACTAAGAGAAGTAAGAACCAAATAGGCAAGTGTAGACTTTAGAAGTAAGAACCAAATAGGCAAGTAAGAACCAAATACATATGATACTTTCCGTGTTTCCCTTGGTACTTGCCCATTTTTCTTTTGATTTTTCTTCTATTTTCTTTTCTTTTTTGTTGCTATAAATTTTGCTTAAGGTGCCCTTTCCAGTTTTCAACTAAATGAGCTTTTCGCCTTTTCTTTTTTTTTCAGCTCTAACTTTTGCCTAAGCTGCCCTTACATGTTTTCAACTTAACGAGCTTTTTTTTTCTCTAACTTTTGCCTAAGCTGCCCTTATTGGTTTTCAGCTTAACGAGCTTTTTTTATTTTTCTTTCAACAATTCATTTTTCAACAAGATTCACCTTGTAGCCTTAACAATTTTTAGTGTGTACACATGCTCCTCTAATGAGTCTTCTTAGAAAGCAAAAGAAAATTTGAATAAGAGGTAAGGAATATATTTGCGGTTTCTGCATGTTATCACATAGGCTCAAATGGCTATCACTTAAGGGTGGCTATTTGGCTTTTTTGATGAAAAATGAATGCCTTGGTCCTCTCTATATCAAGCAAATGAAAATCAAATTTGGCCTCAAACAAGATACATGCCAAGCTCTAGATTGGGTAAAGGATAAGTGGTACACACATGAAAATGAAATCATATCAATAGGCTCAAATCCTCACATGGCTTATGTAATCACATTGCGTCCAAGTTAAACAATTTACCCTTTAAAACTAACCTCATCAAGGTGGGGTCGAGTCATTTTTAAAACTAAACTTCTCCATAGTATGATATCACCTCAATACAAGTACTTGTATAAAACAAGTTTTCAGACCCTTAACAATTTCCTTTAATTAAGAATAATACTCTCAGAAAGTGAAAAGAGAGACAAAAGTCTTTACGCAGCATCAGGTATAAGGAACAACCATTTATATGAAGGAGAGATGACATCGACAAGGGTAAATGAAGTCATTTTTAAGAAAAGATATTCTATGCAAGCATTATTAACTAAAGATATGACTGTATTATTATTTTTACTTTTATTTACATGCTCATTTTCTCTCTTTTTGCCTCCTTATTTAATAAAGTTTATTATGTCTAAGGCCTATATCAAATGAAGCTAAATGTCAATGAATGATGCAAGGATGCCTCATAAGACATAAAAGAGTGGTGACATGTACTTCCAGTTTTGATATGAGTTATGGACATTGAGAAAAATAACTCTAAATCCTCAAGACATCCATTACCTCATAGGGAGAATGAAGTGTCCATTAACCTGCGAATGGCCCAGGCCATCATGCGGTTAAGGGTTTTAAAAATGATGATTATGTCTAAGGCACATATCAAATGAAGCTAAAAGGCCTATGAATGATGTAAGGATGCCTCATGAGACATAAAAGAGTGATGACTTGTACTTCAAGTTTTGATATGAGTCATAGACATTAAGAAAAAGAACTTCACCTCTTCAAGAGATCCATTACCTCATAGAGAGAATGAAGTGCCCATTAACCTGTGAATGGCCCAAGCCATCACGCGGCTAAGGGTTTTAAAAATGATGATTATGTTTAAGGGCCATATCAAATGAAGCTAAAAGGCCTATAAATGATGTCAGGATGCCTCATGAGAAATAAAAGAGTGATGACTTGTACTTCAAGTTTTGATATGGGTGATGGACATTAAGAAAAAGAACTCCACCTCCTTAAGAGATCCATTACCTCATAGGGAGAATGAAGTGCCAATTAACCTGCGAATAGCCTAAACCATCACGCGGTTAAGGTTTAAAAATGATGATTATGTCCAAAACCCATATCAAATGAAGCTAAAATTCCTATAAATGATGTAATGATGCCTCATGAGACATAAAAGAGTGATAACTTGTACTTCAGGTTTTGATATGGGTTATTGACATTAGGAAAAAGAACTCCACCTCCTCAAGAGATCCATTACCTCATAGGGAGAATGAAGTACCCATTAACCTATGAATGGCCCAGGCCATCACGTGGCTAGGGCTTTTAAAATGATGATTATATCCAAGGCCAATATCAAATAAAGCTAAAAGGCCTATGAATGATGTAATGATGCCTCACGAGCCCTAAAAGGGTTATCTCTTATTGAGATATTTTCTAACATGATATATGCAGTGAGCTCATAGTCTTTAGGGTCATAAACCCTTAGACTAAGGTTGACTATCTAATGCATACACCTTCCTTATGATATATCTATATGAGGAGTGATGCTAGATACATACTCAAGTGAAGTGACAAGTAGCCGCTTGATTTTAGGTTTTCCTTAATTATGCATTGATGACAAATGATATTATCAACAATAAATAAATATATGCCCTCCAGTGTCCTATTTTAGGAATAACCCTAGGTTGGGGGTCTATCCTAAGAAAGTCGGGTACTAATTAATTAGGTAGGTTGATAATTTCCACTAATAAGTTTCAAGGTTGTTCTAATACTCATAGATAAAGGTCTTCTAAATGCCCCTATCGTAAAGATGAAGACCTCATTTGACGAAATTGACCTTCAGGGGGTTCTAAATATGGTCTCCTAAATGCCGCTATCGTAAAGATGAAGACCCCATTGAAGAAATTGACCTTCAAGGGGTTATAAATACCCCACAGGGATCAACCTTGGAAAATGAGTAACAGCTAGGATGAAGTCTTCACAGTAACCTCAGGGGGTTCTGAAAACCCCACAGGGAGACTGTTAGAAACTTCTGCTCACCTAAGAAACTCACAGACTCGGGTATAGGGCCCAACATATGTGTGAGGATAATAATGTGTGTGTTCAGTGTGCGTGAATAGCATACCAACCTGTGCCTAAGTTCTACCCAACCCGTATATACTAAGCAGATAATAAGATAGATAGAGAAAAAGAATAAATAAATGAATGAATAAAGAATTTAAGAAATAAAAATAACTAAAGAAATAAAAAAAGGGTAATTAAAAAAATTGAGGCCATATTATTTTTAAACATTTAACTTAAATGGGTTTGACTCTCAAACAGTCTCCAGTGGAGTCACCAAGCTATAGCACTCGAAATTTTGAAAATATGGAGCCGCGCACCAAAATTTTTGAAATAGGATAATTTTGGAAAACCTTTTTTTGAAAGTGAAACTGATCTACAAAAACTGTTTAGGGTTCTGGAGTCGATTGTGTATGTAGAAGTTGTTAGGCACCCCACAACACCCATTCACAAGAATGATTACCGTAAGTTAATTATTTAAAAATATTATAGTCTTTAATTTTATTATAATTACCAAAATGAAAAAAAAAATATTTAAAAAAATAAATGAAATGAAAACTAAAGAAGAAGAAGAAACATTTATTTACAAAAATAAAATAAGAAAAAAAATATTTATTTACAAAATTGAACTTGACCTAGGATGAAAATCTAGGCCCTACGTACCTTTTAGAGGGATCAAAGCCCACATAGTTCGGGGGTAGAACTGCGCATCACTTTGTTGGTATTTTTTATAAAAAAAGTTTATTTAATTTATTTGAGAAAAATATTTTTTTGTTTGGTTTATGTTTTTTATTTATGAAAGAAATTTTTTATTTTTCATGAAAGAGAGTTTTTCCATTTTATTTTCATTTATAAAAATGTGTTAAAATATTTTTCTTTTTTTGAAAGAGAACCTAAGAAAGGGATAAAGAAAAAAAAGGACACAAATTAAAAGAATGGGAAGCCAAAGGTGAGGAAACTTAAGCATACCTTTTATCCTTGAAAGTTATTCCAACAAACAAGATGAGAAAACCACATGGGTAGATCAACACACAATTCATTGCATTTTCTTTTATCCATCTTATAAATCCCTTCAATCTTGACTAGCATATATTGGGGGCAAGAGTTCAAATTCGATCAAGCATATAAGAGTCACAAAGTGTGAAGACCTATCAAAACAAAAAAGGCTTTATTACAATATGACGTGTTAGCATTAGAGGAGGGAGCATGCAATCATTACAACCATCAAAATATCACTATAAAAAAACTGTCAGCGAAGTAATGGGTTCAAATATAGCAATATCAAATGGTTGGGAGCACACTTGAGCATTTAATAAAGATAGAAGGAAGCCAAATAAAAACACGCCTAGAGCTTTATATGTAAGTGCCTCAATCTCATGGATATGTTCATTGGCAAGCATCTAGACATGTCATGAAGAAAACTCGTGAAAGAATAAGAAAGAGCAATGAAATAAGAAATCAAATTAGCACTCTACCTTTCCTTCTTACTGTTCCAAAATTCTTCTCAAATTCTTATGTCTTTGCTCTCCTAATTTTGTTTTGTCTTGCTTCAACCCTTGCACTTTTATTTATAGCCTCAAGGTAGGGTTTTCTTCATAAATGCTTTTTCTTTTTTGAATTTTCATTTTTGAATTTTTGAATTTTTTATTTTGTATTTTCTAATAATAAAAATTCCTTCATTGACATAATCACTATCAATGGAGATTTTTATTTTTAAAATTTTCGTTTTTAATTATTTTTTTATTTTTCCCACAAATAATTTCCTGATTTAAACTTATCAACATAAATGAGAGATTTTTTATTTTTATTTTTTTTATTTATTCTCTTATATTTTCCCTACAAGCAATTTTCAAATTTAAAACCTATGAATGAGAGATATTTGTTTTTTGTATTTTTTCCCCTTAATGAATGACAATTCCAATTTGTACTCCAATCATCATCAATAACAGGACTTTTCTTTCTTGTTTTTTATTTTTTGTTTTTATTTTATTTTTTTTATTTTGCCTTGGTGAATGAGAATGCCAATTTGGACCACAATCATCATCAATAAAAGGATTTTTTTTATTTTCATTTTTATTTTATTATTTAATTTTCCCTTTAATGACGATTGCCAATTTAGACACTAATTATTATCAATGAGAGGAATTTTTTTTATTTTTTTATTAGTTTTAAATTTTTGAATGAGGCCCAGACAAAATAGGGTGTTCACAATAACTAATAAAGAAAATCTCATAAAAATACCTCCAAAATTTTAAAATCTCAAAATTGGGTTTGTTTCATATAATTGATAAGTGATTGATTATACTTGTTAATACATTTCACAACTCATTTTAGTGAAAAATTACTAATTTGAGATTTAAAAATTTTGGAGTTGTGGAGATACACTTACCACAAACATTTGTTTTCAATGGGACAAATTTTTTTTTTTTTTTTGATAACTTGCTCATATAAATTTCATCATAATTTATAAGCAAGATTATGAGAAATTTAAATTTTAATAATAATAATAATCTTAAAGTTTGTGGTGAGTGATAATATTGTGGGAAAGTGTTATTTTTCTATTATCCAGTATTCAGTTCAAGGTTTGTGGCTGTCCCTTCCAATACAAGTGTCTCTTTTAGAACTCAAAATTAAGACCCAAAGGAATCTAACAGAGTTTTACACGGTTAGACCAACTTTATGTTAGTAAATCATCATTCAACAAACTCTACAACTCATCAAGCTGATCTATTGGAGATAAGTCAATAGGTGCTGGATTGGGGAAAGGGTAAGTAGTAGTAACATCATCATTTAAAGCCGGGGGATCAGGAATGTCCCTATCTTCATCACCTATGCAAATGCACAACAATAATTAATATCAATGGTTATGTATAACAAATAATTATATAAATGGATAATAAATTATTAATAGGATATATAATTATATAAACCTTCATTAATCCTATCCAGAGTTGATGAAAGTGCAACGCCTTCATTATTAAGAATACTTTCAGGATTTGCTGCATCTTTATCATTAAATTTTGGAATGGGATCTTCTTCAGTCACCCAAAAATCCACCTCATCAATAGACTCATAATCAATGGGATCATAACTTGTCTTCTTTTTATTCAATGCACTCCTTCAATTTTTCAATAACAAATAATTTCAGTTAAAATTTAAAACTTAGTCCATATTACTTAAAAGCAGTTTTCATAATATCTAAAGTTACCTATGCTTTAATCGCAAGTTATAGTTAGTGCAAACCAAAACATTCAGTCTTTGATGCTGCAATCTATTTCTCCTTTTTGTATGGATGCGCTCAAATAAGCTCCAGTTTCTCTCGCAACCAGAAGAAGCAGACGTTTGCCTAAGAACATGTGTTGCAACACGTTGCAATTCTAGAACTAAATAGCCATAGTACATCCACCATTTATCTACATAATATTAGTTGCAAACAATTAATATAATAATATGTTGTTACTTAAATATTAAACAATAAAGATGAATACTTAGTTACTTAGTACTTACAAGGATCTAGTTTTTCATCTCCCTTTTTACATGTCTCTCTGCTAAAGGATTCACTGCCATCAAGATATAATGTCACTTGCTTCATTACCTTATAGCAATCAACATTTTCATCTGAATTAGCCTCCACCACGTCAATCAAAGCTTGCATTAACCCTCCCCTGTATACAAAGTTTGGACCATATACAAATGCTAGGTTCAATAAATAGGCAGCCGCATGGAGATTAGTCTTCAAATGTTTATCCCATCTCGCTTGAATGATACTTGTGTAGGGCTTGTAGTGATCTTTATTCCTCTTGAACATCTCCTTAATTCCACGTTTTGCCCTTTGCATGCCTTCATAAACATATGGAAGTGAGGGCTTCTCATCCGAGTCAACAATTCTCAACAATTTTATTAGAGGAGTTACAATCTTCACAATTTGGTAGCACTCATTCCAAAACCGGCTATCTAATATGATCGCACTAAAAATTTTCCCTGGAGTAGTCTTAGATAGACAAATTTTATAAACAAACTAAAAATAAAAAAAAGTTATGAATATGTTTTAAGAATCTGATGCATCACCATATTCTCCCTTCTCCAGTAACTTGTCCACCTTCACATTCAAAAAGCAAATGAGAGTAGTAAATTCCTTCAAGCACTGGTCAATTCGTCCTTACTCTCGTAGGTAAACCTGGACCATATGTTGGAGCTAGTAGGTCGCGTGGACAATCCCTTCCATGCTTGCTAGTGGAGGGAGTTCATCTTTCGGTTTGTCCCCAGATAACGAGTCCACAATTCTCTTGCATTTGTCTATAAGTTTGGTGAAAATGTTGACTATGAGAAGTTGAAATGGAAGTGGAGTTCAGTTTTCGGATGTTTATATAAAGAGGATTTCGGAGTTTATCGAGCTGTCGTGTTATTTATAAATGGTGACGGTTGGTTTTTAATAACCGCTATTAATTTGTCTAAGACTGATCATTTGTAAGTATTATTGACAGTTGTTCTTTTATGACAGTCATTAAGAATGCATAGTATAAGAACTGTTATTTATTTTATTTCATGATGGAATTTTTCTAATAACCGTTGGATATATTATTTTTTAAAAAAAAAATATTTAAAATGACAAAATGATAAAAGGTAAAAAAACACAATGGCGAGTGGCCTGATGAACTGATGAGATCACCAGGCTACTCGTTACCAGAGGATTGGCCAGGATCATTGTTAGGATCATGGCCAATCCTATACTCATCAAGTATGAGATTGGCCTTCCAGTTCATGCCGGAGAGGTATCCAGAAAGTCTCCTCACAGCATGGCCAATCTGTTGTGTATACCGCAACATTACCTCAAGTTGAGGAAGCATAGGATATGGAGGTAGAGGAGGAGGTGGCGGAGGCGGCAATGGAGGAAGCAAAGGCGGAAGTGGCGGAGGCGAATGCTGGGGAGGAGGTAGAGGTAGAGGATGGTGCCGAGAGTTTTGTGGCTTGTCTTCGGTACGGTGTTTCATCTTGGCAATTGAGCTGGAGAACAAAGAGGAGAACAAGGAATAAAACGTATAAAAATGTGGAGTTTAAATAATACACATCTAGAAGGGACGTGAAAAAACCATCATTACATGTGTTGGAAGTTGAACAAGCAGGGCATAATGAAAGTGTACCTGGTCCATTCTCATGATGACAATAATCGGATGATAACGAGGAGGCACTCAAAGTTAGCAAGGGGAAGAGGAAATGTTTCGAAAGCTTTAATTAATGTTTATTAATTAGAACCGTTACATATGTTGGTTAGAATACTTTACGGTTCTTAATTAATAACCATGAATTATTAAGATCATTTTTTTACACTTCATTAGCCTTTGATCAGATGTTGAGGATGAGGACGGCAAACAAGAAAACAGGTATGACGTTCATTTATCGCCACCACCGCTGTCCTCATCATGCTCTTCCTCCTCCTCATCCTCATCATCGAAGGAGGGAGATGAAGGGTATGACTGCAAGTCATATTCAACATCATTGTGATGAAGTATGTGATTCAACTTCCAGTTTAGCGTATTGACGTATGCCGCGAAACACCTTGTGCCACAATCAAAGCTTGCTACATCTACATTAGAGTCTCTATTTTAGGAGGAGGTGGTGGTGGCGGGGGCAGCAGAGGCGGAGGAGCTCCCTGTGAACTTAATATGATGAAAGAGTAGTAAAAATCACAAGGAATATGTGAGTTTAAATAAAGGTCTAACGGATTACGAATGTGTTATGACTTATGAAGGTTTAATCGATTATGAAGGGTTATGATTTATGACTTAAGTGGTGATGGGGTGTTAGATAATGGTTGCTTCTGAAGACTATTATGTTTTATCTTTGCTAATATAAGGGTTGGAAGACGAATCGTTTGTAAGCGTTACATGACAGTTGTTTCAAAAGAACTATTACTTTTGTCACTAAATAAATGACGGTTATTAATTACAACCGTTACTTTTATGTTTTCGCAGATTCAACCTCTCAATTCATGACGGTTAATTAATCTTTACTTTTAAGTGTTATATATCCTTACGCGACCTCTATCTCAACATACATGACATTTATTAGCTATAACCGTTATGTATTAAGCATTATAAATGCACAAATATGTAGTAGTGATAAGATTCAATTCACTAATTTGGGAAGTTAAAAGCAACTAAATAAATTACACTAAAATATTTATATTTATCATTTTTCTCCAAATTAAGTTGTCTAACTTGTAAACTAATATATTATCTAATGATACACACATGTATTTCAAAGAGATCATGTAATGCATACTATAATTAAATAATTTATTTAGCTTTCTTAATCTCCCTAAATTAGTCTAGTAAAAAAAAATCTCCATAAATTAGTTAATTGAATCTTATATCAATTACCGGAGGTGGTATAAAATAACAACACCACTTACCATCCTAGAAGTTGAACTTCAATAGAGTAGTCGTCACTATTTAAGTGGTTGTTCTGTGTACAAATGGATCATTGTTGATGAATGATTCATAATTAACTTTTGTATAATCCCAATATTTTAGGATCCTAATATCTCCGGGATTGATTGGATCCAAGATTATAGGGATATTATAGGAGATATTCCGTTATTTAGTGCTGATTGTAAATAGCTAAAAATCAGGGATCCTATTTTGTGATCCGTTGCAACCTACTGCGTAGAGGGGCCTCTTCATTTCCCTACCATCCACTTCCCTCCACTTCTTTATTCTCACCGTCAGATTAACTCTGAATGGTTGAGATTTAATATTCTATAAAAATATTATTATAATATTAAATAACAAAAATGTATATAAATAAATTTAAATCATTAAAATTTGATATAACTGTTCGTATCTTTATACTTTTGTTAACGTATTTTATGTATAATTTTTAATTTATATAGGATATTGAATCTCAACCGTTTAGAGTTAATCTAATGGTGAGAATAAAGAAGTGGAGGGAAGTAAACGGTAAGAGAAGTGGAGAGGCCCCTCTCCCATATATGTGTTACCATACTGACTGGAACAGAATCATCGAAATATTCTTCGCCTCTGAATTCTACAATTTTCCTTTTAAAAAAATTGTGTAGTAATTTCCCTTCAAGAACTAGTACCCCAAATCTTAACCAAACATGCACTTCAAACATCATATTCTCATCAAACATCATATTCTCATCAATTGAAGGCTAGAAGCCGAGTATTCTCATTAGTATTTTGAAACTTCTGCTCAGTCAACATCTTATAAGCTAACGATTTGATAGAGAAGCAGACGTCAAGCACATAAAAACCATATAATCAATCAAGGATTCTAATGCTGCTGCATGTACGAATCACAAGTAGCCATTGAAAACGAAATAGAATTTGCAATGAATGAGTGATGTAAGCAATCAAGATCAGTGAAAACCAAAGCTGGTTGGGGCAAAGAAGGCTATTCAAGATCATACATTGGTCCTATGACTCAAAAAATCATTATGATAAGAGAAAGCCAAGTCATTGCTTCCTTCCTCTTCCTTTCTTGGTGGGTTGTGCATCCATTTGATCCTTCCCAGTGACTTCTGATATATCCACTCCATAGAATTAATGGGTCCAAGGAAAAGTACAACCAAGGACAACATCTCTTGTAAGTAACATAGGCAGATGAAAATTGATCGTTAGAACAATAGAGTTTTGTCATGCAATAAAGCAGGACTTGTTTGCTGTTTCAAATAATTATATATTACATAAAAATCATATTCCACAGGCAACAACACTGTTATGCATCTGTTTATATAGATGTCCATGCCTTCTTTCATTTCTTCTTTTAAACGAGTCCTAAGCAAGCACAGGAAAATGCTTAGTTTAATGTCACATGATAACATTTGGGAAGCATTAAATTGAAACCCACCCACACCAGGATGTTTGACCTTCAATCATCTTCAAGTAAATCATTCTAAGGTGTTGGGTATTCTTCGCATGTACTGAATATCAGGATCACGCAAAAATCCGTTTCAAACCATTTTGATGAACAGAGAAAGAGTATTATGGTCGATAGTGAAATGCATAAATATTTAGAAACTAAGAAAATATAGCCATCAATATAAGCTTAAAGTTGGGATATTCTAATACTATTTTCTTTTTGTTTTAAGCATGTACTTTTGGTTCCTTTATAAAGCTTTGAATTCAAGGTGAACAAAATATCAGAAATTCATTCTCTATCTTCCTCCTTCTCCTTCTATCTTTCTGTTTCTCCACTGTCCATTTCTTTCTTCCTATATCTCCTGCAATTTCCAACACTTCTCTCCGCCATTTCCCTTTTTTCTTATATTTGGTTCTACATCACTTTTGGAAAAGAAAAATGTGCCTTGAACAGTCTCACTATTATATATTCAGGAAAATAAGTTATAGCTGTTTGAAACCTAAAATGCAACAAAATTTAAAGCTCAGTGTAAGACATACCATCAGGACCACGAGCCATCAAAGCAAAGAATATATTATTGAGTTTTTCCATCTTCTTAGCTTCTTGCGCCTGATCTGTTTTAAACTTTAGACACTGAAAAAAAGAACAATAATGCACCTTTAGGACATGTTTATGCAGATTAGAGAAGCCAGTAGATAACCTAATCCATAAGTTATCTCCAAGGACAACGAATATCATATAGCTGCATCAAAGTTCAACATGTAATGTAAGCAACAAAGGTGATATTCTGCTTTAAAATGGCCACAGTAAAATAAGCTATACAGATTTCATGGATTCTAGGAGTCAAATCTTGGCAAAATTTTTCCACCAAAACTCAATGAGTTGAGATCGTCCTGTCTAACATGTGCAGAGCAAGATCGCTTGTCGAAATGATCCTCTATTGCATAAGGGTGTTATTTGCTACCTCAACAGTAAAGAACAAGCCAGCATAAATAATAAGACAACTACCACTGTTCATCCCTTAGCAATTCCATTCCAATGCAAAAGTCTACAAGGACCTATGATGCACAGGTAAAATGTGCTACTTCCTGAATTAGACTATGAAGATTCCTAAACATTGTACCACCCTTAGTACAAGCATGTTTAGTCCATCAATAAAATATAACCCCTCATATTTTAAATAAAATAAAGGACGGCGCAGTACACAAAGCTCCCACCAGGTGAGGTATGAGGAGGGATAGTTGTATGTAACCTTATCCCGGCAGTGGAGAGGCTGTTTCTCTAACCTGTGACCATCAGGTCATATGGAAGCAACCTTATCGTTGTCCTAAGGTTCCCCGCAATATTTTAAATAAAATATTTAGATTTTTTTTTCACAATAAAACTTCAAAGGAATAGCTAACTAAAATATGATTCTGCTTCTAAGATAAAAGTTTTCCAACGCCCAAGCACTCAGAACTGTTAATTGCTAGTATTAAAGTAACAAAATCCTTAAAAGAAGTAAAGACCACCAAAAGTATGCAAAATTATTTAAGAAGTTCAAGATATTTTATGAAAACAAACTCTAGCAAGCAGGTCATCTTAAATATACAGCTTTAACAAGAAAAGACCAAAAGCTATCAAATTTTACTGTCTTATTACTATGGTTCAATATTGCAATATATTTTGGCATCCCAAATTCTTCTCTCTTAATCAGTTCCTCTTTTATATGCAAAAATATGCTTTGAGCTACAAATCCCAGGTAAGCTCAATGTTGTTATCTGGCTCACATTAAACTATCATTAAAAGGAAGATTCTCCTTTGATACCTCTCAATTGGATCCCGATAAGCAAATGCACTAACTGAATATTAGCAACACACAAGTTTCTACAGCCTCATGACAATCTTTGCAATTTTATTGGTCTAAAAGATGACATACAAGGAAATTGTGAAAGTTTTAATCAGCAGTGAATTCCAAGAGACTAATTATTTTCACTAATTCTGAATAAGCACAAGTGTGTGAGTTTTAAACGCATTACCAAATAAGGCCTTCAATCAGCAACATAAACCAAAAGCACTTGTAATGAAGTTTAGTTCATGTCCAAAATTGTGGGGGGGAAATATATTCATTTATCAAATACCAAGAAATATTGAAGTAGCGTGTATAAGGCTTGTTGTGTGTATCATATTACATAGTAATACAATTTAACAATTTTTCTTTTTGGGGGAAAAAAAAGGAATTTATTAATAGAAACAAAAGATACACAAGATAAGAAGCAACTAACATGACGTCTTCACTCCATTGCCATCAGTTGCAAATACCATTGTATAGTCAAATTAAAGTAGAACAGTTGCAGTTAACTTAACGACTCAACCATCAATATTTTGATCAGCACAACTATTCTATAGGAGAAATCATCATATGGTTTACATACAACAATACTTCATTTTAACTCAAAAGCCATCAACATTCGGCAGGACATCAATATGATAGGAGAAATCATCATAATTCGAGGCATACATATGCTTGGACTATTATTCTCAGACTAGCACATCCAGAATTGAGGGCATAACAGGGCAATGGCATTAAATAGAACATAATTAAAAAAACAGAAACATAAGAAATACTACCTCTCGGTTATCAGTAACTTTAAGAACCAACTTGCCATCACAATGTCTGTACTTCATGACATATCGTGTCTACACCCAAAACATTTATTAAAACAGATAAGACAAGATGAGCAACTTGCAGAAGAGAAGATTAAATACATAAGACTTGTGCATGCATATGTGGGGTATATACAAATCAATTTCTTGAAAAATGATCAAGTAAAGAAACATAGGTTAACAAATAAAATTGTCCCATGAAAGATCGTACAGAACAAAAAGTCTCAACCTCTACATTTTCTACTACTTTGTGATATCAAAATAAAAGAAAGGGGACATTACAGATTCAGGATCTGCACGGAACAACTGAATGGATCGCTCAACAAACTCATCCCATGCACTAATATACACCATTGCTTCAGATAGTGAAGAAGTAATCTCTATGCAAGGATTTCAATAACCTTTTGAAGGTTTAAAGCTCTAGCCAATTGTGTTCGCCTGCGAGCCATAAGAAACAAAAGTTAGTAATATTAGCCATTACTTGTTATTATCAGGAGCTAGTTGTCACTACTAGATACTTGATATGATATTGTAATAAAGGAATTTTGAAAGTTAGTTAGTTGATTAGATGAGAGGCACTAACCATTAGTGGCACTAGCCGTTTAGGAGCGGCATTAGCCAAACATAGCCTTAGCCGTGACTAATGACTACTGAGCCCTGTTTGAAGGCCCTACTTTAATATGCCCCTACTGCCTATATATATGGCAGGGCATTCTCATTGCTTTCAGTTTTGCATTGCTAATAAGATTCCGCACAATTCAGATCACTCTACTCTCTCTATTTCTCCCTACTCTCTTCACTTCTTCTCAACCCTCTAATTCTCTTCTCTTCTACCCTAATCCCCAATTCTACAAACATTCATATTACAAAGGCTTATCAGTGGCATTAGAACTTTCAGTTCTTGGCCTTGGTTATTGGCTCCTCACTCCGGTGCTGAATGGTAGAAACAAGATCCCAAGAAAATTCAAGAATTATGGAAGAAAGACTCCAAGCCATTGAACAGAAGATAGGAACCTTCGATGCTCTCCAAGAATTAGTTGAAACGCTACACGAGTCTGTCCAAGGCTATCAAGGAGAGTTACAGATGGTTCAACATGGGATGTCAGATAATTTCAATGCCTTGACTCAAGAAGTTAGAGCCTTGGCAGTAATAGTCCAAAGAGTCAACCAAGATGGGCCACCCAGAATACCGGATAATCCAAACAGGGGAGGAATTGGCCAATTTGGATATCAGCAACCCATCTAGTTTACCAAAATGGAATTTCCCAAGTATACAGGACAAGACATGGATACCTGGATTGAGAAGGTAGAGCGATATTTTGTACTCGAAGGTGACCATGGCATCTGATCTATGCATCTCGATGACAATCAGTGCCAATGGCATAGACCGGTGGAGCAATGCTAGCATCAACCCCCGACATGGGCCGCTTACTCGACGCTACTCAAAAACACTTTCAGACAACCATATGAAACACCCGTGACAGATTTTACCCATTTACGACAGACTGGTTGGTAGGTTCTCATATCAGAATAATTAAGATGGGGAAAGAAAGGAGTGAAGTTAGGGTAGGAAAGCGAGAAAGGGTAAGAATGCTCAAAGACAGGATCTGACCTCTAAACTGAATAGAGATAATTCCAATTAATACTTGACCTCAGAAATGTAATTACAAACTCTATTTGTAGCCTTAGCTATTTCCCTAAAGATAACTACCAACAAAGTAACTACTATGCTACTACTTCATAACTGACTCCTATTGCTAAATGGAAACAGAACGTGCACAGCATAGTACCACAAAGCTGAAACTAACCACCAATTAAAACACCCTACTAACTAGTAGTGCTAGCCATGTTTCCTTCTGCTGTAGACCAGTAAAAGACATGCTAGATTCCTATCAATACCCCCCCTAAAAGAGTCGCCTTGTCCTCAAGGCGAAAGGTAGGGAATTGTGTAGTAATGGTGTCATAAAGTTCCCAACTGGCTTCTTCATTTGGTCGATCACGCCATTTGATGAGCAGCTCAATAGTTTGTTCTCCTGCAATGTCAACGTTTCTGCTGCCCAGAACTTGTTCTAGTTGGAGTTGGAGCTCCCAATTATCATTAATTGGTAGAGGTATGTGGGGATCCAGTTCCTGACACCCATGTGCTGCTTGGAGGAGTGAAACGTGGAATACCGGATGGACTGTGGATCCAGGAGGAAGACTCTGCCAATTTTCTAAAGCATTGGAAAAGGGCCAAACTATCTAGGAGACAGCTTTTCATATCTTCGTTTGGCCAAAATGAGTTGGCAGTACAGCTGCAATTTAAGTAGAACTAAGTCGCTAGGAGCATATTCCACATCCCTGCGTTTCAAGTCTGCATATTCCTTCATTCTTTTCTAAGCTACACGTAAATTGTCCTTGATAGTGGCTAGAACCGCATCCCTTTCCTCAAAATGCTCTTCTAATTCTGTAATTTTTGTTGTACCTGTGGTGTATGGCAGTAGTGTGGGAGCAACCCGGCCATAAACTATGTGAATGGGAGTTGATCCTGTTGCTATGTGAAAGCCAGTGCTGCAGGATAGTTCTGCCCAATGTAAGAGTTTTCCCCATTGTTTAGGATGTTCCTGAGAGAAACGACGTAAATAGGTTTCTAAGCACCTATTAACAACCTCTGTTTGCCCATCAGATTGAGGGTGATACGCAATGCTCATCTTAAGGGTAGTTCCGCTCAATTTGAACAATTCTTGCCAAAAGGAACTTAGAAAGAAAGGGTCACAATTAGAGACGATAGACTAAGGAAAACCATGTAATTTGATCACCTCCTTACAAACACAACTGCAATTGATTTTGCCGAAAGGGGTCTTGCCAGGCCAATGAAGTGAGCATATTTGCTGAAGCAATCAACAACTACCAGGACTATATCCATTCCTTGTGATTTAGGGAGGCCTGTGATGAAATCTATTGAAAGATCCTCCCATATTCTCTCTGGAACTTGCAAAGGCTGTAGTAAACCAGCTGCAGGTTGGGGTAAATATTTACTTTTTTGACAAGTGGGGCAGGACTGAACAAAACACTTAACATCTTCCTTCATATTCTGCCAATAAAAATGCTGCTGCAATCTCTTCAATGTTTTTAGAATGCCCCCATGTCCCCCAAGTGGAGATGAATGTGTCTCATTCAACAACTTCTTACTCAAGTTAGTGGGTGCAGGAATGACTAATCGATCTTTATAGTATAGTCTCCCAATAGATAAAACAAAGTGTGGACATGAGATAGGATTCTTGGTCAAAGCTGCCATGATTGAAGACATATACTCATCCTAGACTAGTAATTACTCCAAGTCATCAAAGTCTGCTGATTTTGGAACACTTAGAGAAAATAAATCAGCTGAACTAGGGTACCTTGACAAAGCATCAGCACTTTTTGGTTAGTGGATCCCGCTCTGTATTTGATGATGAAATCAAAGGGCAGTAGCTTCATCATTAAGCGCTGTTGTTCAGGAGTGGTAAATCTCTGTTCCAAAAGGTATTTGATACTACAATGATCAATAAGTACTTCAAATTTCCTCCCTAGGAGGTAGTGCTTCAATTTCTGCAAGGAAGAAACTAGTGCCAAGAGTTCTCTATCATAGACAGATTTATGTCTATTGGAGGAGAGTCCCTTACTATAGTAAGCAACAGGATGCCCATGCTGTTGCAATACAGCCCCAATGCCAATGGATGAGGCGCCACACTCCACTACAAAGGGTTGAGAAAAATTGGGTAATTGCAGCACGGGGACTTGTACAAGTGCATCTTTTAAGGTATGAAAGGCTCTTTTAGATGAATCAGTCCATATGAAGGAGTCTTTCTTGGTCATATATGTGAGTGGTTTGGCAATTAGGCCATAATTGCGTACAAACCGTCTATAGTACCCTGTTAAGCCTAGGAAACCCCTCAAATCAGATAAGGTTCAAGGGATAGGCCAATTTGTGATTGCTGCTATTTTCTTTGGATCCACTGCCACTCCTTTATGAGAAACCATATGACCCAAAAAGGATATTTCTAGCTGAGCAAAGCTGCACTTTTTTGGATTAGCAAAGAACTTGTGTTGCAGCAAGTGTTCAAGGATAAGTTGTATATGAGTTTGATGTTCCTGTAGAGTTTTGATGTATACCAATATATCATCGAAGAAAACAAGCATAAATTTGGCAAATAAGGTCTGAAAAGCTCATTCATAGCAGCTTGAAAAGTTGAGGTCGCATTAATTAAACCGAAGGGCATAACCAAGAATTCATAATGCCCTGAGTGCGTCCTGAATGCTGTTTTGTGAATGTCGCAAGGTTCACTCGGATTTGATGGTACCCAGAACGTAGATCAATCTTAGAAAAGTAAGTTGCACCATTCAGTTCATCAACTCATCGATATTTGGGATAGGGTACTTATCTGGTATGGTGATCTTATTTGGCTCTCTGTAATCGATGCAAAGTCTCCAGGAAGAGTCTTTTTTTGGTACTAGAAGAACAGGACTCGCAAATAGGCTCACGCTAGCACGAATGAACCCTTAGTAAGTAGGCTCTCAATCTGCATCTCTATTTCATCTTTTTGCGCATGAGGGTACCGATAAGGTCTTATGTTTGGTGGGGCAGAACTTGGATAAAGTGTGATTGAATGCAAATGTGAGCGCATAGGTGGCAGATGCTTTGGTTCTTGAAAAACGTGTGCATATGCATCAAGAAGCTCATAGAACTCCAATAATTGTTGAGTTTTTTGTGCTCTGTAGGCATCATAGTCTGTACATATAAAGGATTGCAGAGCAGCTACTGATTTAGATGGTTGCAGAGTACCTTGCAGTTTGTATCTTTGGCCATTAGCCCAAAAAATCATGTACATCTGCTGCCAATTTGCCTCCACCGTATTGAGAGATGCTAACTATTTAATACCCAACACCATATCTAACCCTCCGATGGCAAAAGGAAAGAAGTCATCTGTGATCACCAAATTCTAAAATTTAACCTCCAATTGCTTGCAAATTGAATCACAAGAGATTATATTGCCATCTCCAACTTGTCTCCAAATGAGGGAAGAGTACAAGTTGGAAGCTGGAGTGCAGTGACTAGTTTTTCAGAAATGAAGTTATGTGTTGAGCCACTATCGATAAAAATGAAAACCAGTTTTGAGTGGATTTCCCCTTGAACTTTCATGGTAGTGATCGACGGGCTGCCTAGTATGGCATGCAGAGATATTTCTGCAAATTCACCCTTTAAGCTCTGCTTACTGCTCTGGTTTTCTTCATTCACACATTCGGTCTCCTCAGTTAATTCCATGAGCTTAAACGATGAATTTCTACACCGATGGCCTGGTGTGAACTTATCTCCGCGACGAAAACCCTTTGTCACGCCACATCTGCCTCTTAGTTTCGTAATTTGTTGGGGATTGCATGGGAACCGGCATTGGGCTATAACTCATAAGGGATAGCTGCCGTGAATAATTATTGGATGTTGTAACTGTATGTGACATTCCCGTCCCATATCCCTGTACCGGTCTAGAAAATCCCGTGAATTTAGGATCTTTAAAATTTGTAAAACCCTTGCTACCGCATGATCAAGTTGTGTGCGGCATGAATCTCAATTGAGACTGAGATTGTAACTTCTCCTCAAATTCCATGGCAAGGCTCAATGCCTTAAAAACTGTTCGGGGTTTTTGTATCTTGACGTCCGATTGGAGTTCTGGTTTTAACCTATTAATGAAGACCTCCAAGAGACAATGCTCAGGCCATCCCTTTACCCTTGTAGATCGCCGCACAAATTCCTGTTTGCATTCATGGACTATTCTAGTTTGCTTGATCCCACATAAGTGCGCATCCGGGTTTTGAAATTCTACTAGCCCAAACTGCTCTTGAAAGATTTCAACCGGTTCCTCCCAGTACCGAATCGTTCTACTAGATGAGACGCACGCGAAGACATCCAGCGCATCTCCTTCTAAGTTGACAACTGCCACATCTACTTTAAGGTCCTCTAGTGTTTGATAATATCGAAAATATTTTTCAGCTCTTAACACCCAACCTCTAGGGTCTCCCCCTTCATATTTAGGAAATTCCACCTTGGTATAAGGTCTTCTTTGGGAATTTTGTAACCACTAGGGGCCCTCCGGGTGTGTTTCTTCTGTTTCTTCCTGATGGGTTTCATTACGAGAGCCAAAGGCCTTCCCTTTTTTTAACGTGTTGAGATCTATGTCCATTATGCCAATCTTTGAGAGGATAAAAGCCATTTGCTGGGAAATAAACTCTTGGAATGTAGGATGAATTAGTGGGTTAGTGGATGATACAGTGCGAGATGATTTAGGATGGGGTGTAGGTAATAGAGGTGGGTTCAATGTGGGTAACAGAGGTGGGTCTGAACCAGAGTTATTTGAACTCGGGTCCTGATTACCAGAACGGGTAGTTACCATTTCCACAGGTTTGGAAAGAACTGCTCTGATACCAAATTGGTAGGTTCTTAGATCAGAATAATTAAGATGGGGAAAGAAAGGGGTGAAGTTAAAGTAGGAAAGCGAGAAAGGGTAAGACCATAAGAATGCTCAGAGACAAGATCTGACCTCTAAACTGAATAGAGATAATTCCAATTAATACTTGACCTCAGAAACATAATTACAAACTCTATTTATAGCCTTAGCTATTTCCCTAAAGATAACTACCAACAAAGTAACTGCTATGCTACTACTTCATAACTGACTCCTATTGCTAAATGGAAACAGAACATGTGCAGCATAATACCACAAAGCTGAAACTAACCACCAATGAAAACACCCTACTAACTAGTAGTGCTAACCACATTTCCGTCTGTTGTAGACCAGTAAAGGACGTGCTAGATTCCTATCATTGGTTCTTTGGCCGAATTCAACACCCAATTCGATCAGATTACGACAAAACTGGATTTGACCAAGGTGTACTTAGTCGACGCTTATGTGGGTGCTCTAAAGGATGAAATTGCGAATTCGGTTTTGGTTGTTTAATCCAAGAACTTTGCAAGAAACACAACGATTAGCATGCACCCAAGAGATTGCATTTAATAGAAAGGCAGCAAAGTCTAACTCGGATAAGACACCGACGCAAGGTACGGTAAATTCGTGGTCAATTCCTTCAACGGACATGTCAAACTCAACCAAGAATAATTCTTTCTCTAATGGGTACACGCGAAAAGACCGTCCCGCCCCTAATAACAATGTTCAGTCTTCGGGCTTTATACAAAGGGCCATTACTCAACCAATGAAGGCTCTTACAGTGGAGGAAGAAGCAGAGCACCAAGCGAATAACCTCTATTTCTTTTGCCATGGGAAATTTTCAAAGGACCATAAATGCCCTCAAAGACAGAAAATGCAACTACACCTAGTTCTATTGGACGAAGAAGGTGACGATACTGACACTGGTCCGGAATGTCCAGAATTTGCAATTACAGAAGAAACAGAGCAACCCCGTATTTCCTTGTATGAAATAGATGGAACAAATCATGCCGAATCTATGAGAGTTTTGGGTGCTGTTGGGAAATTTCCTCTACAAATCCTAACTGATAGTAGGAGCACACATGATTTCTTAAACTTAGAAACAGCCATTAAATTGGGTTGGCAAGCTCAAGAAACGCCTCCTTCATATGTTGAGATAGCCGGTGGAGGTAAACTGAAAATTCATGGTGTTTGGCATGGATTTCAATGGAAAATGCAAGGTTTGGAATTCGTTTTTAATCTTCGAATCATTGAATTACAAACATATGATGTGGTGCTCGGTTTTAATGGTTTAAAAGCATAAAGAATGCCTTTTAGGATTATGAGTCCCCTATCCATGTATTTTTGGAAGGAGGATCAGCTAGTGAAACTACAAGCTAATAACCCCCATTCCTTGAAGATTGTAGCAACAAAAAGGGTGGAAGCAAGCTGCCTAAAGGAAGAGCAAATGTACCTTATGCAGCTGGTTGAAGTGCAAGGAGATAGGATGAGTTGCTTTGCCATTAAGGATGCTGATCATAAGCTGCCAGCAGAGATTCAAGGCATCCTAGAGGCTTTTCAAACTGTATTTGATGAGCCTAAGAGCCTTGCACCATTTAGAGAGGGTCACAATCATCCTACTGTCTTAGAAAAGGGCACAAATTCAATTTCCTTGAAACCATATCGGTATTCAGCTGCACAAGAGGATGTCATTGAGAAATCGTTAAGGAGAGCAAGTGAACTTTTGCTGCTACAAGTATGGAGTACTTAGGACACATCCTTGGTAATGGAGTACTAGCAACCGACCCCAAGAAGATACAAGCGGTTGCGGATTGGCCTCAACCTACTACAATGAAGCAATTGAGAGCATTTTTGGGATTAGCTGGTTATTACCGGCATTTTATCAAGAGTTATGGTATGATTGCAAGACCCTTGACTCTCTTGTTGAGGAGAAACGCTTTTGTATGGTCTGAACCTGTAAGTGAAGCCTTCAACCGCCTCAAACAAGCATTGGTTTTAGCTTCGGTTCTTGCTCTCCCCGATTTCACCAAGCAATTTTGTGGTGGAATTTGATGCATGTGGAGTCGATATAGTTGCTGTTTTGATGCAACAAGGGTAGCCTTTGCATCCTTTAGCAAAGGGCTCTCTCCAAAGCACCAGAGTCTTTCGGTTAATGAGAACAAATTGATGGCGGTAGCGCTAGCGGTGCTCCATTGGCACCAGTATCTTGAAAGGGGTAAATTTATCATTCGAACTGATCAGCAAAGCCTTAAATTTTTGTTGGGTCAGCAACTAAAGACACCATTCCAGGTGTTTTGGGTGGCAGAACTTGCTGGTTTTGACTATGATACTGAATACAAGAAAGGGGTGAATAACTATGTAGCCGATGCACTTTCTAGCCTTCCCAAGCAGCAATTAATGCAAATGACCTATAACACTACATCACCAGAGTTGTTACAACAAGTGAAGAATAGTCGGCATGCAGATAACTTCACTCGTTCTCTACTTGAAAAAGTGCAACAAAATGAGGGAGTGTGGAGTTACTTCACTTGGGATGGTACTCTTTTACGACAGAAGGGTAAATTGGTTGTAGGCAAGGTAGCTACACTTCGGTTGCAAAGTCTCAATTGGCTCCATCCAAGCCCTCAAGGTGGCCATTTGGGGATCCAAGCTACCTATCAATGTATTAAAGGTCTCTTTTGGTGGAAGAAGTTAATGAATGATGTTGTGGAGTATGTCAAGCGATGTGACACATGCTCTAGGTGTAAGTATGAGACTATAGCTTCTTCGGGATTGTTGCAGCCTCTACCTATACCTAGTAGGGTGTGGGAATCGATTGCTATGGACTTCATTGAAGGTCTTCCCAAGTCCCAAGGAAAGGACACTATATGGGTAGTCATCGACCGAATGAGCAAGTACGCCTATTTTATACCTCTTGCTCACCCATTTTCAGCATCTACCTTGGGCCAACACTTTATGGATCAGGTTTACAAACTTCACGGTGCCCCAGCTGAAATTGTGAGTGATCAAGACTCACTCTTCGTTAGTAGCTTTTGGAAGGAATTTCTACGTGTGTTGGGTGTGGACACAACACTTTATGGATCAGGTTTACAAACTTCACGATGCCCCAACTAAAATTGTAAGTGATAGAGACTCACTCTTTGTTAGTAGCTTTTGGAAGGAATTTCTACGTGTTGGGTTAGACCAGAAGCTTTCTACCGCTTATCACCCTCAAACAAATGGACAATCGGAAGTGCTTAATAGGTATTTGGAGATGTATTTGCGGGTATGTGTTGGGAGAAGCCTAGAAATTGGGCTAAGTGAATTTCACACGCATAATGGTGGTACAATACAACATACCACACAGCAGCTAAAGCCACACCGTATGAGTTGTTTTATGGGCAACAACCTCCCCTACATACCCCTTATTTACCCCACAATTCGGTGCTAGAGTTGGTAGATCGTAGCTTCATGGCTAGAGAAGAAGTTCTAGCACTTTTGAAGCATCATTGGCACCATGCAACAAACTTGATGAATCAAAGGGCCGATTTGCATAAGACGGATCGTGAGTTTCAGGTGGGGCAATGGGTGTTTTTGAATCTCAAGCCCTATAGGCAAATCTCTACAGCAACAAGAGCTTCTCAAAAGTTAGCTCCTCGGTTTGATGAGCCTTATCAGGTGATAGCGAAAATTTGGGCAATCACATATAAGCTGGAATTGCCACCGGAGTCCAGAATTCATTCTAGTTTTCATGTTTCATTGTTGAAACAATGCCCGGATCCTACTATTAGGCCTAGGCATCCACCTGTTGAGTTTCAGAGTTGCCTCCTGCCATGGAACCACAAGATAATTCTGAACTGAAGCACTAAGAAGCGCCGAAAGAGAATGATTACAGAAGTGTTGGTCAAATGGAAGGGCTTACCAGATGAAGAAGCCTCTTGGATGGCCCTTTACTCTTTTTTTTTTTAGGGGGGGATTGATATGATATTGTACTAAGGGCATTTTGAAAGTTAGTTGTTTAGACAAGCAGCACTAACCATTAGTGGCACTAGCCATTTTGGAGCGACATTAGCCTAACATGGCCTGAGCAGTGTCTAATGACTATTGAGCCCTGTTTTAGTGCCCTACTTTAATAAGCCACTACTACCTATATATATGGCAGGGCATTCTCATTGCTTTCATTTTTGCATTGCTAATAAGATTCCGCACTATTCAAATCACTCTACTCTCTCTATTTCTCCCTACTCTCTTCTACTTCTTCTTCTCAACCCTCTAATTCTCTTTTCTTCTACCCTAATCCCCAATTCTACAAACATTCATATTACAAAGGCTTATCAATACTAAAGTTGATTCCCATGGATTCCATTATCCTCATTACTACTTGTCTCCCCTGAGTTTTGGGAAAATAAGCATGGAAAATGTTGCAAGCAGTAAGCCTCATCCATGGAACTTCATTGTCCAAGATTCAACATGCTTCTATCAAGCATAATTGCTTGCCTCTTTTTTCTAATATAAGGGGTGCCATGCATATGGTTTGAGTTTGTTACTAAAAATTGTATTACTATTTATAAGTCTTACAGGATAGGGTGGGCTTTCTTGACATCTCAAGTTTCAGCTCACGCATTCTCCAGGGATCTAACCAATGGGATCAAGTAGGACTAGGGAGCTGCTTTGAGTTAGGATCTTTAACCTTTATTTTATTTTTCATTCCCTCTTCATAATTCTGTTGTTTTAAAATGATTCCTTGCTGCCCTTCTCTCCTATGTCTTCCTTCTTTTAACAAAATTTCACTTGCAATTAAGAAAATTGGTTTTGGATGCACCAATCAACACATGAAAATAAATTATTATCAAAATTTGTATTTATTGTAATTGAAGAGAAAACGAAGGTACAAATTCACCTGTTGCCAGAGGATGCTAAGCAAAGATACAGTGATATTCACAGTCTGCTATAATATTAAAGTAGCACTCATCTAGTCAGATGGCGTAAAAATGTGATATAGCAGCAAGAAAAATATTTCCATGACCACATACTCAGTGTACATGACTAATCAGAATGATGATAGCATTTGTTTCGCAGCCACTTATGTCTATTACTTAAAACTTGCTTGCTTACTGTCTACATATCCTCCAGATTATTGAGTGACAAGTTCATATTTACCACTTTTTAGAGAGAATAATACCAAGTGCTTAAGCTGGGTTCATGAAATCCAACTCGTAACTGGCGAATTTTTCACTATTCTAATCCTATGCACCTAAGTTACTTCTTTATGCTTTGTTTATTACTGTCACATCAGGTACATGGTATAGCAAAGGAACGATGAGGGGAAGGCTTGGATTCCATAGTTTGAACCGCTGGAAATGAGAGGAAGAGGGATTTTTCTTGGGAACGCGAAGGCGCCTGAGAAATCCTTAGACATAGAGAAGGAATGGGACTGTGCACTGTGGAATCAAAGTAGAAATGCCGAATTTGTTTATCAAAAAAGTAGAAATGTCGAAATTGACTCTGCTTTCTGGTTTAATCGACAACCATTTCCTTTGTTCAATTCCCTTATTCATTTTCAAGTTCATTAGCACTGAAAACACAATTATTCAATGTTACCAAGCTACAAAAATTTTCTACGGCTGCATGGCCCAAGTCAAGAGCAAGCACATTCAAATTTCCATAATCTACCTAAATTTGATGACATCCAAAGAGCAAGTATTTTTCTCCATTTCCTAAACAGTAATCGTGATCAGAGTGAAAATACGTGTACCTTTCTTCTCGATCCAATATTCCACTTCCCTTCTTCTGCTTCAAGCCTCACTCCGTCGCTTTCTTCGTTCCTCTCGTTCTCCCTCTCTCTCTCTGCCTGCGCCGATAGATTACCGTGCCTCCTCGTCGTTCAAGCTTCAATCTCCTAGCCTCATAGGTGACCTGTGTCTGCGATGGCGGATTCAGCTTCCCTCCCTGCGGATACCATCCTTGGCCTCTCCTTACAGAAAACTACATCGTTTTAGGTGTAAATTGGGAGGGTGTTACACATTTTTTTCCTTGTTGAGAAATTGGATCGGACCGGTTAGTTCCGACTGAAAACCGACGAGTCGGCTAGTAAATCATCGGTTCAGTCTGATTATCAATCTGATTTGGTATTTAAAAAAATTAATTTTTTTTTTTAGAATTTCATAATAATAACTCTAAAATCTTCAATTTCTTACCGGTTTGGATCTGAATTAGCTCCGGTTTGACTTACTAACCCTTGACCTAATACTCTGACCGGTTCGATAACCAATCCGATTTAATTACCTTACATTTTTTTTTTTGGTAAAATAACACTCAATCTCCTGAAGTATTTTTTTTCAATAGCACCTTATAAAATATTTTTTCATGCACTAAGTAGTATAAAATAATTTTTGAGAAGCACCTTGTATCTAGCAAGATGGGCCCTAAACTATTTTTTTATTGACACTCAGTACCTTAAATTTATTTTTATCTCATTCAGTACCTTAAATTATTTTTCTAGTTGCAACGAGAAGCCTCTAAAATGTTTTTCTAATGGCAATGAACACCCTATATTTTGGATAATGAGCATTGGATGCACCAAAATTTAGTTTAGGATATGAAATGTTATTAAAAAAAATACTTCAAGATGCAACTTGCTAGATATTGGGTGTTGCTGAAAATTATTTTATGATACATTGTGTACAAAAAATTATTTTAGAATATTGGGTGTTAATGGGAAAAAAAATACTTCAAGAGCTTGAGTGTTATTTTGCACATAAAAAAAAACAGTGGAACACCCTCCCATTTTACACCAAAAACAATGTTGTTTTGGGTAAGGAAGAGGCCAAAGACGGAAGCAGCAAGGGAGGGAAGATGGATCCCTACGATGGGCAACAAGGGTGGGAACGTTGGTATTTACAATTTATAAGATAATCATACTAGTATTATAATAACTATATACCTCCGTAGTTAATATAAGATATATTTAAAGAGTTAGTTTTAGTCTTAAATATAAGATATAGTTTTCATATTTATCAATATTTTCTTAATTTACCCCTATAAATTCTCTCTCAACAATAATTCAGTAAGAGAGTGAATGACTTGATCAAGGAAAATGACCAGAGTGTTTTAAAAAATATGTGTTATATTAACTAAGTTAAATAACTTTCTTAATATAATCAAATTAGATAGATATCTCTTATATTAAATATGGGAGAGAGTATTAAAATTATAATAATTACCAAATTAAATTCATTATGTAACAAACTACTCCTCTTAATCTTGCTAAAATAACTCAACTGCATAGATTTAAAAAAAATTAGTTAAATTAGTCATCTATAAAAAAAAATGTATGTGTTAATTTCTTAAAAATAACTCTTAGCTCTTTTTTTTTTTTTTACCCCCAAAAATAACTCTTAACTATTTGCATCGGAAAATATTATAAGGGAAGAAAAGCATAATAAATGGAGGTAATTTGAAAAGTAAATTATAAATTTACGAAAGGATGTGAATTGGTGTTTTACATTTAAACTTAAAGTAAGCCCCTCTACTAAATATTGGGAAAGGAAAATATTTAGATCAAGTTTTTTATATCCATTTCGACAAGTTTTCCAATCACATGTGACTATATGTCATATTCTTGAATTATTATCATTTAACTCTAAACCTGCATGAAAAAAATAGGACACATAGTCTTATGTGATTGATAAACTTGATGTAATGGATATAAGGGACTTGATGTAAGTATGGTCCATTGGGAAACTAATTCTCAAGTCTTTATAGTTCTTTGAGTTTTGAAGCAAGTCCCTTAGGTTTTTTTTTTCCTTTATATTCGGTCTTTTTAAGTTTACTCAGTCATATCCATTAGTCCTTTTGGTATGAAACTGTTAAATAAAATACTAAAGGTGTTACAAATTTGTCAAACATTGATGTTGTGGGTATGATTAGGCACGAATGAGCTCACATAAGCTATGAGTAAACAACTACTTTCAACGTCGAATCCGGTTAGGACAAGAGCTAGTAATATGGGCCAATCCGCCAGTTACGGGTTGACCCACCACGAGCTGGCAGTTAAATAGGTCAGGCTGAAAAGACTCGCACCAAAATAGGATAGGATTTAGCAAACCTAACCCGTAACCGGTAGGTTGCAGACTAACCTGCTCAACATGTTTTTCTTTGATTTTAATTTTTTTTTTCATATTACTTTTCATATTTTTTTTTAAAGAATAAAATGATATCCATCTAATTACCTATTAGACTATTACTTTATATAAAATGAAATATATTTTTTCACAAACCTAAATTATAAAAATACATTACAAAAACAAAAAGTGATCATAAAACATCAAATTCTAAATTCCAAATATTATAAATTAAACATATATTACAATTCAACACATTACAAACTAAACATAAATTCTAGATTCATTATTAACATTCAACACAATCAACACACCATTAGGGAGGGAGTGTTTTTGTTTTCTTTTTAGAATTTCATAATTAAAAATAAATAAATACGAGCTAGCCCATAGGTTGATAGGCTAGCATGTTATGGGTTCGGCTTATGTGGGTTTGGGCCAAAAAGACCCGCACCAAAATTGGTCCATTTTTCACAACCCAACCCTCCAAGTTTTTTACGGGTTGGTGGATTGGCCCATAAGCTCAAACCCCAATTACTGGTCTAGTTATGACATTTTTTTGGAAGAGCAAGGGTTGGGTCGACGGTTGCAAAGGTCGTGGGAGAAGAGAAGGTCCTGCACCAATGCCCTCAATGACAAGCTTGCAGTTTGCTTCTCAGTCAAAAAGACAATGTCGTGGGATATGGGATAAGGAATAGCTAGAGTTTAGTTAGAGATCAAGGATTATCCATTTCCTTACTTACATCATTGATGTCAATCTCCTCTCTCGAGATTGTGTTCCTGTACCTGATGTCCTCCATGACTTTCTTCGTATAATTTAAAACCTTCTTAAACCATTGAGATTTTGCAGCTCAACAAATGACTTCCATTTACAGTGCAAATGTGACTGGCCTTTCCATTTTATTAAGAAATCCATCTCATTCCAATCAAGTACATAATCAAACAAATTACAACGTAAAATAGATTCCGTATATCTATTATTCCTCTGCTTCTCATCATTATTCCGTAAAATAGATTCCGTATAATCAAACAACCATTGTTTTTGCGAGCATTTGCACCTCTCTTTCTCATGCTTTTGAAATCATCATCACTTTCATTATCAGAATCATCTGCTGTTGACTCATCCTCTTCATAAGAAATTGTAGGTTTTCTTTGCCTACCAGATGCCCCAAATGATTTACGTTCTCTAGTAGGTTCTATAGTTCTTCCCACATTGCCACGTTGCCTACCTGTAGGTTTTCTTGCATAGTCGTAGAATATGGGATAAGGAATAGCTAGGATTTAAGTTAGGAGATCTAGGGTTATCCATTAGAATTATTAAATAAGAATATCTATCCATATTTGAATTTGAATTTTAAATTTAGGATTTATATTTGAGTTTTGAATTGTTATTTTATTATTATTTTATTATTTATAAGGCTCTATAAGTAAAGCTTAGCCTTTCAATTATAAGCGGCTTTGATTTATCAATTGCATAAGAATTCCTTTTCCCTCTGAACATTCTCTCTCCTCGCTTTCCCTTCGTTTGATTTTCCCCCTCCTTCTTGTTGTCCTCCCTCCTATAGTCTCTCTCCTCCCCTTTTCTAACCTGTTTCACATCAATTTTGGCATCAGAGCCCTTCCATTGCTTTCACTTCCCAATTTCCAAAAAAAAAGTCATCGTCCTTCCACTGCACCTCCACCACCATATTCGAGTCGATATATCACTACCATTCATTCAAGTTTCAACTCTACCTTGCAGCTTAGATTGTAGTTTTGTGGCTGTCTTAAGGAGTTTTAGGCATGATCAACATCCTCTACCCTTGCATGGTGCCTTTAATTGTTCAAAGCTCAATTATTGAGGATTGCTACTTGGGTAGTTTTTAAATTTATTTTCAATTTCATCCTTGATTGAATTTGAAAAAAAGAAAAAAGGAAAAAAAGACTTGAAGGCAAAAGAACGTGCCAAAAAAAGAAGAAAGGCCAAAAAAAGAAAATAGTGAAAAAAAAGAGTTAAAAAGACACAAAAAAGAAAGAGTAGACATGCTATTTAGTTGTAGATATGTATGGTAGAAGAAGCACATTTGCAGGCAGTCGCTATATATATGTCAATTCATGTTGATATAATTATAGTGATGAAAGATATCGACATCATACACATGATGAGCATCGAGACAAGTACCCGGCCTGTCAACGATATGAGTATGACAGTCATTAGCGATATGCATGTGAGTGTGCTCATCATTAGCTATACGATTATTATGATCATTATGGAAATGTTGAGTTATGACAACATGGACTCACCTATCTCCATTAACACAATTATTTGGTTCAACAGGAATACGTCAAGTGCTGTCGGTAATATTTTCCAACATATCCTCAATACTATGAAGAAGATCATTATCAACAGGATCTAGGTGATATTTGTGCAGAAATAATGATTAAAATTGAACATTTTTTGGAGGAACATATAGGTGGAGGCGATGAGTTTTTTAAAGGAGTCTATGAGATGAGGGAACTAGTCCATAATTTGAAGAATTTAAAGGAAAAAGTAGTCCAGACAAATGATCCAATAGCTTCAAAAGCTCCTCCCTCTCCTTTTGAAGTAATTCCTCCGTGTAGCCCATTCAGGACACTTCTATGGCCCCGCTTTCACTCGTCATACAAAATTCAAAGGACACTCCTGCGATTGTTGCTAGTGATGACATTTTCGACTTCAAGAGTGACAAGTTATTGCTTGGTGATCATGTTAACAATGTCGTACCAGTTGAAGTAGAGTTGTCCCCATTTGAAGTTCATTGGACAACAACCCCATCTCCTCAAAGTACGGCACTGCCTAGGGTCACCCTATTGCTAAATGATCCTCTCCAGCAGTACCTTATTTGTTGGAAAGGTTTTCCAAATGCTCTCCAAAATTCAGCGGCTCATCCCAACCAAGATGTTCGCTTCAATACCTCACAAGTTAGAAAGGATTCTCATATCGAAGCATTGTGTTGAAGAATTAGCCCATCCTCCCTCCTAGATTTGTGCGTCACTTTTAACTCTTCAAGAGCCGAGCCTTTCAAGTGGGGGAGAAATGGTGAGATATGGGATAAGGAATAGCTAGGATTTAGTTAGAAGATATAGGATCATCCATTGAAATTATTAAATAAAGATATATATCCAGATTTGAATTTGAATTTTAAATTTAAGATTTATATTTGAATTTTGAATTTTTTTTATTATTATTATTTTATTATTTCTAGGGCTCTAGAAATAGAGCTCAGGGTTCAGTTGTGAACTTTTATTAATTAATTGAATAAGAACAAGCATTTACTCCCCCCGTGCGTTGCACTGGAGAATTAACTTGAACATCTTATATTAAATTAATCTTCCCCAATAAATTCCTTCACTACCCCAATCAACTTCTTTAATGGTCCAACTTCCAAAAAATAATTGGAAAAAAAATATTAACTACCCTTCCATCCTTATAATTTTGTCACATAAGCATTAACTCCCTCTAATGAATTAACTTTATTCTATGCTATCAAAGTATTCGGTTTCAATATTATGCAACTACTTTTACAATAATTAAATATATGAAAGGATCAAGTTAAAAAGATCAACCATGCCATGGTTGATCATCAACCGGATACCAGAATGCAACAAACATCTTACTGGATCCACCAATAGTAAATTGTGCATCCTGCAAACACCAGGTAATGTACACCATTTTACTTAGTTGCTGCCACGTAGAAAGAATTCAGAAGCATTCAGTAATAAGACAAAACTGCAAGGTTTTGAGCACTCTCAATAATATTAACTGTGGTGAGAGAACATTTTATGATAACACTTTTGACACCAATGCCACAACTCAGTGGCTGAATCTTGGCCACTGGAATTATACTGACTGGAAATTAATGATGGAAATAGTTCCAATAATCATCTAAGGATCCTTAGCTCAAGTGGCATCTTTTTTAAAGATAGTTGCCAGGAGTCTTAATATACGTTAGTTCAATCCCTCTTTGCCTCCTTTCTCTCTTCCTCCTCCTAAGACTCTTTTTTTCGTAAGCCAGAAGAAAATTATTCTGCCAACAAAATTTACAAAAATATTCAGACACACCTTAGACTGTACCTCTCTTGAATCAAAAGACAAAACATCAATCCCAAACTATCCTGGGGAGTTACAGTTCGCATATAATCAGATTCCTACGGAAGAAATTTGCTGAATCACTACAACAATGAGCATCAAGCTCAATACCATTGTGGAAATCACCTAACCAAATCATCAAATGAATCCACCTCATTTAAGTACGGCTATGTTACATCAAGCAGATTGCCAAAACCTTTTTCTAAGAAAAGCTGAAGTAAAAAGCTAATAGTTTCATGCCCCTTACAACATTAGAACTCACAAGCAACAACGACTGCAAAGCATGTTAGGTGTATTTACCCCTTAATCCAAAGAAAATTGATCAGCCGATATAGCATATTTCAAACATGGATGCGTTAAAATATGATGAATCAAAAATTGTAACAGAAGGTATTTAAAAATGGGCCCTAAAAATCATTTTTGTGGTGGAAACATGTGAGAGAGAACTGAATATATGAAAGGATCCAACTAATTGCCCATGAACGGAATATGAAAGTTGTTGCATTAATTAAATAATTATATCACTTAACCCTCTAGAAATAAAGTAACAACTGAAGATGAATAATTCCCATGGTAGAGGGCAAGGAAAAACAATAGTGAGTAGAATCTAATCCCCTGAACAACTTATTGCCAGAGAGTAGTTGTTATTGGCCCGCCTTCGCAAGCCTTGATGGCTTAAAATGCGAGTATGTGAATCATTGGACCCAACACTGCTATTATCAATAGATATTGCAACAGATCCCCCACCATTGCTTGTTTGCATGCTTCCAACGCTATCAACTAACATATTGGTACCTTCTTCGAGCTTATGGTAAAAGCCTTGAGAAAAATCATAATAGTTATCATTATGCTTGTTTAGGTCAATTATACCAGGAAATTTTGCACCGCCTTCCAACTTTTTTACCATTGAATAGCAAAGCCTTGAGTATCGTTATTTCTTCAGCATCAGAATTTGTAAAGTAAATCACACAAACACCAATAACCAATACATGCAAAGGTAAGTTCTATGCTTCAAATACCATGAGAAATATAACCACATGCTTCCATTCGACTTCTATTCAACACAAGCCAAACCAAATCTATAAATTTGCTTTCAAAATAGTTTCCTGGATAGTTTTAAAAACATAAAAAAAAGAACAAAAGAATTTGTTTATGTTGCCGAATTCAAATTATAGACTTCATCCAAATTCAAGAAAGGCAAGTTCATGAATTAAACTAACTTATCACAATAATCCACATTTTACAAAGCAGGAAATGATCTGCGCACAAGCAAAAAATGGGGGAAAAAAGTAAGGTAGGAAAACATCATAGAAGCCAAACATAATAATGATCTGTTGCAAAACAATACAAGTGAGCAACCTGCAACGCAAATTGAAGAGAGGACCAGCTTATGCAAACTGAAGCATGGCAATTTCAAATAATCAATTTCCAAGAGGAAAAGAAAACCAATGAAAGGAGAAAAATTGAACAAAGCCACGGATTGAAGGTCATAAGCTCCGATACCCGAATTCCTTCAGCTAAATCAACTCCCTATGTTCACGAACTTCTCAGTGATCTTATGTAGAAACAAAAAATGATACAAAAAATCGAAACCTTAGTGAACCCTAAAATTTTATAATTACAGAATCAAAAGCTTAAAGAGCCATAGCGTCACTTACCTTGAGAGGGCTTAACTATAGCTCCGATAGGAAAGTCATCAAAAAGAAGAGACAAGATCGAAAAGGGGAAGAATGAAATCGGAGTGAGGAAGATTGTGCCCCTGTAGTCTGTACGAAAGAAACCAGACAAGGTTAGAAACAACTATGAAGGCTTTTATACATCGATTGAGCTCTGAGCTCTTAGAGAAATGGAAAAATTGCGGGAAAATCGAACCTTCAAGGAGCTGGTCCAAGCTTTCAAGCTCCTCCGACGTTTCTTCTTGTTGTTCACTCCTCTCCCAATCCGTGTTAGACGCATAAATGGAAAAAAAATGTAATGGCGGCAAGGATGAATGCTGGTGTTTCATGGGAGAGGAAGTCATAGTAGATTGTAATGGAGAAGCAAGCACAAACCGGAGGAATCTAGTGAAATGAAAATGAGAAAGGCAAAGACCATGAAAAAAGTAGAGGAGCAGTGCGCCCGGGAAAGAAAAATACAGGGTAAAGAAAAAAAAGGCAAACTCTGAATAAACGGGTGAAGCTTCTGGAGAGAGGAGAGAAAGGAAGAAGAAATAGGGAATGATGCAGTGGGAAGTGCAAAATTTGAAATTCAAATCTTGAACACCAAGCCCAAGAAATTTGGTCTGAACAGAATAAACGTTTTGGAAGAAATCATACAATAATTCTCACTGCTCCATCCACGTGCTTCTCATCACAAAGTGAAGTGCTGACACGAAGCCCTATAGAAGCTGGTACTGTTCATATGAACAGTGAATTATGAGAGAAGCCACAATTAAAATTGGCTTGGCTTGGCTTCTTTGTCATACACATTTATTATATTAAAAGGATTCTTTTTCCTTTTGAATATTCTCTCTCCTCCCTTTCCCTTGATCTGATTTCCCCAAGCTTATGAAAACCGGACCGGACCGGCCGGTCCGGCCCGGTAACCGGCGAACCGGCCGGTTGGCCGGTCCGGTTCCCGGTCCGGTTTTCATTTTTTAAAAAAAAAAAATTTTAAAAAAAAAATTTTCCTTTAGAATTTCATACTATAAGTCTAAAATCTTCAATTTCTCACCGGTTTGGTCCCGGTTTAGCTCTGGTTTGGTCCCGGTTTGACCCACTGACCCTTAACCCAGTACCCCGACCGGTTCAATGACCGGTCCGAGTTTTAATACCTTGGATTTCCCCCTCCTTCTTATTGTCTTTCCTCCTCTAGTTTCTCTCTCCTCCTCTTTCCCAACCTACTTCCCATCACAATGCTTTATCAGCATCCTATCTCCCACAATGATTACCGTGGTAGCGTTGGGGTTATGGGAGCAATGAGCCCATGGGACTGTGGGAGGATTATAATATCATATCCAATTTTTTTAAAAAAAACTAATACAAAGTTTATTTGTTTAGTTGCACACTCATTCTTGACGGAATTTTTAATTTACATTCCAGTGTATGATATTCTTATATGTGTGGATTAATTTGCCATGATACTGGAGAATTCAGTGGCCATTCTGTTAAAGAAAGCTTTGATGGTGTTGCCTGCTTCTCTTCCCCACGACCTCCTCTGCTTTCGAGTATCGATGGCTCAGCCATTGTTCTTCCCCCAAAATGCCACCCACAGCGAAAATAGTCTAGTTATAGCCTCTAAGGGACTCATTTGTGCCTAATCAGATCCACATCTAACAGCTTTTTAACACCGTTAGTCTTTATTTTAATGGTTTTATACTAGAGGGCTAACGAATATAAATGAGTGAAGACCCAATAATAAGACAAAAAAACCCAAGGGACCTGATTCCAAACTCAAAAAAACTATAAGGACCTGGGAATTAGTTTTTCCCTAAATATTTATGAACTTTTTTTCCCATTTTGATGTGCACTAACTGTTTTTTCTATACAAGCTCTGAATATAAGTAACTGAGTATTTGTTAACACCTATTTTTTAATACCTATTTTTATTCCAGTCAACTTTTCATTTTTTCTAATAAATTAGTGTGCTAAAAATGGCATTATTTAGAACTTCCTTTTGACCAGCCATTATTTAGGAACTCAAAACAAGAAAATTTGATACAGATTATACTCATCTACAATTAATACAAGATTGTAACAAAATCGATATTTGCATACAAAAATATTTCATAAAAACAGAGATAAGTAATCTTTATCAATTATTGACTATTTTTATCGACTCTTATCAAATCTTGATGATTTTATCAATTGTGTTCAGACTTTTACTAGCCAGATTGGGATGACATCAAGAATAGAATCTAATTTGTATTACATGAATAACGATACAACATTATATAGGGAAAATGTCTTTAAAAGATAGTTGAATTATGGAAGCAAAAAAAAAAAAAGGACATGAATTACTCAACCCGAAGATTTCTGCTTGTATAAGAAAACAACTCTCATTGAAAATAAATTATTACGCCATTACTGGAAAAATACTCAAATTGCATAAACCTTATTAACTTGATGAAAATGCAATTATAACTACCCTTTTGTCGATAAGATGCAATTTCCCTTAAAACTTGTTGACCAAGACAAGACCAATTCAGTGACAGAAATTAAACATACTCGCATGATCGTAAAACCTTACCCCCATCGTAAGCTCAATAGAAAAGGTAAAGATAAAAATCACAGAGGGTGGGAAAAAGGAAAAACTGTGACATCAAAAATTCTAAAGGCAAAATGCAGCAGATCGTGGATTGCGAAGCTAAGGCAAAGTCTATAACATTATTGCTAAAAACTAATTATTCAGGTGCAAGTAAACCGGCAAATTCATCCATCAATGCTGGTCCTTTGGAATGCGAGGTCTTTGAATATTGGGCTGTCGACTCCAACCCCCATTGCGTTCAGTCCATTGTCGGCGTATACAACGGCGCCGGTGATGGCGGATGCCAGTGGGGATGACAGGAATGCAGCCACGTTGGCCACCTCCTCTGTATTACATTCAAGGTTAGAATTTGTTAATGGGGGGGGGGGAATGGGAAAGGTGCATTACAAGAGGGAAGAATGTTGAGGGGAAATGTTACCAGCTGTTAGTTCTTTCTGCAAAGGAGCATTGGCTGATGAGTAATCGATCATCATGTCGATGAATCCAATTGCTTTTGCAGCACGGCTTCTCAGAGGACCTAAAGGGGGAAAACCACCATTAAATTAACATGTTTTCCTACTGATATACTCATTATACTCATTTCTATGATATGTTTGACCACCTGGCCGCAAAAAGTTGACTTCAATCAAGGAGAGGAGGGACAATATTGTATTAAGTAATTAAGATTAATAATAGAATCTGACTTGGTTAGAGAGACCTTAATATTATGTCAAGAATTATTTCATCTAAAAACGTTAATTTGTTAAGAAAATGCTCATCAATAGTTTTTTTAATGCAATTATTTGATATCTAATACTACCGTCAGATCCAATTGAAGACAGCTTTTCAAACTTTTCGTTTTTTTTCGTTCACAAGATTCAAATCCTCAAACTTGTTTAAGGGGAATAGAGTCCCTTCAGCTTGACCTAACTACCATTAGTCATCAGTATTCAGTAATTTAATTGTAACAGTTATTATGCACATTTTGCAGAAAATTGGATGTGCATTATGAATATGATATATCTAGGTGGCAATATTCTACTGGCCCTCTAAATACAAGCATCTAAATGGCCTCTAATGATGTATACCTCAAAACAAGACCCTATCACAAGTAAAAAGGAACATCTAGAGCATGGAATAGAGTCTTGATCATCCACTACGCAAAGGATAAAATCCTCTATTATGTTTTTTTGTTCCTGTTTTAAATGTCGCTAGATTTCAAACAGTAAAATACCCGACTCCCATTGGCATCAGAATAACAAGTTCAAGAGTATGTCAAAATCTTGGGCTGGTTAAAGTAAAGCAGGCCAAAAAAAATTATAAACAAGCAAAAAACAGTACCGGCAGATATTGTGTTGACTCTAATTCTTTTCTTCCTACCAGCTTCAAAAGCAAGCACCTGAGTAAATGGAAAATTAGACCAAACATTCCAAGGGAAGGACCTAAGGATGATCAAGATTGAAGAAAGAGAGTATTAAGAAATTAGCATATCTATGTGGGTCATGCATTACAGGACTAGTGTTCAGAGAAGAAACATTAGAGACTCACTCTTGTATCACTTTCCAAAGCAGCTTTTGCAGAACTCATACCGCCACCATATCTGCATTTTAGTAGGTTCAAAAAGCTGTCAATCTAGACAAGTTATTTTAAGACAAAAGTTATGTAACTCTTCAAGGCATAATTGGACACACCCAGGGATGATCCTCTCTGAAGCAATGTATGTTAGAGAAATTGAAGAACCACCTGAAACCAAATCTGGAAGGTGAGGAAAAGAATAAAACAATGAAGGAAACAATATAAAGGCAGAATCTTAGTAAACATGCCTGGGTTGATAATTGGAAGAAAATGTTTGAGTAAAGAAACATATGAGTAACTAGATGCAGATAGTGCAGCAAGATATCCATTCCGAGATGTCTCTAACAATGGTTTGCTGACCTACAATAAAGTTGACTTACTGTTAGCCAAATAGGGGAGGGCAGAGAGAAACTTTACAATTGAATTCAACGTACCTCAGGTCCATTGGCAAGTGAGTGTACGAGGATGTCAATGGTTCCAAAGTCCTTCTGAACGGATTCAACTAGTTCCTGCAAGTTCAAGCAAGTCGTTTTGCAGACAGGTTACGAGGTATAGTTCTGAAGGTAAAGCCGACACCAACATGTGTATATATGACCTCAGACTGGTTCAGTCTCTAATAAAGTAAAGATAAGATCGTTCCATGAACTTATAATTTAGCAGAGAAAGGGCCACAGTTGGGCTTTCCACTCCAAACTTAAACAAGCTTTAGTTTTGTCCCAAAAGCACTGATGTTTTAATTTGTCCTCAAACTTGAATTTGAAACAATGCCGTCCATGAGCAGTAACAAGATTATTGTTGATATATAGTATCTCATGTTATGCAGAGGGTTAAATGAAAAAATTTTAAAATTTCTGAAAGGTATCAAAATGATGGACTACTCTCTCACCAAAAAATAGGGGAGTACTCTGGCAAGTTGCAGTTCAGTTTTAATTAAATATCAATTAAAAAAATACAAGAGTACGCATTAGGTGTTACTAACTTAAAATTACAAGAGTTGGCAACAAAAAAAAGAAAAGAAACACTCAAAATCACAAGAGTTTTTTCACTATGGTAGCGAAACTGAAAACTAATTTTCACAAAAAGTTTTTCAGATAAGTCATTTCTTGAACTCTGCAAACCTTAAAATAGCCATAAATGTTTACTGCTTTGAGCTAATTACTGTAAACTCAAATTAAAGTAAGCTAAAGGCAGCATGGTTATATCTAGTGCGCTCTTCTCTTAAGACCATAACAAAGGTACAGAGTAATCATATTTTAGCATTTATGGCATTGAATAAATAATTACCAGCTGAAAATAATCACATGTAAATAAGGTTGACAAGACTGCTAATACATCCAAAGCTTTGGAAAAGACTAAAAGCACAAATTACTCCTGAGACAAATTTCAATAATTTAAAGGAGTTCTTCAAGGGTAAAAGATTAAGGTATCAATAATAAATCTATACCTGGACAGTCCAGTTAGTGGATCCAGCATAGCGCTTGTTTGCTTTAACCTATATAAAATGAATTTATGAGTTATATATTAATACATATATATATATATATATATATATATATATATATATGTATCGGATATCAAATTGTAATATGAATCCCTAATCCGTGATTCCTAATCCTATATTGATAGGTAAGTTAGTTAAGGGAAGAGCAATGTTGTGGGAGTGGCATTAGCTACTTTAGAATAGCACTAGCCAAACACACCCTAATTGTATCCCTTAGCTAAAATGGATAGGATTAGTGATTATAAAAGAGCATTAATGTCAGTTCTGCCCCTAATCCCATAAGCTCTCTATATAAGAGCTATTGTTTCCCATTATTCGTTAGTTGTTGATTTGACATGAATAAACAGAATAATTCAGCAGCTCCTATGTCTTCTATCTTCTTCCCTCTCTAAGAACCTCTCTACTCTCTTCTCTTTCTACCTCTTCTTTCAATTTGATTATGCCAATTATTACAGAATCTTATTAGTGGTATCAGAGAATTTGATCCTCTGCCAACACACCTTCTTGCTGCATGGTGGAAACAAGAAACCAAGAAAAAACAAGAATGGAGGAAGAAAGATTTCAGGCAATTGAAAGGCAGTTACAGGTGATGGCGACCAGTATTCAAGATTTGGCCGTAGGGTTTAACACCAGCTTGACAACCTTGCACCAAGAGATTCAAGAAAATGCTGAAACTACCCAGAACAACCTCAAAAATCGTGAGCGCCGTCTTCCACAACCGCATAATCACCACTACCAGATGCCGACCCAGTTTACCAAACTCGAATTTCTCAGGTTCAATGGTGATGACATTCTGGCTTGGCTTCTTCGGTGTGAACGCTACTTTGAGATTGATGAGACTCCTGAAGCTAATAAAGTCAAGATAGCATCTTTGGGTTTAGATGATAAAACCTTCCAATGGCACCGGGCTTTAGAACAACGCCTTTGAGGATGATTACCGCCATAGGACGAGTATGTTGTGTTGCTTCAGGACAATTTCGGCCAATCTGCGACAAACAGGGTCCCTCGTTGATTTCAATGCCGAATTTGATCTAATATCGGCTAAACTAGATCTGCCGGAAGACTATTTGGTTGACATCTATGTGGCTGGCTTACGGATTGAATTAGCAGGCCCGATTCGGTTTCTCAGTTCAAGAACGTTGAGTGAAGCAAGCAAGATTGCAAGAATACAAGAAATCATCGCGGTCAAGTCAAATTCCAAGCCTTTGGTCGACTGGTATAGTCAGAGCGTGCCATCAATAGGGGCGTCCTCAACCAGTCAGCCATCGTCATCAACAAGGTACCTCGGTTCTTCAATTCTGGCCCCCTACCGATAAGCTTTGTTAATGGCAAAACCCACCGTCTCCGACAAACCCACTGGAACTATTTCCAAGATTCAATTTTTAATTCCCAAGAATCCTAATAAATCCTTCAAGCCCCTCACACCTGAAGAGGAAATTGAACACCGTATGAAAAATTTGTGTTTTTATTGTCACGCCCCTTCTCACGTGACCATAAGTGCCCCCAACAACGGAGAGTCCAATTACACAACATCAAATATGACTCAGAACCTGAAGACCCCATTGAAGAATGTACTGAGGCACAACCCTGTGAAGGCTTGTGACACATGTGCAAGGTGTAAGTATGAAACTGTTGCCTCTCCTGGTCTTTTACAACCTCTCCCTATTCCTAGCCGTGTATGAAAATCAATCACTATGGACTTCATTGAGGGTCTCCCTAAATCTAATGGAAGGAGGTAATTTGGGTTATAATTGATAGGATGAGTAAATACTCTCATTTTGTGGCCCTCTCTCATCCTTATACAGCATCCTCGCTAGCTCAAGTTTTTTTAGATCAAATCTACAAACTACATGGAGCACCTACTGAGATTATTAGTGACCGGGATCCTATCTTTGTAAGCAATTTCTAGAAGGAATTCTTAAGGGTTTTAGGGATCCAACAAAAGCTATCTACCGCCTATCGCCCTCAAACCGATGGACAATATGAGGTACTCAATAGGTGTCTGGAAACTTATTTGAGGTGTATATGTTGGGAGAAGCCCAAGGATTGGAGTAAATGGTTGTCACAAGCTGAATGGTGGTACAATACATCTTTCCAAACTTCTACACGAGCCTCTCCCTATGAACTTTTGTACGGTCAAAAGCCACCTCTCCATTGCCCCTATTTGCCTCACAACTCAGTCTTAGAAGTCGTAGATCGCACCTTTGAAGCAAGGGAACAGGTGTTAGCTATGCTTAAGTATCATTTGCATCGTGCTTCTAATAGGATGAAGCAAAAGGCTGATTTGCACCGATCTGATAGGGAATTTCGGGTTGGACAGTGGGTATTTCTGAAATTGCAGCCTTATCGGCATATTTTAGCTTCCGTGAGGGACTCCCAAAAGTTAGCTCTAAAGTATTTTGGGCCCTATCAAGTGCTGGAAAGGGTGGGTCTGGTTGCATATCGTCTGGAGTTACCTCCGGACTCGAGAGTTCATCCAACATTTCATGTCTCTATAATGAAATTATGCCCTAATCTCACTGTAAAACCCAGACATCCTCCTCCCGACTTTCCTGAGCCTCCACCTTCCTTGTTTCCAGAGAAACTTCTGAATAGAAGGTCTATCAAGAGGCGTCGAAGGCTTATTACTGAAGTCCTTGTGCAATGGAAGGGATTGCCAGATGAAGAAGCTTCTTAGATGCCACTATCTCGTTTCCAAGAGCAATTTCCAGATTTCAATGTGACACATCCTTGAGGGCAAGGATGTCAAAATGGGGGGTATTGATATGAAATTGTAATATGAATCCCTAGTCTTGTAATATGAATCCCTAATCCCTATTTGTGATTCCTAATCCTATATTGATAGGTAAGTTAGTTAAGGGAAGAGCAATGTAGTGGGAGTGGCATTAGCTACTTTAGCATAGCACTAGCCAAACACACCCTAATTGTATCCCTTAGCTGATTAGGATAGGATTAGTGATTATAAAATAGCATTAATGTCAGTTCTGTCACTAATCCCATAAGCTCTCTATAAGAGCTGTTGTTCCCCATTATTCGTTAGTTGTTGATTTGACGTGAATAAACAGAATAATTCAGCAGCTCCTGTGTCTTCTCTCTTCTTCCCTCTCTAAGAACCTCTCTACTCTCTTCTCTTTCTACCTATTCTTTCAATTCGATTCTGCCAATTATTACAGAATCTTATCAATATCCATGTCTATGAATGTATTTTTGAGTCTTTTGGAAAGAAATTCCTATGCATTTATAACTTACCTCTTCTGGCACATCCTCAGCACTGTCATAAACTGCATCCATGGGATAAACTTTAGTAATCTCCATCAATGATCCATCTGGTAATCTGAAAATGGACTTTTCGAGTTAGCAAAGTACATACAGATAAGATAAGCATTCAAATAAAATAAATTACAGCATGTTAAATTATACATTCGTGACTCATCAAATTTTCCACGTCGAAGGCTGGACTCAAAAATATTTAGAGCCTACACAGGAAGGTTTATAGTTAGTCCCTGCATCATTCAACATGGATAAGAACACTTGGGGTTGCAGACACACAGCACTTAAATTCTGCAGATTTACTTACAGGTACCCAGGTGCCAACAAGAATTTCAGCTCCAGCTGCTGCAAGAGATTTTGCTATTGCCCAGCCATATCCATTGTCATCAGCCACACCAGCAATGAAAGCCCTTTTACCTACACAGAATCTAAATTTTAGTGAAAGTGCAGATTGTTCCTATTCAGAGACTACAACAAAAGGAAATACCAGTAAGCTCATCTGTGACTGACAGGAAATATTAGATAACAGGCAAAAAGATTTAGGGAATGCGAACATAACAGGATGAACACATATTGGTAATAAATTCATAAGAAACAAGTCAAAGTGGGGAAAAGAAGTTATGTTGTCATGGCATGTCTCCTGAAAGTAGTTAAGACAATACAACACTCATGGACAAGATAAATGTAATACAAAAGAACCAAAAAGCAAGAATTTAGAGCAGAACCGCCAATTCAATAGACAGAAATCAAGTACATGAGCTAAAATGTACATTAAAACAAAATAGGCATGGAGGATTTTCAGGCAAAAGAAGTATAACCTTTCAAATCAATAGGCAGTCCTGAGACTGGCTTGTTTTCACTAGACTCAGACATTGCCTTTGTTACAACTTTGTCAAACTTTATGGAACGTGATGTAAGGCTTTGCTGGAAAGGTTGCATTGATGCAACATGACAGACACTTGCAAGACCGTCCCATGATTTTGCCTTGGACTTGCCACTAAAAACCGCAGCGCTTGCATTTACAAGCTTTTGTGAAGGAATACAGGGCCTTGACAATGCAATTTGCAAGTTAGAAACTGATGTTGTCGCCATCTTGATGAATGCAATTTGACAGAAGACAAGTTAGATATCTATACAGAAAACTAACATTAGCACCAATAAAAAAATACATTAAAACATATTCATAGATATCTGAAATGCAAATAGAAATTACCAAACAGGTACAACTTGATGAAAAGTTGGACATTAAAGGCAATCCAAGCGCTCATCATTTTAAAATATTCCATTTATTCAATTATAAATTGTGATTATAACATTAAGTACATTTCACCTTTCACCTAGAAGCTCATAACTAAAATTATCACAACAGACCCCCAATTTATCCCTCAGAAAGTCAGAAACACAAGGTAATAGAATACATACAAACTTAATTAATGCAATAGTTCATATTACTACCGTGAATTATACACAATTTTGGTGGAGACATTGTTACATTAAAAAAATTAAGAAGTATCTGATACAAGCGAGCGAACGGTAATAATAATGGCGAGGTCCAATGGTAAAGGTAATAAGAAATGATCGGGTTATTAATGAAACACTCGACGATCAAAAAGTCAGACAGCAAGATGTTAAGCAATGCCGAATTATTTCAACCATCACTCCTCACAAACAGTTTCCTCTAGAGGAAATTCCTCTAAAGACACCACTCTCAGAATGCCAGCAATCCTACGCTTGTTTAGAACTCGAAAAAACAATAAAAATAACAGAAAAAAGTGTCGAAAAAACATCATTTAATCTCGATCTCTAATGCGTCTAATTTCTAAACATTTCAAAATATTAACTCCATGGTCACGGGGCTACCCAGCCACGGAAGCAATAGAGATCATTCCAGAACACAATGCTTCTAAATCAATACCAGATCCATTTCAAATGAAATCCGCACTGATTCAACGACACAAAAAGCAAGAATGAGAATAGAGAGGAGGGGGCATTGATTTACCTGTGAGCTACGAAAAAGGCCAATGCAGAGAAAAACTTTGAGGAGTTCGAAATAGAAATGGAAAAATCAAGGTTTTTTGGATTTTGTTTATATAACAGGTAGGAGTAGAATCGGGGGAGAGAAGTAGGCGAATGGCCTTGCCTTGCCTCTATGGCTATGATGGCGTCGATGAAAACAATGCTGTGTTTTATGAGGCGGCCCAGAGCAGTTGGGGAAACTCCTCGCAAGTATCGAACGAGAATTCCAGTACAACTAGTCAGTGGAGATGCACGTGCATTTCACGTGAAATTACTTTTTATATATATATATATATATATATATATATATATATATATATATATATATATATATATAAAAAAGTGAACAGATTGGGCAGATGTAAGTATTTTGAAATAACATATTTATATACAATCAGTTCAGTGTGAAATCGTTTATATATTTTCTAATCCTATATAATTCAAAGATACTCCTGACGATGGGGGATATTGTCTTTGACTCCTAACACTCCCCCTCAAGTTGGAGCATATATATTGATCATGTCCAACTTGTTATAAAGATATTCAACCCGTGTCTCATTCAAGGCTTTTGTCAGAAGATCTGACAGTTGGTCATTGGACTACACGTGCCATATAGATACAATATTTTCTTTGATCTTGTCACGAATGAAATGACAATCAATTTCAATATGTTTGGTTCGTTCATGGAACACAGAATTCGATGTTATATGAAGTGATGTCTTATTGTCACACCATAGTTTTGCAGGTAATGTTGTGACAATGCCAATTTCCTTTAAAAGCTAAAGTACCCACACAATTTCTTATACTGACTGTGACATGGCTCTGTATTTTGCTTCTGCACTTGATTTTAACACAACTCCTTGCTTCTTACTTCTCCAAGATACTAAATTTCCACCAACAAACACATAGTAACCCGTAGTAAATTGTCTTGTGACCTTAGATCCTGCATGATCCGCATCACAAAAACACTAGACTTTAGTGTGCCTATAATCTGTATAAAGAATACTAAGACCTGGAGAACCTTTCAAATAATACAAGATATGTTCTAAAGCTTCCCATTGTACCACTGTTGATGATGTCATGAATTGGCTGAGCCTACTGACTGAGAATATTATATCAGGACGAGTTACTGTTAGATAATTCAGCTTCCCAATGAGTCTTCTATATCTCTCAGGAAATGGAAACAACTTCAATTTTTCTAGATCAATCTTCTTCTTCAAATAATTAGGAAGCTCATCAAACATAGTAGCATCAAGATTTAGGAAAGGATTCGAAATCATGGGAATGTTGCTTGGTGCAACTCCAAGTTTTCCAATCTCCTTTAAGAGATCAAGAACATACTTCCTTTGACTCAAAAGAATACCTTTCTTATTTCTCAAAACTTCAATACCAAGAAAATACTTTAATGACCCCAAATCTTTTGTTTGGAAGTGAGAATTCAGGAAGGTTTTAAGTTCTGAAATTCTAGAAATGTTATTCCCTGTAATCACAATATCATCAATGTATAATACTAGAAGAATCATGCCTTTATCAGATTGCTGATAGAACACAGAGTGATCACACTTACTTTGACTTAATCCAAACTTCTTGACTACATCACAAAATCTATCAAACCAGGCTCGAGGACTTTGCTTTAAACCATATAGTGACTTCCAGAGGTAACACGCTTTCCGATTCTCCCCTGAGCAACAAACCCAGGTGGTTGCTCCATATAAACTTCTTCAAGAATGTCGACATTCAGGAAAGCATTCTTAACATCTAATTGATGTAAATCCCAATGAAATGTGGCCGCCAAAGAAACAAGAAGACGAACTGAGGTGAGTTTGGCCACAGGAGAGAAAGTCTCAGAATAATCAAAACATAAGTTTGGGCATACCCTTTAGCAACAAGCCGAGCTTTTAACCATTCTAAAGACCCATCAGCCTTAGTGTTAACAACAAACACCCATTTACATCCAATGGCTTTCTTTCCAGGAGGTAGATCAACAAGATTCCAAGTACCAGCTTTGTCAAGGGCTATAAGTTCTTCTTCCATTACTATATGCCAACCAGGATGAGTCAAGACTTGGTGAATGGTAGTAGGGGTGGATATGGAATCAAGGGTGACTACAAGCGAAGAAGAAGTAGGAGACAAATTCTGGTAAGACACAAAGGAGGATATAGGATAGGTATAGTTAGCATATCTTGTGGGAGGACAACGAGGACGAGTACCTTTTCGGAGGGTAATAGGTAGGTCAAAGGAGGGATCAACAGCAGAATTAGGAACAATTGGATCAGAGACAACAATGGGAGGATCTGGGGGATCAAGAACAGAAACCAAGGTGTCATGACCAGAATCCGTTAGCGAAGCAGTGACTAGTGACGGTGAAACGTTGGTAGCATCAGCATCACTGATGATATCAGGTTTTGGAATAACAGCCTGTACTGGTGAGAGTGGGATACAATAAACCAGGACATCATCAGACTCAGCAATGACAGAGGGAGACTCAAAGGAGGTCGAAGATGCAAAGAAAAGAGAAGACTCATGAAAAATTACATCAGTAGACACAAGGTAACGACAAATATCAGGAGAGTAACATCGATAACCTTTCTGAATTCTAGAATAACCAAGGAAGACACATCGTAAGGACTTGGGATCGAGTTTACTGACACTTGTATGAACATCCCGAACAAAACAAACACAACCAAAGAGTTTTGGATCAATAGGAAATAGCTTAGTGGTGGGAAATAGGATGGAATAAGGAATATCCCTATTAAGAACAGCCGAAGGCATGCGATTTATGAGAAACCAATCAGTAGAAACGGCATCGGCCCAAAAAATTTTAGGGACAGAGGAATGAAACATGAGAGCTTGAGCAGTTTCTAAGAGATGTCGGTTCTTTCTTTCAGCAACACCGTTTTGAGCAAGGGTATCAACACAAGAGGATTGGTGAAGAATATCATGACTTTGCATGTACTCGGTGAATGAGGCAAAAAAATATTCTTTTGTATTATCACTATGTAATATTTTTACAGGAGTGTTAAACTGAGTTTGAATTTCAGCACAGAAATGACGAAAGTGAGTAAATAATTTAGAACACTATTTCATTAAGTAAAGGCAAGTGGTTTGGAAAAATTCATTAACAAAAATGACAAAATAACGATAACCAGTTTGAGACAAGATTGAACAAGGACCCCAAAAATCAAAATGTATTAACTCAAATGAGGACGCAGCTCATTTGTTGACACGAGGTGTCAAATGAATACGATGGTGTTTGGCAAACTGACAGGATTCACAATTTAGAGCAGACACAGAAGAGAATTGAGGATACAATTTTTGAAGAGATGACAGACACATATGACCTAGACGACAATGAATTTCAAATAGAGACGACCTACCAGAACAAGCAACAAGACGTGGCACCTGATCAACAAGGATGTAATGGCCACCAGATTCATAACCCTTACCAATAACCTGCTTTGTTGTGAGATCCTGAATCAAACAATGGGTCAGGAAAGAGTGTAATAAAATAATTTAATTGTTGAGTAATTTTGCTAGTAGACAAGAGATTAAAAGCAAGGTTAGGAACATGAAGGACAGAGGGTAAAGAAATAGACCGGGTAGGTCTGACAGTGCCAAATCTGAGAACATGAGAATAAGAACCATTGGCAATGGTTATACTAGAAGCGTTGGCACAAGGTGCATACGAGGAGAACAAATTTTTGTTACTTGTCATATGATCAATGGCACCGAAATCAATAATCCACTTTGAGGAAGAAGTGGCAAGACTATAAGTAATGTTATCTATAAAAGAGCACCTGAAGTTCTAGACTTAGAATCAACCATCATCAAAAAAAGATGTACCAAACAACAAATAAGCAACGATACAACTGCAACCAACTTTCCAAGCGAGAATAAGAGAACCACACAAGGTCACCAACCGCTAAAACAGTAAAGCCAAAGCACAAATATCCAACGAAGCCCAAATAACCAGTAGAGCTTCCCAAAGAAAATGGTCACAGATGCGCCAATTCAGATTTTTTTAAGGAACAAATATAAGCAAAATGCTTCAAACAATGAGATCACGAAAGTACCGAAGAGAAGTAGGCCAAAAAATCTCAAATAAACTCCAAGTCACAACCAAAAAAGGAGCTCCAAGTGAAAAAGGCTTACTTATGATCAGATGAAACCCAACCAAGGACAAAGAAGGCTAAAAATACCACAAAGGAGTTAAGTGACGGGAGGAACCCACCAATTCAAAGATGTATTTGGATTGCACCACCACCAGAAATGGGACTACCGTGAGAAGTTGATCAGGATCTATGGTGGCCTGTCGGAAAGGTCACTGACAACAGGCTCACACGCCGGCGTGTGTATCGGAAGGGGAAGGGATCGTCAGTGGGTGAAGACACACGCTTGATCGGAACGAGACGCCGCTATAGGTTTTCACTTATCAGAGGTCTCAGAGACTGAAGAACCAGTGCATGCGTCCTGATGAGATTCTAACGAGAGGAGATCTGAATGTGTTTCAATAGAAAAACTGATTCTTAACCGGAGAAGATGAACTGAAGGAACGAGAAGGCTCTGGTACCATGTACTCAGACGCAAAATCAAAAATTCTCATTAATGTAATGTACAACTACATATTTATATACAATCAATTCAGTGTGAAATCGTTTATATATTTTCTAATCCTATACAATTCAAAGATACTCCTGATGATGGGGGATATTGTCTTTGACTCCTAACATATATACATACATATATATATATATATATATATATATATATATATATATATATATATATATATATATATATATATATATATAAGTGAACAGACTGGGTAGATGTAAGTATTTTGAAATAACATAAAACAAATAAATTAAAGACACTGACACACTTGCAAAAATAAACTATACAAGAAGTTAATAAATATAACCTGGGTTATGAAAGGAATCATGTCCTCTTTCATACATAAACCATTTACAGAGAATCCTTTATTTAGATCTCAACCTTTCTCTTTTAGATTATTTCAACACAGTCTACCTTCGATTCCTACAGGAGGTGTAATACTTCATTTTTCTTCATTCCCTCCCCGACTCTTTTTTTTCTTTTACATATTTCCCAGTAAATCCCTTTATAGGATCATCACAATGAATTTTAGATAAAACTTCCCTCTAGATCCCCAAAAAGAGTTTAGCCACTCATACCTTATATGTCGTCGATATATTAACGTTGGATGAATTACATTAAGCTAGAATTGAAGTCTGGTACAACACAGATATCAGAAATATGAGAGTGAATGTATAAATGCGAAAGAGTTGTTCACATTCGACTTTGTCTCAAAATGTTTACAAAGAGAGTTTATATAGAGCTGGCATCCCAACCCTGATTACATTTCTGACTATAGTTACAAGACTCGAGTTACTTTTGTCACTTCATCTTTTTATCATGTCGTCGTGGAATCTGCTTTCTTTCTGCTTTGTCTTCCACTTACTTAGCTTTTCTTCTTTGTCTTCTTATGCCGACAGAGGTTGCCGACACTTCCTCTTTTGCTTTCTTCAGATGACTTATAGGAGACTAGGGTCCAACAATATGTCTGGATTCTGATCAATTCTTTCCTGTTCCTTACAGATATCACATTCATGATTCAAATAATCTTCCATTATATGCAAATCTTCCTCTGACTCTCTTCTGTATTATCCATCTTACTCTTTTATTTTGTCATACCAGAGGTTAAAGAGCTTATCATTATGCATCTTTATTCCAAGAGAATACACACAAGTTGAATTTTTGGATCTGAATACCCAGGGACATTCCTAAGGGACTTTGTCTGAGGTTTTAATCCTGTTCATTTCTTGGAAAATGATATGATAATCTTGAGCTCTTATATTTGAAACTCTGAATTGGAATTCTTCATCATCTTCAATTTCTTCCTTGATCTCTGGTTCATACTCGAGAGGCTTCTTTGTCGTTCCTAACCTTACTAAATTTATAGGTACATAAAGTTTAGCTAGTGTTACCTCTACAACAAGAGAATAACACCTTACAAAACACTTGGTGCTGAGTTACAATTTTAAAATACTCTTGTACAAACAACTTTATAATCTGAGGTAACTCAGAGATTTCTTCCATGGATGGTGATGGATATATACTCCGAATTAACCCAAAATTATACAGTATTTTTACAACACTGGCAGGAGTGCCTGGATATATGATGGCTTTATTGAAAGCTTAATAAGAGACGTATTTGATGGTTTTATGAGAAAGAGCTAACTGATTAAGCTTCTTTACAGTGAGCTTATAATAATTATACTGTTGGGGCAAATTGAAAACTGCATCAGATACAGGATTTGGATTTTTCTTCTTTGGCTTTTCTTTTTCTTTTTCTTGTTGAGCCACTATCTGAGAAAAAGATGTGGTTCCTTTTTCTTTTTGAATTATAGGTGTGGGGTTGAGTCCTAAAGACTCCATTAGAGTTTGGTTCAAATGAGTGGATGACTTACCTAGGGTGAATGGCCTTTTTACAAGTGTTGATGGGCCAGCAATAATTGCTTCTTTGCCCTCATTCATATTATTCATTTGGACATTTGTCCTTACAGCTAGATCAACATATTCCTTCTGGATATTTGCCTTACTCATCTTATTCTCAAGTTGAATATACATATCGTCAAGAGCATCATTTATACTAGCAACAGAGCTTGATAGCCCTTGTATACTATTACTAGCTTGGCTACTCAACAAACTCATATTCATCTTAAGGATATTCATCTTTATTATAAGTTGATTCATCATACAAGATGATTCTTCATCTTTACTTATCTGGTGTACAGGACTATGCCTTCCAAACCTGTTTACTGATTCCATCTGCTCAAGTAATTAGCAATTAGATTATTTTTTTCCCTTAACATATTCTACTTCATAATCATAATAAGCCAAATATGTCTATCATTTAATCAACATTTTATTACTTAATTTATTATTTTTTTACTCCTCTTGTTAACCAATGTTTAACTTGAGTATTATCATTTTTAATTATAAATCTTGAGTTAACAATAAATAACTCTAATTTTTCTACGGCTTTTACAACTGCTAAAAGTTCTTTCCAGTTTGAATGACATCTACTTTGAGATTCATTAAACTTTCCACTTGTATATCTTGTTTGTTCAATTCCATTTTCATCTTCATAATATAAGACTACTCCCCAATAATTATCTGAAGCATCAGTATATATTATCCATTTAATATTTTCTTTTATTGGTATAGTTAACTTAAAGTAAATTTTTACATAACAACTTTATATTTTCTACAATTTTTTCTGTATCTTTATCCCAATTCCATATAGTTTTTTCTCCTGCTAACTTAGATATTTTTGCTGTTAATTTTGATAAATTAGGAATATAATTCCTTGCTTGATTTACTAATCCTAAAAATGATTGTAATTCTTTTTTATTTGTTATCTTCTTAGACTAAAATATTTTCTGACTTATATGATCTTGTAATTCTACTCCATCTTTTGTTATAATTTGCCCTAAAAGTGGCATTTTTCCTTTTCTTAATTCCATCTTAGAGGGTGATATATTCAAACCTTTTTCTTCTATTAAACTTACAAATTTTTCCAAGTGTTGTTCATGTTCTTTTTCATCTTTAGAAAATATTAATATATCATCAATATATATTACAGCAAAATCTCTTATAGGTAATAACATTTTTTATACATACTCCTGAAATATACTAGGGCTATTATAGAATTTCATTGGTAGGACATTCCATTCATATAAACCTTCTGATATACTAAAAGCTATATATTTTTTACTTTCTTCTTCTAGTTTTACTTGAAAAAATCCTGATTTACAACCAAACTTACTGAATATAGTCTGTCCTTTTATAATATTAAATAACAATACAATTTTAGGTATTGGATATCTATTTTTATAGCTAAGTCATTTAACTTTTGATAATTAATTACTATTCTAGTTTTTCCTCTCTTTTCTTCAATATGTTTCATTACTATTGTAGCGGGTGATGAATATTCTGATCTACTTTCTCTTATTAAATTATATTTTTTTCATTTCTTCTATATGCATTATAAATTCTTTTCTATCATTTTCTGTCCATGCATAAGGTTTACAATTAATCTCTTTACTATAATCTTTTAATTCTATTTTTGCCATAGGCTTAGATTTTTCCCAATGAACTAAGGGCCCGTTTGGTATGCTGGAATTGATTTTGATGGAAATGGATATGGAAATGAGGTTTAAAAGTATGTTTGGTATGTCAAGAAAACGAGACAAGATTTTTAGGTGAAAAGACCAAAATGTCCTTCTCAAACAAAATTTTTTTCCCAGAAATTTTGAAGAAAAAAAAATCTTTCCAAGCGTCAGTGAAGCTTTGGCGTGGGTCGCAGGAGGCGGCGAAGTCCGGGCGTGGGTCAGAGGCGTCGCCGAAGCTCCAGCATGGGTTAGAGGCGTTGACGAAGCTCACACATGGGTCACAGGCGTCGATGTCCGGAAGCTCGATGAAGAAGGCGACGAAGCTCGATGAAGGCGGTGAGGGGAAAATATGAAATCTTCATACATGGAATTGCAAATATTAGGGGTTGAGGGTGAAAATCAATTCTGGGCATTTTGGTGGATATGGATTTGGAAAAAAAATTCCAATTCTATCATACCAAACAAACTCACATATGGAATTCAGGCACAATTCAATTTCCATGCCCTCATTTTCATCGTACCAAACGGGCCCTAAAGGATTTTCACTATAATTGTCTATTATTCTTTGTTCTAGAGTTTTTACTTCTATAATATGTAAAGTAGCTAATAGATGTTGTATTTCTACGGGATCATTATTTGATAAGAATTGAAGTTCATGTTCATTATTTTTCTTTTGAAATTTTTCATCTTTTCTTTTGTATGGTCTAGTTATTCTTATTCCCCATGCTTCATGCTTACAAGGTGTAGTTAATACCAAGGCTTTACTTATCATATGTGTAAGATAATATTGTTCTAAGAAGTCTAATCCTAATATCACATCACATGATGGCTCATTATATTGATTTAGTTCTTTTATCAATAATTCGTAATTTCCTATTTGTATGTTTATATATTTTGCTTCTAATTCAATCATATGAATTTATTTTTCTGCACTTTCCATTATGAGCATTCTATTTTTTCTTTTCCACATTTATGGCGGTAACACATTATATTTTGCTATAGTTAAGTTTGCTCCTGTATCTACTAGGGTATGATATTTTCTAGCTCTATATTTTTTTATAATTAAATTTCACCAAATATAATATAATGGCCTCATATTCTTGGCAATAATTCTAATTTTGATTTCAATGTTTTCTTTACACTTTTTCTTCTGCTTCTTTCTTCTAATACTATATTATATTCTTCTTTATATAATAATGGATGATTAAAGAAAATGTATTTTAACCTTCTATTTTCATATTTATGAGTTCTCTTTATCTTTTTTATTATCAATCTTATGAAACTTTTGTCATTTTTTGGTATAATTACTATATTATCTTTTTTATAGTATTGCCAACTTTCTTCATCTATTATTAATCTATCCATTTAACATCTTGATAACAATTCTAGGTGTTTTTTAAACATTCTTTTAAGATTATTTTTCGGTCTTTTTCTTCTCATGATACTATTAAACATTTGTAAATATTGGCTTCTATTATATTGACCTTCTTTAATTAATTGTCTTAAAGCTTCTTCTTCATCCTGATTTACTTTATTAATTTTATTTATTATACTTTTCATTAATCCTTTTTCTATTGTAGGTATCCTTACTTTTCTATTCTGTTGATAATAAGACCATGTAATTTTATCATAAATTGTTATCCTATCCATATAACTAAACTCTAGATGGCAATTCTAGTTTTTCTTTAAATTTTTGTTGAATTTCTTTTCTATTCATCATATTATTGACTACTTCATTATATTCTTGTACAAAATTCTCCAATTGTTCAAAATATACTCTTCTTAGCATTCTCTTCTCTCTTTGATTTGATCTTTCTATTTTTGTTTACTATATATCTCATCATACTTTTATCTTCTTTTGGAATTATTATTCTTTCATCATCAATATAATAATAATCATTTTCACCTAATATTACTCTTATTACTTTTACCGTTTGATTTATGTGTAACATCATTTTAACTTTTGAATTATAATTGTTTGACAATTCATATTAAACATCATTCTTTCTTCTTGGATTCTATAAGGTTTTACTTTTTCTAAAAAAATCTTTTCCTAATATTATCTTACAAGTCTTATTTTCATCTTCATCTACCCATAATACTAATTCTAATATATCTCTTTTATTAAATCTTAATATAGCACTTGTTTTGATCCCATCCATAGTTTCTTCTAAATTGTTTTCAGTATATTCTAATTCTATAGTACTTCTTTCTCTCTTTTCATCTATTAATATTATTATTTCTTTCCATAATCCATTTTTTTTTATTTCTGCTAATATTTTATTTTCTGTTTTTGTCTTAGTTATATCCAAATAATCTACTTCTTTTCTTATTTCTGCTAAATCTGTTGTTATAGGGATTTCTGCTAATGTTCTTTCACTTGTTCTTGAATTTGAACTTCGACTTATATCAATACTTCTTCTCCTTGAATCTATATTTATATTTATTTGTGGGTGTTCCAAATTATTTATTCTTAAAGATCTATTTCCTAGATTATCATTTGCTATCAATCTTTTTCCAGGTTCATCATTAAAACTTATAGTTTTATCTATTTCTATTTTTAATTGTTTCGGTATAGTTATATTTGTTGGATCTACAGGTATTTCTTTTAGTATTGACATAAATTGTTTGCCTATACTTATCCTTCCCTTTGATCTATTAAATATTTTATGTTCATTTGTAAATACTAATCCCAACATATGGCTGTTATACTTATAGTTTTTGCTCCTTGTAATAATTTTATTCCTTTTAATTTATGATAAATATTATAGATTGATCTATATGTTCATCATTTGTTGATATTGTAAAATTAGTATTTAAAGTAAATTTTAACTTTTGATATATAAGATTTCCTGCTAATATTCCTAATATACTATCTTCCACAAGCTTATTATACTTCCATCTGTTACTAATAATTCTATAGGTGAATCTATTCCTTTTCTAAAATATGCTTTTACTAATAATTGTATTCTTACAATATATATCTCAGTTACTTCATCCTTAAATGGTAATTTAGAAATTTCATGTTCCATTAATCCTTTACTTATCAATGGTATTCTTAATACTCCTTCTATTAATGATAATTCAATAGGATGTTTCTTTTCTAGTATTACACAATGACTTTTTATATTTTTCTTAGTTTTCAATATCTTACTAACTTTGCCCATAAAATTTTCTTTTGTTAGTTGTTCTGGTTTCATATTTAATTTTATATCTTTTAACTTATCATATTGTTTTTTTATTAAATGTCATTCTTCTTTCTACAAATCCTTTATTTACATTTCTATATTCTTCATTCTCTTCATATTCATTACTTTGTTCCGCTTCATTATTTGTATCCTCTGGCATATAACTATTCATCATATATAATTTTATTCCTTCTTCTAAATATTGTATATTTGAATTATCTGATTCATCTTCTGTTTCTATTTCTACTTCTAATCACTTATTATTTTTATTTTATAAATATCTATTTCTGGATTTTCTACGTCACTATATATTTCTTCACCAAATTTTAAAGGTTCTAAATCATATTCATTGGCTTGTTCTAATATTTTCATTGTCTTTTTTATCTCTTAGTTCTTTACATTCTGTAGATATATGTCCTATTTTTTCACAATTATAACATCGACATTTTCTAAGTTTTTTACTATAATCTATTTTTCTTCCTTTCTTGAAATATTTTCTTGGTTTGTATTTTTTATAAATTTTTTATTTTGGATATTTCTTAAATTTATATCTATACTTATTATATCTTTTTATTGGTTTTCTGAACTTATTATATTTCTTAGATTTTTGTTTTATTCTTCTTTCTTTATCATATCCCCATCTATGAGGTTTTTCATATTCTCCACATCTTATTATCATTTTATTTGTTTTATAATACTTCATATTTTTCCATGCTTGTTTACACTTATCTGACAAATATTCTCTTAAGAAATCTATTCTTCTTCCTAAAGTATCTACAAATGGTATTAAATCTATTCTATCTTTAAATCCTTGAAAATCCTCTATTATAGTTTCTCCTATTATTCTAGATAATTTTCTATAAAATAATCTAAATATATTTTTCTTTTTTCATCTGGATTCATTCTTATTTCATAAAAATATTTTTGAAATTCATATATATACTGATTTAAATATTTTGATTCTAAAGAACATATTTCTATCTGATATATTTTTTCTATTGCTCTTTTACTTTGTGTTTCTTCATCGGCTCCTAAACTTCTTCCTACAAATTCATTTCTTATTACTTATTCATATCTTCTCAAATATTGCATAAAATTCTTTTCTACTTCTATAATCATGTTTATTTATTCTTCTTACTTCTTCTCTCCAATCTTCATTTGTACTTTTCCACCAATTTAACACATTTCCTAAAACACTTGATTCTATTAATATACTTGTTACAGAGTTTTCAAAGTTTTTTCCCATTAATACTATTAATTGTGCTTTAGCCCATTCTTCTATTATTTTTTCATTATTTAAATTACAATCTAAGTCGAACCAAATTCCTGAATTAGGTATACTTTTTGTATCAAATTGTTCTATCGAGGGTGGTACAAATTCTGAACTTTTTGGTGTATTAAATTTTACTTCATATTCCATTGTTTCTTCTTTCATATTTTCCTTATGTTTTAATTCTTCTGCTCTTAATTCTGCTTCTCTTTGCATTCTAGTTCTTATATAATCTTCTTCGGTTCTTATTTTTTCAGGTATATTAGTTTCCATTTTAGTTCCTGAACTACCTCCTTCTTATATTACTATTCCTGTATTTAATTGCTTATATTCTTCTTGACATTCTAATTTTGTAGCATTTTTAAATTCCTGTCTGATTGGTTCCAATTCCTCTTCTTCTTAACCCATTAATCTTTCTATTTCATCATATTCACTTTCTTCTACTGCATTCATCATTTTCAAAGTTGGATTTAATATTTCTGATAATTCATTTGTTATTGCTGTATAACATATTATTTCTGCTATTCTATCTACCCAGTCTGTTCACTTATACATACATACATACATTCATACATATATGTGTGTGTGTGTGTAGAACAAAGCAAAAAAGATAAAAGAAAACTTTGAAATTGTGAAATCCTAAATCAAATTTGTTATCAAGAATTAATAAGGGAATGACAAAATTTAATAAGCAATTTACAACTTATTGTTTGAGAAATATTTGATTTGAGGTTTTACAAATTTAAAGTTCTTTTTCTATCTTTTTTTTAAAAAAAAAGAAATCGCTGTTGTGTAACACCCCAAATTTTATTCCCCAAAAATATATTATAAATTAATTGAGAAATTCAATATAATGTTGAATATTCATGAAATTTGGATCTTGTGAATTTTGAAATATTCATATTCATAAGGAAATGGGCAAATTAATTCAAAAAATTTAATTAAATTACAAGGGGATATCAAAATCATAATTTTGCCAATTTAGCCCAAGATTAATTATTTTCCAATTAATTGGAGTTAATTTCAATTAATCAAGGAAAATAAAGGAAAATGCATAAAAGGGATTATCCTTGGTGGAATAAAATCAAGAATTTGTGAAATTAAGGGGGATTATACATAATTCCATTATGTGATTATGGAATGAGTGACAAATAATTTTTCCTTCCCTTCCCCTCATAATTTTTGTCCAACACATGGAAAGAAGAGGGAAATTGTAAATTCAAGAAGCAAGATTAAGGTGATGTTGACAAAACTACATGCACAACTCAATGATGACAAAGTTGAAGTGCACACAAAAGGGGAGTATGGTGAATGCATGAAGAAAAGCTTGAGTGTAGAAGTGGAATACTTGGGTGGTTCGAAGAGGACACATGATTACATAAAAGGAGTGTAAGGATGGACTTAATGAATGAAGCATGGGTTGTTGGAGCAAAAAGGGGGGAGAGGACGTTTTTTTAGGAGCAAGCAAGGGGAAGACAATGATTCAAGTAATGACCAAGTCAATGAAGAAATTATGAAGAAGAGAAGAGTGTGACAAGTGTCACATTAGAAGCCCTTGATCAAATCAATGGCTAAGATGAAAGATGACAAGATTAGTACATATTTTCCCTTCCTCCTTCATGCACCTCACGCACAAGCCATAGAGAAAAGAGAAAAAAGTGAGTTTGTGGAGCTCTTGAAGCTAAAGAGAGAGAGGAAGAAAAATCAAGGTAAGAGCTTATGTTCTAAGGTGATTTAAGCTTCTTATTTTGTGTAGTTCATTCTCTAATATCTTATTCTTCATGGAAATCATGGATTAGCAAGCTAATCTTCAAGGTTGAGAAGAGAGAGAGGACATCCTAGAGAGAGAGACATCAAAGATCAAGAGGTAATCTCCAAAATCTCAACTTCTTAGTGTATTGAAGTTGTTGTTGGTGATTATTGTTTGGTTTTGTGATTTTTGGGTTGAGTTGTAAAATTAGAAAAGTCATAACCCTAAGGGGTTATGCTGCCCAAAATCCTCTAAATCATGATTATGAAGTGTTTAAATGAGTTAATCAATGATTAGAAGTGAAAAAGTATAAGTTTTGGAAACTAAAATACAAAACCTCATTTTTCCATTTTTTCCCTAATATTTCGGCCAGGACCATATCTGGTAGTAGGAGTTGGATTTTCATGAAATAAATGGTTCCATTGGACTCAGTGGGCAAAAATAGGTGGGGTTACAGTTGGGCACTTTTCGGTAGAGGCCGAAAAAACATAATTACGAAAACACCACTGAAATCACTAAAGAGGGGTTGTCAAGGGTATTTTCGTAATTTGATCATGAATTTGGTGATTTCGAGCCTGGAAATGGATTCCTTGGGTGAAAATAAGTCAGAATAGCCTTAGTTAAAATTTTAGGAAAACGTGCATTTAACATCACCTTACGAGACACTATTAAATAAGGGATATTAAAGCTTGGATAGGTTATGACCTAATTCTGGTACATTTAATATTTTAGGATCGAGTCGGACGCTGGGACAGCACGCTTTACGAGACACTATTAAATAAGGGATATTAAAGCTTTGAGGTAGGGATATTATCCTTCATACACTATGCCATAAGTTATGTGATTGTGTGGATGCCATTGTTTTGTAAATGCACTTTATTAATTAACATGATTTGCCTAGAGAGGGGCAGTTAGTGCCATAGGTGCACTTATACTGGGAGTTGGCAGAAGTCCAACCGGTGTAGATTGTGGGGCTGGGCCCTACTCATGTATACATGACGATGATGTGTCTGTATTGTTCATTAATTTGTGCATACCTTGGCGCATGCCATATTTACTTTTCGCATTTTCTATGAACGATATTATGTCTCTACGGGGATTCTTCGGAATCTCACCCTATTTTTAAATAAACACCTCAGCTGGTACCAGTGGACCAAAGGGAAAAGGCGTAGATGCCAGAAAGTAAGTGGCACGTGTCCCGAGGCGCAGATAAGATCGTGGTCTTAATTAGTCTATTTTGTGATATTTTGGTGAAATTTGTAAATATTAAAACTTCCGCTGTATTTTCTGTTTCCGTCGACGAACAATATCAGAACTGTAAACGAACGATGTTGGGATCATAAGTGAATATTTTTATCAGTATAATTGTACTTTTCTATATGCCTATTGAATTCCGTCTTTATTACTCTTCAATTATCGAAATAGAAACGGGTGTTGACATGTTGAGTCTTGCAAGACAAATAACCACTAAAAAATCCTCAGAAATCTCCAAATAACTAAAAAGTTCCATGTGACCTTAGGACCCGTTTGGTACGCTAAACTAAAGGCGATAGGAGGGAAGATTCCACACTTCCCTGGGCGAAAACCCGTTTGGCGCTCCAACAGTAACCAAAAATCAGTTCCCGCCTTCTGCCATGTGCCCTTAAACATGGGGATCTCAGATCCCTCCAAAAGTGGTGGGATCTTAAAATTGTTCTTGGGAAGGCAACTTGGTTTGACCAAAATGCCCCCCAAAAGTACAATTGTGCATGAGCTTTCTTGGTCTTTCTTTCTTGCTTTGTTTCTCTTTAGTTAGGGTATCCATTTTCTCTTTGGTTGTGTGAGAAGAAGAAGATAATGATGGTGGGTGAGTTTGGTGAGACTGGAAGGGAAGGTGACAGTGGTGAGAGGAAGAAGAGGGAGTGATGCCAGAAAGAGAGAGGACGGTGAAGACGATGGAAAGAGAGTGAATATGGTAAAGGAAGGTGTTGGCGCTGAATAAAAAAGGCTTTAACGAGTCCAGTCAGTGTGTGGAATGGTTTCATTTTCATTGAAACCTGACAAGGAAGATAATGAACAGTACCAACAAAGGTTGAGTTCAAATTGGGCTGTTAAATTTGAACTTGAACTTCTATTTCTTTTTTGGGTATTTCTCCAATCCTTCCCACTTAACCTATTCACTTTTCTTCCTACCAAATATTTCATTTTTCCTCAACCTACATTCCTTTCCATTACTATCAAATAAGTTAATTTTTTAAAATTCCCTCACAATCTTCCCTTCCTTTCCCTCCCCTCCTCAAATGTTCCTTGTACCAAATGGGCCTTAGTGTAATATTCCCTCTAATCCTAATTATAAGATAAAATTGATTTTTTTGGAGAAATTAAGGAAACTAATTAAATTATTTTAGAGTATTTTTATTTTTATTTTTTTCTTCAAACAAATTAGTTTAACTAATAAATTAATATATAATATAATGATACATAACATATGATATGATTAAATAATTTATTTAGTTTTTTTAATTTCTTAAAAAAAATCAATTTTATTTTATATTTATGATCGAAATCCGTAAATTCTAATTTTGAAATTATCAAATTGCCCTGGCTCATTCGAAGGAAAATCCGTAGGAGGGTTCGCGCTCATTCACATTCCCCTCAGCCTCCGTCGCTCTGTCGCTCACTCCTCACCCCGTACGTTGCCATCGCGTTGAGGTCGTTGTTAATCTGCTCGCCGGTCGTTGTTCTCTTTCGCAGCGCACATTAGAAGTTGCTACTTACTGCCACACGGAGCTTGCTCTTGGGTTTCCACTTTCATGACGAACTGTCGTTGATTCGTTCCCTCAGCAGTAATCGATTCGATGAGTTCCAAAGAGAGTTGCCGAAGTGAGCTTCGCATTGCAATTCGTCAACTCAATGATCGTTGTCTGTACTCTGCTTCAAAATGGTACTCAATCTCAGAAACCCTAAAGTTCCTGCTTTCTTTTAACTCACTTTAGCTGTTTTCCGATCCTTTTATCTCATGAATCTCTTGTTGGAGTAGAGTTAAGCCTGAGTATTACATTTTCGGACCCTTTTGTTTCCCTGGACTTGAATTTATAGGGGTGAAAAATCTGAGCCTGGATACTTTAGAAGTATAGAATGTAAAATTACCGATGATCATTTTACTTGAATGCCATTGAGTACTTTAAATGCGAAACAAATAGAATGTGTAACTGCATTCGAATTTGCAGGGCGGCAGAACAATTGACTGGCATTGAGCAAGACCCAGCAAAATTCACTCCTTCAAACACCAGATTTCAGCGTGGGAGCTCAAGTATTCAGAGAAGATATCGGACTAATGAGATCACTGCTCCTCCGATTGCTGGCGTTTCGTATGTAACCACTCCTGTGATGGTGGACGATGACTTGGTTGATGGGGACTTTTATCTTTTGGCTAAATCTTATTTTGACTGCCGGGAGTATAAAAGAGCTGCACATGTTCTTCGTGATCAAACTGGAAGGAAATCTCTTTTCTTGCGCTGCTATGCTCTATATTTGGTCAGTTGTGTTTTATTTTTCAATAAATGCTATTATCTAAACTGAGGTCTGGCGTGCCACAGCAGGTTTTAATGCATCCTAGAGTTTAATGTTCTCTCCCGCAAATGGTTGTTATGTTGTTTTGTGGGAGAATTTAATCAGTTAGAGATCTGGTTGTGTCATCGTTATTTCTGACATGTGCATCATCATTATATTTCTAATTCAATTACTGAAAATTAGACGAAAGAAAACAAAAAAACTAGTTAAACTAGACGGACAAATAGATTTGCTTCCTGGGAAAACCAATATGGGTAGCATACAAAGTCATCTATCGATTACCCTCGCAATAGAGTATATTCAATAGGTGGCTACGTTGAGCATGAGAAGAGAGCAGCTTTAAATGCGCTAATAGAGATGAGTTGTCTTGAATTAAAGCAATGCACTGAAATATTAATCTGTCAATAACAAAGTGTAATTCTTTGACTGCGTCTAAACTAATGCATTTATTTGCTTCAACTCATTTGCGAATGTATTATTAGGAGACTTACAGCTGAAGCTCATTGGAAACTTCATGTCTAAAACTTATAGTTCCTTAGTTTTTGCTTCATACAGGCTGGAGAAAAAAGAAAAGAGGAAGAGATGATTGAACTTGAAGGACCTTTAGGTAAGAGTGATGCCATAAATCAAGAATTGGTTTCTTTGGAGAGGGAGTTGTTAACACTTCGCAAGAATGGTACAATTGATCCATTTGGATTGTACTTATATGGTCTGGTGCTCAAACAGAAAGGCAGTGAGAGTCTTGCTCGTACAGTTCTTGAGGAATCTTTGAATAATTACCCTTGGAACTGGAACGCCTGGTCTGAGCTGCAATCTTTATGCCCTACAATTGACATCCTAAATAGTCTTAATCTCAATAATCACTGGATGAAAGACTTTTTTCTTGCTAGTGCTTACCAAGAATTAAGGATGCACAATGAGTCTTTGGCAAAATATCAATACTTACAAGGAACCTTTGGCTATAGTAATTATATACAGGCTCAGGTTGCAAAAGCCCAGTACAGTTTGAGGGAATTTGATCAAGTTGAAGCAATATTTGAAGAGCTTCTACGAAATGATCCTTACAGAGTAGACGACATGGATATGTACTCCAATGTGCTGTATGCTAAGGAATCTGCTTCTGCTCTGAGTCACCTTGCCCATAGAGTATTTATGACTGATAAATATAGACCTGAATCTTGTTGTATCATTGGGAATTATTACAGTTTAAAGGGGATGCATGAAAAGTCAGTTGTGTATTTTAGGAGGGCCCTCAAATTAAACAAAAATTATTTATCTGCCTGGACACTGATGGGACATGAGTTTGTTGAGATGAAGAACACTCCGGCAGCTGTTGATGCGTATCGTCGTGCTGTAGATATAGACCCATGTGATTATCGTGCTTGGTATGGACTGGGGCAAGCTTATGAGATGATGGGCATGCCTTTCTATGCTCTTCACTACTTCCGAAAGTCCGTGTTCTTGCAGCCAAATGATTCTCGATTGTGGATAGCAATGGGGCAATGCTACGAAACTGATCAGCTTCGAATGCTTGATGAGGCCATAAAGTGTTACAGAAGGGCTGCAGATTGTAATGATGGGGAGGCAATCGCTCTTCACCAACTAGCAAAGCTGCACTCTGAGCTGGGGCGTCCTGATGAGGCAGCATTTTACTACAAGAAGGATTTGGAAAGGATGGAAGATGAGGAGAGGGAAGGACCTAACATGGTTGAGGCTTTGGTTTATCTTGCAACATACTGCAGAGCCCAAAAACGAGATGAAGAAGCAGAGGTTTATTGTACACGTCTTCTGGATTATACCGGACCGGTGAGTACAGTAACCACAGAATAATTTGAAATTTATGTTGGTCAGCAAATCATTTAACATTGTAATTCTTTGTTGTAGGAGCGAGAAACTGCGAAAAGTTTGCTTAAAGGGATGGGAATGGGATCGACACAATCCGGTCACCCTGGAATGGATATTGAGCACTTCCCCCCCCTAATTTCGGTAAATCAAGCAGGAAGGCTATTTCTGTTTTTGGTCATATGTGCAATCTTCTCTGAATGAGTCTAACGAATTTGATCGTTGATGAGGTTTTTCACCAAAAGAATCATTAATAGGGTCATATATCACCCATGATCAAACAGGCTTGATTGCATCAGTGGCTTCTAAACTTTGTGATTACTTTTTTGTTTTTTTAATGAGAGTACATGCCCGTGAGGAAAACTATTGGCATACAATGCTTCCTTCATGATGATATTCATAATGAAATCAGTAGGATAGGTAACGAAAAGCTGACGAAACCGTTAGCCACAGATAGAGCCTCTTTAGCTAGTGCATCAGCAGCGCCATTGGCCTCACGTCTACACCAAGCCACCTGGATTTGCCAATCCCTTTTCATCATAGCGACAATCTCCGTGAAAACATCATGGTCCCATGAGAATTTCATTTCCCATAAAACACCCCATGCTTGCGCCGCATGACTCCCATCAGTATCCAGGGAACACAAGAAACCTTTCTACACCTCCCCCTTATGGTCTCGACTAATATCAGCACAAGCTGAACATTTCTGCACATGAGAATAAGCGGCATTGACAGTTATTTTAACAAAACCCTCCTCCGGTGGCTTCCATATCAGAAGAGACTCCAGGAACTTAGCCACTGCGCTAATTGTTGGTGCTGCCCACTGGGCACTATGTCGAATTGGGTGGTAAAAAATGCAGATTGTAGTCATAATTGCGTGGTGAGAAATTTTATTTATATTAACCTACCTCCCCTTCTACGCATAATGAAATTTACTTTTAACTAAGTAAAATTAAAATAAGTTAATTAAAAATAGGGTTAATGGGCTAAAATGCCCTAAAAGTTTTTATGAATGGGCACGGGACACCTGAAATTTTGGGGGGGGGGGGGATATACCTCAGAACTGTTAAACAAAGGGGCAAATGTTCCCTTCTGTTAAATGCACAAACACCAACGTGTGATGAGTTGGCTATAATGCCACATCATCCTTATCACCATTTCGTGAAAAAAAAAAATCAAAAATAAGAAACCTCTCCATTAAATATCATCACCTCCTCCTCCGGTGAATAGCTTACTAGCATCTCCTTTGGGTGTTTGGTTTGCGGGGAGGGGGGGAGAGTAGGTAAATTATAATTTTAGACAAAAGAAATCCAAAATTTATCCGCTTATTTTTTTTTTTAAATTTTGGATTCCCACATAAAATTTATCCTCTTATTTCTTTTAAATTTTAAGATTTCGCCCAAAATTTAAATATCTTCAATTCAAAAAAATAATTTACCCCTCCCCTCCTTCCCTACCCTCCCCTCAAACCAAACACACCCTAAGTGTATGGCTCTAGATCTCTCTATATGGATATCTTTATTTGTTTACTTTTTTACAAATAAATCTTGAATTTAAAATCTTGGTTAAAAGATTTCAAGGTTTTCTTTTTTAAAAAAAACTGTACTTTACCATCATTTTTTGGGGGGCACTTAACCACCATTACTTTGTAAGCTCCGTTTTTTTTTTTTGGTTGCCTAGGGTATCCCCACCGGCGTGTCAGGTAAGATTAATCCCTCGTTATACGGAAGTCCCAAAGAGGGGGTAGACAGCTGGCATGTGGATTTGCTCCATTCACAAGATATGCAGATTTACGCAATGGTCTAATAAGCAATTTCCTCAGTTGAACTACCCAACCAACTGATTTAGCAAGTTTTTTTTTTTTTTTGAAATGTTTCACACTAAAAAGAATACGGAGTACTTTGAAAAATCAGGACTTCTGCTCATTATTCTATAGAAGGCCCAGTTTTACAAATCCAAACGTAGAAGCTTATATCAAGTTTACGAACTCCATCAGGCCCAGGTAAGCTGACTAACTCTTCCGAGTTTGAGCTAATAAATGATTTTGTTTTGACTTTTGAGCTGAAAAAGAAAATATTGGGAAAATTTCACTCAAGGACCACTGCAGCCAATTAATATCAAATGGCCGCTGAAAAATTCTAAAACCTCACTGCATGGACTTGGGGCAAAATGAAATTAAAAGTTACGCTAAAAAGACATCAATACCCCTTCCATATGCGATTGAAAACTTCACCTTCAACTGAATCTGTTATGTCGTCACCCGCTTCGTTGCCTTTGCCGACGACTGTACCAGAGCAACCACGTACGGTGGTTCACGTTGACTCCCAAGAAAACAAGGTGCGTCTCATGCACGCTGGTGGCATGTGCGGAGGCGGTTCAGCAGAACGATTTGAAACTGGCGCAAGCACTTGTGGAGCACGTGGGCAGGCTTGCAACGTCTCAAGCCGGAGCAACGAGGAAGGTAGCTTCCTACTTCGCTCAACTTCAACTCACCGGATTTATGGAATTTCACAACCATCCATTGATTCGGCCTTCTCCGATGTGCTCTATATGCATTTCTACGAGTCTTGCCCTTACCTAAAATTTGCCCATTTCACAACAAACTGAGCTACATACTTTCCATCATGGTTAGCAAGTCCTTTATACATTACGGACAAGATCAAATTTGCAAATGTCTTGTGCATAAATGGATAGTTCCAATGATCCTATGAATAAGTGAAATAGTCTTGGGAATAAGATAAATTAATTTCTTATCAATTATTTATTAACAAGTGTTTTACACACCATTAACAGGTGAGATAGTCCTATGAACAAGATAAATTAACTTATTAAAAATTATACTTTTGTTAGTATCTTACACATCATGATAAGTGAAATAGTTCTATAAACAATATAGATTAATTTCTTAACAATTATTTATTTGTAAGTATCTTACTCATCATAAACAAGTGGAATAATCTCATGAATAAGATAAATTAATTTCTTAACCATTGAAAAAAAATTATTTACTATATAAGTTGATTATTATAAATATTATTTTATATTCTGCAGCATTTTAGATTAAAAAAAAAGATTAAAATCTAATTAAAAAGTAAGATCAGGCCTATAAAAATCTAGTCTGAAAGGTTTAGATGATACTCCCTCCGGTCCTAATTATAAGATAAAGTTAACTTTTTTAGAGAAATTAAGGAAATCAATTAAATTACTTTAGATTATTTATATTTTTATTTTTTTCTCCAAACTAATTAATTTGATTAATAAACTAATATATAATCTAAAGATACTAAAAATATAATCATTCTAAAGTAATTTAATTGGCTTCCTTAATTTCTCCAAAAAAATCAACTATGTCTTATAATTAGGATCGGAGGGAGTACAAGACAAGTTTTTGCAATTATTAGTAAATGACTAAATGTGCACCAACTCCATTTTGCTGAGTCACCTTCCCAATTGTTAAGAAATTAATTTATCAAGTTTGTAAAACTATTCCACTTATTTATAGGATTATTTGACTTATTTTTGATGTATAAGATATTTGCAAATTTGATCTTATTAAGAAATTAATTTATCTTATTAATAAAAATATTCTATTTGTTTATTGGACTATTTGACTTGTTCATTATGTAAAAGACACTTGCAAATTTTATCTTATTAAAAATTAATTTATCTTGTTAATAAAAATATATAACTTGTTCATATGATTATTACATTTGTCTGTGAAATAGAAGACACTTGCAAATAAGAAATTGTTAAAAAAATTAATTTATTTTATTTATAAGACTATTTCACTTATTTATAAGACTATTCCACTTATTTATAATGCGTTAATGTTGCTAACTATGATATGACGTAGCACAGGTAGCTTGGTTCGCCGTGAAATGGGAGAACTTTAGGCAAAGGCAGGACTCGTAGAAATGCATATAGAGCGTATCGATGGATGGTTGTGAAATTCCATAAATTCCATGAGCTAAAGCTTGAGCGAAGCAAGAAGCCACTTTCCTTACTGCTCCAGCTTGAGATGCTGCAGCCTTACCTACGTGCTCCACATGTGCCTCCGCCAGCTTCAAATTGTTCTTCCTTCGCACACGCCATCAGCATGCGAACGAGACGCATCCTGTTTTCTTGGGAGTCAATTAGAACCACCAGACGCGCTTGCTCTGGTTCAGTCGCTAGCGACGGCGACGGCGACAACAACGGAACAAATTCAGTTGAAGTTGAAATTTTCAATCGCTTATGGCCATTTTCACCATCTGTCGTTTTGCTTTGTGGGGACACCGCCTTGCCAGGAATTGGTTGGAGGTGGTACTCAGAATCATCATGGTAAACGGTCAACTGGTTCCCAATCTGCCGCTGACAATTGGAGAAATTTTCGATGGATACGACACTGACCGGGAAATGTTGGAAGAATTTTAAAAATTACTACATCTGATTTTAAATATACGATAAAATTGATTTTTTCATTTGAGAAATTAAAAAAATTAAATAATTTATTTAATTATATTATATATTATGTATCCTTAGATTATATATTAATTTATTAGTTAAACTAATTGGTTTAAAAAAAATAAAAATACTCTAAAATAAAAATACCAAGGTATTAAAACCTGGACCGGATATTGAACCGGTCGAGATATTGGATTAAGGGTCAGTAGGTCAGATCGGGGCCAAACCGGAGCTAAACTGGGACCAAAACGATGAGAAATTAAAGATTTTAGGCTTATAGTATGAAATTATAAAGGAAAAATAAAATTTTAAACAGGAACCCGGATCGGACTGGGAACTGAACCGGTCTACCGGCAGGTTCGCCGGTTTCGAGGCCGATCCGATCCAAGTTCCCGAACCTGAAAAAATACTCTAAATAGTTCAATAACAAAAGGCATTGAACTATTGATGTCTTTATAGAATAACTTTTAATTTCTTTTTGCCCCCAAGTTCCTACGGTGAGGTTTCAGGATTTTTTGGGGGGCATTTGATATTAATTGCCTGTAGTGGTCCTTCAGTGAAATTTTCCTGAAAATATTCCTATTACAAAAAAAAAAAAAAAAAAAAAACTTCTTATGGGAGAAAGACGTATAGGAACCATTGCAATATGAAAATTTCAAAATGATTTCTCCAACGACTTATGAAGTCATTAGGGACTTTTCTAAAATCAATTTTTTAATGAAATAACCTAATTGTCCTAGGTGAAATTATTTGTTGTTGTCATTTGATAACTTAAAATTATTATTGTAATATCCCGAATTTTAGGACTAAAGGTTAGAGAATAAGCCTGAATAAAATAGACTATTAAGGCTAATTTAGTAAGAATCCCAAGAACGTATAAGAAACATAATGATTTTTAGAAACCGTACTCAGAATATCATAGAATTTTGGTGCGAATCAATCGAAAGAAAGTATCCAAAAGCAGAGAGAGAGAGAGAGAGAGAGAAATCTGAAATTTCAAGAAAGGTAAGAAACTTCTTTCTAAGATTTTCCCCTCCTACTCACCTTTCTAGCCAAAAGTGTCTTCATGAACATTATTCCTCTTAGACTAAGATTCAATCCTATGATCTTAGTTTTTCAAGAGGAGGTGTTTTGAGGCATTTATCAAGGTTCAAAGTTGTGGAATCAAGAAACAAAGCTTAGAAGAATAAGAGGTGAGTAAGAGCTTTCTTTTGAAATATATATTATGTGGTTTGGTTGAGCTTTATGGAATGGGTATTTTTGCCTTAACTTCAGTTATATGGTTTTTCTTAAAAGTTCATGGTGGTTGGTCTTGTAAATGTTGTTAAATGAACAAGAAATCACAAATTTGGAACTTAAGAGTAGTGCAGTTATATTTCATTTTCTGGAAAGCAGCGATGTTGTGGCTTGTTTTTTATTAGTCAAACCTAGTCCAAATGCTATGAAAATTTCCAGAATGAAAGTAGACATATTGAGCTTCATTTTGATTGGTAGAATGTAATTTTTGGACTAGTGGTATAAAGTTATGATTTTTCAAAGTTGAACCCTGTTTCTGGAACCAATTCCAGAAAATGATATTTTTCTTTGAAATTATACTTAAAGAGGTTTACAATGTGTTTGGAATCAGTCAATTTGGAGTTTTTTAGAATTAATTATGATCTTTGAAAATTGGGCTGGAAGTTGTTTTGTGGCAGACTAATGGTGATGTATTTTTGTCTGGCCAAATGAATTCCAATGTCCATGAAAATTTTCAGAAATAAAGTAGACCCAATAAGCTTAATTTGATGGTAATTTGTACTAATTGGATAAGTACACAAAAAGTTATGCTTATTGGAAGTTAGACATTAATTCTGGGCAGGATTTTGTGATAGAAGTGAATAATTGAGAATTCTAAAAATGTGTGCGTGTAACTGGCAGTGTTAATTACTTTTTTTTTTTTATAAAGTGGACTTAATAAGGATCACATTGAGTTTTGAACCAACCGAATTGGAGTTTTGTAAAATTAGTTATGATTTTTAAAGTACAGTGAAAATCTACCAACTTTATGTCTTATACGAATTTAAGATTTAATGGCACAAATGTAATAATTAGGAACCCAAGGGTTAGGAATAGGCCCTTAAAGTTGTTGAGGGCCCATGTAGCCCATTGGATATTTATTTGTCATGGCTCTAATAATATAACCATTTATTTAGGACCATGAGATGACTAAGAAGAAACAATGGAAGCAACTTCAGTGGTTGGAAGACAAGGTAAAAAAGGGGACTCGAAGACAAAAGGTAGCGAACTTACCCTACTTGTGTGTATTGATATGTATGCTTATGTGTTGATGTGCATGATTGCCTTATTTGTCTATGTGTAACATAATTGAATGATTGAAGCTCTATTTTCTATTGATGTTATGACCATATATAAGAAATGTGATGTATTGAGCATGCAAATATGTCATTATGTTAATGTGAGCCTACGTAAAGCAAGTATATCATGCATTAACATTTATTTTACATGCATTGTTGGTATTGTTTGCTACTGAGATTTCCCCGAATCTCCCCAACCAACCATTTGGGTAGGTGAGCATCGGAAAGGAGTGTATGACGATGTGCCAGGAAAAGAAGTTGCGGATGAAGAGTTGAGGAATTATTACATGCTATTATGTTAAGTAGTAATATTTGATGTGATTAACTATATAACCCGTATGACGAACATATTAATTATTCGAGCGTGTTAATTGAACTAGAAATGGGTAATTGTATGGTACAAGCCCATTAGCTAAGAAATATTCTACGAGCTTAATAAGCAGATCAGAACTCTGATAGTAATAAATGGAACGAAGATAGTAACCCCGTATAAAAAGATAAATAATTTAGTAATTACGTTCTTTACCAAATGAATAGAGCCTCAAGAATAATTGTGAAAGTTTTTGGCTAGGAGCTTATTTACTAATTCTCCTAAGCAGTAATAATAATGATATCGCTTCCGATGCATAATAAAGGGGCCTTACGATTACTTATTAAACTATTTTTATCATTGATCTTCAAAGAAAACAATTGTAAATTAGTTGTCCCTACTTTATTTGTTATTGTCTTTTTGTAAGTTAAAATTCTTGTTAAATTGTTGTTGTCTTTATTTTTCAAATTTCAAATTAAGGGTATTCAGGTAATTTTGGTATAAAATTTAATCTCAAGCTAGTTTTTGGTGACTTCGTAGTAATTAGACCATTTTGAGGTTCTGAATTGGTATTCGTAGATTTTGGAGTTATTTTTGTCATTTATTTTTGAAGTCTACAAAATGGATTGATCTCACAATGCTAACACTCTGTTTTTTTAGGCTGAAAATGCAAATATGAATTTCTGAAGAGCAGTTAAATGTTTTAGAATAATGAATAGTGTAGTTTCTTATATTTTTTTTAATAAATATATTGGTTCTTCTAGAGCTCCTTTCTCCACAAGATGAAAACAATTTTGGTGAACAAATATTGTTTTAGAAGACAGAAGCCATGTGCCAAAGTATATGTGCAAGCCTAAGTAGCATTAGCTTTATCAATAAAAAGAAGACTTGAAGAAAACATTGTTAAATATCAAAAATTGAAGATATCTATAGTGACAATTTTAAATTTAAACATAATAAATCTTAATTTTAAATCACAAAAAACATTTTTATTTAATAATTTAAATATTTTATTGTTATATTTTCAAAATAATTTTGGAGTTTAATTTTTTATGTGTATTTTTTAATTTTATGATTATTTACTGAATCTTTTCATACTTCAATATAAGGCAAAAAAATATAAGTCGAACTATATACTTTATTAAATTTAAAATATTAAAATAACTATATTATTTTTTTATTATAAATGGAAAACAAATCATGATGAGAAAGTTCCTTTTTTTTTTTTTTGAATGTAAATTAGAATTCATTGCCCAAATAAATGGCTACAAGAAATACGCCCATTTAATGTGTGGGAAGAACCAAATGAGTCGTATTAAGTATTGAGTGATTATTAAAAGAATATAGAAGAGTTCTTCTGGATGAGATGATGGTTACAGTAAGGTATTAAAACTCGGACCGGGCACTGAACCGGTCGCGACAGTGGGTCAAGGGTCAGTGGGTCAGACCGGAGTTAACCCGGGGGTCAGACCGGAGTCGACCCGGGAGTCAGACAATTTGAGGATTAAAAAAAATTCCATAGAGGTTAATGAGCATCATAGTATCAAATTGTAATCCAATAACATCAAAAGCAATAACCAAAACAAACTCATAGTAATAAAGGTTTTTTCCACCCATAATCCTTTAAATACTTAACTAATCATCAATTAACTCCATAATCTTCATTAACAGCATTCAAATCTGCAGGTATTGCAACATCAGGAGGTGTAGCTGAAGGAGGAAAACCAGAACTACTAGGACCAACATCATCATCAGCATTCAAACATGGAAGTTCAGGAATGGCCACATATTCATCACCTACATATAAAATATTGAAATGAATTAAATTCTTCATATTCATAGTTTTGTGAAGAAGAAAACATAATTATGTACTATTATATAATATAATCTTAATAAACCATTAAACCTTCATAATTCCTTGTAAGTTCTTCAAGTTCAGAATGTGCCACATCTGGATTATCAAACTCAGGAGTTGGCTCATCTTCAACAACCCAAAAGTCCACTTTATCTATTGATTCAAAATCAATCGGATCGTAACTTTCCTTCTTCTTTGCCAATGTATCCCTTTAATGCCGAAATGAAAGAAGTTCAACATTAGTAAATTTTAAGAGCAAATTAAGTCATAAATTTTAAGATTACCTATACTTCAACTTCAGATTGTAATTTGTGAAAACCAAGTCATTGAGCCTTTGATGCTCCAAACGGTTTCTTCTTTTTGTGTGGATGCGCTCAAATAAACTCCAGTTTCTTTCACAACCAGAAGAAGAAGAAGAAGTTTGGCTAAGTAGACGAATAGCAATCTGTTGCAACTCCGGAATTGAACCACCATAGTAGATCCACCATCATCTACATTAAATAAAAGACATTCAGTTAAATATAGTATGAAACATCGAATATGTATTAAACATTCAGTTTCTTTCTTACAAGGATTTAGTTTTTGGGCAGCTTTTTCACATGAAACTTTATTAAAAGATTCTTTACGATCACGGTAGACACTCATTTGCTGCATCAGTGTGACATAACGATCCATATCATCATGTGAATGGGCCTCCAACACATCAATCAAAGATTGCATTAATTTGTTCCTTGTAGCAAGTTCTGCATTGTAGAAGAAGGCAGGATTCAAAAGATAAGCTGCTGCATGAAGCTCACTCTTTAAATGTTTATCCCATCGAGCCTGAATAATGCTAGTGTATGGCTTGTACATCTCCTCCTTATTCTGAAACATCTCCTTGATTGCTGTTTTAGCCCTTTGCATGCCTTCATAGACATAAGGCATGGAAGGCCTGCCATCAGAATCAACAATTCTCAATAGTTTAATAATCGGGGAAACGATCTTGACAATTTGAAAACATTCGTTCCAAAACCGATTATCAAGGATGATTGCACAAAATGTTTTCCTAGGCTCACTGTTAGCCAATTTGTGTTGCACAAAATGCTGATCAACAACTAGAGCTTGTAAGTCATGTTTGTGCAAAAAAATGCTATGCAAGGTAATAAATGTGGTGGCAAACCTTGTAGCACCAGGACGTACAATTTCCTTCCAACCAGGTCTTTTCCGTAACCATGATAAGAAGACCATATGATTATAAGCAAAGATAGAGATTTTAGATGCCTTTTTGGCAAGATCAGACACATGAGGCATGGAAGCAATATCTTTCAAAACAAGATTTAAACAGTGAGCTGCACAGGGAGACCAATAAATGGTTTTATACTTCTCTTTAATCAGTCTGCCGCATGCTACATAGTTAGCGGCATTGTCAGTCACCACATGGACTATATTCTCAGGGCCAATCCACTCAATAACTTCATTGAACAAAGAAAATAAAGTTTTTGCATCTTTAACTACATCTGAGTCATCAACTGATTTCACAAACACCATGCCTTGCACTGAATATACTAAAAAATTAATCAAAGTACGTTGTCGAACGTCAGTCCAGCCATCAGCCATTAATGTACAGCCATTTTCTTTCCACTTAATTCGATAACTATCAATCAATAACTGACACTCTTTTTTACGGTCTTGCAACAAGGTAATTCTATACTCATGAGCACTAGGGGCCTTAAACCCAGGACCAATGGCAGCAATAGCATCAACGGCTTTTTGAAACAAAGGGCAATTTAATGCATTAAACGGAATGCAATTCACATAAGCCCAGTCAGCAATAACAACCTTAGCAGCATGTTGTGCTTCTTGACTTGCCCAAGCACTTTTGATGCTTGGTTGAGCACCCGGGGTTGTTCTAGCAGCAAAATACTTGTCAAGCTTCCCAGCCCCAGTTGCTTTCCTCTTTGTGCCACTACTCTCATTGGATGTCTTAAGTGGATGTGAATCTATTGGCTCTTCAATTTCCATATCATCAATCTCTTCTACATTGTCACTAGCAATAGGTTTCTTCTTTGCACCCTCTATTAATGATTCTTTCATTCTAGCACGTATATCATGAGATACTTTCTTACAAGAAGACACCTGACCACTTACACCAGCTAGATGTTGCTTTAACCTATTAATTCCACCTCCCCTGTAACTTGATGCACATAAGAGGCAAGTAAAAACATTAACTCTCCCCTCTTTTTTGACAGACACATATTGCCAAGCAGGATCAGTTTTTTTGACACTTCCTGTTGACTCTGTGGGATTAGAGACATTTGGGTTAAGGGGGTTGCTAGACTCTTCTGTAGGGGCAGTGGTGGTGGGGGGATTATCACTTCCTTCACCACTTCTGACATCCATGAGCAAATAAGGTGGCAAATCCAAATACAGGGTCTTTTCAATCAACAATTGAAAGCAAACAAGAAACACCGAGTTCACTGTAAATTGCAAGAAACACATATCTTATATCATTTTGACATTTTCAGAAACAAGAATTCCAGAATTCTCTTCAATAATTCAATGAATTTTCTAGCAAACATACTATACCGTATTAATCCAATCCTAAAGCTCACTATTCTACCAACATTTTATTAAAACCTCTAGACATTTCCTTTGTATGATTTAATAATTTAGAGTACTTTCCTCATGTCACAGCATATATATATACATGAGCATCAAAATAGATATATACACCAGATATATACAGCATATATATATACACGGATATAATCTTTGCAGCATCAAAATATCATACAAACAATCTTATTAGAAACTTCAATCATACTATGATTCAATCATCCCATATATTTTTCTCAAGCACCCAAATGGCCAAATCACGATCTTCAGCCCCCCCAAACCAAATTTTGAAGCATAATCTTTTTGAAGAACACAGACCAATGAGTTTTCAGTTTCACTTCTTCACTAATAATGCAATAAACTACTCCCTTTCGCTCAAAAAAATTTAATACATACCAGAAAGCCACGGAAACCACCGGAGCTGAACAGAAAATAGAAGAAGAAACGGTGAACCACGGCGGATCGGCAGAGCGGCGGAGCGGACGAGCAGCATCGATACTGATCTGGGATTTGAGGGAGTGCGCCGCTTAGTGGAGAAGAAGCAGAGGCCAGAGACTCTAGGGCAAAAGCTTCTTCGACCGAGAACGAGGAAGGAGGGAGCCGGTTCAGAAGAATGAGAATGCTGAGCTGATGAATCGATGATGGATGATGTATCAGTTCGATTTTTTTTTTTAAAAAAAAAACCCCTCAAAACGGCATCGTTTCATACGCTGGAGAGGAAAAAATTTTTGACCCGACCGACCCGCACAGCTCGGCGGGTCAGACGGGTCGATACCGGGTTGATCCGGGTCAGACCGGGTCGCTACAGTAGCGACCCAGTGACCAAACCGGACCGGCCAACTGGCCGGTTCGCCGGGTTCCGGTCTGAACCGGCCGGTCCGGTCTGGTTTCCCTAACCATGTTACACTGACAACTCAACAAAAACAGTTTTTTTAGACAATTGTTTTCATACAATTTAAGACCAACACAAAATTTCAATGATTTTTTTTTGACCTGGAAATTTTATTGAAAATTTTAACACAGCAAAAAAAAACATTTTATGAGGCTAGTGTGACTTTTCTTGAAAAAATGATCCCATTATTTTACTTATTCAAAGAAATCCACAAACAAAGCTCCCGCCGACAGAAGAAAACGCCAAAATTGTCAATGGCAATATTGAAGCAGACAGGCACTTTTATAGGTAGGCAGTCATTGGGGGAGCATGCAACATTAGGGTTGACTTTTTCCACGGTGGATTTCTGAGCCAAAAACCAAATCATTGTACTAGTATTTTATTTTATTTTTTTAAAAAAATTGAAGGACATGCTTTTTTCTAAATTAGATTCAAGAAGCTCAATAAAATTAGAACATACCTCAAAGATTAAAAAAACACTTATAAAAATATTTACTGATTGTATGCTCAAAATATGAATTGCATAATTAATATTAATAATAAGGCTAATTTTAATTGACTTTTATTTTTATTATTTATTAAATTTAATTCTTTTCATATTTTCATTGAAGTATCACTCTGATCTTATTTATAAATGTATTTTTTTTACCCTATTAATTGCAATAATCTATAATAATTTATTCATGTTGATTTTTTGAACTAATCATAGATAAAGAAAAAATTTAAAATTTAACTCATAATTAATAAGTTAACTAACTCTTCTTAATATTTAAGAGTAAGATAATTTCGACTTATACGATCAGAGTGGTACATCAACAAACAACAAACAAACATGCATATGCATATCCAACCTTGGTGGTGGCAAATGTGGGAAAGATTGTCCCTTTCGAAAGGGCGTGCACCCTCTCCTCTTTTTGGGACACAGGTGGGTCCTTCCTTACATGGACCACTTCATCAAAAGCCCTTCTTCACTCATCCTTTTCAACTCTTAACCACCAACCAAAACAACATAAAATACAATAAAAGCATTTAGCCCAATATCAAGTGTTGCGCACGCGCATGTGTGTGTGAGATAGAGAGAGTGAGAGAGCGTGCGCCCAATATAAAGTGTTGCGTGTGTGTGTGTGTGAGAGAGAGAGTATGTCCCAAAAATAATGTATTACCTCCTATTACTAATATAAGAGCAAGTTAGAATTAGATTTTGATCTAAATATAATACTCCCTCTGATCCATAACATAAAACATTTTAACTAATTCATCGAATTAGGATATGACAGTTAACTCATTAAATATACCTTAAATTAATTTTCTTCCTAACTTTACCCATATTAAATGAGGTTTCAAATGAGATAGAACATACAAAAAGTCACATTTAAACATTAACTATATGGGTAAAGTTGACAAATAAACATTAATTACTCTATAAGTGACTTATATTGTGAACCAAGACATTCTTATAGAAGTGACTTATATTGTGGTCCGAAGAGAGTATCTCAATTCACTTTATCTCCCAAATGTATAACTGCCCCTTAAGGCACTCCTATCATCATTATACATTAAGGGGTTTCTATCAAAAAATTGTCATGATGAAAGATGATATTTTAAGAAAATAACACATAATTGTTCCAAATAACATATCTAATTAATTTCTTTAGTATACTCAAATCAGTTATAAAACTCTCATATCAAGGACCAATGTAATATCCCAATTTTTTATCATGGGTTAATCATGATTATTATGGATAATTATGAATTTAATTGGGATTATTATGTGTTTTATGACAATATTAAATTAATATGTCATAATTACTGAAAAATTTGAAATAATGGAAATATTGGCCATAAGTGGTAATTAATGGAGAAATTAATTACTAACTAAGAGAAAATGAGATGTGGGATTTAAATGGCTAATGGAGAGATTAAAGTAGCTAATTTGTGACTTATTTGGTGAGAGCCAATGGTAGTGTGACAAGTGGCAAAATGTGAGTATGTAGGAAAAGTCAAATGGGAGTTTAATATGATTCTTTCTCTCTCTTCCTCCCCATATTTTCGTGTGCAGCTGAATGGAGGGAGTAATCATCATCTTCTTCTTCATCTTTCCACTCCACCTCTCACTCTCATCTCTCTCTCTCAGCTGGCGCCATTTTTGGCAGAAAAAGGAAGAGAAGAAAGCTTGAAAAAGGTAAGGAAAATGGTCTCTATTGCTCAAACTCCCTTCATTAAAGTTGATCCTTGAGTTAAGAGCTACATTTCTATGGTTGTAGTTTGTCTATTGGTTGTGGTTTGTGGCCACACGAAATTTTGGGAGGGAGTGAATCAAGAACTCTCTTTGGAAAAGTTGATAAGGTGAGTGAGACCTATCTTTCTATCTAAGTTTCATACCATTTGAAATACTTTGAATTTTCTGGAATTTTGGGGCCATTTTCGAAAATGAAGGCCATTAGGAGTTTGGTATGTGTTTGGTATGAAATTTGTATGTTTGGAATGCATCTTGGATAGATAGAATTTATTTGGGGTTTGAAATTGCTAAGTTTGGAGATTTTGGGAGTTTAGTGTTTAATGTTACCCAAAACTAAAGCATGATAATGGAATAGGATTTTGGTGATTTTGACATTCCCATTGGATTCCTTGAGTGATTTTGTGTGGGAATGAGCTTGATTAATGATTTTGGATTCATTTGGATCACTTTGGGAAATTTGGAAAGTTGTCTTGTTTGAGCTCTGTTTTGCACAGTCTGTTTGCACAAGCGTTTTGGGTGACTAAATGGTATTGGAAAATTGTGAAACTTTCCAGTCTTAAATTTCACATCCCAAGCTTCAAAATGAGGATATATTTTGTGTCATTTCGTTTAGAATTCTGTGAGATATGATTGTCCAAAGTTTGGGATTGAAACAGAACTTTGTTTTGGAGTAGTGTTTAGTTTTTGGTGATTCTGTATTTGTGTAGTGATTTCAAGTGATGGGCTATATTTTTCCTTGAAAGAGGACTCATATACCTTTCATTTGGCTTTGGAATCACCTCGTTTCAATTTTTCTAGAATTAGTTATGGTTTTTCAAAGTTCAGCCCAGAGTCAGGAATTTCTGGGCCGCGGCCCAAGAGTGGCGGACCGCGGCCCAAACCTTTCTGGCCTGTTTTGGGCCGCGGCCCAAGAGTGGTGGGCCGCAGCCCAAGGAATGGTGGGCCGCGGCCCAACCCTGTGTTTTGGCGCTTTGTGTTATCGAAAGGGGATCTTTAACCTATTGTTTCCCAACCTTTTAGGGCTTTTATTAGAGGCATTTGGGGCCTCTTAAGGGTTAATTATGATAACCAAAATCAAGTGTTTCAAGTTAAATAAGTCTTAGAATAGAATATAACTCTTCGTCCCTAATCATGATTCTAGGATACGACATTTGCCCTAGGCGGGAGAAACCGTTGCCGGAGTACGCCCGGAAGGATCAAGGTAGTGACTTTTCTCTCATATCTTGTATGATGTTTTGGCATGCATAACTTATCGTTGAGTTTGTGAAATGTGTTCCATGGTCCATTACGGCGTGAGCAAGTCAGCGTGAGCCGTGTAGGGATTGACGGTGGTCATCTCTAGGTCGGCCTTTGAACTGCCGTCGTAATCGACATGGATATTGTGAATCCGACCCTTGGGGCGGCGTTTATGAATCCAGCAGTGGGCTGTGTGTATCTTGCTTGTATGGCTTTGTGTATGAAATGCATTATATGAATCCCAGCTGTGGTGAAATGTATTGTGTGGATTGCTGTGATGCAATGCAATGTGAGCAATTCAGTGTGAGCAATCGTAAGGGATGACATGTGTCATACTAACCATTGCCGTTGTAATTGCCGTTGTAGTTGCTTGTTGTGGTTAATGATTTGCTTACATGCATTATTATTATACATTATATGATTGATTTGTTACTACGGGGATTCCTTAGAATCTCACTCTCCCAAAAACCATGTTTTAGACAGGGTAGAAGGATCAAAGGGAAAGCGGGCGACGAAGAGTAGTTAGAACTCCAGTTTAGGAGTATATTTTGGATTAATGGTTATCATTGTATATCTTTAGAATATTTTTGGGAAACAATTATGTATATTGGGATTGGTAGTATAGTTTTGTGTAATCCCCAAGTTAAGGGTAATGAATTGTGGGCTTTGTGCCTTTGTAAAACCCTTATTGATGAATGGAACCCGAGTGTGTCGGGAATTTGCTTTATACTCTCATATTTGTGAATGAAATCAACTTGTACAGGCCATTTTGTATTGAAATGTGAACGTGAGACCATTATCTAACAGGTTTTGTAAAGATTTTTGTGAACCCTGATTTGGGAAGATTGACTTTGTTTAAGTCCCAAAACCATCTACGGTCTCTAATTCTAAATTAATTATGTTTTTATGAACTAATCTCGGCCTTAATCGTGAAGGGGGTTACAACCAAAACTAGTATTAAATATAGGCTTAAATGGAAATATGTTTTATAGGTTTTTTCCCTAGGTGCATTTGGCATCTTTAACTACTTGTGATTGGTGAATATTCCTACGGAAGTTTAAAAATAGTGCAATATCACCCTATAGTAATGTTTGACCAACATTGACCATTAGTTAAATAATATTTCTAACTAGGGTTAAAGGATAATTTTACTTCAAAAGTTTTTCTGAACAAACAATTAGTATCATAAACTTTCAATTGGCACAATCCATTATCAATGTTTGCAAATAGTTTGTATTCTTTTGTTTTGACTATAAACCTTGCCTGAGAATGCTCGAGCACAAAACTAACTCTACCCAACCACTTTGCAAACTTGCCCTTGAGCAAAGTTTGGACTTGCCCTTAGTTTGCATGTGAGCAAGTTCAAATATGTTTTTAAGTTGAGTGCAAAAGACTCTCTACTAACTACTCAATAGGAATGTTTGTAAATTGTTCCTTGTGACTTATATAAAGTAAGGGCCCGTTTGGTATCATGGAAATGGGGAGGTGGGAAGTGGAAGTGAATATTAATGTCTTTGGTATGACAGAGTTCACTTCCTAATGGAAGCCACTTCCATCAAAATCAATGGAAATGACTTCTGTAATGCCCCAAAAATGGGCTTAAGGGCTAATGACTTTAAAAGTGAATGTAATTATTGTTGGATAAACACTTTTGAAGAATATGATATGAAATTCAATCTGAATGTGTTTCAATTAGTGCCTAAACCCTGCATTTGAGCTTAATTATATTTCAAAGCTTAAAATCAACCTAAAGGGTGGGGGAGGGCACATGAATGAAGGATAGAATGATAAAATGTGTTGGTGGTGATTCAGTAAGAATTGCCATAATCATGGGAAAAATGGGTAAAAAGGAAAGTTATTGACCAATTGGTCAGTTACCGAAGAGGAAGCTCCTTGGTAACTCAAATATTAATGGTTGAGATTCATTGAGCAAGAAAGTGGAATTACATGTGTATGAGCCCATGTGTGTTCATGAAAGGAGATAAGCAAGATGTAATATCCTGAATTGTAATCAAGGATTAATAACTTCAAAGTGATGTAATTAATGATAATTAAGCACTTTTGAAGTATATGTTGTGCAATGTGATATAAAGGTGCTTAGTAATGGTTTAGTAAGCATTGTGATAATTAGGGGCAAAATGGTAAATTTACCAACCGACTGGTCAGTTACTGAAGAGAAAACTCCTTAGTAATTGAGATTAATGGCTAGGATTTGTTAAGTAGGAGGTGGAATCAAGTGTGCATGGGTTGTATGGAATCATGGAAGGAAGAATGGGATGATGCCAAGTGTCAAACTATGGACCATGGGATTAAGTCAAAAAGTCAAAAGTTATTTCCCTCTCTCCTCCTCCTCTCAAAGCCGGCTGTGTGTGTGTATGATGCAAGGAAAAAATTGGTTTCATCATCATCTCTCATCTCTCTCCTCATTCTTGTTAGAACCGGCTGACACCCAAGAGGGGGGGTGAATTGGGTGTAAGATAAAAACTTAAGAACTTTGAAAATCTTTTCGCATCTTAGAGGAAGCAATAAATATGAAAGTAATGAATCATAAATCACAGTTAGATATTTAAATGATATATGCTAGAAGTATAAGAGCTTAGGGAAGAGAATATGCAAACTGTGATTTATCCTGGTTCGGCCCAATCCACGATGACCTACGTCCAGTCCCCAGGCTCCTCCTGAGATTTTCAATCCACTATCTTCCTCAAGTTTAACCGGGTACTTGAGAACCACTACAATCTCACAAGTTTGATCCGGGCACTTGTGAAGCCTTTACAATTCTCGCACTGAGATTACTCCCCCTTACACACCGTAAGATTACAACCAAGTTGCTCCCCTTTACACACCGTAAGGATACAACTTTGATGATGAAAGATTACAGTCAATCTTCTCTCTCAGAAGTGAATAGATGAATACTGAAGCACAATGAAAACAATCTCTCTCTCAAATATACATGATATAGAAAATGGATAAGAACAGAGAGTAGTTGGGATGATTCATGATCTTCGCATGTTTCTCGTTGGTGTTCTCGTTGGTTGTTCTGAACTCTAAATGCTCTTCTATTTATAGTTGATGAAGGTTGATGACCGTTTGAGCATTTCAATATATCCGTTGGAGTGTGGCTTCTTTAATTTGAAAACTAGCCGTTGTGAACGTTGACGCTCCTCTTCCGTAAATTCAGCTTTTGACTCTTCTCATCATCTCTTCATTGTATTCCTGGAGAAATACATTAATCACTAATATAATGAAGTATTAGGGTGATTAGAAGCAAGAAGAATGAGTTATATGATCATTCCATTGATTTCCAGAATCTTCGGGACGCTGTTCTGTTTTTCTGGGAAGCATTACTCGAGTACTTACTCGAGTAAACATCAAGTTTCTTCACAGGTTACTCGAGTAGCTACTCGAGTGGCCTTCCATTTTCTACATAGCTTACTCGGGTAGTGACTTGAAGTTCTCTTCTAAATAACTCTTCATGCACAGTGCTTTACTCCAGTAGTGACTTGAAGTTTTCGTCAATAACTCTTCATGTACAGTGATTTACTCCTGTAGTGACTTGAAGTTTTCGTCAATAACTCTTCATGCACAGTGCTTTACTCCAGTAGTGACTTGAAGTTTTCGTTCAAAATATCTCTGCATACTCGGGTACCTACTCGAGAAATCCACTTCAAGTTTTGACTAACTTCAGTGAGTTACTCGAGTACCTACTCGAGTAAATGTTGCAGTGGTACAAAATGCCGAGAGCAACTGCAAGTGATCTACATGGTTACTCAAGTACTTACTCGAGTAACATTGGCAGGCCGAGAGCAACTGGAAGTTTTCTATCTGATTACTCGATTACCTACTCGAGTAAAGTCTTTTGTTTTCAACCAGTTACTCGAGTAGTGCCTTCAAGTAAATTCTTGATTTTGACTCGAAACATGGCAAATTATATATCATCGGAAAGCCCTCATCATCTACATTCCAATGCAACAAGAATCAACTCCAAACTCGTTGTGTACAGAAAGTTATGATCCAAAGAGTATCTACTGTTCTTAGACAATCCTGAAATCACGAGCAGCAAATTCCAGATGTCATATCTCTTAGGATATAGCTTCAAATGTGACAAATTATATATCCATGGAAAGCTCTTTGAGTCTTATTTTATATGGCACTAGTTTCGTCTCAATCCGATATTTATTTTGAGAGTTATGTCTAAAATACCAAAACTATCCTGGAATATGACGGTGATTTATGCGTCAACTTCAACAGATCATATCTCCCTCATATGAACTACTTTGAATGTGATCTGGGTGTCAAAATTTCGTGTTGGAATCTAGTTTCATATGCCATCGGTTTTAGTTATATCCGACATGTGGTTGGAGAGATATCATCAAAATACCGAACCTATGTTCTGCTACGCGAAAACAGAGTACCCATTACTTCAAGTGCCGCCTCGAGTGATTCATCAAATAACCCGGCAGATTACTCGAGTAAGGCCTCGAGTAAACACCTCCAAAATCAGAAAATGCCATATTACTCGAGTGATTACTTGGGTAATCATCCCCAAAGGTACCATAGCTTCCGTATACATCATTTTAGCTTCGTATTGACCCATTCCAACTTCCGTATGATCATAGAAACCTCCGGTATCACTTCTAGGAGCTTGAATCTTGATATTCTCATGTAATCTTGCAAGTTCTTCTTTCTTTAATCTATTTCTTCTTGTTTTTCCTCTTGATGATCATTCTTCATAACCCAACTTCAATCTTCTTGATGAATATCTTCAATCTTCATCTTTCTTTCTTCTTACTTCAATTCCTTGCCTCTTGATTTTCTTCTTGATGATTATTCTCCATTTATGAGGCATTATAACATCAACCCACCATTGGGTTTATGACTAATCTACAAGATATACAATATTAAATATGGTAGTTAGTCAATGTAGAAGATAAGTATATTATACAAACTTTTTGCTCATATTTAACATCTATATTTGACATCATCAAAACTATTCATATCTAACATTCTCCCCCTTTTTGATGATGACAAATCCTTCAAGAAAAATATGTATGAGTTATAAAAAAAATAAAGTAAGAAAAATATAACAATATATTTTTCTTGCCTTTCTCTCCCCCTATTTGACATCAGCAAAAAGTTTGAAGTATAAAGAAGAAAGACTTGTAGAGAAGTAAATATGAAGTCAAATGAGAAATGTCATTCTCCCTATTAATCATAATAAAGAAAAATGGTTTTCATGAAAAACACATTTGAAAGAATATGGAAAGGTTTTCAAGAAAAACTTTCATAATCATGGATAGGCAAAGTAAGCTCAAAATATAAAGAGAGGGTTTAGAAATGCTCATATAGTTTTTGAAAAATGATGAAGCGCTCCATGAAAGCCGTTGCTTTATTCTTTAGCAATGCTAGTTCATGATGTTGTGTTCTCCACACGTCTTGCTATGCAACTCTGATGTATGTTCATGTTGTTGCCAAGATTCTCCAATTGAGTTGAGCTTCTGTTCAGCATGCTCAATGCTCATTTGGATGTAGCAAGCTGATAATTGATCCATGAAATCCATTGCCTTCTCTTCTTATTGTGTTAGATCCATGATGTTGTGTTTATCACATTTTTGCTATGCAATTCTGATGGATCAAGTTCATAGGAATAAACTATAGCTGGTTGAGTGGTAGACTCTGAAGTATGCTCAATAGAGAGCTCAGGAATAGCCTCTGAGATGTGGAAGGGAACTGAAGTACTTGCTTCTCAAGTGGCGTCTAAACTCTTGTTGCTTGAAATGTTGTTGTCCCTTGATTGAGCGCTAAAGCATATGTCTTCAAAGTTGATACATTCTCCTTTTAGTGTGTTGAGGAACGATCTTGCATAGAGTGAATTCTCCTACTATAAAAGCATTCTTGCAAGGAGAGTGGTTAGTGCAATCAAGTATCAAATTTATTGCATAAACCAAAGCCATCCTTTCTATATGATATGTTAAAAATTAAGATCATGATAGGAAAATATAAGAGTAACTCATCATCAAAACTAATTAAAAGATAGTGAATCCAGATGAGTATGTTAAAAGGATTTTCTTTCAATAAATGAGATGAGCTTTTAAGATATAAAACACATGTGAATGTGAAGCTCCCCCTTAATGAATGCATGGCTTAGAAAAAATCGTTATGAGCAAAACAATTAATAACTCTCTTGAATTTGTAAAATCATTGGAAATTTTGTAGTGAGAATGATTATGAAAATATGAAGATTAAAGAATAATCAAGTTTTGAAAATGATGATGCTAGTCAGGGTCTTAAGACTGTAACCCTGTATTACTTGAGTCATTACTCAAGTGTTTACTTTGAGTGATGCAACTCAAAGAATTTTAATTAAGTAAGAATACAATACCTCACTCGAGTAATATCGTAATCACTCGAGCCATAATCCTCTGAAGTCCATTGGCGCATCGTTGGAGACTCACTATATGATAATGTGATCAGTACTGAGATATTCTAAAGTATAGTCTTCTGTAAACACTTTAGGATACCAAGATGAGCTCAGAATAAGGTCTTGAGATTCTGGTTGATCAAGTCACAAAGTTGTCTAATCTCGCCATTCACAGAGGTAATAAACTCAGTATCGTTCGTAGCAAGCTCTGTGTGATTGTTGAAGTTCTTCCCTCAAATAGCCCTAGACAGATGAACCAAATAATGAAGGACCAGGAAGACCAGCTCTAGCAAAATGTTGTATCTTATCTATTCTTGAAGTTTCAGCTCTCATCCTCTATGCCACTTGTGTTAACTTGGAGTAAGTTTCAGATTTACTTGGAGTAATTGCGAATTACTTGAAGGTATACTTGAAGTAATTGCAGATTACTTGAAGTAACTTCTGATTACTTGGAGTAAGTCCTGTAGAAGTATATATATATATATATATCTTTGAAAGACATGATCTCTCCGACGTTCCTCTCCTTCTCACTAATAATATAGGCCATTGTGTGATAATCTTTTCATGAAGCGATTGAATTGGCCTTGCTCACCATAGCTCTAGTATAGATATATCATATAATTTTGTGAAAACATAGAGCTAGAATTGTAGTTGAGAATCCTCATAGGCTCACCAAGCTTGATGATTCTGTGCATCTCAGCATCTTCCTCTAAACATCTTTTGATCACCTTGGAATGATAAGGAAGGTGGGTAGGCAACAAAGATTCATATTGGCTATACTTGTTCTTGGCCTTGAGTTGCTTTGAGATGAATCTCATCTAAGTTCACTTAAGAGATTTTCTTCTTCTTTCTCTTTCTCTGGCTGCATCACTGGCTACTTACTCGTGATGTCACTTGAATGATACCACATATTTTTCTTCTGCTCACATTGCAATACTTCCAGTCATGCCTTCTCTGTTAGCCTTTGATCTTTGTATCCAAAAGTAGAGCATTTTGATTAATTCCTACAAAAGTATATGCTCTTTGGCACCCAACTTTCTCTTGGGTCCATACAGTATCAAATATTATAACTCTTATGCTCTTATACACCTGAATCATATGATATTTAAGCAAAGAGAATAATAATCAACAAAGACCAAAATATAATTTTACCCAATTAAATAAATTGAATCATAATAAATTCAAGCAATTGAATCATAAAGGGTAACACACAAATAATACCAAGAATGATGATTTCAAAGATCAATGACAATTTGTAAATACATTTTAAAAGATATGTCATTGATAAGATTTTCATGCAAGGCATGTAAGTCAGATCAAAAGAAAGTAGTAGATATATCCATAAAATTTTTCATCAATTTTTTTCAAGAATGATAATGAAATATGCAAATTGATTCAAATCTCAGATTTAATTTCAAATCATGACAATGCATTGTAAAACTAAGATTTTGCATATATGCAAAACTCATCTTTGAAATATGTTTATAATCAATGTTCATGTTGAAAATGGTGAAAGTCAACAATTTAAATATACATATACCAGAAAGCTTCCTTTTTAGAGAACAACTAAGATAACATGTTAGACATTGGAGTTTAACATGTTTGAGAATTTTCCCAAGAGCAAAAGTCATATTGAAAATTAGCCAAAAAGGCTTAGCTTCAAGGATGTATATAAACACAATGACTTTGCTATTGACTAAGAGATAAACTTGACTCTTAGAGATGTGTCTTGAAGAATAGGGATATTCAACTCAAGAATTTGAATAGAAGGCGATCTAGTTACTCGAAGAATGGATGAAGACAAATGGTAATGCATTTGAGCAACAAGATGAGTATAAGAATTTATGGATGATGAAACACATACTCATTGATCCAAGTGACTAGAGTTCTAGAATATTATCCTGGTAAGTTATTCCACAATAATGGTTAATGCATTAAGATTCAATGCACTAATGAACATTCATAATGCTTGGAATAACATAGCCAACCAAAGATTTATGCATTAGGCATAAAGCTTTCACATATTGGATTCTTTTCTAGGAAATACACTTGAAAATCATATAGATAATTAACTTGTTAGACATAAGGTCTAACTTATTAGAAAATAGTGGTTGAGGAGTTCAAGCATTGGATAACACATTTAAGATCAATGATCAATATGTCAATGATGGGGAAATATTCTGGTGGAAGAATTTGAAGCATTTCTGATTTTCAGTATACATAAATATTAACTTCCAATTTTGAAACCGATTTAAATGCAAACAAGTTATGAATAATTTTCAAATAATATGTATGCATTTTTAAAAAAGAAGATGAATTTGGAATCTAAGTACATTTTTGAAATTTGCATTTTGAAACTCAAATACTTAGAAAGATTATGCACAATTTCACTTTCAGTCCATTTAGCAATCTAAAAACAATTTGAAACCCATACTGATTGATTGCTAATGGTATGCAATAATGAGCAAATTATTCATTACCCAAATAAATAATTTATATAAGCACAATATTGACTAAGAATATAGAAGACAATACCGTTCTCAAGTAATCTCGTAATCACTTGAGAAATTATCCTTTGAAGTTCATTTGTGCATAATTCCTTGACTTTTGCCTTCCAATCTTCCAGTTGGTCTTATCACTTGAACATTCACTCCAAGTTGTCACGCAGTGATGATGATCACTTGATTGATTACTTGAGTGACGCTTCACTGTGCATCTTTTCTTCCTTCATTGCTAGCTAGGTGCTTGTAGTGTTGCCTTAAGTAATGTCTCCTTTTGTTAACACATTTAAAAATGTAGCCTCAAGGTCCAACTTCATCAAGATTTGAGTGAAATCTTATGTAGTCATAATCTTTATATGAAGCTCTTCATTTCTTCTTCCTACAAAACCATATAGATCTTTTTCTTCCTTTGGTATCCAATTTTACTTGGATCCACTCATGGTTACCTTGTAGGAATCATAATTCACATGCTCTAAGAATATAATTAATTTGAAACAATTGAGCATAATGAATTAAACATGTCTTTATGCATAAGAGAAATATTTTCTTTTCAAATCATTATATATGCATAAAGAATTATCCTGTTGAGCATTGCAATCCCTTTATAAATAAATCTATTAAGTGGCTTTTTAAAAGATGTGAAAACATAATTTCAAAATAGTTTGCAATGCTCATTCCTAAGGTTCCAAAATATAAAATCTCAATAAATATTACAGACAATAGTATAGGAGGTTTTATTATTGTGTACCTTTGCCTTAGATACTTGGAGGATTGCTTTTGCTTACCCACTGCATCTTTCTAAGATGTTGATACTTTGAATATCTTGCTTTGGGTGCTGGCAATCGTCTCTCAAAATACATAGACTCCAGGAGTCTTTTATTTGATGCTTGAGAGATCCTCCTTTTCTTGTTCTCCTCAAGATAGTTGAGCGGTACTCTATGGTAGTCCATTCTTGAGGTAGAACGTACTCTTTTTCTCCATTGCATTTCTTTGTGATTAAACTTTGCAGTTCCAGCAATGGGTGCTCTGAGAGTTCTTCTTTTAGATATAGATGGTATGAACCTCTTTCTTGGTGCATGAGAAACTCTTGATTTCTTCTTCATCATCTCCGTACCTTTATGTCCATTCTTTTTATATTCAATCTGCATACATAAAGTACTAGAAGAACTTTTTGGTACCCACATATACCTGGGTCCTTGCTTGTTAGGATTAGACATTACTTGTCTTTTCGGAACCCAAACATATTTATTTCTCAAATTAGAATTTCTTCTAATATAGCATGTGTGAGAAATATGACCTGATTTACCACAATAATTGCAAATAATATGATGATATGCATTATGAGATTTTATGCAAGTATTATGTAGGTCAAGAGAGTAAAAACCTGAATAAATTTCATTTGAACATTCTTTCTTTCCAATAAACTTTCTAGCATGATTGAAAATATTTTTGCTTTTTAGAATATAATCAATACTTGGTTGAGAAACAGTTTTATGCAAACTTTGAAAATCAATTTTCAAAATAACTCCACAAGAATTGGAATTGTTTACCATATGTGCATCTTGAGCTCTAGAGGATGATCCATCAAATTCATCGGTAATGAGCTCTTCCTGGGAATCATCTTCCTCTTGTTCTTCTATGTTGACAGGATCATGGAAGTGTTCTATGATTTCTCCTTTTTCATCATTAACTTCCAATTGTTCATGCACCATAGATATGCAACTTATAGTTTCACATGAACTGTCAATGTTTTCAACTTCAACACAATTGTTAGAAGTATAAATAGAATCAAGAGTATCCCAAATATCTCTTGCAGTAGAGCAAAATCTAATTTTCTCAAAATCATTTTCAGTTAAAGCACTATACAAAATTTTCATTGCTCTAATGTTCAACGAAAACATATTCTTTTCTCTTTCTGTCCAATCCTTTCTCTGTTTGAAATCAAAGACATTTGTAAAAACATCCCACATATCATAATCAAAGCATTTTATAAAAGATATCATTCTAGCTTTCCAAAACCAAAAATCAATATCTTTCAAAATAGGTGGAATTGTATAGTCAAAACCTTCGAAAAGTATATAACACCCAAAATCAGCCATTATAAACTCTTGAGACGGTTAAGTCCTTTAAACAAGAGTCCATCTCTGATACCAAATGTTAGAACCGGCTGACACCCAAGAGGGGGGTGAATTGGGTGTAAGATAAAAACTTAAGAACTTTGAAAATCTTTTCGCATCTTAGAGGAAGCAATAAATATGAAAGTAATGAATCATAAATCACAGTTAGATATTTAAATGATATATGCTAGAAGTATAAGAGCTTAGGGAAGAGAATATGCAAACTGTGATTTATCCTGGTTCGGCCCAATCCACGATGACCTACGTCCAGTCCCCAGGCTCCTCCTGAGATTTTCAATCCACTATCTTCCTCAAGTTTAACCGGGTACTTGAGAACCACTACAATCTCACAAGTTTGATTCGGGCACTTGTGAAGCCTTTACTATTCTCACACTGAGATTACTCCCCCTTACACACCGTAAGATTACAACCAAGTTGCTCCCCCGTACACACCGTAAGGATACAACTTTGATGATGAAAGATTACAGTCAATCTTCTCTCTCAGAAGTGAATAGATGAATACTGAAGCACAATGAAAACAATCTCTCTCTCAAATATACATGATATAGAAAATGGATAAGAACAGAGAGTAGTTGGGATGATTCATGATCTTCGCATGTTTCTCGTTGGTGTTCTCGTTGGTTGTTCTGAACTCTAAATGCTCTTCTATTTATAGTTGATGAAGGTTGATAACCGTTTGAGCATTTCAATATATCCGTTGGAGTGTGGCTTCTTCAATTTGAAAACTAGCCGTTGTGAACGTTGACGCTCCTCTTCCGTAAATTCAGCTTTTGACTCTTCTCATCATCTCTTCATTGTATTCCTGGAGAAATACATTAATCACTAATATAATGAAGTATTAGGGTGATTAGAAGCAAGAAGAATGAGTTATATGATCATTCTATTGATTTCCAGAATCTTCGGGACGATGTTCTGTTTTTCTGGGAAGCATTACTCGAGTACTTACTCGAGTAAACATCAAGTTTCTTCACAGGTTACTCGAGTGGCTACTCGAGTGGCCTTCCATTTTCTACATAGCTTACTCGGGTAGTGACTTGAAGTTCTCTTCTAAATAACTCTTCATGCACAGTGCTTTACTCCAGTAGTGACTTGAAGTTTTCGTTCAAAATATCTCTGCATACTCGGGTACCTACTCGAGGAATCCACTTCAAGTTTTGACTAACTTCAGTGAGTTACTCGAGTACCTACTCGAGTAAATGTTGCAGTGGTACAAAATGCCGAGAGCAACTGCAAGTGATCTACATGGTTACTCGAGTACTTACTCGAGTAACATTGGCAGGCCGAGAGCAACTGGAAGTTTTCTATCTGATTACTCGATTACCTACTCGAGTAAAGTCTTTTGTTTTCAACCAGTTACTCGAGTAGGGCCTTCAAGTAAATTCTTGATTTTGACTCGAAACATGGCAAATTATATATCATCAGAAAGCCCTCATCATCTACATTCCAATGCAACAAGAATCAACTCCAAACTCGTTGTGTATAGAAAGTTATGATCCAAAGAGTATCTACTGTTCTTAGACAATCCTGAAATCACGAGCAGCAACTTCCAGATGTCATATATCTTAGGATATAGCTTCAAATGTGACAAATTATATATCCATGGAAATATATTTGAGTCTTCTTTCATATGGCACCGGTTTCGTCTCAATCCGATATGTATTTTGAGAGTTATGTCCAAAATACCAAAACTATCCTGGAATATGACGGTGATTTATGCGTCAACTTCAACAGTTCATATCTCCCTCATCTGAACTACTTTGAATGTGATCTGGGTGTCAAAAGTTCGTGTTGGAAGTCTAGTGTATATGCCACCGGTTTCAGTTAGATCTGACATGTGGTTGGAGAGATATCATCAAAATACCGAACCTATGTTCTGCTGCGCGAAAACAGAGTACCCATTACTTCAAGTGCCGCCTCGAGTGATTCATCAAATAACCCGGCAGATTACTCGAGTAAGGCCTCGAGTAAACACCTCCAAAATCAGACAATGCCATATTACTCGAGTGATTACTCGGGTAATCATCCCCAAAGGTACCATAGCTTCCGTATACATCATTTTAGCTTCGTATTGACCCATTCCAACTTCCGTATGATCATAGAAACCTCCGGTATCACTTCTAGGAGCTTGAATCTTGATATTCTCATGTAATCTTGTAAGTTCTTCTTTCTTTAATCTATTTCTTCTTGTTTTTCCTCTTGATGATCATTCTTCATAACCCAACTTCAATCTTCTTGATGAATATCTTCAATCTTCATCTTTCTTTCTTCTTACTTCAATTCCTTGCCTCTTGATTTTCTTCTTGATGATTATTCTCCATTTATGAGGCATTATAACATCAACCCACCATTGGGTTTATGACTAACATCAACCCACTATTGGGTTTATGACTAATCTACAAGATATACAATATTAAATATGGTAGTTAGTCAATGTAGAAGATAAGTATATTATACAAACTTTTTGCTCATATTTAACATCTATATTTGACATCATCAAAACTATTCATATCTAACAATTCTCCCTCCATTTCTGGCGAGCTAGGCAAGAAAGAGAAAGGAAGGGTTTGAATTTTAGGTGGGTATTTGACTCTAAATGCTCACTTCACCTTCATTGATTTATTCAAGAGGTCAAGAGCTTCATTCCAATGTTTTTAGATTTTTGATTTGTGGTGTGTGGAAACTTGAGGAAATTTGAAAGTGGAAGGATCAAGGTTTTGATTTCAGCAAGTTTAAGAAGTAAGCTTTTGATGAATTTTGGTATATATATTATGATTTTTGGTTAAGTTTAGTAAATTCTGGAATTTTGCCCTGATTTCATGAGAATTGAATAATGAAAGAGTTTGGTATAGTAATGTGTAGGAAATGGTGTAAGATGTGTTATAATGTCATTAAGTTTGATTTGAGGTTGAGTAAGGAAGTTTGACAAATTGTGGTTTTTGGTGATCTTGTGGTCTAAAGATGGGAATGTGTTGCTTGAGTGGGAGTTTGGTTGTTTTGAGGTTACCAATAGGTTCCTTGTGTTAAAATAGTGAGAATAAGTTTGAGTACAAGCTTTATGACCATTGATAGCAAATTGGTCAATTCTGGAAAACCTTATCAGTTGCTGCGAATCTGGCATCTGATAAGCCTCACTCGAGTGTGGTATGAATTTCTGGGTATTTTGGTGGAGTCTTCAGGCAGAAATCACGGGTGCACTTCTTCATCTTCGAGTGACGTGCGTCATCACTCACGAGCATTGGAAAGTCACTCAAGCACTAGGGCTGGTGCTCGAGTGCACTTGTCGTCTGGGAGTTGGGTTGCTCTCGAGTAGTCACTCATTGGGCCTCACTCTTTGGTGCTCGAGTGTACTTGTAGTTATTGCTCGAGTGCAGCTTTCTGTGCTCAAGTGAGTATGAGAAATATTTTGAGGTTTGCTCTCGGGCAGACACTTTCTGTGTTGCACTTGCTGGGACTCGAGCACGGGTGAGGGCAACACTTGAGTGAGACCTTATTCACTTGAGTGAGGCAGATCAAAATGAGTGTGCTTTACCCGAAAAAGGTATCTTCAGGGTAGTTTCTCCCATCCCTTTTGGGATATGTTTAGTCCTTTAGTAGCACCCTAAAGAGTTTAAATGATAACCAACATAAAGTACTACAAAGTTGGAAAACTTGGAAAAGAGATTGACGGGTTGTCCTTGATTTGGTTTATAGGATTTGATATTTGCCGCCCTCGAGAGCCCACGGTGCAGAAGAACGTCAGAAAAAAAGGTAGTGACTCCTCTCCTATACTTTGTGTGAAACATCGTATGTATGTTTGTCGTGCATTGAGAAAACATTGTTACATTATGATGCTTTATGATCGCAGCGAAAGCTAACACCTAGTGAATACTTTGTGATTACTTTGTGAATATTTTGTGAATACATTGAGATCGCAGCGAAAGCTGATGCTTAGAGTTTACAGCCATGAGTGTAGTCGTTTGTGGTGTGAACCACGTTACATTGTGATGCTGCTAACATGACCTTATATGCTTTGTGTTTATGCACTGTATGAGTGATTTGTTACTACTGGGATTCTCTTGAATCTCATTCTTTTCAATGACTAACATTTTAGACAGGGCTAATGGCACTAAAGAGAAGTGGGCAACCCGGAGCGATTAGGACCCTACGGGGTATATTTGATTTTGGAATGTTGATTATCTACTTTTAAACTTGGGATTATTGTATATTTTGAGGTGTAGATATTACTTTTGATTTTGGGTGATGTAATCCCCTAGTGGAGACTTATGAAACCCTTAGATTATATATGAATAGAACCCGGGAGTTACCGGGGATTTGGTAATACATTCTGATATATGTGAATGTAAATTAACTGCACAGGTAATTATATTCGAGTTTTGAAATTGAGACCAAGATAGGAAATAGTTTTACAAACATTTTAAGAAAATCCTACTATAAGGTAGGAATTTGAAACGAGTTTAAATTATCCGGCGGTCTCTCATTCAATACAATTATGTGATATCGAACTATAATTACGTGTTTAAAGACAGGGTGTTACACAAGATCTTGACAAGTGGCAACATGAGAGTCGGGATCAAGTCAAAAGTTCAAACCATTTATTCCTCTCTTCTTTCTCCCTCCAAGTCGGCCAACATGCATGGGGAAGGGAAAAATCTGGTTTATCATCATCATTTCATTTTCTCTCACTTGCCTCCATTTTCATGTGAGCTCAAGAGGAAAGAGAAAGAAGAAAGTTTAAAGGTAGTGCTCTATATGACCTCTAATGCTCAAATGCTCTTCATTAATGTTGTTCATAGTGATGAGAGCTTCATTGCTATAGTTTTAGATTTTTGAAAGGTGGTGTTTAAGTGTTGGAAGAAATTTGGGAGTTGTGGAATCAAGCATATACTTTAGAAAAGAGGAAGAGGTAAGAAAGAGCTCTCTATTGACATATTCATTGTGACCATTGGTTAATTTTTGAAATTTGTGATTTATACCCTGATTTTGGTAAAATTTGGAAATGCATGAATTGCCTAGTGTATTGTGTTGAATTTGGTGTCATATTGTGTCTTTGTATCATTGGAATTGGTTTGAAGTCTTGGAAGCCAAGTTGGTCATTTAGTGGTTTTGGATTGTAATGTGTTTGGAAAGGGCAAATTATGTCATTGTGATAGGAATTTGGTTGTTTTGGTGTTTCCAATGGGTTCCTTATGAAAATATGTGTGGGAATATGTTATTTGTTAACTTTGGGACCATTGGAAGCATATGGGGTAAAATTTGAAAAATGTTGTTATCTGCTGTGTTTTGGCTTCTGATAAGCCTCACTCGAGTGATCTGGGGTCTTACTTTAGTGCAGCATCATGTCTTCTCTTTTCCTTCAAGTTTCAGTTGCACTGTCACGCAGAGAAAGCAAAAGTGCATGTTCTCACTTGCGGGTGATTTGAGCTATCACTCGAGTGCCCATGCATTTGGCACTATGAACTCTTGTCTCGGGTTGTCACTCGCAGCCCATTTTTCAAGAGTGTGTGCTAGCACTCACAAGTGTTGTTCCATCACTCGAGTACCCGAGCCAGTGCTCGAGTGTACTCCTCACTTTAGGGTTTCGGTTGCTCTCGGGTAGTCACTTTCTGTACCTTAATTGGCAAGACTCGGGTGAGTATGAGGCTATCACTCAAGTGTTGGGTTCAGGACTCGAGTGTTGTGATCATTTTCTATCTCTGTTGTTGCTCTCGGCCAAGCACTTGCACAAGTGAGCTGACCTCACTTAAGTGCAAGCTACCTCATTACTCGAATGCATCATCTATCACTCGAGTGCATGAGTTAAAATCAGTGTTATGCTTCTGAAAAAGGGATCTTTAGGGTAGTTCTTCCAACCCTTTAGGCATGTGTCTAGGCTTCTTGTAGCCACATAAAGAGTTCAAATGATAACCAACTTTAAGTAAAAATAAAAATAAATTCATAAGATTTAACATAATTCAGACTAAGATAATAAAAGGGTATTCATAAAATATGAAATATAAAAAATTAATATAATAACATAAACAAAAATAACAATAAATTCATAAAGGCAAGAAATAATTAATTAGGCAAGATAAGAAAATTAAAAATTTTATGGCTCGGGTCATGTAATCTCATAGCTTCATGCCAATTAATCTCAAAATGAGAGATTAAACTATTTCTCTTCAGGATAAATAAAAATTGTACATAACTTATGGCCGTACAATAAGATAAAAGATGAAAAGATATATGACTTCCAAGTCACCATATAGTAAGATAGAAGATGAAAAAGGTATATGACTTCTTACCATATAATAGAGAATCAAATGAATATGGCTTCTGGCCATATAATAGTAAATCAAAGGAATATGGCTTATGACCATATCACATCATATCAAAATAAGAAATCAAAATAATATGACTTTTGATCATATACTTTCAGAAGTCAAAGGTGTATGGCTCCTGACCATACTAAAACAATAATAATAATATAAAAGAAATTGTAAATGATATATATAAGATATAAAAATAATAACAATCTCCAATTTTAGTCATAGAACCCGATATTTATAATAATCGGTAAAAATATCTCTTTAATTTTAAATAGTAGCTCAAATTATCCCAAATAGATAAGATCAAATAAAGATATGGTAAAAGAAGGTAAATGAAATCGTCAAAGAAACAGTGAGAAGATCATACCCTCGTTGGAGTTTTCGTGTTAATAACGTGTTATGAAAATAAAAGATATTTAAAATAAGAGAGTAAGAGATAAGGGAAGAGAAAATTCAAGAGAGAAAGGAGAAAGCATTTTTCATTCAATTTCTTGGGCGTCCATAATGCTTGCACAGAACATCTATTTAAGGGCAAACTAAACCTAATGGAATTTGAGGAGCAAGCTTGTTGGCTTGGATATGAAGTAGAGGAAGGTATTAAAAATAGTCTAAGTAGTTTGTTATTGGAATATGAATTAATAGATATTTACATAATTAATATTTGTAATAAAAACAAAATTCTCCAATTTGACCAAAAAAAAATTCTTTAGAATATCACGAGCTTTCACCCAAAAAAGGTCTTTCGGCGGTGACTAACGGAGTAACGGTTTCGTCTTGGCTTTGCATTAAATCACAGACAAAAACAGTTCAATAACTTACAACTCAATCATGAATTCATGAGCAAACCGCCGACGGCCCAGGACAGCCGGGAAAACTGTTTGGTTCTGACAAATCAATAACCCAATTTTTGACTTAAAAACCCGAAATTAACCGTGTGGGACCCACCATTTTCACCCATATTCTTATTTCTTAACTGGCGTGTCTTAGAATTCTGGTCGGACAAGACGGCACGTGTAAGGCTAAGATGAGTCATGGGCGGCGGCAGCAAGCCAGCAAGCAAATGCATGCCTGGTTTGCGCCAAGTGTAAATGTAAGCGCAGTCGGTCGCTATGGTAACGGCCGCACATGATTATAGACTCCCGCACTCTGGGATAGTGTGTGAGGCTAGTGTATGAGACGAGTATGATGCGAGCTGTGTTGCTGGGTCCCACACGTAGTTACAGCTGTATGGGAGAATCGTGGATCCCGTGATTGCTTGCCTAATGGACCATGTGGATCCCAGCAACCTCTCCCTCCCTCTGCACCTTCCCATTATAAGACATTAAAGACATTGATGTCCCTATTTTTAAATTATTAGTATGAAAAATTCCAATAAATTTATTCTCAGCATATTTTATTAAATTAGGAAAAATGTTATAACATTTAATAATTCCCCTTTGTTTAATACCCACTATTATATCACGTGAAAACCAAGGTAATTAAATTTGAATCGGTCAGTGAACCGGTTAGGGTATTAGATCAAAGGTTAGTAGGTCAAACCAAAGCTAACTCGAAACCAAACCGGTGAAAATTTAAAGATTTTTTACTTATTAATATGAAAATCTAAAAAAAAATAAAAAAAATCATTTTTAAAAAAAATTGAAAATTTCAGACTCGACCCGATCATTGGACCGGACCGGTCTAATGACCAATTCGCAGATTTCCGGCCCAAGTTCCATTACTATTGTGAGAACAAAACATACAAAGTAATAAATGAATATACAGTAAAATTATGCTCTCGAATCACAAATATAAAATGTTTTAACTAATTTCAATAAATGAATAAATGTTAGTTACGTCATTAATGTGCTTTAAATTGATAATATTTACTTATTTTACAGTTATTAAATAATTTGATTTTCACATATACATTTATTATATGCCACATTTCTCTTTCTGTAAAGGATAAAGTTGTTTGGAATAGCTTATTTTTGGACAATAAGTGCTTATAAATCGTAATTCATGGTATACGAGATAAGTATGTGATAGGAGTTTTATCTCGACTTACATAATAAGTGCTTATTTGGGCAAAATAAGCCCAACCAAACACTCACAAAATTGAAAAACAACTATTAATATCTTTCTTCATCTCTTATGTTTGGATTAAATTTTTTTTCTAGAAAAATTCTTATGTTATGACCAAGTGGAGTACATTCACATAAAATATTTAATCATTTAACTTATAAATAGGAAAAAAAACTCTCTCTATCTTATACTTATTATAAGTCTATATGTGCCTGTTTGAATTAACAGTGAAAACTTCTTTTTTGACTTGATTTATGGTATACAAAGTAAGTATGTGAGATGAGTTTTGTCTTGACTTATATGAACGCGCTTTTTAAACGTCAAATCAAACAGGCCCTATAACATTCGGGGTGTCTTCAATTTCCATTGAATTCCCTTTTTTATTTACTCTCCATTTAATGTATCTATAATTATATTAACTTTTAATGGTTGAAATTTAATAAAAGTTAATCTAATGATAGAGACATTAAATAGAAAATAAATAGAAATGGATGTCAATGGAGACACTTCTCTCCCCCTAATACGCCCTACTAAATTAAATATAATAAAATCATTAAGCATCTTCCTAGAACCATGAGTATCTTTATTGATAACCATAAGATTATAGAGCTTGATTTCTTTTTTTTTTAAGTGGTTTTGTAAAAGTTTTGTTTAGTAAGGTATAAGTGGAGGCAAAGACAAAATCTAATATCTTATATATATATATATATATATATATATATATATATATATATATATATATATATATATATATATATATATATATATATATATGAAGTTGAAAGGACAACCGTCTCCTAATTAAATTTGTTTCAATCACAAAATTTATTAATCAAATCAAATTTTTAATCACTTGCTTGCTTAAAAGGATAATTGCCGATTGCATTAACCTTAACCTAACTTGATAATATCTTTTGAAAAGCTTGAGGCTTGCCTAATTGAAATTTAGTCAAGTAGGCATATGTGAAGCACTCTTAACAACAAATTTCTTTTAAAAGAATAATTTGAATATAAGATCCTGAATTATTAATATGTTCTAAATCACCTTAATATACCAATAATAATTAATGAATGGTAAATATCATCAATAAGCTAAGTAAAGACTTTTTTTAAAAAAAATTATTTTATGAGAAGGAAAAATGTATAAATGAAATTAAAATGTTTTACAAGAACAGAAGAAGATAGAACTAATATATGTGTTAGTATAATTAATAAGTACAAACTTTTCTTTTTTTAATTGTCCTATTAGAAAAATTAAGAACTTAAAATTTTTCTCATTTTTTGAAACAGAGTTTTTTGTTTTTGGACTTGGATAGGCTTCCAGCTACTAGATATGATGGTTTGCCCCCCTTAATGATTTGTTGAGGTATTGTTATACCCGTGATTAATAATAATAACTATAATAATCATTCAATATATCTTTCTTATTGTTAAGTATTCATGTTGCCAATTAAAAGAACTAGATTATTTAATAATCAATTATAAAGTTGGATTGCTCAAATAATTAGAGATTTCTTTTGTTGCAATTATTGCAGAACATAAATTAATCATGATAAATTGATAACCGCTTATCCTACAATTTATTGTTATTTGTCATCGACTATTTTTGTTTTTCCCCCATGCTTTCCTTATGGTATTTTGTCTATGAAGAATATTTTCCGAGGATCAAATTAATCTTAAGATTATATTGATTTTGGTAAAACTTTAATTATTATTGTTCACATTTTCCATTTGAGACTTTCTAAATAATAATGTAAAATATTTAATTAATTAAATATATGGAAAAATCATGCTACCATTTTGAGCAATGAGCATAATGTAAATAGTCCTCCTTTTATCATTTAAATCTTATATTTTACCATATTTTAGAAATATTTTTTGTCAACATCTCTTAGAAAGATAATTACAACTTCGAATATTTTTGCTATTTTTTTTTTCTAAATATACGAACTACTTGTTTTTTCAAACCACTCTTATCCCTTTTACTAGAAGTTGATTAAATTGTTACACATTTTTAATTTCTTAACAGTACCATGACTCGTCCTTTAGTCATCGTATTTTAATTAAAAATTAACAAAATAATATGTATTGAGAAATATATTATGTTGATGGGACTGGTTCTATGAGTCGAGGAAGAAAAGATGAAGAAAAACTGTAGTACATAATGTATTCAAGACATAAGTAATATCTTCTTTTAGGTTTAATTGGTCCCTAAATACATATTTTATAAGGATAAGTTGAATTGATAGGCGAATTTCACATAGTATATAATAAAAACCTGTAAGTATGGATTACATTTCTAATACTCAAGTCAAAACAATAATGGTTTTTATATAGTGATAATCTAACTTTATCTCAATGTGTACTTAAAGACAAAAACAATGGGTTCGATTTTGTTATGTGGTGTGTTGTGATGTTGTATGTCTGAATAACCTCATGATTATAATAGATATTTATAAGCCATTGAGTGATGCCTTGAATTAGTGTCCACTTGAGGCAACACCCCTTCAATTAAAACTCATAACAAAATTTATGAATTCTCATGAACCATTATAATTTAAATAATTAATAATTATTTAAAATAATTTTTCTATGAAGAGTTACATATTTATATTATATAGGGTTTTTCTTAAAAACTATGCTAGGTGTTGGTTACCATAAGCTTTATTTAACATTTCACATATATCTCTATGAACTAAAGAGACATAACATTTAGTGTTATAACTTTCTATGCAACTCTTCACATAAATTCTTTAATTTATAAAAACATAACTTTAAAAACAAAACACATCTCATTATTTTAAAATATTCCAACATAATGATCCTCCAATTTCAAATCATATTCAGAGAATTATTTAAGTTTTCACTTATATAATGCAACTTACGCAATTCCTATTTATTCCGGCCAATAAAAACTCGTATTTGTTATTTATAAAGTAATAAACCTCTAAATATCTAACCAATATATTAATGAATCTGGTATCAAAATATTTCAAAAAAAAAAAATATCAAAAAATAATCTACTGTAAACATAAGAAAATAAAATTTACCATACTTCCTTATTATTATTTTGTTGATAAGAAAACCATCTTTATCTAAATTCAAAGTCGTTTAAAAACCCTCAAATTTATACATTGCATTGTTTTGTTTTCTTTTTCCTTCTTTCTCTGTTAAAGAATAAATTCTTTCCACTTTAAGCTTGATTAAGCAAAAAAGTCATGTGAAACTTAGAGAGTAAGATTAATTAATTTAACTTTTTTTTCTTACAAAAAATGCAAATGAATGACTTGGAGGTCAATTAACCTCAAACACCTCGGAGACTTCCTAAACAAGCGGACTGTGGTAAGTAATAATTTAAAAATATCCTTAATTCATTTTTTTATTTTGTATTATTTCATAAATTTAAAAATATAATAATATAAAAATATTTTTTTTTTTTAAAATCAAACATGTGATACAACTCATAAGTTTATTGTCAAAATTACGCATATATAATGCTTTAATTTAAAAATGCACAATAATAATTTTAAAATTTATTTAGAAATATTTTTATTTTTAAGTATAGAATTATAAAATACTCCCTCCATCCATATATATATATATATATATATATATATAAGAGTCTTTCAACTGAATTATGAGATTCTAAAAAATATTTAAAAGTAGTTAAATGTAATAATTATATAAGAAATTTAAATTTTTTTTTTTCAAAAATGGCCTTATTTATGAATGAGTGAGAGAGAGTAATGATGAGAAGAGGATAAAAGATAATATATGTAGTATAATAATTAACTGAGACTAAAATAAAAAATATATTTATTATTAAGACAAACTCAATAGATATTACATTTAAAGACAATCCCATTAAAAAAAACACTCTTATATATAATGATGGATGGAGTTTTATTATAAAATTTTTTAATAAAATGTAGACAATTAATGAAATAAAAATAAAATCACGGTGACAATTTTCTTTTAATTTTCACACATCTCTATGAAAAAAATAAATTATTAAAGTATACACTTATTCCTTTATTCTTACTTCAAGTTTCATTTTGCCAATTAAATTTATAACAATCCTAGGTTTATATAATGAAAAATATCAACTCATCAAAATAATGATTGTGTAATTAAACACTGATAAATCAATCTTACATTTCAATTTTATTAATATAATATTTTTATATTTTAAATAGTATAAATGGAAGAAAATTAAAATGAAAACAACTCTGAATCATTTGTTAGCATTATCTTTTATATTGGACTAATAGATTGAAGGATTAAAATGTCTATATAAAATTTGAAAACTAAAATGAAATCTGATGTAAATATAAATCACCAAAGACAAAGATGCCTATAAAATATAAATAGAGAAAAATGGTTGGCGAAAGAAAATAAATAGAGAATAAAATATAAATGAGAGAGAAACAAAGAGGGAGGCACACGTAAAAAGAGAGAGAGAGAACGAAGCAGAGTGCGACTATTCCCACTGACTGATATTCCCTGCTTCTCCATCTTCTGAACAAAAATTTCGCTCTCTCTTTTTTGTATAAAAATTCAAAGCGACGGCTCCGATAATCTGCCGCCAGATCGCATGGCAAAATCTGGCGTGGTGGAGGTGGACTCTGATCCGGCGGCGGCGGCGGCGGCGACGAAGGTGTTGGAGTTGAAGAAGGAGTTGAACAGATTGGTGAATTCCATCGTCGACGATGACAATTGCAGCATCCAAACCATTGATCAAGCTAGGGAAGTTCTTTCCTCTCTTAAGGACCTCAAGCTTCGAAAGAAATTATCGTCATCGCCATCCTCACAATCTTCGGATGTAAAGCTAAACAGAAATTCCGGTTTTCCTGAAGAATTTAAGTGCCCTCTTTCCAAGGAGTTGATGAGAGATCCTGTCATTGTGGCTTCTGGAAAGGTTAGTGTTATAATTCAAATCTTTCTGGTATCCGCGAAAATGTTGTAGATTCAAGAACCAAAACTTGGATAGATTATTATGTGTTTGATCATTTTCTTTTTGGGCCTGCGATTATTTTCTTATCTGGCTTCTTTCCTGGGGAAATAAAACGATTTTCTTCCATATTTCAGCATAAATTCAGGAGAAAACACACGGTTCCTTGAAATATACAACTTCTTTAACTCACTAGTTTTTTGAATTTATTCTTTGACATCACTTATTTCTTTCTCAAATACGTTTCGTTGTAACAATCAACCAGAGTGAAGAAGTTGGATTTTATATTTTATAATTTTTTCCCTTTCCTGTCAATTGCTCTTCTTGACTCGAAAGGCGTACTGGGAAAGGAAAGAAGAGTTTTTTTTTTTTTTTTTTTTTTATTACCAACATCATTTCCTTATCCCGAACCTGGAAAATCAGTATTATCCACTTGTTCATTTTATGAGGTAAATTGAATTTTAACCATTTGAAACTTTCAGCTCTCGTTCTCTCGCTCACTCTCTCTCTTCTTTTCCATCTTGTTTTCTTTATGTCCAATCAGTTTTCCCGTGTTTTCCTTTTTCTGGTTCAATGTGGCATGGCACGCAATTTATTTATTTACTAATTTTTTTTAACTTTATGTGATTGTTATCAAGAATTCTGATGTCTGGTAGTTGGTGATATACTGATGTTAAAGAATACAATTGACTTCTTGCTAACGCGTTGCTGTCACTGGAAGTGTGGTTTCTGGTACTTTTTGTTTGATCCACTGAGAATTTTCAGATCTTCCCTCTTATATTTTGTCGTTAAGTTTTCTGCATCATTGTTTCCATTGGATGAGTAAAAGCCCAAAAATAATAAAAATTTAAAACCGTAGGAATAGTATATTAACCCTGGTGGAAGGAAAGAGAAAGAGTAGAAAGTTAAGAAAGAATAATTTTCTTTTATGTCCATTAACTGTGACTCTTTAGTGAACTACGGGGTTGATTAGTAGCTTTTTGTAACACTTTTTGACTAATTTCCCTGAATGGGAAATAATGAACTTCGTAGTGTTTTGAGCTCTCTTTTTTCTGTTGTGAATTGCTATATACTGTTGCTTCCCCAACTCCTTTCCTTCTCTTTATGTCCCAAAACTTTCTTCTGTTCACTGATACTACTAAAGGATTATATCAATGAAATGATTCATGGCAGTCACTTAATGACTTAACTGCTAAGTTAAAAATGATTTTCATACAAAGCAAAAGCTGGAATAACCAAGTCTTTACTATTAAGTCAATGAAAGTTTGTTCATCTCAATTATGCAGACATATGATAGGCCCTTTATTCAAAAATGGCTTAAAGCTGGGAACAGAACTTGTCCTCAAACACAACAAGTCCTCTCACACACTGTCCTCACTCCAAATCACCTCATAGGGGACATGATAGAACAATGGTGCAAGAACCATGGGGTGGAATTATCCAATCAGCTTCACTATATTTACAACGAGGAAGACGTAATAACAAATGCAGATCGTGATCATTTTCATTCTCTGATTGAGAAACTGTCATCATCATCACTTTCTGAGCAGAAAGCAGCCGCGAAGCAGCTCCGGTTATTGACAAAGAAGGAACCTTTGTACAGAACACTCTTTGGCGAGACTCCACAAGCCATTTCTGAGATTCTCAAACCGATCTCTGCAAGCGATTCCTTCAACAACATTCATCCTGATCTCCAAGAAGACGTGATCACAACACTTTTGAACATCTCAATCCACGACAACAACAAGAAGCTGGTTGCAGAAACTCCCTCGGTGATTCCACTCCTTGTCAAAGCCTTAAAATCAGGAACTACAGAAACCAGAAGCAATTCTGCAGCTACCCTTTTCACTTTATCTGCTCTAGAGTCGAACAAGGAGCTCATAGGGAAATCCGGCGCCTTAAAGCCATTAATTGACCTCTTAGAAGAAGGCCACCCCTTAGCTATGAAAGATGTTGCTTCAGCAATTTTCACCTTGTGTGTGGTTCATGAGAACAAGGCAAGAGTGGTAAGGGAAGGGGCGGTAAGTGTCATACTGAAGAAGATCTCAAGCCGGGTCTACGTCGACGAATTGCTCACAATCCTTGCGCTGCTCTCGAGTCATCAAAAGGCTGTTCAGGACATGATAGATCTTGGAGCTGTTCCCAACTTGCTGAGCATCATGAGGGAGAGCAATTGCGAACGAAACAAGGAGAACTGCATAGCGGTTCTTCAAACTATATGTCTGTATGACAGAGCAAAGCTGAAGGAAATAAAAGAAGAGGAGATTTCCTTCAGAACTATCACTGATCTTGCATTGAATGGAACTTCAAGGGCTAAGAGGAAGGCTAGTGGAATTCTTGAGAGACTGAATAGGGTTGTTAATATTACACACACTGCATAATAGTGTCATTTGATTACTGTGTATATTCTGCTTCTGTTTTTTCCCAGGTTGAGTTGTTGAAAGTCAAAAAAAAAAAAAAAAAAAGGAAGTAAATTTGTTGTCTCTCAAAATTTTGTAAATTCTTTTGAGTCAAGTCATTCCCATGTTCAAGAGTTATTAGCAACTCAATAAACTGAGGTTGTGTTTGGGATAGCGGTAGGAAAAATGACTTATTATGATTCTGACTTGTTAAAAATGACTTAATAGAAAAGTCAGTTTTTGTAACGTGATTTATGTTTGTATGAGCGATTGAATAAGTGAATTTTCATAAGTCAAAACTTATTTGGATTGGAGATTGTACAAGTGTTTTTTTAAAAGTTAAAACTTGTTTGGATTGACAATTACATTAGTTTTTTTGTATTAATTATAACAAAACAAGATATTTAAAATTAAAAATTAGTGAAAAAATTGAAGTTAAAAAATGTGATGCCAAAATACATAATTTTTTTGAGGGATCTATATATGCAATCTAGATGAAACAAGCTTCCTTTACCAAACACTAATCAAATTACTAATATATTATATTCCACTGTTGAAGTTGAATTTACTCTACAAATTTAATGGGGAATTTGCCAAGTTCACAACTCTTTTTTCTCTTCAATTGAAAAATTTAGCTATAATGTTATTGAAAGAAAACACACACACACACACACACAACTCCGACTGAGCGCTCGACCAGACAAGGGGAAGAGAGGAGAGAGAGAGAGAGAATCAAAAGGTTGGTTTAGACGCATTAAATGCCACAGTAAATCGGATGCCAACTTTTGGAACCAAAAAAAAAAAAAAAAGCAAATGGTTTTTCAAAAATAAGCTAGCAGTTGGGGGCTTATTAAAAAAGGTTTAAAATCGGGCTTATAATTTTTTTGAAAATATCATGCCAAATGCTGTAAAAACGCAACCCATTTTTATTTGGGTTTATTGTCCAAAAACGGGCTTATTTCAGCCCAATAAGTGATACCAAACACTCAATAAATCTAATGCTCTTTGCTTCCAAATGGTAAGAAACCTTGTAGAAGGAATCTGCTTATAGTCGAATTCAGTTATTCTTTTACAAATAATCCTAACTTCAACTTTCCTATCAGTAAAGATACCAAAGAATGTGTAAGACCTTGTAGCATTTTTTATAGTTCAGATGTTGATAACCTTATCACTGTTTAAACCATTACAAAATTTTAGGTGTGCATTAAAAACTATGAAAATAAGTTTGAAAGTGTTCTTTGAATTTTAGGTTTTTTATCAATGAAGATCTATTGCTACAAGCATAACAAAATTAAGTTTTTTTAAAAATTTATTTGTCACTAATATAACTTATGGGTTCTTAGATTATCATTTCTTATAAAAATGTTAAATTTATATATATCTAATAATTTCTTTAAAGAACTGCACTAGTATTAAATCATAATGTAGTTAATGTAACACCCCAAATTCTGAGACTTGAGGCTAGAGAATAAGCCTAAGATAAGTGGACTACTAAGCCCCGGTTTAGCAAGATCCTAAATTGTGATTAAGAAATAATGACTCCAAAAGTGGATGTGGTTAGTGATAAATAACCCTTTTGGAGAATTCGATGTGATTTGAGTTTCGGATGTGATTCGTATGTGTTATGAGCAGCGCCAAAATCCTGTATTTGAGTTCAATTATGGATTAACATCTAAATTGAATAAAAATAAGGGGAAGGACGTATGTATGGTGTAAATGAATGAGAAAATATATTTGGTGATGATTCAAGAGGAATTGCCATAATCAGGGGCAAAATGGTAAAGTTACCAATCAATTGGTCAGTTATCGAAGAGGAAACTCATTACTAACTTCAAGATCAATGGTTGAGATTGATTTGTGTAGAGATTAAGTGGGTGAAATCCCATGTGTGTGGGTTCATGTGAACTCATAGAGATGGAATAAGGGTGTGACAAGTGTCACAATTTGAGCCCTTGGATTTGGTCAAAGATTTCAACTCATTTTCTCTCTTTTCTCTTCGCTTTTACTTCGGCCAATGTCTTCTTTTCTCCAAAAATTGCTGCCTTCATCTTCATCTCCTCTCTCTCTCTCTCTCTATTTCTCCATGGACGTTCAAGAGAGGGAGGAAAGAGAAAGGTAAAAGTTGAGATTTGGCTTGTTAAATGGTCTCTAATGCCTAAATTCTCTTCTTTAATGTTGTTCATAGTGATGAGAGCTTCATCTCTATGGTTTTAGATTCTTGATTGGAGGTGTTTGATGACTTGAGGAAATTTGGAAAGATGAAGAATCAAAGAATTGATTTGGGAAAGAGGAAGAGGTGAGTATTTGAAGCCTTTTGATCTAAGTTTTGTGATTTGTGGATGAGTTTTGTGAATTGTGAATTTTGCCCTAATTTTGGTAGAATTGTGAAATGCATGAATTGTCATGTGTTTTGTGTTGAAAATGGTGTTTTGTTGTGGTATTTAGTCATTGGAATTGGTTTGGATTGGATTGGAAACATTGTGTGAAAAGTTTTGAAATTCTGTCCAGTGTGAATTCTATCTGAGCAGTCTGTTCGTGTGGACGTTTTGACTGGGCAAATGATGTCAGAAAATTATGAAAATTTCCAATCTTAAAGTTCACATCCCAAGCTTCAAAATGGACATATAATTTGTGTCATTTCGTTTTGGGAACTGGGAGATATGACTGTCCAAAGTTTGAGGTCGAAAATGAACACTGTTTTGGGACAGTCTTGAGTTTTGAGGAATTCTGTATTTGTGTGGTGATTTCTAGTAATGACCAATATTTTTCCTGTGTAGAGGACTTGAATAGCTTTCATGGCTTTGGAATCACCTCATTTCTATTTTTTTGGAATTAATTATGAATTTTCGAAGTTGCCTTGGCTGCAGCAGAAAATCTTGGCTGCAGCGCAAAAGTTTCTGTACACATTTTGGCCGCAGCCAGAAATTCTTGGCTGCATCCAAAAACCTTATGTGAGCGTTTTGGCTGCAGCCAGAGGGTTTTTGGCTGCAGCCAACCCCCATTTTCAGTACTTGGTGATTTTGAAAAGTGATTTCCAACCTAGTACGTCCCAATCCTTTCAAGCTTTTGTTGAGCTTATTATTAGACACTTAAGGGGCTCAAATGACAACCAACTTTAAGTGATATGAAAGCAAGAGTTTGGAATAGAAAATAACCCTATGTCCTTGCTTTGATTATAGGGTTGATGTTCGCCCTGAACGTGGTTTGATATTCGTTCTGATCGTGAGTAAGCGGGGCTGGAGCATACGTGGAAAGAGAGAAGGGAACATATCTATTCTTCTTGTATTTGATATATATGTTAGTGTGTTGGTGCATGTCTTAGCTTTGCATGATTATGTGTAATTTGAAGCTATGTTTCAATTTATGCTATGGCCATTAGTATGTTGTTTGATGCATTGAGCTTACAAATTGTCATTGTGTTAGCATGAGTTATGTGATGCAATCATGTCATGCATTAAACATCTATCGTACATGCATATTGATATTGTTTACCTACCGAGATTCTCTTGAATCTCACCCTCCCCTACTAATCTTTTAGACAGGGTAGTGGATTGAGGATGGAGTAAATGATCTAGGGTGGCAAGGACTTCCTTCGGGTTGAAGTTTCGGTAGTTGGTTATCATAGTTAGGAGTATATGGATTTGGATGTTTATATATGTATGTGATTGAGGATTTGTTATGTATTTGAGATGGATTTGTGTAATCCCCATATGAGGGCATGTAATGGGCGAATGTGCCCTATAAAGCTTGAGTTAATAAATGGAATCCAGAATAGCCGGAATTATTACATTGCGTACTCTGATATATTAAATGTGATTTATCTTTGTGTAGTAATTGTATTCGGAATGTGAATGTGAGACCAGGTTATAAATGATTTCGAAAGGTATTTGTGAAAATCCCGTCTGGTAGATGGGTTTATAAATGTTTTTTGTTCTTATTGGTCTCTATTTCACTTTAAATTGAGTATTTCGGATATAATTACAGAAGGGGGTTGAAAGAGGCAAGCTTCACCCAAGAGGGGGGGTGAATTGGGTGATGTTATAAATTTTTCGCTTGAAGTGGAGAAATGAAAAATATAGTAGACAGAGTAGAGTTGAGAAGATTTGGACACAGAGAGTTATACTGGTTCGGCCTAACCACCAGGCCTACGTCCAGTCCTCAGAGATCAAGACCTAATGAGATTTCCACTATACTTCCAAGATTCAATGGGCTCTTAGAACGCCACAAAACATCAATTGTCCTTGAAAGGACTACGAGCAGAAATATTCTCTTACTAAGAAATTTCTCTCCCCCTTACGACAAGTCTTACGTGCAGAAAAACAACCTATGATCTTTCTCACTTGCTTATGTATACAAGACTTACGAGCAGCAACGTTCTCTCCTGCTTACACCACTGTAAGTCTTACGAGCAGCAACGTTCTCTTCTGCTTGTATCTTATAAGACTTATGAATGGAAGATTCAACAAGGAATTCTCTCAACTGCTTCTCTCGTAAGGAAAACTACCCTCTCAAGGTCCCAATACCTTGAGATCACATAAACATAGAATTTGAATTGTATGAAGACTCTCTTACAGAGTAAATAAATAAACACTGAAGATCAATGTGTATACAGAGAAAATTGTGAATGGCAAAGAGACTCATGTATATGCTTGAATTCTTGTACTTCGTTAATGTTGACGATCTCTGAATCTCTGTATTTATAGATGTTCAATTTTTGCCCGTTTGAGTAATCATCATCTGAGGAGTGGGACTTAGCAACTGTAGAATGACACGCGCATGTTTGAATATTTTGAATGTGGTAGGTACAAGCGTGTTTGTAATCATGTTGTTTGCCGTTGTTTGACTTTCTTTGTGTAGTTTATTTCGAACGTTCATCTTCCTATATCACACTTATAAAACAGTCAAAATAATGTTAGACAATGATAATAAGTAATGATGATATGAATAATTAACAATAAACCATATTCGGATTGAACGTTGTGAGACTTGGTATTTTTGGTGATCTGGCAGAGCATCACTCGAGCATGAATGGCTCACTTCGAGTGATCTCCTTATTTTCCTTCTTATGCTTCAGTTCACGGGTTGTGCTTGCATAGGATTTCAGAGAGACAGAATTCTCACTCGCGAGTGATATGGGGTCTCACTCGAGCACAACACCTTCTGCTCGAGTGATCCTGTACTTTACACTGGGAGTTTCTCTTTTGGATATCACTCGCACATCATTTTAACAAGAGTGAGATTTTGTACTCGCGAGTGATGTGGACCCTTACTCGAGCACACATACCCCTGCTCGAGTGAGACGCATATTCTGAAGGAATATGCTCTCAATACCAACACTCACATCAGGATTTCAGAGGGATAAATTTATCACTCGCAGGTGATGTGGGCCTTCACTCGAGAACACATACTCTTGCTCAAGTGAGAAGAATATTCTCAAGTAATATACATTTATACAAGCACTCGCATCAGATTTGGAGAGGGATAAAATTTTCACTCGCAAGTACTGATGTGTCACTCTAGCATATGAGGTTGTGCTCGAGCACACTTGCCCTTCTCTGAACTTCATGACTCTCGGCCAAGCACTCGCAGTACCTTGCTCGAGCACAGAATGCTCATGCTCGAGCATTGATGTTTCTGCTCGAGTGAATCAAGAAAGCATGATGATACTTGCTCTCAGCCAAGCACTCGCGGACCTTCACTCGCATGTGCTCGAGTGAGAATAGCTTCTCTGCTCGAGTGCAAACTCCAGGGCAAAGTAACAAGATTTGTTAAGGAATTCACACCATTTTATTAGGTTTTAACAACTTTCGCTTACCAAACAAATCTAAACTATCAAGTTTTCCACAAGTTTTGTTAAGGTTTTCATGATATTTCATTGAGTTTTAACGACTTTCGATTACTAAGTAACATATCTATATTATGAGGTTTTTCATAAGTTTTGTTAAGGAATTCATGATATTTCTTAAAGTTTTAATGATTTTCATTTACCAAGTAATTGTTAGTTCAAGCCTTTCATCCAAGAGAGAGTGGATTAGGTGATATTAAAAAATTTAATCTCAAGTACAAACTTAAACAAATACTTAATGGAGAAGTTAGAGTTAGAGAGATATTAACGATAGTGAACACACGAGATTTATATTGATTTGGTCAAATCCACTTGACCTACGTCTAGTCTTCAAAGACTTTTTTGAGAGTTTCACTAATGTCCCAAGATTCATAGGGCTCCTCGTGCCTCAGTACAGGCAAGTTCCTCTATTAGGACACTCACTCTCCCTTACACTTTGCAATCAAAGCTCACACTTAAGGTCCCATTACCTTGAGTAACTCACAGTAAGAGCAATAAAGGAGTTCACAATTGCTCTCTCAAAGAGTACATGTTATAAACACTGAAGTATAGAGAATATTAGAAGAACATAGCACATGAACTTAACACAATGGTGAACTTAGTTGTAGGTAGTTTCCTTTATCTTGAATGCTCCTATATTTATAGTTTGGAAGGAATTAATGACCATTGAAGTATTCAAATGTCTCTTCTAGAGAGATGATATAGCCATTGGTGAAAGAGAGCATTTGAATTGGATGAGCTTCGTTGCATTTAATGCTTCTAATACAAAAAAGCTTTATGTGACTTTGAGTTTAATCCAAGGTTAAGCACCTAAAACCTATACATAAGTATAATTAGTAATGTTTATAAATAGTAGAAAGTATTGTACCTAAATTCTATCACACTTAGAATAGTTATCAAAATTTCTGAGACGCTGTTCCAAAAGTCTGCTATCACCATCACTGGAGTGACACTTTATCACTCGATTGACATTGCATCCCATAGCGGTATTGTAATATCCTAAATTTTGGGTCTGAAAGTTTGGAAATAAGCCTAAATCAAGTAGGCTACTAAGCGCAGTTTGGCAAGAGTCCCAAGAATGTTAGAGAGATAAAGTGACTTTCAGGGACTATATGATTCAGCCTTCCGGGTATAGAATGATTCTCAGGATTATATAAGGGCTCAGTGTGTGTAAGTAGTCAGATAAAATGTGCCGGTGCAAATGTGCACAAGACACAGATATGGCGCCATTTGGTTGGGCCACATGAGTGCATATATGATGCCATATGGGTCCCACATGTATAAAGTAGCTTTTGAGTTGGCGTAATGATAAGCGGCCTTGTGTGTTAGTAGTCGGATGAAATTATCGGTGTCTATACACACTTGGTACCATCTTAAGACCTTTACAGAAACTTGGTGTGTTTTGGTGGTTCCCTGATACATGTGGCACCATCTTATGCCACCTAGCTACCTTATGAAACATGTGACTAATTAGTTGGATAAAATATGTGGTATTGTGCACATGGTGTGTTCAGGGCAAACACATATACCCTGCATTTTTAAAGAGGACTCTGGTATGTGGCGTTATTTTATGCCATACTGACATACATGTGGTGAAATTTGGGAGACAAGAGGACACGCGGCGCGTTCTTGAAGGAGACACATATAAAGTAGCTTTATTAAAGTAGCTTTTGGGTTGGAACCTTGGTTTGTCAACACCTCATCTCCTTCAGCATTTTGCTTTTGATTGGCCTAATGAGGAGATGCCACCTAGCTTCCTCAGGTGCCACATGTCCAAAAGGTCGTGACAAATCGTCGGTATCTTGTTCAGTCACATATTTGACTTCCCCGAACACCGAACATGAAAGTTAGAGGAAATCATCGAACCTCCTCTTCTCCAGACCCTAAAGTCAGCTAAGGCATGTGAGAGGGAGAGGAGATTCAAAAAGTGCACCAGGCACCTTGAGCAAGGGGAGCGCCTGGCACCCTGGGATTTTTAATACTTGACACGTGTTACCATATGAGCATCACAACACTCTCCAACCCTTATTAATTTCGTGCAGCCCTAGAAAATTAAGGGAAGAATAGAAAAAATCAAGAGAAAAAGAAAGAGGAGAGAAGTTTGAGTGTTCTTGAGTTTCTTAAGGTATTCTTGCAGGATTACAGTCCCGATTTCGTGTTTTTGGCCGATCAAGCCTTCACAAATCTTCTTTTACTCATCAAGAGTTAATTTCTATGGTTTATATTCTTGAATAGAGGAGTTTCGTGCTGCCTCTATAATCCAAGTACTGCTAGAATCAAGAACCGACTATAGAATCGAGTAGAGGTAAGTATAAGCTTCAATTTAAATATAGTATCTTATGGTTTCGTTAAGTTTTTCTTGAGGTTATAACTGCCCTAGGCTTTTAGCCAACATGAGAAATTAGGCTTTGATGATCTTATGGCTATGAATATGATGTTAAATAGGGTTTGATGATGATATCTAACAAGTCTTGCGATTGAATTTGGTAAAATTACTTTGTGGTGGCTTATTGTTGATTTCAGCTAGACTTGAAACTTGGGGAAGAAATGTGATTTTGATGCTTCCAATGAGTTTAGAATGAGGAATTGTGTAGAATAAAGGTGAGGAAATGATTTTGGAAGCATCAGAATTGAAAACCGGATTTTGGCCTAAAAGACCTTAAGTTTCGGCCATGTTGGTTTCCTAGGGAACGAGATGGTTTTTGTTAAATTTGAAGTTAGAAATAAATTCTACATGCAAAATTGTGTAGGAATATCATGTAGAAATGAGTTTAGAAAGATTGGATTGAGGATTCAAAAATTAGAGTTAAAGATTATGTAAGGGAAAGCAAGTCATTAAATATGCTTTCATGGCTCTAATGAGTTAAATACATGATGTGGTTATGTATCTAGGGCCATGAGATACAAGGAAGAGGAATTGGACAACTTCAATAGTTGGAAGAAAAGGGAACAATAAGAGGACATAAATACAAAAGGTAGTAAACTTACCTAATTTGCGTGGATTGATACTGTTAGATCTCTTATGTTTTGATGATAACAAAGGATGGTATGAAAAAGATTTGATAAATAAATAAGTTTGAACAAAGTAATAACAGGGCAAAATCATCACTTGAAGTAAGCATTGGAGTAATGAAGAAAGGCCAAGAGAAAAAGCTGAGAAACTTAATTAGTGGCAAGTTTTCTAAAGCATTACTCGAGTAAGTACTCGAGTAATGAGACAGAAACTTGAAGTAACCAGAGTCGACCTTCAAGTAACCTGCCAACGTTACTCGAGTAAGCACTCGAGTAATAAGGTAAATGACTTCCAGTTGCTCTCGGCCTGCCAACGTTACTCGAGTAGCTACTCGAGTAACCAGGTAAATCAGTTGGAGTTGCTCTCGGCCTGCTAACATTACTCGAGTCTGTACTCGAGTCCCCTATTTCAAGAAATGTGTTGCTCTCGGCATTTTCAATCCTGCCAATGTTACTCGAGGAGCTACTCGAGTAACTCACTGTGGTAAGCAAAACCTGAAGGTAATACTCGAATAACATGATATGCTTTTATCACACTTCACTCGAGGCACTACTCAAGTATACAGGTATTCAATCACTTATTTTAACTGGATTACTCGAGTAAGTAATCGAGTAATATACAGAGTTATTTACACAGAACTTCAAGTCACTACCCGAGTAAGCTATGCATAAAATTTATATTTACTCGAGTAAGTACTCGAGTAAATAGGTAAGCAAACTTGAAGTGCTCTCGGCCTTGTAATCCTGCCAACATTACTGGAGTAAAGCATCGAGTAACCTAAAGTTTATTTGAGAATTTACTCGAGTTGCTACTCGAGTAACCAATAAAGTAAATTGTATCATACTCGAGTAAGTATCCGAGTAATCAGTTATTTCCAAGGTTTGAAATTTTGTTTACTTCATGCACTACCTGAGTAATGTTATGTTCATTTATTGACTTGCAGTTTATCAAAGTTTTCCCGATGATACTCGAGTAAGTACTCGAGTAAACTTAAAGAATACTCGAGTAACTACTCGAGTATGCAAGTCCAAAAATTTAGAAATCATTTCAACGTTTATTGATTTGTTTCCTATATGATTAACCTTTCATTGTATTAGTATTCTTAGCATATTTATAGATAAACAATGAAGAGATCTTACCAAATAAGGAAAGTCAAATGCAACGTTCAAACGCCACCTACCGCCACCTACCACAAACAGATATTTTTCAAATATTGAAAAAGTCAATAGTGGCTGCGCACACTTTAACGGGTGAGAAGAAAATGTTCCAATGGTCACTACCAACACATCTATATATATGGGAACATCCAAACAGAGAATACACCAAGAAGAACACACACGAATGTATCATCAAGTTCACTACTCTGTTTTACTCATATTTGTAATTCTGTACTTCAGTGATTCTTATTCACTCTGTGAGAGAGATATTTCATTCAAACTCAATATTTGTTATTGAGGTAACTTAAGATTGTGGAACCTTGAGTTGGGATTGGATTACAACCTGTAAGGGGGAGCGAGTGTCCAGGCGAAGGAACTTTCTTGTACTGAGGTGCCAAGAACCCATTGAATCTTTGAAGTTATAGTGAAAATCTCAGAGAAGCTCTGAGGACTGGACGTAGGTCAAAGTGGTTGTGGCCAAACCAATATAACTCCTGGTGTACACTTCGGTGATATTTCTCTTTACTCTTTACTGCTTTATATTCACCGTTAAGGTTTATATTTGCAACAAAATTTTTAGATCACCCAATTCACCCCCTCTTCTTAGGTGAAACGCTTGCTCTAACATTTGGTATCAGAGCGTAGGTCTTCTTGTTAAGGTATAACAACCTAAGAAGGATCCAATGGCAAGCATGGGCGAAGGAATTCTTCCCGACGGAGCATCCATCACTAGACCTCCAGGTTTCAGTGGAGAACACTTTTCTTTCTAGAAAGCAAAGTTAAGAGTATTCGTGATGGCTACTGAATTGGGCTATGGGATGTGATTGAGAGTGGAAACTATCAACCTACAAAGATTGTAGATTCTCAGAAAATTCCCAAGACGCCAGCAGAGTATAATGAGAATGACAAGAAACTTATTACTCTCAATAGCAAGGCAATTCTGATGATACAAAGTGCCTTGAGTCAAAGTGAATACTTCAGAATTTGCACACTTCCAACAGTAAAGGAAATGTGGGAAGCTCTGGAAATAGCTCATGAAGGGACTTCGGGAATAAAGAAAAATCGGATCAACACCTTGGTCACTGAATTCGATATACTTTGAATGAAATCAAGTGAATCAATATCTGAATTCGAACTTAGATATACTCATCTTGTTAATCAACTTGCAGCACTTGGGAAAGTTTATGATCAACATACACAAGTACGAAAGATATTGAATATTCTTTCTAAAGAGTGGGAGGCCAAAGTCACTGCGATAAAGAAGCAAAAGGAAAATCAATGAGATTAGTTGCTTCTCTATTTGAAAGTATTTCTGAATATGAAAGTAAACTAAAGTTCAAATGGGAACTAGATGACATCGGTGAAAAAAAGAAAAGAGGCCTAGCACTAAAAGCAAAAGAAGAAAATCAAGATGAGGATGAGGAATTTGACGATGATAAAATAGGCCTAATCATAAAACGATTTAGAAAGTTCTACAAGAAAGGTCAAGGATTCAAACACTTTCAGAAAGGAGGAACTAGTAGCAAAGATCATATCATATGCTATGAATGTGGAAAACCAGGATATATCAAATCAGAATGTCCAGAGCTGAACCAAAAGAGCAAAGAAAAGAGAAAAGGCAAATTTTTCAACAAAAAGAAGGCTTTTGTATCTGCTATATGGGGTGATAGTTCCTCTGATGAAGAAAGTGATGAAGAAGAAGTAGCCAATATATGTCTCGTTGCTCAAGAAGAAACAGAAGAAGAGGTAAATGATTCTGATCCTACCTATGATGAATTACTTTCTGAATATAATGCTTTACATTCTGAATTCATCAAAGTAGTTAAATAATTATTTGTTTTCAAAAAGAAAAACAAAGCTCTTGAAATTGAAATTAAAGAAAGTTCAGAAAAGGATTGTGAAAATTGTTCTTCTTTGAAAAAGAAAAACACTGATCTCACAAAAACTCTTGAAAAATTTACACAAGGAAGTGAGATGCTAAATATTATTTTAAAAGCTCAACGATTTGTAAATGACCGATCTGGAATTGGATATGATCCAGAATCAGATAGAAAGAAAGCAGGAGGTAAGTCATATTTGAATTATTTCCAGCATTTTGTGCATACATCAAATCCTTTTGCATTTTGTAATTACTGTAATAGAAAAGGTCATTATACTTCTTCATGCATTTATAAGAAGAAAGGAACAATAGGAACCTACAAAATGGGTACCTAAAGGATCATATGTTTCAAAAATTTTCTGTACTAACCCAAAAGGACCCAAAAAGAAGTGAGTACCTAAGACTTAATCGTATTTAATTGCAGATGTGTCTCAAGGAATCCAAAAACAACAAGTGGTACATAGACAGTGGATGCTCTAGACATATGACCGGTGATTTCGAAAGTTTTACCAAATTACAACCTAAAGAAGGTGGAAAGATAAAATTTGGAGGAAATCAAACCGGAAGGATAGTAGGAATTGGTGAAATAAAAAATGACAAAGGCATACAAGTCAAAGACGTATATTATGTTGAAGGATTATGCCACAACTTGCTGAGTGTAAGTCAAAGCGCAGACAAAAACAACTGGGTAATATTTGACTCAGAGGAATGTTTAATTATCAACAAGAATGACTTACAACTTGATAAGAAGAATATCAAGGCTAAGCTCAGAGCAAAAAGAGAAGGTATTAGGACTGATCATGGTGGAGAATTTGAAAATCAAGCCTTTGAAGAATATTGTGATACTAATGGCATTGATCACAATTTCTCTGCTCCAAGGACGCCTCAACAAAATGGAGTCGTGGAACGCAAGAATAGAGTGCTCACTGAAATGGCTAGAGCAATGTTAAATGAAAAGAACATGTCTCAAGTTTTTTGAATTGACGCTATGAGTACAGCATGCTATATTTCAAATAGAGCCTATATTAGAACAAAGCTTGGAAAGACACCATACGAGCTGTACAAAGGAAGGAAGCTAAACATTGCTCATCTACACATCTTCGGTTATAAGTGTTTCATTCATAATAATGGTAAAGATAACTTAGGAAAATTTGATTCTAAAATTGATGAAGGAATTTTCCTAGGGTATTCTAACTGAAGTAAAGCATATAAAGCTTTCAATAAAAGAACATGTGTTGTTGAAGAATCAATTCATATTATATTTGATGAATTTGAATCCTCTGTCAAAACCATTGATGAAGAACACGAAGTTGTTTTAAATCAAGAAAATGGTCAATCTATTTCTAAATCTCTTATTCCAGAAGTTGATGAAACCAAGGAAGAAGAGCAATCACTAGGACAACCTAGAGCCTGGAAATATAATAAAAGTCATCCCTTAGATCAAATCATAGGAGATGTGAATGAAGGGATCAAAACTAGAAATAGAATTTTCAATGAAGTAAGTTTTTCTGCATTCATTTCTGAGATTGAACCTTCTAACATTGATGAAGCCCTATCAGACAATGATTGGGTTATAGCAATGCAAGAAGAACTAAATCAATTTGAGAGAAATCAAGTTTGGGATTTGGTACGATAAGCTTGGCAAAGAATCCAGTTCAACACTCTAGAACCAAGCATATCGATGTCAGACATCACTTTATCAGAGATCATGTTCAAAAGAAAGATGTCAAAGTGATATTCATTCCTACTCATCTTCAACTAGCTGATATCTTCACCAAACCTCTTGCAAAAGATCAATTTCTATACATTAGAAGAGAATTGGGAATGGTAAATCCCAATGAATTGTAAGTTATTTCATTTTCTCATAATGTTAGATGAAGATATTTGATAATGTTTTGATGATTACTAATTTAAGCATCGGAGTATGTAGAAACTTGTTTTGCAGGAAGATTGAAACTCTATTTTGAGAAATAACAATAGAGGTTATCAGAGGACACCATTACTGGAGTACCAACTTCAAGTAATGACTGACAGTGAAGCATTACCCGAGGAACAACTTGAAGTAAGAGAACACTTTACTCGAGTAACTACTCGAGTAATGGTCTTCCAAAACTGGAAGTAACGTATCAAGTTACCTAAAATTTAAATCAAACGGTTCTTTTGGCGAGAAACGAACAGTCAAAACTAGAAAAGACAGGTTACCCGAGGGAAGCCTCGAGTAAACTTGAAGTTTACTCGAGTAAGGGCTCGAGTAACTGCAGGTGCAGATCACAAACTCGATGAAAATCAACTCAAATCTATACTTAAACGGCTATCAAATGATCGAGGGAACATACATGGATAATTACAATATTATTCATACTAGGTACGCAATTTAAATGAATTATTTTAGAAGTTTTCAATATGATCACTCGAGTAGGGACTCGAGTAAACATGATATTTACTCGAGTAAGGCCTCGAGTAATGTCGGGTTCTAGGTCTTTATCTGTCGTAAACTTGGTCATTTCCACAAAATCTCCTCGAGTAAATCACTCTGTCCTCTCTCAAAAACTTTTCACAATCTCTTCCCTACACTATTTCCGTCAAAACCCATCAATTTTTAGTCCTAGAAACCTCCTATTCTGCTCAGATTCTTCTTGCCCTATATCGCGACTTTCACTCTGTTTTCTGGTTTTTCAAGGTTTTCACTGAATCAAAATGGTTAGAACCAAAAACCTTACTCCCACAGATTCTTCTGGATCCCCACAACTCTCTGACCCTCTTTCTTCTCCTCCCAGAAAGAGACGAAAACTCACACCTAGGTCAAAAACAAAAGTCTAACTCAAACCTCAACCAAAACTAAAGGAGAAAGGAGTTGTTATCAAAGAGCCAGTGGTTACAAGGGCTCAATCCAAGAAGAGCACCTCTACTGGGAGAGGCAAAAGTGCCAAGTCTCCTTCTCCTCCAATTTCTGATTCTTCTACTCCCTCTTTCACACCAAAACCTTCCAAAAAGCCCAAATATGATGTGAATGTGGCTAAGGCAATGGCTGGCATTCTTGATCAACTTGAGAAGGGGCAATCTTCAAAGAAGTCAGAATTGTCAGAAGAGGAGATCACTAAACCTCCAAAGGGGTTTAATGTCAACAAGCTAGAGGAGTCTCAGAAGTACCTCACTCAATTTTCAAGAAGAAAAGTCTGCAAGACTTACTATGTGGACCTTAAAGTACTTCAGGAGGTATTGAAGTATAATCTTAGTCCCTTTTTGCAACCTTTTATGCCTTGGCTATCTATTAAGCTTCCTTTTTGCACAAAAGTAGTCACCCACTTTTACTGCAATCTTGAGATTCTAGATGAACCAAATAGAACTTCAGCTGAGGAAGAAATGACTGCTATTGTTAAAGGCCAGAAGATACTTATCTCACCTTCTAGGATCAATATGTGGTTAGGAATAGAGAACCCTCCAGATGACATTTAGTCCAAACTTGATTCAAACCAAATTTTCTCTGTTCTTAAACCTGGTGAGCTTGTAGGCCCTTTAAACTTCAAACCTAGTAACATGTGTGATCATCATAGGGTTCTATGGTATATCTACTCTAGATCCCTTGTGAATAAGGCCAACAACTATACCCACTTTTCTAATAAGGACTATAGATGGTTTGCTTCCTTACTCCTGAAGGAACAAAAGGATTTAGGGGAATATATATTTTCTGAGATGAAGAGGTACAGGATTGATAGAAAAGCCACAACTCCAATGCCATATCCTCAGATTGTTTTGCTTATCCTGAAGGAAAATAAGATATGGTACTTGGAAAGTAAAGAGCACATTGAGAGAGTTACTCCAGTTGAGAGAAATCAAATTGGGAAGCTCAACATTGAAATTCCTCTCAAGGGTCCTCTGGAGTCTGGGTCGAAGAAGAAGAAGAAGACAGAGACTGAGACGAGTAAAATGGATGACACTCAGTCTTCGGCTCCAGCTGCCACTACCTCTTCACCCTCTTTCCTCAATATTACTCTTCAACACTTCATGGAGAACATGCTCAAAGGATTCCATGTAGACATTGCCAACACCAATGCTGAGCTGATAACTCACATGAATGGCAAGATGACTGAGTTGGTTGAGAAAATGGATAAAAGTCATGAAGAGTTGTTAGCTGAGCAACGTGCCCAGGGTAAGACTTTGAGATTAATCTTAGCAAGACTGGACTCTTTAGGTCCTGGACCTTCTACTGGTCCATCATCATCTGCACCTGAGCTATTCTCATCTCCAGAACATATACCATCTCCAGAGAATATACCACCACCTCCAGAGAACATCTCATCTGACCTTCATCATACTGAGGTTGAGCCAGTTATCTCTCCAGTCTCTAGTCCACTTGAACCAAGACCCAGAGATATCCTTTGCTCAGTGGACAATCCTGAAACTAATGAGACTATTGATATTATTATTGAGGATTCACCGCCCAGAGCTCAGCCCCAACCTACTCCTATACCCATTCCTTCTCCTACTCATACAGAGGAGATCTCTCCCTCATCTTCTGATCATCATTCGGGAGAGGCCATAGAAAAGATTGAGACCACCACTATGATTGTTTATCAGCCTCCACCTATTCCTCCAAGAGATGACCTTCAAATACCTCCACTAAATCTTCCTGAACCAAAATCTTCTAGTTCTTTTGATTCTTTTGGTTCAGATGGTCTTTTGGTTCTTCCTGTGAAACCTATTTCCATGGTCAAGCCTTCTAGTCCTCCACTTGATTGATGAAGACAAAAAGGGGGAGAAGAGCTTGAGTGTGATTTTATGGAGTTTCTGAGTTTCTTTTCATTTTCATTATGGGTATATGGGTGTAAATGGGATTTATGGAGCTTGTTATAACTTTTTCATCTTGTAATGTAATTTTAAATTTAAATGCAAGCTTCCTTAAGCTATGATTTCATTTCAAGTCCATTTAAGTTTTTAAATTATAATACATTGTGGGACTAATGAGTTTATTATGTATGCAAGGTGAATATGTTATGATTTCAACATTTTCCAAAACACTTTGAATTTAAACTTAACAAGGTTTTCAAAATTATCATTGAATTCAAGAAGTGTTTATTTGAGAACTTAATTTCAAAAATCTTGTTCAAATCACCAAGTTTTGTCATCATCAAAAAGGGGGAGAATGTTAGATCTCTCATATTTTGATAACAAAGGATGGTATGAAAAAGATTTGATAAACAAATAAGTTTGAACAAAGTAATAACAGGGCAAAATCATCACTTGAAGTAAGCATTGGAGTAATAAAGAAAGGCCAAGAGAAAAAGCTGAGAAACTTGATCAGTGGCAAGTTTTCTAAAGCATTACTCGAGTAAGTACTCGAGTAATGAGACAGAAACTTGAAGTAACCATAGTCGACCTTCAAGTAACTTGCCAACGCTATTCGAGTAAGCACTCGAGTAATAAGGTAAATGACTTCCAGTTGCTCTCGGCCTGCCAATGTTTCTTGAGTAGCTACTCAAGTAACTAGGTAAATCAGTTGGAGTTGCTTTCGGCCTGCCAATGATACTCGAGTAAGTACTCGAGTAACCATGTAAAAGACTTCCAGTTACTCTCGGCATGCTAACGTTACTCGAGTCTGTACTCGAGTCCCCTGTTTCAAGAAATGTGTTGGTCTCGGCATTTTCAATCCTGCCAATGTTACTCGAGGAGCTACTCGAGTAACTCACTGTGATAAGAAAAATCTGAAGGTAATACTCGAATAACATGATATGCTTTTATCACACTTCACTCAAGGCACTACTCAAGTATACAGGTATTCAATCACTTATTTTAACTGGATTACTCGAGTAAGTAATCGAGTAATATACAGAGTTATTTACATAGAACTTCAAGTCACTACCCGAGTAAGCTATGCAGAAAATTTATGTTTACTCGAGTAAGTACTCGAGTAACAAGGTAAGCAAACTTGAAGTGCTCTCGGCCTTTTAATCCTGCCAATATTACTGGAGTAAAGCATCTGTAACCTAAAGTTTATTTGAGAATTTACTCGAGTTGCTACTCGAGTAACCAATAAAGTAAATTGTATCATACTCGAGTAAGTATCCAAGTAATAAGTTATTTCCAAGGTTTGAAATTTTGTTTACTTCATGCACTACCCGAGTAATGTTATATTCATTTATTGACTTGCAGTTTATCAAAGTTTTCCCGATGATACTCAAGTAAGTACTCGAGTAACTACTCGAGTATGCAAGTCCAAAAATTTAGAAATCATTCCAACGTTCATTGATTTGTTTCCTATATGATTAACCTTTCATTGTATTAATATTCTTTTCATATTTACAGATAAACAATGAAGAGATCTTACCAAATAAGGAAAGTTAAATGCAACGTTCAAACGCCACCTACCGCCACCTACCGCAAACGGATATTTTTCAAATATTGAAAAAGTCAACAGTGGCTGCGCACACTCTAACGGGTGAGAATAAAATGTTCCAACGGTCACAACCAACACACACACACACACACACACATATATATATATATATGGGAACATCCAAACAGAGAATACACCAAGAAAAACACACACGAACGTATCATCAAGTTCACTACTCTATTTTACTCATATTTGTAATTCTGTACTTCAGTAATTCTTATTCACTCTGTGAGAGAGATATTTCATTCAAACTCAATATTTTTTATTGAGGTAACTTAAGGTTGTGGAACCTTGAGTTGGGATTGGATTACAACCTATAAGGGGGAGCGAGTGTCCAGGCGAAGGAACTTGCTTGTACTGAGATGCCAAGAACCCATTGAATCTTAGAAGTTATAGTGAAAATCTCAGAGAAGCTCTGAGGACTGACATAGGTCAAAGTGGTTGTGGCCGAATCAGTATAACTCCTGGTGTACACTTCGGTGATATTTCTCTTTACTCTTTACTGCTTTATATTCACCGTTAAGGTTTATATTTGCAACGAAATTTTTAGTATCACCCAATTCACCCCCCTTCTTGGGTGAAACGCTTGCTCTAACAGAGACGTATGCTTGTGTATTGGTGTGCATGATTTCTTTACTTGATTACGTGTAACATATATAAATAATTGAAGCTTTATTTCTTTTGATGGTATGACCATATATATGATATGTGAAGCATTGAGTATGCAAATATGTCATTATATAAGCATGAATTAAGGTAACCCAAGCATGTCATGCACTAAATATTTATCTTGCATGCATTTTGGTATTATTTGCTATTGAGATTCTCCTGAATCTCACTCTCCCTCACCCAACCATATAGGTATATAAGTGTAAAAGAAGAATATATGAAGGTGTGCAAGAAGAAGACATGATGGAGAAGTAAAGATTAATATGCTATAATTTTTTTGTATAAATTATCGCATGTTTTGATTATATGTATAACATGCCAAATTGAATGATGACGTTAGATATGTAATCCATGGCATGTTTCAATATGGATAAGAAGAAGTGAGAATGAATCTCCATGTTAAACTAGTCACAGTAGTAATAATGGTATCAGTGGACACTGGTATCATGGTATCAATGAGTACTGGTATTAGGACATATAACTTTAGTATCAGTAATGTTAAGTATGTGCAAGCTAATAAGCAACATTTGGATTGACAATCAAAGAAACAACTCTGATACTAGTTATTACAAGTTATGGATTTTGAAGTTAAGATAAGAAATTTGGGCAGTACAATTTTGCCAAATGAATAGTACCCCAAAAGTAAATTCAGAAGATTTGGTTTAAAAAGCTTTAATTACTTATTCTACTAGCCTAGTAATGCTTCCAAAAGCATAATAAAGGGGTATAAATGCTGGGTGTTATAGGTACCGGTTGGTAACTGCTTGAAGAAGTTTGAAAGATAGCATATAAATTGTCAAGTTACTATTTGGTAACTCTCTAGTGAAAAACTATTCCACTCGAGTGGTCTTTAGGTCACTAGAGTGGCTCTCTCTCTCTCTAAGTCAAAAGATAACTTGACCACTAGCTGGTAACTAAAAAGTAATAACTCATATTTACAAATATTGTGTAAGTGACATTGTTGCACTCGGGTGATTCTTGACTTTCAAAAGCTCGCCTTATGTTATCTTGATCTAGTTACTGGATGGTAACTCGAGATTATTGAGCATCACTGAAGTGCTTAACCAGTTTTTCTTTTAAGAGCAAAGAGTTACCATCAAACACCTTTTAAGATCATCACTTTAATGACTCAGCTTCACTCAAGTGATCTTTCTTTTTTAAGGCAAAACATATTTATCACAAGCTGGTACCTGGATAGTGTTATAAAATTACATGTTATCACTCGAGTAACACTACTAATACTTGAGTGTACTAACAAGTTTTCACAAAATCAGTTATTCATTAGCTAGTTACCTCATGGTGACAAAGTTTGCAAACATCACTCTAGTGACATTTCCTCACCTGAGTGATTTATATCAAAAAATATTCTAAACTATTTTAATCCTTCAAGAACAATATTTCTAAGGTTTGTTATCATTGAAACATGAGTTCTAATAGTAACAAATCTACACTATTAGATTTTTCACAAGTTTTATTAAGGAATTCATAATATTTGATTAGGTTTTAACAACTTTGGTTTACTAAATAACAAATCTATACTATTAGTTTTTTCATAAGTTTTTTTAAGGAATTCATGACATTTTATTAGATTTTAACAATTTTCGTTTATTATGTAGAACTGAGGGAGAGGGATTCACAGCTTCAGATAAGGTTTTAACAACTTCTGATAAGATTTTCACAAATTACCATTTAACATTGAACACTTGCTATGACAACAAGATACTGATTCTCACTTCTGATAAGGGATTTACAAGTTCAGATAAGGTTTTTACAAGTTTTAATGAGATTTTCACAAAGTCCTATTTAACATCGGACACTTGCTACCTTGTTAAAACCAGTACTAGAGCCATAAAACAAGATGCAACCATGTTTTAACCCTTTCATTTTGCTGATATGGTAAACTCCTATTTGAAACAACATTCTCCAAATATGCAAATGGCTTACTTTTAACTCATGCTTGCAATGAATGAGAGTGCAACTTTGGAAATTTGCAAAATGAGATGGTTAGAACTTTCTGGTGGAGTCTTGTTCTTGACGGGCTTAAGAGGAGGAGGGGGATGGTTGCGATCGAAGAAGTCGAGCTTTGGAGGGGAAGGCAGGAGTCGAGGGTGGCAGGGGACAAGAGAGATTGACGGGGAAGCCTAAGGAGGGAAGAAAGTGAGACACAACATCTGTAGGAGAGAAGAAGAGGGAGGAAGGAAGAGGGTGAGAGTGAGAGAGAAGAGTCTTCTGAGGAGTGAAAGAAGGGAGGTCATGAAAGAAGAGAGAGGGACAAATCAGAGGGGCATTTATGTAATATCAATTTAATTTTAAAAAGGACAAATCGGTTATTAACACCTATATGATATTATGAATATTCAAAACACTATTTTGTCCTTTAGTATTTTTAATTTTTTTTGGGCTTTACCCTTTTAATATCTCTCTATTTTGTACATAAAAATTTTTTTATATGTTTTTTTAGGGAGAACGACACTTTAAGGCCAATTCTTTAACTTTGTAACAGACTGAAACAAAAAAGTTTCAAAATTTGAGCAAAAGGCACTTGGTCCTTAATAATCATATAAGATTACATAATTATTACTTCAGATAAAATATTGTATTTTAAATTTTGGAACATCAATTACAAGAGTATATCATATTCTCAACAATAAATTATGGAAGATGAGTGTCAAATATTTGTAACGAGTTTTTCTAATACTCAATATTAAAATCTATAAAATAAAATTCTATGTTAAAAGTTGAAACATTAGTTGTAAATTTTTTAAGGGAAAATCTTACTCAGGTCTCAAAGACTAGAGAAAACATAAAAAAAGTTTCAGTATAGATTTCTTTATAAAAAAAGTCTTAGTGTAGAATCCTCTATCAAAAAAGTCCCTACGAACCTTAGTGAGATAGATTCCAAAAGTGAACTTACCTTATTGATAAGTGTATGTGACTATATTGATAAGTCATAAAGTGGTTATTGACAAACTCATCTATGTTAACTAAATTGGCCCTCATTGACAAGTGTGTGTCACTATATTAACAAATTATAGAGTGACTATTGACAAGCCCATCTATGTTAAGTAAACAGCTTTCGTTGTCAAGTATGTGACTATATTGATAAGTCATAGAATGATCATTGATAAATCCATCTATGTCACTGAGATCTCTAAAGACTTTTTTTTATAGATAATTCTACATTGGATTTTTTTATAGAAAAATTTATACTGGGACTTTTTTAATATTTTTTTTATCTTTGGGATCAGAGTGAGATTTTCTCATTTTTTAATATGCACATTCAATTTTTTTAATATACCAGTGTAAAAAAAAAACTATGGAAGTACTTGTTACAAACATTTGACACTCATTTTACTCAATTTAGTAGTAACTATATAATAGTAATTCTTTTTTGGGGTCAAAATGGATATTTATTCTCAGCCATGAATCGCAACTTCAAACTTCAACAGTCCATGCGATGTCCGGATAGTAAAACAAATTGAAAGGCATAACCAAACGGAAAAAAACAGTGGCTGAAAAAGGAAAAAATGATATATATTTACTATTATATGTTATATATATTTACTATATAATAGTAATTTGTAACTGATCTTTTTGGGAGAAATGATAATTATGTAATTTTATGCGAATGATAAGGACCAAAGTTCCTTTACTGAAATTTTGAAAACTTTTGGTTTCAAATTAAAATTAAATTGATGTATTGGTCCTAGAGTGTCATCCTCCCATTTTTTTCAATCATTGAATGAAATTCTTATATTACTATTTACCTAAAGTATTTATCCTCTTAGTATTTCGTTTGTAATTTTTCTAGAAAAATATAATTATAACTTTGAGAAGACTTAATTGTATAAAAAAAGTCAGGTAAAAAAAGAAAAGACTTAATTTACAGTTCTTTAAATTTTATAAATTTATTTTTTTTAAATTTTTTATGAGTAGAGACCATCCTAAACTACAGAAAAATTTGATAAAACACTTTGATTAAAAAAAAAAAAGCTTATTAATAAGGGAAAATCCTATATAAAGTTGTCTGAAATAGGAAAATTCAAAATCAAGTTGTTCAACTTAATAAATCCCTAATTAAGTTATTGACCCTATTTAGAATTTCAAAATATAGGTGAAATAACTTTATTGTCCTCTTCTAGTCTTCTCTATTCTCTTAAAAGAGTTTTTTTTTTTGCTTCATAACTTAGTTTTTCAATAAATATATATATCAACACTAACACATAATAAAAAAAAAATATAATTTGCTTAAATTAAAGGAAATTTTTGTGTTTTAGAAGAATCATTATGAATCATTAAAGCCAAAAAGTGAAAAGAAAATCATAACCCCAGATATTAATTAAATGATTTTTAGTTAAATATTGTGAATAGTAAATTTTATTTTTGGAAGAACTTGAATTATTTTTTTTGAAAAAGAAAATCAAACTACATTAATCACACAATTTTGACTTGTGTGATATATATGCTGCTTTTTTTAACGATGATGAAACACTTTTTTTACATTGTTAATGAAACTTATTTTTATGATAGGTAGTTAATGAACTCTTTAATATATATTTTGATGAATCACACATATGTCAGATTTTTTTTTTCTTGGGATTAACATAGCTTGATTTTTTTCTAGTAAAAAAATTCAACTCAAAAATAAATTTTTTTTATTCTTAATATGGAACTTAAAATCATTTAATTGATATTGGGGTTAAATCTTCCTTTTTTAACTCGAATTGTTCTTGATTATCCTTCTGGAACAAAAAAACAATTTTTGATTCAAGCGAGTCATATTTTATTTTATTAGATGTTAATGTTTATCTGTGTGTGTATATATATACTTGTCAAAAAAAAATAATTTATAAAGCAATGAAATTCTTTTAATAGGAGAGAAGAAATTGGAGAGGGCAGTAAAGTCATTTGATACACATTATGAAATCCTAAATCGGGTTGATAACTTAATTAAGAATTTATTAAATTTAGCAGACTAATTTAGAATTTTTCTATTTCAAGCAACTTTATATAGGATTTTCCCTATTAATAATGTTATAACTCAATCCTATAAGAGTGTTGGGTTTGAATCTCATACACTAAAATGAATATCTCATTACTCAATAATTTCTAAGTATATCCTTGGCAAAAAAAAAAAAAATCTAAGTATATCAATAAAGTTTTTTTTTAATCCTTGATAAAAAGAAAAATTACTAACAAGTTATTGATTGAGGTAATAAGGTGCCTTACCCCTCTAGATAGAAAAACATCTGTTTAAATCCTGAAAAATACATATATTAGAAAAGGTAAAAACTCTTTGCTTCTAAACCTTGATGGAGGAAATCATTGTTATTACCAAAAAAGGAAGTTGCTTTTTAAGCCTTGACTTATTTTTTTGAGTTGGTTTTTAAATTTTTATGGCTCAACTCACCTATTTTTTTTTGCCAATCATCTATTTTTTATTTAAAACATAGCAATTGAAATAAATAAATTATAATATTGAATTTAATTAAACTATATAAACTAATCATTCACAAAAATTTATATGTAATAGCTCACAATTCTGTGGGTGCTAGACGCACGTGCCTATATATATATATATATAAAACTAAACGGATAAAGATCAAATGCTATGTTTTTTCCATTGGCCAAAAAAAAAAAAATGCTATGTTTTTTCCCTCCAAGGTTTAGAGATTTGTTAACAAAAAGAATATTGGTGGTGATATTAAAAATTATCCACTAATAATAGACAAGCGCGTCTAGCACCCACAGAATTGTGAGCTATTACATATAAATTTTTGTGAATTATTAATTTATATAGTTTAATTAAATTCAATATTAGGTATAATATTGAATTTAACCATAAAATAGGTATAATATCCTTATCAATCAATCCTTTTTTTTTTTTTTTTTGCCAGAATCAATCAATCCAAACTATGGCATTGCGCGTTGAATGATATGATATGTTTGCCTTATTTTAGGGGGGGAACTGCTCAGACCATACCCGGGAACAGCCAAACCTTGAAATTTGGAGTAATTGGGCCATGCCACAAGTTTTTATTTTCAAATTTCATGATTCTTTTATAAGAATTGAAAGAGTCCAATTTTTCAGACTCACTTGAACAATTAATTTTTTTCCTAATTAGACATCAATCTTTCTTAATAATTTTTTTTAAAGATCAAGAATACTTTTCACCAATAACAAAGACTAATCTCCCCTGAAGTTCGGAGCGAAAATGACAAATCCCTTTTAATTAATCTTGTTTTTAATATTAAATCTCCAATTACTTAAATAACAAAAGTTTACATAACTCAATTAACAAAGGTTGATCCAACAACCAGCCTCACTTCATGAGAAAAATAATACAAGTTCAAATTCTGTAAAACATACTTATTGAAAGAAGTGAAAACTTTTTCTTTCTAAATTTGAAGGCATGTGAGGCTCTAGTGAGCCCCTAACTCACCTAAACTATTTGTAACAAAAAAGGTCTACTTAACTCCCATTAATTCCACCGTTCATCAATATTGGGAACTTTCTCTACAACCCAAATTACAGGCCTATCATAAATCAACATGAATTTGCAATCTCTCTTTTTTCAATTAAATATTCATTAAAAAAAAATATATTGGTAAATAAAAACTCCAAAGTATAGTTAATTTTTTATTGATAATTACAAAATTATTTTTACTCCGTATTTTTCTCTTTTTTTAAAAAAATAATAAAAATTTATTTAAAAAATTTATTTTGAATGGTGCTTGTTGATTGGAATTACTTGGCTGGTTTCTCTGGTTTTGGAGAAAAACAAAGAATTGTTTGATGTGAGATATTAATATTGGTGCCATACCGAAATATGTGAATTACGTGAATAATAGTGAATGTTTGAAGATGAATATGCTATATGGAAATATGTGAGTTATGAGAATAATAGGGGATGTTTGAAGATGAATATGGTAGAGATGACATAAACGTCGATAGCTTGGAGGCCACTTGAGGAAAGATGGGTGAAAATGAATATTAATGGTGCGGTGAAGGGGCCGCTCAGTTTGGCTAGCTGTGGTGGGTTGATTAGGAATGTTGAAGGGAAGTGGTTGGCTGGTTTTGTGAATAATATAGGTGTGTGTTCAGCATACACAGCTGAACTCTGGGGAATGTGATCAGGTTTTAACCTATTACTAAGTAAATGTTACAGGAAAGTGATAATTGAATCAGATTCTTTGGCTACAGTGGCAGTGTTGAAGGACTCTATCGCCAATAGAGATGCACAAAATAGATTCATGGCTCGGATTATGCGATTTATTGATGATGAATGGGAAATTAGAATGGAACATATAAATAGAGAAGGGAACTCCAGTGCGGACTGGTTAGCAAACTGGAATTTGCACCGGCGTACTGGCTTGCAGATGTTGTGTACTTGTGTGATCCCCCGGAAGGATTGCATGCTGTACTATTTTGTTGAAGGAATAGAATACCCAAAAAAAAAAAAGAACAAAAAGAAAATGCATACTCCCTTCTTGTACAGAGCATGGAACAAGGCAGTCATTGTCAAGCTTCTGCGAAGAGAAGCATTGGGTATAAAGCACTGGAGTCCAGAGTGCAACTCGTGGGCGAAAAAGGGGATCATCAACCTTATCAATGTTGGTAATGTTTATCGTGTTGTGAAACTCTCCAATAAGGAGGGCTACTTTAATGCACTTACTGGCAGACCCTGGATGATTTATGATCATTACCTTACTGTGAAACCTTGGGAATCAAATTTCAGACCACAGAAAGCATCCATAGATAAAGTTGCTATGTGGGTTAGAGTGCCAAAGGTTCGATTGGAATACTATGATAAGGAGGCGTTAACTATTATTGGTGATAGGATTGGGCAAACCATTAAGGTTGATATGAACACATCCTGCCAATTGAGAGGGCATTTTGCAAGAATTTGTGTAAGTGGAACTAGGGAAGCAGCTTATGTCAGGGTTCTCTCTTGATGGTGAAGATTATTATGTGGAGTATGAAGGTCTGCATTTACTCTGCACTAGTTGTGGAGTGTATGGTCACCGACATGAAGGTTGCACGGCGAGGAAAGCTTCTGAAGAAGGAAAACAAACTCCTTTGAATGATTCTGCCAATGTGCATAAAGAATAGGGGAATGAGACGTATTACCGATGGAATGTGGAAGGTGGTGTAGAAGACTAAATGGCAACAGAGGATCAAGGAAACGAAGGAAGGAACCTCCGGCCAACTAAAGAGCAATTCTAGGTAAAGTGTGCTTGAAGCGGAAGAGGAAATTAATGAGAAAGATAATGAGGATTATTGGGTGATTATGGGTAATGCACAGGAGAAGGAGGTGGTGGCCTCACGAAATGAGCAGCAGCGTACGAAGAAGGTACAGCCAAATAAGACCAAAAAGGGTGCCAGCAATACGAGGTACGAAAATAACGATATTGAGGGCACTGAGCACCCACTAAGGGAGCAGCAAGAGAACGCGCAGAAACAGAGTAGTGGGAAGAGAGCGAAAAAGAGGAAACGTGACACGTCAGGGGTGGCTAATGGCGAAGAGGAAATAGTAATGGGAATCACTATGGGAGAGGAAAATAATTGCCAGGATGAGGAGAACAGATAATGGGATGCTTTGAACAAAGGTGGGGACCATATGGACGAGCACCAAGCAAGTATGGAAGATGTTGATGCAAATAAGCCTATGGCTATCGATCCCTGTGAAATATTACTAAGAGAAATGGATCTTGAGTTAATGGAAGTTGGGCCGAGTGAAACAAGCGCACAACCAAAGGCAAGCCTTATGTGTAATCAAAGTGTTGGGTCTTTTGTTCCTGAGACCCAATACTAGCATGTTTTGTGGTTCCCATAAATAAACCCATAATATTTTATGGATAAGATCTTATATTGGAATACAGGAGGCTCTTGTGGAAGAGGCCTCCTACGTAACCTTAAAGTTGTTATTAATGGACATAAGCCTAGCTTGATAGTTTTGGCAGAAACAAGATGCTTTGATGAAAAAGAATTCCGTCCTCTTCTTATCTTGGGATATGATAGTATTAAAATGGTCCCAAGTATAGGTAACTCAGGAGGCCTGATGGCAATTTGGAGAAGTGATCTAATCCAAGTCTCAATAGTTGAGGAAAATAGACAGATGCTGGACATGAAGCGTGGCATTGCAGGAATTCTCGAATTTAGATTGACAGCAGTATATGCCCTCCCTCACTCTAATTATTGTAGTGTGCTATAGGCAAAGCTTCAAACAATATCAGTGGGAATATCAAGCCCATGGGCGGTAATAGGAGATTTCAATGATATCTTGTCGGCATCGGAGAGGATTGGAGGAGCTGGCAGCAATAATACTCAAATTGCTTGGTTTTGAGACCGGATTATGGACTATGGCCTATCGGATCTAGGTGCAATGGGACCTAAATTTACTTGGCGAGGTCCCTACTTAGCAGGTTATTCAAGATTATTTGAACAGTTGGATAGAGCATTGGTGAATTCCCAACTTCTCATCGCACTTCCCCAATGTTACCTTAAGGTACTATTGAGAACAAAGTTCTCAAACCATAACCCTCTTCTTTTATCGATGAATGATAGATATTCTATAAATAATCAAAGTCACCCCATTCATTTCGAGGAGATGTGGCTAGCTCATGATTCTTTTAAGGATTTTCTTGGAGAAAACTGGGTTGATTCGAGAGACCTTTCAAGTAATGTTCATGGTTTCAGAGAAGCAGTTAAATTATGGAATGTAAATGTTTGGTCATGTTGAAAAGCATAAGAGGCATCTGCTAGCTCATCTTAGAGGAATTCAAAACTCTAATGCTTATCCTTACTCTAAGTATCTGTGCAAGTTGGAGTTAACTCTTCAACAATAATTAGAGGAAGTAATGAAGCCTGAGGAAATCAAATGGTTCCAAAATTCTAGAACAGAATGGTTCACAAAGGGTGACCAAAATACTAGATATTACCATGTTAAAACTAGTATACGGAGAAGAAGGAACATAGTAGCATCATTGCAGAATGATAAAAGTGATTGGGTGGAGGAGGAAGCGGAGCTGAGGTGTTTTGTTACTGGTTTCTTCAGAAATATATTTCAGGCCGCTTCTTCAACAGATATATTGAGGACTGATTCTCATTTTCCCTGTATTGATGAAAATCGTCTTTCAAGCTTAAGTTCAATCCCTATAGAGGAGGAAATTCGTCAAGCTCTATTTGCCATAGGGCCGTATAAAGAACTGGGATTTGATGGCTTCTCTCCCATTTTCTTCCAAGCTAATTGGTCTAAGGTTAAAGAGTTCTTCTTTAGATTCATTAAATCTGTGTTTGCTGGAACGAAAACTCTGGAGGAGGTGAACAAAACCTTGATATCGCTTATTCCAAAAAGAGATAACCCAACCTGGGTGGAACACTTTAGACCCATCTTGCTATGCACAGTTCATTACAAATATGTTATGAAGATTACATTGCAAGACTGAAGAGGATTGTGAATGATTTAATCTCACCCTTCCAAGCTAGCTTTATTCCTCGAAGACACATTCAAGATAATATTATAGTGGGGCAAGAAATTATGCATATTATGAATAAAGCAAGAGGACGTAAAAGTTTTATGGCTTTGAAGATTGACTTAGAGAAGGCATATGACCGGGTCAAGTGGGCGTTTCTCCAACAGGTTCTTATAGATGCAGGGATGGATGAATCTTTTATTAAGCTTATTATGCATTGTACCACCTCTACAACCTATAATGTTCTCTGGAATAGGTCCCAAACAGAGTATTTCTTCCCTAATAGAGGTCTCTGGCAAGAGAACCGATCTCACCATATTTGTTTGTGCTTTGTATGGACAGGTTATCACATGTTATTAGTGATGCTGTTCAGATGTATCTCAAGAAATTGGCCTACAGTATCTCACTTAATGTTTGCTGATGATCTACTCTTTTTTGGTGAAGCGAATGAAGATCAAGCTGAGTGTATGATGAATTGCCTTGCTAGATTCTGTGAGGCTATTGGACAAAAAGTAAGCAAGGAAAAATCATTCATTTTCTCTCTGAAAGTCTCAACTGATTTGAAAAATAGAATCCAGAGAATTATTGGAATGTGCATTGCAGGGGGGTTTCCTTTAACAAGGAGTAGGAAAACGAGACAGACTTTCTAGTATGTGGTGGACAATGTAAGGAACAAACTCTCAGCGTGGAAAGCAAACTGTTTATCTATGGCTAGAAGAATTACTCTGGCAAAATCAGTGCTTAGAACAATTCCTCTCTATCCAATGTAGGTCGCCAAGATTCCGATTAGTATCTGTAAAGAAATTGAAAGAAAGCAACATGATTTTATATGGGGATTGAACCAGAATGAAAGAAAATATCATCAAATTGGCTGGGAGAGGATCACTCTACCAAAGAACTGTGGAGGGCTGGGTTTTAAAAAATTAAGCTTGGTCAATCACACTTTTGGAGCTAAATTGACATGGAGCTTGCTTTTGGGGTCTAACAACTTATGGACTTAGACTCTACAGCAAAGATACATGCTATGTAGTGAGGATGATCTTCTGGATGTTCAGTCACGAGACTCAAATCTCTTGCTCTTCCTATGTGACCAGAGTGATATTATTGAGAAAGGTACTAGATGGCAAATTCATAATGGCAGGTGAGTAAGGTTTTTCTCTGATATATGGTTACTACCAGGTAAACAAATTAAGGAGTGCTGCATTAGAGAATTGACAAAGGAAGAAGAGGAAAGCTACGTCAGTGATTGGATCCTAGATGGCACGTGGGATTTCCCAAAGTGGTCTGCAATGGTCACGAGTATTTCAGAGGCTTCACTCTATGCCTCCTCCGATGGAATCAGCCGGGGAGGATGTTATGACATGAAGTGCCATTACAAATGGAGAATTCACAATCCGAAGTTCATGAGTTGATTGAGAATATTGCATCTGTCCAACCTAGCCAAATTTTCAGGAAAATATGGAAGTGGAGAGGTACATACAGGATCTGGGTATTTTTGTGGATCGTTGTATAGGATAAATTACCAACCAACGTATGGCAAAGCAAATGGAACAATTCACCACCATTGTGTACCTATTGTGGAGTAGGTTTGGAAGATACATTACATATATTGAGGGACTGTAGTATTGCCAGGAAATTATGAAGGACATTTATTAAACCAAGGTATGGTCATGAATTTTTTTAATTCATCATTGACTGCCTGGATGAATCTGAATATAACTAAAGAGATGGGGAAGGATGAGAACACTAAAAGGAAATCAGTATGGGCGGTATCCGTTTGGCATCTGTGGACCTGGTGAAATAAATTTGTTTTTGAAGAAAACTACCAAAAACCAGTTTATCCAGCATATCTTTTGTTGAACACCTGGAAGTGCTTTGTACTAAATGCTGAATTGCTATCATCTTCGACTGAAACATATCCCACAGAACCGCGGCATTGGCAACCTCCTCCCACAGGATGGGTTAAAGTGAATGTTGATGGAGCTGCATCAACAATTAACAATGCTGCAAGATGTGGGGGATTAATTCTGGATCATCAAGGATGCTGGGTGGTGGGATTCTCGCACTCTCTTGGGCCCTGCACTGCATATGAGGCTGAAGGGTGGGGCGATTTTTAAGGGAGTTTATCTGGCCTGGGAATTCGGATTCAGGAAAGTGGTTGTGGAATCTGATTCAAGAGATATTATTGACATGTTAAACAGCGATGGTATCATAGCATCTCCAAGCCTTGTATTTATGCAAATTAACGACACAAGGAAGTGGGGATGGCAACTTCAGTTCGTTCATGTCGTAAGGGAGAAGAATGGTGCAGCCGATGCGTTGGACAAGGAAGGAATAACGAGAACTTCTTTTTATGATTGTTGCCCGAATTTTGTAAGGGTAACGTGCGACGTGCGCAAATGACTGTATGGGAATTAATCCCCACTGTTGATAAGTTAATGAATGGGTGAACACCCTCTACTTTCACCACACCAAAAAAAAGGATAATGACTTTAAAAGGCCAATGAAGTTCCAATCTCCCGTGCGACTAAACACACAGTAAATGCTGATTAAGATAGAATATCACATCTGAGCCACAGGGTAGGTGATCAAGATGACAGAAATATGAGCAACTGAACAAGCCCACATGAGCCAACCAGCAAAATGGACTCAAATGTTTGAACTTTGAAAAGTTTTCTTTTCTAATTACACAAATCAAAAGGAATTGTTCTGTGAGCATTTAATATGATCAAGCAGACTACTATGTAGTTAATATGTACACTTCTAAGCAATTTAACTCTTGTTCACAACAGGCACCGCTGGGAACTACAAACAGTGATTACCAAACAACAACAACAACAACAACAAAGCCTTTATCCCACTAGGTGGGGTCGGCTACATGGATCGCACGACGCCATTGTGCTCTGTCGAAAACCATATCCTTAGGTATATTATTAATCAAAAGGTCTCTCTCAATGACCTCATTTAGCGTTCGTTTCGGCCTTCCGCGACCTCGTTTTACAGGACTCCATACGGCTTGATAAACCCTCCTCACCGGTGCATTCAACGGCCTTCGTTGAACATGACCAAACAGTGATTACCAAACATCGACCACAAAAAGAACTACTACAAACTCTCAATTGTTAACTAATTCATTGGTTAATCTATCTTGTAGGCCCATCCATGTTTGTCTAAGAATGCCTGGACTGCTTCCTTTATGGCCAAGTTTGGTACTGAAATTCATTGGTTAATCTATCTTGTAGGCCCATCCATGTTTGTCTAAGAATGCCTGGACTGCTTCCTTTATGGCCAAGTTTGGTACTGACTGGGATGGATTAAGTGGTTCTCGGGTCACTGGATCAAACTTACCCACCTACGTTTGGATGAATTTAGAAACCAAATAATGATTTTTAACGATTAAAACATTTTATTTCCAAGGAAATATCATACAAGCCGCAATACCTTGTCAAGATGGTCAAGAATCACTGCCCTCTCATATGTAAGACCACTTGGAGTGATAACAGGATCCCGGAAAATTTCAAGTGTAATTCTACAGCAAAGGTGATCTGGCACCTAAAATACCCAAAATGCCAATCCAAAAGGTAAACAATCATGGATTTAAAAAAGAAGAAAAAAGAGGGGGCGGGGGAGGGGTGGATGACTTTTGATAAAGTAATTTGAGTAGAGACAAGCTGATGTATTCACCTCAGTAGTCATATCATCCTCTGCAGCTTTACCGAACACGCTCCCTAAAGCCGCTAGCTGTTCTGACGGGCTGGTTGGAAGTTCATCTAGAAAGCCTTCCTTCTGGGAGATGTCGTGTACATGCTTTTCCTTTAGAGCAGACTCACAAGCTTCTCTGAGACACAGACAGACATTGAATGAAGCAGCCGATAACAACTTGACAACCAAAGTGAAAACTACTTTTCAAAAACAAGTAAATATGAGAATTAGCTAATCCGGCACGTAAACACAATTTATGACACGGAATTCATTGTTCACCCAGCATTAACGAATGTCCCTTGGCCAATAGGTTTGACAATCACCAGAAAACATACTTCAAGCTCTGCAATTCCCATGATCGCTTGGCAGATGAACGCTCCCATTCTTGGTATTTTGCTTTTGCTAGCTCCTGCCAGATCTCTTCTACCATATAGCCATTACGATTGGCTCCCCTCCCAAGATCCAAAGCCTATTTAAATGACTTAATAATCAGTATAATAAATCTTCATACAAAAAGAAAAGAGAAAAAGAGAAACATGCATCACACTATGGTGAAGTCAGTTTAATTAGATATCATGCCAAAAAAATCCAGAGAAGCAAGCTATGTGTCCCATTATTTACTTTTCATGGCCCTCAACAGCCCAGTAGTACAAGGATGTACCCAGGTAACATAAAGAAACATTACTACTGAGTAAAACAAAGCAGGCAGATGCACAACTGCACGAATTACATCGCAGGATACCAGCTAGGCAAATGCATTCTATTGCACAAGATGGTGCAAGACAGAAGCCAGCAAAGAAAATGGGGACAGGCAGAGGGAAAAACCTTTTCTCTAGCCCTCCACTAGCGCAAACTCTATTCCACACATACCACAAGGAAAAAATGAGAACTAAACTAAACAAGTAGAAAGAAAATCACTATGAATGGAGGGGCTGATTACAAACTGGTATTATATATCTCTCTCCTAGTCAAGCAGTACTTGCATCTGCATCATCTTGATGAAATACCTTTAATTTATCAGAGTATCTATAACATAACAATACACTATGCAACATAAGCAAATATTGTTCTCCCACTACACCAGGCAAAGTAAAAATTCAACTTGCAAAACATAATAATAATATGTACTAGGATTTTACAGCTTCTTGCCAATATTAGGTTTGATGATGGACTGCTTTACATTGTGCTCAAGCATAATTTTGCACTAGTAACAGCTAATAACAAATTTAAGCTGAAAGTATCACCCAAAAGAAAAGGCAACAAACACGTGAAAGTATAAAGAAGAAAGGAGAGTGAAAAGCTGAAATAGCAGGTTAAGTCGAACAGTCAATCATATTTGCAATCAAACATCTCAACATTCACTATTCTTGTATTTGGCATCATAGCAACTAAATATTTACACAAAAAAAAAACCAAAACTGATATTGTAAAATCTCCAATTCCTGGTATCTGACATTAGAAAAACTCAAGACATTCTTGAAACGGGCATCCAAAATAGTGGAGTATAAAGAAGAGACTTGGTGGAATCTTGATCTAAGCAATATATTGCCATCATATTAGTTTCAAACATTATCATCATGGGTTCTCAAACGTCAAAATATCAAACGTAGCTAAAATTTGAAACACTCAAATGCAACAAAAGGAAACAAAGTAACATAAAAACGAAAATGCAGTGACCAGGATTAAGCGATAAACATCAATATTTGTCAAAATAGTTATGATCATAGCTTTGGAATACAGAGATTATACATGTCATACATTACATTGTATATAGGCTTTTCTGTTACAGATCCAGGGGAGTCAAAAAGTAAAGATGGAATATCGATACTCATAAACAATAAATATTTCAGTAAGGCATGATTTATGGGGATGTACTTCTATTCCACTAATTATTAAATGGATAGATATACACATATGATTTTTTCCATAGGATTTTTATTGGACAAACTCATAGGCTTAATTCCTTTCCAAATAATGTTGCTTTCCTGTATTGTTTCCGAAAAATCAGAGGTATCCCAGTCCAGATAAACTGAAACATACAACACCAGATTTTTTTTTTTTAAAAAAAGTAAAGCTTCTAATATATAATTGTAATTAGAATCTCTGATTCCCAATTGCTAGGTTAGTTAGTTGAGGAGAGATTAATGATCAGTTGAGAATGGTGTAGCTTTTTTAGAATAGCATTAGCCAAGAGCAACATTATTTGAGCTCCTTAGCTAATTAGGGATTTAGATAGGATTAGTGTTAAATTACAGAACTGCCCCTCATTAATGATTAAGGTGGCAGCACCCTGACTTCCCCTTATTTCCCTTAAGTTCTCTATATAAGAGCTATCCCTCTCTCATTTGTAACTAGTTGTTGATCTATCATTGAATGAAGCATATTTCAACAACTCTCGTGTCTCTCTCTCTCTCGGATTTCTCCCACTCTCTCTATCTAAGATTCTCTCTTCTCTCTTCTAGTCCTTCTTTCAATACAATTCTGACAAGAAATTACAGAATTGCATCAATGGTATTAGAGACCTTCATCCTCTGCCACACGATGTTCCAGCTGTTGCATGGTCCAAACAAGATTGCAAGAAAGATCAAGAATGGCCGAAGAACGATTTCAGGCTGTTAAGCAGCGATTAAAAACCATGGATAATGTACCTTTTGGCTGCTCTTCTAATATTGATTTATTAATGAAATCTTCCTTTTCACTCAAAAAAAACTTTGGATAACACGTTACAAGGGCTGTTAGCAAGGTTTAATACTGGGTTGACAAATTTGCAGCAAGAAATGCAAGAAATTCGTGCAGCTGGCCACAATGGTCCAAAAAACTATGATCGCCATCAAGGCATCAAGAACATCGGCCAGGTCATCCTCACTTTCGATAACCAACACAATTCACCAAGATGGAGTTTCCTAGATACAATGGAGACGATATACTGACTTGGTTCCTTAAGTGTGAACGTTTTTTCGAGCTGGATGACACATCGGAAGAAAGCAAAGTCAAGATGGCTTCGCTTAATCTTGATGAAAACACCTTTCAGTGGCACCGCAAGCTAGAGAGAAGGATGCGTGGGTGGCTGCCTTCATGGGATGAGTATGCAGTAATCTTGCAAGATAACTTTGGCCTTGCATTCGAAAACCCCATGAGCGATCTCACCCATTTGAGGTAAACCGGATCCCTGGTTGAGTATAATGCAGCGTTCAATTTTATTGCTGCCATATTGGATATTGTTGAAGACTATTTGGTTGGGGCATATGTTTCGGCCCTCAAACCAGAATTGGCAAGGCCAGTTTAGATTTTCAATCCCAGGACTCTAAGGGTGTGTTTGGTTTGAGGGGAGGGAGGGGAGGGGAGGGGAGGGTGGAGAAATTACAATTTTGAACAAAAGAAACCCAAAATTTACCCTCTCAATTTTTCAAATTTTGATTTCCCGCCCAAAATTTACTTTCTCATTCTTTTTAAATTTTGGATTCCCGCCCAAAATTTAAATTCTTTCAACCCAAAAAGGTAATTTACCTACCCTTTCATTCCCTCCCACCCCTCCCCTCCCCTCCCCTCAAACCAAACACACCCTAATAGAAGCACCAAAACTAGCAAAGATGCAAGAAATTATTGCAGATAACCTGAGTTCCAAGAATAATTCAGAAAAAACAGGGAAACTTGCATCTGCAGTAAATCAAGCGTCTCTCTCATCTCGTTCCGCAACCCCCTCTGCATCAACAACGTACTGCATAGCGCTGCTAACTAATAAACCCCTTTAGATCGATAAAAACCCTGGTAACACCTTCAAGACTCTATTTATAATACCCAAGAATCCAAACAAGACCCACAAACCTCTTACCCCTGAAGAAGAACTAGAACACAGAATAAAAAATTTATGTTTCTACTGTCATGCTCCTTTTTCCCGTGACCATAAGTGTCCTCAAAGGCAAAAATTGCAGCTACACTATATTGGGCAAGATCTGGACATAGATGATAGAACTGAGGATGCCATTGAGGATCCATACGTGGAGGAAGAATACCCAAGTATTTCCCTACATGCTAGAGGGGGTTGATAGTGCAACATCTATGAGAATTTAGGGTCAAGTAGGAAAGCATACTGTACAAGTTCTGTTAGATAGTGGCAGTACACATGACTTCTTGGATCTGAATTTAGCTAGGAAGTTGGGTTGGAAGAGTGATGATTTTGTTTTTTCTTCAGTTGAGGTTGTTGGTGGCAGAGAACTCAAGATTCATGGTGTATGGAAAGGTTTTAAATGGCGTATGCAGTGCATGGGTTTTATTTTTGATTTCAGAATTATGGAGCTGAGAAGTATTAAAAATGCCTATTGGGATTATGAATCCCTCTCTATGTATTTTCGCTATAATGGTGCAATTAGGAAACTACAAGCTACTTCTCCTAATTCCTGGCAGCTCATGCACCCAGACAAGGCAAAAACTCATTTCCCTCATTCAAACCAGCTTTATCTCCTTCAAATGGTGAAGACAACAGAAACAACCAGCCAGTGTATGTCTATTAAAGATGCTGCCAGCAGTGTTCCGGCAGAAATCCAATGGGTTCTAAGTAAATTCCAGGATATCTTGGAAGAGCCTAAGAGCCTCCCTCCCTTTAGAGATGGTCACAACCACCCAATAGTGCTTAAAGAAGGCACCAATCCTATAAGTTTGAAGCCCTACTGCTACCCGGCAGCTCAAAGGGGCACAATTGAGAAGCCCATTGAAGAACTACTCCAAGCTGGGGTTATTTAGCCAAGTTCTTCTCCCTTTTCAACTCCAATTGTGCTAGTTAAGAAGAAGGATAGCACATGGAGGATGTGCATTGATTTTTGTGCACTAAATAAAGCCACAATAAAAAATCAGTATCCTATCCCGCTGGTAGAAGAACTATTTGAAGAATTAGGAGCTGCTATGTGGTTTACTAAGCTGGATTTAAGGGCTGGACACCACCGAATTCGAATGGAACCTGCAGATGTGCACAAAACAGCATTCAAGTTTCACTTAGGGCATTATGAGTGGATGGTTATGCCATTTGGTTGGACCAATGCACCAGCCACAATCCAGGGGGCTATGAATGACTTATTTTGATTGTATTTACGTAAGTTTGTTTTAGTATTCTTCTGTTAAATGTCAGCATCGAAAATTTGATTAGCATGAGAATTCTGACTTTCATTAGATCTCTGTCAATCTCTGCATCTGTCTCACTCTGTTTTTATCTATATATTCTCTGTAATATTCCCATTTTAACATATCAATAAATACCCAGCTCTATGAGCTAATATGGTCTCAGAGCTCCTGGTTGAGCTTGGGTCCTCTGCCAGAAAATGAGGCAGGACCAGTAGCGACGGTGAGGCTGAGAGAGAAAGCATAGCAGCGTGCTCTTGGGCTATTGATAGTGAGAGTGTGGGATGACACCACCCACCCCAGGGTGACTGGAACATGCCCATCGACGTTTCCCAAATGTCCGACCACCATCCGACCGGCGAGTGAAACACACGCGCCTCCACAATCTTGGCGTGTGAACCCGCATGCCCGCAACATTGCATGTTCCGGCCACGCGTGACACCAAACCAGAACCCTTCGACGACTCCAGATCAATTTTCAAAATTGATGGATCACTTGCAATTTCTTCCCTTGTTTAGGTCCATTCCAACAGCCTTTATGTTAGGAACCAATGGTCAAAATCAAATCACAACCTCCACTTCCAGTACTACTACTTCCTCTATGTCTTCTCCTATACCTTCTATAAACACCACTATACCAAAATTCCTAGAAAATCAGATTATGGTCATTAACCATAAACTAGATGGGAAAAACTACCTTCAATGGTCTCAAAGTGTGTTGAGATACATTCATAGAAGGAGAAAAGCAAAATATATTAATGGAGAAGCCCCTCAACCAGCTCCTGATGATCCAAGTTTCGACACATGGTTTGCAGAAAATAATCAAGTTATGACTTGGTTATCCAACTCTATGACTGTGGATATTAGCGAAGGATATCTCCTAGCTAATACGGCAAAGGAGATATGGGATGCAACAAAGAGGACATACTCATCATTTGACAACATCACAGCCTTGATTTATTCGAAGTGTCAACCCTAAGACTTGAGACAAGGAAATATGTCGGTGACCGAATACTATAATGCTTCGCTGAAACTCTGGCAACAACAAGATCTATTTGAGGTACATCCATGGGAAGTTAAGGATGCTCAATTGTATCAGAAAATACTGGAAGGAAGAATTCATGATTTTCTTCTTAGGCTGTATTTGGTTTGAGGGGAAGGAGTGGGAGGGGATGGAAGGCATCCTTAGTTCATCATTTGGTTTGAATTTTGATAGGGGAGGGAAGCAAAAAATTTGGGTTTAATTCCTTTCCCTCCATTGCTTTTGGGGTGCTTCAAATTTTTCGTTTTTGGAGGGAAGATAAAATCATTTTGTGATATTCCAATAATACCCCTACTAAAATAAAAGTCCTTCAATTCATTACTTGGCTTCTCCTCCGCTGATTGTGGAAGAAAAATTTTGTTAATTTAATATTTTTAAAATATTTATTATAATAGCTATTGATAAAAATATCATTTTTATATGAATCATTAAAAAAAACGGGAAAGAAAAAATCAGTTAATTTAATTTTTTTAAAAGTATTTATAAAAGAAAATTTTTGTTAATTTAATATTTTAAAAATATTTATTATATTAGCTATTGATAAAAATATCATTTTTATACACATATTACAATATTAATGTCATAATTTAATTTAAATTCAAGTATAAATTAATTTCAACAATATATAACTATAAAAGTATAAAATAATATACAAGGGTAAAATGGTCAATTAATTATTACCTCCCCTTCCCTCTCCTAAACCAAACAAAGGATCTTCTCCCCTCCCTCCCCTCTAACAAACCAAACAAGGTGACATTCCCTCCCCTCCCATACCCTCCCCTCCATTCCCTCCCCTCCCATACCCTCCCCTCAAACCAAACACACCCTTAGACTCAACGATTCCTTTGAAGAAATAAGGGGAAGAATTATGGGTTTAAAACCCCTACCATATCTATTTGATGTAGTTAATCATGTGCAGTTTGAAGAAAGGAGAAAACTCCTCAGTCAAAGCAGCCAGAAGTACATTGAAGGCTTAGCTTTGGCGATGAAAGGGCCATAAGATGAAAGAAAAAACACTAAATGGTGCAATTACTACAAGAAGAAGGGCCACATAAAGGAAGAATGCTGGAAACTCCATGGCAAGCCTTCAACTGGAAAACAACATGCCCAACAAAGTCACCTTACTACTATTGAACAGAAAGTGAAAGATATTGACTGCCTAAGCCAAGAAGAATTATAGATGCTTCGCCAGATGCTTAACAATCAAATTCAACCTCTGTTCCTGGTATGAATCTAGTACAATCAGGTAATTCCGTTGCAACTCTTAATGCTGTAGTGACTAGTGAAGATAATTGGATTATTGACTCCGGAGCTACAAATCACATGAATGGTAATAAAACTTTAATCCACAACCTTGAATTCTGTAATGAATTCTGTAATTCTGTATATTCACCAAGGTTGAGGGTATTGGCACGGTCACATTATCTGATCACTTGGAAATACAAAATGTTTTATTTGTGCCTGCACTCACGTGTAATCTCATATCTGTAAGAAAATTAACTAGAGGTCGAATATGCCGAGTTATCTTTGATGATAATCTTTGCGTTTTTCAGGATTTAAAAACGAGGAGAACGATTGAAACTTCTAGAGAATGGGATGGACTGTTCTTCCTTGAAGGATCGAATTTAAAAACCGCACGGAAGGCAAGAAGGGCACTGGTTAGCTCCAACTCTCAAAATCATGAAGCATACTTGTGGCACTGTCGCTCAGGCCACCCTAGCTTTGATTATATGAAACGTGTTTACAAATTTATTCAATAAAAATTCAATTCCTTTTCATTGTGAGACTTGCCAACTTGCAAAACAAATTAGATCTTCATACCCCAAACAGCCCTATACACCTTCCTCACCATTCATACTAATCCATAGTGACATTTGGGGTTCTGCACGAATAAAAACCCTCATCAATGCTAGATGATTCGTTACTTTCATAGATGATTACACCAGAACCACACGAGTTTATTTAATGAAAGACAAATCCGAAGTAGCCAAAGTATTTCAAAACTTCTATACCTTTGTGCGAACCCAATTCAATGCTCCTATTAAGGTACTACGAAATGATAATGCCAAGGAATACATGAGCAACACCTTTCAAGAATTTCTTGATCAACAAGGAATTCATCACCAAACGTCTTGCCCTTACACCCTTCAACAAAATGGAGTGGCTGAACAAAAGAACCGTCACCTGTTAGAAGTAACCCGAATAATACTAATGGAACAAAATGTTCCTACCATCTTCTGAGGTGATGCTGTACTAACCGCAACATATCTCATTAACTGCATGCCATCCAAAGTTCTCAAGTACGACACTCCTATCCAAAAACTCCTTGAACACTTTCCACATTGCCCACTAATCAATTCATTACCTCCAAAGGTGTTTGGTTGTATTGTTTTTGTTCACATAAAATGATGGCAACAAATTTGCTGCTCGAGCTGACAAATGTATCTTTCTTGGATACTCCTCTACTAAAAAAAGGTGCAAATGTTACTTTAAAAAAGCTTCTCATCTCCCGGGATACCGTCTTCTCAGAAGATGAACCATATTATCCCAAATTACCCATTCAGAGGGAGTATAACAACATTGAATGGCTAATCTTGGAAGAATTTAACTCCACAAGCTTACCGCACACATCATCAATATCACAACCACAACCTAACCTTATAAGCCACCATTGACTCATTTGCTCCCACAAGCCAACCTAGTCCGACCCAACTTGATCATGAATCTGAACAAATTCCACCTCAACCTGAATCCACACCTAATGAACTGGAAACGGATGTTGAGATCAATTCAGGGATGGATATGAAACTACAACTAGAGGAAGAGTCCAGACTACAAGATGAACCAAACATTGGTAGAACTATCTCTCCCATTTAAAGGAACGACCATGACTCCAATTCAGGATTAAATCCTGAAGAACTGGGTTAGCCTATTGCATTGAGGACAGGGGTAAGATCTTGTACTTAGCATCTTTTTCTAAACGTTTTGTCTCATATGACAACTTGTCTGCAAAAATGCAAAGCTTTGTTGTAAATAGTGCACAGATAAAAATCCCAAACACATTTGATCAAGCTATGGCTGATTCGAATTGGAAACGAGCTGCAAGAAAAGAGTTGAGGGCACTCAAGGAAAATAAAACGTGGGAGATTACAACTCTTCCCAAAGGAAAGAAACCAGTAGGATGTAGGTGGATCTTCACCCCAAAATTCAATCCTGATGGTAGTATCAACAAATACAAGGCAAGACTTGTTACAAAAGGATATACCCAGACATATGGAATTGATTATCAAGAGACATTTGCTCCAATAGCTAAGCTTAATACCACTAAGTGCTACAATCAATCGCAGCCAACTTGGATTGGTCGTTGCACCAACTAGACGTAAAGAATGTTTTTCTAAATGGAAACTTGGAAGAAGAAGTTTACATGGAGATTCCAAATGGAATTTTAGCCACTAACAACTTAGTGTGTAAACTCAACAAGTCATTGTATGGACTTAAGTAATCTCCTTGGGCATGGTTTGGTAGATTCACCAAAACAATGAAAAGACTTGAGTATACTTAGGGACAAGTAGATGACACATTATTCATCAAACGGGTCAACGGCAAAGTCACCATCTTGATCATCTATGTTGATGACATGGTCATTATAGGAAATGATGAAGAATCCATTGCTCATTTAAAACAGGACTTGTTAACTGAGTTCCAAGTGAAAGACCTTGGACAAATGAGGTATTTCCTAGGCATGGAAGTGGCAAGAACTAAAAAGGGCATCAACGTATCCTAGCGGAAGTATACCCTAGATCTATTGCATGAAACTGGAATGCTAGGGGCACAATATGAAGGAACACCAATGGAAGAAGGTTGTCACTTAGAAATCAAACCAAATGGTGTCCCGGTCAATCCAGAATGATATAGAAGACTTGTCAGAAAACTCATATACTTGACCCACACACGTCTAGACATTAGTTATGCAGTCGGAATAGCAAGTCAATTCATGCACCAGCCACAAGAAGAACACATGGCAGCTATGTACAGAATCCTAAGCTATTTAAAGTTTAATCCTGGACGAGGAATCTTTTTTAAGAATGGCACTACCAGAAATATCGAAATATACATTGATGCAGACCATGCAAGGGATAGAGAGACTAGAAGATCAATCTTAGGGTATTGCACATATGTGTGGGGAAATCTGATTACATGGAGAAGCAAGAAACAGACTGTGGTATCACCAAGTAGTACAGAAGCAAAACTGAGAGCTGTTATGGTATAGAAACCAATACTCAATGTTTATTCAATCTAAGATGCTTTTACAATGAAAAACGAAGCCTATTTATAACCAAACTCAAAACCTCATAAATGCTTAAAATAATGGAAAAGTCAGTTCTGGCAACCTTCACCAAACCCCTCACGTCATTGCATACATCACATGAAGGTCAACGTTGGCTGCAACTCATTCTCTTGTTCACATTCTCATTCTCTGTCTCTGTTCTGTTTCATTCCCCCGGGGTTGGACAGGACTCGTCCTCGAGTCAGAATCAACATCATCAATATATGGAGATAGATCCGCAACGTTGAAAGTGGCGGAAACACCGTAAGCACCAGGCAATTCCACTTTGTAAGCATTATTATTAATTTTCTGTACGATCTTGAATGGTCCATCAGCTCGCGGAGATAACTTGGCGTTTGGTTGTTTAGGAAAACGTTCCTTCCTCAAATGTATCCAGACCAAATCCCCCACATTAAAGACTTGATGCTTTCGATGCTTGTCTCGTTGTGTCTTGAGTTTCAAATTCTGCTTCTGAATCTTATTACATACCTGCTCATGTAATTTCTTAATTTCCTTGGCCCGCTGGTCTGCATTGACACTATATTGTTGCTTATCAGAAGATGGTGTCAAATCAAGTGGGCTGAGAGGACGGGTGCCATAAACAACTTCAAATGGACACTTTCCAGTTGCTTGATTGACTGAATTGTTGTAGGCAAATTCAATTTGAGCAAGAATAAGATCCCACTGCTTCAAGTTCTTTCCAACAAAACTTCGTAAAAGATTTCCAAGAATTCTGTTAACAGCTTCGGTTTGTCCATCAGTTTGTGGATGGCTAGCACTGCTAAACTGAAGTTTTGTTCCCATCTTTTTCCATAAAGTCCTCCAGAAATGGCTTACAAACTTGATGTCTCTATCAGAGGTGACGGTTTTTGGAATTCCATGGAGACGAACAATCTCCTTGAAATACAAATCTGCAACTTGAACCGCATCATTAGTCTTCTGGCAAGGAATGAAGTGAGCCATTTTTTAAAAACGATCAACAACCACCATTATAGAGTCCTTTTGTCTCTGGGTCCGAGGTAACCCGAGGACAAAATCCATACTCACATCCTCCGAAGGTGCGTTGGGTACTGGCAATGGCATGTATAACCCAGTATTTTGGCTTTTGGATTTAGCCAGGTGGCATGTTCTGCATCTTTGGATATGCTTGTTGATATCCCGTTCAAGTCTTGGCCAGTAGAAATTTTCCTTTACTAAGGCTACAGTTTTATCTCTACCAAAATGACCAGCTAATCCTCCATTATGTGCTTCCCAAATGATAGCTTCTCTAAGTGAGCAATGAGGAATGCAAAGAGTTTTTCCTTTGAATAAAAATCCTCCTTCCCTGTAATACTGCTGAAATGGTTGAGATTCAGTGGCACTCCAGGCACCCTGGAAATCAGGATCATCTTGATACAACTCTTTTATAGTTTCAAAGCCCACTACTTTGGTTTGCATAGTCGTTATCAAAGCATGGCGACGACTAAGCGCATCAGCTACTGAATTTAGGATCCCAGCCTTATGTTTGAGCAAAAATGGATAGGTCTGCAACATTTCACTCCAAGCGGCATGCCTTCGATTGATCTTCTGTTGAGAATTCAAATGCTTGAGTGATTCATGGTCAGAATAGAGAATAAACTCTTTATGCAATAGGTAGTGGCTCCAATGTTGCAAAGCTCGAACAACAGCATAGAATTCTTTGTCATAGGTAGAATATTTGAGCTTAGCATCATTAAGTTTCTCGCTGAAGAAAGCAATCGGGTGGCCTTCTTGACTTAAAACAGCACCAATCCCAGTGTTGGAGGCATCACAACTGACTTCAAACACTTGGTCAAAATTAGGAAGAGCTAGCACAGGAGTTTCTGTCAAGCGTTTCTTCAGTTCTTCAAAACTTATTTGAGCCTTTTCTGTCCATTGAAACTTGTCTCCCTTGATGCAATCTGTAAGGGGTGTAGCGACGGAACTAAAATTTCGAATGAACCTCCTATAAAAGGAAGCTAATCCATGGAAGCTCCGAACTTCTTGGATAGATTGCGGAGTTGGCCAACTGTTAATGGCTTCAATTTTGCTTGGATCCACACGTACACCTTCTGCAGTGATAATGTAACCCAGAAAAATGACTTCATTTGTCAAAAAGGTGCATTTCTTCAAGGTTGGCATAAAGTTTTTGTTCACGAAGAGCTTGCAATACTTGACGTAAGTGCTCTAAATGATCTGCTATGCTTTTGCTGTAGATAAGGATGTCATCAAAATAGACAACAACAAACTTGCTGATAAAAGGACGAAGAACTTGGTTCATCAGGCGCATAAACGTGCTGGGAGCATTTGACAACCCAAATGGCATCACATTCCATTCGTACAATCCATCTCTGGTTTTGAAAGCGGTTTTCCATTCATCTCCGGGACGAATTTGGATTTGATGATATCCGCTACGAAGGTCAATCTTAGAGAAGATGGTAGAACCATATAACTGGTCGAGCATGTCATCAAGCCTGGGTATCGGAAACCGATACTTAATTGTGATTTTGTTGACTGCACGGCAATCGATGCACATTCTCCAGCTTCCATCCTTCTTGGGAACTAAGAGTACAGGTACAGCACAGGGGCTGACGCTTTCACGGATTAATCCTTTCTTAAGCAATTCTTCAATTTGGCTTTGAACTTCAGCATGTTCTTGAGGACTCATTCTGTAAGCTGGCCTGTTAGGAATTACTGCTCCTGGAATAAAATCCATAGCATGTTGAATGTCTCGCATGGGTGGTAATCCCGACGGAATTTCATCTGGAATTACATCAGGAAACTCCTCTAACAATGGCTGCACTTCAGGTGGAATGACAATTCCGTTGTTTGTCTCAAGTAATAGAAGAAAACCCATTACTTGGCTGTCTGTTTTGGTCACTTTCTCGACTAAAGACACTAAAGGTTTGGATTCATTCTTACCTTTATTGTGTTTATCAGGTGGCAAAGGAGAAAGTTGAATTTTCACGCCATCCTTCTGGAAGGAATACGTGTTTACGTGACCGTCATACAGAACATGTCGATCATATTGCCAGGGTCTTCCCAAAAGATGACAAGCGTCCATTGGAACAACATCACACCACACTTCATCATGATACCTTTTACCGATAGAAAAAGTAATAAGGCATCGTTTCGAAACTTTTACCTCGCTGTCCTGGTTGAGCCATTGAAGCTTGTAAGGGCTCGGATGGTTATGAGTTGGTAGTTGCAATTTCTCTACCATGTAATTGGAGACTACATTTTCGCAGCTTCCGTTATCAATAATGACGTCACAGACTTTACCCTGAGTTGTGCAGCGGGTATGAAAAATGTTGCGACGTAGCCAAGGTTCTTCTTTCACGGTGGCTGTATGCAGACTTCTCCTAATAACAAGGGATTCACCGTGATCTGCAGGAGTAATTTCTTCATCAAATATTGGCTCCTCATCAAATATTGGCTCCGTTTCGGGAATAGGCTCCCTTTCTTCGTCAAATACTGTAGAAGCTTCTCCTTCCATAATAGTGACAACTCTACGGTTAGGACAGTTAGAAGCGATGTGACCGAATCCTTGACATTTGAAGCACTTAGGTGCTCTGGAGTTGAATTCCTTAGTAGCCTTTGGTGGAGGCGCATTTGAAGAGCTAGGATGATGTAGTTGTGATTTATTCCTATCAAAAGGAATTCTGGTTGAGGGAGACGGCTGGTATGGAGGCCTTCTGGGCATCTGCTTCTCAATACGGATGGCTAAACGAATAACGTCATCCAGAGTCCAGTATTGTTGGAGTTGTACTGGATGGGCGATGTTTGTATTTAATCCTCTGAGATAACGAGCTATTGTTTGCTCCTCCCTTTCTTGTATATCACATTTCATCATAAGTTTTTCAAACTCCCTGGTATATTCCTCTATAGACATAGCCTTTTGGCGGAGATTATGTAACTGAAGGAAATTATCTTGATAATAATTTTCTGGAAGAAACTTACGTGAGAGCTCGCGTCGCATCTTGTCCCACATTCGTATCTTGCTTTTTCCTTCTCTTTCACGCCTTCTTTTGAGATTCTCCCACCATATGGAGGCATGTTTCTTCAATTTGATGGCAACAATTTTAACTTTCTGCTCATCTGGAATTTCTTTGTACTCAAAGACTCGTTCAACTGTTTGTAACCAGTCAATAAATTCGTCCGGTTGGAGTCTTCCTTCAAATTCAGGAATGTCTACCTTAATGTCATTGAAGCGAAATGGTTGTTGGCGAGGACGATGACGGTAGTCAGAGGATGACGAACTGTGGCTATTCAAATCATCTTCTGAGTGGTCTCTACGAGCTTCGAGCAAGGCTTGCTGTTCTGCTATAGTGGCTTCTAATTCTTGAATCTGGCGTCTCATTTCCTCCATCTCAATTTCAAGTCTATTTCTGCGTCTTGGAGGCATTTTTGCAGTTTGTCTCACAGGTTATGACTTTGAGTATGCAGTTATTAGGTACAAGGTAGAAGGGTAGGGGAAGGATTTGTATATATGGAAAAGTTAGGGGTAAAATAGGAAATTTGGGTAATATCTGGGGGTCAAAATGAAATTTCAGGAAGTTTGGGGGGTCTGAAATGTAATTTTGGCAGAATCCGGGGGTCAAAATGTAATTTCAGGAAGTTTGGGGGTCTGAAATGTAATTTTGACAGAATCTGGGGGTCAAAATGTAATTTCAGGAAGTTTTTGGGGTCTGAAATGTAATTTTGGCAGAATCTGGGGGTCAAAATGTAATTTCAGGAAGTTTGGGGGCCTAAAATGTAATTTTGGCAGAATCTGGGGGTCAAAATGTAATTTCAGGAAGTTGGGGGCCTAAAATGTAATTTTGGCAAAATCTAGGGGTCAAAATGTAATTTCCTAAAGTTCCGGGACCTAAATGTAATTTTGGCAATTTTATAGGGGTCAAAATGTAAATATCGCAAAATTTAGAGCACAAAATGGTAATTTTAACAAAATTCGGGCTGACCGTATGCTGACGGGGCTACAGTGACACGTGGCAGTCCGTGATTGGTCCACGTGTCGTTGACCGTTGACGTGGCGGCTGACTGGATTGGGCGACGTGGCTCGTCTGACGGTGCTGCTGATGTGGCGCGTTTGACACGTGGCGCACTCTGATTGGATGACGTGGCGTTGAATGGTCAGACTCTGCTGACGTGGCGGATGACGTGGAGGCTGACGTGTGTCGTCTTCAACCTCTGCAGCGCGTGGCCGGCGCGTGGAGCTCCGTTGACGGCGCGTGGGACACAGAGGTGGCGCGTGAGTGAGCGTGACGGTGGTTCACGGCGGTGGCCGAAGCTTGTCCTGGGTTTTTGGACGTTCTGAAGACGATGGCGGGGTCAGATTTTGGAAAATCAGTCGGTAGGGTGAAATTCGCACACCCTGTTTTCCAACGTTTTTTTTTCCTCTCTATCCTATTCCTCACTCTCTCGTTTTCTGTCCCTCTGGAACCAAGCTCTGATACCAAAATGGTATAGAAACCAATACTCAATGTTTATTCAATCTAAGATGCTTTTACAATGAAAAACGAAGCCTATTTATAACCAAACTCAAAACCTCATAAATGCTTAAAATAATGGAAAAGTCAGTTCTGGCAACCTTCACCAAACCCCTCACGTCATTGCATACATCACATGAAGGTCAACGTTGGCTGCAACTCATTCTCTTGTTCACATTCTCATTCTCTGTCTCTGTTCTGTTTCATGTTATTAATGGAGTGCGTGAAGGGATGTGGGTCATCAGATTACTGAAGGAGTTGGGAATTCCTCATGAGGGACCAATGCAAATTTAGTGTAACAACAAAGCCAACATTGAAATGGTCAAGAATCCAGTTTATCATGATAGAACAAAACATGTTGAGATAGACAAACACTTTGTTAAAGAGAAAATTAAAGCAGGCATCATGAATCTGTCCTACATCAGATCTGAAGACCAAATTGCAGATGTACTGACAAAACCATTAAGCAGAACTATATTTGAAAAATTTCTGTGCAAGCTGGGTATGATTAACATACACTCTCCAGCTTGAGGGGGAGTGTTATATGTCAGCATCGGAAATCTGATTAGCATGAGAATTCTAACTTTCTTTAGATCTCCATCAATCTCTACGTCCGTCTCACTCTGTTTTTATCTATATATTCTCTGTAATCTTCCCATTTTAATATATCAATAAATACTAAGCTCTATGAGCTAATATCTTTGATGACATTCTGATTTACAGCTCTTCTCTTGCAAATCATGCTGCACATTTAGAGGTGCTGCAAATCTTGAGGGAGAATCAATTCTACGTAAAACAATCCAAGTACACATTTGTTGTAGCTAATGTGGAGTATTTTGGGCACTTTATAAGTGCTAGAACAGTCTCTATAGATCCAAATAAAATCCAGGCAGTTGCTGATTGGCCTTCACCAACCACCATCAAGCAACTCAGAGCTTTTTTTGGACTTGCCGGCTATTATAGGCGCTTCATTAAAGATTTTGGCACCATAGCAAGGCCTCTCACATCATTACTCAAGAAGAATGGCTTTGTATGGACTCAAGCAGCCACAGATGCTTTTAATTGCCTCAAGAAGGCGCTTACTACAGCCCCGGTTCTTTCTCTACCTGATTCTTTAAACAATTTGTTGTTGAGGCTGATGCATGTGATTCTGGGATAGGGGCTGTTCTAAGGCAAGAAGGGAAGCCTTAAGCCTATTTTAGCAAAGGTTTAGCACCTCAACATCAGCACTTATCAATTTATGAGAAGGAACTTATGGCTGTAGTTTTGGCAGTGCTGCATTGGCATCAATACTTAGAGTGGCGGCCCTTTATTATACATACTGATCAGTAGAGCCTTAAATACCTGCTTGGGCAGCAGCTCAAGACACCATTCCAGATGCTATGGGTGGCTAAACTAGCTGGGTTTGACTATGAAATTCAGTATAAAAAGGGGCAAGACAATTCAGTGGCTGATGCACTCTCTAGAATGCCTAAGTTGCAGCTGATGCAAATGGTTCTAGACACTTCCTCCCCTGAATTGTTGCAGGATATCAAACAAAGTTGGGAGAAAGATGAGTATTTGCAGCAACTACTCGCTAAGGTACAAGCTAGTGAGGAACCCCTTTTTCATTTTACTTGGAGTGATGGATTGTTGAGGAGAAAGGGTAAACTTGTGGTAGGTAATGATGCTGCTCTAAAAAAAGGAAATTCTAGATTGGTTGCACTCAAGTCCCCAGGGAGGACACTTGGGTATTCAAACTACCTATCAAAGAAGTAAGTCCCTCTTTTGGGGGCGCAAGTTATTTGATGAGGTTATTGCATATGTGAAGGCTAGTGATACTTGTGCCCGTTGTAAGTATGAAATTGTTGCTTCTCTCGGGCTTTTACAACCCCTTCCTATTCCTAGCCGTATTTGGGAATCAATCACTATGGACTTTATTGAAGGGCTTCCTAAATCTAATAGCAAGGAGGTCATTTGGGTCATAGTTGATAGAATGGGCAAATATGCCCATTTTGTGGCCCTCTCTCATCCATATTCAGTTGCATCTCTAGCTGAAGTATTCCTAGATCAAATCTACAAGCTACATGGGCACCTACAGAGATTATTAGTGACAGAGATCCCCTCTTTGTAAGTAACTTTTGGAAAGAATTTTTACATGTTTTGGGGATCCAACAGAAGTTGTCTTCTGTTTATCACCAGCAAACTGATGGGCAAACAGAAGTGCATAATACGTGCCTAGAGACTTGCTTAAGGTGTATGTGTTGGGAAAGACCCAAGGAATGGAACAAGTGGTTATCACATGCTGAATGGTGGTATAACACCTCTTTTCATACCTTTACAAAAGCAGCACCATATGAGGTTTTGTATGGCCAAAAACCTCCTCTTCATTGCCCCTACTTGCCTCAAAACTCAGTATTAGAGACTGTAGACCGCACATTTGAAGCATGGGAGCAAGTTTTGGCAATGCTCAAGCATCATTTGCATCGTGCAGCCATCAAATGAAGCGGTTTTCAGTTAAATGCACAAAAAGAATATAGGCATTAAGGATTGAAAACACTTCTCTAACAACTATAGTTATGCTTCTTCAAAGATGCCATAAATCTTTAAGTTGCCAGCAACATAAATAACAATTATAACAAAAAAATATATGAGGAGGAGACTTCAATAGCGACAAACCTTCTCTAATTCTGTTATTCCCTTGGCATATTCTTGTCTCTGCAGCAAAGCAAGTCCCAACATATAGTGGGCCTGTGATATAACAAAAGGAAATTTAAATACGTACAAGATACTCCAAACAAAGAAACGTGCTGGCAGTAACAATACATATGAATAGAATGCAATTATTGCCACATGCAATGCATCATAGTCAAAGACTATCTTCCAGCCCTTGCTTTTATTAAAACAGCACACACCTCTCATGAAAACCACTATACAATCAATATATTCTTCTGAAGGTTAGATCAAAACAATGACATTGTATACAAGATAATATAGCTCTAACGCCACTGTCTTCCATTTTAAATCTATCTCACTATGAACAAATACCCCTATATAATTGATTGTAATCCATATTTGAAAAAGAAAATAGTCTAGATATATCTAACCTGAATCAAAACCAAACCAATAAGGATCAGCCGATTATTCACCATAATCATTTAAAAAAAAGGAGCCAGCATTGAGCTTCATAAGACTTGGGAAAAAAGGGAAATACACTATGAAATATTTGGCCCATAAAAAGCCACCATTAATGCCCCCTTTGCAGCATAATTTTAAATATTTTTTCTCCAGAGAGTACAAATATCATACGACGTTACAAATAGAATACATTTGAGTCTTACATTACGCCACCTACGCCGAAGAAATGCACTGCATAATACACCCAGAAAGATCACTCAAAAGGATGAGATCCAAGGCAAACTATTCAATATCATTAGAATTCATCCGAATAAATACCAAAAATGTGCACCCAATAGAAACTTTAGTGTTAACATAGAAAGTAATTATAACTTCTCACTAATCAGTCTGCTAGAAGATTGCATCCACTATCTAATCAAAAGATTTCAACAAGCATCTAATACCCCAGTTTTCCAAAATGGGGTTAAGAAAAATACACCTAAAGAAGTACTTCAAATTTCAACATGCTATTATGAAAGAAATAGAGCCATTCGAAATCCAGAATTATAGCTATATCTATCCCAGGATAAATTAAATACGCAGCACACTCAATTCAAATGTGCCAGACGATTAAGCAGTGAGGCCAGAAAATCAATATTAGATGCGTCGAGGGCTTGAAATTACAAGGGGATCACAACAACCTTAACTGACTTGTGATTAAGTTGAATAGCTTTCCGACAATCTTCCTCCACTCTCTCCCAGTCACTGCAAGAATCATAAACAACGATGGGCATAAAAGAAACAAGAAAACCGACTTCAATTCATGAAATTACAGACAAAGAGAAAAATCAAATTAGATAGTCCCCAAACATACTTCCGCTTGCGATGGCATAGAGCACGATTCGTGAAATAAACCGGATTATCGGGCATTAAAGTAATTGCCTTCGACAACAAAACGAAATCAACAGAGGAAAAAAGAAAAGCAATTAGCACCAGGAAGTTCGATTTTCACCAATTAAACAATAGTAACATAGGTTGACATACATTTCTCAAAATCCAAATCTGAAGAATACCTCCGTATAAGCATCGATAGCTGCTCCAAACCGATCTTTCTTGAAGCAATTATTGCCGTTTATTCGAAGTTGCTCTGCCTGTCTGGCCACCGCCGATAAAGAACCTGCATTTGGCCCCATAGTTGGAAAATTCTTTGTCCCGTTCAAATTCGCTCTCTTTAGAACTCTCTGGAGTTAAATATCTATAAAAGTAATATATGTATGTAAGTATATATGAACAATTAGGGTTAGCGAAGAAAGAAGCAGAGCATTCTCCAGAATTTTCAAGGCGAAAGCCTGCACCAAACACGAGAAGAGGAACGAGCTCAACAAAACACAAGTAGGGGCCTTGAATGGCCGCTTCGCAGACAGATTTAGGTCTAGGAATGCTCAACTCACACGTTGAGCACATAACTTTATGACAGCTTGCTTTTATTGGACGGTTCGCATCTTATTTGGCTATTTCATTACGTAATTTTGTTGGGTTTTTTTCCATGTTCTCATACCAAAACAGAAGCCACCAACCCGCCGTCTGATTTGGGTCAATTTTTTCTTATTTTTTTAAGTCGTTTTTTAAATTTTTTTTTTTAGAATTTCATATTAATAATATTAAAATCTTCAATTTTTTACTGGTTTAGTCTCGAGTTAGCTTCGGTTTGACCCATTAACCATTGACCCAGTACCCCGTCAGATTCAGTGACTGGTCCGAGTTTAATTACCTTAGTTTTTTTTTTTGCTAATGTAATTTTGTTTGGTTAAAATATGTACGGCTAAATTCATTGTATTTATACATCATTTCTAGTATGTTCCACATTGACTAAATAAAAACTTTAAACTTCGTTAAATTTGCCTTAATATCAACAAATTTCTAACTTTAGCTCTATTGAATTATACACTTTTCAAGAGAATAACAATCTACACAATAATAAATAAAAGGTAAAATTATACATTTATGTAAAAAATTTAATGACTTGCCTAATAAATACACTCTATACTAAATGTAAGTCATCTGTATGGAAAAACATTGATTCAAAATATAAGTTATATATACGGTAATTGATGCTAATAAATTTTAAAGCAAATCAAGGTCGTCCTATAGAGATCCAAGGTAATAGATAATTAGGCATTAAAATTCTTATTTTGATTTAAGTTGAGCAAATCAAAGGAAGAGATTGAAAGACAATTTAAACAAATGCAAAAGAAATAAATCTAATGATTTAAAGATTTCAATTGATAAAAACAACCTAGAGTGGCTAATCCCTTCTTTAAGTTTTAGACCATGCATTTACCCAATTAAAAGTACTTAATGTTAAATTGTTAATCTAGTGTTTAAATGACTATAAGTATCTTCCAATCACTTGTACTCCTCTCTCAAATTAAAATTGTTATTCCTAACTAATTTACTTAAGAGGCAACAAATGTCCAAATTCACTCTAATATGATTATATGGGTCCAATAGGTATATTCCTATCATATTGGCAAATTAGAATAAATTCTAATCCCACATTACTTAATCCTATGATCCAATTAAGATCTCTCTTCCAAGGCTAATCTAAATTACCCAATTTCATACTTAGTAGTGATCAAGCAATAAGTAGACAAAACAAAACAGATTAAGTAAACAAAAATAGCACTAAGCACAGTTAATTAGTTCATACATGCTCAAATCCTCAAATTAGTTCATAACTACTCTAGGTTCAAAAACAACTAGCCACACATAGCTTTAATTCCAGTCAACTCAGCAACGATTTCATAATTCAAAGCCATAAAAGAAACAGAGAAGAACCGATCAGATTTTAATGGCAAGAGATTATAACAGATCACTGTGCAGATGTCCTTCCCTTCTTCACTGTCAAGTTCAAGATCAAGAAGATGGTGAACAGTGATTGCCAAACACCTCTCTCCCTTCGATTTGTTTTGCTCCAGCTTTCTCTCTCTGCTTCAGTTAAAATTTCATCGACGGTGATGTCTCCTTTAGTCCAAAAGACACCTTCGACAAACTCTGTTCTGCCAAGCTCTGGTTCTCATCGAAAATCACGAATGAAAACGAAGATGAACAGTAGAAAATCGCAACTCCTCTGGCTCTCGATGATAATGATCTACAGTGCTCCCCTCCTTCAGCTGCCCTTCCAATGTCAACGGTGTAACACTCGAAATTTTGAGATTTGAGGCTAGAGAATAAGCTTGAAATAAGTGAACTGCTAAGCCCTAATTTAGCAGGAGCCCAAATTTATTCCCTAATGATTCTTATATCTTAGGGGTACTAAAGATAGTAAAATGGTGAATTTTGAAGAAAATAATTATGTTTATGGTGAAATGGAAAGTTGGGCAATTTGGTGGTTGTGTGCATTATGGTTCAAAACTGAATATGTGTGGATGTGATGAGAATTTGGTTGTTTTAGTGATTCCAATGGATTCCTTGTGAAAATTTGTGTGGGAAGAGTGTTTGTTGTGAAATTAGAACCATTGGAAATAATTGTGCAAAAATTGGAATTCTGTCCATTGAAACTCTGTGTTGGGCAGATTGTTTGTGTGGACGTGTTGAATGGGAAAATGGTGTAAAAAACATTTTGAAACTTTCCAATATTAAAATTCACATGCCAAGCTTCAAAATGGACATATAATTCATGTCATTTCGTTTTGTGTGTTGGGAGTTATGATTTGCCAAAGTTTGGGATCAAAACTGGACTCTGTTTTGGAGCAGTGTTGAATTTTGTGTAATTCTGTATTTGTGTAGTGATGTCTAGTAATGGTCCATATTTTTCCTATAAAGAGGACTTAAATAGCTTTCATTTGGCTTTAGGATCACCTCATTTCAATTTTTCTAGAATTAGTTATGATTTTTCAAAGATTGGACAGAAAATCTGCCAGAAAACCCGAAAATGTCAATTTTGGAATTATGACATCATCAATAAGGCAAGATGACATAAGCATGGGATTAAAATATTTTCTCATAATCTTCAGCTCTCATTTCTGACATTCTGCACAGCTGCATATAGAGAGAGAAGGTGTGGAATTGTAGAGAGAGAAAGGAGAAGAAAACTCTCAAGGTAAGTCAATTTCTCCAACGATTTAGCTCCTAACTCGTATAACTCTACTCCTAAGCTACTCTTCTTGGTCTTTCACAGATTTTGCAGCTCAAATATGTGTTGAGAGTTAGGGTTTTGCATCCATTCTTGGAAAAGGCAAATGGAAGTAAAAGGTAACTTCCAAACTTTCGTATATTGCTTATTCTGGCTATTGTGGGCAATTTAATCGATGAAATTTCACCGGATTTCCATTGATTTTAAAGTTTGGAAATGACATAGCCTAGGGTTTATGCTCCCAAATTGGGTCTTAATGTTAGTTGTAACCTAATGTAATGGTTAATAAATTGGTTAGGAGTAGAAAGAAACACATTTACGGAGCCGAAACTGAAAATACCTGTATATTTTGGTTATGGCTATAAATGGGTCTTAGAGTTGGATTTTCAATGATTTGATGGTTCCATTGAGTTCAGGAGCAAAAATTAGGTGGGGTTACAGTTGGTCACTTTTTTGGAAAAGGCCGAAAAAGCATAATTACGAAAATGCCCCTGAAACCCTTAAAGTGGGGCTGCCAAGGGTAAATTTGCAAGATGATCAGCAATAAGATTCAACCACCTACTAACATGATTTAGTATTGGATCCCATTCCCTCTGTAACAATTATTTGACTTGTTCAATAATATTGTAATAAGTATGTTCTACATTCACCTTAGATTGCAATAGAGAGATTGCTTAGTGGAATATAATTCTAAAACAACTTGACAGAAACCCATGTTCTAGGCAATCTTAAGGCCATGAACGCATCCCCATAATTTTGTAGTCAATTCATCACCAACATCAAAAACAAAAGAGGAAACCTCTTATGAAGTTCTTAGCATCATCACGCAATAGGCCACATCAAGCAACACTATATATTCACGTGACGAGAGAACGCCCCGTTAATATTGATTTTAATCTGTCCACCCTCTAGAAGAGACCACTTCATGGTTGGACCCCCACATAATTGTTAGAACATAAGCCCAGTTCAATTTATCACAGGCCAAGGCCCATCTTAAATAGTCTCTAGAATAGTCTATTAGAGCTACGTGTCTAGGATTGATTTTGATCACTCACATGTATATCACATGTCGCATGTCTTTAAATACAACTCTACATACACCACATTATTATTAATGAATACAATCAATATTTTGTTTCCTATTTTGTCTCTGAATTCCATTAATAATGAGTTAAGAGTGTGGCCATTTGAGAGTTTTTTGCGAATATCCTGACACATGATACCATTGCTTGAATGCTTGCGATAATAGTGACATTAGACATGCATTTCTGTTGAAATATCTGCGAGTTTCAACATTTCTAAATCCACCAATAAGTGATTTCATACACAACCCTCTACTCTAATTCCTTCGCACATCTAGCTTGCATAACATTTCAATGAAACCATACACAACCCTCAACAAGAAATGATGCCATGCCAAGGGATGAACAAGGTCTTCCACAACAGTCTTGTTTGGGTACAATAACGTATGACATGCAAGATATCCTCTATTCCAGCATTACAAATAAGACATATGTCAGTACTATTTAGGCCTCTTTTCTTCCTCAACAGATTGGTTAGCAATCACTTATGGCCCACTAGCCAAAGAAACATTTTGCAATGTTTAGGAATTTTAAGACTCTAGAGTTTTCCCTACAATTGGTCCTCATGCTGATTATTATTCTGTAATGTGTCATATGTAGATTTGACAGTGAGATCGCCACTTTTTATTCCTCGCCATCTAATCTGGCACCCTTACTTATTATCTCCATGCCTTCCTTTACCTTATTCCATACCCTTCTGATCCCTACTCACATGTTCGAACATGACCTTTGAGGTTCTATACTAGGGAGGAGGTCGTTCTTGCATCTATATTTGTCTTATGACTAAGTAGCCAAGAATAAAATTATCTTACTACACCTGGTATGGTTAATATTTTACTTTCACGCCAGAACTCTTGCAGAAAGAATCTAAGAATTCATGAATCACATTAGCTTGATAAACAGAAGCCTCTACAAATAAAATAATGTCATCTACAAAGAACAAGTGGGACACTAGTGGGCCATTCAGAGTAAGCCTAATAGGGCTCTACTGACCCTCTTTAATCTTTTCTTGAATCAGGTAACCAAGTTTTTCAATACAAATCACAAACAGATATGAAGAGATTGGATCACCTTACCTGACTCCCCTTGATGATTGGAATGTCTCTGATCTATCCCAATTCCAAAGAAGTTGCATATTGGAGATGCTACACAGTTAGAAATCAAATGCCTGATATTACTAGGAGCTACAGTTCCTCAAGACAATAAGTAAGAAAATCCTAGTTGATGTTGTCATAGACCTTCTCTAAATCAATTTTTATCACTATATAACCTCTTCTCCCCTTCATAGGACACATGGATTGAATAGCTTCTTGAGCCACAATTATATTATCACTATTATGCCTTCCTAGAACAAAGCTACATTGGTTCAGGGTGATAACCAGGGGCAGAATTGTCTTCAATCTATTCACAATTATTTTTGAAACTACTTTATAAACCATGTTGCACAAGCTGCTTAGTCTTAGGTTCTTCATTGTCTCTAGTGGATCTTTTTTGGGAATGAGAACGATGAAAGTACTATTTATTTCATTGACATCCTACTAGTTGCAGAAAAATGAGTTACATAATTGACGATAGAGATCGTATCACAAATTACTAGTTTTGATAAAACAAAGCACTAAATCCATTTGGTCCAGGAGATTTTAATGCCCCTGGTAAAAAATGCTTCCTTAATCTTTGCCTTTATTACATTGCATCCACACAGTTGCAGTTGGATCTCATCAACAGTAGGAAATGAAAAAGCTAACAATCAAGATGGGGTCTATATCGTTATCTTCTTTAAAAAGCAGCTTAAAGTAGTTCATTATCATGCTCTTAATTGTATCATTATAAAAAATCCATCCCCAACTTCATTTTGGAGAGCATCAACACGGTTTGATTTCCTCCTGTGGTTCGCACGGGTATAAAAGTACTAGGAGTTCTTGTCACCAAACACTGTCCACCCTAGTCAAGCTTTCTGAGCCTATAAAAATGAATCTCAATCTAATCTAGCTTATGTATTACCTCTCTTCAAAGCAACACATCCTCAAGTTCTTTCCATATCTTCATTTGTAATTCTTCAAGGCACGGATCTGGACCTTTACCAGCAATGGCATTTGAAATACCAACTGTCGAAATAACCGATGTTTCCTTGCTTCAATATGGCCAAACACATATTTGTTCCAATTTGAGCATGCCTTTGTGAACTTGCTAATGTTAGTAGCCATCGAGGATCATCCTACCATTCTTATTTAACAAGACCTTTAAAACTTTCACGAAGAACCCATGAAGCAATGAAACAAAATGGTCGGTTTGGTTGGGCATTACTTGTACAATTATTCACCTTAACCAGTAATAGACGATGATCCAATTTCAATACTGTAAGGTGCGTCATCGCTGCATTCTGGAATAAATATTACCAATCTTCATTCGCTAGTAGACAATCTAATCTAGCTTATGTATTACCTCTCTTCCAAGTGAATTTTGCACCCACAAATCCCAAATCAGATATAGAGGCTCCATCTATCCAAGTTGCAAACTCTCGATCATATGAAAGCTTAAAAGTTGCGTTAGACCACCGTTCATTATCTAGTAAAGTGGCGTTAAGATCTCCACCTAATAATTAGGCTCCACCCATTGCACTCTCAAGTTGTGACAACTCAGTCCATAATTGGTGTTGAACCATCACATTAGGGCTCACGTATATCATAGTGAAGTACCAAAGGGCAATGTGAGAAGAAGATACTAGCATATGGATGAACTGAGGATTGGTTTCCAAAACACATATTAATATTTGAGTCCCATATGCACCATATACCACCATTATACCCTTCAAAATCCATAATTGCCAAGTGAGAAAAACAAATATGGTGAATTCTAGTCTCAGACACATCTATAGCACATCTTGTCTCAGGAAGAGCCAAAAATCCTAACTAGTAATGATTCTTGAGGTTACACACCAGAGCTGGAAAAGTCCTTGCCCCAGTACCCCGAGCATCCATATCATCCAATGCATTGGAAAACAATGGTTGTAATTTGTGCTTGGTCTCATCCCCAAACCCTCACTAGAGATTATCTATCTCCTTATCTTTGTTATTGTTAGAGTAAGCCACAAGATCCTCTAAAACTACCATTGCTTCCATCCCATCAGCATTAATTGCTTGAGCATTACTCGACGAGCTCACCCCTGCATGTCCAGCATTTTGAGCATTTGTGTACACTTAAACCACGTAAACTTCAGATGCAAGGTTCGCTTTCAATTCATGCTCTACTTTGGCATGTCCCATGTCACGTGTGTTTGAGCCTTGCAGAATCGAAAATAGATTGCTTAGCCCAATAATTTTCTTTCTTGGAGCCATATATTCTCTTTTTTTAACTTCTCCCATTCTCACATGTATGGGTTTTATTTTCCTTGCGATGTGATTAAAAGGGTATGCTTTACCTTGTTGAAATTAAAAGTATGATTGAAAGGCGATTTCATGTAGTTACATGACTATTTAGGCTATTAACAGGATATAGGTTAACTTTTAATTTAACTTAAATAATTAAAAATAAATGTATGTTTATTTTTTTTTGTAAGCTAATTTATATTTGGCTTAAGGTGCGGAAGTATTTTTCTAGGTGTATCTAACATCCTAATGTATACTACTACAGAAATCACAATATATGACGGTTATTATCAGCCATAAATCACGGTTTTAAACTGTCATATATGCAAGCGCTATATATAGTTGGTGTAGATAAATATGGTTTCGAATCTTTATTTATTATGGACCTATTATAACGGTTCTAATATAACACTCATTATATATTGAGGTTTAGTAAGGTCATGATATGTGCATTGCTATGATAATAATTAATGGGCACATGTGAACAACTGTCATAATATATTGTAATGCTTGCATGATACTTAATGGTCTCATTTTGACAACCATTATTTATTCAGTAACGTATATAATGGTTCTTATGTATGAATTGTAACTTTTAATAAAACTAAATAACAATCTCACATAGACAACCGTTATATATTTAGTACATAAATAACGGTTTATAAATAAGAACTATGAACTTTTATAATAAATGATGGTTATTATATAATAACTGTGATATATGGATGTGAGACTCTTCAAGTGAGAGTTTCTAAGCTAGTTGGACTCATCTATATATAATAGAAGAGTACCTCCCACATCGAGTGACTATGCAATCTGGGATGGCTCAAGATATTCCAGGCTTTGTGGGAAGAATCAATGACAACTATTGACGTATATATGTGATAATGTAACTGAGGACCTATAATTGTGTTTCTACACAGGAATTAACCCTGGAAAACAAAGGCTGAGGGGGAAAATGAACAAATATCTATATAGCAAAGGACGTTTGGGGTATGCAAACCCTTGAGCTACCTATAATTGGATGGTTGGTTCACTACTGTTAGTGCAAGCCAACAAAGGAGTTCCCGATAAACAGAGTTAGCCATCATATTCTACCATCGCTACACACTTTCTAGTAAGAAAGTAGATAGATGGTCTAGCTTTAATATTTTCATATGATAATTTTTAAATAAAAAATCATTCATAGTTAAGAGATTATCTTTGTATTAGATTTTGTACACATTAACATAATTAAAAAACAATGAAAAAGTTAAAAAAGATTCAATTTATCCATGGAAATTAGACAGCAATGGTCTAAAGTATAGAATTTTAATGGTCTAGCTTTAATATTTTCATATGATGATTTTTAAATAAAAAATCATTCATAGTTAAGAGATTATCTTTGCATTAGATTTTGTACACATTAAAATCATTTTTTTAAAAAAATAAACAATGAAAAAGTAAAAAAATATTCAATTTATCCATGCAAGTTGATAGCAATGGTCTAAAGTGGGGAACAACTCTTGATGCTCATTATTGCGATAACCACATTCAAATTAAATTTAATTTTAAACAATTTAGATCCCATAATAGATTTATAGTGATGACAAATAGATGCTCATCATTGTGATAAGCACTGAATGCAAACCCTTTTTCATATACTCTTCAACGATTTTTCCTTTTTTATTTTCCTTTTTGTTATTTTCATCCTGAGAGATAAAAATAGCACCGTTCTAGTTTCATTATATATAGAGAGTGTGTGTGTTTGGGGGGAGGAAGGTGGCTCCATAAGATAAATAATTGTGTGATGCTTTGGAAATCCAACATCGAATATAATACTCGTATGTTACTATATATATATATATATATTGTTGGTATCAGCACCTTGCATCGTATAAATTGTTAGTAGCAGCACATGTAGAAAAACAACAAGCATAAGTTTGAGTCGTGCTTAAGGGCACTGTTCTTAGTAGATATTACACAACCCCCATAGTAATTTAAGAAGTGGCACTCCCTAGAATAAAACTAACCTTTCTTGTAGAAAGCAGGGTGACATAACAGTAGAAAGACAATATTGTAACTCAGGAGAAGATAGATGAGGGAGCTGGGGATAGAGCTCTATGTCACTTAACCTCGGTCATTTGACCTCTGAGTATTTTGACCTTAGACAATGCATTTCCTTTTATAGGCATAAAACATGTGACCGTTGAGTAGCAATAATAGCCATTAAAGACAGTTTAATGGCAATTAAAATGACAATTACAAAACAAGTGTTAATGATGATTTAATGTAATAAAACCTTTTAAGTATCATTAAAACCGGTTAATTAAAAGTCCAACGATCATATCCAATAGTCAGTTCGAAGACTCCTCTTTTCAAAATTTTTACTAACTCAACCTCATATTTAATTGTATACTAAGGCATTCCCAATCTTGAGTTATATGAGACTTCTTCTTTTGACACCCTCACATATAATATTTAAAACAATTCCCCACATGTATCAAAGGAAGCTTTTAGCCCTATTACCTGAGATACACACATAAATATAATCATTGTATCTGGTAGTCCTTTGAACTTAAAACCAGACCTAGATTGATAATACTTAGTACACAGAGATATCATGGTCCTATGAACTTAAAACCAACACCTCTTGGGCATATACTAGAGGCATTAAGAGTTAGATTATACCGTCCACATTTTCCACTGTTAACATGTTTTTGCACATTAATATGGCCATGCGCATGTCATGGTATTTAATGAATGCTCTAAATATTTTGCCACAATCTCATAGGAGTTGTAATATTCCAAAAAAGTGATTAAGGGTTAATGACTTCAAAAGTAGATTTGATTATTGATAAATAAACGATTTTAGAGATTACAATGTGAATTGTGATTCGAATTTGTTATGAGCAGTGTCTTAACCCTGTATTTAAGTTCAATTGTGGATTAATATCTAAACTGAATTGGAATAGAGGGAGGGCACATGTTATGATGAAATGGAAAGTTGGACAATTTGGTGGTTGTGTTGCATTGTGGTTCAAAACTGAATATGTGTAGATGTAATGAGAATTTGGTTGTTTTAGTGATTCCAATGGCTTCCTTGTGAAAATTTGTGTGGGGAGAGTTTTTGTTGTGAAATTGGAACCATTGGGAACAATTGTGCAAAAGTTGGAAATTCTGTCCATTGAAACTTTGTACAGAGCATTTGGTTTGTATGGACGTTTTGAATAGGCAAATGGTGTCTACAAATTCTGAAAATTTCTAGTCTTAAAGTTTACATGCCAAGCTTCAAAATGGACGTATAATTTGTGTCATTTTGATTTGTGACCTAAGAGTTATGATTTTCCAAAGTTTGAGACTGAAACTGGAATATGTTTTGGAGCAGTATGGACTTTTGTGCAATTTTGTATTTTTGTGGTTATGAACTACAATGATTCATATTTTTCCAGTAAAGAGGACTTAAATAGATTTCCATTGGCTTTGAGATCAACCCATCTCAATTTTTCTAGAATTAGTTATGATTTTTCAAAGATAGGGTAGAAAATCTGTCAGAACTTCCATTAAATCCGGAAATTAAATTAAATGTGATGGCAATTTTTAAAATTATGAGATGAATGAAAAAGTCATTTGGGCTAGTGTAAGGACCTCCTAGGACATCTTTAGCATGGGCCAAGAAGAGGAAATATTGTTTACATGTTGTTTGGGCTTATAACATTAAGTTATGTACATAAAAGTTGGAATTTGGTATTTCAGGAAATTATGACATAAGCAAAAGAGACAATGACATAAGCATGGACTTTAAAAACATTTCCTATCTTCTTCCTCCATCCAAAATGACATGAAGTTTAGCAAAACGAGAGAGGAAGAGTTGAGAGCATTTCTAGAGAGAAGGAGGATAAAATTCGCTAGGTAAGCTTAATTTCATCGGTGAATTAGCTCCTATCTTGCGCAATCCTTCTCCTGAGTTGTTCTTCTATATGAATTAAGGTGTTGGAGGCTAAAATTTCATTGTTATGAAAAGCTAGGGTTTCGGCCTAAAGGGGAAAAGCCAGAGGGAGCTTGAGGTAACTTCTTAAACTTCAATCTTTGATTGTTCTAGTTGCTGTAGACAAGTTAATCAATGAAATTTTGCCGGATTGTCTTTGATTTAAAATTTGGAAATTGAATTGGCCTAGGGGTTATGCTATTGAAATTGGGTCCAAATGGTAGTTATAACCTAATGTAATAGTTAATAAAGTGGTTAGGAGTAGAAAGGAATACGTCTGCGGAGTCAAATTTCAAAAACCCCAATTTTCTCGAGGAATGTGATAATTTTGGCCAGCACTAGAAATGGGCCTTAGAGTTGGATTTTCAATGATTTGATAATTCCATTGAGTTTAGGAGGGAAAAATAGGTGGGGTTACAGTTGGTCACTTTTTCGGTAAAGCCTAAAGAACATAATTACGAAAACGCCCCTGAAACCCTTAAAGTGGGGCTATCAAGACTTTTTATAATTTGATGGTGAATTTGGTAATTTTGAGTCTAAAAATAGATTTCTTGAGCGAAAATAAGTCAAAATAGCTCTAGTCAAAATTTCGGGAAAAGTGCAGTCGAACCAGGTACAGCGGGGCTGGGGCATTTTGGTCATTTATCATGATAGACTCATATAACCACCAAAGACATTATGGAAGTGTCTAAATGGTGCATTTGGAATTGTAGGATTCGATATTTGCCCTGAACATGAGCAACCTGTGCCGGAGTACACTTGGAAAGCACAAGGTAGTGACGCTTTCACTTATACTTTATGTGATGCATTGTATGTTTGATTTGTCATTGTTTTGTTATGATTTTGGATGTTGCAAAGCTATGTATATGTGAATGCCAGGAGGGCAATGTGTGTATGTGCTGCTTGTTATTTACTTGCATACTATGTGATTACATGTTGTATGAGTGATTTGTTACTACTGAGATTCTTTTGAATCTCATTCTTTCCATTAACTAAATAACAGACAGGGCAAGCGGCTCAAAGGAGAAGCAAGCAACTAAGGGCAGATAGTTCTTTATTTTAGTTGTTAGTTGGTTGTCATATCGGGGTTGGGATTACTGCACATTTGTAAATGTTTTTTGGATATGGATATGTAATCCCCTGAATGGGAAATTGTAAGGGGTAAATATGCCTATAAACCCTTTAGTTTATAATGTGAAACCCAGGGGTTGCCGGGAATTTTGCTTTACACTCTGATATATATGAATGAGATTTAGCTACGAGAGGTAATGGTATTCGAAATGTGAATATGAGACCAGATGAATTGGATTTTGAAAGTCATTTAAGAAAACCCTATCTCAAGGATGGGATTGTAGAATGAGTTTTGATTATCTGTTAGTCTCTAATCCATTTTAATTACATATTTTGAATTATAGTTATGGAAGGGGTTACAGGAGTGGCCCCACTCCTCATTCGTATAGGTGATTTCATGAAATGTATTTGCAATAAGCACACCATCTTGTAGGATTATGAAATTATTAAGAGCTTTCGCTCAGCCGCATCATAATGCATTCTAGAACTTTCTCATGACATAGGAATGGACCAATGATATATTTTAGTACTGTTAGAACTAACAAATGACTTGTTCTTACTCATTGAACCTCTTTCATGGGATCACCAATCATAGAGGTGGGTTGCCTTCGTTGTTAATTTTGAATTGGTTGTAGTCCCATTCCCGTCAACTAATTTAATTCTTCCCGGGGTTTTTAATGCATCCGCAGGTCAACTTTTTGATCTAACAAAATCAATTGAGATAACTATACAGTTCTTAAGCAAGCTTATTCATATCATATCTCAAATGATTTTCAATTGCATCATGGCTCTTTTTTTTTGTTTCAGAATGGCTATTGCTATTTGGCAATCACAACTTATCGACACTAAGTGTTGGTTATACACCAAAATACTTGCTAAGAAATTTTCAACAACTTAGCCTCCAAATTCAATCAATTCCAGAGTAGCAAACTCTGACTCATATAATAATTTATTTTGGCCACCAGTGGATTTTCTCACATAAGATTGAAATTCAGTTAACATCCATATATCTCAATATAACGGGAACCCACCATATATGTTACAAATATTTATAGTAGCACTCAAAAATTTTATTTCCCTCATAGGACTACATATATGTATATACTCAATCACCATGTAGCATAAGCTATATCACACAGATTAATATTCATTAATGCAACAAATTCTCAAAAAGTTGTACATAACCAGATTGAGCTGTAAAACTTCCTCAAACAATGTTAGCATAATAAGGAATGTTCACATATGTATCCTTCTACCAAGATAATTATATAGCCATAAATTATGAAAATCATATTTATCTACTATAGATAAATGATTAAATTTTCATAAATGGTTGTTTCAAGCAACAAAAGATTTGACAATTCATACAATTTGCTCACAACAGCAAATAGCAAAGCCTCTTCTTAATTCTCACCACAACTTGGCAATTACAAAATGAGGCTAGCAAAATATTACAACATTTTTCCACTTCAATTTTCTTTCACTAAAAAGCAATTTGTTTTAAGGTACCCTATATTTTCAAGCACCCCACACTTTCAAATATCTCAATTATATATGAAAGTATTTCCATATCTCATCAATAATTCGAATTAATTAGAATCTCATATCATAGAATACCCTTCCATTCTAATTAGAATTATAATTTCTCAAATGATATTTGGTGATAAGAAGATTGTATTTGGTAGTATCCCAATAAATCATATTTCCATTCACCAGAGTTTTTTTTTTAAAAAATACCCTCCACATTCGGATTTAGTATGGCGACATATGAAGCAATATTGCAGATTTGGCACAACATATACATGTATAATCCTTCCACAAAAAAAATTTAAATGGAAAACCATATAGCTTGTGCAGGAAGCACAAATATGGGAACTAACATATATTATAACAACATTTAGTCATTTACAACACAACATCCATAATATTATATTGTTGCAAAACTAAATTTAAAGCCTGGACAGAGCCAAGGTTAAATGTGACTCACACACATATAATGCCACATGGGAATAGCAAATTAATAAATTTAATATTAAAAATTCATAAAGCAAGAGACAATACCGTTGGCATGATGCTTTAAGAAGGGATAACATTTATCGTAAGGAGGTAATTAAACCAATTTAATGTACTTATTAGCAACAAAACTTCCCCCAACGGAAAGGCAACAAAATAAAAATGAATTTTTGAATTGTATATCCAAAAGGATATTGGATCCACCAACGGAAAAAAAATTTAATTACTAATATGATGATCCATTAATATATTTCACAATAACACAACCTGGAAAATCACCATAACAGCATATTAACGGGACAGCTCATTTGAATTCTCACGTTAATGTCATTGGCAATGCATAACTGAAAGAGACTGATAATTCATTTACTTTCAATTATGCTTGCCAACACCACAAGTAGTAAGCCCTCTGAACAAATTATTTTGAAATCTTGATCTCATGGGTTAACCATTACCAGAGCCAACATTTACTCTAGCTTCAAAATGATCTCACATTTTGTAGGAAAAATATAAGAGGGAGAGAGAACTGGCATATTGGGGCAAATCCATGTTCAGATCCGGGTCAAGAATCCAATGCTCCATAATTGTGCCCACACAATTATTAGACTACTAGAGTCTAATTGTGATTTGCATGGAAGATCACCAGAACCAGAAAGATGGTAGGAGAGAAGAGAATTGCTAGAGAACTCAATGGCGAGGTCAATTGCAATTGTGGAGGCACACCCTATTTATAGTGGTTTATAGAGGCCACTAATTAGTAAACGTGTGTACTTCTTCTTGCCCTCCAAGACAACAATTAAATTAATTGATTCTCAATTAATTTCTTAATTATGGTGATTTGTTCCTCAATTAACAATCCCATAATTAATACTTACTTATTCCCCAATATGCAATTAATGCTGATTTATTCTTATTTGATTAGGCTACTTATATCTTAATTAAATGGTTCGGCACATCAAGGGCGGACTTGGACCCGAAGTCCAACATCTCCCACTCACACTTGATGGGCCTCCCATCGTGTGTGCGTTACTCTTTCTTGTTTCATACTTGGCGTTTGCCGTGACCGCGTGGGTAAAAACGTCTTCATTAAGATTTGATACTTGTGATACTAGAAATCCCTCATATCGGATCAGCATCCAAGGACACCCTTTATATATAACCTTAAGCGACATATTCATTGCTTCATATGCCCTAGATTCTCCCATACATATTACTCATGGCATATCTAATCCCTCTCGAGTTAATATGTTGATTAACTCAGATTGCCTTCCACGCACTAGTGTCCGCACTTACAAGCTACACATAGAGCTAGTAAGGGGTCGACCACAAACACTATCACATCTTATGTATCTAGGAGTAAATCTTCCTTTTTGACTAAACATCAGTCCATCTTGACTTGGTCGCTTTTCTAGTTTTCACTCGTCTGGCCGAATCGAGTATGATCATGGAGCTTTAGCTAAAGTAGCTGTCACCAAACAAGCTTTCACGATGCCGCCTAAGTCTTAAGGGCATCGTGGAAGGATTCTTCCTTCATGGGAATCACACTATAGTGAACTAGGGTTCTTTCACCCACATCCCATATTGCAGTCTAACTCTCAAGCATATGCAGTATGAATTGCATGCTACGGTGAACGGTTTGTGGTGTATGTCAATTTCTTTCTCTTTCACTGTACATACATTAGTTCCAAAATGTACTCAACATTCAAACCAAAACTTTCTTTTTCGCAATATCTCTTTTACAATCACATTTGTGAAAAAGAGTTCTTTGCCTGGCTACAGGTCTATATTCATGCTCTGATCCATTTTATGTGTATATGTACACATATAGATCTCATCTCAGTCTAACTAAGGCAACTTAAATGCAAAGATTCGTCTTAACCATCTAATGGTGATCATTTACTCGTCTCACTCTCCCATGCCCCTTGCAAAACATGGGAAGACGGTTGTTTGTGTGAGTGAACCAAACTCTTTGGACCTGTATGACATACAAAATTGTATACCTTATATGTATTTACTCATAACATACATACTATTTCTTTTATCTTCATATAAAAGAAGTTCACGACCTTACATTTTATTCGCGCCCCAAGATTTTCACTAACTTAATGAATATCAAGTTATGGGCTCAGTAAGGGGATCTACCAACATTTTGTCAGTAGAAGATCATTGAACTGTCGCTTTCCCTCTTTGAAAGCATATCTCTCATAGAGATATATCAAAAAGTATGTTTCACCTCACTGTGATACTTAGGATCCTCATCATAAGATGCTATCGTTTGGATCCTTTTATCCACCATCCATTCCCAATCTCTCATAGGAACTACTTTAGCCATATAACACTTTGAATGATGGTATAACACGCTCTATGTTCTATTTCCATAGATAATAGAAAAAAAAACTTTTTGATAGGAAGAATTATGGATATAAAGTTGGCTGATATACCTTGTAGAGATACCTTGTATACCTTGACCCCAATCTTCCTTACTCATAGAAAGAATTATGGATATAAAGTTGTTGACCCTTATGGTCTTGACGAGCTTGTGCCTGATCTAAGGCTTATCCATGATTCACAGGGTAAGGTCGTGACTGACATAGAGGGCATTTGATCAAGTGTGAAGATAATAACTGAGTTTACATACTAACATATGGCTGATGGCCTCACTTATGCCATTATCTACTCAACCATGTCAAGTAGAGGTCTATCTCTCTATTTCAACAACTCTATTATGTTGAAGGGTTCTAGGTATTGATAGTTGCCTAATAATGCCTTTCTTGTACACAAAGTAGCTTGAACTAATCATGTGGGTGTCTTTAACCCTTGTTAGTTCGAAAGGTCTTATCCTTTTAGTTTAATTAATTCCTCACTAGTTCAGCCATTATCTAATAGCTTCACACTTGCCAAAAATCAAGTAAACATTACTGTATTTCGAGTAAACGTCCTCAACGTTAATGAAACATCAAGCTCTGTGTTTTGCCCTCACATTCATTGGTTCACTAACGTCATAATTTGCCAATTGCAGTGGATTTTCTCAAAAATGTTTCTTTTCCAGGTAGAATAAGTTCTCAACTTATTCATAAGGGTATTAACCCTTTAGCACACATTGTTTAGCAAATACTCTTTTACTAATTTGATCATTTCTTTTGATCAATATGTACATATGACAAGAAATGGAATCTTTTATCCCTAAAAAGAAACATCAAAACCAACAAAGGATTTGAGAATTATAGTCCCATCGATCCTTAACTAAAGAGATAGCAAAGATGTGATTCTATCAGTTACAATTGCATGGAGTGAATTATGGTGGTTTATCTATACATAGTTAACGTGCAAGTTCTAATCCCTTGATTCTATCTCTTTATTGCTTTTCATTTGACATGAAGTCATATGCTTCTGTGAAATATCCACTACTCATATGGATTGCTACTTCTACAACCCTTAAAGGATTGTTAGTATAGCCTTTCATCTTTGTAGAAACCATTTGACCTCCTCTAGATCAAGTTTACCTCATAAGTTTCTTGCCCTTAGGCTTAGAGGATGAATTCTCCCACTCTTTAGCTAAGTTCGTCTAACTGGTGGATCTTGGATCCTTTAATCTTTCATACTTAAGTTTAATGTGGCGAATCACATTGCTGAAGGTTACAATATGCATATCAGGGGCAATTTTTACTTTTGTATACGCCCACTCATCAGAAGACGTGCCTTACTCCTACTCACTGAGAGACGTCTTGTCACAACATACACTTGTTGTTTGTTAGAAAGAACTTGACATTGTATTTGTCTCAACTTCTTAGCTTGACATTTGCCTCAAGTGTTGCCTAAACGACATGTTAGGACTCAATACACTATGTTAAAACTTAACTTAGTTTTAACTTTATGGAAGAAGATCATCTATTTCACTATCTTCCAACACTATCCACATGGTTTGGATAAGGTTATATTGCTCGTACCAACGTAAGTTTGAACAATATAGTTGTTTCTATACTTGATAGTATAAAGCCTTTGTATCCTTCAGTTGCTTCAGCCTCTAAATACTGAAGATTGGTTGGTGGTGTAATATCCCAAAAAGTGATTAAGGGCTAATGACTTCAAAAGTGGATGTAATTATTGTTGAATAAACACTTTTGGAGAATGTGTGATGGGAATTTGGATATTTTAATGATTCCAATGGCTTCCTTGTGAAAATTCATGTGGGGAGAGTGTTTATTGTGAAGTTGGAACCATTGGGAACAATTGTGCAAAAGTTGAAAACTCTGTCCATTGAAACTCTGTACAGGGCAGCCAATTTGTATGGACGTTTTAAATAGGTCAATGGTGTCTAAAAATTCTGAAATTTTCCAGTATTAAAGTTCACATGTCAAGCTTCAAAATGAATATATAATTTGTATCATTTTGATTTGTGACCTAAGAGTTTTGGATTTTTGAAGTTTGCCCAGCGAAATTAATTATTTTCTGGAACAGTATGCAAAGATTGAAATTCTGGGAATTTTGTGGTGATTTTCAGTAATGGCCAATATTTTTCCTATGAATAGGACTTAAATATCTTTCATTTGGCTTTGGAATCACCTCATTTCGATTTTTCTAGAATTAGTTATGATTTTTCAAAGTTGGGCAGAAAATCTGCCAGAAAATCCGAAAATGTGAAATTAGAAATTATGACATCATTATGTGGTAAGGTGACATCAACATGGAATTAAAAGCAATTCCATCATCTTCATCAGCCATTCTCGACTCATTCCAGAGAAGAAAAAAACGTGAAGAGAGCTTGGAGAAAAGAGAGAAAAAGAGGAAGAAATCTCGCAAGGTAAGCCGATTTCTCCGGCGATTTAGCTCCTAACGCGTATAACTCCGACTCTAAGCTACTCCTCTTTATTCTTTAAGGTTTTGAAGCAAATAATTTCTGGTTCAAAGAGGCTAGGGTTCAGCCAAATTTGGGAAAAGCTAGTGGGAGCTTGAGGTAACTTCCAAACTTTCGTATATTGCTTATTCTGGCTGCTGTGGGCAATTTAATCGGTGAAATTTCACCGGATTGCCATTGGTTTTAAAGTTTGGAAATGATATGGCCTAGGGGTTATGCTGCCCAAATTGGGTCTTAATGTTAGTTGTAACCTAATGTAATGGTTAATAAAGTGGTTAGGAGTAGAAAGGAACGCGTTTACGGAGCCGAAATCGTAAAACCCCGATTTTCCCCGGAAAACTCATAAATTTCGGCCAGCTCTAGAAATGGGTCTTAGAGTTGGATTTTCAATGATTTGATGGTTCCATTGAGTTCAGGGGCGAAAATTAGGTGGGGTTACAGTTGGTCACTTTTTCGGAAAAGGCCGAAAAAGCATGATTACGAAAACGCCCCTAAAACCCTTAAAGTGGGGCTGCCAAGGGTAAATTTGTAATTTAACATTGAATTTGATAATTCCGAGTACGGAAATGGATTCCTTGGGCGGAAATATGTAAGGATAGCCCAGATTAGAATTTCGGGAAAAGTGCAACCGGACCGGGTACGGCGGGCCCAGGCCGGGTCCCCAGGGGCATTTTTGTAAATTTTCATTATAGACTCATATGGAACCTATTCTAAGTGTTTGAAAGTAGGAATTTGGGGGTAGGAAATTAATCCACCATTCTTGATTTTGTTTATAGGCTTTGATATTTGCCGCCCTCGTGAGCCAACTGAGCCAGCAAACGTCAGGAAGGAACGAGGTAGTAACTTTTCTTTCGTACCATATGTGATGCATTGTATGTGTGTATTATCATTGATTTGTGATAAACTCGTATGCTGCGACATTATGAATATGTGTAAACACCGTCATACCAATAGTCCCTGAGTAGCTAACAACAGATCGGGCAAGGGTTGTATGCCCTCCCGGCGGAGAAAGGGGATGAGGATGAGGTGTGATATATGTGATTATGTGGGCCGAAAGGCTATTTGTGAAGGCCGACGGGCCATTTGTGAAAGCCAGATAGCTATATGAGCTATAAGGCTATGTGTATGCACTGCCACGCCAATAGTCCCTGAGTAGCTAACAACGGTTCGGGTTAGGACAGTGTGCCTTCCCGGCGGAGAAAGGGGATGAGGGTGGAGTGTGATTTGTGCTGCTGTTGTATGATGATTTTCTTACATGCTGTGTACTTGTATGTGGTATAAATGTTTTGTTACTACTGGGATTCTTTTGAATCTCACTCTTTCCTTTAACTAACCTTTCAGACAGGGCAAGTGGCTCTAAGGTGAAGCGTACGACCCGGAGTGGTTAGAACCCTATAGGGACTTTTACTTTTGGATGTGTTGGTTAAACCTGTTGGACAGGAATCTTGTAAATTATTTTTGGGCTGTATTTAGTAACAGATCATAGTCGTGTAATCCCTTATATGGGAATTAAAACCCCATAGTGAATGAATAGAACCCGGGGGTTGTCGGGATTACTATTAGATATTCTGATATGTTTAAATGTAAATTAACTGCATAGGTGATTATATTCGATAATTGAATTTGAGACCGGAATAGGAAAGAAGTTTTGAAAATTTTGTAAAGTTCCTATTATAAAGGGAGTTTTAAATGAGTTTTGAACTATTCGACGGTCTCTAAACCAATTTAATTAAGTAATATCGAATTATAATTATGCTAATTAAGGCAGGGGGTTACATTTTGGTATCAGAGCTGTAGTTCCTGGCAAGGGTAGAGTTTGCTAGGATAGATCCCTTAGTTGGTTATAGGGATAGAAGATTATCTGAGAATGATTGTTGTGTATGCACGTGTATGATATATTGACATGGATATATATATGAGTTTTGTGACTATAAGTGCATACTATTTCTGCTAAATTAATGGGGCAAGTTGTTTGTAGAATGAAGAAAACTGGAGGACGCCCCAGTATTCCGCGTGTAGACCCTGATGTGGAGGTCATCAATAATAATCCACCGGATGCAATGCAGGAATTAATGGGTCTAATCAGAGATCAGCGGGATATGATAACTGAGCTAAGAGAAGAGCTCAGAGCAGAGAAAGCAAAGAACAAGGAGAACTCGGTTCAATCCACTCCGGAGGAAACTCAAGAAGAAACTCGACATGAGGACACTGCAGAAGGATCAGCACGACCATTAGAATCCCCACCTCGTGCTATCCCGAATCAAGAATCTCATGGGATGCCACTTAGAGAGGAAAGAGACCTGCAGTTTTGGGTCACCAGATTTTGTAAGCATCTACCTCCGGTGTTCAGAGGAAGATTTGACCCTCAAGCAGCCGAAGACTGGATGAACAGGCTGGAGAAAATATTTGAGGTTCTTGTTTGCCCGGATGAGGTGAAGCCACGACTGGCAGTTTATAAGCTCGAAGGGGATGCAGACCGTTGGTGGCGGAATATCGCCCTAACATTGAAGAGCAAAGAAATGCCGCTGACTTGGGAATTGTTCCAGCAAGAGTTCAATGAGAAGTATTTTCCCAAATCAGTGCGGCTCGAGAAGGAGACAGAGTTTCTGAATATCAGACAAGGGGACACAGAGAGCTTTGATGATTACTTGTCCCGTTTTGTTCGATTGGCTCGGTACTCCTCCTACCTCCGGTTCAAGGATGACGAAGAATGGAGTTCGGATATGCTTATCCGCGGTCTGAGACGAGAGTTGAGGAAGCGGTTAGCCACTCACCAATTCACCAAGTTTAACAAGGCTGTGGAGCAATGTCGAATCACGGAAAACAATTTGAAAGAGTTGTATCCTGTTAGAGCTTCTGGCCACCGCAATGAACCTAGTAAGGGTAATGTTTCCCAGAAGCGGAAAGGCCAAGGATCATCTTCATTCAAGGGCGGTGATAAGAAGCCATATCAGCCTAGAGATCGTGAACCTCAGAGATTTGTGACCGAGTGGAAATGTCCTCGCTGCAACAAATCGCATTATGGTCAGAATTGTCGGGGAGAAATGATCTGTTTTAATTGTAAGCAGCCAGGACATCTTTCTAGAGATTGTCAATGACCGCGAGTCGAGCAGAGACCAAAGACACAGGGCCGAGTGTTCGCTATGACCCACGAGGAGGCTCGTAAATCTCCTGAGTTGATACAAGGTAAAATCTCTATTAATGGCCATCTTTTGCAAGCATTGTTCGACTCAGGTGCAAGTCACTCCTTCATTGCTTATGATTGCGTGAAGCGCCTGGGGTTGCATGTACATAAGTTACCATTCGATCTAGTAGTGTCAACTCCAATGGGTATTAAGGCCTTAACCACAGAAGCTTACTTGAATTGTGTCGTAACTGTGGAAGGGCACCAATCTGTTGTAGATTTGATATGTTTGCCGCTTTACCAATTAGAAGTCATTTTAGGTTTTGATTGGTTAACGGTAAATAATGTGTTGCTTGATTGTGGAAACAAGAGGATAGTATATCCTGTTTCTCAGAGGGTCAAAACTGTGAGTGCCAGTATGAATTTTCTTTCTATGGCTAAAGCTGGAAAGTATCTTAAAAAGGGTTGTCAGGGGTATGTAGTGTTTTTCTCGGTGCAAGGGGAAATTGGTGAGATTTTGAGTAAAGTACCCGTGGTAAATGAGTTCCCTGAGGTATTTCCAGATGATCTTAGTGGATTGCCTCCTGAGAGGGAAGTTCAGTTCCCGATTGACATTATACCTGGAGCTGGTTCTATATCCAAGGCCCCATACCGCATGGCCCCAAATGAAATGGCAGAGTTAAAGAAACAAATAGAAGATTTGCTTGAGAAAGGGTTTATTAGACCCAGTGTGTCGCCTTGGGGAGCTCCAGTGTTGTTTGTAAAAAAGAAAGATGGGAGTCTTCGCTTGTGCATCGACTACAGAGAATTGAACAAAGTTACTATCAAGAATAAGTACCCTCTTCCCCGAATCGATGACCTTTTAGATCAACTCTCTGGTTCATGTGTATTTTCGAAAATTGATCTAAGGTCAGGGTATCATCAGCTGCGAGTGAAAGCAGAAGATGTTCCGAAGACTGCTTTCAGGACCCGATATGGTCATTATGAGTTTCTAGTAATGCCATTTGGGCTAACCAATGCGCCTGCGGTTTTCATGGATTACATGAACCGAATCTTTCGGCAGTATCTGGATCAGTTTGTTGTTGTGTTTATCGATGACATTCTGATATACTCCAAGAGTAGGGAGGAGCATGAGCATCATCTGAGAATTGTATTGAATATATTGCGTGAGAAGCAACTATATGCTAAATTGAGCAAGTGCGAGTTCTGGCTATCAGAAGTGACATTCTTAGGCCATGTTATCTCGCAAGAAGGGGTCTCTGTGGATCCCAGTAAAGTGGAAGCAGTACTGAACTGGAAGAGGCCAGAATCTGTGGCGGAAGTACGCAGTTTTCTGGGTCTTGCTGGTTACTATCGGAGATTCATCCAGAATTTCTCCCGTATTGCGTTGCCAATGACCAAGCTCACGAGAAAGGATCAGCCGTTTGTGTGGGACGAGAAATGTGAAAACTGTTTTGTGGAGCTGAAGGAGAGGTTGACGACGGCACCTGTGTTGATTTTACCCGATCCCAGTTTGACATATGTTGTGTATTCTGATGCCAGTGGGCAGGGATTAGGGTGTGTCCTTATGCAGCAGGGACGTGTGGTGGCCTACGCCTCTCGACAGCTCAGACCTCATGAATTGAACTATCCCACTCATGATCTGGAGCTTGCGGCCATTGTGTTTGCTTTGAAAATTTGGCGTCATTACCTGTATGGTGTGACTGTGGAATTGTACTGCGACCACAAGAGTCTCAAATATCTGTATGATAAAAAAGAACTGAATATGAGACAGCGCCGCTGGATGGAATTGCTTAAGGACTACGACCTGGAAATAAAATATCATCCGGGTAAGGCAAATGTAGTCGCTGATGCTCTTAGCCGAAAGACTGTGCTCGTTGCAGCTATGATGATACAAGAAAGGAAATTGATTGAAGATTTCCGTGATTTAAATTTGACAAACCAGATCATTTGTGCCAATTACACTGTTTCTCAAGAGGAAAGTGATCTAAGGGCGGAAATTGAAGAAGCTCAGAGTCAAGATGACTGGATACAGCGCAATCTGACTCGAATCGAACAGGGAGAAGTTTCAGGCTACGACATATCGCCTCGTGGATTGGTTCGTTACCAGAAAAGAGTCTGCGTTCCACTTAAGGCAGAGTTGAGGCAGAAGATTCTGGATGAGGCACACAAGAGCCGATATACTCTTCATCCTGGTATGACCAAGATGTATCAGAATCTGAAATCGGTGTATTGGTGGCCGGGTTTGAAGAGTGACGTGACCAAATATGTTGCAAGGTGTCTCACTTGTCAGAAAGTGAAGATCGAGCACCAGAGACCGCCTGGTTTACTTCAGAGTCCTGAGATTCTGAAATGGAAATGGGAAAGCGTGACCATGGATTTGGTTGTGGGATTACCCAGGATCAGAAACTATGATGCGATCTGGGTAATTGTGGATCGGTTAACGAAGTCAGCCCACTTCATACCAATCAATGCTGGTTATTCTCCTGATAAACTAGCGGAGATTTATATCCGAGAGATTGTCAAACTTCATGGTGTTCCGAAAAACATCATTTCCGATCGAGATCCACGATTTACTTCAAAGTTTTGGAAAGCACTGCATGAAGCCTTAGGTACTCAACTGAGATTCAGTACGGCTTATCATCCTCAAACGGATGGACAATCTGAGAGAACAATTCAGACGCTGGAAGATATGTTGCGAGCTTGTGTTCTCGACTTTAAAGGAAGTTGGGATTGTTTCCTTCCACTGGCTGAGTTCGCTTACAACAATAGCTATCATGCGAGTATCCAAATGGCTCCGTATGAAGCGTTGTATGGAAGACGGTGTCAATCACCTATATGTTGGAATGAATTATCCGAAAGGAAGCTTTATGGGCCAGATTTGGTTGATCAAACCTCAGCACAGATTCGAATCATTCGTAAGAGGCTCCTTGCAGCGCAAAGTAGACAGAAAAGTTACGCTGATAAGAGGAGAAGGCCTCTAGAGTTTGAGGTTGGTGATCATGTTTTTCTAAGAGTATCACCAATTACGGGCATCGGGAGAGCTATCAAGCGGAAGAAGTTGAGCCCGAGGTACATGGGTCCTTTTGAGATTCTTGCAAGAATTGGGCCTGTAGCCTATCGAGTAGCCCTACCCCCGAACTTGAGCAGGCTCCATGACGTGTTTCATGTTTCCCAACTGAAGAAGTACCAACCGGATCTATCTCATATAGTTGAATATGAAGAAGTCGAATTACAAGACAACTTCACATATACGGTAGAGCCAGAGCAGATCATTGATCGAGAAGAGCGACGGCTCAGACACCGAAGCATTCCATTTGTGAAAGTGATCTGGAAGGGAATGACAGAAAGAGAAGCAACTTGGGAAGCGGAAGCAGATATGCGAAGACGTTATCCAGAGTTTATGGCTCAAGTTGTGTGACAAATTTCGAGGACGAAATTTTATTTTACGGGGGGAGAAATGTAATATCCCAAAAAGTGATTAAGGGCTAATGACTTCAAAAGTGGATGTAATTATTGTTGAATAAACACTTTTGGAGAATGTGTGATGGGAATTTGGATATTTTAATGATTCCAATGGCTTCCTTGTGAAAATTCATGTGGGGAGAGTGTTTATTGTGAAGTTGGAACCATTGGGAACAATTGTGCAAAAGTTGAAAACTCTGTCCATTGAAACTCTGTACAGGGCAGCCAATTTGTATGGACGTTTTAAATAGGTCAATGGTGTCTAAAAATTCTGAAATTTTCCAGTATTAAAGTTCACATGTCAAGCTTCAAAATGAACATATAATTTGTATCATTTTGATTTGTGACCTAAGAGTTTTGGATTTTTGAAGTTTGCCCAGCGAAATTAATTATTTTCTGGAACAGTATGCAAAGATTGAAATTCTGGGAATTTTGTGGTGATTTTCAGTAATGGCCAATATTTTTCCTATGAATAGGACTTAAATATCTTTCATTTGGCTTTGGAATCACCTCATTTCGATTTTTCTAGAATTAGTTATGATTTTTCAAAGTTGGGCAGAAAATCTGCCAGAAAATCCGAAAATGTGAAATTAGAAATTATGACATCATTATGTGGTAAGGTGACATCAACATGGAATTAAAAGCAATTCCATCATCTTCATCAGCCATTCCCGACTCATTCCAGAGAAGAAAAAAATGTGAAGAGAGCTTGGAGAAAAGAGAGAAAAAGAGGAAGAAATCTCGCAAGGTAAGCCGATTTCTCCGGCGATTTAGCTCCTAACGCGTATAACTCCGACTCTAAGCTACTCCTCTTTATTCTTTAAGGTTTTGAAGCAAATAATTTCTGGTTCAAAGAGGCTAGGGTTCAGCCAAATTTGGGAAAAGCTAGTGGGAGCTTGAGGTAACTTCCAAACTTTCGTATATTGCTTATTCTGGCTGCTGTGGGCAATTTAATCGGTGAAATTTCACCGGATTGCCATTGGTTTTAAAGTTTGGAAATGATATGGCCTAGGGGTTATGCTGCCCAAATTGGGTCTTAATGTTAGTTGTAACCTAATGTAATGGTTAATAAAGTGGTTAGGAGTAGAAAGGAACGCGTTTACGGAGCCGAAATCGTAAAACCCCGATTTTCCCCGGAAAACTCATAAATTTCGGCCAGCTCTAGAAATGGGTCTTAGAGTTAGATTTTCAATGATTTGATGGTTCCATTGAGTTCAGGGGCGAAAATTAGGTGGGGTTACAGTTGGTCACTTTTTCGGAAAAGGCCGAAAAAGCATGATTACGAAAACGCCCCTAAAACCCTTAAAGTGGGGCTGCCAAGGGTAAATTTGTAATTTAACATTGAATTTGATAATTCCGAGTACGGAAATGGATTCCTTGGGCAGAAATATGTAAGGATAGCCCAGATTAGAATTTCGGGAAAAGTGCAACCGGACCGGGTACGGCGGGCCCAGGCCGGGTCCCCAGGGGCATTTTTGTAAATTTTCATTATAGACTCATATGGAACCTATTCTAAGTGTTTGAAAGTAGGAATTTGGGGGTAGGAAATTAATCCACCATTCTTGATTTTGTTTATAGGCTTTGATATTTGCCGCCCTCGTGAGCCAACTGAGCCAGCAAACGTCAGGAAGGAACGAGGTAGTAACTTTTCTTTCGTACCATATGTGATGCATTGTATGTGTGTATTATCATTGATTTGTGATAAACTCGTATGCTGCGACATTATGAATATGTGTAAACACCGTCATACCAATAGTCCCTGAGTAGCTAACAACAGATCGGGCAAGGGTTGTATGCCCTCCCGGCGGAGAAAGGGGATGAGGATGAGGTGTGATATATGTGATTATGTGGGCCGAAAGGCTATTTGTGAAGGCCGACGGGCCATTTGTGAAAGCCAGATAGCTATATGAGCTATAAGGCTATGTGTATGCACTGCCACGCCAATAGTCCCTGAGTAGCTAACAACGGTTCAGGTTAGGACAGTGTGCCTTCCCGACGGAGAAAGGGGATGAGGGTGGAGTGTGATTTGTGCTGCTGTTGTATGATGATTTTCTTACATGCTGTGTACTTGTATGTGGTATAAATGTTTTGTTACTACTGGGATTCTTTTGAATCTCACTCTTTCCTTTAACTAACCTTTCAGACAGGGCAAGTGGCTCTAAGGTGAAGCGTACGACCCGGAGTGGTTAGAACCCTATAGGGACTTTTACTTTTGGATGTGTTGGTTAAACCTGTTGGACAGGAATCTTGTAAATTATTTTTGGGCTGTATTTAGTAACAGATCATAGTCGTGTAATCCCTTATATGGGAATTAAAACCCCATAGTGAATGAATAGAACCCGGGGGTTGTCGGGATTACTATTAGATATTCTGATATGTTTAAATGTAAATTAACTGCATAGGTGATTATATTCGATAATTGAATTTGAGACCGGAATAGGAAAGAAGTTTTGAAAATTTTGTAAAGTTCCTATTATAAAGGGAGTTTTAAATGAGTTTTGAACTATTCGACGGTCTCTAAACCAATTTAATTAAGTAATATCGAATTATAATTATGCTAATTAAGGCAGGGGGTTACATTTTGGTATCAGAGCTGTAGTTCCTGGCAAGGGTAGAGTTTGCTAGGATAGATCCCTTAGTTGGTTATAGGGATAGAAGATTATCTGAGAATGATTGTTGTGTATGCACGTGTATGATATATTGACATGGATATATATATGAGTTTTGTGACTATAAGTGCATACTATTTCTGCTAAATTAATGGGGCAAGTTGTTTGTAGAATGAAGAAAACTGGAGGACGCCCCAGTATTCCGCGTGTAGACCCTGATGTGGAGGTCGTCAATAATAATCCACCGGATGCAATGCAGGAATTAATGGGTCTAATCAGAGATCAGCGGGATATGATAACTGAGCTAAGAGAAGAGCTCAGAGCAGAGAAAGCAAAGAACAAGGAGAACTCGGTTCAATCCACTCCGGAGGAAACTCAAGAAGAAACTCGACATGAGGACACTGCAGAAGGATCAGCACGACCATTAGAATCCCCACCTCGTGCTATCCCGAATCAAGAATCTCATGGGATGCCACTTAGAGAGGAAAGAGACCTGCAGTTTTGGGTCACCAGATTTTGTAAGCATCTACCTCCGGTGTTCAGAGGAAGATTTGACCCTCAAGCAGCCGAAGACTGGATGAACAGGCTGGAGAAAATATTTGAGGTTCTTGTTTGCCCGGATGAGGTGAAGCCACGACTGGCAGTTTATAAGCTCGAAGGGGATGCAGACCGTTGGTGGCGGAATATCGCCCTAACATTGAAGAGCAAAGAAATGCCGCTGACTTGGGAATTGTTCCAGCAAGAGTTCAATGAGAAGTATTTTCCCAAATCAGTGCGGCTCGAGAAGGAGACAGAGTTTCTGAATATCAGACAAGGGGACACAGAGAGCTTTGATGATTACTTGTCCCGTTTTGTTCGATTGGCTCGGTACTCCTCCTACCTCCGGTTCAAGGATGACGAAGAATGGAGTTCGGATATGCTTATCCGCGGTCTGAGACGAGAGTTGAGGAAGCGGTTAGCCACTCACCAATTCACCAAGTTTAACAAGGCTGTGGAGCAATGTCGAATCACGGAAAACAATTTGAAAGAGTTGTATCCTGTTAGAGCTTCTGGCCACCGCAATGAACCTAGTAAGGGTAATGTTTCCCAGAAGCGGAAAGGCCAAGGATCATCTTCATTCAAGGGCGGTGATAAGAAGCCATATCAGCCTAGAGATCGTGAACCTCAGAGATTTGTGACCGAGTGGAAATGTCCTCGCTGCAACAAATCGCATTATGGTCAGAATTGTCGGGGAGAAATGATCTGTTTTAATTGTAAGCAGCCAGGACATATTTCTAGAGATTGTCAATGACCGCGAGTCGAGCAGAGACCAAAGACACAGGGCCGAGTGTTCGCTATGACCCACGAGGAGGCTCGTAAATCTCCTGAGTTGATACAAGGTAAAATCTCTATTAATGGCCATCTTTTGCAAGCATTGTTCGACTCAGGTGCAAGTCACTCCTTCATTGCTTATGATTGCGTGAAGCGCCTGGGGTTGCATGTACATAAGTTACCATTCGATCTAGTAGTGTCAACTCCAATGGGTATTAAGGCCTTAACCACAGAAGCTTACTTGAATTGTGTCGTAACTGTGGAAGGGCACCAATCTGTTGTAGATTTGATATGTTTGCCGCTTTACCAATTAGAAGTCATTTTAGGTTTTGATTGGTTAACGGTAAATAATGTGTTGCTTGATTGTGGAAACAAGAGGATAGTATATCCTGTTTCTCAGAGGGTCAAAACTGTGAGTGCCAGTATGAATTTTCTTTCTATGGCTAAAGCTGGAAAGTATCTTAAAAAGGGTTGTCAGGGGTATGTAGTGTTTTTCTCGGTGCAAGGGGAAATTGGTGAGATTTTGAGTAAAGTACCCGTGGTAAATGAGTTCCCTGAGGTATTTCCAGATGATCTTAGTGGATTGCCTCCTGAGAGGGAAGTTCAGTTCCCGATTGACATTATACCTGGAGCTGGTTCTATATCCAAGGCCCCATACCGCATGGCCCCAAATGAAATGGCAGAGTTAAAGAAACAAATAGAAGATTTGCTTGAGAAAGGGTTTATTAGACCCAGTGTGTCGCCTTGGGGAGCTCCAGTGTTGTTTGTAAAAAAGAAAGATGGGAGTCTTCGCTTGTGCATCGACTACAGAGAATTGAACAAAGTTACTATCAAGAATAAGTACCCTCTTCCCCGAATCGATGACCTTTTAGATCAACTCTCTGGTTCATGTGTATTTTCGAAAATTGATCTAAGGTCAGGGTATCATCAGCTGCGAGTGAAAGCAGAAGATGTTCCGAAGACTGCTTTCAGGACCCGATATGGTCATTATGAGTTTCTAGTAATGCCATTTGGGCTAACCAATGCGCCTGCGGTTTTCATGGATTACATGAACCGAATCTTTCGGCAGTATCTGGATCAGTTTGTTGTTGTGTTTATCGATGACATTCTGATATACTCCAAGAGTAGGGAGGAGCATGAGCATCATCTGAGAATTGTATTGAATATATTGCGTGAGAAGCAACTATATGCTAAATTGAGCAAGTGCGAGTTCTGGCTATCAGAAGTGACATTCTTAGGCCATGTTATCTCGCAAGAAGGGGTCTCTGTGGATCCCAGTAAAGTGGAAGCAGTACTGAACTGGAAGAGGCCAGAATCTGTGGCGGAAGTACGCAGTTTTCTGGGTCTTGCTGGTTACTATCGGAGATTCATCCAGAATTTCTCCCGTATTGCGTTGCCAATGACCAAGCTCACGAGAAAGGATCAGCCGTTTGTGTGGGACGAGAAATGTGAAAACTGTTTTGTGGAGCTGAAGGAGAGGTTGACGACGGCACCTGTGTTGATTTTACCCGATCCCAGTTTGACATATGTTGTGTATTCTGATGCCAGTGGGCAGGGATTAGGGTGTGTCCTTATGCAGCAGGGACGTGTGGTGGCCTACGCCTCTCGACAGCTCAGACCTCATGAATTGAACTATCCCACTCATGATCTGGAGCTTGCGGCCATTGTGTTTGCTTTGAAAATTTGGCGTCATTACCTGTATGGTGTGACTGTGGAATTGTACTGCGACCACAAGAGTCTCAAATATCTGTATGATAAAAAAGAACTGAATATGAGACAGCGCCGCTGGATGGAATTGCTTAACTAGGTTCTCCCTTTCATAGGCCTTTTTGACCATATGAACTTATGTAGCGTCTAGCTACAATATCAAGCTCCTCTTTGCTATGTTTACATCCACTCACTTGGATGTATTTGCAGCATACCTCCCACTTGATGAGATGATTCTCACATCTCTATTTATCTTGTCCTTTGTCACAAAACATGTGATAAAGGGTTGACTTTTAGAAGTCATTGCTTCAATCCCAATTGAATCAATGTGGTTAGAAGCATGGGAAGACTTGTTATTATTCAATAATTATTGAATAATTTCAAGTTACTGCAATTTTCAGGTTTTATCTCTGAGAATTGAAGTCAAGGTTGGATAGGATTTTATATTCAAAAACTCATTTGAATAATCCCTCACTTTTAAAGAATCTTTCAGCATTAAACTTATGTTGCAGCTGAAATTAATCTTAAAAAGTAAGCCAACCTATCCCAAAAATAATAGAATCAATATTAACTCAATTTCAACATTTTTGGGAATCTCTAAGTATACATAAGCACCTTTTTGACTCAAATCACATCCAAACTTGTTTCAAATATATGCAAATTATATATCAAATTGAAGCTCTCAAATTTAGGGATTTTTAGGAACATACCGCATCTCAATCAGAGCTCCCATGCTCCCCTAGAAGGTGTCTAGATTGAAAAATCCTGAAAAATTGGGAAATTCCAACGTTGGCCACTCTCAGCGGAGGCGCGTGACCTTCATGTGCCGCCTTGAGGTCGTCCGCCGGTGACATGCACTGGCACCCAAGACTCCACTCGCCATCCTCTCCCCGACGATGCTTGCCACATGTCAAACAGAGGCCCCAGTGGGCCCCACACGCCACATGTCGATTTTTTTTGGGTCAACAGTCAATGGATGACTGTTAACTTTGACTCGTCAAAGGTTGACCGTTGACCAGTCAACGTTGACTGGTTAGCCCTTGACCTGCTCTCTGCTAACATGGTAATGATGTGGCACTGACGTGTTTCGGTATTATGGCAGGTCAACGGATGACATGGCCGATGTTGACTGATGCTGACGTGGCTATGAAAGCTGACGTGACGCCATCTCATTGCGCCACGTGTCTTTGGTTGAATGATGATGTGGCGTTAACTGCCACATCATCGTCTTCAACCTCTAGCCGGGTCAACTCGACCTAGTTGGATCTCCGGCAGGTCATCGCGACCTACCAACTTCGGGAAGCCATATCTCCCTCATTTTAGCTCTGTTTGTTGTGTTCTTGGTGTCGTTGGAATCATAGTTCAGCGAACTATAAGTTCATGGCCTTTATTTGATCTAAAAAACTCTTTTTCAGTGATCAAATCATGAGTGAAGTGGTGGCAGTAACAAACAACCCACCAACTTCTTTCCTCCGTTTCTTCCTCATCCGAACTCTGTTTGACACGTTCTAAGCATCGTTGGAATCATCTTCTCGAGCTCTACACATCTATGGCTTTATTGGGGGGGGGGGACATTCATTTTCAAACACCCTATTTTTCCTCAATGTTGACGGCGTTGCGTAATCCGACTTGGATGTGTGTCCTCTGTGTCTCAAAAGCTTTTCAACCTTTTAGGGGTTTATAGTCTCTTGTTTTTTGTCCCATATAGGTTCCAAAAACTCAACTATAATGGGATCAAAGAGGTGAGGAAGTGGAGAGAATGTGTATATAAAATGACCAGAGGAGCAAACGTATTCTGCTAACAATAATGAACCTAGTATTTTATGTGTGCATATTAAGCTTCGATTGAATAGCAAGTATAGGAAGAAGAATCCGAATAGTTGCACACCAAGAACACAGACACGCATATATCATTGTTCACATATTGCATTTCATGGAAGAGAACGCCTATGGTATATCCATGATCAGAGACAGAGTAATGCAAACATAAAGAACACTTGGAGGAAGAATCATTTTTATGTGTCAGGATGCAACATGTTGCATAACAAAAAAATAAATCATGCTAAAAAATATTTAATTAGCATAGCGGAAATATTAATTGAGATATAAACAAATTATATCATTTAATTATTCACAAAGAATAAACCACAGCTACAAAGATCAACTTGCTATGATGCCAATGTAGGAAAAATATAAGAGGGAGAGAGAACTGGCATACTGGGGTGAATCCATGTTTGGATCCGGGTCAAGACTCTAATGCTCCATAATTGTGCCCACACAATTATTAGACTACTAGAGCTTAATTGTGATTTGTACAGTAGACCACCAGAACCAGAAAGATGGTAGGAGAGAAGAGAATTGCCAGAGAACTCAATGGCGGTGTCAATTGCAATTATGGAGGCACACCCTATTTATAGTGGTTTATGGAGGCCACTAATTAGGAAACGTGTGCACTTCTTCTTGGCCTCCAAGACAACAATTAAATTAATTGATTCTCAATTAATTTCCTAATTATGGTGATTTTTTCCTCAATTAACAATCCCATAATTAATACTGACTTATTCCCTAATCTACAATTAATGTTGATTTATTCTTATTTGATTAGGCTACTTATATCCTAATCAAATAGTTTGGCCCATCAAGGGCGGACTTGGACCTGAAGTCCAACATATTTATATACTAAGAAAATAACATTTTCCAAAAACTTGTTGCAAAATATTATTGATAACATTGTTTATAAAACATATTTCTATTTCTCACTTCCATTATCTATTTAAGTTCATAAATTTCCAACACATTGCCACACTTCATAATCATAATATGATATATCATGATCGCTAGTTATATCTTGAAACACCAACTAGGCCATTATTGATAAATTCACATATGCAAGATCGAGAGCATCATAAACACTACGAACTATCAAAATAATCATATCATCACACTTTAAACTCCTTAAAGAAATCAAAAGTAACCTTTTCCGTTTATCAACATTATGCTCCACCCTTTATGCTTATTATGTTACCATTTACAAAGAGTTCATTCACATTTAAATTGCAAATAAACACAGAATGTTTTCACGACAAAAAGATACAATTCACCATATCTTTAATATTTGATTTGAACCTGACTCCACGAACGGACTTCTACTGAATTTAACACAAAAAATTGCAACTTCTACAGGCTAATCACCAAAAGAATAATAGTCAAACAAGCACCTGCATGCAAGTAAATTATGTTATAATTTGGTGAATGTTATTTGTCATTGAGAGCAAACTTTATGACAAGGAGAAAATTTTATTTTGGTATGGCTTGAAACTAAGATTGTTGGCATCATCACCATATATCGTACAAATTGTTGGCAGCAACACCTACATAAACACAACAAACATATAGTTTGAGTTGCACCTAAAAGAATTGTTCTTAGGAGATATTCCGCAACTCCTCTAGTAATTTAGGAATTAGCACTTCCTAGCATAAAATGAACCATTCCTGCATAAAACAGGGTGATAGAACAATATAAAGATAACAATGTAACTTAGGTGAAGAAAGAGAAGAGGAGCTTGGGTTGAGCTTAGGGTCACCAGACCTTAGTGCTTTGACCTCATCAATGTATTCTAACCTTAGACCGTGCATTGCCTTTTATAGGCATAAAATATATGATTGTTGAGAAGCAATAATGGTCATTAAAAACGGTTTGATAACAATTTAATGTAATAAACCTTTTAAATTTAATTAAAATTGGTCAATTAAAAACTCTAACAATCATCTCCAATGGTCAGTTCGAAGACTTCTCTTATTAGCCTTTTTACTAACTCAAGATTACATTTTATTATACACTAGGGCATTCCCAATCTTGAGTTATATGAAACTTCTTCCTTTAACACACCCACACACAATATTTACAACAATCCCCCATATGTGTTAGAGGAAGCTTGCAGCCTCATTAATTGAGTTACACATATGGATATAACCTTTGTACCTAGTGGTCCTTTGAACTTAAAACCAGACCTATACTAAATCGTACACAAAGATGTCAGTGGTCATATGAACTTAAAACTAACACCTCTTGGGCATATACTAGAGACATTAAGAGTCAGATTACACCCCTACATTTCCCGCTATTAACTTGTTTTTGCACATTAAAATGGCCATGTGCATGTCCTAGTATTTAACAAATACTCTAGAGATTTCGCCATGATCTCATAGGAGCGGCCCCACTCCTCATTCATATAGGTGATTTCATAAAATGTACATGCAATGGGCACATCATCTCATAGGATTATGAAATCATTAAGAGCTTTCACTTGGCCTCATCATAATGCATTCTAGCACTTTCTCATGCCATAGAAAGGGACTGATAATTTATTTTAGTGCTAGTGGAACTAACAAACAACTTGTTCTTGCCCATCAAACCTCCTTCATGGGATCACCAATCACAATATATATATATATATATAACATGTATTTGGATAAGTAAAGTATATATATATGATATCCTCCTCTTTTGTGTTCATTTTTATTTCATGGTTTTTCGTAGCTTTTATTTAAGAGCTCCATGAAACTCTTGTACATATCAATAATAAGGAATATTGAGATAAATAATCATGTGACAGGTTCGAAATTCAGCTAAAAGAAAGAATATGTATGAATTAATCTATGACCCACAGACTGTTTGGTTCCACCTAGAACCAAAAACTGTCTGGTTCTGTTCAGATAAGCTTGACATCATTTCTGTTCCGCCCAGATTGACACTTGCTCCAAGATATTACTTTTGGTCCACTTTTTGCCATAATTGTTCCTTCATGTTGTTGTTTCTAGTTTTTTAGTTGACAAACTCAAGATGACATCTTGAGTTTGGAGGCGGGGTGTCAAGATAATTTAATATCTTATAGGCTAAATTATTGAATACCCCCTTGAACATTGGGTCAGTTGCATATAACCTCCCTGACATTTCAAAGTTTAAATTTAACCCCCATAACCTTTCATTTTTTTAACTATTAACCCACTGCCGTTAATTGACCATTATCTTTCTAACAAAAAATGTCACGTCAGATTATGAGATGACACGCGGCATCCTATGTGACATCATGCGTAAATTACTAATTTCATAAAACCCCTTGAACTTTGAGCAATTGTAGAGAACCCCCTGACTTTGAACAATTGCAAAGAACCCTCCTAAACTTTGATAAGTTACAAATAACCCCCTGACATTTCAAAATTTATATTTGACTCCTCTAAAATTTTGATTTATAATATTAAGCCACGTGCAGTTACTTTTTATCATTTTCATAAATTTATCAAGATTTTTGCTATCATTTATCAATTAAAATACTATTAGTGCTTTTGTATATGGCAAAAAAAAAAAACAAGAATAATATTTAGAAAAATATAAAAATACACATCAAACCTTTGATTCATGGAAAAATATGCATTACTAATAAAAAAATTAATGCGGGCATAAGCTATCCTCTAACATAACATAATATTTAAACTATCAATGCCCAATCATCCCAATAATATATTTAACATAAATGATAACATTTTTATACTATCAATACTTTATTATCCCAAGAAAATAAATAAATGTTATACACATGATGACATTTTTATTTTTATATTTTTTAAATATTCTTCTTCTCCCCACCTAGTGGGATAAAAACTTTGTTGTTGTTGTTGTAAATATTCTTCTTCTAATTTTTTCTATTTTTGCCATACCACAAGACTATTTTAATTGACAAATGATAGTAAAAAAAGTAATAAATTTATTAAAATGATAAAAGTAACAACTTGAGGTTTAATATTACAAATCAAAATTTTAAGGGAGTCAAATTTAAATTTTGAAATATCAAAGACATTATTTGTAATTGATCAAAGTTTAGGGGGTTATCTGCAATTGTTTAAAGTTCTAGCGGTTTTATGAAATTAGTAATTTACATAGGATACCATGTAGGATGCCATGTGTCATTTCATAATCTGACGTAATAATTTCCGTTAAAAAAATAATAGTCATTTAATGGCAGGGGTTAATAGTTAAAAAATGAAAGGTCCGGAGGGGGGTTAAATTTAAACTTTGAAATGTTAGGGGGGTAAATATGTAATTGACCCAAAGCTCAGGGGGGTTTTGTATAATTTAGCCTATCTTATATAATATTTGATATATTCTCTTGTTGAGATACTATATTTCTTATGTTAATAATTGATATATTCCAATATATTATTAGATTTACTGTTCATCTAGATTTATTTAGATTAGATTCTAGGGTTAGTCTAGATTATGGTTTTGTCTATATGAAGGCTCTCATCACTTGTACTCTTAAGATTTTAGGATTGTTTCCTCACTACTATAATCCTTCAAATTCTAACATGGTCACCTCTAATGAAGAGGAAGAAAGAAAAAGAGAGAGAGAAGAACCAGAAGAATGGAGAACATCCATTGATCTACTATTTAGTTGTCATACCTCCTTAAGTGATGAGATTAGTAATATCTCATAAAGGAGGAGGACGAGAAGAAGGAATTTTTAGAGGATTGTTTTCTCACTTCTATAATCCTTCAAATTCTAACATTTATAATACAAGTCTTATTACACAATACTCAATATTAATTAGATTATTGTCACGCCATGAAAATTCAAGGATGTCTAGTACGGAATATGAGAGGACTCACATTCCTAAAGTCTTAAACCATATATAGATAAATCTCTCACCTAATAATTACAATAATATAAAATATAAATACATTATTTCTAGCTCATATATGTAACATATTTCTTGCAATCAAAATATTAAGTAATTTGTAGAGATTTCAAAAGATTCTCTTTGGACTTTCCAAAATTTCTACCATAATATACAAGTTCAGCATAGTGTATGGAGCTCCGCTCCACAATAGCATATATAGATACATACAACTTAGTCAAACAAAGATGGTGGGGATCCTGCCTATAGGCGATGTCGAGCACCTAATCAAGATTTACCAACATATACAAAAGAGTTTAAGGTTTTACACTAAATCAGGAATCATTCAAATGATGCCTAAGCTTCAATCTAACCATATAGATCTTTAGTGATTAGCAAGAGTCACATGATCAGCTGCACTATTTGAGGCTAAAAATATTTTTCGATGAATAACGTCTCATTTATATAATTTAATAAAATACTGAAGAAAATAATTTAAACTTATTTAACCTTGAATAATAACATGACAATAAATTTCAATTTCTATATCATACGATCATAAATATCTACAAAACTCTATAAAGGATCATTAATCATATTCAAGCATGTAAGAAAACAGTTTGATGCGATCCAGAAAGTTGTGTCAAATTCAAGCGATCCTTTGCAAATACCAAGTGGACCAATCACAAGAGCAAGGGCCAAACAAATCAAGGAAGCATTAAATGGGCTAGTGCAAGGTACTTGGACAAAGCAAGTAGCAATTGGATCAAAACTGGACAAAAATGCTGAAAATGTCACTAACTTCATATGGGCTGCAAATGGAGATATTGATCAAGTTTTGGGCTTGCAAACTTGAAACTAAAGAGCTTGGACCAAGTACTAAGCATGGGAGGCTCATTTGGGCCTAAATAATCACATTTTGAGCCTTAATTTGCTGACTACATTTTCTTGAAGTTAGGTGTGCGAAAATCAATAAGGAGTTGGTGGTAGATTTGACTTTTGTTTTCTTTAGCATGTTGTATTTGATTTTCAACTTTCTTCTAGATTGTATTAGACTTTTAGGTTTCCTAGAATATGGTTTTACAATTTGTATTGGTTGTTTTCAAAATTGCACTTATTGCAATTATGTCATATTTTTCTATAAATACTTGGTGCTTCTTAATTTGTAAGACACAATTCAGATTTGAATCATAAATGAAAGTTGCACTTCTGCACTTTGTTTCTTGAGAGTGGATTCTCTCTAAGGGTTCTTTTTAGAACTAACAAACTTATCAAGGCTTGATCAACCTTGTGGCATTTTTCCAACACTTCGGGTTTTTGTTCTTTCGTGTTCAAGGGTTCAAGTAGATCGTCGATCTGTGTTTAGCTTTCTTGGGGTGTGTATAATTCAGAATTGGTTGTGGGTTCGTGGGATCTTTCCTTGTGGGTTCGCACCACAGTTTGTCTAACAGAACCAATTTAGAATGATAATTTTCAAAGCTCATCTTTTAGTAGGACTTCAACACAAGTGTGGACACATAGTCCAAGAGGGTAAGTAATCAAGCAAGCATAGGTGTAAGACCTACGAATAACAAGCGTAGCACGAGGCCATGAAACAAGTGCAGGTACATGATCCACGAATAACAAGTGTGAGAAAGAATCTCATGAATATCAAGCATGAGTACCGTACCTACAAATGTCAAGCGAGCTCGAGTTTAACCATGGCGCGTCAAGGACTGGTAGTACTGCTGTTAGTAACCAACATTCTGTATTTAGTCCTCTCAAAAATGTTTTCAAGCATGCTTGGGGCCAATTTATCAAAGTACTAAAAAGTTCTTCTTTTAATACCATGATAACTCATCAAATATGGCATAATAGAATGCCCCAGCATGAAAGTTCACAAATAATATTTTAAAATATTCCTTCATATTCAATATGTCGACAAAATCCTTCCTAAATAATAAAAACTCACATACGAACATTTCAAAATGCAAGACTGTCTTCACATAAAATATTTATGAAAGATATCTCAAAATTTTCCTTATGGTTTCCATGCATAATCATGAATTATGCTATGAACCAATATAAGAATAAATAATAACAATATATAAAATCATAAACCTCTACTCATTTTGAATATCAATATGAAACTAACTAAGCCTAATAAACTTTTCTTGATAAAACCATACTTAAAATATGGTAATTAATATAAAATATAACAAGTAGTAAAACATCATTTATAAAGATTATAATGGGACGCTATTCACTCACCTACAAAATTCCCAAATGTATTAAAACTTACTCGTATATATCAGCTATTGAATTAAATTCATTCTTTAAGTTCCTAAAGTCTTTAACAGAATCATTGTTATTCCTCTTCATAACCTTATGAAGTTCATAATATCATTTATTAAAATTCCTCTAATTAATGATAACCACAACTTCATAAAGCAATACAACCTCAATCAAATTTCCATAAATTATTCAGAGTATAATTCACTTAGTCAATGAAGACAAATTATGCTTCAATCTTTTACACAGAATGCGAGCAAGAGGCTAATCAATGCAACACACACACACACACACACAAATATAAACAATATTCTCATCTTCTAAGTCTCGTTATTAAGAGTAAATAACTCCTGCATTAATTGATTCAATGTTACCATCCACATGTCCAATTCCCAAAAAAAAAAAAAGAATCTCTCCTCAAACATTGCATCAAGTACTTTAGAGGCTTGCATAAGATCATACAACTTAATCTTTGAATTATTACCCAAATACCTTTTCAATTCCTTTCATAAAGGCCATCTTATATAACAAATTGATCAAACTTAAATCTATCTTCCAACTCTTTTCTGATATATGTAACTTAGCTGAACTTTTAACTCTTAATCCATAATTTCCTTAACTTATACAAAAATAACCTTATTTATGATAAATCAAATAAATTTATACACCATAACTTATTCCATATTACTTTAGAGCCACCGCTAACACTCATTTGAGTTATAATTTCCTCTCAAACCTTTCAACTAACACCTTGTATGCATTAACATTCAAACAAGTTCACCAACTTCTTAATCTTCAAATCCTTAGCCCATTAATTTCCTAACATCAACGTCAGATTTACAAAGCTTCCCAAACTAAATTATTTACCATGAATAAATTTATACTCAAGAAAAAGAAAAAAAAAAACAGAACCTTGATGCATCTTCTTCCAATTACAGAAACTAAAACAACTTAAAGTAAGATTCCCTATCCAAATTGAGCCCCAAACTTCACTTTTAATATGCTTCAGATTCCATTCCTTTTCCTATACTCACGCATAGCAGATAGCGACCCACAACATTGGTTAATGAGAGAACAAACACATACACATACCAGCAGAGAGAAGGAAGAATGGAAGGGGAAAAAAACACTGAAGCTTTGTGCACCTGCAGGCCAGAAACACAGAGCGTGGAGAAAGGAGGTGAGGATTGCATGAAGAGCTCGAGCCTGAGGCGCGACGCATCATCACGCACACGGTGAACTGAGGCAGACACGCACACACACCGCCAGCCAAACACAGAGAGAGATAGAGAAGGGCGACGGAAGGGAGGAAGGGTGATTGGGGATCTCCAATTTTTTTCAGATTCACGAAGCTTCTGGTCTGGTACGAAGACTGGGAAGAGAAGGGAAAAATATCAAACGTTTTAAATTTTAACTTCTCTCTCTTTTTCCTTTTATTTTTATTTTTTATGTAGAAGGACATGATAAATTCATACTATTAAACAACAATAAAAAATCTCCTTTTAGTTTTTTAGGATTCGAACGCAAGTTTTCATATTTAACAACTCAAAAAATTCTCACTTGCCCTCAAGTTCTCTTTGCTGCATTATTAACAAAGTTTATATTTAACATGTTAAAATAAGAAACATATTTACTTCACATTAACCTCATATTTTCAAATTAACAACATGACTATATTATTTAAACTCTTTGGTCATTACAATTATATACAGTAATTGAAACATACCTTACTACTTTGTGAGATTGGTTATTATGCATATCTGGTTTTGCATGCTCCATTAATTATAATTGCGCTCACTTTAATTAATATCGTAGTTTTCAGACGTGGCTTTTTTCAGAGGGATAGACACTAATTAATATTACAAATGAGTGTGACCTCTTCCGATTTTACTTTTTGGTTTTTGACCTGTGCTTACAATCTTACTTCACCACTACATTTTTGCAAATGTTTAACCCTTAATATTTCACGGTTAAACAAAAAAGCATTAAACAATTTGAGGCAGAGGCAGAGAAAGTATTTATTTGACAGTTTTAAAAATAACTGTAATATTGGAGAAATAACTTTGACAGTTAAATATAACAACCATAAAATAATATCTATAAAAAATTTGAAAGTCTTTATTTGTCGGTTAATACTGATAAGGGTCAAGTAAATGTTTTTCTTTTTGACGGTTTCTTTTAAAGACCGTGAAATAATTGGTACGCTCATATTCTTTTCTTCTTTTAATCCGATGCCCTGGAGTTATTTCTTCTCATTTCTTTGTATTTAACTCGCTATTCAGAGCTTCTCCCTCCACCTTCAGCAAACTCATCTACACGTTGCGTGGCATGTTTCTTCTTCAAGCCCCATTCCTCTTCTTCGGAGCAGCAGCTACGATCCGTGATACTCCTCCAGTTCTCCCCAAAATGGGAGCCCTATGTTCTCTCCCAATGATAGCATGTTGCTCGATGCCAATGGTGCCTCGTCGGTCGTTCTCTCTTCAGAGGCCGTCGTGTGAGAGTTCAGCAATGCTTGAAGAATGAGTGGTGGAGGCGAAACTAAGGATTCACGGTAGGGAAGTGGAGTTTGCAAAGCTCGGGGGTTGCCATTTGAAATTTTTGAACTAGGGAGAGGTTCTAATTATGACAATATAAGGTGTGTATTTTTTTTTTCTGATTATGGATTTCAGTCAACATGACTATAAAAGTTGTTTCTGTATGTATAATCCCGTTCGAAGTTGCAATGTTAGGTTAAGCAACTTAGATTAAAATAGTATGGTTTTTGCTGTTTCCATCATTCACTTACATACCAACTTTTTTGTTGTTGTTTTTGTCATTGCTTGTTCCCCTCATTCAATACCGCCATCTTGTCACCATCTTGTTAGAAAAGTTATTACCATCTTGGACTTGGTTTCCAGTTATAATCGTTTGATAAAATATATAATACTACTTTTAGTTCTTAATATAAGAGTCATTTGAATTTTTTAAGAGAGCTTAATGAAACTAAATAAATTATATTATAGTATTTATATTTATCATTTTTCTCTAAACTAATTTTCCTGACTTATAAACTAATATATAATCAATTTAATGATACATAATATATATATATATTATGATTAAGTAACTTATTTAACCTCTTTAATTTTTAAAAAAGTTAATTCGTTCTTATATTAACGGTTAGAGGGAGTATTTTAAAACTTGGCATGTTTAATCCATTAGCAGAAGAGTTATTTTACTCTCTCTCCCCCCCTCTCTCTCCCTCTCTCTCAATGTAGGCTTATTATATACAATTATTAGTGCTTAGTTTGAATGAATATAGATATTTATAATATCTTTTACCGTATGTTTGGTTCCGGCGTTTTGGAAAGGAGGGATTTAAGGATTTTGTTTCTCTCCACTTGTTTGGCAAATCAGAAAATTTTTAGGGAGGTGAATGGAAATTTTCTAAAATTTGCTGTCCCCTCCCCTCATAACTCTTTCCTCCAAAATTGGGTTGTTGTCTTGTCCTGACTATAATGCCCTCATGCTTATATATAAAAAAACTTTATAGTTGATGAGAATCAGATATTATGCTATTTATAAGGAAAATATATTTTATTTAGGGTGTTTTTTACCTGAAATATTTTATTTAGGGTTTAGATATTATTATATTAAAATTTCATATCCTCTTGATTTTTTAATTGTGTAGATAATCTAGATGATATTCCCCTCATCATCCTCCAACAATATAATCCATTGCTAATTATCATATAATATACCTATGCTCTTCCTCCAATCAATAGCCTTTTATTTATTTCATGTGGCACGAATATTATTATCTTGTTCTATCTACTAAGACGGAGCCACCTCATGCGGTTGTTTAAAAAATCATGGAACAAAATATTTCACAAGCTTAAGTTACGAGAAAATAGCAAGATAGTCTTGGGCGTTATATCGCTGGTCTCCGTCGGAACCATACATGCAATATTGTAAATTAATAATGTGTTTGTTATAATAAATTAATATAAGTACTATAAGTACTCGATTTGATTTGATGATTTTGATGCACAGTTTAATTTATAATGGGGCACGGATATATAAGTCAAAGGTTCATCAACCTTTTCATGACGGACGTCTTTTCTCTTAAAGTTCAGTGATAATATCAGTTTGCTCGAAAGAAGCCTGGTCAGCTTAAGTGTCTGTTCATTAGATGAATGTGAGTATAGCTTAATAAGGTCATCTCTGAAAGTTCCACATCGCCAGGAATGAGAGGCAAGTTGGTGTTTATAAGAGGCCAGAGATTGTGGGAGATTGCCGAGCTAGGTGACGCTAGCTTGTGACCTGAGTAGGGGCATTAAGGTGATGTTTGAATAACAGGCTAGGGGCTCTTGTTGTATTAAAAAAATTATAAAATGCTCATTTGTGTTGTATGTACAATGTTCTATAGAATACGGATTTGTATTGTATGTGCAATGTAGTATACAAAAAAAAAAAAAAAAAAAAACTAGAATACCCATTTGTGTTGTGTATGTACAATGTACTATACAAGAAAAAAATATAGAATACCAATTGTATTGTATGTGCAATGTACCGTACAAAAAAATATAGAATATCCTTCATATGTATACGCCATGAGTCCTGACCATGCCTGCTTAAACCATCACCTTTTGCTTGGAACCAGTATAGAATTTTAAATAAAAAATCATTCATAGTCAAGAGATTATCTTTATATTAGATTTTGTATACATTAAAATATTTTTTTTAAAAAAAAATAAATTTACAAATTAGATAACAATGTTCTAAAGTGAGGAATAGCTCTTGATACTCATTATTACGATTACCCCATTCATATTAAATTTAATTTTAAACAATTTAGATCTCATTACAGACTTACAGTGATGAGAAATAGCTGCTTATCATTGTGATAAGCACCAAATGCAAACCCTTTTTCATATACTCTTCACCGATTTTTCCTTTTTTATTTTCCTTTTTGTTATTTTCACGCTGAGAGATAAAAACATTGTTCTAGTTTCAATATATATATATATAGCGTGCGTGTGTGGGGGAGGTGAAGGTGGCTCCATAAGATAAAACAATTGTGTGATGTTTTGGAAATCCAGCATAGAATATAATACTCGTATGTTACATATATATATATATATATATATATATATATATATATATATATATATATATATATATATATATATATATATATATATATATATATATATATATATATATATAAGGATCATCTAAGGATATATTTGGATAAGTCAAGTGTATCTATGATATCCTCCTCTTTTGTGTTTATTTTAATTTCATGGTTTTCATAGGTTTTATTTTAGAGCTCCATGAAACTCCTGTACATATCAATAATAAGGAATATTGAGATAAATAATCATGTGATGGGTTTGAAATTCAGGTAAAAGAAAAAATATGTATGAATTAATCTATGACCCACAGAATGTCTAGTTCCGGCAACCAGAAGACTGTTTGGTTCTGTCCAGATCAACTCGACAACATTTTGTTCTATCTAGATCGGTGCTTACTCCAAGATGTTATTTTAGTCCATTTCTATCTTAGTTGTTCCTTCAGGTTGTCACTTCTAGTTTTTAAGTTAACAAACTCAAGATGACATTATGAGTTGAAGGGGTGTTAAGATTTTATTATATCTTATATTAATATCTGATATATTTCAAGATATTATTAGGTTATATTATTATATTTAATGTTTGTCTAGATTTATTTAGATTATATTTTTCACCCTTATTTCCATTACCATTAAGATGAGCTTTAAATATAATGAATTCAAACCATTAAGCCCCAGGTTTGATCATGGGAAGAAAATACTTTCGAAAATAGATGAAAACCCAGCCCAAACATAGGATTTGAACCTGTAAATAAATGAGCTTTTCTGAAAAATTTAAAACTTTTCAAAACAGTTATTCATTGATTCAAACTCTTCATTATGGCTCAAAAATCCTTTAACTCCATTTATTATTATTAGAGTATTACTGTGCTCTTATCCTAGTCTATTATCAGTTAACTATGGGCTCATATCATGTAATTTCCCATCCCTGAATCAATTATTGAGCATAGTATTATTACCGTTATCTCTGTTATGCATGCTTGTACTACTATCATTACTACTATAGGTACCACTTTCAATGTGTACATCTCTATGTTCATGTATATACATGTATGTACAAAACTTGTATCCGCACAAGGCTACCAAAAATCTTAGGTCTTAAAAAAATTAATATACAAATAACTAACATGATAATAATCTTGCTTCTCCACCTTCTTATTTATCAGAAATTACTACTTCCTTGCCCCTTGAGCTACTCGTTTTAGCTGTATATTATTTAATGGAAAGGGTGAGATTCGCAAGAATTTCAGTAGTAATAACAGTCAATCATAAAATATGCAAGTTCACGAAGCATGCAAAATAAACCATCAAACAATAAGCATTCGACAATCAAGATATAGCACAAACATCCATCACAGGACACACAATCCAATAGAATACAACTGGGATATCAGGTCTTACAGCCTAGGGATACACCCTATGCCAAAGGCATATCGGGACTTACGGCCTCGTGACACACAATCCATCATAACACAGATTGCAGAGCAAGTCTTATAGCCAAGGGATACACCCCATGCCCCTGGCATATAAGGACTTATAGCCTCACACTGAATGCATATGAGGTCTTACAGCCTAAGGAAACACCCCATGCAATAATGCATATTGGGACTTACAGCCTTATGACATAGTCCAAACATCAAACCATATATTTATGAAACAGATACAATCGATGGTAAATACAAATGTGCAGAACAATTACATAATATATCAGAGAAAGAGTTACTACCTGGTGACCTTTCCTAAGATTTACCTTCACCAATTGGCTTCCTCTTTGAGCTTAGGAAGATATCAAATCTTATAATTTGAAATTAATGTAGAGATGGGTCATTACTTATTCTAAATTTATTAACATAATGAAAATTATGTTAATCATTATGGTCAATCGAGGTGCTGAAAAAATGTTGGACAATTGTCCTCCCTAACCTCCACCTCCTTCTCCTCCTTATGTTGTTCCTTCCTAACCTGCTCAACCCTTGCTTGCTTCGCTTCCTCCTCTTCTCCAACCTCAACCCCTGCCTACTTCCCTTCCTCCTCCCATCAAACCTCCATGCCCTCCTCATGCTCCTCCTTCCCAACTTGCTCCTTCGCTTGCTTCTCTTCCTCTACCTCCAGCCCGTAGCCAGTGCCGCTACCACTTCCCCATTGGTCGTACTCATGTTCTCAAATGATTCAGATAACTCCTTTGAGAGATGATAGGTAGTTTTTATTTATTTCTATTTTAGTTATATATATAAAATATATTAATGTAATGGCTCAAACATATATAAAGAGAAAAAACATACCTTACAGTTGTTATTAAAAAACCATGATAAATCAAAATAGACGTTATCAAGGTAAAAATATAATTAGGGGTTCTTATAGCTAACCATTATGTAAGACCTTAAAGATTGTAGATTTGCTAATAATATCGGTTACTTAATATAACCATTATAAAAATAAAATAATTAATAGTTATTACTAACTAACCGTTATGTAAGACCTTAAAATCTATAATGGGGGTTTCTTTGTAAAACATCCAATCAGTTTGAAATTCAAAAACTTTGCACTCAATCAAAAGCTCTAGATCTTTTAGCTCTGAGAAAGGTGTCTGAGAAAGGGTTGACAGGTTCGTGGTTTTTCTTTCATCATACAATTTTGTGAATTAATTCTGGGCACAGATGATTATTGGGTTTTGATTAGGGTTTTTGTTTCTAAATGATTTATGCTAGACGGGGTGTTTGAATAAGCAGTAGATGTATGCCAATTGACTAATGAGAGACTACTGGGATGGGGCAACAAATTTCCTTAACTTTACATTTGCCCATAATCCCCCAAATGATGATTTGATTCTTTGCCCCTGTGTAAAGTGTGGCAATGTATGGTGGTGTGATAAAGAAACTTGTATGTTGCACTTAGTGATTCATGGAATTGATCTTACTTATACATGTTGGATGAGGTGTAGGGAGACAATCAGTAGGGTGCTTAAATGTTACATCCCAGTGCTTCATTATGATATTGTCCTCTTTGGGGTCCTCGTCACCCCTCAAAGTTTTAAAATGCGTCGAGAGGGGGAGGTATCTAGACATTATAAGGGATCTTTTGAGTCAATGTTGGCCTAAGGTGGGTAGAGTGTTATCTCCCACATTAATTAGGGAGAGAAATGAAATACAGTGTTATGTCCCACATCGGTTGGGCACTACTACAATTAGGTGATTTAATGATAGGAATTAATGTCCGTTTTTGGAAAATAGTAGTAAAAACAAGGAGGTGGCAAGGATGGTAAATAAGCCAAGGTTTTCAACAACTGTTTCTATCAAAATAGTCATTGAAATACAAGTTTCAATGACTAGTTTCAATACTAGTTGTTGAAACATTAGGCAGGCTTGAAGCTTCTGTCTCTCTGCTTAGTTTTCCTCTTGTTTATTGGCTTTTGTTCTAAGGGCTTAAAATAGGATTTCATCTGGCTTTAAGGATTCCGGAATCCAAATAAAAGTCCCTTTCTATTCTGTCGACTCTTCACTCTCCGGATTAATAAGAGGATTATGGTTTGCTCTCTTGAGGATTGTCTTTTTTCTATTGCTTAGCTGTACTGGCTACGGGAAAGGCTCCCCTTTTAAAGAAGTAAGGGATTTCGTTGCTGAGCTGGCTAATATTCAATGATTGTTTTGATAACTAGTCATTGAAGACAATCTTCAATGACTATTTATCAAAATAGTCGTTGCATACAAGCTGATTCAATGAGTGGTTTTGAAAAACCAGTCATTGAAATACTGCCCAGTCAGATATGTCAGAAAAGCAACTCATCTCGGTTAGTAGATGTAGCAGCTTCTAGACATTTAGAGTTTCAAGTCCCAATTTCTCCATTGCGTTGAGGGTTCTCTTGCTCAGATTGGTATTGCACCTCCATCTATGACCATAGGACGGGACCTCTACCTCCATCGACGTCTCTTGCTCAAACTTGCTTCATTCTCTTTCCTCTTCTTAATCCTCCATTGTTGTGGGTCCTATAGTTCAGTCATCCATCCCTGTTTTCCCTCTTCTCCATTAGGACAAGGTAAGATACATGAGGATTTATGACATGTTACAAGTTCCCAATTCAATGACAAGGTTAAAGCAAAAGGAAATGGTAAGTGGAAGCAAATTGAACACCATATGGCACTTAATAAGTATGGCATTGGAGGTAGCAATTCAAGGATGCGTTCTGGTAACTAACCTAATCACAAAAAATTAAAAAAAATATAACACTTTTAAGACCGATTATAAATTATAACCGGTCTTAAAATTAAATTTTTATGATGGGTTGTAGGTAAAACCGGTTTTCAAATTAAAATTTTAAGAACGGTTGTATGTAAAACAGGTCTTAAAATAACTTTTAAGACCGGTTATAATCATAACCGGTCTTAAAAATGTTACATAAATCGCTTTACAAAAGAGTTCTTTTAAGACCGGTGCTCATGAAAACCGGTCTTAAAATTGTTGATTTTAGACCGGTTATTAATACAACCACTCTTAAAAGTGAGACTTTTAAGACCGGTTACCAAATCGGTCTCAAAAATGACATACTTTTAAGATCAGCTGTATCAAGACCGGATCCAGAACCAGTCTAAAAAGTTAATTTTAACCGGTCTAAAAAGCCCTTTTTCTACTAGTGTGTTCAATGAGCTTAGGTGTCACTTGTTGATTGGAGAACTAGTTGGATTGGATAAAAGGAATTGGATGTAAGTTTTGTCCTATGAAAATTACTTATATTGTTAAATATTATATTTATTTTTTATTTTAAATATTATATCTATATATTATTTATAATATATTAATATATGTAACAAATACACACACACACACACACACATATGTTAACGTGTGTGTATATATACAGATATAATACTTTACAATTATTTTTGAATAAATCAAAATAAAAATTTAATTAATATGCTATTATTAATTAAAATGTATTACTTTTTTATATTTATTTAACTTATTAAGTGTGTTTATATATAAATGAAGTAATTAAAAAAGAAAAGCAAGTATAGGTCATATGTATTAATTGATACATTTATGAAATAATTTATTTTAGATAAAACTGTCATTACATGTTATTAATCTATAAAGAATTGTCAAATAATAATATTAGTTGGCAAAACTTAATGGCCTGGTGCAGACACTTCTTCTTCCTTACTTATCACTTACGAATCACGATGCTTCCTTTTCCTCTCTTCAATGGGTGCCTCCGTCTTCTCGAAAATACTGAAATTGCATTGTTCAAACCCCAAGTTCAAGAGGAAAGCAAAATTATTTCACCATCAAATCAGGCCATGAGTCAGATAGGTTCCAGTGGGTGTATGCCTCTTGGTCCTTTGTTCTTCACTCTAGTTGTTCTTGCTAACGAAGGATGACCACGAGGATTGGAGAAGTGTGTAAGACAAATGAAACACCATGCTTCTTGTTTCATCTCAATAATAGAATCGATTTTGTATCTCATATAAGTGTTTCAACCCTATTCTTCAATGTTTTTGTATCCTATTTTAATGTGTGTCTTTTATCCTCCTCTTCTCCTCCCTCTTCCGTTTTTTCTTTGAACTTCTACTTTCTGTGCAAAACTCATCAGCTTTTTAATAGCCGTTCTGGCTAGTAGCTGGATTCTGGCGAACGGTTCAAAAGCCGGTTTTAGGCAGCCTAGTCTGACCTGACTCTATGGACGGTCTGACTATGTGAGCCAAGCTGTTCCTTTTTCCGGCAGATGGTCTAGCCGGTCTAGTCTGGGTTTAAAAGCCTTGGTTAGCAGCAAAAGAAGTTAGAAACTAATCAACCAATTATTTTTTTATGGGCACCCAATACAATTAACTATTTTTGGGTGTAAAAGTAGACATAATCAAATTTTTTATTAGCATTTCGAGCAACATTATTAATTTTGATTAACTTCTATTACTTTTTGCATTGTGAGGCCAATTAACCTTCTCACTCTATTACTTTAATACTTTTTTAGAAATATATGCCTTTTTTAAAGGGAAAATATCACTTACACCTTATGGAACCAATTTTATTTCAGTCAATCCTTAAAAGATTATGAAATTTCACTGCACTCCCTTGGGTTAAAATGAAATTAAGGTTTTTCAGTGAAAAGGCAATAATACCCTTACTTTATTTTTTTCACAAGAGCATTTAGAAGACAAATAAGGGTATTCATAAAAAAAATAAATGGGTTTAAAAGAATCTAGGTGTTAAAAAAAATTTTACAAGACAAATATGTAAATGATCAAAATATTTTAACTCTAGATTTTTTTTAAATCCCTGTACAAGACAAATATGATCATTTGCAATATAAATATAGGCATTCATAAGACAAAAAATGTTTATGCCTGCTTTTAGACCCAACAAAAAATAATTGTGTTGGGTACCTATAGCAAAATAGTTATTGCTAAATTTGCACATTTACCCTTCTAAAAATATATTAAAATAATAGAGAGTAAGAAGACTGGTGAGACCCACAATACAAAAGGTAATAGAAGTTAACCAGGGTTAACAACATTGTTATATATATATGCTATAAAAAAATTGATTTTATCTACTTCTATATCCAAAAATAGTTAATTGTGTTGGATGCCCATAAAGAAATAGTTGGTTGTTAAATTTACACCTTAACTGATGATGAAAAGAGAATTAATTCATCATTAATATATCAACCCCTATTATTTCATAAAAGAAAGGTCCACATCGCCAGTAGGGGTCGAAACAGGCCAGACCAGGCCAAGCTTTTGCGCTAACAGGCAAGGGCTATTTTGTGACAGGATGGGCTGAGCCTGGCTTGTTGCCTGTTAGAGCCTTTTATTGGGCCTAAGCCTGGCCTATTCACAGGCCTGGCCTGGCTTGTGACATGTTAAGGAGGCCTAGAATTTCAGGGCTAGGATAATAGGTAACAATGAATAATAAAACTGCTATTCTTAATGGACATGAGCCAGGAAAACTATGTTTCTTAGAATAAATAGGAAACACTACATATATATACTTACAAAGTAAGAACCAAGAACCAAGACCAGTTCGCTGATGATTCTAGAATGACAGCACCAAAGAAGGCATATACCATCCACTTGCTTTCCAAACAAGACACCAGATCCATTGGCCTATTAAACAATAATCACACCTTAATGCAGAGTTAGTTTAACAATAACTAGAATCAAAGATGGTGATTTAAAGAGTGCATTGCAATGGAAACTTTTGAACTAAGCAACTCAAAGAACGTATCTTGAGTTATGAAATAACGCAATGGTAAAAGAATTTTAATTACAATAGTTTAAATTAAATTGTATTGGGGAATCGAAGTGAAGCAAAATTTTTAAAGGGCTCTTAAAAGGGAGTAATAAAACCTCACACGGCCTCTCACTTTAGCCTAGTGAAAAAAAGTCTCAGCAATAAAAGCTTAACCATAATATTATTCAATCTAAGTCTTAGAATTAAGTTCATCACAACTCATGAATTTCGATAAAAAAAGTAAGCAACAAAAGCTATTTTCTTCCCGTAACAGAGCATCAAATCTGGAGATCTGCTAAAGAGAAAATAACAGAGAACCAAATCAAAAGAGTAAATGGTCTCACTAAAGCTAGAGATCTGCGGCTGCTTCCCCACCGTCCATCGAGGACGAGAGAGTTCAAGTTGGAGGAAGGACGACCATAGAGAGAGTAGGTGATGGTGACTCTCAGAGGAAGGATGGGCGAAGGGTTAGGGCTTGGGTTTGATTGTTTGAGGTGTATCAAGGTCTCAAGGAATTAAGGTGAAGATGAAGAAATGAAGTTAAGATGGCCACTTTGGTTGGAGGGTTCGACTATTGAGTATTAGGTGACTGAGACTCTAAGAGTTAGACGAAAGAAGAGAATGGGTGAGTGGGTGACTGAGGTCTGCGAGTGGGGTTGGGTGACTAAGAGTTAGTGATTAGGGTGGCCCACTTTTATTTTTTTAAAATTAACACCCCAGCTTGATAGGCTTAAAAGGCTTATTAGTAGGCCTAGGCCTAGCCTATTTAGAAAAACAGGCTTTGAAATAGGCCTAGGCTTAGCCTTTTATTCTGACAAGCTAGGCCTGATCAGGTTAGAAACAGGCCAGGCCATAGGCCGCCTGGCCTGTTTTTATCCCTAATCACCACAAATAAGACGTGTAATGGTATATATAAACATTAACATATTATCATCGGCTGTTGAAAAAGTATTAACATAATAGTAGAAAATTGCCCAGTAATAGCAAGGTTTGCAATCACTCTTCTTGGGAGTTTGAGAGAATAGCCAATCTCATTTTGATCTGACAGACCCTTTTAAGCTCATACTTCTAGGATGCGAAAGGATTTGTTACTTTTTTCATGCTACAAAAAGTGATGATGATGAAGATAAAAATCCAAGTAGGCATATTATTTGCATGAATATCGTCAAATCAAATTGAATACTTAAAAGTTGTACATAACAACTCTCACATTTAGAAGTCAAGGGAGTACTACTTTATAATCTTATTGTAGGTTCCGATTGAGACTAGAGACAACACCCAAAATATGTTCCTAGTTTATCATAACTTTTAAGAGAATATATGGTTGCGTGATAATGTAGGTAACTATTAACCTCATGAATTTCTTGTCAGAATTGCACATTTCCTCTTATTTCTTCCATATTTTGGTGTACTAATGAACATTTGGGAGTGCTGAAGTGAAGGAAATGTGTTTAATACATACTTGTCATAGAAAGAATATAAATGTGGGGGAAATATGTGAATTTCTATTATGATTATCAAACTATGAGCTTTTATGAGTTCTTTGTGTTGAAAGATAAAAATTCAGTCACAGCTGGAGCCAGAGAAAGCCAAATTCAATGAAAAGAAGGTAAAATGGAGTTGAAGCAACCAATCGTGCTATGGAAATGCAAGAAGGGATGAGAACAGATCTTGGCGAGAGACAAATTTGCACTTATGGGTTTCTGGCTACTGGCAACATATTCACTGGCCGCGGCCAACAGGAGGTCAGAAACATACTAGCTGTGGCCAAGGATCCTTTAGGCCGTAGCTAACTCTTGGTCAGTAACTTACTGGCCATGGCAAACCATTTCACTGGCTGCGGCCAATCACCTTATAGAAGCTTACTGGCCATGGCCAAGCATCTTCTGGCCTCGGCCAATGCTCGATACAGCTGCTATACGTTTTGACATTCAGGGCGTATAAATGATACTGAATCCACAGACTGAAAGGGGGGCTTCCTGATCAGAAAAGACCTAGAGACGCGGCTGTGACATTCCTCTGAGCCTGGGTATGCCATAAAGCAAGGGAAATCAAGTAGAGATTGAAGATTTGCAGATATTCGAGCTGATTTTCCTTGATTTTACTAATTTCTTTCCCTTTCTTCTCCATTTTGCTGATATGGCAGTTCATGCTTTGTATCTTTATATTCATTTCTTGACTATGAGTAGCTAAACTTTTATTCTGGGATTGTTTTTTATCCTTTGTATGGATTAAACTTGATTCCTTTTCTCTTTAAGTATCTAATGGCATATATATGTTGATTTTACCTTGTTTTCATTGCTATTGTAATATACCAAATTTTGCAATACTAAAAATGTGTAAATATGGAAATAGTGGAATAAAATAAATACTGGTATTTACAAATTAAAGGTAGAGTTACTTTTGGAATTCCCAGATGTCCATTGTGTCATTCACGGAAATCGAGAAGTCAAGATTGTAAAAATACAAGTGTAAGAAGTCAGAGTAAAATTTGTCGGTGGCTGCAGGGTTCAGGGGCATCAATTGCGAGATCAGAGGAATTCGGGCATTTCGTGATGTGCCTCGATATACGTGCCATGGTCCGACATGGAATTTCAGGTAATGCACCGATGGAGCAACTTTATTAAAAAGAACTTCAATAAAGTATGTAATGACAGCTCATTATGACTCATGATGACACATCTTTCGTGTTGGCCAAATAAGGAAATGACAAGTGCCCTTAAATTATAACAAAGTAAAAACATGTTTTTGTGTTAGCCAAATGAGGAGGTGACATGTGTCTCTCATCATTAAACATCATTACACCCACTTTAAGCCTTTCGTGTTGTCATCTTCGGAGTACGCCATCTAGCGTCTGAGTCTGGGGAATTCACCGGTCTCCGGTCGGGCCACTTACTTTACGAGTCGAGCACTAAACCCAGGAGTCTGGGGAAATTGTCAGGCCTCCCCTTCCCCTGACCATTTATGACCCACAGAAGAAAGAGAAAAGTGGAAGACCAATGGTTGCATGACACGTGGCACTCTTAAGCCTTAAACTTGTGACACATGGCAAGATAAGATGAGATCATTTTATGTGATTAAATCACAACCATCCATGCCTAATTAAATGGCAAAATTTTTTACAAGCATGGAAAGAGAAATAGGAATCATATTTCTTAAGCTTAAGAACACAATAAGAGAGAAGGAGGAGTGAATAGTGAGTTTTCTTGACTACCGGAGCCGATTTCTACACTGAATCATCGTTATTGTCCGGTAAGTCCTTCAGGAAACTTCCTCTACACACTATAAGCTTCAATTCTATTGTCTTATATTTCTCATATGAGGTGTTTTGTTCCAATTAGTCTACTGGAGTACCACCGGAATACCGAACCACTTGTAGAAACGCAAAGAAGTAAGCGTAGGCTTTCTTTTAAACCGAATACTTTGTGATTTCATTGAGTTTTTCTTAGCTCTTGAACCACCCATGTATTTCATTCAATTGGTGTTTTTGAAGAAGGAAAATTTTTTAATCATGTATAAGGTGATATATGATGGTTGGAGAAGTATTAGACTTGTTGGTTGTTAAAATCACAAAGTGAAATTTTTGTTGTTTTGGGAGGCAGATTTGGTTGGGGGCTAAATCTGGTAGAAATAATTTGATTTTCATATTTTTGAGCTTTCCATTGGATTCTACAAGAAAAATTGTGTGGGAATAGGCTCTGGTTATAATTTTTGACAGACTGGTTTAAAGATTCAAAAAATTGGAAATTAAGTCTGCTGGTGCAACAAAGTTGCCAGTGTGCGTTTTTGTCTGGCAGTTTTGTTGTGGTGAAACTTTCACCGTCCAAAACTCATCTCTTGATTATGAGATTTTCCAGAATTAAAGTACAGACCTTTAATTTGATAAGTATTATGAAGGATTTCGATAAGTATACTAGGAGTTATGGATGTTTGAAGTAGACCATTAAAACTGGTCAGACTTACTGGCAGCAGGGAGAAAAAGAAAACCTGGGAAGTGTGCGCAGTCAAACAACTACTGAAAGTATTTTTTCCTTAAAATAGACTTAATAAGGGTTATATAGAATTTTGGATCACCCTAATTCAATTTTTCTCGAATTAGTTATGATTTTTCAAAGTTCAGTGAAAAATCTGCCAGCTTTTGGTAATTGTGCGAAAATTCAAAGCAAAGTGTTTTTGTAATAAAATTGGACATTTAAGAGTTAAGTTAATCATTTGGAGTAGCTTGAGCTCATTTGCTTCATATTGGGCCTAATGTAGTGACCTACTGGTAACCAACATAAGAGAATAATTTATGAAGAGTTAGACTAAGAAATAACTCATTGACCGTAAATTATAATTTATAGGACTTGACACTTGCCCAAGACGTTCAAAGCACGTCAATCAAGATCAAGATTTGGAAAAATTGTCAGGTAGTAACTTATCCCTCACATACTTCATGATATGTTATATGCATGTTTGTACCATTGTGAATTTAAAACATTCAGATGAGAAGGGCTAAGGCCCAGTAGAATTTCCCAGCGCTGTGGCAAGGGACGGTTATCCTTGAATTGGTAACTTTATGCTTTTTGCATATTGTGAATTTATCTCTGAATGTTGATTATACTGTAACTTTGGTTGACATGGCATGATATATGTGCATTTTATATGAGTGATATCTGTTACTACTGAGATTCATTGAATCTCACCCTATTTTCCCAAAACAAATTTTCAGCTCGGGCAAGTAGTTCCTCAGGCAAGTAGGTAAATACGGGCGAATGAAGCAAAGGACTTAGAATTTAATTTTTTGTTAGTTATCTACTTTGGAGATTGTATGTAATTTGTATTTAAGTGTGGTCAGTCTTGTATTGACATCTATGTAACCGCCTGTATATAAGTGGGCGCGTAATGACATTCATACCAATAGTGGACAGCCGTCCACCTAGGGCCGTTAATTAAACATAGTAGCTTGGGTTTCAGCAGAGAACTTATTAGTAAACACTTTGATATGAAGAAATGAACCTAAAACGGATGGCTTAAAATAAATCATAAAATAATGAGACCCAATCTGAAAATGATTTTTGAAAAGATTTTTGAAAACCCATTCAAGTACAGCTCCACACTCTGCTTGAAGTTGGGACTTTCGCTGTTTACAAAAGATTACTGGTCTCCTTTTTAAAGATATTACTACACTTATGCCATCTATATGCTTTCAAAACATGGGTGTTACAGGTATTCGTGACTGGCCATCACTGTGGATGATTTGTTCAATTAAATTAAGCTTAAGAGAGTTAATTTAATTATAGAACTTTGGTAAAATTATGCTAGACTTGAAGTTTAGGAATTAAATGGATGGTTTGTTAGTAACATAGAGATATAGTTACTAGCCTAACATTGTCACATTAAGGTTGGTGCCTAATGAATATTTTCTCTTAACGGTAGCAAGAGATTGTATATGTTAATTGAAGATACAGAGTTGGTTATGACTTGAGAGAGTTTAATCAAATGCTTGCAAACCTTAGACTAACATATATATATATATATATATCTCATGGAAAGACTCTTGGAGAGGAAGAAAAATCAAGTTTATGAAATACAAAGGGCATGAACAATCCTAGGCTTATTAAAAATGGTGAAACCACAAGGATCATATTTTTATTCAGTAATTCTTAGCTTTTACAAAAATATCTTTTGAAATTTCTCTTTGTCTATACCAACAACATGTCTTGGCTCAGCTTAAATGAATTCACCAAGCCTATTACTTGACTAATTTGTTACTCAAATCCTTGAGGGAATGGTCTTACTTATCACTTTATTACTTGACGCGATCCGTGCACTTGCGGTTGCGAACAAGTTTTTGGCGTCGTTGCCAGGGATTGGTTTAACAAATCCTTTAGTTGACGTTAGCCTTGTGATCGTAGATTTTGCTTGAGCTCTTAGTAAAGTTTACAATTTTTATTTTCTTCTTTTCTTGGTTAATTTTTGTTTTAGTTTGATACTTGCTTGCTTATGCCTCTTGTAGGTACCATCTCAGTACATGCAATACTTGCACCTGGACGGATTGATAGTAATACTTGATGGATTACCTCACATTGATGAAGAAACTGAATCTGAAACTAAAACTGAAACAATGGCTGATGATGAATATGATAGGCCTATCGTCAATGACTTCGCTAGCCGGAATATGCGGGGTACTCAATCTTGCATTCGGATGCCGGAGATGCAAGCACACAATTTTGAGATCAAGCCGGTAATGATTACAATGCTTCAAATGCATGGGTTGTACCATGGTCTCTACAATGAAGATGCCAACAAGCACTTGATGTACTTCTTGGAGGTGTGTGATTCCTTCAAGCAAAATGGAGTGCCCCAAGATGTGTTGAGGATATGGCTATTCCCCCTCTCTCTCTATTAGGGAAAGCTAGAGATTGGTTCAACAATCTCCCGAAAGGATCCATAAATTCCTGGGATGATCTTGAGGCTAAGTTAAGAGCTCGATTTTTCTTTGATGATAAATCTGTGGAAGCTGGGGATGAGTTTCTAAGCTTTAGACAACGGCCAGATGAGCATCTTTATGCCACTTGGGAGAGATACAAAATGTTAATGAGACAATGCCTTAATCATGGGGTGGACAAGTGGGTGGTAATCCAAATCTTCTGTAATCGCCTTAATCCTCAATCTAAGGCAATAGTTGACTCTATGTCCAATGGAGGTTACCAGAATATTCCTGTCAATGAGGTGTTTAGGCCTTTAGATCAACTATCTGCCAACAACACTCAAGGCAATGATAGAAGGATTACACAAGCTATACCTGCTACAAAAGAAGACTCTTCATCATAAATTGCAACAATCTTATCCGCTTTGAATAAGCATTTTAATGTATTGGAGCCTTAAATACAAAAGAGCACTTCTTATGGCATGTATTCTATTCATGCCACTCCTATAGTATGTGATCAATACAATGACGTCCATATGCCTGACTATTACCCTCTTTATATGGCTTTGGAATCTGTCAACTATATGGGCAAGTTTTAACCTTCTCAAGGGAACCCATATTCACAAACTTACAATCGTGCTTGGAGAGCTCATCCTAATTTCTCTTGGAGCCAAGGTAATACTTTGAATCCACCACATGAGTCTACTTAGGGTATAAAGCCTGTTCCTCCACCGGGGTTTCAAATGCAACAAAGGAAAATTCCTATTAAGGAAGAAGAGTCTAAAACGGACAAGATGCTAGCTCAAATATTATCCAACATATAATCTTTAAGAGCTGAAAACAAGGCCACTTTCTCTCTTCATGAAATGGCGATTAAGAATCTTGAAGTGCAAGTGGGGAAACTAGTATCACAAATGAATGCCATGTCAAGACGACCTCTCCCTAGTAACACCATTCCTAATCCAAAAAGGGATGGAAAAGAGGAATGCAAAGCCATTAACTTGAGAAGTGGCAAAGTGATATCGGATGTGCCTAGCTCAAGTAGGACTAGCCCAAAGCAAGATGAGCAAATGGATATTAAGGTTGATGATGAAGTAGCTATGAATCATGAAAATATAGTGGAAGAGGATGATAGTAGGAAGAGAAAGCAAACTGAAGAAAGTTTGGATGATGTTGTCAAGAGCAAAAAGGTGGAACAAGAGATGAATGATAAGAAGAAGAGAAACCCAACTACCTCTACTACCATGCCACCACTACCTTTCCTTCAACGATTCAAGAACAAAGAGGAAGATGCTCAATTTAAAATGTTTGTGAACATGTTCAAGCAACTCCATGTGAACATTACTTTTATCGAAGCGTTGGAAAGTATGCCTAAATATGTTAAGTTCCTTAAGGATGTTTTGTCTAAGAAGCAGCAATTCAATGAGTTTGAAACCATGGCATTGACAGAAGAATGTAGTGCGGTTATTCAATGAAAGTTACCTACTAAACTCAAAGATTCGGGAAGCTTCTACATTCCTTGCAATATTGGAACTAAATTCAATGGTAAGGCTCTATATGACTTAGGTGCTAGTATTAACTTGATGCCTTTAGCTATTTTCAACCAATTAGTTTTGGGAGAGCCAAGGCCCACTATGGTGACCCTTCTCTTTATAGATTGGAGTATCTCTAAACCTAGAGGAATCATTGAAGATGTCCTAGTTAAAGTGGACAAGTTCATCTTTCCACTGGACTTCATCGTGCTTGATTGTAAAGTTGACTGGAAAATCCCTCTCATTCTTGGCCATCTATTCTTAGCCACAACAAGGACTCTCATTGATATGGAAAAGGGTGAGATCACTTTGAGGGTTAATGATGAAAAAGTGATATTCAATATGCCAAAAGCTTTGAAGTTTCATGATAATTCAACCTAATGCTCTTTTGTCGATATATTAGATTCAATCATTCCTCAAGAATCATATGCTTCCATGATCAAAGACCCTTTAGAGGCATTCTTAATTGGTGTAAAAAGCTTGGAGGAGTTTGATGAAGAACCTATTGAAAATCTCTTTCGTATGGAATCATTTCCTCACTCAAGGCCGAGGAATTTTGAGCCACTTGAAGTGTCTAATGCTTTACATACTCCATTAAAGCCTTCTATTGAAGTTCATCTGGTTCTAGAGTTGAAGCCTCTACCTTCTCATCTTAAGTATGCTTACCTGGGGAATTCTAATACTTTATCGGTTACTGTCTCTTCTGTTTTCTCTGATTTGCAAGAAGAAAAGCTCTTACGAGTCTTAAGAGAGCACAAGTGTGCCTTTGGGTGGATGATAGCTGATATCAAGGGAATAAGCCCTTCTATTTGTATGCATAAGATTCTATTAAAGGCTGATCATAAAACTTCCATTGAGCATCAAAGGTGGTTGAATCAATGATGAAAGAAGTGGTCAAAAAGGAAATTCTCAAATGGCTCTCATTTGGAATTGTATATCTCATCTCTAATAGTTCATGGTAAGCCTAGTCCAATGTGTCCCTAAGAAGGATGGCATGACTGTAGTGGCTAACACCCAAAATGAACTGATTCCCACTCGCACGGTGATTAGATGGCGGGTGTGTATGGATTATCAGAAGCTTAATACTGCTATAAGGAAAGATCACTTTCCTTTGCCCTTAATTGATCAGATGTTGGACAAGCTAATGGGCCAAAAGTTCTTTTGCTTTCTCAATGGTTATTCCAGGTACAATCAAATTGCAATAACCCTAGAAGACAAAGAGAAGATGACTTTTACTTGTCCCTATGGCACATTTGCCTTTAGAAGAATGCCTTTTGGACTATGCAATGTGCTGGCCACCTTTTGATTCTTGCTTGGAGAATTTGGATGCAGTGCTTAAATGATGTGAAGAGACTAATTTGATTCTCAATTAGGAGAAATGTCACTTTATAGTGCAAGAAGGCATCGTACTTGGCCATAGGGTATCCAAGAAGGGTTTGGAAGTATATGAAGCCAAAATTTCTATCATTGAGTAATTGCCTCCGCCTACTAATGTGAAAGGTATCCATAACTTCCTTGGTTATGTCGGGTTCTACCAGAGATTTATCAAGGATTTTTCTAAATTTTCCAAGCCACTTTCCAAATTATTGGAGAAGGATGTGGAATTCAAGTTTGATAGTGAGTACTTATAAGCCTTTGAGGAGTTAAAGAAGCATCTCATTTTAGCTCCTATCTTAGTAGCTCCGGATTATGTTTTACCTTTCATCATCATGGCCGATGCGAGTGATTATGCCATTGGGGTTGCTCTTAGGCAAAAGGTGTTACCTGTACTTCAGCCCATATCTCATTCTTATAATTTTTCTTTACCATTTTCCAATTTTGAAATGTAATAGGGACTCTGTCTCGAACCGTAGTCCCGATCAAGTTATTTAAGGAGGTACTGTTCTCGCCGAACAGGTTTCCATTTTCATTCCACTCTAGTTGTAACTTGATTCCGTTACTTCTCAGTTTGATCAACCTTGCCATAATTATCCTGCCACGTCTGATATTCTCCTCAAATCTTTGTCTACCAATGTGCCAGGGAACATCATTAATGTCATCATGTGGTGAGTTCATACTACTGCAAGTAAAATAAACCAAATCAAAACATTAGTGCATAATGTCAACCATGTCAACGAAAGCAAATTATTTTGAAATTTATAAAAACATATGTACAAGTAAACAAGTCAAGGCAATCATTATCTTTTCCTTTTTCTCATCTGATTTAAAATTTTATTCTACAGAATTCGTGTTGGATTGAGAATTGTGTTTCTCTTGACCCAAGTTCCCTCATCATGATCATGTCTCACGTATACGAGTCTATCTCCATCTCCATCTTCATCTTCATCTTCATCTGCATCTCCATCTATATCAATCTCTGCTGACCACAAATTCTCAAATGAATGATCATCATTATTGATGTTCAAATATTCATTACTTTCAAAATCAACTTTTGCTTGACGATTCTTGTTGGATGGAAGTACAATAGACCAATTCTTCTTAGCAGGATCAGGAATGTAAAATGCTTGTTTTGCCTATGCTGCTAAAATAAAAGGATCATCTTCATACCAAACCTTAGAAAGGTCCACTTGCACAAAGCCTAAGTCATCTATCCACAATCCACTGTTGTTGTTAACCCACTTACATTTGAAGACAGGGACCCTTTACATAGAGTAATCTAACTCCCATATGCGTTCAATGACACCAAAGTATGACATTGATGCATAGACAGGGTGTGTGTCTTTAGCACTGGATCTATGCCAAGAATCAGCAACAAGTGTTACCCCACTATTCTGCATCGTGCTCTGTGTATCATGGTCTTGTGTATAGAATGTGTAACCATTGATTACATAACCATTGTAAGATAATACATGTAAGCTTGGTCCCTTCAACAAGCACTTCAATTTTTCAGAAACTAAATCAGGATTCCTCTCCATCTCATCGTTAATGCAATTTTTCAACCAGCCTGTAAATTGTTTATTGTGTTCTGTTGTTAATAAAGTTTCATTCCTATCACCATGTACCAATCGGAGAGCATCCTTGTGTTCTTCTACATACAGTTTGACCTCATCAATGTTATGTAGGACATACAAGTGGGCTTGGTCCCGTTTAGTCGCTGATATCGTTATTACATCGCTCCCTGTTGTTCCTTTCCCTGATCTTCGGCCATCATGATGGGACTTGGGGATCCCTACAGGGTCAACATTTGATAGAAAATCAGCACATAAGTCACTTGCTTCTTCAACCATGTAACTTTCAGTGATACAACCCTCTAGGCGATATCTATTTTCCACATACTCTTTTAATATTTTCATGAATCGCTCATTTGGGTACATCCATCTCAAGTACACTGGACTGCACAATTGAGTCTCTTTGACCAAGTGTACAGTTAGATGTACCATAATGTCAAAAAAAGAAGGTGGAAAATAAATTTCAAGTTCACACAGAGTACACACAATCAGCCTTTGCAAATCTTGTAACTTGGTTGAATCAACTACTTAACTGCAGATCAACTTGAAAAACACGCAAAGTTTCGTGATAGTGTTCCTTAATTTTTTGGGTAAAATGGATCGTATACCAACCGGCAGGAAATTTTGCATGAGCACATGACAATAATGAGATTTAAGGTTCTTTAACTTCAACTCTTTTACCGATACAAGGTTCTTTATATTTGAAGAGTAGCCCTCGGGAACTTTAATTCCTGACAAAAACTCACAAAACAATTTCTTCTCTTTCCTCGACAGAGTGTATGCCGCTGGCGGTAGATAGGTATGAGACCCTTGCTCAATCGGTGCCAACTCTTCTCTAATTCCCAAGTTCACTAAATCCACCTCGAATTGACATTTTCCTTGCTTTTTCCTTGGATATTAAGCAACGTGCCAATTAGACTATCACAGATATTTTTTTCTATGTGCATCACATCAAGAAAATGCCTCACATATAAAGACTTCTAATATGGAAGTTCAAAGAAAATAGATTTTTTCTTCCAACCGCTTGTCTCGATTTGTTTTGCAAAAGGCTTGCCAAAATTGTTATCCAAGTCTTTTACCTTGGAATACACCTGGGAACTGGTCAACATCTTCGGCGGGCTACCTTCTTCTGCATCACCATTGAAAGGCTTTTTCCACTTCCTCCAACGATGTTGCGATGGTAAGAATCTTCGATGCCCCATGTAAACATTTTTCTTACAATGATGAAGTCGCAATGAATGAGTGTCATCTTCACATATAGGGCATGCACCATATCCTTTGACGCTGTATCCTGACAAATTTCCATAAGCAGGGAAATCATTAATTGTGCCAAACAACATGGCTTTCAAAGTGAAACTTTCTTCCATGTACCCGTCATACACACTAACGCCTTCATCCCAAAGCAGCTTCAAGTCATCAATTAAAGGAGCCAAGTATACATCTATATCATTCCCAGGTTGCCTTGGCCAAGAAATTAACATGGACAACATAAACTTGTGTTTCATGATTAAGTGTGGAGGAAGGTTATAAATCATCAATATCACTGGCCACGTGCTATGTGTGCTACTCTGAACACTGTGCAGATTAATTCCATTAGTTGACAGTGCAAGGTAAAGGTTCCTGACTTCATCAGCAAAGTCAGGGTACTCATGATCAATTTTTTCCATTGAGGAGCGTCTGCAGGGTGCCTAAGCTTCGTGTCTTTAATCCTTTCATCTGCATGCCATGTCAACTGCTTAGCAATCTCTGCATTACTATACAGTCACCTGAATCTCGGAACAATGGGAAAATACCATAGCACCTTTAAAGGACTTTTTCCTTTCTTCTTCCTATATCGAGATGTGTTGCATTTAGGTCACTTCTCCAACGTTGCATACTGATTTCGAAATAATACGCAATCGTTAGGACAGGCATGTATCTTCTCATATCCCATACTGGTTGTAGAGCAAAGAATTCACTTTGCCTCGTATGTCTTGGTAGGAAGTACATTTTCTTCTGGAAGTATATCTTGCAACAGTTCAAGCAATGCGGTGAAACCTGAATCACTCAATCCGTAGCGAGCTTTAAAGTTGTACAACTTCAACACTGCTAGCAATCTTGTATATTTAGTACTTCCGACATATAATGGTTTCTCTGCATCACCTTTCAACTTCTCATATTCGTTAGGGCAGTTTTGAAGCACCCCTTCAACCATATTTTCCATTTCTTCAAGACCATCATCTTCATCAAACATGCTTTGATCAAATTCATCTGAGGCACCACCCGTGGTATGCACCCGATCACTATATGCATCGTTGGTCTCACCATGCCTTATCCATCGTATATATGCTTGATCAATACCATAACACACTAAATGATCTAGCAAATCAAGTTGACTAATCCGCTTTCCAAAACAACAAGATAAGCAAGGACATAAGATTTTGTCAGGATCTTTTGTGTGCTCAGTTGCAAATGTAATAAAATCCTTCACCCTATCTATATATTCCCTTGAACATCGATTAGATGACATCCATTTACGATCCATCTATGGGCTTCAATCTATTTTTTAAAAAAGTACGTGGTTAGTTGTATGACTATTGCATTTACTAATTACTTTTATATTCTCTTACCAATTTTAATTTAAATTAACATACACCACATGAATCTTCATAATTGAAGCTTTCTAAATCTTAAACTCAATTTTTAAATTGCCAAATAATTCATTAATTATTCCCAGGCATTATAATAATTTTTTACAACTCATAACAGAAGAAACCATATTTGCCACAATATATCATAGTTAAATTAGAAAACATTACAAGTCAATAAATAAAATACAAGTGTTAAGAATATATAAATAATTATTTTGCTTATGCAATTAATCAATAACAATCATTAGAATACCTACAAATTATAACTATTAAATTCAACTAAAATCACATTTGTAAGCTCAAAATTTAAAAAACATACCGTAAATAGAAGCTTTAATAGACTGATGAACTAAAACTACAAACACAAATTAAACATAAAAAAATCAATAAAATATTTGAGGTTCTAAGTTATTTTTTTAATAATAATATGTGTAATAAACATCAATATATAATAAAATCAAATATGATTAGCTTAAATCAAAAAAATATGATTCAGAGAAAAAAAGAAAGAAAATAAAGTAAAATAAAAAAGAAAGCATAATCCCAACATTAATTATCTCCTTATTGTATGTTTTTTCCCTTACGGTTTTAGTTAATATATTTAAAGTTAAAAAATATAGACAAATTATATTTTATTTTATTAAATATTAACATTGATATATATTGATATATTAAAGTCATTTTATCCATATTTTAAAATCCTTAAATAAATTAATGACTCAATTAATGAATTATTCAATTTATTATCCTGATTTCAATTTTTCCTATTTTAATTGGGTTTATATGGGATTTTCTCTATTATAGTTTAATAAGATAATACAAAAAATTATTTTCTTACCTCTACAAAATAGCACTAACACAAATATATATGACATATAAATATATACTCTACAAAATAGTTTAATAAGATATATATTTGTATATGACATATACAAATATATATGACACAAATATAAATTAATCAATTGCATTAATAAATTTTGTTGACCACAAACTATTCTTGGAACCTAATCTAAAATTTTTCTGAATTAAAACAAATATATAAGAACTAAGATGTTTCAAAATATATAATCAAAAGTGTTTATTAATATCTTTGTAAATCACTCAAATTAATTCAAACGCTTACCAAACAGCCTCTTAAGTTAAGCGCAATATTTGACATACTCTACAACACTGTCAAAATAATGTAGTGTGCGATAGAATTATTGGAAGATTATAAATCTAATATATTATGACATTTGTGCTATCTAATAAAATATATTGTTTGAAGTTTTAAGTGACTCGAAAAAAGAAAAACTTAAAAATTACCGCGTCTACTACACACTTGTTTGAGTCTACAATTGTCTTATTTCCATTCCTTTAAAATTCATTCTTCTTCTTTTTTCGGTAATTAATAAATATTTTCCCAAACAAATTAGAAATTAACTTCATCGATGATGCCATAAAATGAGAAACGACACTATAATAGAGGCTTTATTTGCTAAATCTTAGTAATTCAGATAATGATGGACAAGACTTCATTAATGAAATGAGTACATACAATGGGTAAACTTCATCACATCAACTCATTATTTAGCTTCAAGTGGATAGCAATTTCCAAGAAACTTTAAGAAAAACACTACAGTATTTTGTTGTTCCATAACATATCCGTCACTACAAAAAAAAAGGCATTTTATAGCGGTGCCATTGTAACGGTTATAATTAACCGCTACAAATATTAACATTTGTAGCGGTTCAACCTAAACTGCTACAAATTTGTAGCGGCAAGCTACGCGCCAAATGGCGCGACAGATTGGCAGTGTTTTTTGTAGCGGTTGATTAGACAAAACCGCTAGAAATTTGGGGCGAAAATCCCGCCAAAACTTGTAGCTGTTATTTTGTAGCGGTTAAAACACAGAAACCGCTACAATATTCTCGTCACATGGCGTGACCATAGTGTAGCGGTTACAGCAACAAAACCGCTACAAAATACCAACTGTTAGCTATTTATAGCGGTTATAAGGATATAACCGCTACAGAATTTCAGGAGTCTCCACTTTTGTAGCGGTTTGTAGCGGTTATTGTAGAACCGCTACAAATTTAATTATTTGTAGCAGTTTTGGTAGCGGTTATTGTAATAACCGCTACTAATATCTGGCCTATTTAAGGCCCCGCCTCCCTCATTTCTCCTTTTGCTCATTTTGTTTCTTGGGGTTTCTCTGAGTGGTTTCTTCAAGATTTGAGCGTTCGGACATCTGTGTTGGAGTTTTTGCTACTGTATTTCTCTATTTGCACTTGAGGTACGTATAAAACACGTATTTTATTTGTATTTTTATTTTTATTATATTTTTGTATAATAATGTAACTAAATATTTTTTTTTACAGTTGATATGGCTTCAAGAGAGGATAAGGGGAAGGCCCCTGAGGTCCCCAGACTGATTTTACGGGTGGCAGCAGCCGAGCTGGGGGTAGAGGGAGGGGGCAGCGCGGAGGCAGGGCGACCGTGGCATCTCAGCCCATCCCCCCACAGGAGTCGGCCCTACCACAGGCACCACAGACGATCCCACAGGAGACGACCGCACTAGAGGTGCCTGAGTTTGAGGGGCCAGATATCAGCGTCGAGGATTACGATGAGGAGGATTTCGAGATCCCGATTGCGATCAGGGAGATGGAGCAGTTCCTCGATGAGGAGGAGGCTCGGGAGCAGAACAACCCACAAGGTTCATCTTCGCGGTCCACTGGGTTTGAGGTGCAGGTCCAAGGTAAATTAATTTTTTAATTTATTAAATTATTTATTTAAATTAGAAATGTTAACTTTAATTTACAATTTATCTAACGTACGGTAAACTGTGTAGATGAGCAGGGGAACGTTTCGACGAGGAGGCTAGACGTGGCCGATGTGAACAGCTTGGACCGGAGCCTGTGAGTTATAGTGCTGTGGAATGAGGGCACTGACCAGCCCATCAACAATGGGGGTCACCTGCTCAACCACTTCCTGAACGACCTGGGCGTGAATTGGATGCGGTTCCCCGTTCACTTCAAGATGTGGAGGCACATTCCGAGGGGGCCAAAGGACCAGGCTTGGGAGGAGGTGGTTCAGGTAATTAAAATTATTTAATTTATATTTTTTGTAATTAATTATATTTAATTAATATTTTTTAAATTATTTTTTTTGTAATTATTGATATTTAAATAATTTTTTTTCAACTGCGGTTTGCCATCCGGGCCAACAGGAAGATGTACGCCCTCGTGAAGATGGGTAACGCCTGAAAGAACAGGAGGAACCATCTCTACCACAAGGTGAATAAGGATGGGACGATGCCTCTGGAGCAGCTGATCGAGAGTGTCCCAGACGGCGTGCCACCGAACGATTGGGTGACTTTCGTCCAGTTCAGGAGGAGCCCTGAGGGGCAGGTAATGTATTTATTAGATTTTTTATATATAATTTTGTAATTGTTAAATATTAAATTATAATTTCAATTTAATTGTATTTAATTTGAAATTTTTTAATTTTAAATGTTTTTTATTGTTTTAATACATTTAATATTGTTTTTTTTCTAGGAGCTTTCTCAGAGGAACACTAGGATCCGTACGCAGCAGACGATCCACCACACAACAGGATCGAAGACCTTTGCTGTGACCTATAGCGAGTTGGTAACTTTTCAAAATATCACTGACTTTTAGCTGCTTATTTCATAATACTAATTGAATTTTGTAATTGTTTCAGGAGATGAAGGCACAGCAGGAGAACCGTCAGACGGACTATGGGGAGTTGTACGCCATCACACACAGACACCGTGACGGGACTGCAACCTCTCAGCAGGCAGAGACGGCCATTAAAAGTAATTTTATTATTATAATTTTTATAAAACCAAGTTAATAATGAAAAATGCTAATTAGTAATTGTTTCATAAAATGGCAGGAGTGGATGCAGCAGTCACAGGCTGAGCTGCGACAGACCCAGCCTGAGGAGTCACAGGGGTCAGTGAACCCGACGGCTCCTTTGAAGGCGGGTCTGGCTCAGGCTGAGCACCCTGGACACGTGCGGGGGATGGGGATAGGCGCCAGACCTAGCATGGTCTACGGCAGGAGCGCCGCCTTTGAGGCTGGCAGCTTTAGAGGGGTCAGAAGTCCGAAGGATGAGTCTATTGACCAGCTGCGGTCAGATTTGGAGCAGCAAATGGCACAGCAGCAGTAGATACAGCAGACGTAGTGGCGTGAAATCGTGAACAACATGCTGGAGCGGTCATGGAGTCGCCTGTTCTCGGACGAGTAGCATCCACAGGTTCCCCCTGTCCCTAGCTACATCGTCCCGAGTACTACTCCTCCTCCTCCTCCTATTCCTCCTGTTGATGATGATGGTGCAGTTCACTCTGCGCAGCGGCCCGATCCAGCAGTATCTGAGGGAGCCCTACCTGAGGGAGCACCAGATGATCAGCCCCCAGCTACTTAGTTTAGGACTTCCTTTTTTTTGTTGTTGTTGAAACATTTGTAAATATATATATATATAAGTTTGTATTTCAAAACTTAAAGTTTAATATAATTATATTTATATTATTATATCGTATTATTGAATTTATGAATTAATTGCAACAATATTATTTATATTTCTAAATTAAAAAAAAAATAAAGCATATATATATTTGTAGCGGTTTTACAATAGAAACCGCTACAAAAAATGTATATAGTTGTAGCGGTTTTTATTATAGAACCGCTACAACTATATATATATATATATTTGTAGCAGTTTTACCATAAAAACCGCTACAAATACTCATCATTTGAATTTTGAAATTTACCACCTTTTTTCACATTTGTAGCGGTTAGGTTATTTGAAACCGCTAAAAATTAAAAATTATTTTTTGCTGTCCAACGGCTTTAATGTTAGTAGCGGTTTTATACACATAACCGCTACAAATACTCAATGTGTAAATTTTGAATTTCCCACCAATGTGTAACGGCTTGAAAATTAGTAGCGGTTTTATGTATATAACCGCTACTAATATTTTATAACTGCAGCGGTTAGTGTAGCAGTTTTAGAACCACTACAAAATTATAAACATTGGAATTTCAGAATATATGGTTCTTTGCATTCGTCATTCTCTTCTCACTCATCTTCTTCTCTATACTTTCTTCTCTCTCATTTATAGCTATGGACAAATCATGGATCAGGTTGCCGCGCAATTCTCCTGAATATTTGTACGGATTAAACAGTTTCTTGGATTTCGCATTTACTCACGCCAGCTGTAACGGCAAGATCGTCTGTCCGTGTCGGAAATGCAAGTTCAAGAAGTGGCATGCACGAAATGTTGTGAAGGAACATTTGATTGTGAAGCCTTTCCCTGAGGACTATACGTTCTGGGCAGTTCATGGTGAGAAGGCCGGCATTAGATATGACGATGCTCTTCCTCAAAGTTCTCAAGTAGGCGTTCAAGTAGATGAAGACAATCCTGTGAATGATGCTGTGCGTGATGCGTTTGGGTTTCAAGGTGACAACTTCAATGAAGAAGTGCATGGGTCTGAGCCAGTTTTTATGGGGAATGAAGCAGCTCGGGATTTTTTCAGCTTGATAGATGAAGCAGATCGTCCTTTATATCAAGGTTGTCGCAAATATTCTAAATTATCTTTCTTGATCAAATTGTATCATATCAAGTGCTTGTGTGGGATCATAGATAAGGGAATGTCGATGTTGCTCGACTTATTACAAGATGCATTCCCCAACGCTGAGATTCCCACAACATTCTATAAGGCCAAGAAGATTATCAACAGGTAGGGGTTGAATTATCAAAAGATTGATGCATGCCCAAATGATTGTAAGCTGTATTGGGGAGACGATTCCAATAGAGAGACTTGTAAGAGATGTCACACATTGAGGTACAAGACAATTCGGAAGGGGAAAAAGCAAAAGAAGAAACCTGCAAAGATTCTCAGGTACTTCCCTTTGAAACTTCGCCTACAAAGATTATTTATGTCGTCTAAAACTGCGGAGCACATGAGGTGAAATGAGACGGTAAATTAAGACATCCGCGGGATGCAGCTGCTTGGAAAATGTTTGACAACGACTTTCCAGATTTTACGACTGACCCCAGAAATGTTCGGCTTGAGTTGGCGACAGACGGTTTCAATCCTTTCAGGAATCTTAGCACAAGTTACAGTATTTGGCCGGTAGTCTTAGTTCCCTACAACTTACCCCTGGATGTGTATGAAACAAAGCTCTTTCATTATGTCTATGATTATTCCAGGCAAAAAGGCACCGGGCAATGACATCGATGTGTATCTCCAACCGCTTATTGCGGAATGGCTTGACCTGTGGAATGTCAGCTTGAAGACGTACGACACTTACGACAAGACTTTGTTCAACATGCGTGCAGCCTTGATGTGGATGATTAGTGACTTTCCTGTCCTTGGCACATTATCTGGTTGGAATGTGCATACTGGGTCGGCATGTCCAGCTTGCAATTTTGACTCTGACGCAGTGCACCTTCCCCACAGCCAAAAGTGGTGCTTTATGGGGCATCAGAGGTTTCTCGATGGAACACATAAGTTTAGATTGCAACGGAATCATTTCAATAAGAAACCAGAAAAAAGAGGACCACCTAAAACTTTGTCCGGTACAGATATCTTACAGTAGCTTGAGCATGTTGACTTTGAGTTTGGAAAAGCGACGATTCAGCGCAAACTCACCAAAAGACATGTAGGACTTCGGCACCTCAGTAGTGGAAGAAGATAAGTATTTTATTCATGGTTCCATATTGGAGATCTAATTTACTTCGCCACAGTCTTGATGTAATGCACATTGAAAAGAATGTTTGCGACAATGTGCTGTATACGATGCTTAACGAACCCGACAAGACAAAAGATCACCTTCAAGCGAGGAAAGATTTACACGACATGGGAGTTCATGAAGACGCTTGGCCAGATGAGCATGACAAATTTCAACCGGCAAAGTTTACCCTCACAAAACCGAACAAGGAAGTCTTCCTCGCGACGTTGAAGAAATTAAAAGTTCCTGATGGGTATTCAAGCAACATTTCTTGATGTGTTGACTTGCAAGCTCGAAAGGTTGCTGGCCTAAAGAGTCATAACTCACATGTTCTTATGCAGCAGTTACTCCCTCTGGCTATAAAGAATACACTTCCTCCTTATGTTTCTATCGTTTTGGTGGAACTTTGTTCTTTCTTTCGGAAGTTGTGTTCTAAGGTTTTGATTGTTGAGGAACTCGATCAGCTGCAGTCAAAAATCATTCTTACGCTTTGTCATTTGGAGATGATCTTCCCTCCGTCCTTTTTTACTGTGATGGTTCACCTCACAGTCCACCTTATTCATGAAACAAAGCTCGCTAGACCAGTACAATATCGTTGGATGTATCCGATTGAGAGGTACTCATTTTAAATATGTGCTTTAATTTATTCTCCGTATTTAATGTTTGCTAGTCGTCCTTTTCATCATTTTATATTAATTTTCTCTTCTGTACTTCGTAGGTTCCTTGAGAAATTAAAATCTTACATGAGGAATAAGGAATAAGGTGTGGCCAGAAGGTTCTATAGCTGAAGGCTATATAAGGGATGAGGTGCTATATTTTTGCTCAAGGTACTTTGATGATCTTGAGACAGCTTTCAACCGCCCACCTCATGTTGACGATTGTCCTGAACCTGCACCAACATCAGGAGAATTTATCCCTCGTGTTGGTAAACCAGTTGGAGTAACTGAGAACTTCAAACTAACGGCAACTGAGAAGTTGCAAGCATATAGACATGTCTTGATTAATTGCACTCAAGTTGAACCTTTCATACGGTAAGAATTGTACACTCATATGTTATTCGATCTATATCTTTCATAACATTTCTCACTTTCATTTCACTAATGCCTTTCCATTATTAATTACAGGGAATTCAGAAGTCATGTTAAGCATCAACTCAGGATCCGTACACAGACATCCTCGGAAGTTGATAGGAGGGTCCACAGAGAATTCCCGAGCTGGTTTGCGCGCAGAACATTAAATGACCACAACCCACACTTACCAGATTTCAGAGCTCTCGCAATCGGCCCTCTTGATCATGCAAAAAGGTTTACAGCATATAATGTCAATAGTTTTAAGTTTTGCACGGTTTCATGGGATCAACGATTGCAAACACAGAATTTGGGTGTTTAAGGCACATTTGGGACAAGGATTTATGCGAGCAGCAGTGATGCCAACATGCAGTTCGGAGTCGTCCCTTACTATGGCAAGCTTCTTGATGTGGTCGAACTTAATTATCAAGGTCGTTTCACTATGACGCTGTTCAAGTGTTTGTGGGCAAATACCACTACTTCTCGGGGACTGACAACTGACGACTTAGGGATCACATCAATCAATTTCTCATGGCCGATTCATACTGATATTTCTCAAGATCATGAGCCGTATATTCTAGCTTCAGAGGCACATCAGGTTTATTATGTCGAAGACGAGAGGCATAAGGATTGGCACATGGTCGTTCATTTAAAGCCAAGACACCTTTACGACATGGGTGAAGGCGATAACATCGCCTACGAGAGTGAGCCATTTCAGCCAGCTGATTTTGAAAACTACTTCCTAGAAGGCGATGACAATTTACTTGTACTGCGGTGAGTTTTTTTAAGTCCACGTCATTTGAATTAAATTTTGTAAATTTAATAATACATCCATAACAATAATTTTTCTACAAAATTTCTATAGGGATGGCGACGATGAGTGATCAAATTCAAATTATGCTTTTGTCTTTAAAAAAATGCAAAATTTTTTTTAAAATTAAATGTAAAAAAAATTTAAAAAAAATAAAATAATATTTGTAGCGGTTATTAAACCGCTACAAATATAAAATTAACCGCTACTAAATGAGTAACCGCTACAAATAGTACGTGGATCACTATAAATATTAAACCACTACAAAAATATAAATAACCGCTACTAACTAATGACCGCTACAAAATGGATACATTAACCACTACAAATAGTACGTGGATCCCTATAAATACCCTTACCACAACTCATTTCAAACACTCCCCAATTTCTTTTCACCTTACCTTTCTTTCATTTTCTCTCATTTACAACTTCTTTTGTATGAGTATAGGAGCTGAATAATACGATCAAATATGGTAAGAAGATTTTTAATTTTTCTTACAATACTTCTTTCCTTTCTATAAAATTTATTCTAACCATTTTTTTCCAGATATTTCAGAGCTGTATCTCATTTTCATCTATTTTTCATACACAATTACATTATATTAGACAACATAATAATTCCTTATTACCTACCTATCCTTAATAATATTATTAATATAAATTTTATACTAATCCAATTCAATTACATTTTTCCTTTTAATTTATTAATAAATTAAACTATTGAATAATAAGCTAATTAAAATAGATAAAATAATAACAAAATAAACTATTTAAGTTAATATTAAAAAAATAGAAACAAATGATCGTATATTTTTTAAAAAAGTTTTAAATATTTGTACCGGTTATTTAACCGCGACTAAATAACGCGCCTTTTTAAAACTCAAATTAAATTTTTTTGCGCTAATTTTGAATGTCATGAAATTAGTAGCGGTTTTGATAACCGCTACAAATTTTATGAAATTCAAAATTAGTAGGGGTTTGTTAACCACTACAAAATAAAAAAATGTCATTTTTTTTCGCCTTCAAAATTTCAATTTTTTATATTTGTAGCCTTATATAACCGCTACAAATATCTCTGAAAAAAATTTCATCCATGATGGTGTTGTAGCGGTTGGGTTGAACCGCTACAAAGGATGTAGCAGTTATTTTTGATTGAGTAGCGGTTTTATATAACCGCTATAAAACTGCTTGCAACATACGATTTAGTAGCGGTTCTAGTAACCGCTACTAATGTTCTTTGTAGCGGTTAAAACTGCTACTAATACCTATTTTTAACAGCTACTAAATCACATTTTTTTGTAGTGCGTTCACATTGCATTTAACAACGATGGGTATTACCTCAACAAAATAGAACTAACACAAATATATATATGACATATAAATATACATGTGTCATAAAAAGGAAAAAAAGCATCGCATGCCATAAAAAAAGCAGAACAACCTGAAAAAAAAAGAAGCAAGTTGAACTTACAGGTTGATCGGTGCAGTGGAGTGGGGGACCGTGTAATTGTCATTGGTGACGCAATCTTGAGTGAGGGGAGGAAGAAATTTGAGCTACCAAATGGAGTGGGGACCAAAAGTTGAAGACAATACAAAGAAAAGGGAATAATAGGGATAGGAGTGGGGATGACAGTTGGAACAAAACAAAGACGTGTGCACATGTGGGTGTATTTTTAAGATGTGAAGATGAAAATGGAGGGACGAGGTGCACGCAGCGCAGATGAAAGGGAAAGTGAGAGAGGGAATAATTAAAGGTAGGGAAAGAGATGGGGGGAGGCGGGAAAGTGAAATGATAAGGGGGTGGGGGCGGGATGGGTTCTGATTGGTGGGGAAGGGATAGGAAATCGTAATTTTTTTTTATTTAAAAAATGGGTCAAGTGTGGCGACTGACCAGGCAGGCGCCACACCTGACCAAATTTTTTTTTAATTTAAAAATTGGTCATGTGTGGCGCCTGGCCAGACAGGCGCCACACCTGACCATAAATGTTTTTTTTAAAATGGGTCAAGTGTGGCGCCTGGCCTGACAGGCGCTACACCTGACCATAAGATAGTGTGGCGCCTGGCGTGCCAGGAGCCACAGCTGGTCCCACCTAATGATGTGTGGTGCCTGTCTTGGCAGGCACCACACTTAGCCTCCCCAGCTGTGGCACCTACCCTTCCAGGTGCCACAGCTGGTAAAAAAAAAGCAGCTATAGCACTTCATTAAGGAAGGGCCCCAATATGTGCGCCACCTTTCAACCTTTTTGTAGTAGTGTAGGCAACTCTACGCCAAGCTGAACAAGTGTGAATTCTGGCTTTCAGAGATAAAGTTTTTGGGCCACGTAATCTCTCAACAAGGGGTTTCTGTTGATCCTAGCAAAGTAGAAGCAGTACTAAAATGGAAGAGGTCAGAAACTGTATTTGAAGTACGCAGTTTTCTGGATCTTGCTGGGTATTACAGAAGGTTTATATAGAATTTCTCCAGAATAGCTTTGCCTTTAACAAAGTTGACACGAAAAACTCAATATTTTGTGTGGGATGACAATTATGAAAAGAGCTTCATTGAGTTGAAGCAGAGGTTAACATCAGCCCCAGTGCTGATGATCCCAGATCCACAGTTTACATATTTTGTGTATACAGATGCCAGTGGGCATGGATTGGGATGTGCGTTGATGCAGTATGGCTAAGTGATGGCATATGCATCTCGTCAGCTGAAACCTCATGAATTGAACTATCCTACTCATGATCTTGAGTTGGCGGCAATTGTATTTGCTCTGAAAATCTGAAGACACTATCTCTATGGTGTGACCGTAGAGTTGTACTGCGACTATAAGAGCTTGAAATACCTATATGATAAAAAAGAGCTCAATATGAGACAGCGTAGGTGGATGGACTTGTTAAAGGATTACGATCTTGAGATCAAATATCATCCTAGAAAGGCCAATATTGTTGTTGACTCATTGAGCCGTAAATCAGTGCAGGTAGCAGTCATGATGATCTATAAGCATAAATTGATTAAGGATTTTAGAGATCTAAATCTATCTAGTAAGATTCTGTTAAGCAGTAGTGTTAGCCAAGTATACAACGATCTGAGGGCAACGATTGAAGAAGCCCAACTGCATGATGAGGAAGCATTATCTATCAGAGGTATGATTGATAGGGGCGAAACTTAGGATTACGACTTGTCACCTAGTGGATTAGTCAGGTACAATAAGCGAATTTACATTCTACCAACCCTAGAATTGAAATGACAAATCCTGGAAGAGGCACATAAGAGCAGGTATACTCTACATCCAAGGGCTACAAAGATGTACCATGATATGAAGGCTCAATACTATTGGCCAAGAATGAAAAGGGAGGTGACTAAGTTCGTTGCTCGTTGTCTAACGTGTCAAAAAGTGAAAGTTGAACATCAACGACCATCAGGACTTTTGCAAAACCCAGAGATTCTTGAGTGGAAGTGGGAAAGCATTACCATGGATATCGTGACGAGGTTACCTAAGGTTAGAAATCATGATGCAATTTGGGTGATAGTTGATAGATTTACAAAAACAGCCCACTTCCTACCTATCAGTATCCACTTTTCTCTTGACAAACTGGCAGAGATTTACATCAAGGAGATTGTGAGATTACAAGGTACTCCAAAGAACATCATTTCAAATCATGATCATCAATTTACTTCCAAGTTTTGGAAGGCAATTCATGAGGCTTTGGGTACTAAATTGAGATTCAGCATATCATATCATCCTCAAGTAGATGGACAGACAGAGCAAACCATACAGATGCTTGAGGATATGCTGAGAGCATGCACTCTTGATTTTAAAGGTAGTTAGGACAAATTCCTTCCATTGGCAGAGTTTGCCTACAACAACAGCTATCATTCAAGCATCCAGATAGCTCCATATAAGGCACTATATAGGAGGAAGTGTCAATCTCCAATATGTTGGACTCAGTTGTCAGAGAGGGAATTGTTGGGGCTAGATCTTGTTGATCAGACAACAGAGAAGATAAAGTTGATTAAGCAAAGGTTGCTAGTTGCTCAGAGACGACAAAAACGTTATGCAGATAATAGGTGAGAACCTCTAGAATTTGAAGTCGGTGACCATGTGTTTATGAAAGCTTCACCAGTTACAGGTATTGGCAGAGCACTAAGAGTAAAGAAATGGCAATCGAGGTTCATTGGTCCATTTGAGATCTTGGCGAGGATTGGGCCAGTGGCGTACCGCATTGCTTTGCCACCGAACCTGAGCAGGTTGCATGATGTTTTTCATGTTTCCCAATTTAAAAGGTATCAACCCGATCCAAAGCATGTAATTGAATATGAAGACGTGGAAATGCGAGACGATTTGACTTATGAAGTCACACTTGACCGAATCATTGATTGGCAGGAGAAGAAGCTCAAAAGCAAGAGCATCTCATTTGTAAAAGTTGTCTGGAAAGGGTTATCTCCTAGAGAGGCCAAATGGGAAACAGACGCAGATATGAGAAAGTATTACCCGGAGTTTATGGGTATTTATTTGTAACAAATTTCGGGGCGAATTTATTTTACGGGGGAAGAAATGTAATATCCCAAATTTAATGAAGGTTAAAATTTTCTAAAAAGAAAATTTAAATGGGAATTTGATAATAAGTCAAATTATGGAACTTGTGAAATTTAAGGAATCTTAAATTAGACAAAGGGAAAAATTAGGGCCAAGTGTGTGTAATTAATAGGATAAAAATTATACCTATATATATATATATTCAAAACAAATTCTTACCGACACACACTAACACAAGAGACACACCTACCGTATGACACAGTCACATACTAATATAAATCACTTATTCTTTTCTTTAATTGGATGGAGACATAAGGACCAACAACACCCTCCCTTTCTTCTTTTTTTCTACTTTCATTGGGCCATTTAGCTTCACATGTGAATAAAGCAAAGATAACACACATTCGCAATCAATTGTCCACATTTCTTTTGGTTTGATTCTGCAGACACCTCAACTAACTCTCAATCACACACATATTAATTAGAGCATTCTCTTACTCCCTCATTTAATCAATTCGGTGAAAGCAAAAGAAAGAAATAGAAAGAGTGAGAGAGAGAGAGTTTAGCGAAGGGAGACAAAAGTAAGTGAGAGCTGAATTTCTCATCCAAAATAAGGAAGGAGACAAGAAACCACATATTCTTGTATAGGTGAGTCTTCTACACATTTATCTTCGTTTTCTCATTGGATTTGAGGTTGTTTTCTGGGTTGTTTAGTTGCTGGAATTGAGAATTCGCCGGAAAAAATTCTGTCAACCAAAAAGTCATAAACAAGTGATTGTGTAATGATTTTGGGGCGAATTCTTGGGATTCTTTGGTTTTGAAATTTGATCATTAACCTCAAGACATATGTGTAGGGAAGTATAGAGTTAAAATTCGTGAGGTTTAGTGTAACACCCTTGTTTTCAAAGCGTATGGATGGCTGAAGTGCAGTATTATCTTTAATAAGGAGACCAATAATCTTTTGTAAACAGCGGAAGTTCCATCAAACAGTGTGTTGAGTGGGTTTTTCAAAAATCTTTTCAAAAATTGTTTTCAAATTTGGTCTCATTTTATTTCAAGCCATCAGTTTTAGGTTCATTTCTTCATATCAGAGTTTTTACTAATAAATTCTCTGCTGGAACCCAAACTACTATAATAAATTAACGGCCCTAAATGGACGGCTGTCCACTACTGGTTCGGATGTCACTTTGCGTTTGCTTATACATAAGCGCTTATTTACGTGTCTACTATCTTGTCAGTATGAGACTGACCACACTTAAATACAAATTAAATACAACTCCAAATAGATAACCAACGGAAAATTAAATTCTAAGTCATTTGCTTCATTCGCCCACGTTTACCTTCTTGCCTGAGGAACTACTTGCCCGAGCTGAAAATTTGTTTTGGAAAAATAGGGTGAGATTCAATGAATCTCAGTAGTAACAGATATCACTCATATAAAATGCACATATATCATGCCATGTCAACCAAAGTTATAGTACAATCAACATATTCAACATTCAGAGATAAATTCACAATATGCAGAAAGCATAAAGTTACCAATTCAAGGACAACCGTACCTTGCCACAGTGCTGGGAAATTCTACTGGGCCTGAGCCCTTCTCATCTGAATGCTTAAATTCACAATGGTACAAACATGCATATAACATATCACATAGTATGTGAGGGATAAGTTACTACCTGACAATTTTTCCAAATCTTGATCTTGATTGACGTGCTTTGAATGTCCTGGGCAAGTGTCAAGTCCTATAATTTATGGGCAATGAGTTATTTCTTCATCCAACTCTTCATAAATTATTCTCTTATGTTGGTTACCATTAGGGTCACTACATTAGGTCCAATATGAAGCTAATGAGCTAAAGCTACTCCAAAGGCTTAACTCAATTCTTAAAGGTCCAATTCTATTACCAAACTCTTAACTTTGAATTTTCGCACATTTACCAAAAACTGACAGATTTTTCACTGAACTTTGAAAAATCATAACTAATTCTAGAAAAATTCAATTGGGATGATCCAAAATTCTCTGTAACCCTTATTAAGTCTATTTTAAGGGAAAAATACTTTCAGTAGCCGTGAGATTGTACACACTTCCCAGTTTTTCTTTTTCTCCCTGTTGCCAGAAAATCTAACCAGTTTTAATGGTCTACTTCAAACATTCATAACTCCTAGTATACTTATCGAAATCCTTCATAATACCTATCAAATTAAAGGTCTATAAGTGTAATTTAATTCTGGAAAATCTCATCATCAACAGATGAAGTTTGGATGGTGAAAGTTTCGCCACAACAAAACTGCCAGACAAAAACGCACACTGGCAACTTTGTTGCACAAGCTTACTTAATTTCCAATTTTTTTAAATCTTTAAACCAGTTTGTCAAAAATTATAACTAGAACCTATTCCCACACAATTTTTCGTGTAGAATCCTATGGAAAGCTCAAAAATACCAAAATAAATTATTTCTACAAGATTCATCCCCTGACCGAAATCTGCCTCCCAAAACAACAAAAATCAAGTTTGTGCTTTTGAACTCCAACAAGTCTAATACTTCATTAATAATCATATATCACCTTATATATGATTTAAAACATCTTTAGTCTTCAAAAACACCCCTTGGTTGAATTACGTGGTTGATTCAAGAACAAGGAATAACTCAACGAAAACACGAAGTAATCGGTTCAAAATGAAACCTACGCTTACCTCTTCACGTTCCTACAAGTGGTTCGGTATTCGGACGGCACTCCGGCTAACTAACTGACACAAAACACCTCAGATGAGAAATCTGAGACCATAGAATTGAAGCTCTCATCAAGAGGAACAATGTTTATGAACACTCTAAGAGCAAGAAAAGTGATTTAGAGAGTGAGATTGTGTGATACTCATTTACCTTGTTTCTGCGTCTTCAAGTTCACCACCTTCTCTTTCTCTTTATCTATTTTCTTTTCTGTTTCTCTTACTCTCTCATATCTAGCCGAATAGAAATGAAATGAGAGGGAGGAAAGTGTCTCAATTAAATGGCCAATTATGAGAAGAAACAATTGATAGTGGTGTCTTGTTCCTTTCTCTTCCTTGTTTTGTGCTTTGAAGGAAAGTGTGTTGATTAACTTATTGAGTGTGTGTGATGTAGTGTACATGTGTGTGGGTGCTTGCATGTGTTGGCATGTGGACCAACTCCTTCTATCTCTTTTCCTTTTCTTGACGGAATGTGTGTGTATGGATGAAGAATTTAGTTGATTAAATATTATCCTCCTACTTGTGCTTGTCCGAAACTTAAGAGAGTGGAGAGAGTATGATGTTGTGTCCACATATAGAAGCTTCTTGTGTTTGGTGTAGTGTGAGTAGATAGTTGTATAAGTGTTAGGTAAATGTTGTCCAATTTGTCTCTTAAAATTGTTTTTCAAGGAAAAATCTTAGCCCTTGATTTTAACTTCCAAAAACTAAATTTAACACCATGTAAATTTTTCTTTTTGATTAATTTAACCTTTACTAATTTTTTTGGGATATTACATTTAGAGTACAAATTCATGTATACATGTTAGTTTTCTCAATTCTGTTTTGCTGACCAAAAACGGAGTTCATACCTGAAACTTGTAAAATCTTAAACAGAGGCTATAGATGTAATTTTCAAATGGGTCTTTTTGTATAGATAATTTAGGATGTTTAGTTGATGATAGAATCAAGAAAAGTACAATTTGGTGTGAAAATGGATGAGTTCTTGATTTTTGAATTCAGACTATCAAAACTGACGTTTTTGGGAGTCAGTCAGATTCATGTTGCGTTTTGACCAGACAAACCTTAGTGAAAAAATATGAAATTTTAGAGGAATATATTAGACATTCATAGCTTTCCAATGAGCTAAATAATGCATTATTTTGATATCTGTGGAGAGAGTTATGATTTTTGAAATTTAAGTCAGTAACACAGAACATTTTGGACGTTCAAGCCTGGCAGTTATGGTTTTCAAAACTTCTGGGAAATATCAGATAACATCTAGTAGTTTTAGGTATTTTTTCTATAAAACTAAACTTAAATATATTTCCATAGAATTTTAGAACACTCCATTTCAATTTTTGTAGAATTAGTTATGGATTTTTGGAATTTGAGCTCTGTTTCTGAAATGTAATCTGGAACAGTAGTAGTTGGCTGAATTTTTGTGTAATATATGTAATCAGTAATCATATTTGGATATTTTTTCATGAAAGGACATTTAAAGAGCTTCATTTAGGCTTTGGAATTAGTCAATTTGGAATTTTCTGGAATTAGTTATAAATTTTCAAAGTTGATTGAAAATCTGTCAGTTTCTAGAAAATTGTGAAACTGTTGTTTGGTAGTGATTTTGTAAAAACCGAGGTTAAAAATAGATTCCTTGGACAAAAATTTGTCAGAATAGCCTGAGTCAAAATTTCTAAAAAAGTATAGTCGGACCAAGTGCAGTGAGGCCAGAACCGGGTCCCAGGGGCATTTTGGTAAATTTTCAATATAGACTAATACAACCATAAAAAATATTATGGGAATCTCTAAAGAGGTACATGAATGGGTTTTAACCTAATTTTTGTACATTTGAAATTTTAGGACCAAATTAATCGCCTGAGCAGTTGGCACGTAGTTCGAGGAACTATTCTTGTGTAGCAAAAAGGGACATGAGATAATAACTCTATCTCTCATACACTATGTGAATGTTGATATGCTATATGATGCTATATTCTGTGATATGAACACGTGTCTAGGGCACATTACCTAGCTATGGTATGGGACTCAGCTGAGGTACACGGACATGTAGGGGATCCAAACATCATTTGGCCCTAAGTATTGTTTACACACATGTTATAGTATGAATTTTCATTTACATTATGTGTTACTACTGAGATTCCTTGGAATCTCACCAGTTTTCATAAATAATAAATGTACCAGCGGGAACCAGTGGCTCCAAAGGCAAAGTGGAAGACATGGGCAATTGAGATGTGCAGGTCCTAAAATCAGAGTTATTCGGTTATATTAGTTTAATTTTAATATGTTGGATATTTTGGACAAAATTTGTACATATTATCAAACGCTGCGGGGAAGACTCCTGTATGAAAGCTTGTGCCTAATATCAGTATGTTTGTGTTATGTCTGTATGCCTGTGGAACTATGCCATTATTACTCTATGAATATCAAAATGTAAATGGGTGTTGACACTTAAACATTGGCACTCCTTGGCAAAGACAATCAGTTCAAAACTAGACCCAAATGAAACTTCGCATGCTTAAGGTTGGAATCAATGAATCGATCAGTTTGCATCACTCTTCAAGACAGCACAATTCTTATGAAGAGCAATACATATGGCCTCACCAAACGAACAATTAATGAAAGGAATTCACCCATAAGAGCACTTAAGGATTAAAGAGTTCAACACATCTCAAAAGTATGGGAAATTTCACTCAATACCATCTATACTAGGTCTTACCATATACTTATAGTAATTCTGATCTCTCCTGTACACACTAAGTAGCACCTAAATTCATGAATCAAGGGATCTTGAAAAGGGTTGTAATGATGGAAAATGGTATCATGAATGGGATAACGAAATACAAATACTATGTAGTCAAAATGCGTTCAATGGCATCCATCTTTAAAACTTTGATCTCAACTAACCACTTGGAAACTCCAGTTTAGTCAGCAATTTATTCAGAAAAAGTAATGGTTGTTAGCATAAGGTCAGATTGATCCATTTTTTATGTCTTACCTCATGAATGTTTTGAAGACGAAAATCAAGTGGACCGCGGAGATCAAAACGCAGCAGACAATCTAGATTCAAGAGTTCAAAAACGTTGCGAATACAAATAACTGCCTCCTAGACTCCAACAAGAACTGGTAGATTTGAATTGATAACAAATAGCCCAGATTTTGAAATACCTACAGTAATACAATACAGTATAAAATTAAAGCTGCTATGATAAGCCAGCAAATAATTTAGTGCACTTAAGTGGGAAATCATATACAAATTCGATGGTTTACATATATATATATATATATATATATATATATATATATATATATATATATATATATATATATATATATATATATATATATATATATATATATATATATATATATATATATATATATATATATATATATATATATATATATATATATATAATTAGCGGTGCTTAATTTGATCAATGTGTGACTTCGTTAAATTTGTCCCAAAATTTAAAATTTTTATGACTACCCCATCAATAAAGTTATATTATTTTAAACCTTCAATTTAGGCAATGGTGTATACTGAAGCAAGAGAAAGCGAGATACTAAAACGAGGAATGTACATACGCCCACATTTCGATGTATGTGTGCAAATATAATGAGTTTAAGATAAAATTCTAAATAAAAACTTTGTTTTCTTGCCGTTGATGTACTTCATATACATTCAATCGCCATAGAATAAATTCACAGAAGAAGGCCCACATCGCCTACAAAAGACGCAAATTAGTATATATCAATATTAAGAGATCAATCCAAAATTGCCCAATAAGGGCATGGTTCAAATTGCCCACCATGGGCAAGTTAGCATGACTATTATATGGTTGTTACCGGCTGAAAAGAGTCCATGCATGGGGGAGTCCATGCATGGTCCCACTTGGGCATATCAGCCACAAGGTATTTCAAAATACCTTTTTTTTATTTACTTCAAAAAAATACTTGCAAGCATGTTATAATCTAATCTTTACATCTTTAAATATTTTGGTGTTCAGCTACAAGGTATTTCAAAATACCTTTTTTTTATTTACTTCAAAAAAATACTTGCAAGCATGTTATAATCTAATCTTTACATCTTTAAATATTTTGGTGTTTATATACTTGCATGCTAAGGAAAGGAGGTTAAAGGGAGCTAAGTCGTTTTAAATTTGTCATAAAATTACAAAGATTTTTAGTATTATGCCGATCAAAACCTCCTTTAACGAAGAAGAAAAAAAAATATCTATAAAGACCAAATTAATTTAAACATTTAATTTACACATATATTCAATAGCATGTCTTCGTTTCTTGCAATTGATGTACTTCATATATTCAAGCACTATAGAGTAAATTCATGGAAAGAAAATAGAGTATAATATGACGAGTCTTTGTATTGTTTCAAGCAGATTCGAGCTTCTCCGATTCAATATAGTTCAAAACGCAAATTGATAATGATCACCTTCAGCTTACAGTTGTTGCGCTCGTAATTTCCTCATCAATGGTAACACAAAAGAAAAACTCATGGACTGAATTGATGACATCCTTTAAGAAGTTCTCAACTTTATTTCTTAGTCTATTAATTGTTATGTTTTGTTCGCAAAATCTGCAATGAACAACAAAATATTCAGTTCAAGTCGTGTTCAATAACACTGTCCTTAAGAGATATTTTGCAACATCATCAATCACTAAAAAAAAAAAAGCAATTTCAGCGGCGACATTTGGCGGCGACTATTAAAAGTCGCCGCCGAAAGTGAGTTTCCGCGGCGACAAAAGTGTCGCCGCTAAAAGTGTTATTTGAAATTTAAAAAAAAAAAAATTAAAACACTTTCAGCGGCGACTTTAGTGTCGCCGCTGAAAGTGTTATTTGAAATTTAAAAAAAAAAATTTAAAACACTTTTAGCGGCGACTATTAAAAGTTGCCGAAGAAAGTGAGTTTCAGCGGCGACTTTAGTGTCGCCGCTGAAAGTGTTGTTTGAAATTTTAAAAAAAAAAAATTTAAAACACTTTCAGCGGCGACTTTAGTGTCGCCGCTGAAAGTGTTATTTGAAATTTTAAAAAAAAAATTAAAACACTTTCAGCGGCAACTATTAAAAGTCGCCGCTGAAAGTTAGTTTCCGCGGCGACTTTAGTTTCGCTGCTGAAAGTGTTGTTTGAAATTTAAAAAAAAAAATTTAAAACACTTTCAGCAGCGACTATTAAAAGTCGCCACTGAGAGTGAGTTTCAGCGGCGACTTTAGTGTCGCCGCTGAAAGTATTGTTTGAAATTTAAAAAAAAAAATTTAAAACACTTTCAGCGGCGACTATTAAAAGTCGCCGCTGAAAGTAAGTTTCAGTGGCGACTTTAGTGTCGCCGCTGAAAGTGTTGTTTGATATTTAAAAAAAAAATTAAAACACTTTCAGCGGCGACTAGTAAAAGTCGCCCCTGAAAGTGAGTTTCAGCAGCTACTTTAGTGTCTCCGCTGAAAGTGTTCTTTGAAATTTAAATAAAAAAAATTTTAAAACACTTTCAGCGGCGACTATTAAAAGTCGCCCCTGAAAGTGAGTTTCAGCGGCGACTTTAGTGTCTCCGCTGAAAGTGTTATTTGAAATTTAAAAAAACAAAATTTTAAAACACTTTTAGCGGCGACTATTAAAAGTGGCCGCTGAAAGTGAGTTTCAGCGGCGACTTTAGTGTCGCCGCTGAAAGTGTTGTTTGAAGTTTTAAAAAAAAAATTAAAACACTTTCAGCGGCGACTATTAAAAGTCGCCCCTGAAAGTGAGTTTCAGCGGCGACTTTAGTATCGCCCCTGAAAGTGTTATTTGAAATTTTTAAAAAAAAAATTAAAACACTTTCAGCGGGGACTATTAAAAGTCGCCGCTGAAAGTGAGTTTCAGAGGCGACTTTAGTGTCGCCGCTGAAAGTGTTGTTTGAAACTTAAAAAAAAAATTAAAACATTTTCAGCAGCGACTATTAAAAGTCGCCGCTGAAAGTGAGTTTCAGCGGCGACTTTAGTGTCGCCGCAGAAAGTGTTGTTTGAAATTTAAAAAAAAAATTAAAACACTTTCAGCAGCTACTAATAAAAGTCGCCGCTGAAAGTGAGTTTTAGCGGCTACTTTAGTGTCGCCGCTGAAAGTGAGTTTGAGCGGCGACTTTAGTGTCGCCGCTGAAAGAATTGTTTTAAATTTTAAAAAAAAAATTTAAAACACTTTCAGCGGGGACTATTAAAAGTCGCCGCTGAAAGTGTTGTTTGAAATTTTAAAAAAAAATTTAAAACACTTTCAGCAGCGACTATTAAAAGTCGCCCTTGAAAGAGAGTTTCAGCGGGGACTTTAGTGTCGCTGCTAAAAGTGTTGTTTGAAATTTAAAAAAAAAATTAAAACACTTTCAGCGGCGACTATTAAAAGTCGCCCCTGAAAGTGAGTTTCAACGTCGACTTTAGTGTCGCCGCTGAAAGTGTTGTTTCAAATTCACAACCTAGGGCTATTCCCACATAATTTTTCGTGTAGAACACAATGGTAACATCAAAATTAACAAATTCCCACTCATTCTCCATGTCCTGTTTTGGCAGAAAAATCAAAATAAATTCTAATAATTACCAACTTCCAATTTCAGCATCAAACTTATGTCAAATGGTTTCCAATCATCATAAACTCCCAATAACATAACCAAAACATCATGAATTACCCAAACCCTTGTTTAGCCAAAATCAGGGCAGATTTACACATGCCAAAATTCTCATTCAACCAACACAACCAATAGCTCAAATTGATGCTAATACTCACCTCTTGCTTCTCCTTAAGTTCTTTCTTTGATTCTTCAGCTTTTGTTCTTGCAAGGTGGCTGAAAACCCCTCTTCTTCAAAAAAAAAAACCATAGAAATGAAGCTAAGGAAGAGAGGAACAAGTTTCATGAAGGACTCTTGAGCCATAGATGAGGTTAAAGAGGTGAAAATCCAAGATGAAACCCTTACCTTAAACTTGTTTCTTCACTTGTTCTTTTCGTGCTTCAGCTGGCCGACTTAGAGAATGAGAGAGAGAGAGTGAATAATAATCAGTTTTTGCCTTCCCTTATCACTTAGAAACCTGACCGAAAATTTGGACAAAAAGGAGAGGAAAATATGTGGTCCACATAATATCTTCCTTGGTGAAATCCTATAATAATTTCCAAGATGTGTGGTTTGTTTTTTTCTCTTTCCTACCTCTTCCTCACTTGGCCGACTTTACCTTAGCTATTTGATGAAGAATTAATTGCTTCAATTCATTCACTCTTCTTGTTTCTTCTTAGCCGAAATTATTGACAAAGAGGGAGGGGTTTGTTTGACTTATATTTTCTTCTTTCTTTTGGTATTTCGTTGACCAATTTCCTTCTTTCTTTGTCCCAACGCACCACATGAGAAAAAGGTGAGGGAGTTTATTGATTAAATGCTTACTCTATCTCTCTTAACATTTCCTTGACCGAAATGAAGAAGAGAAAGAGTGATAAATGACTTAGCATGATATTTTTGACCAAGTCTTCATCTTTTTATAACTTGGTCCAATTGCTTCCATATGTCATATTTAATAGTCAATAGGTATTTTTCTCTTGGTTTTCCCTTGTCATACGTGAATCATGGCCTTTTGAAGAAGAAGATGATCTTGTAAAATATCATCTTGCAATATGATATTTAGTTGCCAATTTTGCATGTGAAATTTAACTAAAGTCATAACAAAATTTCTAGAGGTAATTTTGTCATTAATCCCATAATCTATTTTGTACATTTAGCCCTTGAGTACATTTTGAGATATTACACAGAGGCTCTGATCTGTACAGCCCCCGGAACCCCTCCCTCACTGCCCAACTGATGATGGTTTGTTATATTCTCAGCAAGATGATGAAGTGTTGTAAGTAAATCACTTTTTACAGAATTATATCAGTGACAATACATCAATATATTTGCTCCTATGTGTATTTTTTTATTCTGTTGAGATGATCTTGGCGTGTTGTGATGCATTTGTTAATGGTTTGTTTCATTATGTTGCTTGATGGCTTGATGATATATCCCTATTTTAACAAATATTTTCATATCATTTTATGGGATTTTATCTTCATTATTGAGCTTACATGTGATTAATATGATTATTTTGGATCAAAAGGTATTGACACAAAAATATGTCATAAAAACGGCTTATTTGTCAACTGATTTTATGATTCCTCTTTATTGGATTAAAAGGCATATTTGTTTTGATTTCAGGATAGTGCAGAGGGGCAAAGGCTGGAGACATTGACAGAAGATCAGAGGATGAAGAAGCAAGCTTTGGAGCCTAGAGAGAGTGAAAATTCGCAGGTGTTGAGGACCCATGAAGAACAGTGTCTTAAGATTAGTTTTAGGACAACTTACAGCATGGTTGGGGCCCATACATGTCAACCTATCAGCTGTACTCTTTAAATGAAACTTCCTTAGTCAGAAATTTATTCAGACAAAGTAATGGTTGTTAGCATAAGGTCAGATTGATCCATTTTTGATGTATTACCTCATAAATGTTTTGAAGACGAAAATCAAGTGGACCGCGGAGATCAAAACGCAGTAGACACTCTAGATTCAAGAGTTCAAAAACGTTGCGAATACAGATAACTGCCTCCTTGACTCCTACAAGAACTGGCAGATTTGAATTGATAACAAATCGCCCAGATTTTGAAATACCTACAGTAATACAATAGTATTAAATGAAAGCTGCTATGATAAGCCAGCAAATAATTTAGTGCACTTAAGTGGGCAATCATATACAAATTCGATGGTTTATATATATATATATATATAATTAGCGGTGCTTAATTTAATCAATGTGTGACTTCGTTAAATTTGTCCCAAAATTTAAAATTTTTATGACTACCCCATCAATAAAGTTATATTATTTTAAACCTTCAATTTAGGCAATGGTGTATACTAAAGCAAGATCGAGAAAGCGAGATACTAAAACGAGGAATGTACATACGCCCACATTCGATGTATGTGTGCAAATCTAATGAGTTTAAGTTAAAATTCTAAATAAAAACTTTGTTTTCTTGCCGTTGATGTACTTCATATACATTCAATCGCCACAGAATAAATTCACAGAAGAAGGCCCACATCGCCTACAAAAGACGCAAATTAGTATATATCAATATTAAGAGATCCATCCAAAATTGCCCAATAGGGGCATGGTTCAAATTGCCCACCATGGGCAAGTTAGCATGACTATTATATGGTTGCTACCGGCTAGCCACAAGGTATTTCAAAATACCTTTTTTTTATTTACTTCAAAAAAAATACTTGCAAGCATGTTATAATCTAATCTTTACATCTTTAAATATTTTGGTGTTTATATACTTGCATGCTAAGGAAAGGAGGTCAAAGAGAGCTATAAGTCGTTTTAAATTTGTCATAAAATTACAAAGATTTTTAGTATTATGCCGATCAAAACCTCCTTTAACGAAGAAGAAAAAAAAATATCTATAAAGACCAAATTAATTTAAGCATTTAATTTACACATATATTCAATAGCATGTCTTCGTTTCTTGCAATTGATGTACTTCATATATTCAAGCACTATAGAATAAATTCATGGAAAGAAAATAGAGTATAATATGACGAGTCTTTGTATTGTTTCAAGCAGACTCGAGCTTCTCCGATTCAATATAGTTCAAAACGCAAATTGATAATGATCACCTTCAGCTTACAGTTGTTGCGCTCGTAATTTCCTCATCAATGGTAACACAAAAGAAAAAGTCATAGACTGAATTGATGACATCCTTTAAGAAGTTCTCAATTTTATTTCTTAGTCTTTTAATTGTTATGTTTTGTTCGCAAAATCTGCAATGAACAACAAAATATTCAGTTCAAGTCGTGTTCAATAACACTGTCCTTAAGAGATATTTTGCAACATCATCAATCACTAAAAAAAAAAAGCAATTTCAGCGGCGACATTTGGCGGCGACTATTAAAAGTCGCCGCCGAAAGTGAGTTTCAGCGGCGACAAAAGTGTCGCCGCTCAAAGTGTTATTTGAAATTTAAAAAAAAAAAAATTAAAACACTTTCAGCGGCGACTTTAGTGTCGCCGCTGAAAATGTTATTTGAAATTTAAAAAAAAAATTTAAAACACTTTTAGCGGCGACTATTAAAAGTTGCCGAAGAAAGTGAGTTTCAGCGGCGACTTTAGTGTCGCCGCTGAAAGTGTTGTTTGAAATTTTAAAAAAAAAAAAATTTAAAACACTTTCAGCGGCGACTTTAGTGTCGCCGCTGAAAGTGTTATTTGAAATTTTAAAAAAAAAATTAAAACACTTTCAGCGGCAACTATTAAAAGTCGCCGCTGAAAGTTAGTTTCCGCGGCGACTTTAGTTTCGCTGCTGAAAGTGTTGTTTGAAATTTAAAAAAAAAAATTTAAAACACTTTCAGCAGCGACTATTAAAAGTCGCCACTGAGAGTGAGTTTCAGCGGCGACTTTAGTGTCGCCGCTGAAAGTATTGTTTGAAATTTAAAAAAAAAAATTTAAAACACTTTCAGCGGCGACTATTAAAAGTCGCCGCTGAAAGTAAGTTTCAGTGGCGACTTTAGTGTCGCCGCTGAAAGTGTTGTTTGATATTTAAAAAAAAAATTAAAACACTTTCAGCGGCGACTAGTAAAAGTCGCCCCTGAAAGTGAGTTTCAGCGGCTACTTTAGTGTCTCCGCTGAAAGTGTTCTTTGAAATTTAAATAAAAAAAATTTTAAAACACTTTCAGCGGCGACTATTAAAAGTCGCCCCTGAAAGTGAGTTTCAGCGGCGACTTTAGTGTCTCCGCTGAAAGTGTTATTTGAAATTTAAAAAAACAAAATTTTAAAACACTTTTAGCGGCAACTATTAAAAGTGGCCGCTGAAAGTGAGTTTCAGCGGCGACTTTAGTGTCGCCGCTGAAAGTGTTGTTTGAAGTTTTAAAAAAAAAAATTAAAACACTTTCAGCGGCGACTATTAAAAGTCGCCCCTGAAAGTGAGTTTCAGCGGCGACTTTAGTGTCGCCCCTGAAAGTGTTATTTGAAATTTTAAAAAAAAAATTAAAACACTTTCAGCGGGGACTATTAAAAGTCGCCGCTGAAAGTGAGTTTCAGAGGCGACTTTAGTGTCGCCGCTGAAAGTGTTGTTTGAAACTTAAAAAAAAAATTAAAACATTTTCAGCAGCTACTAATAAAAGTCGCCGCTGAAAGTGAGTTTTAGCGGCTACTTTAGTGTCGCCGCTGAAAGTGAGTTTCAACGTCGACTTTAGTGTCGCCGCTGAAAGTGTTGTTTGAAATTTAATAAATAAAAATTTAAAACACTTTCAGCGGGGACTATTAAAGTTCACTGCTGAAAGTGTTATTTGAAATTTAAAAAAAAAATTTAAAACACTTTTAGCGGCGACTATTAAAAGTCGCCGCTGAAAGTGTTATTTGAAATTTAAAAAAAAAATTTAAAACACTTTCAGCGGGGACTATTAAAAGTCGCCGCTGAAAGTGAGTTTCAGAGGCGACTTTAGTGTCGCCGCTGAAAGTGTTGTTTGAAACTTAAAAAAAAAAATTAAAACATTTTCAGCAGCGACTATTAAAAGTCGCCGCTGAAAGTGAGTTTCAGCGGCGACTTTAGTGTCGCCGCAGAAAGTGTTGTTTGAAATTTAAAAAAAAATTAAAACACTTTCAGCAGCTACTAATAAAAGTCGCCGCTGAAAGTGAGTTTTAGCGGCTACTTTAGTGTCGCCGCTGAAAGTGAGTTTGAGCGGCGACTTTAGTGTCGCCGCTGAAAGAATTGTTTTAAATTTTAAAAAAAAAAATTTAAAACACTTTCAGCAGGGACTATTAAAAGTCGCCCTTGAAAGAGAGTTTCAGCGGGGACTTTAGTGTCGCCGCTAAAAGTGTTGTTTGAAATTTAAAAAAAAAATTTAAAACACTTTCAGCAGCGACTATTAAAAGTCGCCCTTGAAAGAGAGTTTCAGCGGGGACTTTAGTGTCGCCGCTGGAAGTGAGTTTCAGCAGCGACTTTAGTGTCGTCGCTGCAAGTGTTCTTTGAAATTTAAAAAAAAGAATTAAAACTCTTTCAGTGGCGACTATTAAAAGTCGCCCTTGAAAGTGAGTTTCGGCGTCGACTTTAGTGTCGCCGCTGAAAGTGTTGTTTGAAATTTAAAAAAAAAAATATAAAACACTTTCAGCAGCGACTATTAAAAGTCTCCCCTGAAAGTGAGTTTCAGCGGCAACTTTAGTGTCCCCGCTGAAAGTGTTGTTTGAAATTTAAAAAAAAAAATTAAAACACTTTCAGCGGCGACTATTAAAAGTGGCCCTTGAAAGTGAGTTTCAGCGGCGACTTTAGTGTCGCCGCTGAAAGAATTGTTTGAAATTTAAAAAAAAAATTAAAACACTTTCAGCGGCGACTATTAAAAGTCGCCCTTGAAAGTGAGTTTCAGCAGCGACTTTAGTGTCGCCGCTGCAAGTGTTATTTGAAATTTAAAAAAAAAATTAAAACACTTTCAGCGGCGACTATTAAAAGTCGCCCTTGAAAGTGAGTTTCATCGGCGACTTTAGTGTCGCCGCTGAAAGAATTGTTTGAAATTTAAAAAAAAAATTAAAACACTTTCAGCGGCGACTATTAAAAGTCGCCCTTGAAAGTGAGTTTCAGCAGCGACTTTAGTGTCGCCGCTGCAAGTGTTATTTGGAATTTAAAAAAAAAATTAAAACACTTTCAGCGGCGACTATTAAAAGTCGCCCTTGAAAGTGAGTTTCATCGGCGACTTTAGTGTCGCCGCTGAAAGAATTGTTTGAAATTTAAAAAAAAAAATTAAAACACTTTCAGCGGCGACTATTAAAAGTCGCCCTTGAAAGTGAGTTTCAGCGGCGACTTTAGTGTCGCTGCTGAAAGTCTTGTTTGAAATTTAATAAAAAAAAATTTAAAACACTTTCAGCGAGGACTATTAAAAGTCGCCGCTAAAAGTGAGTTTCAACGTCGACTTTAGTGTCGCCGCTGAAAGTGTTGTTTGAAATTTAATAAATAAAAATTTAAAACACTTTCAGCGGGGACTATTAAAGGTCGCGGCTGAAAGTGTTATTTGAAATTTAAAAAAAAAATTTAAAACACTTTCAGCGGCGATTATTAAAAGTCGCCACTGAAAGTGAGTTTCAGCGGCGACTTTAGTGTCGTCGCTGAAAGTGTTGTTTGAAATTTAATAAATACAAATTTAAAACACTTTCAGCGGGGACTATTAAAGGTCGCCGCTGAAAGTGTTTTTTGAAATTTGAAAAAAAAATTTAAAACACTTTCAGCGGCGACTATTAAAAGTCGCCCCTGAAAGTGAGTTTCAGCGTCGACTTTAGTGTCGCCGCTGAAAGTGTTGTTTGAAATTTAAAAAAAAAAATTAAAACACTTTCAGCGGCGACTATTAAAAGTGGCCCTTGAAAGTGAGTTTCAGCGGCGACTTTAGTGTCGCCGCTGCAAGTGTTATTTGAAATTTAAAAAAAAAAATTAAAACACTTTCAGCGGCGACTATTAAAAGTCTCCCGTGAAAGTGAGTTTCAGCGGCGACTTTAGTGTCGCCGCTGAAAGAATTGTTTGAAATTTAAAAAAAAAAATTAAAACACTTTCAGCGGCGACTATTAAAAGTCGCCCTTGAAAGTGAGTTTCAGCGGCGACTTTAGTGTCGCTGCTGAAAGTCTTGTTTCAAAATTTAATAAAAAAAAATTTAAAACACTTTCAGCGAAGACTGTTAAAAGTCGCCGCTGAAAGTGAGTTTCAGCGGCGACTTTAGTGTCGCTGCTGAAAGTCTTGTTTGAAATTTAATAAAAAAAAATTTAAAACACTTTCAGCGAGGACTATTAAAAGTCGCCGCTAAAAGTGAGTTTCAACGTCGACTTTAGTGTCGCCGCTGAAAGTGTTGTTTGAAATTTAATAAATAAAAATTTAAAACACTTTCAGCGGGGACTATTAAAGGTCGCTGCTGAAAGTGTTATTTGAAATTTAAAAAAAAAATTTAAAACACTTTCAGCGGCGATTATTAAAAGTCGCCACTGAAAGTGAGTTTCAGCGGCGACTTTAGTGTCGCCGCTGAAAGTGTTGTTTGAAATTTAATAAATACAAATTTAAAACACTTTCAGCGGGGACTATTAAAGGTCGCCGCTGAAAGTGTTTTTTGAAATTTGAAAAAAAAATTTAAAACACTTTCAGCGGCGACTATTAAAAGTCGCCCCTGAAAGTGAGTTTCAGCGTCGACTTTAGTGGCGCCGCTGAAAGTGTTGTTTGAAATTTAAAAAAAAAAATTAAAACACTTTCAGCGGCGACTATTAAAAGTGGCCCTTGAAAGTGAGTTTCAGCGGCGACTTTAGTGTCGCCGCTGAAAGAATTGTTTGAAATTTAAAAAAAAAAATTAAAACACTTTCAGCGGCGACTATTAAAAGTCGCCCCTGAAAGTGAGTTTCAGCGTCGACTTTAGTGTTGCTGCTAAAAGTGTTGTTTGAAATTTAAAAAAAAAATTTAAAACACTTTCAGCTGCGACTATTAAAAGTCTCCCGTGAAAGTGAGTTTCAGCGGCGACTTTAGTGTCGCCGCTGAAAGAATTGTTTGAAATTTAAAAAAAAAAATTAAAACACTTTCAGCGGCGACTATTAAAAGTCGCCCTTGAAAGTGAGTTTCAGCGGCGACTTTAGTGTCGCTGCTGAAAGTCTTGTTTCAAAATTTAATAAAAAAAAATTTAAAACACTTTCAGCGAAGACTGTTAAAAGTCGCCGCTGAAAGTGAGTTTCAGCGGCGACTTTAGTGTCGCTGCTGAAAGTCTTGTTTGAAATTTAATAAAAAAAAATTTAAAACACTTTCAGCGAGGACTATTAAAAGTCGCCGCTAAAAGTGAGTTTCAACGTCGACTTTAGTGTCGCCGCTGAAAGTGTTGTTTGAAATTTAATAAATAAAAATTTAAAACACTTTCAGCGGGGACTATTAAAGGTCGCTGCTGAAAGTGTTATTTGAAATTTAAAAAAAAAATTTAAAACACTTTCAGCGGCGATTATTAAAAGTCGCCACTGAAAGTGAGTTTCAGCGGCGACTTTAGTGTCGCCGCTGAAAGTGTTGTTTGAAATTTAATAAATACAAATTTAAAACACTTTCAGCGGGGACTATTAAAGGTCGCCGCTGAAAGTGTTTTTTGAAATTTGAAAAAAAAATTTAAAACACTTTCAGCGGCGACTATTAAAAGTCGCCCCTGAAAGTGAGTTTCAGCGTCGACTTTAGTGGCGCCGCTGAAAGTGTTGTTTGAAATTTAAAAAAAAAAAATTAAAACACTTTCAGCGGCGACTATTAAAAGTGGCCCTTGAAAGTGAGTTTCAGCGGCGACTTTAGTGTCGCCGCTGAAAGAATTGTTTGAAATTTAAAAAAAAAATTAAAACACTTTCAGCGGCGACTATTAAAAGTCGCCCCTGAAAGTGAGTTTCAGCGTCGACTTTAGTGTTGCTGCTAAAAGTGTTGTTTGAAATTTAAAAAAAAAATTTAAAACACTTTCAGCTGCGACTATTAAAAGTCGCCCCTGAAAGTGAGTTTCAGCGCCCACTTTAGTGTCGCAGCTGAAAGTGTTGTTTGAAATTTTAAAAAAAAAATATAAAACACTTTCAGCAGCGACTATTAAAAGTCGCCTCTAAAAGTGAGTTTCAGCATCGACTTTAGTGTCGCCGCTGAAAGTGTTGTTTGATATTTAAAAAAAAATTTAAAACACTTTCAGCGGCGACTATTAAAAGTCGCCCTTGAAAGTGAGTTTCAGCGGCGACTTAAGTGTCGCCGCTGCAAGTGTTGTTTGAAATTAGAAAAAAAAAATTAAGACACTTTCAGCGGGGACTATTAAAAGTCGCCCTTGAAAGTGAGTTTCAGCGTCGACTTTAGTGTCGCCGCTGAAAGTGTTGTTTGAAATTTAAAAAAAAAAATTAAAACACTTTCAGCAGCGATTATTAAAAGTCGCCGCTAAAAGTGAGTTGCAGCGGCGACTTTAGTGTCGCCGCTGCAAGTGTTATTTGAAATTTAAAAAAATAAAAAAATTAAAACACTTTCAGCGACGACTAATAAAAGTCGCCCTTGAAAGTGAGTTTCGGCGGCGACTTTAGTGTCGCCGCTGAAAGTGTTGTTTGAAATTTAAAAAAAAAAATTTAAAACACTTTCAGCATCGACTATTAAAAGTCGCCCTTGAAAGTGAGTTTAAGCGGCGACTTTAGTGTCGCCGCTGAAAGTGTTGTTTGAAATTTAAAAAAAAAAATTAAAACACTTTCAGCGGCGACTATTAAAAGTCGCCTCTGAAAGTGAGTTTCAGCGGCGACTTTAGTGTCGCCGCTAAAAGTGTTGTTTGAAATTTAATAAAAAAAAATTTAAAACACTTTCAGCGGGGACTATTAAAAGTCGCCGCAGAAACTGTTATTTGAAATTTAAAAAAAAAATTTAAAACACTTTCAGCGGCGACTATTAAAAGTCGTCCTTGAAAGTGAGTTTCGGCGGCGACTTTAGTATCGCCGCTAAAAGTGTTGTTTGAAATTTAAAAAAAAAAAAATTAAAACACTTTCAGCTGCGACTATTAAAAGTCGCCCCTGAAAGTGAGTTTCAGCGTCGACTTTAGTGTCGCCGCAAAAAGTGTTGTTTGAAATTTAAAAAAAAAAAATTAAAACACTTTCAGCGGCGACTATTAAAAGTCGCCGCTGAAAGTGAGTTTCAGCGTCGACTTTAGTGTCGCAGCTGAAAGTATTGTTTCAAATTTTAAAAAAAAATTTGAAATACTTTTAGGAGCGACTATTAAAAGTCGCCCCTGAAAGTGAGTTTCAGCGGCGACTTTAGTGTCGTCGCAAAAAGTGTTGTTTGAAATTTAAAAAAAAAAAATTTAAAACACTTTCAGCGGGGACAATTAAAAGTCGCCGCTGAAAGTGAGTTTCAGCGGCGACTTTAGTGTCGCCGCTGAAATTGTTGTTTGAAGTTTAAAAAAAAAATTAAAACACTTTCAGCAGCGATTATTGAAAGTCGCCGCTGAAAGTGAGTTTCAGCGGCGACTTTAGTGTCGCCGCTGGAAGTGAGTTTCAGCCGCGACTTTAGTGTCGCCGCTGCAAGTGTTATTTGAAATTTAAAAAAAAAATTTAAACACTTTCAGCTGCGACTATTAAAAGTCGCCCTTGAAAGTGAGTTTCAGCGGCGACTTTAGTGTCGCCGCTGAAAGTGTTGTTTGAAATTTAAAAAAAAAAATTTAAAACACTTTCAGCATCGACTATTAAAATTCGCCCTTGAAAGTGAGTTTAAGCGGCGACTTTAGTGTCGCCGCTGAAAGTGTTGTTTGAAATTTAAAAAAAAAAAAATTAAAACACTTTCAGCTGCGACTATTAAAAGTCGCCCTTGAAAGTGAGTTTCAGCGGCGACTTTAGTGTAGCCGCTGAAAGTGTTGTTTGAAATTAAAAAAAAAAAAATTTAAAACACTTTCAGCATCGGCTATTAAAAGTCGCCCTTGAAAGTGAGTTTAAGCGGCGACTTTAGTGTCGCCGCTGAAAGTGTTGTTTGAAATTTAAAAAAAAAATTAAAACACTTTCAGCTGCGACTATTAAAAGTCGCCCCTGAAAGTGAGTTTCAGCGGCGACTTTACTGTCGCCACTAATAGTGTTGTTTGATATTTAATAAAAAAAAATTTAAAACACTTTCAGCGGGGACAATTAAAAGTCGTCGCTGAAAGTGAGTTTCAGCGGCGACTTTAGTGTCGCCGCTGAAAGAATTTTTTGAAATTTTTAAAAAAAAAATTAAAACACTTTCAGCAGCGACTAATAAAAGTCGCCACTGAAAGTGAGTTTCAGCGGCGACTTTAGTGTCGTCGCTGAAAGTGTTGTTTGAAATTTAATAAATACAAATTTAAAACACTTTCAGCGGGGACTATTAAAGGTCGCCGCTGAAAGTGTTTTTTGAAATTTGAAAAAAAAATTTAAAACACTTTCAGCGGCGACTATTAAAAGTCGCCCCTGAAAGTGAGTTTCAGCGTCGACTTTAGTGTCGCCGCTGAAAGTGTTGTTTGAAATTTAAAAAAAAAAATTAAAACACTTTCAGCGGCGACTATTAAAAGTGGCCCTTGAAAGTGAGTTTCAGCGGCGACTTTAGTGTCGCCGCTGCAAGTGTTATTTGAAATTTAAAAAAAAAAATTAAAACACTTTCAGCGGCGACTATTAAAAGTCTCCCGTGAAAGTGAGTTTCAGCGGCGACTTTAGTGTCGCCGCTGAAAGAATTGTTTGAAATTTAAAAAAAAAAATTAAAACACTTTCAGCGGCGACTATTAAAAGTCGCCCTTGAAAGTGAGTTTCAGCGGCGACTTTAGTGTCGCTGCTGAAAGTCTTGTTTCAAAATTTAATAAAAAAAAATTTAAAACACTTTCAGCGAAGACTGTTAAAAGTCGCCGCTGAAAGTGAGTTTCAGCGGCGACTTTAGTGTCGCTGCTGAAAGTCTTGTTTGAAATTTAATAAAAAAAAATTTAAAACACTTTCAGCGAGGACTATTAAAAGTCGCCGCTAAAAGTGAGTTTCAACGTCGACTTTAGTGTCGCCGCTGAAAGTGTTGTTTGAAATTTAATAAATAAAAATTTAAAACACTTTCAGCGGGGACTATTAAAGGTCGCTGCTGAAAGTGTTATTTGAAATTTAAAAAAAAAATTTAAAACACTTTCAGCGGCGATTATTAAAAGTCGCCACTGAAAGTGAGTTTCAGCGGCGACTTTAGTGTCGCCGCTGAAAGTGTTGTTTGAAATTTAATAAATACAAATTTAAAACACTTTCAGCGGGGACTATTAAAGGTCGCCGCTGAAAGTGTTTTTTGAAATTTGAAAAAAAAATTTAAAACACTTTCAGCGGCGACTATTAAAAGTCGCCCCTGAAAGTGAGTTTCAGCGTCGACTTTAGTGGCGCCGCTGAAAGTGTTGTTTGAAATTTAAAAAAAAAAATTAAAACACTTTCAGCGGCGACTATTAAAAGTGGCCCTTGAAAGTGAGTTTCAGCGGCGACTTTAGTGTCGCCGCTGAAAGAATTGTTTGAAATTTAAAAAAAAAAATTAAAACACTTTCAGCGGCGACTATTAAAAGTCGCCCCTGAAAGTGAGTTTCAGCGTCGACTTTAGTGTTGCTGCTAAAAGTGTTGTTTGAAATTTAAAAAAAAAATTTAAAACACTTTCAGCTGCGACTATTAAAAGTCTCCCGTGAAAGTGAGTTTCAGCGGCGACTTTAGTGTCGCCGCTGAAAGAATTGTTTGAAATTTAAAAAAAAAAATTAAAACACTTTCAGCGGCGACTATTAAAAGTCGCCCTTGAAAGTGAGTTTCAGCGGCGACTTTAGTGTCGCTGCTGAAAGTCTTGTTTCAAAATTTAATAAAAAAAAATTTAAAACACTTTCAGCGAAGACTGTTAAAAGTCGCCGCTGAAAGTGAGTTTCAGCGGCGACTTTAGTGTCGCTGCTGAAAGTCTTGTTTGAAATTTAATAAAAAAAAATTTAAAACACTTTCAGCGAGGACTATTAAAAGTCGCCGCTAAAAGTGAGTTTCAACGTCGACTTTAGTGTCGCCGCTGAAAGTGTTGTTTGAAATTTAATAAATAAAAATTTAAAACACTTTCAGCGGGGACTATTAAAGGTCGCTGCTGAAAGTGTTATTTGAAATTTAAAAAAAAAATTTAAAACACTTTCAGCGGCGATTATTAAAAGTCGCCACTGAAAGTGAGTTTCAGCGGCGACTTTAGTGTCGCCGCTGAAAGTGTTGTTTGAAATTTAATAAATACAAATTTAAAACACTTTCAGCGGGGACTATTAAAGGTCGCCGCTGAAAGTGTTTTTTGAAATTTGAAAAAAAAATTTAAAACACTTTCAGCGGCGACTATTAAAAGTCGCCCCTGAAAGTGAGTTTCAGCGTCGACTTTAGTGGCGCCGCTGAAAGTGTTGTTTGAAATTTAAAAAAAAAAAATTAAAACACTTTCAGCGGCGACTATTAAAAGTGGCCCTTGAAAGTGAGTTTCAGCGGCGACTTTAGTGTCGCCGCTGAAAGAATTGTTTGAAATTTAAAAAAAAAAATTAAAACACTTTCAGCGGCGACTATTAAAAGTCGCCCCTGAAAGTGAGTTTCAGCGTCGACTTTAGTGTTGCTGCTAAAAGTGTTGTTTGAAATTTAAAAAAAAAATTTAAAACACTTTCAGCTGCGACTATTAAAAGTCGCCCCTGAAAGTGAGTTTCAGCGCCCACTTTAGTGTCGCAGCTGAAAGTGTTGTTTGAAATTTTAAAAAAAAAATATAAAACACTTTCAGCAGCGACTATTAAAAGTCGCCTCTAAAAGTGAGTTTCAGCATCGACTTTAGTGTCGCCGCTGAAAGTGTTGTTTGATATTTAAAAAAAAATTTAAAACACTTTCAGCGGCGACTATTAAAAGTCGCCCTTGAAAGTGAGTTTCAGCGGCGACTTAAGTGTCGCCGCTGCAAGTGTTGTTTGAAATTAGAAAAAAAAAATTAAGACACTTTCAGCGGGGACTATTAAAAGTCGCCCTTGAAAGTGAGTTTCAGCGTCGACTTTAGTGTCGCCGCTGAAAGTGTTGTTTGAAATTTAAAAAAAAAAATTAAAACACTTTCAGCAGCGATTATTAAAAGTCGCCGCTAAAAGTGAGTTGCAGCGGCGACTTTAGTGTCGCCGCTGCAAGTGTTATTTGAAATTTAAAAAAATAAAAAAATTAAAACACTTTCAGCGACGACTAATAAAAGTCGCCCTTGAAAGTGAGTTTCGGCGGCGACTTTAGTGTCGCCGCTGAAAGTGTTGTTTGAAATTTAAAAAAAAAAATTTAAAACACTTTCAGCATCGACTATTAAAAGTCGCCCTTGAAAGTGAGTTTAAGCGGCGACTTTAGTGTCGCCGCTGAAAGTGTTGTTTGAAATTTAAAAAAAAAAATTAAAACACTTTCAGCGGCGACTATTAAAAGTCGCCTCTGAAAGTGAGTTTCAGCGGCGACTTTAGTGTCGCCGCTAAAAGTGTTGTTTGAAATTTAATAAAAAAAAATTTAAAACACTTTCAGCGGGGACTATTAAAAGTCGCCGCAGAAACTGTTATTTGAAATTTAAAAAAAAAATTTAAAACACTTTCAGCGGCGACTATTAAAAGTCGTCCTTGAAAGTGAGTTTCGGCGGCGACTTTAGTATCGCCGCTAAAAGTGTTGTTTGAAATTTAAAAAAAAAAAAATTAAAACACTTTCAGCTGCGACTATTAAAAGTCGCCCCTGAAAGTGAGTTTCAGCGTCGACTTTAGTGTCGCCGCAAAAAGTGTTGTTTGAAATTTAAAAAAAAAAAATTAAAACACTTTCAGCGGCGACTATTAAAAGTCGCCGCTGAAAGTGAGTTTCAGCGTCGACTTTAGTGTCGCAGCTGAAAGTATTGTTTCAAATTTTAAAAAAAAATTTGAAATACTTTTAGGAGCGACTATTAAAAGTCGCCCCTGAAAGTGAGTTTCAGCGGCGACTTTAGTGTCGTCGCAAAAAGTGTTGTTTGAAATTTAAAAAAAAAAAATTTAAAACACTTTCAGCGGGGACAATTAAAAGTCGCCGCTGAAAGTGAGTTTCAGCGGCGACTTTAGTGTCGCCGCTGAAATTGTTGTTTGAAGTTTAAAAAAAAAATTAAAACACTTTCAGCAGCGATTATTGAAAGTCGCCGCTGAAAGTGAGTTTCAGCGGCGACTTTAGTGTCGCCGCTGGAAGTGAGTTTCAGCCGCGACTTTAGTGTCGCCGCTGCAAGTGTTATTTGAAATTTAAAAAAAAAATTTAAACACTTTCAGCTGCGACTATTAAAAGTCGCCCTTGAAAGTGAGTTTCAGCGGCGACTTTAGTGTCGCCGCTGAAAGTGTTGTTTGAAATTTAAAAAAAAAAATTTAAAACACTTTCAGCATCGACTATTAAAATTCGCCCTTGAAAGTGAGTTTAAGCGGCGACTTTAGTGTCGCCGCTGAAAGTGTTGTTTGAAATTTAAAAAAAAAAAAATTAAAACACTTTCAGCTGCGACTATTAAAAGTCGCCCTTGAAAGTGAGTTTCAGCGGCGACTTTAGTGTAGCCGCTGAAAGTGTTGTTTGAAATTAAAAAAAAAAAAATTTAAAACACTTTCAGCATCGGCTATTAAAAGTCGCCCTTGAAAGTGAGTTTAAGCGGCGACTTTAGTGTCGCCGCTGAAAGTGTTGTTTGAAATTTAAAAAAAAAATTAAAACACTTTCAGCTGCGACTATTAAAAGTCGCCCCTGAAAGTGAGTTTCAGCGGCGACTTTACTGTCGCCACTAATAGTGTTGTTTGATATTTAATAAAAAAAAATTTAAAACACTTTCAGCGGGGACAATTAAAAGTCGTCGCTGAAAGTGAGTTTCAGCGGCGACTTTAGTGTCGCCGCTGAAAGAATTTTTTGAAATTTTTAAAAAAAAAATTAAAACACTTTCAGCAGCGACTAATAAATGTCGCCACTGAAAGTGAGTTTCAACGTCGACTTTAGTGTCGCCACTGAAAAAGTTGTTTGAAATTTAAAAAAAAAAAATTTAAAACACTTTCAGCATCGACTATTAAAAGTCGCCCTTGAAAGTGAGTTTAAGCGGCGACTTTAGTGTCGCCGCTGAAAGTGTTGTTTGAAATTTAAAAAAAAAAATTAAAACACTTTCAGCGGCGACTATTAAAAGTCGCCTCTGAAAGTGAGTTTCAGCGGCGACTTTAGTGTCGCCGCTAAAAGTGTTGTTTGAAATTTAATAAAAAAAAATTTAAAACACTTTCAGCGGGGACTATTAAAAGTCGCCGCAGAAACTGTTATTTGAAATTTAAAAAAAAAAATTTAAAACACTTTCAGCGGCGACTATTAAAAGTCGTCCTTGAAAGTGAGTTTCGGCGGCGACTTTAGTATCGCCGCTCAAAGTGTTGTTTGAAATTTAAAAAAAAAAAATTAAAACACTTTCAGCTGCGACTATTAAAAGTCGCCCCTGAAAGTGAGTTTCAGCGTCGACTTTAGTGTTGCCGCTAAAAGTGTTGTTTGAAATTTAAAAAAAAAATTTAAAACACTTTCAGCTACGACTATTAAAAGTCGCCCCTGAAAGTGAGTTTCAGCGTCGACTTTAGTGTCGTCGCAAAAAGTGTTGTTTGAAATTTAAAAAAAAAAAATTTAAAACACTTTCAGCGGGGACAATTAAAAGTCGCCGCTGAAAGTGAGTTTCAGCGGCGACTTTAGTGTCGCCGCTGAAATTGTTGTTTGAAGTTTAAAAAAAAAATTAAAACACTTTCAGCAGCGATTATTAAAAGTCGCCGCTGAAAGTGAGTTTCAGCGGCGACTTTAGTGTCGCCGCTGGAAGTGAGTTTCAGCAGCGACTTTAGTGTCGCCGCTGCAAGTGTTATTTGAAATTTAAAAAAAAATTTTAAACACTTTCAGCTGCGACTATTAAAAGTCGCCCTTGAAAGTGAGTTTCAGCGGCGACTTTAGTGTCGCCGCTGAAAGTGTTGTTTGAAATTTAAAAAAAAAAAATTTAAAACACTTTCAGCATCGACTATTAAAATTCGCCCTTGAAAGTGAGTTTAAGCGGCGACTTTAGTGTCGCCGCTGAAAGTGTTGTTTGAAATTTAAAAAAAAAAAAAATTAAAACACTTTCAGCTGCGACTATTAAAAGTCGCCCTTGAAAGTGAGTTTCAGCGGCGACTTTAGTGTAGCCGCTGAAAGTGTTGTTTGAAATTTAAAAAAAAAAAATTTAAAACACTTTCAGCATCGGCTATTAAAAGTCGCCCTTGAAAGTGAGTTTAAGCGGCGACTTTAGTGTCGCCGCTGAAAGTGTTGTTTGAAATTTAAAAAAAAATTAAAACACTTTCAGCTGCGACTATTAAAAGTCGCCCCTGAAAGTGAGTTTCAGCGGCGACTTTACTGTCGCCACTAAAAGTGTTGTTTGATATTTAATAAAAAAAAATTTAAAACACTTTCAGCGGGGACAATTAAAAGTCGTCGCTGAAAGTGAGTTTCAGCGGCGACTTTAGTGTCGCCGCTGAAAGAATTTTTTGAAATTTTTAAAAAAAAAATTAAAACACTTTCAGCAGCGACTAATAAATGTCGCCACTGAAAGTGAGTTTCAACGTCGACTTTAGTGACGCCGCTGAAAAAGTTGTTTGAAATTTAATAAATAAAAATTTAAAACACTTTCTGCGGCTACTAGTAAAGGTCGCCGCTGAAAGTGAGTTTCAGCGGCAACATCAAAGTCTCCGCTGAAAGTGTTGTTTGAAAATAAAAAAAAAATTTTAAAACACTTTCAGCAGCGACTATTAAAAGTCGCCCCTGAAAGTGAGTTTCAGCGTCGACTTTAGTGTCGCCGCTGAAAGTGTTGTTTGAAATTTAAAAAAAAAAATTAAAACACATTCAGCGGCGACTATTAAAAGTCGCCCCTGAAAGTGAGTTTAAGCGGCGACTTTAGTGTCGCCGCTGAAAGTGTTGTTTGAAATTAAAAAAAATTAATTTTAAAACACTTTCAGCAGCGACTAGTAAAAGTCGCCCCTGAAAGGGAGTTTCAGCGTCGACTTTAGTGTCGCCGCTGAAAGTGTTGTTTGAAATTTAAAAAAAAAATTAAAACACATTCAGCAGCGATTATTAAAAGTCGCCGCTCAAAGTGAGTTTCAGCAGCGACTTTAGTGTCGCCGCTGGAAGTGAGTTTCAGCAGCGACTTTAGTGTTGCCGCTGCAAGTGTTATTTGAAATTTAAAAAAAAAAATTAAAACACTTTCAGTGGCGACTATTAAAAGTCGCCCTTGAAAGTGAGTTTCGGCGTCGACTTTAGTGTCGCCGCTGAAAGTGTTGTTTGAAATTTAAAAAAAAAAATTTAAAACACTTTCAGCATCGACTATTAAAACTCGCCCTTGAAAGTGAGTTTAAGCGGCGACTTTAGTGTCGCCGCTGAAAGTGTTGTTTGAAATTTAAAAAAAAAAATTTAAAACACTTTCAGCGGCGACTATTAAAAGTCGCCCTTGAAAGTGAGTTTCAGCGGCGACTTTAGTGTCGCCGCAAAAAGTGTTGTTTGAAATTATAAAAAAAAAAAATTTAAAACACTTTCAGCTGCGACTATTAAAAGTCGCCCTTGAAAGTGAGTTTCAGCGGCGACTATTAAAAGTCGCCCTTGAAAGTGAGTTTCAGCGGCGACTTAAGTGTCGCCGCTGAAAGTGTTGTTTGAAATTAGAAAAAAAAAAATTTAAAACACTTTCAGCGGCGACTATTAAAAGTCGCCGCAGAAAGTGAGTTTCAGGGGCGACTTTAGTGTCGCCGCTGAAAGTGTTCTTTGAAATTTAATAAAAAAAAATTTAAAACACTTTCGGCGGGGACTATTAAAAGTCTCCGCTGAAAGTGTTATTTGAAATTAAAAAAAAAATAATTTTAAAACACTTTCAGCAGCGACTATTAAAAGTCGCCCCTGAAAGGGTGTTTCAGCGTCGACTTTAGTGTCGCCGCTGAAAGTGTTGTTTGAAATTTAAAAAAAAAAATTCAAACACTTTCAGCAGCGATTATTAAAAGTCGCCGCTCAAAGTGAGTTTCAGCAGCGACTTTAGTGTCGCCGCTGGAAGTGAGTTGCAGCAGCGACTTTAGTGTCGCCGCTGCAAGTGTTATTTGAAATTTTAAAAAAAAAATTAAAACACTTTGAGCGGCAACTATTAAAAGTCGCCCCTGAAAATGAGTTTCAACGTCGAGTTTAGTGTCGCCGATGAAAGTGTTGTTTGAAATTTCATAAATAAAAATTTAAAACACTTTCAGCGGCGACTATTAAAAGTCGCCCCTGAAAGTGAGTTTCAACGTTGACTTTAGTGTCGCCGCTGAAAGTGTTGTTTGAAATTTCATAAATAAAAATTTAAAACACTTTCAGCGGCGACTATTAAAAGACGCCCATGAAAGTGAGTTTCAGCATCGACTTTAGTGCCGCCGCTGAAAGTGTTGTTTGAAATTTTAAAAAAAAAAATTTAAAACACTTTCAGCATCGCCTATTAAAAGACGCCCTTGAAAGTGAGTTTAAGCGGCGACTTTAGTGACGCCGCTGAAAGTGTTGTTTGAAATTTAAAAAAAAAAATTAAAACACTTTTAGCGGCGACTATTAAAAGTCGCCCCAGAAAGGGAGTTTCAGCGTCGACTTTAGTGTCGCCGCTGAAAGTGTTGTTTGAAATCTAAAAAAAAATAAATTAAAACACTTTCAGCGGCGACTATTAAAAGTCGCCCCTGAAAGTGAGTTTCAACATCGACTTTAGTGTCGCCGCTGAAAGTGTTGTTTGATATTTTAAAAAAAAATTTAAACACTTTCAGCGGCGACTATTAAAAGTCGCCCCTGAAAGTGTGTTTCAGCGGCGACTTTAGTGTCGCCCCTGAAAGAGTTCTTTGAAATTTAAAAAAAAAAAATTAAAACACTTTCAGCAGCAACTTTTAAAAGTCGCCGCTGAAAGTGAGTTTCAGCTGCGACTTTAGTGTCGCCGCTGAAAGAATTGTTTGAAATTTTAAAAAAAAAAAATTTAAAACACTTTCAGAGCGACTATTAAAAGTCGCCCCTGAAAGTGAGTTTCAACGTCGACTTTAGTGTCGCCGCTGAAAGTGTTGTTTGAAATTTCATAAATAAAAATTTAAAACACTTTCAGCGGCGACTATTAAAAGTCGCCCCTGAAAGTGAGTTTCAACATCGACTTTAGTGTCGCCGCAGAAAGTGTTGTTTGAAATCTAAAAAAAAATAAATTAAAACACTTTAGCGGCAACTATTAAAAGTCGCCGCTGAAAGTTAGTTTCCGCGGCGACTTTAGTGTCACTGCTGCAAATGTTGTTTGAAATTTTAAAAAAAAAATTTGAAACACTTTCAGCAGCGACTATTAAAAGTCGCCCTTGAAAGTGAGTTTCAACGTCGACTTTAGTGTCGCCGTTGAAAGTGTTGTTTGAAATTTAAAAAAAAAAATTAAAACACTTTCAGCGGCGACTATTAAAAGTAGCCCCTGCAAGTGAGTTTCGGCGGCGACTTTAGTGTCGCCGCTGAAAGTGTTATTTGAAATTTAAAAAAAAAAATTTAAAACACTTTCAGCGGGCACTATTAAAAGTCTCCGCTGAAAGTGTTGTTTGAAATTTAAAAAAAAAAATTTAAAACACTTTCAGCGGCGACTATTAAAAGTCGCCTCTGAAAGTGAGTTGCAGCGGCGAGTTTAGTGTCGCCCCTGGAAGTGTGTTTCAGCGGTGACTTTAGTGTCGCCGCTGCAACTGTTGTTTGAAATTTTAAAAAAAAAATTTGGAACACTTTCAGCGGCGACTATTAAAAGTCGCCCTTGAAAGTGAGTTTCAACGTCGACTTTAGTGTCGCCGCTGAAAGTGTTATTTGAAATTTAAAAAAAAAATTTAAAACACTTTCATCATCGACTATTAAAAGTCACCCTTGAAAGTGAGTTTAAGCGGTGACTTTAGTGTCGCCGCTGAAAGTGTTGTTTGAAATTTAAAAAAAAAAATTAAAACACTTTCAGCGTCGACTATTAAAAGACGCCTCTGAAAGTGAGTTTCAGCGGCGACTTTAGTGTCGCCGCTAAAAGTGTTGTTTGAAATTTAATAAAAAAAAATTTAAAACACTTTCAGCGGGGACTATTAAAAGTCTCCGCTGAAAGTGTTGTTTGAAATTAAAAAAAAAAATAATTTTAAAACACTTTCAGCAGCGACTATTAAAAGTCGCCCCTGAAAGGGAGTTTCAGCGTCGACTTTAGTGTCGCCGCTGAAATTGTTGTTTGAAATTTAAAAAAAAAAATTAAAACACTTTCAGCGGCGACTATTAAAAGTCGCCCCTGAAAGTGAGTTTCGGCGGCGACTTTAGTGTCGCCGCTGAAAGTGTTATTTGAAATTTAAAAAAAAAATTTAAAACACTTTCATCATCGACTATTAAAAGTCACCCTTGAAAGTGAGTTTAAGCGGTGACTTTAGTGTCGCCGCTGAAAGTGTTGTTTGAAATTTAAAAAAAAAAATTAAAACACTTTCAGCGTCGACTATTAAAAGACGCCTCTGAAAGTGAGTTTCAGCGGCGACTTTAGTGTCGCCGCTAAAAGTGTTGTTTGAAATTTAATAAAAAAAAATTTAAAACACTTTCAGCGGGGACTATTAAAAGTCGCCGCTGAAAGTGAGTTTCAGCGGCGACTTTAGTGTCGCCGCTGAAAGAATTGTTTGAAATTAAAAAAAAAAAATTAAAACACTTTTAGCAGCGACTATTAAAAGTCGCCCCTGAAAGTGAGTTTCAGCAGCGACTTTAGTGTCGCCGTTGCAAGTGTTCTTTGAAATTTCAAAAAAAAAATTTAAAACACTTTCAGCATCGACTATTAAAAGTCGCCCTTGAAAGTGAGTTTAAGCGGCGACTTTAGTATCGCCGCTGAAAGTGTTGTTTGAAATTTAAAAAAAAAAATTAAAACACTTTCAGCGGCGACTATTAAAAGTCGCCCCTGAAAGTGAGTTTCAGCGGCGACTTTAGTGTCGCCGCTGAAAGTGTTGTTTGATATTTAAAATAAAAAATTTAAACACTTTTAGCGGCGCCTATTAAAAGTCGCCCCTGAAAGGGAGTTTCAGCGTCGACTTTAGTGTCGCCGCTAAAAGTGTTGTTTGAAATTTAAAAAAAAAATTTAAAACACTTTCAGCGGCGACTATTAAAAGTCTCCTCTGAAAGTGAGTTTCAACGTCGACTTTAGTGTCGCCGCTGAAAGTGTTGTTTGAAATTTAAAAAAAAAAATTAAAACACTTTCAGCGGCGACTTTTAAAAGTCGCCAGTGAAAGTGAGTTTCAGCGGCGACTTTAGTGTCGCCGCTGAAAGTGTTGTTTGAAATTTAATAAAAAAAAATTTAAAACACTTTCAGCGGGGACAATTAAAAGTCGCCGCTGAAAGTGAGTTTCAGGGGCGACTTTAGTGTCGCCGCTGAAAAATTTGTTTGAAATTTAATAAATAAAAATTTAAAACACTTTCAGCGGGGACTATTAAAGGTCGCCGTTGAAAGTGTTATTGGAAATTTAAAAAAAAATTTAAAACACCTTCAGCGGCGACTATTAAAAGTCGCCCCTGAAAGTGAGTTTCAGCGGCGACTTTAGTGTGTCGCTGAAAGTGTTGTTTGAAATTTAATAAATACAAATTTAAAACACTTTCAGCGGCGACTATTAAAAGTCGCCCTTGAAAGTGAGTTTCAGCGGCGACTTTAGTGTCGCCGCTGAAAGTGTTGTTTGAAATTTAAAAAAAAAAAATTTAAAACACTTTCAGCATCGACTATTAAAAGTCGCCCTTGAAAGTGAGTTTAAGCGGCGACACTAAAATTGTTGTTTGAAATTTAAAAAAATAATTAAAACACTTTCAGCAGAGATTATTAAAAGTCGCCGCTGAAAGTGAGTTTCAGCGGCGACTTTAGTGTCGCCGCTGGAAGTGAGTTTCAGCAGCGACTTTAGTGTCGCCGCTGCAAGTGTTCTTTGAAATTTCAAAAAAAAAAATTTAAAACACTTTCAGCATCGACTATTAAAAGTCGCCCTTGAAAGTGAGTTTAAGCGGCGACTTTAGTGTCGCCGCTGAAAGTGTTGTTTGAAATTTTAAAAAAAAAAATTAAAACACTTTCAGCGGCGACTATTAAAAGTCGCCCCTGAAAGTGTTGTTTGATATTTAAAATAAAAAATTTAAACACTTTTAGCGGCGCCTATTAAAAGTCGCCCCTGAAAGGGAGTTTCAGCGTCGACTTTAGTGTCGCCGCTCAAAGTGTTGTTTGAAATTTAAAAAAAAAATTTAAAACACTTTCAGCGGCGACTATTAAAAGTCTCCTCTGAAAGTGAGTTTCAACGTCGACTTTAGTGTCGCCGCTGAAAGTGTTGTTTGAAATTTAAAAAAAAAAATTAAAACACTTTCAGCGGCGACTTTTAAAAGTCGCCAGTGAAAGTGAGTTTCAGCGGCGACTTTAGTGTCGCCGCTTAAAGTGTTGTTTGAAATTTAATAAAAAAAAATTTAAAACACTTTCAGCGGGGACAATTAAAAGTCGCCGCTGAAAGTGAGTTTCAGCGGCGACTTTAGTGTCGCCGCTAAAAGAATTGTTTGAAATTTAAAAAAAAAATTAAAACACTTTCAGCAGCGACGATTAAAAGTCGCCCCTGAAAGTGACTTTCAAAGTCGACTTTAGTGTCGCCGCTGAAAAATTTGTTTGAAATTTAATAAATAAAAATTTAAAACACTTTCAGCGGGGACTATTAAAGGTCGCCGTTGAAAGTGTTATTTGAAATTTAAAAAAAAATTTAAAACACCTTCAGCGGCGACTATTAAAAGTCGCCCCTGAAAGTGAGTTTCAGCGGCGAGTTTAGTGTGTCGCTGAAAGTGTTGTTTGAAATTTAATAAATACAAATTTAAAACACTTTCAGCGGCGACTATTAAAAGTCGCCCTTGAAAGTGAGTTTAAGCGGCGACTTTAGTGTCGCCGCTGAAAGTGTTGTTTGAAATTTAAAAAAAAAAATTAAAACACTTTCAGCGGCGACTATTAAAAGTCGCCCCTGAAAGTGAGTTTCAGCGGCGACTTTAGTGTCGCCGCTGAAAGTGTTGTTTGAAATTTAAAAAAAAAAAATTAAAACACTTTCAGCGGCGACTATTAAAAGTCGCCCCTGAAAGTGAGTTTCAGCGGCGACTTTAGTGTCGCCTCTGAAAGTGTTGTTTGATATTTAAAAAAAAAATTTAAAAACTTTTAGCGCGCCTATTAAAAGTCGCCCCTGAAAGGGAGTTTCAGCGTCGACTTTAGTGTCGCCGCTAAAAGTGTTGTCTGAAATTTAAAAAAAAAATTTAAAACACTTTCAGCGGCGACTATTAAAAGTCGTCTCTGAAAGTGAGGTTCAACGTCGACTTTAGTGTCGCCGCTGAAAGTGTTGTTTGAAATTCAAAAAAAACAAAATTTTAAACACTTTCAGCGGCGACTATTAAAAGTCGCCTCTGAAAGTGAGTTGCAGCGGCGAGATTAGTGTCGCCGCTGGAAGTGAGTTTCAGCGGTGACTTTAGTGTCGCCGCTGCAAGTGTTGTTTGAAATTTTAAAAAAAAAAATTTGAAACACTTTCAGCGGCGACTATTAAAAGTCGCCCTTGAAAGTGAGTTTCAACGTCGACTTTAGTGTCGCCGCTGAAAGTGTTGTTTGAAATTTAAAAAAAAAATTAAAACACTTTCAGCGGCGACTATTAAAAGTCGCCCCTGAAAGTGAGTTTCGGCGGCGACTTTAGTGTCGCCGCTGAAAGTGTTATTTGAAATTTAAAAAAAAAAATAAAACACTTTCATCATCGACTATTAAAAGTCACCCTTGAAAGTGAGTTTAAGCGGCGACTTTAGTGTCGCCGCTGAAAGTGTTGTTTGAAATTTAAAAAAAAAAATTAAAACACTTTCAGCGGCGACTATTAAAAGTCGCCCCTGAAAGTGAGTTTCAGCGGCGACTTTAGTGTCGCGCTGAAAGAATTGTTTGAAATTTTAAAAAAAAATTAAAACACTTTCAGCAATGACTATTAAAAGTCGCCCCTGAGAGTGAGTTTCAGCGTCGACTTTAGTGTCGCCGCTGAAAGTGTTATTTGAAATTTAAAAAAAAAAATTAAAACACTTTCATCATCGACTATTAAAAGTCACCCTTGAAAGTGAGTTTAAGCGGCGACTTTAGTGTCGCCGCTGAAAGTGTTGTTTGAAATTAAAAAAAAAAATTTAAAACACTTTCAGCAGCGACTATTAAAAGTCACTCCTGAAAGAGAGTTTCAACGACGACTTTAGTGTCGCCGCTAAAAGTGTTGTTTGAAATTTAATAAAAAAAAATTTAAAACACTTTCAGCGGGGACTATTAAAAGTCGCCGCTGAAAGTGAGTTTCAGCGGTGACTTTAGTGTCGCCGCTGAAAGAATTGTTTGAAATTTAAAAATAAAAAATTAAAACACTTTCAGCAGCGACTATTAAAAGTCACCCCTGAAAGAGAGTTTCAACGGCGACTTTAGTGTCGCCGCTAAAAGTTTTGTTTGAAATTTAATAAAAAAAAATTTAAAACACTTTCAGCGGGGACTATTAAAAGTCGCCGCTGAAAGTGAGTTTCAGCGGTGACTTAAGAGTCGCCGCTGAAAGTGTTATTTGAAATTTTAAAAAAAAATTTAAAACACTTTCAGCGGCGACTATTAAAAGTCGCCACTTAAAGTGAGTTTCAGCGTCGACTTTAGTGTCGTCGCTGAAAGTGTTGTTTGAAATTTAAAAAAAAAATTAACACACTTTCAGCGGCGACTCTTAAAAGTCGTCCCTGAAAGTGAGTTTCAGCGGTGACTTTAGTGTCGCCGCTGAAAGAATTGTTTGAAATTTAAAAAAAAAAAAATTTGAAACACTTTCAGCAGCGACTATTAAAAGTCGCCCTTGAAAGTGAGTTTCAACGTCGAATTTAGTGTCGCCGTTGAAAGTGTTGTTTGAAATTTAAAAAAAAAAAATTTAAAACACCTTCAGTGGCGACTATTAAAAGTCGCCGCAGAAAGTGAGTTTCAGCGGCGACTTTAGTGTCACCGCTGAAAGTGTTATTTGAAATTTAATAAAAAAAAATTTAAAACACTTTTAGCGGGGACTATTAAAAGTCGCCGCTTAAAGTGTTATTTGAAATTTAAAAAAAAATATTAAAACACTTTCAGCAGCGTTTATTAAAAGTCGCCGCTCAAAGTGAGTTTCAGCGGCGACTTTAGTGTCGCCGTTGGAAGTGAGTTTCAGCAGCGACTTTAGTCTCGCCGCTGCAAGTGTTATTTGAAATTTTAAAAAAAAAATTTAAAACACTTGCAGCAGCGATTATTAAAAGTCGCCGCTCAAAGTGAGTTTCAGCGGCGACTTTAGTGTCGCCGCTGGAAGTGAGTTGAAGCGGCGACTTTAGTTTCGCCGCTGCAAGTGTTGTTTGAAATTTTAAAAAAAAAAATTTGAAACACTTTCAGCCGCGACTATTAAAAGTCGCCCTTGAAAGTGAGTTTCAACTTCGACTTTAGTGTCGCCGCTGAAAATGTTGTTTGAAATTTAAAAAAAAAATTTAAAACACTTTCAGTGGCGACTATTAAAAGTCGCCGCTGAAAGTGTTGTTTGAAATTTAAAAAAAATAATTTAATACACTTTCAGCAGCGACTATTAAAAGTCACCCCTGAGAGAGAGTTTCAACGGCGACTTTAGTGTCGCCGCTAAAAGTGTTGTTTGAAATTTAATAAAAAAAAATTTAAAAAACTTTCAGCGGGGACTATTAAAAGTCGCCGCTGAAAGTGTTATTTGAAATTTAAAAAAAAAATTTAAAACACTTTCAGCGGCGACTATTAAAAGTCGCCCTTGAAAGTGAGTTTCCGCGGCGACTTTAGTGTCGCCGCTGAAAGTGTTGTTTGAAATTAAAAAAAAAATAATTTTAAAACACTTTCAGCAGCGACTAGTAAAAGTCGCCCCTGAAAGGGAGTTTCAGCGTCGACTTTAGTGTCGCCGCTGAAAGTGTTGTTTGAAATTTAAAAAAACAAATTAAAACACTTTCAGCAACGATTATTAAAAGTCGCCGCAAAAAGTGAGTTCCAGCGGCGACTTTAGTGTCGCCGCTGGAAGTGAGTTTCAGCAGCGACTTTAGTGTCGCCGCTGCAAGTGTTATTTGAAATTTAAAAAAAAAAAAATTAAAACACTTTCAGAGGCGACTATTAAAAGTCGCCCTTGAAAGTGAGTTTCGGCGGCGACTTTAGTGTCGCCGCTGAAAGTGTTGTTTGAAATTTAAAAAAAAAAAAATTTAAAACACTTTCAGCATCGACTATTAAAAGACGCCCTTGAAAGTGAGTTTAACCGGCGACTTTAGTGCCGCCGCTGAAAGTGTTGTTTGAAATTTAAAAAAAAAAAATTTAAAACACTTTCAGCGGCGACTATTAAAAGTCGCCCCTGAAAGTGAGTTTCACCGTCGACTTTAGTGTCGCCGCTGAAAGTGTTGTTTGAAATTTAAAAAAAAAAAATTAAAACACTTTCAGTGGCGACTATTAAAAGTCGCCGCTGAAAGTGTTGTTTGAAATTTAAAAAAAAAATTTAATACACTTTCAGCGGCGACTATTAAAAGTCCCCCCTGAAAGAGAGTTTCAACGGCGACTTTAGTGTCGCCGCTGAAAGTGTTGTTTGAAATTTTTTTTTAAAAAAAATTTAAAACACTTTCAGCAGCGATTATTAAAAGTCGCCGCTGAAACTCACTTTCAGCAGTGAGTTTCAGCGGCGACTTTAGTGTCGCCGCTGGAAGTGAGTTGCAGCGGCGAATTTAGTGTCGCCGCTGCAAGTGTTGTTTGAAATTTTAAAAAAAAAATATGAAACACTTTTAGCAGCGACTATTAAAAGTCGCCCTTGAAAGTGAGTTTCAACGTCGACTTTAGTGTCGCCGCTGAAAGTGTTATTTGAAATTTAATAAAAAAAAATTTAAAACACTTTCAGCGGGGACTATTAAAGGTCACTGCTGAAAGTGTTATTTGAAATTTAAAAAAAAATTTAAAACACTTTCAGCGGCGACTATTAAAAGTCGCCCTTGAAAGTGAGTTTCGGCGGTGACTTTAGTGTCGCCGCTGAAAGTGTTGTTTGAAATTTAATAAATACAAATTTAAAACACTTTCAGCGGGGACTATTAAAGGTTGCCGCTGAAAGTGTTATTTGAAATTTAACAAAAAAATTTAAAACACTTTCAGCGGCGACTATTAAAAGTCGCCCCTGAAAGTGAGTTTCAGCGTCGACTTTAGTGTCGCCGCTGAAAGTGTTGTTTGAAATTTAAAAAAAAAAAAATTAAAACACTTTCAGCGGCGACTCTTAAAAGTCATCCCTGAAAGTGAGTTTCAGCGGCGACTTTAGTGTCGCCGCTGGAAGTGAGTTTCAGCGGCGACTTTAGTGTCGCCGCTGCAAGTGTTGTTTGAAATTTAAAAAAAAAATTTGAAACACTTTCAGCAGCGACTATTAAAAGTCGCCCTTGAAAGGGAGTTTCAACGTCGACTTTAGTGCCGCCGCTGAAAGTGTTATTTGAAATTTAATAAAAAAAATTTAAAACACTTTCAGCGGCGACTATTAAAAGTCACCCCTGAAAGAGAGTTTCAACGGCGACTTTAGTGTCGCCGCTAAAAGTGTTGTTTGAAATTTAATAAAAAAAAATTTAAAACACTTTCAGCGGGGACTATTAAAAGTCGCCGCTGAAAGAATTGTTTGAAATTTAAAAAAAAAAAATTAAAACACTTTCAGAAGCGACTATTAAAAGTCGCCCCTGAAAGAGAGTTTCAACGGCGACTTTAGTGTCGCCGCTAAAAGTGTTGTTTGAAATTTAATAAAAAAAAATTTAAAACACCTTCAGCGGCGACTATTAAAAGTCGCCGCTGAAAGTGAGTTTCAGCGGTGACTTAAGAGTCGCCGCTGAAAGTGTTATTTGAAATTTAAAAAAAAAATTTAAAACACTTTCAGCGGCGACTATTAAAAGTCGCCACTTAAAGTGAGTTTCAGCGTCGACTTTAGTGTCGCCGCTGAAAGTGAGTTTCAGCGGCGACTTTAGTGTCGCCGCTGCAAGTGTTGTTTGAAATTTAAAAAAAAAAATTTGAAACACTTTCAGCAGCGACTATTAAAAGTCGCCCTTGAAAGGGAGTTTCAACGTCGACTTTAGTGCCGCCGCTGAAAGTGTTATTTGAAATTTAATAAAAAAAATTTAAAACACTTTCAGCAGCGACTATTAAAAGTCACCCCTGAAAGAGAGTTTCAACGGCGACTTTAGTGTCGCCACTAAAAGTGTTGTTTGAAATTTAATAAAAAAAATTTAAAACACTTTCAGCGGGGACTATTAAAAGTCGCCGCTGAAAGAATTGTTTGAAATTTAAAAAAAAAAATTTAAAACACTTTCAGAAGCGACTATTAAAAGTCGCCCCTGAAAGAGAGTTTCAACGGCGACTTTAGTGTCGCCGCTAAAAGTGTTGTTTGAAATTTAATAAAAAAAAATTTAAAACACCTTCAGCTGCGACTATTAAAAGTCGCCGCTGAAAGTGAGTTTCAGCGGTGACTTAAGAGTCGCCGCTGAAAGTGTTATTTGAAATTTAAAAAAAAAATTTAAAACACTTTCAGCGGCGACTAATAAAAGTCGCCACTTAAAGTGAGTTTCAGCGTCGACTTTAGTGTCGCCGCTGAAAGTGTTGTTTGAAATTTTAAAAAAAAAATTAAAACACTTTCAGCGGCGACTCTTAAAAGTCGTCCCTGAAAGTGAGTTTCAGCGGTGACTTTAGTGTCGCCGCTGAAAGTGTTGTTTGAAATTTAAAAAAAAAAAATTTGAAACACTTTCAGCAGCGACTATTAAAAGTCGCCCTTGAAAGTGAGTTTCAACGCCGACTTTAGTGTCGCCGCTGAAAGTGTTGTTTGAAATTTAAAAAAAAAAATTTAAAACACCTTCAGCGGCGACTATTAAAAGTCGCCGCAGAAAGTGAGTTTCAGCGGCGACTTTAGTGTCCCCGCTGAAAGTGTTATTTGAAATTTAATAAAAAAAAAAAATTAAAACACTTTTAGCGGGGACTATTAAAAGTCGCCGCTGAAACTGTTGTTTGAAATTTAAAAAAAAATAATTTAATACACTTTCAGCAGCGACTATTAAAAGTCACCCCTGAAAGAGAGTTTCAACGGCGACTTTAGTGTCGCCGTTAAAAGTGTTGTTTGAAATTTAATAAAAAAAATTTAAAACACTTTCAGCGGGGACTATTAAAAGTCGCCGCTGAAAGTGAGTTTCAGCGGCGACTTTAGTGTCGCCGCTGGAAGTGAGTTGCAGCGGCGACTTTAGTGTCGCCGCTGCAAGTGTTGTTTGAAATTTTGAAAAAAAAAATTTGAAACACTTTCAGCAGCGACTATTAAAAGTCGCCCTTGAAAGTGAGTTTCAACGTCGACTTTAGTGTCGCCGCTGAAAGTGTTTTTTGAAATTTAATAAAAAAAATTTAAAACACTTTCAGCGGGGACTATTAAAAGTCTCCGCCGAAAGTGTTATTTGAAATTTAAAAAAAAAATTTAAAACACTTTCAGCGGCGACTATTAAAAGTCGCCCTTGAAAGTGAGTTTCCGCGGCGACTTTAGTGTCGCCGCTGAAAGTGTTGTTTGAAATTAAAAAAAAAATAATTTTAAAACACTTTCAGCAGCGACTAGTAAAAGTCGCCCCTGAAAGGGAGTTTCAGCGTCGACTTTAGTGTCGCCGCTGAAAGTGTTGTTTGAAATTTAAAAAAACAAATTAAAACACTTTCAGCAGCGATTATTAAAAGTCGCCGCTAAAAGTGAGTTCCAGCGGCGACTTTAGTGTCGCCGCTGGAAGTGAGTTTCAGCGGCGAATTTAGTGTCGCCGCTGCAAGTGTAGTTTGAAATTTTAAAAAAAAAAATTTGAAACACTTTCAGCAGCGACTATTAAAAGTCGCCCTTGAAAGTGAGTTTCAACGTCGACTTTAGTGTCGCCGCTGAAAGTGTTATTTGAAATTTAATAAAAAAAAAATTTAAAACACTTTCAGCGGGGACTATTAAAGGTCACTGCTGAAAGTGTTATTTGAAATTTAAAAAAAAAAAAATTAAAACACTTTCAGCGGCGACTATTAAAAGTCGCCCTTGAAAGTGAGTTTCGGCGGTGACTTTAGTGTCGCCGCTGCAAGTGTTATTTGAAATTTAAAAAAAAAAATTAAAACACTTTCAGAGGCGACTATTAAAAGTCGCCCTTGAAAGTGAGTTTCGGCGGCGACTTTAGTGTCGCCGCTGAAAGTGTTGTTTGAAATTTAAAAAAAAAAATTAAAACACTTTCAGTGGCGACTATTAAAAGTCGCCGCTGAAAGTGTTGTTTGAAATTTAAAAAAAAAAATTTAATACACTTTCAGCGGCGACTATTAAAAGTCACCCCTGAAAGAGAGTTTCAACGGCGACTTTAGTGTCGCCGCTGAAAGTGTTGTTTGAAATTTTTTAAAAAAAAAAAATTAAAACACTTTCAGCAGTGATTATTAAAAGTCGCCGCTGAAAGTGAGTTTCAGCGGCGACTTTAGTGTCGCCGCTGGAAGTGAGTTTCAGCGGCGAATTTAGTGTCGCCGCTGCAAGTGTTGTTTGAAATTTTAAAAAAAAAAATTTGAAACACTTTCAGCCGCGACTATTAAAAGTCGCCCTTGAAAGTGAGTTTCAACGTCGACTTTAGTGTCGCCGCTGAAAGTGTTATTTGAAATTTAATAAAAAAAAAATTTAAAACACTTTCAGCGGGGACTATTAAAGGTCACTGCTGAAAGTGTTATTTGAAATTTAAAAAAAAATTTAAAACACTTTCAGCGGCGACTATTAAAAGTCGCCCTTGAAAGTGAGTTTCGGCGGTGACTTTAGTGTCGCCGCTGAAAGTGTTGTTTGAAATTTAATAAATACAAATTTAAAACACTTTCAGCGGGGACTATTAAAGGTTGCCGCTGAAAGTGTTATTTGAAATTTAACAAAAAAATTTAAAACACTTTCAGCGGCGACTATTAAAAGTCGCCCCTGAAAGTGAGTTTCAGCGTCGACTTTAGTGTCGCCGCTGAAAGTGTTGTTGGAAATTTTAAAAAAAAAAATTAAAACACTTTCAGCGGCGACTCTTAAAAGTTGCCCTGAAAGTGAGTTTCAGCGGTGACTTTAGTGTCGCCGCTGAAAGTGTTGTTTGAAATTTAATAAAAAAAATTTAAAACACTTTCAGCGGCGACTATTAAAAGTCGCCCCTGAAAGTGAGTTTCAGCGGCGACACTAAAGTCTCCGCTGAAAGTGTTGTTTGAATGTAAAAAAAAAAAATTTTAAAACACTTTCAGCAGCGACTATTAAAAGTCGCCCCTGAAAGTGAGTTTCAGCGGCGACTTTAGTGTCGCCGCTGCAAGTGTTATTTGAAATTTAAAAAAAAAAAATTTAAAACACTTTCAGCAGCGAATATTAAAAGTCGCCGCTCAAAGTGAGTTTCAGCGGCGACTTTAGTGTCGCCGCTGGAAGTGAGTTGAAGCGGTGACTTTAGTGTCGCCGCTGCAAGTGTTGTTTGAAATTTAAAAAAAAAAAAATTTGAAACACTTTCAGCAGCGACTATTAAAAGTCGCCCTTGAAAGTGAGTTTCAACGTCGACTTTAGTGTCGCCGCTGAAAGTGTTGTTTGAAATTTAATAAAAAAAATTTAAAACACTTTCAGCGGCGACTATTAAAAGTCGCCACTGAAAGTGAGTTTCAGCGGCGACACTAAAGTCTCCGCTGAAAGTGTCGATTGAATGTAAAAAAAAAAAATTTTAAAACACTTTCAGCAGCGACTATTAAAAGTCGCCCCTGAAAGTGAGTTTCAGCGGCGACTTTAGTGTCGCCGCTGCAAGTGTTGTTTGAAATTTAAAAAAAAAAATTTGAAACACTTTCAGCAGCGACTATTAAAAGTCGCCCTTGAAAATGAGTTTCAACGTCGACTTTAGTGTCGCCGCTGAAAGTGTTGTTTGAAATTTAAAAAAAAAAATTTGAAACACTTTCAGCAGCGACTATTAAAAGTCGCCGCAGAAAGTGAGTTTCAGCGGCGACTTTAGTGTCGCCGCTGAAAGTGTTATTTGAAATTTAATAAAAAAAATTTAAAACACTTTCAGCGGGGACTATTAAAAGTCTCCGCTGAAAGTGTTATTTGAAATTTAAAAAAAAAAATTTAAAACACTTTCAGCGGCGACTATTAAAAGTCGCCCGTGAAAGTGAGTTTCCGCGGCGACTTTAGTGTCGCCGCTGAAAGTGTTGTTTGAAATTAAAAAAAAATAATTTTAAAACACTTTCAGCAGCGACTAGTAAAAGTCGCCCCTGAAAGGGAGTTTCAGCGTCAACTTTAGTGTCGCCGCTGAAAGTGTTGTTTGAAATTTAAAAAAACTAATTAAAACACTTTCAGCAGCGATTATTAAAAGTCGCCACTAAAAGTGAGTTCCAGCGGCGACTTTAGTGTCGCCGCTGGAAGTGAGTTGCAGCGGCGAATTTAGTGTCGCCGCTGCAAGTGTTGTTTGAAATTTAAAAAAAAAAAATTTGAAACACTTTCAGCAGCGACTATTAAAAGTCGCCCTTGAAAGTGATTTTCAACGTCGACTTTAGTGTCGCCGCTGAAAGTGTTATTTGAAATTTAATAAAAAAAAATTTAAAACACTTTCAGCGGGGACTATTAAAGGTCACTGCTGAAAGTGTTATTTGAAATTTAAAAAAAAAAAAATTAAAACACTTTCAGAGGCGACTATTAAAAGTCGCCCTTGAAAGTGAGTTTCGGCGGCGACTTTAGTGTCGCCGCTGAAAGTGTTGTTTGAAATTTAAAAAAAAAAAAATAAAACACTTTCAGTGGCGACTATTAAAAGTCGCCGCTGAAAGTGTTGTTTGAAATTTAAAAAAAAAATTTAATACACTTTTAGCGGCGACTATTAAAAGTCACCCCTGAAAGAGAGTTTCAACGGCGACTTTAGTGTCGCCGCTGAAAGTGTTGTTTGAAATTTTTTAAAAAAAAAAATTTAAAACACTTTCAGCAGTGATTATTAAAAGTCGCCGCTGAAAGTGAGTTTCAGCGGCGACTTTAGTGTCGCCGCTGGAAGTGAGTTTCAGCGGCGAATTTAGTGTCGCCGCTGCAAGTGTTGTTTGAAATTTTAAAAAAAAAAATTTGAAACACTTTCAGCAGCGACTATTAAAAGTCGCCCTTGAAAGTGAGTTTCAACGTCGACTTTAGTGTCGCCGCTGAAAGTGTTATTTGAAATTTAATAAAAAAAAAATTTAAAACACTTTCAGCGGGGACTATTAAAGGTCACTGCTGAAAGTGTTATTTGAAATTTAAAAAAAAATTTAAAACACTTTCAGCGACGACCATTAAAAGTCGCCCTTGAAAGTGAGTTTCGGCGGTGACTTTAGTGTCGCCGCTGAAAGTGTTGTTTGAAATTTAATAAATACAAATTTAAAACACTTTCAGCGGGGACTATTAAAGGTTGCCGCTGAAAGTGTTATTTGAAATTTAACAAAAAAATTTAAAACACTTTCAGCGGCGACTATTAAAAGTCGCCCCTGAAAGTGAGTTTCAGCGTCGACTTTAGTGTCGCCGCTGAAAGTGTTGTTTGGAATTTAAAAAAAAAAAATTAAAACACTTTCAGCGGCGACTCTTAAAAGTCGTCCCTGAAAGTGAGTTTCAGCGGTGACTTTAGTGTCGCCGCTGAAAGTGTTGTTTGAAATTTAATAAAAAAAATTTAAAACACTTTCAGCGGCGACTATTAAAAGTCGCCACTGAAAGTGAGTTTCAGCGGCGACACTAAAGTCTCCGCTGAAAGTGTTGTTTGAATGTAAAAAAAAAAAAATTTTAAAACACTTTCAGCAGCGACTATTAAAAGTCGCCCCTGAAAGTGAGTTTCAGCGGCGACTTTAGTGACGCCGCTGCAAGTGTTATTTGAAATTTAAAAAAAAAAATTTAAAACACTTTCAGCAGCGAATATTAAAAGTCGCCGCTCAAAGTGAGTTGCAGCGGCGACTTTAGTGTCGCCGCTGGAAGTGAGTTGAAGCGGCGACTTTAGTGTCGCCGCTGCAAGTGTTGTTTGAAATTTAAAAAAAAAAAAATTTGAAACAATTTCAGCAGCGACTATTAAAAGTCGCCCTTGAAAGTGAGTTTCAGCGGCGACTTTAGTGTCGCCGCTGAAAGTGTTATTTGAAATTTAATAAAAAAAATTTAAAACACTTTCAGCGGGGACTATTAAAAGTCTCCGCTGAAAGTGTTATTTGAAATTTAAAAAAAAAAATTTAAAACACTTTCAGCGGCGACTATTAAAAGTCGCCCGTGAAAGTGAGTTTCCGCGGCGACTTTAGTGTCGCCGCTGAAAGTGTTGTTTGAAATTAAAAAAAAAATAATTTTAAAACACTTTCAGCAGCGACTAGTAAAAGTCGCCCCTGAAAGGGAGTTTCAGCGTCGACTTTAGTGTCGCCGCTGAAAGTGTTGTTTGAAATTTAAAAAAACAAATTAAAACACTTTCAGCAGCGATTATTAAAAGTCGCCACTAAAAGTGAGTTCCAGCGGCGACTTTAGTGTCGCCGCTGGAAGTGAGTTGCAGCGGCGAATTTAGTGTCGCCGCTGCAAGTGTTGTTTGAAATTTAAAAAAAAAATTTGAAACACTTTCAGCAGCGACTATTAAAAGTCGCCCTTGAAAGTGATTTTCAACGTCGACTTTAGTGTCGCCGCTGAAAGTGTTATTTGAAATTTAATAAAAAAAAATTTAAAACACTTTCAGCGGGGACTATTAAAGGTCACTGCTGAAAGTGTTATTTGAAATTTAAAAAAAAAAAAATTAAAACACTTTCAGAGGCGACTATTAAAAGTCGCCCTTGAAAGTGAGTTTCGGCGGCGACTTTAGTGTCGCCGCTGAAAGTGTTGTTTGAAATTTAAAAAAAAAAAATTAAAACACTTTCAGTGGCGACTATTAAAAGTCGCCGCTGAAAGTGTTGTTTGAAATTTAAAAAAAAAAATTTAATACACTTTTAGCGGCGACTATTAAAAGTCACCCCTGAAAGAGAGTTTCAACGGCGACTTTAGTGTCGCCGCTGAAAGTGTTGTTTGAAATTTTTTTAAAAAAAAATTTAAAACACTTTCAGCAGTGATTATTAAAAGTCGCCGCTGAAAGTGAGTTTCAGCGGCGACTTTAGTGTCGCCGCTGGAAGTGAGTTTCAGCGGCGAATTTAGTGTCGCCGCTGCAAGTGTTGTTTGAAATTTTAAAAAAAAAAATTTGAAACACTTTCAGCAGCGACTATTAAAAGTCGCCCTTGAAAGTGAGTTTCAACGTCGACTTTAGTGTCGCCGCTGAAAGTGTTATTTGAAATTTAATAAAAAAAAAATTTAAAACACTTTCAGCGGGGACTATTAAAGGTCACTGCTGAAAGTGTTATTTGAAATTTAAAAAAAAATTTAAAACACTTTCAGCGACGACTATTAAAAGTCGCCCTTGAAAGTGAGTTTCGGCGGTGACTTTAGTGTCGCCGCTGAAAGTGTTGTTTGAAATTTAATAAATACAAATTTAAAACACTTTCAGCGGGGACTATTAAAGGTTGCCGCTGAAAGTGTTATTTGAAATTTAACAAAAAAATTTAAAACACTTTCAGCGGCGACTATTAAAAGTCGCCCCTGAAAGTGAGTTTCAGCGTCGACTTTAGTGTCGCCGCTGAAAGTGTTGTTTGGAATTTAAAAAAAAAAAAATTAAAACACTTTCAGCGGCGACTCTTAAAAGTCGTCCCTGAAAGTGAGTTTCAGCGGTGACTTTAGTGTCGCCGCTGAAAGTGTTGTTTGAAATTTAATAAAAAAAATTTAAAACACTTTCAGCGGCGACTATTAAAAGTCGCCACTGAAAGTGAGTTTCAGCGGCGACACTAAAGTGTCCGCTGAAAGTGTTGTTTGAATGTAAAAAAAAAAAAATTTTAAAACACTTTCAGCAGCGACTATTAAAAGTCGCCCCTGAAAGTGAGTTTCAGCGGCGACTTTAGTGACGCCGCTGCAAGTGTTATTTGAAATTTAAAAAAAAAAATTTAAAACACTTTCAGCAGCGAATATTAAAAGTCGCCGCTCAAAGTGAGTTTCAGCGGCGACTTTAGTGTCGCCGCTGGAAGTGAGTTGAAGCGGCGACTTTAGTGTCGCCGCTGCAAGTGTTGTTTGAAATTTAAAAAAAAAAATTTGAAACACTTTCAGCAGCGACTATTAAAAGTCGCCCTTGAAAGTGAGTTTCAACGTCGACTTTAGTGTCGCCGCTGAAAGTGTTGTTTGAAATTTAATAAAAAAAATTTAAAACACTTTCAGCGGCGACTATTAAAAGTCGCCCCTGAAAGTGAGTTTCAGCGGCGACACTAAAGTCTCCGCTGAAAGTGTTGATTGAATGTAAAAAAAAAAAATTTTAAAACACTTTCAGCAGCGACTATTAAAAGTCGCCCCTGAAAGTGAGTTTCAGCGGCGACTTTAGTGTCGCCGCTGCAAGTGTTGTTTGAAATTTAAAAAAAAAATTTGAAACACTTTCAGCCGCGACTATTAAAAGTCGCCCTTGAAAATGAGTTTCAACGTCGACTTTAGTGTCGCCGCTGAAAGTGTTGTTTGAAATTTAAAAAAAAAAAATTTGAAACACTTTCAGCAGCGACTATTAAAAGTCGCCCTTGAAAGTGATTTTCAACGTCGACTTTAGTGTCGCCGCTGAAAGTGTTATTTGAAATTTAATAAAAAAAAATTTAAAACACTTTCAGCGGGGACTATTAAAGGTCACTGCTGAAAGTGTTATTTGAAATTTAAAAAAAAAAATTAAAACACTTTCAGCGGCGACTATTAAAAGTCGCCCTTGAAAGTGAGTTTCGGCGGTGACTTTAGTGTCGCCGCTGCAAGTGTTATTTGAAATTTAAAAAAAAAAATTAAAACACTTTCAGAGGCGACTATTAAAAGTCGCCCTTGAAAGTGAGTTTCGGCGGCGACTTTAATGTCGCCGCTGAAAGTGTTGTTTGAAATTTAAAAAAAAAATTTAAAACACTTTCAGTGGCGACTATTAAAAGTCGCCGCTGAAAGTGTTGTTTGAAATTTAAAAAAAAAATTTAATACACTTTCAGCGGCGACTATTAAAAGTCACCCCTGAAAGAGAGTTTCAACGGCGACTTTAGTGTCGCCGCTGAAAGTGTTGTTTGAAATTTTTTAAAAAAAAAAATTTAAAACACTTTCAGCAGTGATTATTAAAAGTCGCCGCTGAAAGTGAGTTTCAGCGGCGACTTTAGTGTCGCCGCTGGAAGTGAGTTTCAGCGGCGAATTTAGTGTCGCCGCTGCAAGTGTTGTTTGAAATTTTAAAAAAAAAAATTTGAAACACTTTCAGCAGCGACTATTAAAAGTCGCCCTTGAAAGTGAGTTTCAACGTCGACTTTAGTGTCGCCGCTGAAAGTGTTATTTGAAATTTAATAAAAAAAAAATTTAAAACACTTTCAGCGGGGACTATTAAAGGTCACTGCTGAAAGTGTTATTTGAAATTTAAAAAAAAATTTAAAACACTTTCAGCGGCGACTATTAAAAGTCGCCCTTGAAAGTGAGTTTCGGCGGTGACTTTAGTGTCGCCGCTGAAAGTGTTGTTTGAAATTTAATAAATACAAATTTAAAACACTTTCAGCGGGGACTATTAAAGGTCGCCGCTGAAAGTGTTATTTGAAATTTAACAAAAAAATTTAAAACACTTTCAGCGGCGACTATTAAAAGTCGCCCCTGAAAGTGAGTTTCAGCGTCGACTTTAGTGTCGCCGCTGAAAGTGTTGTTTGAAATTTAAAAAAAAAAAATTAAAACACTTTCAGCGGCGACTCTTAAAAGTCACCCTTGAAAGTGAGTTTCAGCGGCGACTTTAGTGTCGCCGCTGGAAGTGAGTTTGAGCAGCGACTTTAGTGTCGCCGCTGCAAGTGTTATTTGAAATTTAAAAAAAAAAATTTAAAACACTTTCAGCAGCGACTATTAGAAGTCGCCCCTGAAAGGGAGTTTCAGCGTCGACTTTAGTGTCGCCGCTGAAAGTGTTGTTTGAAATTTAAAAAAAAAATTAAAACACTTTCAGCGGCGACTATTAAAAGTCGCCGCAAAAAGTGAGTTTCAGCGGCGACTTTAGTGTCGCCGCTGGAAGTGAGTTTCAGCAGCGACTTTAGTGTCGCCGCTGCAAGTGTTACTTGAAATTTTTAAAAAAAAATTAAAACACTTTCAGCGGCGACTATTAGAAGTCGCCCCTGAAAGGGAGTTTCAGCGTCGACTTTAGTGTCGCCGCTGAAAGTGTTGTTGGAAATTTAAAAAAAAAAAAATTAAAACACTTTCAGCGGCGACTATTACAAGTCGCCGCAGAAAGTGAGTTTCAGCGGTGACTTTAGTGTCGCCGCTGGAAGTGAGTTTGAGCAGCGACTTTAGTGTCGCCGCTGCAAGTGTTATTTGAAATTTAAAAAAAAAAATTTAAAACACTTTCAGCAGCGACTATTAGAAGTCGCCCCTGAAAGGGAGTTTCAGCGTCGACTTTAGTGTCGCCGCTGAAAGTGTTGTTTGAAATTTAAAAAAAAAATTAAAACACTTTCAGCAGCGACTATTAAAAGTCGCCACTGAAAGTGAGTTTCAACGTCGACTTTAGTGTCACCGCTGAAAGACTTGTTTGAAATTTTAAAAAAAAAAATTAAAACACTTTCAGCAGCGACTATTAAAAGTCGCCTCTGAAAGTGAGTTTCAACGTCGACTTTAGTGTCGCCGCTGAAAGTGTTGTTTGAAATTTAATAAATAAAAATTTAAAACACTTTCAGCGGGGACTATTAAAGGTCGCCGCTGAAAATGTTGTTTGAAATTAAAAAAAAAATAATTTTAAAACACTTTCAGCAGCGACTAGTAAAAGTCGCCCCTGAAAGGGAGTTTCAGCGTCGACTTTAGTGTCGCCGCTGAAAGTGTTGTTTGAAATTTAAAAAAACAAATTAAAACACTTTCAGCAGCGATTATTAAAAGTCACCGCTAAAAGTGAGTTCCAGCGGCGACTTAAGTGTCGCCGCTGGAAGTGAGTTGCAGCAGCGACTTTAGTGTCGCCACTGCAAGTGTTATTTGAAATTTTAAAAAAAAAAATTAAAACACTTTCAGAGGCGACTATTAAAAGTCGCCCTTGAAAGTGAGTTTCGGCGGCGACTTTAGTGTCGCCGCTGAAAGTGTTGTTTGAAATTTAAAAAAAAAAATTTAAAACACTTTCAGCATCGACTATTAAAAGACGCCCTTGAAAGTGATTTTAAGCGGCGCCTTAATGTGCCGCCGCTAAAAGTTTTGTTTGAAATTTAAAAAAAAAAAAATTAAAACACTTTCAGCGGCGACTATTAAAAGTCGCCCCTGAAAGTGAGTTTCAACGTCGACTTTAATGTCGCCGCTGAAAGTGTTGTTTGAAATTTAAAAAAAAAATTAAAACACTTTCAGTGGCGACTATTAAAAGTCGCCGCTGAAAGTGTTGTTTGAAATTTTAAAAAAAAATTTAATACACTTTCAGCGGCGACTATTAAAAGTCACCCCTGAAAGAGAGTTTCAACGGCGACTTTAGTGTCGCAGCTGAAAGTGTTGTTTGAAATTTTTTTAAAAAAAAATTTAAAACACTTTCAGCAGCGATTATTAAAAGTCGCCGCTGAAAGTGAGTTTCAGCGGCGACTTTAGTGTCGCCGCTGGAAGTGAGTTTCAGCGGCGAATTTAGTGTCGCCGCTTCAAGTGTTGTTTGAAATTTTAAAAAAAAAAAATTTGAAACAATTTCAGCAGCGACTATTAAAAGTCGCCCTTGAAAGTGAGTTTCAACGTCGACTTTAGTGTCGCCGCTGAAAGTGTTATTTGAAATTTAATAAAAAAAAATTTAAAACACTTTCAGCGGGGACTATTAAAGGTCACTGCTGAAAGTGTTATTTGAAATTTAAAAAAAAAAAAATTAAAACACTTTCAGCGGCGACTATTAAAAGTCGCCCTTGAAAGTGAGTTTCGGCGGTGACTTTAGTGTCGCCGCTGAAAGTGTTGTTTGAAATTTAATAAAAAAAAATTTAAAACACTTTCAGCGGGGACTATTAAAGGTTGCCGCTGAAAGTGTTATTTGAAATTTAACAAAAAAATTTAAAACACTTTCAGCGGCGACTATTAAAAGTCGCCCCTAAAAGTGAGTTTCAGCGTCGACTTTAGTGTCGCCGCTGAAAGTGTTGTTTGAAATTTAAAAAAAAAAAAAATTAAAACACTTTCAGCGGCGACTCTTAAAAGTCGTCCCTGAAAGTGAGTTTCAGCGGTGACTTTAGTGTCGCCGCTGAAAGTGTTGTTTGAAATTTAATAAAAAAAATTTAAAACACTTTCAGCGGCGACTATTAAAAGTCGCCACTGAAAGTTAGTTTGAGCGGCGACACTAAAGTCTCCGCTGAAAGTGTTGTTTGAATGTAAAAAAAAAAAAATTTTAAAACACTTTCAGCAGCGACTATTAAAAGTCGCCCCTGAAAGTGAGTTTCAGCGGCGACTTTAGTGTCGCCGCTGCAAGTGTTGTTTGAAATTTTAAAAAAAAAATTTGAAACACTTTCAGCAGTGAGTATTAAAAGTCGCCGTTGAAAGTGAGTTTCAGCGTCGACTTTAGTGTCGCCGCTGAAAGTGTTGTTTGAAATTTTAAAAAAAAAATTTAATACACTTTCAGCAGCGACTATTAAAAGTCACCCCTGAAAGAGAATTTCAACGGCGACTTAAGTGTCGCCGCTAAAAGTGTTGTTTGAAATTTAATAAAAAAAAATTTAGAACACTTTCAGCGGGGACTATTAAAATTCGCCCCTGAAAGTGAGTTTCAGCGGCGACTTTAGTGTCGCCGCTGCAAGTGTTGTTTGAAATTTTAAAAAAAAAAAATTTAAAACACTTTCAGCAGCGATTATTAAAAGTCGCCCCTGAAAGTGAGTTGCAGCGGCGACTTTAGTTTCGCCGCTGGAAGTGAGTTTCAGCGGCGACTTTAGTGTCGCCGCAGCAAGTGTTGTTTGAAATTTTCAAAAAAAAAAAAATTTGAAACACTTTCAGCGGCGACTATTAAAAGTCGCCCTTGAAAGTGAGTTTCAACGGCGACTTTAGTGTCGCCGCAGAAAGTGTTGTTTGAAATTTAAAAAAAATAATTTAAAACACTTTCAGCGGCGATTATTAAAAGTCGCCGGCGACTTTAGTGTCGCCGCTGCAAGTGTTGTTTAAAATTTTAAAAAAAAAATTTGAAACACTTTCAGCGGCGACTATTAAAAGTCACCCTTGAAAGTGAGTTTCAGCGGCGACTTTAGTGTCGCCGCTGGAATTGAGTTTCAGCAGCGACTTTAGTGTCGCCGCTGCAAGTGTTATTTGAAATTTTAAAAAAAAAAATTAAAACACTTTCAGCGGCGACTATTAGAAGTCGCCCCTGAAAGGGAGTTTCAGCGTCGACTTTAGTGTCGCCGCTGAAAGTGTTGTTTGAAATTTAAAAAAAAAAAATTAAAACACTTTCAGCGGCGACTATTAGAAGTCGCCGCAGAAAGTGAGTTTCAGCGGCGACTTTAGTGTCGCCGCTGGAAGTGAGTTTCAGCAGCGACTTTAGTGTCGCCGCTGCAAGTGTTATTTGAAATTTAAAAAAAAAAATTAAAACACTTTCAGCGGCGACTATTAGAAGTCGCCCCTGAAAGTGAGTTTCAACGTCGACTTTAGTGTCGCCGCTGAAAGTGTTTTTTGAAATTTAATAAATAAAAATTTAAAACACTTTAGCGGGGACTATTAAAGGTCGCCGCTGAAAGTGTTCTTTGAAATTTAACAAAAAAATTTAAAACACTTTCAGCGGCGACTATTAAAAGTCGCCCCTGAAAGTGAGTTCCAGCGTCGACTTTAGTGTCGCCGCTGAAAGTGTTGTTTGAACTTTAAAAAAAAAAAATTAAAACACTTTCAGCGGCGACTCTTAAAAGTCGCCCCTGAAAGTGAGTTTCAGCGGCAACACTAAAGTCTCCGCTGAAAGTGTTGTTTGAAATTTAATAAAAAAAAATTTAAAACACTTTCTGCGGGGACTATTAAAACTCGCTGCTGAAAGTGTTCTTTGAAAATTAAAAAAAAAAATTAAAACACTTTCAGCAGCGACTATTAAAAGTCACCCCTGAAAGAGAGTTTCAACGGCGACTTTAGTGTCGCAGCTAAAAGTGTTGTTTGAAATTTAATAAAAAAAAATTTAAAACACTTTCAGCGGGGACTATTAAAAGTCGCCATTGAAAGTGAGTTTCAACGGCGACTTTAGTGTCACCGCTGAAAGAATTGTTTGAAATTTTTGAAAAAAAATTGAAACACTTTCAGCAGCGACTATTAAAAGTCGCCCCTGAAAGTGAGTTTCAACGTCGACTTTAGTGTCGCCGCTGAAAGTGTTGTTTGAAATTTAAAAAAAAAAAAAAATTTAAAACACTTTCAGCAGCGAATATTAAAAGTCGCCGCTGAAAGTGAGTTTCAGCGGCGACTTTAGTGTCGCCCCTGAAAGTGAGTTTCAGCGGCGACACTAAAGTCTCCGCTGAAAGTGTTGTTTGAAAGTAAAAAAAAAAATTTTAAAACACTTTCAGCAGCGACTATTAAAAGTCGCCCCTGAAAGTGAGTTTCAGCGGCGACTTTAGTGTCGCCGCTGCAAGTGTTGTTTGAAATTTTAAAAAAAAAAAATTTAAAACACTTTCAGCAGCGATTATTAAAAGTCGCCCCTGAAAGTGAGTTTCAGCGGCGACTTTAGTTTCGCCGCTGGAAGTGAGTTTCAGCGGCGACTTTAGTGTCGCCGCAGCAAGTGCTGTTTGAAATTTTCAAAAAAAAAAAAATTTGAAACACTTTCAGCAGCGACTATTAAAAGTCGCCCTTGAAAGTGAGTTTCAACGTCGACTTTAGTGTCGCCGCAGAAAGTGTTGTTTGAAATTTAAAAAAAATAATTTAAAACACTTTCAGCGGCGATTATTAAAAGTCGCCGGCGACTTTAGTGTCGCCGCTGCAAGTGTTGTTTAAAATTTAAAAAAAAAAATTTGAAACACTTTCAGCGGCGACTATTAAAAGTCACCCTTGAAAGGGAGTTTCAGCGTCGACTTTAGTGTCGCCGCTGAAAGTGTTGTTTGAAATTTTAAAAAAAAAATTAAAACACTTTCAGCGGCGACTATTAAAAGTCGCCGCAGAAAGTGAGTTTCAGCGGCGACTTTAGTGTCGCCGCTGGAATTGAGTTTCAGCAGCGACTTTTGTGTCGCCGCTGCAAGTGTTATTTGAAATTTTTAAAAAAAAAATTAAAACACTTTCAGCGGCGACTATTAGAAGTCGCCCCTGAAAGGGAGTTTCAGCGTCGACTTTAGTGTCACCGCTGAAAGTGTTGTTTGAAATTTAAAAAAAAAATTAAAACACTTTCAGCGGCGACTATTAAAAGTCGCCCGTGAAAGTGAGTTTCAGCGGCGACTTTATTGTCGCCGCTGAAAGTGTTATTTGGAATTAAAAAAAATAATTTTAAAACACTTTCAGCAGCGACTATTAAAAGTCGCCCCTGAAAGGGAGTTTCAGCGTCGACTTTAGTGTCGCCGCTGAAAGTGTTGTTTGAAATTTAAAAAAAAAAATTTAAAACACTTTCAGCATTGACTATTAAAAGTCGCCCTTGAAAGTGAGTTTAAGCGGCGACTTTAGTGTCGCTGCTGAAAGTGTTGTTTGAAATTTAGTAAAAAAAAATTTAAAACACTTTCAGCGGGGACTATTAAAAGTCGCCCTTGAAAGTGAGTTTCAACGTCGACTTTAGTGTCGCCGCTGAAAGTGTTGTTTGAAATTTAAAAAAAAAAATTTAAAACACTTTCAGCAGCGACTATTAAAAGTCGCCCCTGAAAGAGAGTTTCAGCGGCGACTTTAGTGTCGCCGCTAAAAGTGTTGTTGGAAATTTTAAAAAAAAAATTGAAAACACTTTCAGCAGCGACTATTAAAAGTCGCCACTGAAAGTGAGTTTCAGCGTCGACTTTAGTGTCGCCACTGAAAGTGTTGTTTCAAATTTAAAAAAAAAAATTTTAAAACACTTTCATCGGCGACTATTAAAAGTCGCCACTGAAAGTGAGTTTCAGCGGCGACTTTAGTGTCGCTGCTGAAAGTGTTGTTTGAATTTTAGTAAAAAAAAATTTAAAACACTTTCAGCAGGGACTATTAAAGGTCGCCGCTGAAAGTGTTATTTTAAATTTAAAAAAAAATTTAAAACACTTTCAGCGGCGACTATTAAAAGTCGCCCTTGAAAGTGAGTTTCAGCGGCGACTTTAGTGTCGCCGCTGAAAGTGTTGTTTGAAATTTAAAAAAAAAAATTTAAAACACTTTCAGCCGCGACTATTAAAAGTCGCCCCTGAAAGGGAGTTTCAGCGTCGACTTTAGTGTCGCCGCTGAAAGTGTTGTTTGAAATTTAAAAAAAAAATTAAAACACTTTCAGTGGCGACTATTAAAAGTCGCCGCTGAAAGTGTTGTTTGAAATTTTAAAAAAAAATTTAATACACTTTCAGCGGCGACTATTAAAAGTCACCCCTGAAAGAGAGTTTCAACGGCGACTTTAGTGTCGCAGCTGAAAGTGTTGTTTGAAATTTAAAAAAAAAATTAAAACACTTTCAGTGGCGACTATTAAAAGTCGCCGCTGAAAGTGTTGTTTGAAATTTTAAAAAAAAATTTAATACACTTTCAGCGGCGACTATTAAAAGTCACCCCTGAAAGAGAGTTTCAACGGCGACTTTAGTGTCGCAGCTGAAAGTGTTGTTTGAAATTTTTTTAAAAAAAAATTTAAAACACTTTCAGCAGCGATTATTAAAAGTCGCCGCTGAAAGTGAGTTTCAGCGGCGACTTTAGTGTCGCCGCTGGAAGTGAGTTTCAGCGGCGAATTTAGTGTCGCCGCTTCAAGTGTTGTTTGAAATTTTAAAAAAAAAAATTTGAAACAATTTCAGCAGCGACTATTAAAAGTCGCCCTTGAAAGTGAGTTTCAACGTCGACTTTAGTGTCGCCGCTGAAAGTGTTATTTGAAATTTAATAAAAAAAAATTTAAAACACTTTCAGCGGGGACTATTAAAGGTCACTGCTGAAAGTGTTATTTGAAATTTAAAAAAAAAAAAATTAAAACACTTTCAGCGGCGACTATTAAAAGTCGCCCTTGAAAGTGAGTTTCGGCGGTGACTTTAGTGTCGCCGCTGAAAGTGTTGTTTGAAATTTAATAAAAAAAAATTTAAAACACTTTCAGCGGGGACTATTAAAGGTTGCCGCTGAAAGTGTTATTTGAAATTTAACAAAAAAATTTAAAACACTTTCAGCGGCGACTATTAAAAGTCGCCCCTAAAAGTGAGTTTCAGCGTCGCCTTTAGTGTCGCCGCTGAAAGTGTTGTTTGAAATTTAAAAAAAAAAAAATTAAAACACTTTCAGCGGCGACTCTTAAAAGTCGTCCCTGAAAGTGAGTTTCAGCGGTGACTTTAGTGTCGCCGCTGAAAGTGTTGTTTGAAATTTAATAAAAAAAATTTAAAACACTTTCAGCGGCGACTATTAAAAGTCGCCACTGAAAGTTAGTTTGAGCGGCGACACTAAAGTCTCCGCTGAAAGTGTTGTTTGAATGTAAAAAAAAAAAAATTTTAAAACACTTTCAGCAGCGACTATTAAAAGTCGCCCCTGAAAGTGAGTTTCAGCGGCGACTTTAGTGTCGCCGCTGCAAGTGTTGTTTGAAATTTTAAAAAAAAAATTTGAAACACTTTCAGCAGTGAGTATTAAAAGTCGCCGTTGAAAGTGAGTTTCAGCGTCGACTTTAGTGTCGCCGCTGAAAGTGTTGTTTGAAATTTTAAAAAAAAAATTTAATACACTTTCAGCAGCGACTATTAAAAGTCACCCCTGAAAGAGAATTTCAACGGCGACTTAAGTGTCGCCGCTAAAAGTGTTGTTTGAAATTTAATAAAAAAAAATTTAAAACACTTTCAGCGGGGACTATTAAAATTCGCCCCTGAAAGTGAGTTTCAGCGGCGACTTTAGTGTCGCCGCTGCAAGTGTTGTTTGAAATTTTAAAAAAAAAAAAATTTAAAACACTTTCAGCAGCGATTATTAAAAGTCGCCCCTGAAAGTGAGTTTCAGCGGCGACTTTAGTTTCGCCGCTGGAAGTGAGTTTCAGCGGCGACTTTAGTGTCGCCGCAGCAAGTGTTGTTTGAAATTTTCAAAAAAAAAAAAATTTGAAACACTTTCAGCGGCGACTATTAAAAGTCGCCCTTGAAAGTGAGTTTCAACGGCGACTTTAGTGTCGCCGCAGAAAGTGTTGTTTGAAATTTAAAAAAAATAATTTAAAACACTTTCAGCGGCGATTATTAAAAGTCGCCGGCGACTTTAGTGTCGCCGCTGCAAGTGTTGTTTAAAATTTTAAAAAAAAAATTTGAAACACTTTCAGCGGCGACTATTAAAAGTCACCCTTGAAAGTGAGTTTCAGCGGCGACTTTAGTGTCGCCGCTGGAATTGAGTTTCAGCAGCGACTTTAGTGTCGCCGCTGCAAGTGTTATTTGAAATTTTAAAAAAAAAAATTAAAACACTTTCAGCGGCGACTATTAGAAGTCGCCCCTGAAAGGGAGTTTCAGCGTCGACTTTAGTGTCGCCGCTGAAAGTGTTGTTTGAAATTTAAAAAAAAAAATTAAAACACTATCAGCGGCGACTATTAGAAGTCGCCGCAGAAAGTGAGTTTCAGCGGCGACTTTAGTGTCGCCGCTGGAAGTGAGTTTCAGCAGCGACTTTAGTGTCGCCGCTGCAAGTGTTATTTGAAATTTAAAAAAAAAAATTAAAACACTTTCAGCGGCGACTATTAGAAGTCGCCCCTGAAAGTGAGTTTCAACGTCGACTTTAGTGTCGCCGCTGAAAGTGTTTTTTGAAATTTAATAAATAAAAATTTAAAACACTTTAGCGGGGACTATTAAAGGTCGCCGCTGAAAGTGTTCTTTGAAATTTAACAAAAAAATTTAAAACACTTTCAGCGGCGACTATTAAAAGTCGCCACTGAAAGTGAGTTTCAGCGTCGACTTTAGTGTCGCCGCTGAAAGTGTTGTTTGAACTTTAAAAAAAAAAAATTAAAACACTTTCAGCGGCGACTCTTAAAAGTCGCCCCTGAAAGTGAGTTTCAGCGGCAACACTAAAGTCTCCGCTGAAAGTGTTGTTTGAAATTTAATAAAAAAAAATTTAAAACACTTTCTGCGGGGACTATTAAAACTCGCTGCTGAAAGTGTTCTTTGAAAATTAAAAAAAAAAATTAAAACACTTTCAGCAGCGACTATTAAAAGTCACCCCTGAAAGAGAGTTTCAACGGCGACTTTAGTGTCGCCGCTGCAAGTGTTGTTTGAAATTTTAAAAAAAAAATTTGAAACACTTTCAGCAGTGAGTATTAAAAGTCGCCGTTGAAAGTGAGTTTCAGCGTCGACTTTAGTGTCGCCGCTGAAAGTGTTGTTTGAAATTTTAAAAAAAAAATTTAATACACTTTCAGCAGCGACTATTAAAAGTCACCCCTGAAAGAGAATTTCAACGGCGACTTAAGTGTCGCCGCTAAAAGTGTTGTTTGAAATTTAATAAAAAAAAATTTAAAACACTTTCAGCGGGGACTATTAAAATTCGCCCCTGAAAGTGAGTTTCAGCGGCGACTTTAGTGTCGCCGCTGCAAGTGTTGTTTGAAATTTTAAAAAAAAAAAATTTAAAACACTTTCAGCAGCGATTATTAAAAGTCGCCCCTGAAAGTGAGTTTCAGCGGCGACTTTAGTTTCGCCGCTGGAAGTGAGTTTCAGCGGCGACTTTAGTGTCGCCGCAGCAAGTGTTGTTTGAAATTTTCAAAAAAAAAAAAATTTGAAACACTTTCAGCGGCGACTATTAAAAGTCGCCCTTGAAAGTGAGTTTCAACGGCGACTTTAGTGTCGCCGCAGAAAGTGTTGTTTGAAATTTAAAAAAAATAATTTAAAACACTTTCAGCGGCGATTATTAAAAGTCGCCGGCGACTTTAGTGTCGCCGCTGCAAGTGTTGTTTAAAATTTTAAAAAAAAAATTTGAAACACTTTCAGCGGCGACTATTAAAAGTCACCCTTGAAAGTGAGTTTCAGCGGCGACTTTAGTGTCGCCGCTGGAATTGAGTTTCAGCAGCGACTTTAGTGTCGCCGCTGCAAGTGTTATTTGAAATTTTAAAAAAAAAAATTAAAACACTTTCAGCGGCGACTATTAGAAGTCGCCCCTGAAAGGGAGTTTCAGCGTCGACTTTAGTGTCGCCGCTGAAAGTGTTGTTTGAAATTTAAAAAAAAAAATTAAAACACTTTCAGCGGCGACTATTAGAAGTCGCCGCAGAAAGTGAGTTTCAGCGGCGACTTTAGTGTCGCCGCTGGAAGTGAGTTTCAGCAGCGACTTTAGTGTCGCCGCTGCAAGTGTTATTTGAAATTTAAAAAAAAAAATTAAAACACTTTCAGCGGCGACTATTAGAAGTCGCCCCTGAAAGTGAGTTTCAACGTCGACTTTAGTGTCGCCGCTGAAAGTGTTTTTTGAAATTTAATAAATAAAAATTTAAAACACTTTAGCGGGGACTATTAAAGGTCGCCGCTGAAAGTGTTCTTTGAAATTTAACAAAAAAATTTAAAACACTTTCAGCGGCGACTATTAAAAGTCGCCACTGAAAGTGAGTTTCAGCGTCGACTTTAGTGTCGCCGCTGAAAGTGTTGTTTGAACTTTAAAAAAAAAAAATTAAAACACTTTCAGCGGCGACTCTTAAAAGTCGCCCCTGAAAGTGAGTTTCAGCGGCAACACTAAAGTCTCCGCTGAAAGTGTTGTTTGAAATTTAATAAAAAAAAATTTAAAACACTTTCTGCGGGGACTATTAAAACTCGCTGCTGAAAGTGTTCTTTGAAAATTAAAAAAAAAAATTAAAACACTTTCAGCAGCGACTATTAAAAGTCACCCCTGAAAGAGAGTTTCAACGGCGACTTTAGTGTCGCAGCTAAAAGTGTTGTTTGAAATTTAATAAAAAAAAATTTAAAACACTTTCAGCGGGGACTATTAAAAGTCGCCATTGAAAGTGAGTTTCAACGGCGACTTTAGTGTCACCGCTGAAAGAATTGTTTGAAATTTTTGAAAAAAAATTGAAACACTTTCAGCAGCGACTATTAAAAGTCGCCCCTGAAAGTGAGTTTCAACGTCGACTTTAGTGTCGCCGCTGAAAGTGTTGTTTGAAATTTAAAAAAAAAAAAAAAATTTAAAACACTTTCAGCAGCGAATATTAAAAGTCGCCGCTGAAAGTGAGTTTCAGCGGCGACTTTAGTGTCGCCCCTGAAAGTGAGTTTCAGCGGCGACACTAAAGTCTCCGCTGAAAGTGTTGTTTGAAAGTAAAAAAAAAATTTTAAAACACTTTCAGCAGCGACTATTAAAAGTCGCCCCTGAAAGTGAGTTTCAGCGGCGACTTTAGTGTCGCCGCTGCAAGTGTTGTTTGAAATTTTAAAAAAAAAAAATTTAAAACACTTTCAGCAGCGATTATTAAAAGTCGCCCCTGAAAGTGAGTTTCAGCGGCGACTTTAGTTTCGCCGCTGGAAGTGAGTTTCAGCGGCGACTTTAGTGTCGCCGCAGCAAGTGCTGTTTGAAATTTTCAAAAAAAAAAAAAATTTGAAACACTTTCAGCAGCGACTATTAAAAGTCGCCCTTGAAAGTGAGTTTCAACGTCGACTTTAGTGTCGCCGCAGAAAGTGTTGTTTGAAATTTAAAAAAAATAATTTAAAACACTTTCAGCGGCGATTATTAAAAGTCGCCGGCGACTTTAGTGTCGCCGCTGCAAGTGTTGTTTAAAATTTAAAAAAAAAAATTTGAAACACTTTCAGCGGCGACTATTAAAAGTCACCCTTGAAAGTGAGTTTCAGCGGCGACTTTAGTGTCGCCGCTGGAAGTGAGTTGCAGCGGCGACTTTAGTGTCGCCGCTGCAAGTGTTGTTTGAAATTTTAAAAAAAAAATTAAAACACTTTCAGCGGCGACTATTAAAAGTCGCCGCAGAAAGTGAGTTTCAGCGGCGACTTTAGTGTCGCCGCTGGAATTGAGTTTCAGCAGCGACTTTAGTGTCGCCGCTGCAAGTGTTATTTGAAATTTTTAAAAAAAAAATTAAAACACTTTCAGCGGCGACTATTAGAAGTCGCCCCTGAAAGGGAGTTTCAGCGTCGACTTTAGTGTCACCGCTGAAAGTGTTGTTTGAAATTTAAAAAAAAAATTAAAACACTTTCAGCGGCGACTATTAAAAGTCGCCCGTGAAAGTGAGTTTCAGCGGCGACTTTATTGTCGCCGCTGAAAGTGTTATTTGGAATTAAAAAAAATAATTTTAAAACACTTTCAGCAGCGACTATTAAAAGTCGCCCCTGAAAGGGAGTTTCAGCGTCGACTTTAGTGTCGCCGCTGAAAGTGTTGTTTGAAATTTAAAAAAAAAAATTTAAAACACTTTCAGCATTGACTATTAAAAGTCGCCCTTGAAAGTGAGTTTAAGCGGCGACTTTAGTGTCGCTGCTGAAAGTGTTGTTTGAAATTTAGTAAAAAAAAATTTAAAACACTTTCAGCGGGGACTATTAAAAGTCGCCCTTGAAAGTGAGTTTCAACGTCGACTTTAGTGTCGCCGCTAAAAGTGTTGTTTGAAATTTAAAAAAAAAAATTTAAAACACTTTCAGCAGCGACTATTAAAAGTCGCCCCTGAAAGAGAGTTTCAGCGGCGACTTTAGTGTCGCCGCTAAAAGTGTTGTTGGAAATTTTAAAAAAAAAATTGAAAACACTTTCAGCAGCGACTATTAAAAGTCGCCACTGAAAGTGAGTTTCAGCGTCGACTTTAGTGTCGCCACTGAAAGTGTTGTTTCAAATTTAAAAAAAAAAAATTTTAAAACACTTTCATCGGCGACTATTAAAAGTCGCCACTGAAAGTGAGTTTCAGCGGCGACTTTAGTGTCGCTGCTGAAAGTGTTGTTTGAATTTTAGTAAAAAAAAATTTAAAACACTTTCAGCAGGGACTATTAAAGGTCGCCGCTGAAAGTGTTATTTTAAATTTAAAAAAAAAATTTAAAACACTTTCAGCGGCGACTATTAAAAGTCGCCCTTGAAAGTGAGTTTCAGCGGCGACTTTAGTGTCGCCGCTGAAAGTGTTGTTTGAAATTTAAAAAAAAAAATTTAAAACACTTTCAGCCGCGACTATTAAAAGTCGCCCCTGAAAGGGAGTTTCAGCGTCGACTTTAGTGTCGCCGCTGAAAGTGTTGTTTGAAATTTAAAAAAAAAATTAAAACACTTTCAGTGGCGACTATTAAAAGTCGCCGCTGAAAGTGTTGTTTGAAATTTTAAAAAAAAATTTAATACACTTTCAGCGGCGACTATTAAAAGTCACCCCTGAAAGAGAGTTTCAACGGCGACTTTAGTGTCGCAGCTGAAAGTGTTGTTTGAAATTTAAAAAAAAAAATTAAAACACTTTCAGTGGCGACTATTAAAAGTCGCCGCTGAAAGTGTTGTTTGAAATTTTAAAAAAAAATTTAATACACTTTCAGCGGCGACTATTAAAAGTCACCCCTGAAAGAGAGTTTCAACGGCGACTTTAGTGTCGCAGCTGAAAGTGTTGTTTGAAATTTTTTTAAAAAAAAATTTAAAACACTTTCAGCAGCGATTATTAAAAGTCGCCGCTGAAAGTGAGTTTCAGCGGCGACTTTAGTGTCGCCGCTGGAAGTGAGTTTCAGCGGCGAATTTAGTGTCGCCGCTTCAAGTGTTGTTTGAAATTTTAAAAAAAAAAATTTGAAACAATTTCAGCAGCGACTATTAAAAGTCGCCCTTGAAAGTGAGTTTCAACGTCGACTTTAGTGTCGCCGCTGAAAGTGTTATTTGAAATTTAATAAAAAAAAATTTAAAACACTTTCAGCGGGGACTATTAAAGGTCACTGCTGAAAGTGTTATTTGAAATTTAAAAAAAAAAAAATTAAAACACTTTCAGCGGCGACTATTAAAAGTCGCCCTTGAAAGTGAGTTTCGGCGGTGACTTTAGTGTCGCCGCTGAAAGTGTTGTTTGAAATTTAATAAAAAAAAATTTAAAACACTTTCAGCGGGGACTATTAAAGGTTGCCGCTGAAAGTGTTATTTGAAATTTAACAAAAAAATTTAAAACACTTTCAGCGGCGACTATTAAAAGTCGCCCCTAAAAGTGAGTTTCAGCGTCGACTTTAGTGTCGCCGCAGAAAGTGTTGTTTGAAATTTAAAAAAAATAATTTAAAACACTTTCAGCGGCGATTATTAAAAGTCGCCGGCGACTTTAGTGTCGCCGCTGCAAGTGTTGTTTAAAATTTAAAAAAAAAAATTTGAAACACTTTCAGCGGCGACTATTAAAAGTCACCCTTGAAAGTGAGTTTCAGCGGCGACTTTAGTGTCGCCGCTGGAAGTGAGTTGCAGCGGCGACTTTAGTGTCGCCGCTGCAAGTGTTGTTTGAAATTTTAAAAAAAAAATTAAAACACTTTCAGCGGCGACTATTAAAAGTCGCCGCAGAAAGTGAGTTTCAGCGGCGACTTTAGTGTCGCCGCTGGAATTGAGTTTCAGCAGCGACTTTAGTGTCGCCGCTGCAAGTGTTATTTGAAATTTTTAAAAAAAAAATTAAAACACTTTCAGCGGCGACTATTAGAAGTCGCCCCTGAAAGGGAGTTTCAGCGTCGACTTTAGTGTCACCGCTGAAAGTGTTGTTTGAAATTTAAAAAAAAAATTAAAACACTTTCAGCGGCGACTATTAAAAGTCGCCCGTGAAAGTGAGTTTCAGCGGCGACTTTATTGTCGCCGCTGAAAGTGTTATTTGGAATTAAAAAAAATAATTTTAAAACACTTTCAGCAGCGACTATTAAAAGTCGCCCCTGAAAGGGAGTTTCAGCGTCGACTTTAGTGTCGCCGCTGAAAGTGTTGTTTGAAATTTAAAAAAAAAAATTTAAAACACTTTCAGCATTGACTATTAAAAGTCGCCCTTGAAAGTGAGTTTAAGCGGCGACTTTAGTGTCGCTGCTGAAAGTGTTGTTTGAAATTTAGTAAAAAAAAATTTAAAACACTTTCAGCGGGGACTATTAAAAGTCGCCCTTGAAAGTGAGTTTCAACGTCGACTTTAGTGTCGCCGCTGAAAGTGTTGTTTGAAATTTAAAAAAAAAAATTTAAAACACTTTCAGCAGCGACTATTAAAAGTCGCCCCTGAAAGAGAGTTTCAGCGGCGACTTTAGTGTCGCCGCTAAAAGTGTTGTTGGAAATTTTAAAAAAAAAATTGAAAACACTTTCAGCAGCGACTATTAAAAGTCGCCACTGAAAGTGAGTTTCAGCGTCGACTTTAGTGTCGCCACTGAAAGTGTTGTTTCAAATTTAAAAAAAAAAATTTTAAAACACTTTCATCGGCGACTATTAAAAGTCGCCACTGAAAGTGAGTTTCAGCGGCGACTTTAGTGTCGCTGCTGAAAGTGTTGTTTGAATTTTAGTAAAAAAAAATTTAAAACACTTTCAGCAGGGACTATTAAAGGTCGCCGCTGAAAGTGTTATTTTAAATTTAAAAAAAAAATTTAAAACACTTTCAGCGGCGACTATTAAAAGTCGCCCTTGAAAGTGAGTTTCAGCGGCGACTTTAGTGTCGCCGCTGAAAGTGTTGTTTGAAATTTAAAAAAAAAAATTTAAAACACTTTCAGCCGCGACTATTAAAAGTCGCCCCTGAAAGGGAGTTTCAGCGTCGACTTTAGTGTCGCCGCTGAAAGTGTTGTTTGAAATTTAAAAAAAAAATTAAAACACTGTCAGCGGCGATTATTAAAGCCGCTGAAAGTGAGTTTCAGCGGCGACTTTAGTGTCGCCGCTCGAAGTGAGTTTCAGCAGCGACTTTAGTGTCGCCGCTGCAAGTGTTATTTTAAATTGAATAAAAAAAAATTTAAAACACTTTCAGCGGGGACTATTAAAAGTCTCCGCTGAAAGTGTTATTTGAAATTTTAAAAAAAAAATTAAAACACTTTCAGCGGCGACTATTAAAAGTCGCCCTTGAAAGTGAGTTTCAGCGGCGACTTTATTGTCGCCGCTGAAACTGTTGTTTGAAATTAAAAAAAAATTTTTAAAACACTTTCAGCAGCGACTATTAAAAGTCGCCCCTGAAAGGGAGTTTCAGCATCGACTTTAGTGTCGCCGCTGAAAGTGTTGTTTGAAATTTAAAAATAAAATTAAAACACTCTCAGCAGCGATTATTAAAAGTTGCCGCTGAAAGTGAATTTCAGCGGCGACTTTAGTGTCGCCGCTAGAAGTGAGTTTCAGCAGCGACTTTAGTGTCGCCGCTGAAAGTGTTATTTGAAATTTAATAAAAAAAAATTTAAAACACTTTCAGCGGGGACTATTAAAAGTCTCCGCTGAAAGTGTTATTTGAAATTTAAAAAAAAAATTAAAACACTTTCAGCGGCGACTATTAAAAGTCGCCCTTGAAAGTGAGTTTCAGCGGCGACTTTAGTGTCGCCGCTGAAAGTATTGTTTGAAATTTTAAAAAAAAATTAAAACACTTTAAGCGGGGACTATTAAAAGTCGCCCTTGAAAGTGAGTTTAAGCGGCGACTTTAGTGTCGCCGCTGAAAGTGTTGTTTGAAATTTAAAAAAAAAAAATTAAAACACTTTTAGCGGCAACTATTAAAAGTCGCCCCTGAAAGTGAGTTTCAGCGGCGACTTTAGTGTCGCCGCTGAAAGTGTTGTTTGAAATTTAAAAAAAAAAAATTTAAACACTTTCAGCCGCGACTATTAAAAGTCGCCCTTGAAAGTGAGTTTAAGCGGCGACTTTAGTTTCGCCGATGAAAGTGTTGTTTGAAATTTTTAAAAAAAAATTAAAACACTTTCAGCGGCGACTATTAAAAGTCGCCCCTGAAAGTGAGTTTCAGCGGCGACTTTAGTGTCGCCGCTAGAAGTGAGTTTCAGCAGCGACTTTAGTGTCGCCGCTGAAAGTGTTATTTGAAATTTAATAAAAAAAAATTTAAAACACTTTCAGCGGGGACTATTAAAAGTCTCCGCTGAAAGTGTTATTTGAAATTTAAAAAAAAAATTTAAAACACTTTCAGCGGCGACTATTAAAAGTCTCCCGTGAAAGTGAGTTTCAGCGGCGACTTTAGTGTCGCCGCTGAAAGTGTTGTTTGAAATTTAAAAAAAAAAATTTAAAACACTTTCAGCATCGACTATTAAAAGTCGCCACTGAAAGTGAGTTTCAGCGTCGACTTTAGTGTCGCCGCTGAAAGTGTTGTTTCAAATTTAAAAAAAAAAAATTTTAAAACACTTTCATCGGCGACTATTAAAAGTCGCCCTTGAAAATGAGTTTCAACGTCGACTTTAGTGTCGCCGCTGAAAGTGTTGTTGGAAATTTTAAAAAAAAAATTGAAAACACTTTCAGCAGCGACTATTAAAAGTCGCCACTGAAAGTGAGTTTCAGCGTCGACTTTAGTGTCGCCGCTGAAAGTGTTGTTTCAAATTTTAAAAAAAAAATTTTAAAACACTTTCATCTGCGACTATTAAAAGTCGCCCTTGAAAATGAGTTTCAACGTCGACTTTAGTGTCGCCGCTGAAAGTGTTATTTGAAATTTAATAAAAAAAAATTTAAAACACTTTCAGCGGGGACTATTAAAAGTCTCCGCTGAAAGTGTTATTTGAAATTTAAAAAAAAAATTTAAAACACTTTCAGCGGCGACTATTAAAAGTCTCCCGTGAAAGTGAGTTTCAGCGGCGACTTTAGTGTCGCCGCTGAAAGTGTTGTTTGAAATTTAAAAAAAAAAATTTAAAACACTTTCAGCATCGACTATTAAAAGTCGCCACTGAAAGTGAGTTTCAGCGTCGACTTTAGTGTCGCCGCTGAAAGTGTTGTTTCAAATTTAAAAAAAAAAATTTTAAAACACTTTCATCGGCGACTATTAAAGTCGCCCTTGAAAATGAGTTTCAACGTCGACTTTAGTGTCGCCGCTGAAAGTGTTGTTGGAAATTTTAAAAAAAAAATTGAAAACACTTTATGCAGCGACTATTAAAAGTCGCCACTGAAAGTGAGTTTCAGCGTCGACTTTAGTGTCGCCGCTGAAAGTGTTGTTTCAAATTTTAAAAAAAAAATTTTAAAACACTTTCATCTGCGACTATTAAAAGTCGCCACTGAAAGTGAGTTTCAGCGGCGACTTTAGTGTCGCTGCTGAAAGTGTTGTTTGAATTTTAGTAAAAAAAAATTTAAAACACTTTCAGCAGGGACTATTAAAGGTCGCCGCTGAAAGTGTTATTTTAAATTTAAAAAAAAAAATTTTAAAACACTTTCATCGGCGACTATTAAAAGTCGCCACTGAAAGTGAGTTTCAGCGGTGACTTTAGTGTCGCTGCTGAAAGTGTTGTTTGAATTTTAGTAAAAAAAAATTTAAAACACTTTCAGCAGGGACTATTAAAGGTCGCCGCTGAAAGTGTTATTTGAAATTTAAAAAAAAAATTTAAAACACTTTCAGCGGCGACTATTAAAAGTCGCCCTTGAAAGTGAGTTTCAGCGGCGACTTTAGTGTCGCCGCTGAAAGTGTTGTTTGAAATTTAAAAAAAAAAATTAAAACACTTTTAGCGGCAACTATTAAAAGTCGCCCCTGAAAGTGAGTTTCAGCGGCGACTTTAGTGTCGCCGCTGAAAGTGTTGTTTGAAATTTAAAAAAAAAAATTTAAACACTTTCAGCCGCGACTATTAAAAGTCGCCCTTGAAAGTGAGTTTAAGCGGCGACTTTAGTTTCGCCGATGAAAGTGTTGTTTGAAATTTTAAAAAAAAAATTAAAACACTTTCAGCGGCGACTATTAAAAGTCGCCCCTGAAAGTGAGTTTCAGCGGCGACTTTAGTGTCGCCGCTAGAAGTGAGTTTCAGCAGCGACTTTAGTGTCGCCGCTGAAAGTGTTATTTGAAATTTAATAAAAAAAAATTTAAAACACATTCAGCGGGGACTATTAAAAGTCTCCGCTGAAAGTGTTATTTGAAATTTAAAAAAAAAATTAAAACACTTTCAGCGGCGACTATTAAAAGTCTCCCGTGAAAGTGAGTTTCAGCGGCGACTTTAGTGTCGCCGCTGAAAGTGTTGTTTGAAATTTAAAAAAAAAAATTTAAAACACTTTCAGCATCGACTATTAAAAGTCGCCACTGAAAGTGAGTTTCAGCGTCGACTTTAGTGTCGCCGCTGAAAGTGTTGTTTCAAATTTAAAAAAAAAAATTTTAAAACACTTTCATCGGCGACTATTAAAAGTCGCCCTTGAAAATGAGTTTCAACGTCGACTTTAGTGTCGCCGCTGAAAGTGTTGTTGGAAATTTTAAAAAAAAAATTGAAAACACTTTCAGCAGCGACTATTAAAAGTCGCCACTGAAAGTGAGTTTCAGCGTCGACTTTAGTGTCGCCACTGAAAGTGTTGTTTCAAATTTAAAAAAAAAAAATTTTAAAACACTTTCATCGGCGACTATTAAAAGTCGCCCCTGAAAGTGAGTTTCAGCGGCGACTTTAGTGTCGCTGCTAAAAGTGTTGTTTGAAATTTAAAAAAAAAAATTAAAACACTTTTAGCGGCAACTATTAAAAGTCGCCCCTGAAAGTGAGTTTCAGCGGCGACTTTAGTGTCGCCGCTGAAAGTGTTCTTTGAAATTTAATAAAAAAAAATTTAAAACACTTTCAGCGGGGACTATTAAAAGTCGCCCTTGAAAGTGAGTTTCAGCGGCGACTTTAGTGTCGCCGCTGAAAGTGTTGTTTGAAATTTAAAAAAAACAATTAAAACACTTTTAGCGGCAACTATTAAAAGTCGCCCCTGAAAGTGAGTTTCAGCGGCGACTTTAGTGTCGCCGCTGAAAGTGTTGTTTGAAATTTAAAAAAAAAAATTTAAAACACTTTCAGCATCGACTATTAAAAGTCGCCCTTGAAAGTGAGTTTAAGCGGCGACTTTAGTGTCGCCGCTGAAAGTGTTGTTTGAAATTTAAAAAAAAAATTAAAACACTTTTAGCGGCAACTATTAAAAGTCGCCCCTTAAAGTGAGTTTCAGCGGCGACTTTAGTGTCGCCGCTGAAAGTGTTGTTTGAAATTTAAAAAAAAAAATTTAAAACACTTTCAGCCGCGACTATTAAAAGTCGCCCCTGAAAGGGAGTTTCAGCATCGACTTTAGTGTCGCCGCTGAAAGTGTTGTTTGAAATTTAAAAAAAAATTAAAACACTTTCAGCGGCGATTATTAAAAGTCGCCGCTGAAAGTGAGTTTCAGCGGCGACTTTAGTGTCGCCGCTCGAAGTGAGTTTCAGCAGCGACTTTAGTGTCGCCGCTGCAAGTGTTATTTTAAATTTAATAAAAAAAAATTTAAAACAATTTCAGCGGGGACTATTAAAAGTCTCCGCTGAAAGTGTTATTTGAAATTTAAAAAAAAAATTAAAACACTTTCAGCGGCGACTATTAAAAGTCGCCCTTGAAAGTGAGTTTCAGCGGCGACTTTATTGTCGCCGCTGAAAGTGTTGTTTGAAATTAAAAAAAAATTTTTTAAAACACTTTCAGCAGCGACTATTAAAAGTCACCCCTGAAAGTGAGTTTCAGCGGCGACTTTAGTGTCGCCGCTGAAAGTGTTCTTTGAAATTTATTAAAAAAAAATTTAAAACACTTTCAGCGGGGACTATTAAAAGTCACCGCTGAAAGTGTTATTTGAAATTTAAAAAAAAAATTTAAAACGCTTTCAGCGGCGACTATTAAAATTCGCCCTTGAAAGTGAGTTTCAGCGGCGACTTTAGTGTCGCCGCTGAAAGTGTTGTTTGAAATTTAAAAAAAAAAAATTTAAAACACTTTCAGCATCGACTATTAAAAGTCGCCCTTGAAAGTGAGTTTAAGCGGCGACTTTAGTGTCGCCGCTGAAAGTGTTGTTTGAAATTTAAAAAAAAAATTAAAACACTTTTAGCGGCAACTATTAAAAGTCGCCCCTTAAAGTGAGTTTCAGCGGCGAGTTTAGTGTCGCCGCTGAAAGTGTTGTTTGAAATTTAAAAAAAAAAATTTAAAACACTTTCAGCATCTACTATTAAAAGTCGCCACTGAAAGTGAGTTTCAGCGTCGACTTTAGTGTCGCCGCTAAAAGTGTTGTTTCAAATTTAAAAAAAAAAATTTTAAAACACTTTCATCGGCGACTATTAAAAGTCGCCCTTGAAAATGAGTTTCAACGTCGACTTTAGTGTCGCCGCTGAAAGTGTTGTTGGAAATTTTAAAAAAAAAATTTAAAACACTTTCAGCAGCGACTATTAAAAGTCGCCCCTGAAAGTGAGTTTCAGCGTCGACTTTAGTGTCGCCGCTAAAAGTGTTGTTTCAAATTTAAAAAAAAAATTTTAAAACACTTTCATCGGCGACTATTAAAAGTCGCCACTGAAAGTGAGTTTCAGCGGCGACTTTAGTGTCGCTGCTAAAAGTGTTGTTTGAAATTTAGTAAAAAAAAAATTTAAAACACTTTCAGCGGGGTCTATTAAAGGTCGCCGCTGAAAGTGTTATTTGAAATTTAAAAAAAAAAATTAAAACACTTTCAGCGGTGACTATTAAAAGTCCCCCCTAAAAGTGAGTTTCTGCGGCGACTTTAGTGTCACCGCTGAAAGTGTTGTTTGAAATTAAAAAAAAAATAATTTTAAAACACTTTCAGCAGCGACTATTAAAAGTCGCCCCTGAAAGGGAGTTTCAGCGTCGACTTTACTGTTGCCGCTGAAAGTGTTGTTTGAAATTTAAAAAAACAAATTAAAACACTTTCAGCAGCGATTATTAAAAGTTGCCGCTGAAAGTGAATTTCAGCGGCGACTTTAGTGTCGCCGCTAGAAGTGAGTTTCAGCAGCGACTTTAGTGTCGCCGCTGAAAGTGTTATATGAAATTTAATAAAAAAAAATTTAAAACACTTTCAGCGGGGACTATTAAAAGTCTCCGCTGAAAGTGTTATTTGAAATTTAAAAAAAAAAAAATTAAAACACTTTCAGCGGCGACTATTAAAAGTCGCCCTTGAAAGTGAGTTTCAGCGGCGACTTTAGTGTCGCCGCTGAAAGTGTTGTTTGAAATTAAAAAAAAAAAAATTTAAAACACTTTCAGCATCGACTAAAAGTCGCCCTTGAAAGTGAGTTTAAGCGGCGACTTTGGTGTCGCCGCTGAAAGTGTTGTTTGAAATTTAAAAAAAAAATTAAAACACTTTTAGCGGCAACTATTAAAAGTCGCCCCTGAAAGTGAGTTTCAGCGGCGACTTTAGTGTCGCCGCTGAAAGTGTTCTTTGAAATTTAATAAAAAAAAATTTAAAACACTTTCAGCGGGGACTATTAAAAGTCTCCGCTGAAAGTGTTATTTGAAATTTAAAAAAAAAATTTAAAACGCTTTCAGCGGCGACTATTAAAATTCGCCCTTGAAAGTGAGTTTCAGCGGCGACTTTAGTGTCGCCGCTGAAAGTGTTGTTTGAAATTTAAAAAAAAAAAATTTAAAACACTTTCAGCATCGACTATTAAAAGTCGCCCTTGAAAGTGAGTTTAAGCGGCGACTTTAGTGTCGCCGCTGAAAGTGTTGTTTGAAATTTAAAAAAAAAATTAAAACACTTTTAGCGGCAACTATTAAAAGTCGCCCCTTAAAGTGAGTTTCAGCGGCGACTTTAGTGTCGCCGCTGAAAGTGTTGTTTGAAATTTAAAAAAAAAATTTTAAAACACTTTCAGCCGCGACTATTAAAAGTCGCCCCTGAAAGGGAGTTTCAGCGTCGACTTTAGTGTCGCCGCTGAAAGTGTTGTTTCAAATTTAAAAAAAAATTTTAAAACACTTTCATCGGCGACTATTAAAAGTCGCCCTTGAAAATGAGTTTCAACGTCGACTTTAGTGTCGCCGCTGAAAGTGTTGTTGGAAATTTTAAAAAAAAAATTGAAAACACTTTCAGCAGCGACTATTAAAAGTCGCCACTGAAAGTGAGTTTCAGCGTCGACTTTAGTGTCGCCGCTAAAAGTGCTGTTTCAAATTTAAAAAAAAAAATTTTAAAACACTTTCATCGGCGACTATTAAAAGTCGCCACTGAAAGTGAGTTTCAGCGGCGACTTTAGTGTCGCTGCTAAAAGTGTTGTTTGAAATTTAGTAAAAAAAAATTTAAAACACTTTCAGCGGGGACTATTAAATGTCGCCGCTGAAAGTGTTATTTGAAATTTAAAAAAAAAATTTAAAACACTTTCAGCGGTGACTATTAAAAGTCCCCCCTGAAAGTGAGTTTCAGCGGCGACTTTAGTGTCGCCGCTGAAAGTGTACTTTGAAATTAAAAAAAAAATAATTTTAAAACACTTTCAGCAGCGACTATTAAAAGTCGCCCCTGAAAGGGAGTTTCAGCGTCGACTTTAGTGTCGCCGCTGAAAGTGTTGTTTCAAATTTAAAAAAAAAAATTTTAAAACACTTTCATCGGCGACTATTAAAAGTCGCCACTGAAAGTGAGTTTCGGCGGCGACTTTAGTGTCGCCGCTAGAAGTGAGTTTGAGCAGCGACTTTAGTGTCGCCGCTGAAAGTGTTATTTGAAATTTAATAAAAAAAAATTTAAAACACTTTCAGCGGGGACTATTAAAAGTCTCCGCTGAAAGTGTTATTTGAAATTTAAAAAAAAAATTTAAAACACTTTCAGCGGCGACTATTAAAAGTCGCCCTTGAAAGTGAGTTTCAGCGGCGACTTTAGTGTCGCCGCTGAAAGTGTTGTTTGAAATTTAAAAAAAAAAATTTAAAACACTTTCAGCATCGACTATTAAAAGTCGCCCTTGAAAGTGAGTTTAAGCGGCGACTTTAGTGTCGCCGCTGAAAGTGTTGTTTGAAATTTAAAAAAAAAATTAAAACACTTTTAGCGGCAACTATTAAAAGTCACCCCTGAAAGTGAGTTTCAGCGGCGACTTTAGTGTCGCCGCTGAAAGTGTTGTTTGAAATTTAAAAAAAAAAATTAAAACACTTTCAGCGGCGACTATTAAAAGTCGCCCTTGAAAGTGAGTTTAAGCGGCGACTTTAGTGTCGCCGATGAAAGTGTTGTTTGAAATTTTAAAAAAAAAAATTAAAACACTTTCAGCGGCGACTATTAAAAGTCGCCCCTGAAAGTGAGTTTCGGCGGCGACTTTAGTGTCGCCGCTAGAAGTGAGTTTCAGCAGCGACTTTAGTGTCGCCGCTGAAAGTGTTATTTGAAATTTAATAAAAAAATATTTAAAACACTTTCAGCGGGGACTATTAAAAGTCTCCGCTGAAAGTGTTATTTGAAATTTAAAAAAAAAATTTAAAACACTTTCAGCGGCGACTATTAAAAGTCTACCGTGAAAGTGAGTTTCAGCGGCGACTTTAGTGTCGCCGCTGAAAGTGTTGTTTGAAATTTAAAAAAAAAAATTTAAAACACTTTCAGCATCGACTATTAAAAGTCGCCCTTGAAAGTGAGTTTAAGCGGCGACTTTAGTGTCGCTGCTGAAAGTGTTGTTTGAAATTTAGTAAAAAAAAAATTTAAAACACTTTCAGCGGGGACTATTAAAAGTCGCCCTTGAAAGTGAGTTTCAACGTCGACTTTAGTGTCGCCGCTGAAAGTGTTGTTTGAAATTTAAAAAAAAAAATTTAAAACACTGTCAGCAGCGACTATTAAAAGTCGCCCCTGAAAGAGAGTTTCAGCGGCGACTTTAGTGTCGCCGCTAAAAGTGTTGTTGGAAATTTTAAAAAAAAAATTGAAAACACTTTCAGCAGTGACTATTAAAAGTCGCCACTGAAAGTGAGTTTCAGCGTCGACTTTAGTGTCGCCGCTGAAAGTGTTGTTTCAAATTTAAAAAAAAAAATTTTAAAACACTTTCATCGGCGACTATTAAAAGTCGCCACTGAAAGTAAGTTTCAGCGGCGACTTTAGTGTCGCTGCTAAAAGTGTTGTTTGAAATTTAGTAAAAAAAAATTTAAAACACTTTCAGCGGGGACTATTAAAGGTCGCCGCTGAAAGTGTTATTTGAAATTTAAAAAAAAAAAATTAAAACACTTTCAGCGGTGACTATTAAAAGTCCCCCCTGAAAGTGAGTTTCTGCGGCGACTTTAGTGTCACCGCTGAAAGTGTTGTTTGAAATTAAAAAAAAAATAATTTTAAAACACTTTCAGCAGCGACTATTAAAAGTCGCCCCTGAAAGGGAGTTTCAGCGTCGACTTTACTGTTGCCGCTGAAAGTGTTGTTTGAAATTTAAAAAAACAAATTAAAACACTTTCAGCAGCGATTATTAAAAGTTGCCGCTGAAAGTGAATTTCAGCGGCGACTTTAGTGTCGCCGCTAGAAGTGAGTTTCAGCAGCGACTTTAGTGTCGCCGCTGAAAGTGTTATATGAAATTTAATAAAAAAAAATTTAAAACACTTTCAGCGGGGACTATTAAAAGTCTCCGCTGAAAGTGTTATTTGAAATTTAAAAAAAAAAATTAAAACACTTTCAGCGGCGACTATTAAAAGTCGCCCTTGAAAGTGAGTTTCAGCGGCGACTTTAGTGTCGCCGCTGAAAGTGTTGTTTGAAATTAAAAAAAAAAAAATTTAAAACACTTTCAGCATCGACTAAAAGTCGCCCTTGAAAGTGAGTTTAAGCGGCGACTTTGGTGTCGCCGCTGAAAGTGTTGTTTGAAATTTAAAAAAAAAATTAAAACACTTTTAGCGGCAACTATTAAAAGTCGCCCCTGAAAGTGAGTTTCAGCGGCGACTTTAGTGTCGCCGCTGAAAGTGTTCTTTGAAATTTAATAAAAAAAAAATTTAAAACACTTTCAGCGGGGACTATTAAAAGTCTCCGCTGAAAGTGTTATTTGAAATTTAAAAAAAAAATTTAAAACGCTTTCAGCGGCGACTATTAAAATTCGCCCTTGAAAGTGAGTTTCAGCGGCGACTTTAGTGTCGCCGCTGAAAGTGTTGTTTGAAATTTAAAAAAAAAAAATTTAAAACACTGTCAGCAGCGACTATTAAAAGTCGCCCCTGAAAGAGAGTTTCAGCGGCGACTTTAGTGTCGCCGCTAAAAGTGTTGTTGGAAATTTTAAAAAAAAAATTGAAAACACTTTCAGCAGTGACTATTAAAAGTCGCCACTGAAAGTGAGTTTCAGCGTCGACTTTAGTGTCGCCGCTGAAAGTGTTGTTTCAAATTTAAAAAAAAAAATTTTAAAACACTTTCATCGGCGACTATTAAAAGTCGCCACTGAAAGTAAGTTTCAGCGGCGACTTTAGTGTCGCTGCTAAAAGTGTTGTTTGAAATTTAGTAAAAAAAAATTTAAAACACTTTCAGCGGGGACTATTAAAGGTCGCCGCTGAAAGTGTTATTTGAAATTTAAAAAAAAAAATTAAAACACTTTCAGCGGTGACTATTAAAAGTCCCCCCTGAAAGTGAGTTTCTGCGGCGACTTTAGTGTCACCGCTGAAAGTGTTGTTTGAAATTAAAAAAAAAATAATTTTAAAACACTTTCAGCAGCGACTATTAAAAGTCGCCCCTGAAAGGGAGTTTCAGCGTCGACTTTACTGTTGCCGCTGAAAGTGTTGTTTGAAATTTAAAAAAACAAATTAAAACACTTTCAGCAGCGATTATTAAAAGTTGCCGCTGAAAGTGAATTTCAGCGGCGACTTTAGTGTCGCCGCTAGAAGTGAGTTTCAGCAGCGACTTTAGTGTCGCCGCTGAAAGTGTTATATGAAATTTAATAAAAAAAAATTTAAAACACTTTCAGCGGGGACTATTAAAAGTCTCCGCTGAAAGTGTTATTTGAAATTTAAAAAAAAAAATTAAAACACTTTCAGCGGCGACTATTAAAAGTCGCCCTTGAAAGTGAGTTTCAGCGGCGACTTTAGTGTCGCCGCTGAAAGTGTTGTTTGAAATTAAAAAAAAAAAAATTTAAAACACTTTCAGCATCGACTAAAAGTCGCCCTTGAAAGTGAGTTTAAGCGGCGACTTTGGTGTCGCCGCTGAAAGTGTTGTTTGAAATTTAAAAAAAAAATTAAAACACTTTTAGCAGCAACTATTAAAAGTCGCCCCTGAAAGTGAGTTTCAGCGGCGACTTTAGTGTCGCCGCTGAAAGTGTTCTTTGAAATTTAATAAAAAAAAAATTTAAAACACTTTCAGCGGGGACTATTAAAAGTCTCCGCTGAAAGTGTTATTTGAAATTTAAAAAAAAAATTTAAAACGCTTTCAGCGGCGACTATTAAAATTCGCCCTTGAAAGTGAGTTTCAGCGGCGACTTTAGTGTCGCCGCTGAAAGTGTTGTTTGAAATTTAAAAAAAAAAAATTTAAAACACTTTCAGCATCGACTATTAAAAGTCGCCCTTGAAAGTGAGTTTAAGCGGCGACTTTAGTGTCGCCGCTGAAAGTGTTGTTTGAAATTTAAAAAAAAAATTAAAATACTTTTAGCGGCAACTATTAAAAGTCGCCCCTTAAAGTGAGTTTCAGCGGCGACTTTAGTGTCGCCGCTGAAAGTGTTGTTTGAAATTTAAAAAAAAAAATTTAAAACACTTTCAGCATCGACTATTAAAAGTCGCCACTGAAAGTGAGTTTCAGCGTCGACTTTAGTGTCGCCGCTAAAAGTGTTGTTTCAAATTTAAAAAAAAAAAAATTTTAAAACACTTTCATCGGCGACTATTAAAAGTCGCCCTTGAAAATGAGTTTCACCGTCGACTTTAGTGTCGCCGCTGAAAGTGTTGTTGGAAATTTTAAAAAAAAAATTGAAAACACTTTCAGCAGTGACTATTAAAAGTCGCCACTGAAAGTGAGTTTCAGCGTCGACTTTAGTGTCGCCGCTGAAAGTGTTGTTTCAAATTTAAAAAAAAAAATTTTAAAACACTTTCATCGGCGACTATTAAAAGTCGCCACTGAAAGTAAGTTTCAGCGGCGACTTTAGTGTCGCTGCTAAAAGTGTTGTTTGAAATTTAGTAAAAAAAAATTTAAAACACTTTCAGCGGGGACTATTAAAGGTCGCCGCTGAAAGTGTTATTTGAAATTTAAAAAAAAAAAATTAAAACACTTTCAGCGGTGACTATTAAAAGTCCCCCCTGAAAGTGAGTTTCTGCGGCGACTTTAGTGTCACCGCTGAAAGTGTTGTTTGAAATTAAAAAAAAAATAATTTTAAAACACTTTCAGCAGCGACTATTAAAAGTCGCCCCTGAAAGGGAGTTTCAGCGTCGACTTTACTGTTGCCGCTGAAAGTGTTGTTTGAAATTTAAAAAAACAAATTAAAACACTTTCAGCAGCGATTATTAAAAGTTGCCGCTGAAAGTGAATTTCAGCGGCGACTTTAGTGTCGCCGCTAGAAGTGAGTTTCAGCAGCGACTTTAGTGTCGCCGCTGAAAGTGTTATATGAAATTTAATAAAAAAAAATTTAAAACACTTTCAGCGGGGACTATTAAAAGTCTCCGCTGAAAGTGTTATTTGAAATTTAAAAAAAAAAATTAAAACACTTTCAGCGGCGACTATTAAAAGTCGCCCTTGAAAGTGAGTTTCAGCGGCGACTTTAGTGTCGCCGCTGAAAGTGTTGTTTGAAATTAAAAAAAAAAAATTTAAAACACTTTCAGCATCGACTAAAAGTCGCCCTTGAAAGTGAGTTTAAGCGGCGACTTTGGTGTCGCCGCTGAAAGTGTTGTTTGAAATTTAAAAAAAAAATTAAAACACTTTTAGCGGCAACTATTAAAAGTCGCCCCTGAAAGTGAGTTTCAGCGGCGACTTTAGTGTCGCCGCTGAAAGTGTTCTTTGAAATTTAATAAAAAAAAAAATTAAAACACTTTCAGCGGGGACTATTAAAAGTCTCCGCTGAAAGTGTTATTTGAAATTTAAAAAAAAAATTTAAAACGCTTTCAGCGGCGACTATTAAAATTCGCCCTTGAAAGTGAGTTTCAGCGGCGACTTTAGTGTCGCCGCTGAAAGTGTTGTTTGAAATTTAAAAAAAAAAATTTAAAACACTTTCAGCATCGACTATTAAAAGTCGCCCTTGAAAGTGAGTTTAAGCGGCGACTTTAGTGTCGCCGCTGAAAGTGTTGTTTGAAATTTAAAAAAAAAATTAAAACACTTTTAGCGGCAACTATTAAAAGTCGCCCCTTAAAGTGAGTTTCAGCGGCGACTTTAGTGTCGCCGCTGAAAGTGTTGTTTGAAATTTAAAAAAAAAAATTTAAAACACTTTCAGCATCGACTATTAAAAGTCGCCACTGAAAGTGAGTTTCAGCGTCGACTTTAGTGTCGCCGCTAAAAGTGTTGTTTCAAATTTAAAAAAAAAAAAATTTTAAAACACTTTCATCGGCGACTATTAAAAGTCGCCCTTGAAAATGAGTTTCACCGTCGACTTTAGTGTCGCCGCTGAAAGTGTTGTTGGAAATTTTAAAAAAAAAATTGAAAACACTTTCAGCAGCGACTATTAAAAGTCGCCCCTGAAAGTGAGTTTCAGCGTCGACTTTAGTGTCGCTGCTAAAAGTGTTGTTTCAAATTTAAAAAAAAAAATTTTAAAACACTTTCATCGGCGACTATTAAAAGTCGCCACTGAAAGTGAGTTTCAGCGGCGACTTTAGTGTCGCTGCTAAAAGTGTTGTTTGAAATTTAGTAAAAAAAAATTTAAAACACTTTCAGCGGGGACTATTAAATGTCGCCGCTGAAAGTGTTATTTGAAATTTAAAAAAAAAAATTAAAACACTTTCAGCGGTGACTATTAAAAGTCCCCCCTGAAAGTGAGTTTCTGCGGCGACTTTAGTGTCACCGCTGAAAGTGTTGTTTGAAATTAAAAAAAAAATAATTTTAAAACACTTTCAGCAGCGACTATTAAAAGTCGCCCCTGAAAGGGAGTTTCAGCGTCGACTTTACTGTTGCCGCTGAAAGTGTTGTTTGAAATTTAAAAAAACAAATTAAAACACTTTCAGCAGCGATTATTAAAAGTTGCCGCTGAAAGTGAATTTCAGCGGCGACTTTAGTGTCGCCGCTAGAAGTGAGTTTCAGCAGCGACTTTAGTGTCGCCGCTGAAAGTGTTATATGAAATTTAATAAAAAAAAATTTAAAACACTTTCAGCGGGGACTATTAAAAGTCTTCGCTGAAAGTGTTATTTGAAATTTAAAAAAAAAAATTAAAACACTTTCAGCGGCGACTATTAAAAGTCGCCCTTGAAAGTGAGTTTCAGCGGCGACTTTAGTGTCGCCGCTGAAAGTGTTGTTTGAAATTAAAAAAAAAAAAATTTAAAACACTTTCAGCATCGACTAAAAGTCGCCCTTGAAAGTGAGTTTAAGCGGCGACTTTGGTGTCGCCGCTGAAAGTGTTGTTTGAAATTTAAAAAAAAAAATTAAAACACTTTTAGCGGCAACTATTAAAAGTCGCCCCTGAAAGTGAGTTTCAGCGGCGACTTTAGTGTCGCCGCTGAAAGTGTTCTTTGAAATTTAATAAAAAAAAAATTTAAAACACTTTCAGCGGGGACTATTAAAAGTCTCCGCTGAAAGTGTTATTTGAAATTTAAAAAAAAAATTTAAAACGCTTTCAGCGGCGACTATTAAAATTCGCCCTTGAAAGTGAGTTTCAGCGGCGACTTTAGTGTCGCCGCTGAAAGTGTTGTTTGAAATTTAAAAAAAAAAATTTAAAACACTTTCAGCATCGACTATTAAAAGTCGCCCTTGAAAGTGAGTTTAAGCGGCGACTTTAGTGTCGCCGCTGAAAGTGTTGTTTGAAATTTAAAAAAAAAATTAAAACACTTTTAGCGGCAACTATTAAAAGTCGCCCCTTAAAGTGAGTTTCAGCGGCGACTTTAGTGTCGCCGCTGAAAGTGTTGTTTGAAATTTAAAAAAAAAAATTTAAAACACTTTCAGCATCGACTATTAAAAGTCGCCACTGAAAGTGAGTTTCAGCGTCGACTTTAGTGTCGCCGCTAAAAGTGTTGTTTCAAATTTAAAAAAAAAAATTTTAAAACACTTTCATCGGCGACTATTAAAAGTCGCCCTTGAAAATGAGTTTCACCGTCGACTTTAGTGTCGCCGCTGAAAGTGTTGTTGGAAATTTTAAAAAAAAAATTGAAAACACTTTCAGCAGCGACTATTAAAAGTCGCCCCTGAAAGTGAGTTTCAGCGTCGACTTTAGTGTCGCCGCTAAAAGTGTTGTTTCAAATTTAAAAAAAAAAATTTTAAAACACTTTCATCGGCGACTATTAAAAGTCGCCACTGAAAGTGAGTTTCAGCGGCGACTTTAGTGTCGCTGCTAAAAGTGTTGTTTGAAATTTAGTAAAACAAAATTTAAAACACTTTCAGCGGGGACTATTAAATGTCGCCGCTGAAAGTGTTATTTGAAATTTAAAAAAAAAAATTAAAACACTTTCAGCGGTGACTATTAAAAGTCCCCCCTGAAAGTGAGTTTCTGCGGCGACTTTAGTGTCACCGCTGAAAGTGTTGTTTGAAATTAAAAAAAAATAATTTTAAAACACTTTCAGCAGCGACTATTAAAAGTCGCCCCTGAAAGGGAGTTTCAGCGTCGACTTTACTGTTGCCGCTGAAAGTGTTGTTTGAAATTTAAAAAAACAAATTAAAACACTTTCAGCAGCGATTATTAAAAGTTGCCGCTGAAAGTGAATTTCAGCGGCGACTTTAGTGTCGCCGCTAGAAGTGAGTTTCAGCAGCGACTTTAGTGTCGCCGCTGAAAGTGTTATATGAAATTTAATAAAAAAAAATTTAAAACACTTTCAGCGGGGACTATTAAAAGTCTCCGCTGAAAGTGTTATTTGAAATTTAAAAAAAAAAATTAAAACACTTTCAGCGGCGACTATTAAAAGTCGCCCTTGAAAGTGAGTTTCAGCGGCGACTTTAGTGTCGCCGCTGAAAGTGTTGTTTGAAATTAAAAAAAAAAAATTTAAAACACTTTCAGCATCGACTAAAAGTCGCCCTTGAAAGTGAGTTTAAGCGGCGACTTTGGTGTCGCCGCTGAAAGTGTTGTTTGAAATTTAAAAAAAAAATTAAAACACTTTTAGCGGCAACTATTAAAAGTCGCCCCTGAAAGTGAGTTTCAGCGGCGACTTTAGTGTCGCCGCTGAAAGTGTTCTTTGAAATTTAATAAAAAAAAAATTTAAAACACTTTCAGCGGGGACTATTAAAAGTCTCCGCTGAAAGTGTTATTTGAAATTTAAAAAAAAAATTTAAAACGCTTTCAGCGGCGACTATTAAAATTCGCCCTTGAAAGTGAGTTTCAGCGGCGACTTTAGTGTCGCCGCTGAAAGTGTTGTTTGAAATTTAAAAAAAAAAAATTTAAAACACTTTCAGCATCGACTATTAAAAGTCGCCCTTGAAAGTGAGTTTAAGCGGCGACTTTAGTGTCGCCGCTGAAAGTGTTGTTTGAAATTTAAAAAAAAAATTAAAACACTTTTAGCGGCAACTATTAAAAGTCGCCCCTTAAAGTGAGTTTCAGCGGCGACTTTAGTGTCGCCGCTGAAAGTGTTTTTTGAAATTTAAAAAAAAAAATTTAAAACACTTTCAGCATCGACTATTAAAAGTCGCCACTGAAAGTGAGTTTCAGCGTCGACTTTAGTGTCGCCGCTAAAAGTGTTGTTTCAAATTTAAAAAAAAAAAATTTTAAAACACTTTCATCGGCGACTATTAAAAGTCGCCCTTGAAAATGAGTTTCACCGTCGACTTTAGTGTCGCCGCTGAAAGTGTTGTTGGAAATTTTAAAAAAAAAATTGAAAACACTTTCAGCAGCGACTATTAAAAGTCGCCCCTGAAAGTGAGTTTCAGCGTCGACTTTAGTGTCGCCGCTAAAAGTGTTGTTTCAAATTTAAAAAAAAAAATTTTAAAACACTTTCATCGGCGACTATTAAAAGTCGCCACTGAAAGTGAGTTTCAGCGGCGACTTTAGTGTCGCTGCTAAAAGTGTTGTTTGAAATTTAGTAAAAAAAAATTTAAAACACTTTCAGCGGGGACTATTAAATGTCGCCGCTGAAAGTGTTATTTGAAATTTAAAAAAAAAATTTAAAACACTTTCAGCGGTGACTATTAAAAGTCCCCCCTGAAAGTGAGTTTCAGCGGCGACTTTAGTGTCGCCGCTGAAAGTGTACTTTGAAATTAAAAAAAAAATAATTTTAAAACACTTTCAGCAGCGACTATTAAAAGTCGCCCCTGAAAGGTAGTTTCAGCGTCGACTTTAGTGTCGCCGCTGAAAGTGTTGTTTCAAATTTAAAAAAAAAAATTTTAAAACACTTTCATCGGCGACTATTAAAAGTCGACACTGAAAGTGAGTTTCAGCGGCGACTTTAGTGTCGCCGCTAGAAGTGAGTTTCAGCAGCGACTTTAGTGTCGCCGCTGCAAGTGTTATTTGAAATTTAATAAAAAAAAATTTAAAACACTTTCAGCGGGGACTATTAAAAGTCTCCGCTGAAAGTGTTATTTGAAATTTAAAAAAAAAATTTAAAACACTTTCAGCGGCGACTATTAAAAGTCGCCCTTGAAAGTGAGTTTCAGCGGCGACTTTAGTGTCGCCGCTGAAAGTGTTGTTTGAAATTTAAAAAAAAAAATTTAAAACACTTTCAGCATCGACTATTAAAAGTCGCCCTTGAAAGTGAGTTTAAGCGGCGACTTTAGTGTCGCCGCTGAAAGTGTTGTTTGAAATTTAAAAAAAAAATTAAAACACTTTTAGCGGCAACTATTAAAAGTCGCCCCTGAAAGTGAGTTTCAGCGGCGACTTTAGTGTCGCCGCTGAAAGTGTTGTTTGAAATTTAAAAAAAAAAATTAAAACACTTTCAGCGGCGACTATTAAAAGTCGCCCTTGAAAGTGAGTTTAAGCGGCGACTTTAGTGTCGCCGATGAAAGTGTTGTTTGAAATTTTAAAAAAAAAATTAAAACACTTTCAGCGGCGACTATTAAAAGTCGCCCCTGAAAGTGAGTTTCGGCGGCGACTTTAGTGTCGCCGCTAGAAGTGAGTTTCAGCGGCGACTTTAGTGTCGCCGCTGAAAGTGTTATTTGAAATTTAATAAAAAAATATTTAAAACACTTTCAGCGGGGACTATTAAAAGTCTCCGCTGAAAGTGTTATTTGAAATTTAAAAAAAAATTTAAAACACTTTCAGCGGCGACTATTAAAAGTCTACCGTGAAAGTGAGTTTCAGCGGCGACTTTAGTGTCGCCGCTGAAAGTGTTGTTTGAAATTTAAAAAAAAAATTTAAAACACTTTCAGCATCGACTATTAAAAGTCGCCCTTGAAAGTGAGTTTAAGCGGCGACTTTAGTGTCGCTGCTGAAAGTGTTGTTTGAAATTTAGTAAAAAAAATTTAAAACACTTTCAGCGGGGACTATTAAAAGTCGCCCTTGAAAGTGAGTTTCAACGTCGACTTTAGTGTCGCCGCTGAAAGTGTTGTTTGAAATTTAAAAAAAAAATTTAAAACACTTTCAGCAGCGACTATTAAAAGTCACCCCTGAAAGAGAGTTTCAGCGGCGACTTTAGTGTCGCCGCTAAAAGTGTTGTTGGAAATTTTAATAAAAAAATTGAAAACACTTTCAGCAGGGACTATTAAAAGTCGCCACTGAAAGTGAGTTTCAGCGTCGACTTTAGTGTCGCCGCTGAAAGTGTTGTTTCAAATTTAAAAAAAAAAATTTTAAAACACTTTCATCGGCGACTATTAAAAGTCGCCACTGAAAGTAAGTTTCAGCGGCGACTTTAGTGTCGCTGCTAAAAGTGTTGTTTGAAATTTAGTAAAAAAAAAATTTAAAACACTTTCAGCGGGGACTATTAAAGGTCGCCGCTGAAAGTGTTATTTGAAATTTAAAAAAAAAAATTTAAAACACTTTCAGCGGTGACTATTAAAAGTCCCCCCTGAAAGTGAGTTTCTGCGGCGACTTTAGTGTCACCGCTGAAAGTGTCGTTTGAAATTAAAAAAAAATAATTTTAAAACACTTTCAGCAGCGACTATTAAAAGTCGCCCCTGAAAGGGAGTTTCAGCGTCGACTTTACTGTTGCCGCTGAAAGTGTTGTTTGAAATTTAAAAAAACAAATTAAAACACTTTCAGCAGCGATTATTAAAAGTTGCCGCTGAAAGTGAATTTCAGCGGCGACTTTAGTGTCGCCGCTAGAAGTGAGTTTCAGCAGCGACTTTAGTGTCGCCGCTGAAAGTGTTATTTGAAATTTAATAAAAAAAAATTTAAAACACTTTCAGCGTGGACTATTAAAAGTCTCCGCTGAAAGTGTTATTTGAAATTTAAAAAAAAAAAATTAAAACACTTTCTGCGGCGACTTTTAAAAGTCGCCCTTGAAAGTGAGTTTCAGCGGCGACTTTAGTGTCGCCGCTGAAAGTGTTGTTTGAAATTAAAAAAAAAAATTTAAAACACTTTCAGCATCGACTAAAAGTCGCCCTTGAAAGTGAGTTTAAGCGGCGACTTTGGTGTCGCCGCTGAAAGTGTTGTTTGAAATGTAAAAAAAAAATTAAAACACTTTTAGCGGCCACTATTAAAAGTCGCCCCTGAAAGTGAGTTTCAGCGGCGACTTTAGTGTCGCCGTTGAAAGTATTGTTTGAAATTTAAAAAAAAAAATTAAAAACACTTTCAGCCGCGACTATTAAAAGTCGCCCCTGAAAGTGAGTTTCAGCGTCGACTTTAGTGTCGCCGCTAAAAGTGTTGTTTCAAATTTAAAAAAAAAAATTTTAAAACACTTTCATCGGCGACTATTAAAAGTCGCCACTGAAAGTGAGTTTCAGCGGCGACTTTAGTGTCGCTGCTAAAAGTGTTGTTTGAAATTTAGTAAAAAAAAATTTAAAACACTTTCAGCGGGGACTATTAAATGTCGCCGCTGAAAGTGTTATTTGAAATTTAAAAAAAAAATTTAAAACACTTTCAGCGGTGACTATTAAAAGTCCCCCCTGAAAGTGAGTTTCAGCGGCAACTTTAGTGTCGCCGCTGAAAGTGTACTTTGAAATTAAAAAAAAAAATAATTTTAAAACACTTTCAGCAGCGACTATTAAAAGTCGCCCCTGAAAGGGAGTTTCAGCGTCGACTTTAGTGTCGCCGCTGAAAGTGTTGTTTCAAATTTAAAGAAAAAAATTTTAAAACACTTTCATCGGCGACTATTAAAAGTCGCCACTGAAAGTGAGTTTCAGCGGCGACTTTAGTGTCGCCGCTAGAAGTGAGTTTCAGCAGCGACTTTAGTGTCGCCGCTGCAAGTGTTATTTGAAATTTAATAAAAAAAAATTTAAAACACTTTCAGCGGGGACTATTAAAAGTCTCCGCTGAAAGTGTTATTTGAAATTTAAAAAAAAAATTTAAAACACTTTCAGCATCGACTATTAAAGTCGCCCTTGAAAGTGAGTTTAAGCGGCGACTTTAGTGTCGCCGCTGAAAGTGTTGTTTGAAATTTAAAAAAAAAAATTAAAACACTTTGAGCGGCGACTATTAAAAGTCGCCCCTGAAAGTGAGTTTCAGCGGCGACTTTAGTGTCGCCGCTGAAAGTGTTGTTTGAAATTTAAAAAAAAAAATTAAAACACTTTCAGCGGCGACTCTTAAAAGTCGCCCCTGAAAGTGAGTTTCAGCATCGACTTTAGTGGCGCCGCTGAAAGTGTTGTTTGAAATTAAAAAAAAAAAATTTAAAACACTTTCAGCTCCGACTATTCAAAGTCGCCCCTGAAAGTGAGTTTCAGCGTCGGCTTTAGTGTCGCCGCAAAAAGTGTTGTTTGAAATTTAAAAAAAAAATTTAAAACACTTTCAGCTGCGACTATTAAAAGTCGCCCCTGAAAGTGAGTTTCAGCGTCGACTTTAGTGTCACCGCAAAAAGTGTTGTTTGAAATTTAAAAAAAAAAAATTAAAACACATTCAGCGGCGACTATTAAAAGTCGCCGCTGAAAGTGAGTTTCAGCGTCGACTTTAGTGTCGCAGCTGAAAGTGTTGTTTGAAATTTTAAAAAAAAATTTAAAACACTTTCAGCAGTGACTATTAAAAGTCGCCCCTGAAAGTGAATTTCAGCGTCGACTTTAGTGTCGCCGCTGAAAGTGTTGTTTGTTATTTAAAAAAAAATTTAAACACTTTCAGCCGCCACTTTTAAAAGTCGCCTCTGAAAGTGAGTTTCAGCGTCGACTTTAGTGTCGCCGCTAAAAGTGTTGGTTGAAATTTAAAAAAAAAAAATTTAAAACAGTTTCAGCTTCGACTATTAAAAGTCGCCCCTGAAAGTGAGTTTCAACGTCGACTTTAGTGTCGCCGCTGAAAGTGTTATTTGAAATTTAATTTAAAAAATTAAAACACTTTCAGCGGCGACTATTAAAAGTCGCCCCTGAAAGTGTGTTTCAGCGGTGACTTTAGTGTCGCCGCTGAAAGTGTTGTTTGAAATTTAATAAAAAAAAAGATTAAACCACTTTCAGCGGCGACTATTAAAAGTCGCCCCTGAAAGTGTGTTTCAGCGGCGACTTTAGTGTCGCCGCTGAAAGTGTTGTTTGAAATTTAAAAAAAAAAATTAAAACACTTTCAGCGGCGACTCTTAAAAGTCGCCCCTGAAAGTGAGTTTCAGCATCGACTTTAGTGTCGCCGCTGAAAGTGTTGTTTGAAATTTAAAAAAAAAAATTAAAACACTTTCAGCTGCGACTATTCAAAGTCGCCCCCGAAAGTGAGTTTCAGCGTCGACTTTAGTGTCGCCGCAAAAAGTGTTGTTTCAAATTTAAAAGAAAAAATTAAAACACTTTCAGCGGCGACTATTAAAAGTCGCCCCTGAAAGTGAGTTTCAGCGTCGACTTTAGTGTCGCAGCTGAAAGTGTTGTTTGAAATTTTAAAAAAAAAATTTAAAACACTTTCAGCAGCGACTATTAAAAGTCGCCACTGAAAGTGAGTTTCAGCATCGACTTTAGTGTCGCCGCTGAAAGTGTTGTTTGATATTTAAAAAAAAAATTTAAACACTTTCAGCGGCGACTATTAAAAGTTGCCCCTGAAAGTGTGTTTCAGCGGCGACTTTAGTGTCGTCACTGAAAGTGTTCTTTAAAATTTTAAAAAAAAAATTAAAACACTTTCAGCAGCCACTTTTAAAAGTAGCCGCTGAAAATGAGTTTCATCGGCGACTGTAGTGTCGCCGCTGAAAGAATTGTTTGAAATTTAAAAAAAAAAAAATTAAAACACTGTCAGCAGCGACTATTAAAAGTCGCCACTGAAAGTGAGTTTCAACGTCGACTTTAGTGTCGCCGCTGAAAGTGTTGTTTGAAATTTTAAAAAAAAAAATTTAAAACACTTTCAGCGGCGACTTTTAAAAGTCGCCCCAGAAAGTGTGTTTCAGCGTCGACTTTAGTGTCGCCGCTGAAAGTGTTGTTTGATATTTAAAAAAAAATTTAAACACTTTCAGCCGCAACTTTTAAAAGTCGCCGCTGAAAGTGAGTTTCAGCGTCGACTTTAGTGTCGCCGCTAAAAGTGTTGGTTGAAATTTAAAAAAAAAAAAATTAAAACACTTTCAGCTGCGACTATTAAAAGTCGCCCCTGAAAGTGAGTTTCAGCGTCGACTTTAGTGTCACCGCACAAAGTGTTGATTGAAATTTAAAAAAAAAAAATTAAAACACATTCAGCGGCGACTATTAAAAGTCGCCGCTGAAAGTGAGTTTCAGCGTCGACTTTAGTGTCGCAGCTGAAAGTGTTGTTTGAAATTTTAAAAAAAAAATTAAAACACTTTCAGCAGCGACTATTAAAAGTTGTCCCTGAAAGTGAATTTCAGCGTCGACTTTAGTGTCGCCGCTGAAAGTGTTGTTTGATATTTAAAAAAAAAATTTAAACACTTTCAGCCGCCACTTTTAAAAGTCGCCGCTGAAAGTGAGTTTCAGCGTCGACTTTAGTGTCGCCGCTAAAAGTGTTGGTTGAAATTTAAAAAAAAAAATTTAAAACACTTTCAGCTTCGACTATTAAAAGTCGCCCCTGAAAGTGAGTTTCAACGTCGACTTTAGTGTCGCCGCTGAAAGTGTTATTTGAAATTTAATAAAAAAAAATTAAAACACTTTCAGCGGCGACTATTAAAAGTCCGCACTGAAAGTGTTATTTGAAATTTAAAAAAAAATTTAAAACACTTTCAGCGGCGACTATTAAAAGTCGCCCGTGAAAGTGAGTTTCAGCGGAGACTTTAGTGTCGCCGCTGAAAGTGTTGTTTGAAATTTAATAAAAAAAATTTAAAACACTTTCAGTGGCGACTATTAAAATTCGCCACTGAAAGTGAGTTTCAGCGTCGACTTTAGTGTCGCCGCTAAAAGTGTTGTTTGAAATTAAAAAAAAAAAATCTAAAACACTTTCAGCAGCGACTATTAAAAGTCGCCCCTGAAAGTGAGTTTCAGCGTCGACTTTAGTGTCGTCGCAAAAAGTGTTGTTTGAAATTTAAAAAAAAAAATTTAAAACACTTTCAGCGACGACTATTAAAAGTCGCCCCTGAAAGTGAGTTTCAGCGGCGACTTTAGTGTCGCCGCTGAAAGTGTTGTTTGAAATTTAAAAAAAAATAATTTTAAAACACTTTCAGCAGCGACTATGAAAAGTCGCCCCTGAAAGTGAGTTTCAGCATCGACTTTAGTGTCGCAGCTGAAAGTGTTGTTTGATATTTAAAAAAAAAAATTAACACACTTTCAGTGGCGACTATTAAAAGTCGCCCCTGAAAGTGTGTTTCAGCGGCCACTTTAGTGTCGCCGCTGAAAGTGTTGTTTGAAATTTAAAAAAAAAAAAATTAAAACACTTTCACCGGCGACTCTTAAAAGTCGCCCCTGAAAGTGAGTTTCAGCGGCGACTTTAGTGTCGCCGCTGAAAGTGTTGTTTGAAATTTAATAAAAAAAAAATTAAAACACTTTCAGCGGTGACTATTAACAGTCGCCCCTGAAAGGGAGTTTCAGCTTCGACTTTAGTTTCGGCGCTGAAAGTTTTGTTTGAAATTTAAAAAATAATTTTAAAACACTTTCAGCAGCGACTATGAAAAGTCGCCCCTGAAAGTGAGTTTCAGCATCGACTTTAGTGTCGCAGCTGAAAGTGTTGTTTGATATTTAAAAAAAAAAATTAACACACTTTCAGTGGCGACTATTAAAAGTCGCCCCTGAAAGTGTGTTTCAGCGGCGACTTTAGTGTCGCCGCTGAAAGTGTTATTTGAAATTTAATAAAAAAAATTAAAACACTTTCAGCGGCGACTATTAAAAGTCGCCCCTGAAAGTGTGTTTCAGCGGTGACTTTAGTGTCGCCGCTGAAAGTGTTGTTTGAAATTTAATAAAAAAAAAAATTAAACCACTTTCAGCGGCGACTTTTAAAAGTCGCCACTGAAAGTGTTATTTGAAATTTAAAAAAAAAATTTAAAACACTTTTTTGCGGCGACTATTAAAATTCGCCACTGAAAGTGAGTTTCAGCGTCGACTTTAGTATCGCCGCTCAAAGTGTTGTTTGAAATTTAAAAAAAAAATTTAAAACACTTTCAGCATCGACTATTAAAGGTCGCCGCTGAAAGTGTTATTTGAAATTTAAAAAAAAATTTAAAACACTTTCAGCGGCGACTATTAAAAGTCGCCCCTGAAAGTGTGTTTCAGCGGCGACTTTAGTGTCGCCGCTGAAAGTGTTGTTTGAAATTTAAAAAAAAAAAATTAAAACACTTTTAGCGGCGACTCTTAAAAGTCGCCCCTGAAAGTGAGTTTCAGCGGCGACTTTAGTGTCGCCGCTGGAAGTGTTGTTTGAAATTTAATAAAAAAAAAATTTAAACACTTTTAGCGGCGACTATTAAAAGTCGCCCCAGAAAGGGAGTTTCAGTGGCGACTTTAGTGTCGCCCCTGAAAGTGTTGTTTGAAATTTAAAAAAAAATAATTTTAAAACACTTTCAGCAGCGACCATGAAAAGTCGCCCCTGAAAGTGAGTTTCAGCATCGACTTTAGTGTCGCCGCTGAAAGTGTTGTTTGATATTTAAAAAAAAAATTAACACACTTTCAGTGGCGACTATTAAAAGTCGCCCCTGAAAGTGTGTTTCAGCGGCGACTTTAGTGTCGCCGCTGAAAGTGTTGTTTGAAATTTAAAAAAAAAAATTAAAACACTTTCAGAGGCGACTCTTAAAAGTCGCCCCTGAAAGTGAGTTTCAGCGGTGACATTAGTGTCGCCGTTGAAAGTGTTGTTTGAAATTTTATTAAAAAAAAAAATAAAACACTTTTTAGCGGCGACTATTAAAAGTCGCCCCTGAAAGTGAGTTTCAGCGGCGACTTTAGTGTCGCCGCTGAAAGTGTTGTTTGAAATTTAATAAAAAAAAACAAATTAAAACACTTTCAGCGGGGACTATTAAAAGTCGCCCCAGAAAGGGAGTTTCAGCGTCGACTTTAGTTTCGCCGCTGAAAGTGTTGTTTGAAATTTAAAAAAAAATTAAAACACTTTCAGCAGCGATTATTAAAAGTCGCCGCTGAAAGTGAGTTTCAGCGGCGACTTTAGTGTCGCCGCTAGAAATGAGTTTCAGCCGCGACTTTAGTGTCGCCGCTAGAAATGAGTTTCAGCCGCGACTTTAGTGTCGCCGCTCAAAGTGTTATTTGAAATTTAATAAAATAAAATTTAAAACACTTTCAGCGGGGACTATTAAAACTCTCCGCTGAAAGTGTTATTTGAAATTTAAAAAAAAAAATTTAAAACACTTTCAGCGGCGACTATTAAAAGTCGCCCTTGAAAGTGAGTTTCAGCGGCGACTTTAGTGTCGCCGCTGAAAGTGTTGTTTGAAATTCAAAAAAAACAAATTAAAACACTTTCAGAGGCGACTCTTAAAAGTCGCCCCTGAAAGTGAGTTTCAGCGGTGACATTAGTGTCGCCGTTGAAAGTGTTGTTTGAAATTAAAAAAAAAAAAAAAACACTTTTTAGCGGCGACTATTAAAAGTCGCCCCTGAAAGTGAGTTTCAGCGGCGACTTTAGTGTCGCCGCTGAAAGTGTTGTTTGAAATTTAATAAAAAAAAAACAAATTAAAACACTTTCAGCGGGGACTATTAAAAGTCGCCCCAGAAAGGGAGTTTCAGCGTCGACTTTAGTTTCGCCGCTGAAAGTGTTGTTTGAAATTTAAAAAAAAAATTAAAACACTTTCAGCAGCGATTATTAAAAGTCGCCGCTGAAAGTGAGTTTCAGCCTCGACTTTAGTGTCGCCGCTGAAAGTGTTGTTTGATATTTAAAAACAAATTTAAACTCTTTCAGCGGCGACTATTAAAAGTCGCCCCTGAAAGTGTGTTTCAGCGGCGACTTTAGTGTCGCCACTGAAAGTGTTCTTTAAAATTTTAAAAAAAAAAATTAAAACACTTTCAGCAGCAACTTTTAAAAGTCGCCGCTGAAAATGAGTTTCATCGGCGACTGTAGTGTCGCCGCTGAAAGAATTGTTTCAAATTTTAAAAAAAAAAAATTAAAACACTTTCAGCAGCGACTATTAAAAGTCGCCACTGAAAGTGAGTTTCAACGTCGACTTTAGTGTCGCCGCTGAAAGTGTTGTTTGATATTTAAAAAAAAATTTAAACACTTTCAGCCGCAACTTTTAAAAGTCGCCGCTGAAAGTGAGTTTCAGCGTCGACTTTAGTGTCGCCGCTAAAAGTGTTGGTTGAAATTTAAAAAAAAAAATTTAAAACACTTTCAGCTGCGACTATTAAAAGTCCCCCCTGAAAGTGAGTTTCAGCGTCGACTTTAGTGTCGCAGCTGAAAGTGTTGTTTGAAATTTTAAAAAAAAAATTAAAACACTTTCAGCAGCGACTATTAAAAGTTGTCCCTGAAAGTCAATTTCAGCGTCGACTTTAGTGTCGCCGCTGAAAGTGTTGTTTGATATTTAAAAAAAAAATTTAAACACTTTCAGCCGCCACTTTTAAAAGTCGCCGCTGAAAGTGAGTTTCAGCGTCGACTTTAGTGTCGCCGCTAAAAGTGTTGGTTGAAATTTAAAAAAAAAAATTTAAAACACTTTCAGCTTCGACTATTAAAAGTCGCCCCTGAAAGTGAGTTTCAACGTCGACTTTAGTGTCGCCGCTGAAAGTGTTATTTGAAATTTAATAAAAAAAATTAAAACACTTTCAGCGGCGACTATTAAAAGTCGCCCCTGAAAGTGTTGTTTGAAATTTAATAAAAAAAATTTAAAACACTTTCAGCGGCGACTATTAAAATTCGCCACTGAAAGTGAGTTTCAGCGTCGACTTTAGTGTCGCCGCTAAAAGTGTTGTTTGAAATTAAAAAAAAAAAATCTAAAACACTTTCAGCAGCGACTATTAAAAGTCGCCCCTGAAAGTGAGTTTCAGCGTCGACTTTAGTGTCGGCGCAAAAAGTGTTGATTGAAATTTAAAAAAAAAAAATTAAAACACTTTCAGCGACGACTATTAAAAGTCGCCCCTGAAAGTGAGTTTCAGCGGCGACTTTAGTGTCGCCGCTGAAAGTGTTGTTTGAAATTTAAAAAAAAATAATTTTAAAACACTTTCAGCAGCGACTATGAAAAGTCGCCCCTGAAAGTGAGTTTCAGCATCGACTTTAGTGTCGCAGCTGAAAGTGTTGTTTGATATTTAAAAAAAAAAATTAACACACTTTCAGTGGCGACTATTAAAAGTCGCCCCTGAAAGTGTGTTTCAGCGGCGACTTTAGTGTCGCCGCTGAAAGTGTTGTTTAAAATTTAAAAAAAAAAAATTAAAACACTTTCAGCGGCGACACTTAAAAGTCGCCCCTGAAATTGAGTTTCAGCGGTGACTTTAGTGTCGCCGTTGAAAGTGTTGTTTGAAATTTTATAAAAATAAAAAATTAAAACACTTTTTAGCGGCGACTATTAAAAGACGCCCCTAAAAGTGAGTTTCAGCATCGACTTTAGTGTCGCCGCTGAAAGTAGTGTTTGATATTTAAAAAAAAAAATTTAAACACTTTCAGCCGCCACTTTTAAAAGTCGCCGATGAAAGTGAGTTTCAGCGTCGACTTTAGTGTCGCCGCTAAAAGTGTTGGTTGAAATTAAAAAAAAAAAAATTTATAACACTTTCAGCTTCGACTATTAAAAGTCGCCCCTGAAAGTGAGTTTCAACGTCGACTTTAGTGTCGCCGCTGAAAGTGTTATTTGAAATTTAATAAAAAAAATTAAAACACTTTCAGCGGCGACTATTAAAAGTCGCCCCTGAAAGTGTGTTTCAGCGTCGACTTTAGTGTCGCCGCTGAAAGTGTTGTTTGAAATTTAATAAAAAAAAAAAATTAAAACACTTTCAGCTTCGACTATTAAAAGTCGCCCCTGAAAGTGAGTTTCAACGTCGACTTTAGTGTCGCCGCTGAAAGTGTTATTTGAAATTTAATAAAAAAAATTAAAACACTTTCAGCGGCGACTATTAAAAGTCGCCCCTGAAAGTGTTGTTTGAAATTTAATAAAAAAAATTTAAAACACTTTCAGCGGCGACTATTAAAATTCGCCACTGAAAGTGAGTTTCAGCGTCGACTTTAGTGTCGCCGCTAAAAGTGTTGTTTGAAATTAAAAAAAAAAATCTAAAACACTTTCAGCGGCGACTATTAAAAGTCGCCCCTGAAAGTGAGTTTCAGCGTCGACTTTAGTGTCGGCGCAAAAAGTGTTGTTTGAAATTTAAAAAAAAAAATTAAAACACTTTCAGCGACGACTATTAAAAGTCGCCCCTGAAAGTGAGTTTCAGCGGCGACTTTAGTGTCGCCGCTGAAAGTGTTGTTTGAAATTTAAAAAAAAATAATTTTAAAACACTTTTAGCAGCGACTATGAAAAGTCGCCCCTGAAAGTTAGTTTCAGCATCGACTTTAGTGTCGCAGCTGAAAGTGTTGTTTGATATTTAAAAAAAAAAATTAACACACTTTCAGTGGCGACTATTAAAAGTCGCCCCTGAAAGTGTGTTTCAGCGGCGACTTTAGTGTCGCCGCTGAAAGTGTTGTTTAAAATTTTAAAAAAAAAAATTAAAACACTTTCAGCGGCGACTCTTAAAAGTCGCCCCTGAAAGTGAGTTTCAGCGGTGACTTTAGTGTCGCCGTTGAAAGTGTTGTTTGAAATTTTATAAAAATAAAAAATTACAACACTTTTTAGCGGCGACTATTAAAAGACGCCCCTAAAAGTGAGTTTCAGCATCGACTTTAGTGTCGCCGCTGAAAGTAGTGTTTGATATTTAAAAAAAAAAATTTAAACACTTTCAGCTGCCACTTTTAAAAGTCGCCGATGAAAGTGAGTTTCAGCGTCGACTTTAGTGTCGCCGCTAAAAGTGTTGGTTGAAATTAAAAAAAAAAAAATTTATAACACTTTCAGCTTCGACTATTAAAAGTCGCCCCTGAAAGTGAGTTTCAACGTCGACTTTAGTGTCGCCGCTGAAAGTGTTATTTGAAATTTAATAAAAAAAATTAAAACACTTTCAGCGGCGACTATTAAAAGTCGCCCCTGAAAGTGTGTTTCAGCGGTGACTTTAGTGTCGCCGCTGAAAGTGTTGTTTGAAATTTAATAAAAAAAAAAAATTAAACCACTTTCAGCGGCGACTATTAAAAGTCGCCACTGAAAGTGTTATTTGAAATTTAAAAAAAAAATTTAAAACACTTTTTTGCGGCGACTATTAAAATTCGCCACTGAAAGTGAGTTTCAGCGTCGACTTTAGTATCGCCGCTAAAAGTGTTGTTTGAAATTTAAAAAAAAAAATTTAAAACACTTTCAGCATCGACTATTAAAGGTCGCCGCTGAAAGTGTTATTTGAAATTTAAAAAAAAATTTAAAACACTTTCAGCGGCGACTATTAAAAGTCGCCCCTGAAAGTGTGTTTCAGCGACGACTTTAGTGTCGCCGCTGAAAGTGTTGTTTAAAATTTAAAAAAAAAAATTAAAACACTTTGAGCGGCGACTCTTAAAAGTCGCCCCTGAAAGTGAGTTTCAGCGGCGACTTTAGTGTCGCCGCTGAAAGTGTTGTTTGATATTTAAAAACAAATTTAAACACTTTCAGCGGCGACTTTTAAAAGTCGCTGCTGAAAGTGTTTTAAATTTTTTTTTTAAAATTCAAACAACACTTTCAGCTGCGACACTAAATTCGCCGTTGAAACTCAATTTCAGCAGCGACTATTAAAAGTCGCCCCTGAAAGTGAGTTTCAGCGTCGACTTTAGTGTCGCCGCTGAAAGAATTGTTTGAAATTTAAAAAAAAAAAATTTAACACACTTTTAGCGGCGACTATTAAAAGTCGCCCCTGAAAGTGAGTTTCAGCGGCGACTTTAGTCTCACCGCTGAAAGTGTTGTTTGAAATTTAAAAAAAAAAATTTAAAACACTTTCAGCAGCGACTATTAAAAGTTGCTTCTGAAAGTGAGTTTCAGCGTCGACTTTAGTGTCGCCGCTGAAAGTGTTTTTTGAAATTTAAAAAAAAAAATTTAAAACACTTTCAGCCGCGACTATTAAAAGTCGCTTCTGAAAGTGAGTTTCAGCGGCGACTTTAGTGTTTCCGCTGAAAGTGTTTTATGAAATTTAAAAAAAAAATTTAAAACACTTTCAGCAGCGACTATTAAAAGTCGCCCCTGAAAGTGAGTTTCAGAGTCGACTTTAGTGTCGCTGCTGAAAGTGTTGTTTGAAATTTAAAAAAAAAATTTAAAACACTTTCAGCGGCGACTTTTAATAGTCGCCCCTCAAAGTGAGTTTCAGCGGCGACTTTAGTCTCGCCGCTGAAAGTGTTGTTTGAAATTTTAAAAAAAAATTTAAAACACTTTCAGTAGCGACTATTAAAAGTTACGACTGAAAGTGAGTTTCAGCGTCGACTTTAGTGTCGCCGCTGAAAGGGTTTTTTGAAATTTAAAAAAAAAATTTAAAACACTTTCAGCGGCGACTATTAAAAGTCGCCCCTGAAAGTGAGTTTCAGCGGCGACTTTAGTGTCGCCGTTGAAAGTATTGTTTGAAATTTAAAAAAAAAAATTAAAACATTTTCAGCGGCGACTATTAAAAGTCGCCCCTGAAAGTGTTATTTGAAATTTTAAAAAAAAAATTTAAAATACTTTCAGCCGCGACTATTAAAAGTCGCTTCTGAAAGTGAGTTTCAGCGGCGACTTTAGTGTCGCCGCTGAAAGTGTTGTTTGAAATTTTAAAAAAAAAAATTAAACATTTTCAGCGGCGACTATTAAAAGTCGCGGCTGAAAGTGTTATTTGAAATTTTAAAAAAAAAAATTTAAAACACTTTCAACAGCGACTATTAAAAGTCGCCCCTGAAATTGAGTTTCAGCGTCGACTTTAGTGTCGCCGCTGAAAGAATTGTTTGAAATTTTTTTTTAAAAAAAATTTAACACACTTTCAGCGGCGACTATTAAAAGTCGCCCCTGAAGGTAAGGTTCAGCGGCGACTTTAGTCTCACCGCTGAAAGTGTTGTTTGAAATTTAAAAAAAAAATTTAAAACACTTTCAGCAGCGACTATTAAAAGTTGCGACTGAAAGTGAGTTTCAGCGTCGACTTTAGTGTCGCCGCTGAAAGTGTTATTTGAAATTTAAAAAAAAAAATTTAAAACACTTTCAGCGGCGACTATTAAAAGTCGCCCCTGAAAGTGAGTTTCACCGTCGACTTTAGTGTCGCCGCTGAAAGTGTTGTTTGAAATTTAAATAAAAAATTTAAAACACTTTCAGCAGCGACTATTAAAAGTTGCCCCTGAAAGTGAGTTTCAGCATCGACTTTAGTGTCGCTGCTGAAAGTATTGTTTGAAATTTAAAAAAAAAATTAAAACTCTTTCAGCGGCGACTATTAAAAGTCGCCCCTGAAAGTGAGTTTCAGTGTCGACTTTAGTGTCGTCACTGAAAGTGTTGTTTGAAATTTAAAAAAAAAATTAAAACACTTTCAGCAGCGACTATTAAAAGTCGCCGCTGAGAGTGAGTTTCAGCGTCGACTTTAGTGTCGCTGCTAAAAGTGTTGTTTGATATTTAAAAAAAAAAAATTTAAACACTTTCAGCGGCGACCATTAAAAGTCGCCCCTGAAAGTGAGTTTCAGCGGCGACTTTAGTCTCGCCGCTGAAAGTGTTGTTTTAAATTTAAAAAAAAAATTTAAAACACTTTCAGCAGCGACTATTAAAAGTTGCGACTGAAAGTGAGTTTCAGCGTCGACTTTAGTGTCGCCGCTGAAAGTGTTGTTTGAAATTTAAAAAAAAAAAATTTAAAACACTTTCAGCGGCGACTATTAAAAGTCGCACCTGAAAGTGAGTTTCAGCGTCGACTTAAGTGTCGCCGCTGAAAGTGTTGTTTGAAATTTAAAAAAAAAAATTTAAAACACTTTCAGCAGCGACTATTAATAGTTGCGACTGAAAGTGAGTTTCAGCGTCGACTTTAGTGTCGCCGCTGAAAGTGTTGTTTGAAATTTTAAAAAACAAATTTAAAACACTTTCAGCGGCGACTATTAAAAGTCGCCCCTGAAAGTGAGTTTTAGCGGCGACTTTAGTGTCGCCGTTGAAAGTGTTGTTTGAAATTTTAAAAAAAAAAATTAAAACATTTTCAGCGGCGACTATTAAAAGTCGCTGCTGAAAGTGTTATTTGAAATTTTTAAAAAAAAAATTTAAAACACTTTCACCAGCGACTTTTAAAAGTCCCCCCTGAAAGTGAGTTTCAGCGTCGACTTTAGTGTCGCCGCTGAAAGATTTGTTTGAAATTTAAAAAAAAAAAAATTTAACACACTTTTAGCGGCGACTATTAAAAGTCGCCCCTGAAAGTGAGTTTTAGCGGCGACTTTAGTCTCACCGCTGAAAGTGTTGTTTGAAATTTAAAAAAAAAAATTTAAAACACTTTCAGCAGCGACTATTAAAAGTTGCTTCTGAAAGTGAGTTTCAGCGTCGACTTTAGTGTCGCCGCTGAAAGTGTTTTTTGAAATTTAAAAAAAAAAATTTAAAACACTTTCAGCCGCGACTATTAAAAGTCGCTTCTGAAAGTGAGTTTCAGCGGTGACTTTAGTGTTTCCGCTGAAAGTTTTTTATGAAATTTAAAAAAAAAATTTAAAACACTTTCAGCAGCGACTATTAAAAGTCGCCCCTGAAAGTGAGTTTCAGAGTCGACTTTAGTGTCGCTACTGAAAGTGTTGTTTGAAATTTAAAAAAAAAATTTAAAACACTTTCAGCGGCGACTTTTAATAGTCGCCCCTCAAAGTGAGTTTCAGCGGCGACTTTAGTCTCGCCGCTGAAAGTGTTGTTTGAAATTTTAAAAAAAAATTTAAAACACTTTCAGTAGCGACTATTAAAAGTTACGACTGAAAGTGAGTTTCAGCGTCGACTTTAGTGTCGCCGCTGAAAGGGTTTTTTGAAATTTAAAAAAAAAATTTAAAACACTTTCAGCGACGACTATTAAAAGTCGCCCCTGAAAGTGAGTTTCAGCGGCGACTTTAGTGTCGCCGGTGAAAGTATTGTTTGAAATTTAAAAAAAAAATTAAAACATTTTCAGCGGCGACTATTAAAAGTCGCCCCTGAAAGTGTTATTTGAAATTTTAAAAAAAAAATTTAAAATACTTTCAGCCGCGACTATTAAAAGTCGCTTCTGAAAGTGAGTTTCAGCGACGACTTTAGTGTCGCCGCTGAAAGTGTTGTTTGAAATTTAAAAAAAAAATTTAAAACACTTTCAACAGCGACTATTAAAAGTCACCCTTGAAAGTGAGTTTCAGCGTCGACTTTAGTGTCGCCGCTGAAAGTGTTGTTTGAAATTTTAAAAAAAAAATTAAAACACTTTCAGCGGCGACTATTAAAAGTCGCCGCTGAAAATGTTATTTGAAATATAAAAAATAATTTAAAACACTTTCAGCGGCGACTATTAAAAGTCGCCCTTGAAAGTGAGTTTCTGTGGCGACTTTAGTCTCGCCGCTGAAAGAGTTGTTTGAATTTTTAAAAAAAAAATTAAAACACTTTCAGCAGCGACTATTAAAAGTCGCCCCTGAAAGTGAGTTTCAGCGTCGACTTTAGTGTCGATGCTGAAAGTGTTATTTGAAGTTTTTTAAAAAAAAATTAAAACACTTTCAGCAGCGACTATTAAAAGTCGCCCCTAAAATTGAGTTTCAGCGTCGACTTTAGTGTCGCCGCTAAAAGTGTTGTTTGATATTTAAAAAAAAAAAGTTTAAACACTTTCAGCGGTGACTATTAAAAGTCGCCCCTGAAAGTGAGTTTCAGAGGCGACTATAGTGTCGCCGCTGAAAGTGTTGTTTGAAATTTAATAAAAAAAAATTTAAAACACTTTCAGCGGGGACTATTAAAAGTCGCCCCTGAAAGTGAGTTTCAGCGGCGACTTTAGTGTTGCCGCTGAAAGTGTTGTTTGAAATTTAAAAAAAAAATTTAAAACACTTTAAGCCGCGACTATTAAAAGTCGCCCCTGAAAGTGAGGTTCAGCGTCGACTTTAGTGTCGCAGCTGAAAGTGTTGTTTGAAATTAAAAAAAAAAATTAAAACACTTTCAGCGGCGACTATTAAAAGTCGCCCTTGAAAGTGAGTTTCAGCGGCGACTTTAGTGTTGCCGCTGAAAGTGTTGTTTGAAATTTAAAAAAAAAAAATTTAAAACACTTTCAGCCACGACTATTAAAAGTCGCCCCTGAAAGTGAGGTTCAGCGTCGACTTTAGTGTCGCAGCTGAAAGTGTTGTTTGAAATTTAAAAAAAAAATTAAAACACTTTCAGCGGCGACTATTAAAAGTCGCCCTTGAAAGTGAGTTTCAGCGGCGACTTTAGTGTTGCCGCTGAAAGTGTTGTTTGAAATTTTAAAAAAAATAATTTAAAACACTTTCAGGGGCGACTATTAAAAGTCGCCCCTGAAAGTGAGATTCAACGGCGACTATTAAAAGTCGCCGCTGAAAGTGAGTTTCAGCGACGACTTTAGTGTCGCCGCTGAAAGTGTCATTTGAAAATTAAAAGAAAAAATTAAAAAAACTTTCAGCCGCGACTATTAAAAGTCGCCCTTGAAAGTGAGTTTCAGCGTCGACTTTAGTGTCGCCGCTGAAAGTGTTGTTTGAAATTTTGTAAAAAAAAATTTAAAACACTTTCAGGGGCGACTATTAAAAGTCGACCCTGAAAGTGAGTTTCAGCGTCGGCTTTAGTGTCGCCGCTGAAAGTGTTGTTTGAAATTTAAAAAAAACAATTTTAAAACACTTTCAACGGCGACTATTAAAAGTCGCCCCTGAATATGATTTTCGGCGGCGACTTTAGTGTCGCCGCTGAAAGTGTTGTTTGAAATTTAAAAAAAAATTAAAACACTTTCAGCGGCGACACTAAAGTCGACGCTGAAACTCAATTTCAGCGGCGACTGTTAAAAGTCGGTGCTGAAAGTGTTTTAATTTTTTTTTTTTAAATTTCAAACAACACTTTCAGCGGCAACACTAAAGTCGACGCTGAAACTCACTTTCAGCGGCGACTTTTAATAGTCGCTGCTGAAAGTGTTTTAAATTTTTTTTTTAAAATTCAAACAACACTTTCAGCTGCGACACTAAAGTCGCCGTTGAAACTCAATTTCAGCAGCGACTATTAAAAGTCGCCCCTGAAAGTGAGTTTCAACCTCGAGTTTAGTGTCGCCACTGAAAGTGTTGTTTGAAATTTAAAAAAAAAAATTTAAAACACTTTCAGGGGCGACTATTAAAAGTCGCCACTGAAAGTGAGTTTCAACGGCGACTATTAAAAGTCGCCGCTGAAAGTGAGTTTCTGCGGCGACTTTAGTGTCGCCGCTGAAAGTGTTGTTTGAAATTTAAAAGAAAAAAATTTAAAACACTTTCAGCAGCGACTATTAAAAGTCGCCGCTGAAAGTGAGTTTCAGCGTCGACTTTAGTGTCGCTACTAAAAGTGTTGTTTGATATTTAAAAAAAAAAATTTAAACACTTTCAGCGGCGACTATTAAAAGTCGCCCCTGAAAGTGAGTTTCAGCGGCGACTTTAGTCTCGCAGCTGAAAGTGTTGTTTTAAATTTAAAAAAAAATAATTTAAAACACTTTCAGCATCGACTATTAAAAGTTGCGACTGAAAGTGAGTTTCAGCGTCGACTTTATTGTCGCCGCTGAAAGTGTTGTTTGAAATTTAAAAAAAAAAAATTTAAAACACTTTCAGCGGCGACTATTAAAAGTCGCCCCTGAAAGTGAGTTTCACCGTCGACTTTAGTGTCGCCGCTGAAAGTGTTGTTTGAAATTTAAATAAAAAATTTAAAACACTTTCAGCAGCGACTATTAAAAGTTGCCCCTGAAAGTGAGTTTCAGCGTCGACTTTAGTGTCGCTGCTGAAAGTGTTGTTTGAAATTTAAAAAAAAAATTTAAAACACTTTCAGCGGCGACTATTAAAAGTCGCCCCTGAAAGTGAGTTTCAGTGTCGACTATAGTGTCGTCACTGAAAGTGTTGTTTGAAATTTAAAAAAAAAATTAAAACACTTTCAGCCGCGACTATTAAAAGTCGCCGCTGAGAGTGAGTTTCAGCGTCGACTTTAGTGTCGCTGCTAAAAGTGTTGTTTGATATTTAAAAAAAAAAAATTTAAACACTTTCAGCGGCGACTATTAAAAGTCGCCCCTGAAAGTGAGTTTCAGCGGCGACTTTAGTCTCGCCGCTGAAAGTGTTGTTTTAAATTTAAAAAAAAAAATTTAAAACACTTTCAGCAGCGACTATTAAAAGTTGCGACTGAAAGTGAGTTTCAGCGTCGACTTTAGTGTCGCCGCTGAAAGTGTTGTTTGAAATTTTAAAAAAAAAAAATTTAAAACACTTTCAGCGGCGACTATTAAAAGTCGCACCTGAAAGTGAGTTTCAGCGTCGGCTTTAGTGTCGCCGCTGAAAGTGTTGTTTGAAATTTAAAAAAAACAATTTTAAAACACTTTCAACGGCGACTATTAAAAGTCGCCCCTGAATATGATTTTCGGCGGCGACTTTAGTGTCGCCGCTGAAAGTGTTGTTTGAAATTTAAAAAAAAAATTAAAACACTTTCAGCGGCGACACTAAAGTCGACGCTGAAACTCAATTTCAGCGGCGACTGTTAAAAGTCGGTGCTGAAAGTGTTTTAATTTTTTTTTTTAAATTTCAAACAACACTTTCAGCGGCAACACTAAAGTCGACGCTGAAACTCACTTTCAGCGGCGACTTTTAATAGTCGCTGCTGAAAGTGTTTTAAATTTTTTTTTTAAAATTCAAACAACACTTTCAGCTGCGACACTAAAGTCGCCGTTGAAACTCAATTTCAGCAGCGACTATTAAAAGTCGCCCCTGAAAGTGAGTTTCAACCTCGACTTTAGTGTCGCCACTGAAAGTGTTGTTTGAAATTTAAAAAAAAAAATTTAAAACACTTTCAGGGGCGACTATTAAAAGTCGCCACTGAAAGTGAGTTTCAACGGCGACTATTAAAAGTCGCCGCTGAAAGTGAGTTTCTGCGGCGACTTTAGTGTCGCCGCTGAAAGTGTTGTTTGAAATTTAAAAGAAAAAAATTTAAAACACTTTCAGCAGCGACTATTAAAAGTCGCCGCTGAAAGTGAGTTTCAGCGTCGACTTTAGTGTCGCTACTAAAACTGTTGTTTGATATTTAAAAAAAAAAATTTAAACACTTTCAGCGGCGACTATTAAAAGTCGCCCCTGAAAGTGAGTTTCAGCGGCGACTTTAGTCTCGCAACTGAAAGTGTTGTTTTAAATTTAAAAAAAAATAATTTAAAACACTTTCAGCATCGACTATTAAAAGTTGCGACTGAAAGTGAGTTTCAGCGTCGACTTTATTGTCGCCGCTGAAAGTGTTGTTTGAAATTTAAAAAAAAAAATTTAAAACACTTTCAGCGGCGACTATTAAAAGTCGCCCCTGAAAGTGAGTTTCACCGTCGACTTTAGTGTCGCCGCTGAAAGTGTTGTTTGAAATTTAAATAAAAAATTTAAAACACTTTCAGCAGCGACTATTAAAAGTTGCCCCTGAAAGTGAGTTTCAGCGTCGACTTTAGTGTCGCTGCTGAAAGTGTTGTTTGAAATTTAAAAAAAAAATTTAAAACACTTTCAGCGGCGACTATTAAAAGTCGCCCCTGAAAGTGAGTTTCAGCGTCGGCTTTAGTGTCGCCGCTGAAAGTGTTGTTTGAAATTTAAAAAAAACAATTTTAAAACACTTTCAACGGCGACTATTAAAAGTCGCCCCTGAATATGATTTTCGGCGGCGACTTTAGTGTCGCCGCTGAAAGTGTTGTTTGAAATTTAAAAAAAAAATTAAAACACTTTCAGCGGCGACACTAAAGTCGACGCTGAAACTCAATTTCAGCGGCGACTGTTAAAAGTCGGTGCTGAAAGTGTTTTAATTTTTTTTTTTAAATTTCAAACAACACTTTCAGCGGCAACACTAAAGTCGACGCTGAAACTCACTTTCAGCGGCGACTTTTAATAGTCGCTGCTGAAAGTGTTTTAAATTTTTTTTTTAAAATTCAAACAACACTTTCAGCTGCGACACTAAAGTCGCCGTTGAAACTCAATTTCAGCAGCGACTATTAAAAGTCGCCCCTGAAAGTGAGTTTCAACCTCGACTTTAGTGTCGCCACTGAAAGTGTTGTTTGAAATTTAAAAAAAAAAAATTTAAAACACTTTCAGGGGCGACTATTAAAAGTCGCCACTGAAAGTGAGTTTCAACGGCGACTATTAAAAGTCGCCGCTGAAAGTGAGTTTCTGCGGCGACTTTAGTGTCGCCGCTGAAAGTGTTGTTTGAAATTTAAAAGAAAAAAATTTAAAACACTTTCAGCAGCGACTATTAAAAGTCGCCGCTGAAAGTGAGTTTCAGCGTCGACTTTAGTGTCGCTACTAAAAGTGTTGTTTGATATTTAAAAAAAAAAATTTAAACACTTTCAGCGGCGACTATTAAAAGTCGCCCCTGAAAGTGAGTTTCAGCGGCGACTTTAGTCTCGCAGCTGAAAGTGTTGTTTTAAATTTAAAAAAAAATAATTTAAAACACTTTCAGCATCGACTATTAAAAGTTGCGACTGAAAGTGAGTTTCAGCGTCGACTTTATTGTCGCCGCTGAAAGTGTTGTTTGAAATTTAAAAAAAAAAATTTAAAACACTTTCAGCGGCGACTATTAAAAGTCGCCCCTGAAAGTGAGTTTCACCGTCGACTTTAGTGTCGCCGCTGAAAGTGTTGTTTGAAATTTAAATAAAAAATTTAAAACACTTTCAGCAGCGACTATTAAAAGTTGCCCCTGAAAGTGAGTTTCAGCGTCGACTTTAGTGTCGCTGCTGAAAGTGTTGTTTGAAATTTAAAAAAAAAATTTAAAACACTTTCAGCGGCGACTATTAAAAGTCGCCCCTGAAAGTGAGTTTCAGTGTCGACTATAGTGTCGTCACTGAAAGTGTTGTTTGAAATTTAAAAAAAAAATTAAAACAATTTCAGCAGCGACTATTAAAAGTCGCCGCTGAGAGTGAGTTTCAGCGTCGACTTTAGTGTCGCTGCTAAAAGTGTTGTTTGATATTTAAAAAAAAAAAATTTAAACACTTTCAGCGGCGACTATTAAAAGTCGCCCCTGAAAGTGAGTTTCAGCGGCGACTTTAGTCTCGCCGCTGAAAGTGTTGTTTTAAATTTAAAAAAAAAATTTAAAACACTTTAAGCAGCGACTATTAAAAGTTGCGACTGAAAGTGAGTTTCAGCGTCGACTTTAGTGTCGCCGCTGAAAGTGTTGTTTGAAATTTTAAAAAAAAAAAATTTAAAACACTTTCAGCGGCGACTATTAAAAGTCGCACCTGAAAGTGAGTTTCAGCGTCGACTTAAGTGTCGCCGCTGAAAGTGTTGTTTGAAATTTAAAAAAAAAATTTAAAATACTTTCAGCAGCGACTATTAATAGTTGCGACTGAAAGTGAGTTTCAGCGTCGACTTTAGTGTCGCCGCTGAAAGTGTTGTTTGAAATTTTAAAAAACAAATTTAAAACACTTTCAGCGGCGACTATTAAAAGTCGCCCCTGAAAGTGAGTTTTAGCGGCGACTTTAGTGTCGCCGTTGAAAGTGTTGTTTGAAATTTAAAAAAAAAAATTAAAACATTTTCAGCGGCGACTATTAAAAGTCGCTGCTGAAAGTGTTATTTGAAATTTTTAAAAAAAAAATTTAAAACACTTTCACCAGCGACTTTTAAAAGTCCCCCCTGAAAGTGAGTTTCAGCGTCGACTTTAGTGTCGCCGCTGAAAGAATTGTTTGAAATTTAAAAAAAAAAAAATTTAACACACTTTTAGCGGCGACTATTAAAAGTAGCCCCTGAAAGTGAGTTTCAGCGGCGACTTTAGTCTCACCGCTGAAAGTGTTGTTTGAAATTTAAAAAAAAAATTTAAAACACTTTCAGCAGCGACTATTAAAAGTTGCTTCTGAAAGTGAGTTTCAGCGTCGACTTTAGTGTCGCCGCTGAAAGTGTTTTTTGAAATTTAAAAAAAAAAATTTAAAACACTTTCAGCCGCGACTATTAAAAGTCGCTTCTGAAAGTGAGTTTCAGCGGCGACTTTAGTGTTTCCGCTGAAAGTGTTTTATGAAATTTAAAAAAAAAATTTAAAACACTTTCAGCAGCGACTATTAAAAGTCGCCCCTGAAAGTGAGTTTCAGAGTCGACTTTAGTGTCGCTGCTGAAAGTGTTGTTTGAAATTTAAAAAAAAAAATTTAAAACACTTTCAGCGGCGACTTTTAATAGTCGCCCCTCAAAGTGAGTTTCAGCGGCGACTTTAGTCTCGCCGCTGAAAGTGTTGTTTGAAATTTTAAAAAAAAATTTAAAACACTTTCAAGAGCGACTATTAAAAGTTACGACTGAAAGTGAGTTTCAGCGTCGACTTTAGTGTCGCCGCTGAAAGGGTTTTTTGAAATTTAAAAAAAAAATTTAAAACACTTTCAGCGGCGACTATTAAAAGTCGCCCCTGAAAGTGAGTTTCAGCGGCGACTTTAGTGTCGCCGTTGAAAGTATTGTTTGAAATTTAAAAAAAAAAATTAAAACATTTTCAGCGGCGACTATTAAAAGTCGCCCCTGAAAGTGTTATTTGAAATTTTAAAAAAAAAATTTAAAATACTTTCAGCCGCGACTATTAAAAGTCGCTTCTGAAAGTGAGTTTCAGCGGCGACTTTAGTGTTGCCGCTGAAAGTGTTGTTTGAAATTTTAAAAAAAAAAATTAAAACATTTTCAACGGCGACTATTAAAAGTCGCGGCTGAAAGTGTTATTTGAAATTTTAAAAAAAAAAATTTAAAACACTTTCAACAGCGACTATTAAAAGTCGCCCCTGAAATTGAGTTTCAGCGTCGACTTTAGTGTCGCCGCTGAAAGAATTGTTTGAAATTTTTTTTTAAAAAAAATTTAACACACTTTCAGCGGCGACTATTAAAAGTCGCCCCTGAAGGTAAGGTTCAGCGGCGACTTTAGTCTCACCGCTGAAAGTGTTGTTTGAAATTTAAAAAAAAAATTTAAAACACTTTCAGCAGCGACTATTAAAAGTTGCGACTGAAAGTGAGTTTCAGCGTCGACTTTAGTGTCGCCGCTGAAAGTGTTATTTGAAATTTAAAAAAAAAAAATTTAAAACACTTTCAGCGGCGACTATTAAAAGTCGCCCCTGAAAGTGAGTTTCACCGTCGACTTTAGTGTCGCCGCTGAAAGTGTTGTTTGAAATTTAAATAAAAAATTTAAAACACTTTCATCCGCGACTATTAAAAGTTGCCCCTGAAAGTGAGTTTCAGCGTCGACTTTAGTGTCGCTGCTGAAAGTGTTGTTTGAAATTTAAAAAAAAAATTTAAAACACTTTCAGCGGCGACTATTAAAAGTCGCCCCTGAAAGTGAGTTTCAGTGTCGACTTTAGTGTTGTCACTGAAAGTGTTGTTTGAAATTTAAAAAAAAAATTAAAACACTTTCAGCAGCGACTATTAAAAGTCGCCGCTGAGAGTGAGTTTCAGCGTCGACTTTAGTGTCGCTGCTAAAAGTGTTGTTTGATATTTAAAAAAAAATTTAAACACTTTCAGCGGCGACTATTAAAAGTCGCCCCTGAAAGTGAGTTTCAGCGGCGACTTTAGTCTCGCCGCTGAAAGTGTTGTTTTAAATTTAAAAAAAAATTTAAAACACTTTCAGCAGCGACTATTAAAAGTTGCGACTGAAAGTGAGTTTCAGCGTCGACTTTAGTGTCGCCGCTGAAAGTGTTGTTTGAAATTTAAAAAAAAAATTTAAAACACTTTCAGCGGCGACTATTAAAAGTCGCCCCTGAAAGTGAGTTTCAGCGGCGACTTTAGTGTCGCCGTTGAAAGTATTGTTTGAAATTTAAAAAAAAAAATTAAAACATTTTCAGCGGCGACTATTAAAAGTCGCCCCTGAAAGTGTTATTTGAAATTTTAAAAAAAAAATTTAAAATACTTTCAGCCGCGACTATTAAAAGTCGCTTCTGAAAGTGAGTTTCAGCGGCGACTTTAGTGTTGCCGCTGAAAGTGTTGTTTGAAATTTTAAAAAAAAAAATTAAAACATTTTCAACGGCGACTATTAAAAGTCGCGGCTGAAAGTGTTATTTGAAATTTTAAAAAAAAAAATTTAAAACACTTTCAACAGCGACTATTAAAAGTCGCCCCTGAAATTGAGTTTCAGCGTCGACTTTAGTGTTGCCGCTGAAAGAATTGTTTGAAATTTTTTTTTAAAAAAAATTTAACACACTTTCAGCGGCGACTATTAAAAGTCGCCCCTGAAGGTAAGGTTCAGCGGCGACTTTAGTCTCACCGCTGAAAGTGTTGTTTGAAATTTAAAAAAAAAATTTAAAACACTTTCAGCAGCGACTATTAAAAGTTGCGACTGAAAGTGAGTTTCAGCGTCGACTTTAGTGTCGCCGCTGAAAGTGTTATTTGAAATTTAAAAAAAAAAAATTTAAAACACTTTCAGCGGCGACTATTAAAAGTCGCCCCTGAAAGTGAGTTTCACCGTCGACTTTAGTGTCGCCGCTGAAAGTGTTGTTTGAAATTTAAATAAAAAATTTAAAACACTTTCAGCCGCGACTATTAAAAGTTGCCCCTGAAAGTGAGTTTCAGCGTCGACTTTAGTGTCGCCGCTGAAAGTGTTGTTTGAAATTTAAAAAAAAAATTTAAAACACTTTCAGCGGCGACTATTAAAAGTCGCCCCTGAAAGTGAGTTTCAGTGTCGACTTTAGTGTCGTCACTGAAAGTGTTGTTTGAAATTTAAAAAAAAAATTAAAACACTTTCAGCAGCGACTATTAAAAGTCGCCGCTGAGAGTGAGTTTCAGCGTCGACTTTAGTGTCGCTGCTAAAAGTGTTGTTTGATATTTAAAAAAAAAAATTTAAACACTTTCAGCGGCGACTATTAAAAGTCGCCCCTGAAAGTGAGTTTCAGCGGCGACTTTAGTCTCGCCGCTGAAAGTGTTGTTTTAAATTTAAAAAAAAATTTAAAACACTTTCAGCAGCGACTATTAAAAGTGGCGACTGAAAGTAAGTTTCAGCGTCGACTTTAGTGTCGCCGCTGAAAGTGTTGTTTGAAATTTAAAAAAAAAAATTTAAAACACTTTCAGCGGCGACTATTAAAAGTCGCACCTGAAAGTGAGTTTCAGCGTCGACTTAAGTGTCGCCGCTGAAAGTGTTGTTTGAAATTTAAAAAAAAAAATTTAAAACACTTTCAGCAGCGACTATTAATAGTTGCGACTGAAAGTGAGTTTCAGCGTCGACTTTAGTGTCGCCGCTGAAAGTGTTGTTTGAAATTTTAAAAAACAAATTTAAAACACTTTCAGCGGCGACTATTAAAAGTCGCCCCTGAAAGTGAGTTTTAGCGGCGACTTTAGTGTCGCCGTTGAAAGTGTTGTTTGAAATTTTAAAAAAAAAAATTAAAACATTTTCAGCGGCGACTATTAAAAGTCGCTGCTGAAAGTGTTATTTGAAATTTAAAAAAAAAAAATTTAAAACACTTTCACCAGCGACTTTTAAAAGTCCCCCCTGAAAGTGAGTTTCAGCGTCGACTTTAGTGTCGCCGCTGAAAGAATTGTTTGAAATTTAAAAAAAAAAAAAATTTAACACACTTTTAGCGGCGACTATTAAAAGTCGCCCCTGAAAGTGAGTTTCAGCGGCGACTTTAGTCTCACCGCTGAAAGTGTTGTTTGAAATTTAAAAAAAAAAATTTAAAACACTTTCAGCAGCGACTATTAAAAGTTGCTTCTGAAAGTGAGTTTCAGCGTCGACTTTAGTGTCGCCGCTGAAAGTGTTTTTTGAAATTTAAAAAAAAAATTTAAAACACTTTCAGCCGCGACTATTAAAAGTCGCTTCTGAAAGTGAGTTTCAGCGGCGACTTTAGTGTTTCCGCTGAAAGTGTTTTATGAAATTTAAAAAAAAAATTTAAAACACTTTCAGCAGCGACTATTAAAAGTCGCCCCTGAAAGTGAGTTTCAGAGTCGACTTTAGTGTCGCTGCTGAAAGTGTTGTTTGAAATTTTAAAAAAAAATTTAAAACACTTTCAGCGGCGACTTTTAATAGTCGCCCCTCAAAGTGAGTTTCAGCGGCGACTTTAGTCTCGCCGCTGAAAGTGTTGTTTGAAATTTTAAAAAAAAATTTAAAACACTTTCAGTAGCGACTATTAAAAGTTACGACTGAAAGTGAGTTTCAGCGTCGACTTTAGTGTCGCCGCTGAAAGGGTTTTTTGAAATTTAAAAAAAAAATTTAAAACACTTTCAGCGGCGACTATTAAAAGTCGCCCCTGAAAGTGAGTTTCAGCGGCGACTTTAGTGTCGCCGTTGAAAGTATTGTTTGAAATTTAAAAAAAAAAATTAAAACATTTTCAGCGGCGACTATTAAAAGTCGCCCCTGAAAGTGTTATTTGAAATTTTAAAAAAAAAATTTAAAATACTTTCAGCCGCGACTATTAAAAGTCGCTTCTGAAAGTGAGTTTCAGCGGCGACTTTAGTGTTGCCGCTGAAAGTGTTGTTTGAAATTTTAAAAAAAAAATTAAAACATTTTCAGCGGCGACTATTAAAAGTCGCGGCTGAAAGTGTTATTTGAAATTTTAAAAAAAAAAATTTAAAACACTTTCACAGGCGACTATTAAAAGTCGCCCCTGAAATTGAGTTTCAGCGTCGACTTTAGTGTCGCCGCTGAAAGAATTGTTTGAAATTTTTTTTTAAAAAAAATTTAACACACTTTCAGCGGCGACTATTAAAAGTCGCCCCTGAAGGTAAGGTTCAGCGGCGACTTTAGTCTCACCGCTGAAAGTGTTGTTTGAAATTTAAAAAAAAAATTTAAAACACTTTCAGCAGCGACTATTAAAAGTTGCGACTGAAAGTGAGTTTCAGCGTCGACTTTAGTGTCGCCGCTGAAAGTGTTATTTGAAATTTAAAAAAAAAAATTTAAAACACTTTCAGCAGCGACTATTAAAAGTCGCCCCTGAAAGTGAGTTTCAGCGTCGACTTTAGTGTCGCCGCTGAAAGTGTTGTTTGAAATTTAAAAAAAAAAATTTAAAACACTTTCAGCGGCGACTTTTAATAGTCGCCCCTGAAAGTGAGTTTCAGCAGCGACTTTAGTCTCGCCGCTGAAAGTGTTGTTTGAAATTTAAAAAAAAAAATTTAAAACACTTTCAGTAGCGACTATTAAAAGTCGCCCCTGAAAGTGAGTTTCAGCGTCGACTTTAGTGTCGCCGCTGAAAGTGTTGTTTGAAATTTTAAAAAAAAAAAATTAAAACACTTTCAACGGCGACTATTAAAAGTCGCCGCTGAAAGTGTTATTTGAAATTTAAAAAAAAAAATGAAAAACACTTTCAGCTGCGACTATTAAAAGTCGCCCCTCAAAGTGAGTTTCAGCGGCGACTTTACTGTCGCCGCTGAAATTGTTCTTTGAAATTTTAAAAAAAAAAATTAAAACACTTTCAGCGGCCACTATTAAAAGTCGCCGCTCAAAGTGAGTTTCAACGGCGACTATTAAAAGTCACCGCTGAAAGTGAGTTTCAGAGTCGACTTTAGTGTCGCAGCTGAAAGTGTTGTTTGATATTTAAAAAAAAAATTTAAAACACTTTCATCGGCGACTATTAAAAGTCGCCCCTGAAAGTGAGTTTCAGCGTCGACTTTAGTGTCGCCGCTGAAAGTGTTGTTTGAAATTTAAAAAAAAAAAATTAAAACAATTTCAGCGGCGACTATTAAAAGTCGCCGCAGAAAGTGTTATTTGAAATTTAAAAAAAAAATTTAAAACACTTTCAGCCGCGACTATTAAAAGTCGCTTCTGAAAGTGAGTTTCAGCGGCGACTTTAGTGTGGCCGCTGAAAGTGTTGTTTGAAATTTAAAAAAAAAATTAAAACATTTTCAGCGGCGACTATTAAAAGTCACCCCTGAAAGTCAGTTTCAGCGTCGACTTTAGTGTCGCCGCTGCAAGTGTGTTTGAAATTTAAAAAAAAAAATTAAAACACTTTCAGCAGCGACTATTAAAAGTTGCGACTGAAAGTGAGTTTCAGCGTCGACTTTAGTGTCACCGCTGAAAGTGTTATTTGAAATTTAAAAAAAAAAAATTTAAACCACTTTCAGCGGCGACTATTAAAAGTCTCCCCTGAAAGTGAGTTTCAGCGTCGACTTTAGTGTCGCCGCTGAAAGTGTTGTTTGAAATTTAAAAAAAAAAATTAAAACATTTTCAGCGGCGACTATTAAAAGTCGCCCCTGAAAGTGTTATTTGAAATTTAAAAAAAAAATTTCAAAACACTTTCAGCCGCGACTATTAAAAGTCGCTTCTGAAAGTGAGTTTCAGCGGCGACTTTAGTGTTGCCGCTGAAAGTGTTGTTTGAAATTTAAAAAAAAAATTAAAACATTTTCAGCGGCGACTATTAAAAGTCGCTGCTGAAAGTGTTCTTTGAAATTAAAAAAAAAAAAAATTTAAAACACTTTCACCAGCGACTATTAAAAGTCGCCCCTGAAAGTGAGTTTCAGCATCGACTTTAGTGTCGCCGCTGAAAGAATTGTTTGAAATTTTAAAAAAAAAAATTTAACACACTTTTATCGGCGACTATTAAAAGTCGCCCCTGAAAGTGAGTTTCAGCGGCGACTTTAGTCTCACCGCTGAAAGTGTTGTTTGAAATTTAAAAAAAAAAATTTAAAACACTTTCAGGAGCGACTATTAAAAGTTGCTTCTGAAAGTGAGTTTCAGTGTCGACTTTAGTGTCGCCGCTGAAAGTGTTTTTTAAAATTTTAAAAAAAAAATTTAAAACACTTTCAGCCGCGACTATTAAAAGTCGCTTCTGAAAGTGAGTTTCAGCGGCGACTTTAGTGTGGCCGCTGAAAGTGTTGTTTGAAATTTAAAAAAAAAAAATTAAAACACTTTCAGCGGCGACTTTTAATAGTCGCCCCTGAAAGTGAGTTTCAGCGGCGACTTTAGTCTCGCCGCTGAAAGTGTTGTTTGAAATTTAAAAAAAAAATTTAAAACACTTTCAGCAGCGACTATTAAAAGTTACGACTGAAAGTGATTTTCAGCGTCGACTTTAGTGTCGCCGCTGAAAGTGTTTTTTGAAATTTAAAAAAAAAATTTAAAACACTTTCAGCGGCGACTATAAAAAGTCGCCCCTGAAAGTGAGTTTCAGCGGCGACTTTAGTGTCGCCGTTGAAAGTGTTGTTTGAAATTTAAAAAAAAAAATTAAAACATTTTCAGCGGCGACTATTAAAAGTCGCCCCTGAAAGTGTTATTTGAAATTTAAAAAAAAAAATTAAAATACTTTCAGCCGCGACTATTAAAAGTCGCCCCTGAAAGTGAGTTTCAGCGTCGACTTTAGTGTCGCCGCTGAAAGTGTTGTTTGAAATTTAAATAAAAAATTTAAAACACTTTCAGCCGCGACTATTAAAAGTTGCCCCTGAAAGTGAGTTTCAGCGTCGACTTTAGTGTCGCCGCTGAAAGTGTTGTTTGAAATTTTAAAAAAAAATTTAAAACACTTTCAGCGGCGACTATTAAAAGTCGCCCCTGAAAGTGAGTTTCAGTGTCGACTTTAGTGTCGTCACTGAAAGTGTTGTTTGAAATTTAAAAAAAAAATTAAAACACTTTCAGCAGCGACTATTAAAAGTCGCCGCTGAGAGTGAGTTTCAGCGTCGACTTTAGTGTCGCTGCTAAAAGTGTTGTTTGATATTTAAAAAAAAAAATTTAAACACTTTCAGCGGCGACTATTAAAAGTCGCCCCTGAAAGTGAGTTTCAGCGGCGACTTTAGTCTCGCCGCTGAAAGTGTTGTTTTAAATTTAAAAAAAAAATTTAAAACACTTTCAGCAGCGACTATTAAAAGTTGCGACAGAAAGTAAGTTTCAGCGTCGACTTTAGTGTCGCCGCTGAAAGTGTTGTTTGAAATTTAAAAAAAAAAAATTTAAAACACTTTCAGCGGCGACTATTAAAAGTCGCACCTGAAAGTGAGTTTCAGCGTCGACTTAAGTGTCGCCGCTGAAAGTGTTGTTTGAAATTTAAAAAAAAAAATTTAAAACACTTTCAGCAGCGACTATTAATAGTTGCGACTGAAAGTGAGTTTCAGCGTCGACTTTAGTGTCGCCGCTGAAAGTGTTGTTTGAAATTTTAAAAAACAAATTTAAAACACTTTCAGCGGCGACTATTAAAAGTCGCCCTTGAAAGTGAGTTTCAGCGGCGACTTTAGTGTCGCCGCTGAAAGTGTTGTTTGAAATTTAAAAAAAAAAAAATTAAAACATTTTCAGCGGCGACTATTAAAAGTCGCTGCTGAAAGTGTTATTTGAAATTTTTAAAAAAAAAATTTAAAACACTTTCACCAGCGACTTTTAAAAGTCCCCCCTGAAAGTGAGTATCAGCGTCGACTTTAGTGTCGCCGCTGAAAGAATTGTTTGAAATTTAAAAAAAAAAAAAATTTAACACACTTTTAGCGGCGACTATTAAAAGTCGCCCCTGAAAGTGAGTTTCAGCGGCGACTTTAGTCTCACCGCTGAAAGTGTTGTTTGAAATTTAAAAAAAAAAATTTAAAACACTTTCAGCAGCGACTATTAAAAGTTGCTTCTGAAAGTGAGTTTCAGCGGCGACTTTAGTGTTTCCGCTGAAAGTGTTTTATGAAATTTAAAAAAAAAAATTAAAACACTTTCAGCAGCGACTATTAAAAGTCGCCCCTGAAAGTGAGTTTCAGAGTCGACTTTAGTGTCGCTGCTGAAAGTGTTGTTTGAAATTTAAAAAAAAAAATTTAAAACACTTTCAGCGGCGACTTTTAATAGTCGCCCCTCAAAGTGAGTTTCAGCGGCGACTTTAGTCTCGCCGCTGAAAGTGTTGTTTGAAATTTTAAAAAAAAATTTAAAACACTTTCAGTAGCGACTATTAAAAGTTACGACTGAAAGTGAGTTTCAGCGTCGACTTTAGTGTCGCCGCTGAAAGGGTTTTTTGAAATTTAAAAATAAATTTCAAACACTTTCAGCGGCGACTATTAAAAGTCGCCCCTGAAAGTGAGTTTCAGCGGCGACTTTAGTGTCGCCGTTGAAAGTATTGTTTGAAATTTAAAAAAAAAAATTAAAACATTTTCAGCGGCGACTATTAAAAGTCGCCCCTGAAAGTGTTATTTGAAATTTTAAAAAAAAAATTTAAAATACTTTCAGCCGCGACTATTAAAAGTCGCTTCTGAAAGTGAGTTTCAGCGGCGACTTTAGTGTTGTCACTGAAAGTGTTGTTTGAAATTTAAAAAAAAAATTAAAACACTTTCAGCAGCGACTATTAAAAGTCGCCGCTGAGAGTGAGTTTCAGCGTCGACTTTAGTGTCGCTGCTAAAAGTGTTGTTTGATATTTAAAAAAAAAAATTTAAACACTTTCAGCGGCGACTATTAAAAGTCGCCCCTGAAAGTGAGTTTCAGCGGCGACTTTAGTCTCGCCGCTGAAAGTGTTGTTTTAAATTTAAAAAAAAAATTTAAAACACTTTCAGCAGCGACTATTAAAAGTTGCGACAGAAAGTAAGTTTCAGCGTCGACTTTAGTGTCGCCGCTGAAAGTGTTGTTTGAAATTTAAAAAAAAAAAATTTAAAACACTTTCAGCGGCGACTATTAAAAGTCGCACCTGAAAGTGAGTTTCAGCGTCGACTTAAGTGTCGCCGCTGAAAGTGTTGTTTGAAATTTAAAAAAAAAAATTTAAAACACTTTCAGCAGCGACTATTAATAGTTGCGACTGAAAGTGAGTTTCAGCGTCGACTTTAGTGTCGCCGCTGAAAGTGTTGTTTGAAATTTTAAAAAACAAATTTAAAACACTTTCAGCGGCGACTATTAAAAGTCGCCCTTGAAAGTGAGTTTCAGCGGCGACTTTAGTGTCGCCGCTGAAAGTGTTGTTTGAAATTTAAAAAAAAAAAAATTAAAACATTTTCAGCGGCGACTATTAAAAGTCGCTGCTGAAAGTGTTATTTGAAATTTTTAAAAAAAAAATTTAAAACACTTTCACCAGCGACTTTTAAAAGTCCCCCCTGAAAGTGAGTATCAGCGTCGACTTTAGTGTCGCCGCTGAAAGAATTGTTTGAAATTTAAAAAAAAAAAAAATTTAACACACTTTTAGCGGCGACTATTAAAAGTCGCCCCTGAAAGTGAGTTTCAGCGGCGACTTTAGTCTCACCGCTGAAAGTGTTGTTTGAAATTTAAAAAAAAAAATTTAAAACACTTTCAGCAGCGACTATTAAAAGTTGCTTCTGAAAGTGAGTTTCAGCGTCGACTTTAGTGTCGCCGCTGAAAGTGTTTTTTGAAATTTAAAAAAAAAAAATTTAAAACACTTTCAGCCGCGACTATTAAAAGTCGCTTCTGAAAGTGAGTTTCAGCGGCGACTTTAGTGTTTCCGCTGAAAGTGTTTTATGAAATTTAAAAAAAAAAATTAAAACACTTTCAGCAGCGACTATTAAAAGTCGCCCCTGAAAGTGAGTTTCAGAGTCGACTTTAGTGTCGCTGCTGAAAGTGTTGTTTGAAATTTAAAAAAAAAAATTTAAAACACTTTCAGCGGCGACTTTTAATAGTCGCCCCTCAAAGTGAGTTTCAGCGGCGACTTTAGTCTCGCCGCTGAAAGTGTTGTTTGAAATTTTAAAAAAAAATTTAAAACACTATCAGTAGCGACTATTAAAAGTTACGACTGAAAGTGAGTTTCAGCGTCGACTTTAGTGTCGCCGCTGAAAGGGTTTTTTGAAATTTAAAAATAAATTTAAAACACTTTCAGCGGCGACTATTAAAAGTCGCCCCTGAAAGTGAGTTTCAGCGGCGACTTTAGTGTCGCCGTTGAAAGTATTGTTTGAAATTTAAAAAAAAAAATTAAAACATTTTCAGCGGCGACTATTAAAAGTCGCCCCTGAAAGTGTTATTTGAAATTTTAAAAAAAAAATTTAAAATACTTTCAGCCGCGACTATTAAAAGTCGCTTCTGAAAGTGAGTTTCAGCGGCGACTTTAGTGTTGCCGCTGAAAGTGTTGTTTGAAATTTTAAAAAAAAAAATTAAAACATTTTCAGCGGCGACTATTAAAAGTCGCGGCTGAAAGTGTTATTTGAAATTTTAAAAAAAAAAATTTAAAACACTTTCAACAGCGACTATTAAAAGTCGCCCCTGAAATTGAGTTTCAGCGTCGACTTTAGTGTCGCCGCTGAAAGAATTGTTTGAAATTTTTTTTAAAAAAAAATTTAACACACTTTCAGCGGCGACTATTAAAAGTCGCCCCTGAAGGTAAGGTTCAGCGGCGACTTTAGTCTCACCGCTGAAAGTGTTGTTTGAAATTTAAAAAAAAAATTTAAAACACTTTCAGCAGCGACTATTAAAAGTTGCAACTGAAAGTGAGTTTCAGCGTCGACTTTAGTGTCGCCGCTGAAAGTGTTATTTGAAATTTTAAAAAAAAAATTTAAAACACTTTCAGCAGCGACTATTAAAAGTCGCCCTTGAAAGTGAGTTTCTGCGGCGACTTTAGTGTCGCCGCTGAAAGTGTTGTTTGAAATTTAAAAAAAAAAAATTTCAAACACTTTCAGCAGCGACTATTAAAAGTTGCCCTTGGAAGTGAGTTTCAGCGGCGACTTTGGTGTCGCCGCTGAAAGAATTGTTTGAAATTTAAAAAAAAAAAATTTAAAACACTTTCAGCGGCGACTATTATAAGTTGCCGCTGAAAGTGAGTTTCACCGGCGACTATTAAAAGTCGCAGCTGGAAGTGAGTTGCAGCGGCGACTTTAGTGTCGCTGCTGAAAGTGTTGTTTGAAATTTAAAAAAAAAAATTAAAACACTTTCAGCGGCGACTATTAAAAGTCGCCGCTGAAAGTGAGTTTCACCGGCGACTATTAAAAGTCGCCGCTGAAAGTGAGTTTCAGCGGCGACTTTAGTGTTGCCGCTGAAAGTGTTGTTTGAAATTTAAAAAAAAAATTAAAACATTTTCAGCGGCGACTATTAAAAGTCGCTGCTGAAAGTGTTCTTTGAAATTTAAAAAAAAAAATTTAAAACACTTTCACCCGCGACTATTAAAAGTCGCCCCTGAAAGTGAGTTTCAGCGTCGACTTTAGTGTCGCCGCTGAAAGTGTTGTTTGAAATTTTAAAAAAAAAATTAAAACACTTTCAGCGGCGACTATTAAAAGTCGCCGCTGAAAGTGAGTTTCACCGGCGACTATTAAAAGTCGCCGCTGAAAGTGAGTTTCAGCGTCGACTATTAAAAGTCGCCGCTGAAAGTGAGTTTCAGCGTCGACTATTAAAAGTCACCCTTGAAAGTGAGTTTCTGCGGCGACTTTAGTGTCGCCGCTGAAAGTGTTGTTTGAAATTTAAAAAAAAAAAAATTTAAAACACTTTCAGCAGTGACTATTAAAAGTTGCCCTTGGAAGTGAGTTTCAGCGGCGACTTTGGTGTCGCCGCAGAAAGAATTGTTTGAAATTTAAAAAAAAAAAAAAAATTAAAACACTTTCAGCAGCGACTATTAAAAGTCGCCCCTGAAAGTGAGTTTCAGCGTCGACTTTAGTGTCGCCGCTGAAAGTGTTGTTTGAAATTTTAAAAAAAAAATTAAAACACTTTCAGCAGCGACTATTAAAAGTCGCCCTTGAAAGTGAGTTTCTGCGGCGACTTTAGTGTCGCCGCTGAAAGTGTTGTTTGAAATTTAAAAAAAAAAAATTTCAAACACTTTCAGCAGCGACTATTAAAAGTTGCCCTTGGAAGTGAGTTTCAGCGGCGACTTTGGTGTCGCCGCTGAAAGAATTGTTTGAAATTTAAAAAAAAAAAATTTAAAACACTTTCAGCGGCGACTATTATAAGTTGCCGCTGAAAGTGAGTTTCACCGGCGACTATTAAAAGTCGCAGCTGGAAGTGAGTTGCAGCGGCGACTTTAGTGTCGCTGCTGAAAGTGTTGTTTGAAATTTAAAAAAAAAAATTAAAACACTTTCAGCGGCGACTATTAAAAGTCGCCGCTGAAAGTGAGTTTCACCGGCGACTATTAAAAGTCGCCGCTGAAAGTGAGTTTCAGCGGCGACTTTAGTGTTGCCGCTGAAAGTGTTGTTTGAAATTTAAAAAAAAAATTAAAACATTTTCAGCGGCGACTATTAAAAGTCGCGGCTGAAAGTGTTATTTGAAATTTAAAAAAAAAAATTAAAACACTTTCAACAGCGACTATTAAAAGTCGCCCTTGAAAGTGAGTTTCTGCGGCGACTTTAGTGTCGTCGCTGAAAGTGTTGTTTGAAATTTAAAAAAAAAAATTAAAACACTTTCAACAGCGACTATTAAAAGTCGCCCTTGAAAGTGAGTTTCTGCGGCGACTTTAGTGTCGCCGCTGAAAGTGTTGTTTGAAATTTAAAAAAAAAAAAATTTCAAACACTTTCAGCAGCGACTATTAAAAGTTGCCCTTGGAAGTGAGTTTCAGCGGCGACTTTGGTGTCGCCGCTGAAAGAATTGTTTGAAATTTAAAAAAAAAAAAATTTAAAACACTTTCAGCGGCGACTATTAAAAGTCGCCGCTGAAAGTGTTCTTTGAAATTTAAAAAAAAAAATTTAAAACACTTTCACCCGCGACTATTAAAAGTCGCCCCTGAAAGTGAGTTTCAGCGTCGACTTTAGTGTCGCCGCTGAAAGTGTTGTTTGAAATTAAAAAAAAAAAAATTAAAACACTTTCAGCGGCGACTATTAAAAGTCGCCGCTGAAAGTGAGTTTCACCGGCGACTATTAAAAGTCGCCGCTGAAAGTGAGTTTCAGCGTCGACTATTAAAAGTCGCCGCTGAAAGTGAGTTTCAGCGTCGACTATTAAAAGTCACCCTTGAAAGTGAGTTTCTGCGGCGACTTTAGTGTCGCCGCTGAAAGTGTTGTTTGAAATTTAAAAAAAAAAAATTTAAAACACTTTCAGCAGTGACTATTAAAAGTTGCCCTTGGAAGTGAGTTTCAGCGGCGACTTTGGTGTCGCCGCAGAAAGAATTGTTTGAAATTTAAAAAAAAAAAAAAATTAAAACACTTTCAGCAGCGACTATTAAAAGTCGCCCCTGAAAGTGAGTTTCAGCGTCGACTTTAGTGTCGCCGCTGAAAGTGTTGTTTGAAATTTTAAAAAAAAAATTAAAACACTTTCAGCAGCGACTATTAAAAGTCGCCCTTGAAAGTGAGTTTCTGCGGCGACTTTAGTGTCGCCGCTGAAAGTGTTGTTTGAAATTTAAAAAAAAAATTTCAAACACTTTCAGCAGCGACTATTAAAAGTTGCCCTTGGAAGTGAGTTTCAGCGGCGACTTTGGTGTCGCCGCTGAAAGAATTGTTTGAAATTTAAAAAAAAAAAATTTAAAACACTTTCAGCGGCGACTATTATAAGTTGCCGCTGAAAGTGAGTTTCACCGGCGACTATTAAAAGTCGCAGCTGGAAGTGAGTTGCAGCGGCGACTTTAGTGTCGCTGCTGAAAGTGTTGTTTGAAATTTAAAAAAAAAAATTAAAACACTTTCAGCGGCGACTATTAAAAGTCGCCGCTGAAAGTGAGTTTCAGCGTCGACTATTAAAAGTCGCCGCTGAAAGTGAGTTTCAGCGTCGACTATTAAAAGTCACCCTTGAAAGTGAGTTTCTGCGGCGACTTTAGTGTCGCCGCTGAAAGTGTTGTTTGAAATTTAAAAAAAAAAAAATTTAAAACACTTTCAGCAGTGACTATTAAAAGTTGCCCTTGGAAGTGAGTTTCAGCGGCGACTTTGGTGTCGCCGCTGAAAGAATTGTTTGAAATTTAAAAAAAAAAAAAAATTAAAACACTTTCAGCAGCGACTATTAAAAGTCGCCCCTGAAAGTGAGTTTCAGCGTCGACTTTAGTGTCGCCGCTGAAAGTGTTGTTTGAAATTTTAAAAAAAAAATTAAAACACTTTCAGCGGCGACTATTAAAAGTCGCCGCTGAAAGTGAGTTTCACCGGCGACTATTAAAAGTCGCAGCTGAAAGTGAGTTTCAGCGGCGACTTTAGTGTCGCCGCTGAAAGTGTTGTTTGAAATTTAAAAAAAAAAATTAAAACATTTTCAGCGGCGACTATTAAAAGTCGCTGCTGAAAGTGTTATTTGAAATTTAAAAAAAAAATTAAAACACTTTCAACAGCGACTATTAAAAGTCGCCCTTGAAAGTGAGTTTCTGCGGCGACTTTAGTGTCGCCGCTGAAAGTGTTGTTTGAAATTTAAAAAAAAAAATTAAAACACTTTCAGCGGCGACTATTAAAAGTCACCCTTGAAAGTGAGTTTCTGCGGCGACTTTAGTGTCGCCGCTGAAAGTGTTGTTTGAAATTTAAAAAAAAAAATTTAAAACACTTTCAGCAGCGACTATTAAAAGTTGCCCTTGGAAGTGAGTTTCAGCGGCGACTTTGGTGTCGCCGCTGAAAGAATTGTTTGAAATTTAAAAAAAAAAAAAAAAATTAAAACACTTTCAGCAGCGACTATTAAAAGTCGCCCCTGAAAGTGAGTTTCAACGTCGACTTTAGTGTCGTCGCTGAAAGTGTTGTTTGAAATTTAAAAAAAAAAAATTTAAAACACTTTCAGCGGCGACTATTAAAAGTCGCCGCTGAAAGTGTTCTTTGAAATTTTTAAAAAAAAAAAATTAAAACACTTTCAGCGGCGACTATTAAAAGTCGCCCTTGAAAGTGAGTTTCTGCGGCGACTTTAGTGTCGCCGCTGAAAGTGTTGTTTGAAATTTAAAAAAAAAAATTAAAACATTTTCAGCGGCGACTATTAAAAGTCGCCGCTGAAAGTGTTACTTGAAATTTAAAAAAAAAATTTAAAACACTTTCACCAGCGACTATTAAAAGTCGCCCCTGAAAGTGAGATTCAGCGGCGACTTTAGTGTCGCTGCTGAAAGTGTTGTTTGAAATTTAAAAAAAAAAATTAAAACACTTTCAGCGGCGACTATTAAAAGTCGCCGCTGAAAGTGAGTTTCACCGGCGACTATTAAAAGTCTCCGATGAAAGTGAGTTTCAGCGGCGACTTTAGTGTTGCCGCTGAAAATGTTGTTTGAAATTTAAAAAAAAAATTAAAACATTTTCAGCGGCGACTATTAAAAGTCGCTGCTGAAAGTGTTATTTGAAATTTAAAAAAAAAATTAAAACACTTTCAACAGCGACTATTAAAAGTCGCCCTTGAAAGTGAGTTTCTGCGGCGACTTTAGTGTCGCCGCTGAAAGTGTTGTTTGAAATTTAAAAAAAAAATTAAAACATTTTCAGCGGCGACTATTAAAAGTCGCCGCTGAAAGTGTTACTTGAAATTTAAAAAAAAAAATTTAAAACACTTTCACCAGCGACTATTAAAAGTCGCCCCTGAAAGTGAGATTCAGCGGCGACTTTAGTGTCGCTGCTGAAAGTGTTGTTTGAAATTTAAAAAAAAAAATTAAAACACTTTCAGCGGCGACTATTAAAAGTCGCCGCTGAAAGTGAGTTTCACCGGCGACTATTAAAAGTCGCCGATGAAAGTGAGTTTCAGCGGCGACTTTAGTGTTGCCGCTGAAAATGTTGTTTGAAATTTAAAAAAAAAATTAAAACATTTTCAGCGGCGACTATTAAAAGTCTCTGCTGAAAGTGTTATTTGAAATTTAAAAAAAAAAAATTAAAACACTTTCAACAGCGACTATTAAAAGTCGCCCTTGAAAGTGAGTTTCTGCGGCGACTTTAGTGTTGCCGCTGAAAGTGTTGTTTGAAATTTAAAAAAAAAATTTAAAAGACTTTCAGTGGCGACTATTAAAAGTCACCACTGAAAGTGAGTTTCAGCGTCAACTTTAGTGTAGCCGCTGAAAGTGTTGTTTGAAATTTAAAAAAAAAAAATTAAAACATTTTCAACGGCGACTATTAAAAGTCGCTGCTGAAAGTGTTATTTGAAATTTAAAAAAAAAATTAAAACACTTTCAACAGCGACTATTAAAAGTCGCCCTTGAAAGTGAGTTTCTGCGGCGACTTTAGTGTTGCCGCTGAAAGTGTTGTTTGAAATTTAAAAAAAAAAATTTAAAAGACTTTCAGTGGCGACTATTAAAAGTCACCACTGAAAGTGAGTTTCAGCGTCAACTTTAGTGTAGCCGCTGAAAGTGTTGTTTGAAATTTAAAAAAAAAAAATTAAAACATTTTCAACGGCGACTATTAAAAGTCGCTGCTGAAAGTGTTATTTGAAATTTAAAAAAAAAAAAAAATTAAAACACTTTCAGCAGCGACTATTAAAAGTCGCCCCTGAAAGTGAGTTTCAGCGTCGACTTTAGTGTCGCCGCTGAAAGTGTTGTTTGAAATTTTAAAAAAAAAATTAAAACACTTTCAGCAGCGACTATTAAAAGTCGCCCTTGAAAGTGAGTTTCTGCGGCGACTTTAGTGTCGCCGCTGAAAGTGTTGTTTGAAATTTAAAAAAAAAAAATTTCAAACACTTTCAGCAGCGACTATTAAAAGTTGCCCTTGGAAGTGAGTTTCAGCGGCGACTTTGGTGTCGCCGCTGAAAGAATTGTTTGAAATTTAAAAAAAAAAAATTTAAAACACTTTCAGCGGCGACTATTATAAGTTGCCGCTGAAAGTGAGTTTCACCGGCGACTATTAAAAGTCGCAGCTGGAAGTGAGTTGCAGCGGCGACTTTAGTGTCGCTGCTGAAAGTGTTGTTTGAAATTTAAAAAAAAAAATTAAAACACTTTCAGCGGCGACTATTAAAAGTCGCCGCTGAAAGTGAGTTTCACCGGCGACTATTAAAAGTCGCCGCTGAAAGTGAGTTTCAGCGGCGACTTTAGTGTTGCCGCTGAAAGTGTTGTTTGAAATTTAAAAAAAAAATTAAAACATTTTCAGCGGCGACTATTAAAAGTCGCGGCTGAAAGTGTTATTTGAAATTTAAAAAAAAAAATTAAAACACTTTCAACAGCGACTATTAAAAGTCGCCCTTGAAAGTGAGTTTCTGCGGCGACTTTAGTGTCGTCGCTGAAAGTGTTGTTTGAAATTTAAAAAAAAAAATTAAAACACTTTCAACAGCGACTATTAAAAGTCGCCCTTGAAAGTGAGTTTCTGCGGCGACTTTAGTGTCGCCGCTGAAAGTGTTGTTTGAAATTTAAAAAAAAAAAAATTTCAAACACTTTCAGCAGCGACTATTAAAAGTTGCCCTTGGAAGTGAGTTTCAGCGGCGACTTTGGTGTCGCCGCTGAAAGAATTGTTTGAAATTTAAAAAAAAAAAATTTAAAACACTTTCAGCGGCGACTATTAAAAGTCGCCGCTGAAAGTGTTCTTTGAAATTTAAAAAAAAAAATTTAAAACACTTTCACCCGCGACTATTAAAAGTCGCCCCTGAAAGTGAGTTTCAGCGTCGACTTTAGTGTCGCCGCTGAAAGTGTTGTTTGAAATTAAAAAAAAAAAAATTAAAACACTTTCAGCGGCGACTATTAAAAGTCGCCGCTGAAAGTGAGTTTCACCGGCGACTATTAAAAGTCGCCGCTGAAAGTGAGTTTCAGCGTCGACTATTAAAAGTCGCCGCTGAAAGTGAGTTTCAGCGTCGACTATTAAAAGTCACCCTTGAAAGTGAGTTTCTGCGGCGACTTTAGTGTCGCCGCTGAAAGTGTTGTTTGAAATTTAAAAAAAAAAAATTTAAAACACTTTCAGCAGTGACTATTAAAAGTTGCCCTTGGAAGTGAGTTTCAGCGGCGACTTTGGTGTCGCCGCAGAAAGAATTGTTTGAAATTTAAAAAAAAAAAAAAATTAAAACACTTTCAGCAGCGACTATTAAAAGTCGCCCCTGAAAGTGAGTTTCAGCGTCGACTTTAGTGTCGCCGCTGAAAGTGTTGTTTGAAATTTTAAAAAAAAAATTAAAACACTTTCAGCAGCGACTATTAAAAGTCGCCCTTGAAAGTGAGTTTCTGCGGCGACTTTAGTGTCGCCGCTGAAAGTGTTGTTTGAAATTTAAAAAAAAAAATTTCAAACACTTTCAGCAGCGACTATTAAAAGTTGCCCTTGGAAGTGAGTTTCAGCGGCGACTTTGGTGTCGCCGCTGAAAGAATTGTTTGAAATTTAAAAAAAAAAAATTTAAAACACTTTCAGCGGCGACTATTATAAGTCGCAGCTGGAAGTGAGTTGCAGCGGCGACTTTAGTGTCGCTGCTGAAAGTGTTGTTTGAAATTTAAAAAAAAAAATTAAAACACTTTCAGCGGCGACTATTAAAAGTCGCCGCTGAAAGTGAGTTTCAGCGTCGACTATTAAAAGTCGCCGCTGAAAGTGAGTTTCAGCGTCGACTATTAAAAGTCACCCTTGAAAGTGAGTTTCTGCGGCGACTTTAGTGTCGCCGCTGAAAGTGTTGTTTGAAATTTAAAAAAAAAAAAATTTAAAACACTTTCAGCAGTGACTATTAAAAGTTGCCCTTGGAAGTGAGTTTCAGCGGCGACTTTGGTGTCGCCGCTGAAAGAATTGTTTGAAATTTAAAAAAAAAAAAAAATTAAAACACTTTCAGCAGCGACTATTAAAAGTCGCCCCTGAAAGTGAGTTTCAGCGTCGACTTTAGTGTCGCCGCTGAAAGTGTTGTTTGAAATTTTAAAAAAAAAATTAAAACACTTTCAGCGGCGACTATTAAAAGTCGCCGCTGAAAGTGAGTTTCACCGGCGACTATTAAAAGTCGCAGCTGAAAGTGAGTTTCAGCGGCGACTTTAGTGTCGCCGCTGAAAGTGTTGTTTGAAATTTAAAAAAAAAAATTAAAACATTTTCAGCGGCGACTATTAAAAGTCGCTGCTGAAAGTGTTATTTGAAATTTAAAAAAAAAATTAAAACACTTTCAACAGCGACTATTAAAAGTCGCCCTTGAAAGTGAGTTTCTGCGGCGACTTTAGTGTCGCCGCTGAAAGTGTTGTTTGAAATTTAAAAAAAAAAAATTAAAACACTTTCAGCGGCGACTATTAAAAGTCACCCTTGAAAGTGAGTTTCTGCGGCGACTTTAGTGTCGCCGCTGAAAGTGTTGTTTGAAATTTAAAAAAAAAAATTTAAAACACTTTCAGCAGCGACTATTAAAAGTTGCCCTTGGAAGTGAGTTTCAGCGGCGACTTTGGTGTCGCCGCTGAAAGAATTGTTTGAAATTTAAAAAAAAAAAAAATTAAAACACTTTCAGCAGCGACTATTAAAAGTCGCCCCTGAAAGTGAGTTTCAACGTCGACTTTAGTGTCGTCGCTGAAAGTGTTGTTTGAAATTTAAAAAAAAAAAATTTAAAACACTTTCAGCGGCGACTATTAAAAGTCGCCGCTGAAAGTGTTCTTTGAAATTTTTTAAAAAAAAAAATTAAAACACTTTCAGCGGCGACTATTAAAAGTCGCCCTTGAAAGTGAGTTTCTGCGGCGACTTTAGTGTCGCCGCTGAAAGTGTTGTTTGAAATTTAAAAAAAAAAATTAAAACATTTTCAGCGGCGACTATTAAAAGTCGCCGCTGAAAGTGTTACTTGAAATTTAAAAAAAAAATTTAAAACACTTTCACCAGCGACTATTAAAAGTCGCCCCTGAAAGTGAGATTCAGCGGCGACTTTAGTGTCGCTGCTGAAAGTGTTGTTTGAAATTTAAAAAAAAAAATTAAAACACTTTCAGCGGCGACTATTAAAAGTCGCCGCTGAAAGTGAGTTTCACCGGCGACTATTAAAAGTCTCCGATGAAAGTGAGTTTCAGCGGCGACTTTAGTGTTGCCGCTGAAAATGTTGTTTGAAATTTAAAAAAAAAATTAAAACATTTTCAGCGGCGACTATTAAAAGTCGCTGCTGAAAGTGTTATTTGAAATTTAAAAAAAAAATTAAAACACTTTCAACAGCGACTATTAAAAGTCGCCCTTGAAAGTGAGTTTCTGCGGCGACTTTAGTGTCGCCGCTGAAAGTGTTGTTTGAAATTTAAAAAAAAAATTAAAACATTTTCAGCGGCGACTATTAAAAGTCGCCGCTGAAAGTGTTACTTGAAATTTAAAAAAAAAAATTTAAAACACTTTCACCAGCGACTATTAAAAGTCGCCCCTGAAAGTGAGATTCAGCGGCGACTTTAGTGTCGCTGCTGAAAGTGTTGTTTGAAATTTAAAAAAAAAAATTAAAACACTTTCAGCGGCGACTATTAAAAGTCGCCGCTGAAAGTGAGTTTCACCGGCGACTATTAAAAGTCGCCGATGAAAGTGAGTTTCAGCGGCGACTTTAGTGTTGCCGCTGAAAATGTTGTTTGAAATTTAAAAAAAAAATTAAAACATTTTCAGCGGCGACTATTAAAAGTCTCTGCTGAAAGTGTTATTTGAAATTTAAAAAAAAAAAATTAAAACACTTTCAACAGCGACTATTAAAAGTCGCCCTTGAAAGTGAGTTTCTGCGGCGACTTTAGTGTTGCCGCTGAAAGTGTTGTTTGAAATTTAAAAAAAAAATTTAAAAGACTTTCAGTGGCGACTATTAAAAGTCACCACTGAAAGTGAGTTTCAGCGTCAACTTTAGTGTAGCCGCTGAAAGTGTTGTTTGAAATTTAAAAAAAAAAAATTAAAACATTTTCAACGGCGACTATTAAAAGTCGCTGCTGAAAGTGTTATTTGAAATTTAAAAAAAAAATTAAAACACTTTCAACAGCGACTATTAAAAGTCGCCCTTGAAAGTGAGTTTCTGCGGCGACTTTAGTGTTGCCGCTGAAAGTGTTGTTTGAAATTTAAAAAAAAAAATTTAAAAGACTTTCAGTGGCGACTATTAAAAGTCACCACTGAAAGTGAGTTTCAGCGTCAACTTTAGTGTAGCCGCTGAAAGTGTTGTTTGAAATTTAAAAAAAAAAAATTAAAACATTTTCAACGGCGACTATTAAAAGTCGCTGCTGAAAGTGTTATTTGAAATTTAAAAAAAAAATTTAAAACACTTTCACCAGCGACTATTAAAAGTCGCCCCTGAAAGTGAGTTTCAGCGTCGACTTTAGTGTCGCCGCTGAAAGTGTTGTTTGAAATTTAAAAAAAAAAAAATTTAAAACACTTTCAGCGGCGACTATTATAAGTTGCCGCTGAAAGTGAGTTTCTCCGGCGACTATTAAAAGTCGCAGCTGGAAGTGAGTTGCAGCGGCGACTTTAGTGTCGCTGCTGAAAGTGTTGTTTGAAATTTAAAAAAAAAAAATTAAAACACTTTCAGCGGCGACTATTAAAAGTCGCCGCTGAAAGTGAGTTTCACCGGCGACTATTAAAAGTCGCCGATGAAAGTGAGTTTCAGCGGCGACTTTAGTGTGGCCGCTGAAAGTGTTGTTTGAAATTTAAAAAAAAAATTAAAACATTTTCAGCGGCGACTATTAAAAGTCGCTGCTGAAAGTGTTATTTGAAATTTAAAAAAAAAATTAAAACACTTTCAACAGCGACTATTAAAAGTCGCCCTTGAAAGTGAGTTTCTGCGGCGACTTTAGTGTCGTCGCTGAAAGTGTTGTTTGAAATTTAAAAAAAAAAATTAAAACACTTTCAACAGCGACTATTAAAAGTCGCCCTTGAAAGTGAGTTTCTGCGGCGACTTTAGTGTCGCCGCTGAAAGTGTTGTTTGAAATTTAAAAAAAAAAAATTTCAAACACTTTCAGCAGCGACTATTAAAAGTTGCCCTTGGAAGTGAGTTTCAGCGGCGACTTTGGTGTCGCCGCTGAAAGAATTGTTTGAAATTTAAAAAAAAAAATTTAAAACACTTTCAGCGGCGACTATTAAAAGTCGCCGCTGAAAGTGTTCTTTGAAATTTAAAAAAAAAAATTTAAAACACTTTCACCCACGACTATTAAAAGTCGCCCCTGAAAGTGAGTTTCAGCGTCGACTTTAGTGTCGCCGCTGAAAGTGTTGTTTGAAATTTTAAAAAAAAAATTAAAACACTTTCAGCGGCGACTATTAAAAGTCGCCGCTGAAAGTGAGTTTCACCGGCGACTATTAAAAGTCGCCGCTGAAAGTGAGTTTCAGCGTCGACTATTAAAAGTCGCCGCTGAAAGTGAGTTTCAGCGTCGACTATTAAAAGTCACCCTTGAAAGTGAGTTTCTGCGGCGACTTTAGTGTCGCCGCTGAAAGTGTTGGTTGAAATTTAAAAAAAAAAAATTAAAACACTTTCAGCAGTGACTATTAAAAGTTGCCCTTGGAAGTGAGTTTCAGCGGCGACTTTGGTGTCGCCGCTGAAAGAATTGTTTGAAATTTAAAAAAAAAAAAAATTAAAACACTTTCAGCAGCGACTATTAAAAGTCGCCCCTGAAAGTGAGTTTCAGCGTCGACTTTAGTGTCGCCGCTGAAAGTGTTGTTTGAAATTTAAAAAAAAAAATTAAAACACTTTCAGCGGCGACTATTAAAAGTCGCCGCTGAAAGTGAGTTTCACCGGCGACTATTAAAAGTCGCAGCTGAAAGTGAGTTTCAGCGGCGACTTTAGTGTCGCCGCTGAAAGTGTTGTTTGAAATTTAAAAAAAAAAAATTAAAACATTTTTAGCGGCGACTATTAAAAGTCGCGGCTGAAAGTGTTATTTGAAATTTAAAAAAAAAATTAAAACACTTTCAACAGCGACCATTAAAAGTCGCCCTTGAAAGTGAGTTTCTGCGGCGACTTTAGTGTCGCCGCTGAAAGTGTTGTTTGAAATTTAAAAAAAAAAATTAAAACACTTTCAGCGGCGACTATTAAAAGTCGCCGCTGAAAGTGAGTTTCACCGGCGACTATTAAAAGTCACCCTTGAAAGTGAGTTTCTGCGGCGACTTTAGTGTCGCCGCTGAAAGTGTTGTTTGAAATTTAAAAAAAAAAATTTAAAACACTTTCAGCAGCGACTATTAAAAGTTGCCCTTGGAAGTGAGTTTCAGCGGCGACTTTGGTGTCGCCGCTGAAAGAATTGTTTGAAATTTAAAAAAAAAAAAAAATTAAAACACTTTCAGCAGCGACTATTAAAAGTCGCCCCTGAAAGTGAGTTTCAACGTCGACTTTAGTGTCGTCGCTGAAAGTGTTGTTTGAAATTTAAAAAAAAAAATTTAAAACACTTTCAGCGGCGACTATTAAAAGTCGCCGCTGAAAGTGTTCTTTGAAATTTTTTTAAAAAAAAAATTAAAACACTTTCAGCGGCGACTATTAAAAGTCGCCCTTGAAAGTGAGTTTCTACGGCGACTTTAGTGTCGCCGCTGAAAGTGTTGTTTGAAATTTAAAAAAAAAAATTAAAACATTTTCAGCGGCGACTATTAAAAGTCGCCGCTGAAAGTGTTACTTGAAATTTAAAAAAAAAATTTAAAACACTTTCACCAGCGACTATTAAAAGTCGCCCCTGAAAGTGAGATTCAGCGGCGACTTTAGTGTCGCTGCTGAAAGTGTTGTTTGAAATTTAAAAAAAAAAATTAAAACACTTTCAGCGGCGACTATTAAAAGTCACCGCTGAAAGTGAGTTTCACCGGCGACTATTAAAAGTCGCCGATGAAAGTGAGTTTCAGCGGCGACTTTAGTGTTGCCGCTGAAAATGTTGTTTGAAATTTAAAAAAAAAATTAAAACATTTTCAGCGGCGACTATTAAAAGTCGCTGCTGAAAGTGTTATTTGAAATTTAAAAAAAAAAATTAAAACACTTTCAACAGCGACTATTAAAAGTCGCCCTTGAAAGTGAGTTTCTGCGGCGACTTTAGTGTCGCCGCTGAAAGTGTTGTTTGAAATTTAAAAAAAAAATTTAAAACACTTTCAGCAGCGACTATTAAAAGTCTCCCTTGAAAGTGAGTTTCTGCGGCGACTTTAGTGTCGCCGCTGAAAGTGTTGTTTGAAATTTAAAAAAAAAAATTTAAAACACTTTCAGCGGCGACTATTAAAAGTCACCACTGAAAGTGAGTTTCAGCGTCAACTTTAGTGTAGCCGCTGAAAGTGTTGTTTCAAATTTAAAAATAAAATTAAAACATTTTCAGCGGCGACTATTAAAATTCGCTGCTGAAAGTGTTATTTGAAATTTAAAAAAAAAAATTTAAAACACTTTCACCAGCGACTATTAAAAGTCGCCCCTGAAAGTGAGTTTCACCGGCGACTATTAAAAGTCGCAGCTGGAAGTGAGTTGCAGCGGCGACTTTAGTGTCGCTGCTGAAAGTGTTGTTTGAAATTTAAAAAAAAAAAATTAAAACACTTTCAGCGGCGACTATTAAAAGTAGCCGCTGAAAGTGAGTTTCACCGGCGACTATTAAAAGTCGCCGATGAAAGTGAGTTTCAGCGGCGACTTTAGTGTGGCCGCAGAAAGTGTTGTTTGAAATTTAAAAAAAAAATTAAAACATTTTCAGCGGCGACTATTAAAAGTCGCTGCTGAAAGTGTTATTTGAAATTTAAAAAAAAAATTTAAAATACTTTCAACAGCGACTATTAAAAGTCGCCCCTGAAAGTGAGTTTCAGCGTCGACTTTAGTGTCGCCGCTGAAAGTGTTGTTTGAAATTTAAAAAAAAAAATTAAAACACTTTCAACAGCGACTATTAAAAGTCGCCGCTGAAAGTGAGTTTCAGCGTCGACTTTAGTGTCGCCGCGGAAAGTGTTGTTTGAAATTTAAAAAAAAAATTAAAACACTTTCAGCGGCGACTATTAAAAGTCGCCGCTGAAAGTGAGTTTCACCGGTGACTTTAGTGTCGCCGCTGAAAGTGTTGTTTCAAATTTAAAAAAAAAATTTAAAACACTTTCAGCGGCGACTATTAAAAGTCGCCCCTTAAAGTGAGTTTCAGCGGCGACTTTAGTGTCGCAGCTGAAAGTGTTGTTTGAAATTTAAAAAAAAAAATTAAAACATTTTCAGCAGCGACTATTAAAAGTCGCCCCTGAAAGTGAGTTTCAGCGGCGACTTTAGTGTCGCCGCTGAAAGTGTTGTTTGAAATTTAAAAAAAAAATTAAAACATTTTCAGCGGCGACTATTAAAAGTCGCTGCTGAAAGTGTTCTTTGAAATTTAAAAAAAAAATTTAAAACACTTTCAGCGGCGAGACTAAAGTCGACGTTGAAACTCACTTTCATGGGCGACTTTTAATAGTCGCCGCTGAAAGTGTTTAAATTTTTTTTTTAATATCAAACAACACTTTTAGCGGCGACACTAAAGTCGACGCTGAAACTCACTTTCAGCGGCGACTTTTAATAGTAGCCGCTGAAAGTGTTTTAATTTTTTTTTTTTAAATTTCAAACAACACTTTCAGCGGCGAGACTAAAGTCGCCGCTGAAACTCACTCTCAGGGGCGACTTTTAATAGTCGCCGCTGAAAGTGTTATTTGAAATTTAAAAAAAAAAATTAAAACACTTTCACCGGCGACTATTAAAAGTCGCAGCTGAAAGTGAGTTTCAGCGGCGACAAGTGTTGTTTGAAATTTAAAAAAAAAATTAAAACACTTTTAGCGGCGACTATTAAAAGTCGCCGCTGAAAGTGAGTTTCACCGGCGACTATTAAAAGTCGCCGATGAAAGTGAGTTTCAGCGGCGACTTTAGTGTTGCCGCTGAAAGTGTTGTTTGAAATTTAAAAAAAAAAATTAAAACATTTTCAGCGGCGACTATTAAAAGTCGCGGCTGAAAGTGTTATTTGAAATTTAAAAAAAAAAATTAAAACACTTTCAACAGCGACTATTAAAAGTCGCCCTTGAAAGTGAGTTTCTGCGGCGACTTTAGTGTCGCCGCTGAAAGTGTTGTTTGAAATTTAAAAAAAAAAATTAAAATGTAACCCCCTCCGTAATTATATCCGAAATACATGATTAAAATGAAATAGAGACCAATAATAATCAAATAACATTTACTAACCCATCACATGACGGGGTTTTCACGAATACTTTTTGAAATCATTTATAAACTTGGTCTCATATTCACATTTCGAATACAATTACTACGCGAAGATAAATCACATTCATATAAATATCAGAGTGCACAACTTAATCATCCCGGCAATCCCGGGTACATACCTTCGCTAAAGATACGCAGGATACAATTGCCCATTACAATTCTTCAAATGGGGATTACACAATCTTATCTCAGAGGAGTCCTAGCCGCTCCCTCCACGAGCCACTTGCCCTGTCTAAATTGTTGGTAGGGGAGAGTGAGATTCAAGAGAATCTCAGTAGGAAACAGATACCATAATGCATGCATGATAGATGCTATGTGTATGACATGTTAGCTTTATCTAGATATATGCCCCATAATGATATTTCTGCATGCTCAATATTTCATGTAACAAAACTATGGCCACAGTAAAACAGAAATAGAGCTTCATTTATTCAAATATGCTCTACACAATCAAGTAAAGCAATCACATACATCACCACACAAGCAAAGATATCAATACATGCAAGTAAGGTAAGTCCCCTACCTCCAGTCTTTTCTCCTCGATTTGCGTGCCAGCAACTCGGGGCTTTACATTCGATCCTACAATGTCAAATATACCATTTAGACACTTCCATAGTGTTTCTGGGGGTTATATGAGGCTATATTGAAAATTTACTAAAATACCCCCGGGGACCCGGCCCGGCCCCGCCGTACCTGGTCCGGCTGTACTTTTCTTGAAATTTTGACATGGGCTATTCTGACATATTTTCGCCCAAGAAATCCATTTCCGGACTCGGAATTATCAAATTCAATGTCCATTTACAAATTTACCCTTGGCAGCCCCACTTTAAGGGTTTCAAGGGCGTTTTCGTAATTATGCTTTTTCGGCCTTTTCCGAAAAAGTTCCCAACTGTAACCCCACCTATTTTCGCCCACTGAATCCAATGGAATCATCAAATCATTGAAAATCCAACTCTAAGACCCATTTACAATGCTGGCCGAAATATATAGGTTTTAAGGGGAAAATTGGGGTTTTTCGGTTTCGGCTCCGTAAACGCGTTCCTTTCTACTCCTAACCACTTTATTGACTATTCTATTAGGTTACAACTACCATTTAGTACCAATTTGGGCAGCATAACAGCCCCACATACCCATTTCCAAAAATTAAAACCAATGGCAATCCGGCGAAATTTCACCGATTAAATTGCCCACAGCAGCTAGAATAGTCAATATACAAGAGTTTGGAAGTTACCTCAAGCTCCCACTAGCTTTTCTCAAAGATGGCTGAAAACCCTAACTTTCAAAACACCAAATTTGAGCTTTCCAAACCTTAAAGAATAAAGAGGAGTAGTTTAGAGTCGGAGTTATACGCGTTAGGAGCGAAATCGTCGGAGAAATCGGCTTACCTTGTGATTTTTCTTCTCTTTCTCTCTCTAAACTCTCTCAACTTTCTCACACTATGTTCAGGTGCTGTGCGTGAATGAGAAGCTGAAGATGATGAGAAGATGTTTTAATTCCATGCTTATGTCATCTTGCCTTTTGATGATGTCATAATTCCCAAAATTGGCATTTTCGGATTTTCTGGCAGATTTTCTGCCCAATCTTTGAAAAATCATAACTAATTCTCGAAAAATCGAAATGAGGTGATTCCAAAGCCAATAGAACCCTTATTGAGTCTAGTTTCAAGGAAAAATATAGACTTTTGCTTTCTAGAATCACAAAATTCCCAGAATTTCAATCTTTGCATATTGTTCCAGAAACTTTCCAGTTTTTCTGGGCTAACTTCAAAAATTCATATCTTTTTGTGTATATCTCTAATTGATTCATATGACCTATCAAATTAAAGCTTAGGATGTCTTATTTCATCCTATAAAATTTCATAATTTTTGATCTTCATTTGATCATTCAAACTCGCATGACAAGCTCACTACCTCATAGGCGATTTCACCAAAGCATAATCACTTTCTTCAAAATTAACCATTTTATTTTCTTTAATGCCCTAAAGATATAAGGAACATTAGAGAATAGATTTAGGACATCTACTAAATCGGGGCTTAGTAGTCCACTCAATTTAGGCTTATTCCAAAGCCTCCAATCCCAAAATTTGGGATATTACATAAAACACTTTCAGCGGCGACTATTAAAAGTCGCCGCTGAAAGTGAGTTTCACCGGCGACTATTAAAAGTCGCCCTTGAAAGTGAGTTTCTGCGGCGACTTTAGTGTCGCCGCTGAAAGTGTTGTTTGAAATTTAAAAAAAAAAAATTTAAAACACTTTCAGCAGCGACTATTAAAAGTTGCCCTTGGAAGTGAGTTGCAGCGGGGACTTTGGTGTCGCCGCTGAAAGAATTGTTTGAAATTTAAAAAAAAAAATTAAAACACTTTCAGCAGCGACTATTAAAAGTCGCCCCTGAAAGTGAGTTTCAACGTCGACTTTAGTGTCGTCGCTGAAAGTGTTGTTTGAAATTTAAAAAAAAAAATTTAAAACACTTTCAGCGGCGACTATTAAAAGTCGCCGCTGAAAGTGTTCTTTGAAATTTTTTAAAAAAAAAATTAAAACACTTTCAGCGGCGACTATTAAAAGTCGCCCTTGAAAGTGAGTTTCTGCGGCGACTTTAGTGTCGCCGCTGAAAGTGTTACTTGAAATTTAAAAAAAAAAATTTAAAACACTTTCACCAGCGACTATTAAAAGTCGCCCCTGAAAGTGAGTTTCAGCGGTGACTTTAGTGTCGCTGCTGAAAGTGTTGTTTGAAATTTAAAAAAAAAAATTAAAACATTTTCAGAGGCGACTATTAAAAGTCGCTGCTGAAAGTGTTATTTGAAATTTAAAAAAAAAAATTAAAACACTTTCAACAGCGACTATTAAAAGTCGCCCTTGAAATTGAGTTTCACCGGCGACTATTAAAAGCCACCCTTGAAAGTGAGTTTCTGCGGCGACTTTAGTGTCGCAGCTGAAAGTGTTGTTTGAAATTTAAAAAAAAAAATTTAAAACACTTTCAGCAGCGACTATTAAAAGTTGCCCTTGGAAGTGAGTTTCAGCGGCGACTTTGGTGTCGCCGCTGAAAGAATTGTTTGAAATTAAAAAAAAAAAAAAATTAAAACACTTTCAGCAGCGTCTATTAAAAGTCGCCACTGAAAGTGAGTTTCAACGTCGACTTTAGTGTCGTCGCTGAAAGTGTTGTTTGAAATTTAAAAAAAAAAAATTTAAAACACTTTCAGCGGCGACTATTAAAAGTCACCGCTGAAAGTGTTCTTTGAAATTTAAAAAAAAAAATTAAAACACTTTCAGCGGCGACTATTAAAAGTCGCCGCTGAAAGTGAGTTTCACCGGCGACTATTAAAAGTCGCAGCTGAAAGTGAGTTTCAGCGGCGACTTTAGTGTTGCCGCTGAAAGTGTTGTTTGAAATTTAAAAAAAAAAATTAAAACATTTTCAGCGGCGACTATTAAAAGTCGCTGCTGAAAGTGTTATTTGAAATTTAAAAAAAAAAAAATTAAAACACTTTCAACAGCGACTATTAAAAGTCGCCCTTGAAAGTGAGTTTCTGCGGCGACTTTAGTGTCGCCGCTGAAAGTGTTGTTTGAAATTTAAAAAAAAAAATTTAAAACACTTTCAGCAGCGACTATTAAAAGTTGCCCTTGGAAGTGAGTTTCAGCGGCGACTTTGGTGTCGCCGCTGAAAGAATTGTTTGAAATTTAAAAAAAAAAAAATTAAAACACTTTCAGCAGCGACTATTAAAAGTCGCCCCTGAAAGTGAGTTTCAACGTCGACTTTAGTGTCGTCGCTGAAAGTGTTGTTTGAAATTTAAAAAAAAAAAATTTAAAACACTTTCAGCGGCGACTATTAAAAGTCGCCGCTGAAAGTGTTCTTTGAAATTTTTTAAAAAAAAAAATTAAAACACTTTCAGCGGCGACTATTAAAAGTCGCCCTTGAAAGTGAGTTTCTGCGGCGACTTTAGTGTCGCCGCTGAAAGTGTTGTTTGAAATTTAAAAAAAAAAATTAAAACATTTTCAGCGGCGACTATTAAAAGTCGCCGCTGAAAGTGTTACTTGAAATTTAAAAAAAAAATTTAAAACACTTTCACCAGCGACTATTAAAAGTCGCCCCTGAAAGTGAGATTCAGCGGCGACTTTAGTGTCGCTGCTGAAAGTGTTGTTTGAAATTTAAAAAAAAAATTAAAACACTTTCAGCGGCGACTATTAAAAGTCACCGCTGAAAGTGAGTTTCACCGGCGACTATTAAAAGTCGCCGATGAAAGTGAGTTTCAGCGGCGACTTTAGTGTTGCCGCTGAAAATGTTGTTTGAAATTTAAAAAAAAAATTAAAACATTTTCAGCGGCGACTATTAAAAGTCGCTGCTGAAAGTGTTATTTGAAATTTAAAAAAAAAATTAAAACACTTTCAACAGCGACTATTAAAAGTCGCCCTTGAAAGTGAGTTTCTGCGGCGACTTTAGTGTCGCCGCTGAAAGTGTTGTTTGAAATTTAAAAAAAAAATTTAAAACACTTTCAGCAGCGACTATTAAAAGTCTCCCTTGAAAGTGAGTTTCTGCGGCGACTTTAGTGTCGCCGCTGAAAGTGTTGTTTGAAATTTAAAAAAAAAAATTTAAAACACTTTCAGCGGCGACTATTAAAAGTCACCACTGAAAGTGAGTTTCAGCGTCAACTTTAGTGTAGCCGCTGAAAGTGTTGTTTCAAATTTAAAAATAAAATTAAAACATTTTCAGCGGCGACTATTAAAAGTCGCTGCTGAAAGTGTTATTTGAAATTTAAAAAAAAAAATTTAAAACACTTTCACCAGCGACTATTAAAAGTCGCCCCTGAAAGTGAGTTTCACCGGCGACTATTAAAAGTCGCAGCTGGAAGTGAGTTTCAGCGGCGACTTTAGTGTCGCTGCTGAAAGTGTTGTTTGAAATTTAAAAAAAAAAAAATTAAAACACTTTCAGCGGCGACTATTAAAAGTAGCCGCTGAAAGTGAGTTTCACCGGCGACTATTAAAAGTCGCCGATGAAAGTGAGTTTCAGCGGCGACTTTAGTGTGGCCGCAGAAAGTGTTGTTTGAAATTTAAAAAAAAAATTAAAACATTTTCAGCGGCGACTATTAAAAGTCGCTGCTGAAAGTGTTATTTGAAATTTAAAAAAAAAATTTAAAATACTTTCAACAGCGACTATTAAAAGTCGCCCCTGAAAGTGAGTTTCAGCGTCGACTTTAGTGTCGCCGCTGAAAGTGTTGTTTGAAATTTAAAAAAAAAATTTAAAACACTTTCAACAGCGACTATTAAAAGTCGCCGCTGAAAGTGAGTTTCAGCGTCGACTTTAGTGTCGCCGCGGAAAGTGTTGTTTGAAATTTAAAAAAAAAATTAAAACACTTTCAGCGGCGACTATTAAAAGTCGCCGCTGAAAGTGAGTTTCACCGGTGACTTTAGTGTCGCCACTGAAAGTGTTGTTTCAAATTTAAAAAAAAAATTTAAAACACTTTCAGCGGCGACTATTAAAAGTCGCCCCTTAAAGTGAGTTTCAGCGGCGACTTTAGTGTCGCAGCTGAAAGTGTTGTTTGAAATTTAAAAAAAAAAATTAAAACATTTTCAGCAGCGACTATTAAAAGTCGCCCCTGAAAGTGAGTTTCAGCGGCGACTTTAGTGTCGCCGCTGAAAGTGTTGTTTGAAATTTAAAAAAAAAATTAAAACATTTTCAGCGGCGACTATTAAAAGTCGCTGCTGAAAGTGTTCTTTGAAATTTAAAAAAAAAATTTAAAACACTTTCAGCGGCGAGACTAAAGTCGACGTTGAAACTCACTTTCATGGGCGACTTTTAATAGTCGCCGCTGAAAGTGTTTAAATTTTTTTTTTAATATCAAACAACACTTTTAGCGGCGACACTAAAGTCGACGCTGAAACTCACTTTCAGCGGCGACTTTTAATAGTAGCCGCTGAAAGTGTTTTAATTTTTTTTTTTTAAATTTCAAACAACACTTTCAGCGGCGAGACTAAAGTCGCCGCTGAAACTCACTCTTAGGGGCGACTTTTAATAGTCGCCGCTGAAAGTGTTATTTGAAATTTAAAAAAAAAAATTAAAACACTTTCACCGGCGACTATTAAAAGTCGCAGCTGAAAGTGAGTTTCAGCGGCGACTTTAGTGTCGCCGCTGAAAGTGTTGTTTGAAATTTAAAAAAAAAATTAAAACACTTTCAGCGGCGACTATTAAAAGTCGCCGCTGAAAGTGAGTTTCACCGGCGACTATTAAAAGTCGCCGATGAAAGTGAGTTTCAGCGGCGACTTTAGTGTTGCCGCTGAAAGTGTTGTTTGAAATTTAAAAAAAAAAATTAAAACATTTTCAGCGGCGACTATTAAAAGTCGCGGCTGAAAGTGTTATTTGAAATTTAAAAAAAAAAATTAAAACACTTTCAACAGCGACTATTAAAAGTCGCCCTTGAAAGTGAGTTTCTGCGGCGACTTTAGTGTCGCCGCTGAAAGTGTTGTTTGAAATTTAAAAAAAAAAAATTAAAATGTAACCCCCTCCGTAATTATATCCGAAATACATGATTAAAATGAAATAGAGACCAATAATAATCAAATAACATTTACTAACCCATCACATGACGGGGTTTTCACGAATACTTTTTGAAATCATTTATAAACTTGGTCTCATATTCACATTTCGAATACAATTACTACGCGAAGATAAATCACATTCATATAAATATCAGAGTGCACAACTTAATCATCCCGGCAATCCCGGGTACATACCTTCGCTAAAGATACGCAGGATACAATTGCCCATTACAATTCTTCAAATGGGGATTACACAATCTTATCTCAGAGGAGTCCTAGCCGCTCCCTCCACGAGCCACTTGCCCTGTCTAAATTGTTGGTAGGGGAGAGTGAGATTCAAGAGAATCTCAGTAGGAAACAGATACCATAATGCATGCATGATAGATGCTATGTGTATGACATGTTAGCTTTATCTAGATATATGCCCCATAATGATATTTCTGCATGCTCAATATTTCATGTAACAAAACTATGGCCACAGTAAAACAGAAATAGAGCTTCATTTATTCAAATATGCTCTACACAATCAAGTAAAGCAATCACATACATCACCACACAAGCAAAGATATCAATACATGCAAGTAAGGTAAGTCCCCTACCTCCAGTCTTTTCTCCTCGATTTGCGTGCCAGCAACTCGGGGCTTTACATTCGATCCTACAATGTCAAATATACCATTTAGACACTTCCATAGTGTTTCTGGGGGTTATATGAGGCTATATTGAAAATTTACTAAAATACCCCCGGGGACCCGGCCCGGCCCCGCCGTACCTGGTCCGGCTGTACTTTTCTTGAAATTTTGACATGGGCTATTCTGACATATTTTCGCCCAAGAAATCCATTTCCGGACTCGGAATTATCAAATTCAATGTCCATTTACAAATTTACCCTTGGCAGCCCCACTTTAAGGGTTTCAAGGGCGTTTTCGTAATTATGCTTTTTCGGCCTTTTCCGAAAAAGTTCCCAACTGTAACCCCACCTATTTTCGCCCACTGAATCCAATGGAATCATCAAATCATTGAAAATCCAACTCTAAGACCCATTTACAATGCTGGCCGAAATATATAGGTTTTAAGGGGAAAATTGGGGTTTTTCGGTTTCGGCTCCGTAAACGCGTTCCTTTCTACTCCTAACCACTTTATTGACTATTCTATTAGGTTACAACTACCATTTAGTACCAATTTGGGCAGCATAACAGCCCCACATACCCATTTCCAAAAATTAAAACCAATGGCAATCCGGCGAAATTTCACCGATTAAATTGCCCACAGCAGCTAGAATAGTCAATATACAAGAGTTTGGAAGTTACCTCAAGCTCCCACTAGCTTTTCTCAAAGATGGCTGAAAACCCTAACTTTCAAAACACCAAATTTGAGCTTTCCAAACCTTAAAGAATAAAGAGGAGTAGTTTAGAGTCGGAGTTATACGCGTTAGGAGCGAAATCGTCGGAGAAATCGGCTTACCTTGTGATTTTTCTTCTCTTTCTCTCTCTAAACTCTCTCAACTTTCTCACACTATGTTCAGGTGCTGTGCGTGAATGAGAAGCTGAAGATGATGAGAAGATGTTTTAATTCCATGCTTATGTCATCTTGCCTTTTGATGATGTCATAATTCCCAAAATTGGCATTTTCGGATTTTCTGGCAGATTTTCTGCCCAATCTTTGAAAAATCATAACTAATTCTCGAAAAATCGAAATGAGGTGATTCCAAAGCCAATAGAACCCTTATTGAGTCTAGTTTCAAGGAAAAATATAGACTTTTGCTTTCTAGAATCACAAAATTCCCAGAATTTCAATCTTTGCATATTGTTCCAGAAACTTTCCAGTTTTTCTGGGCTAACTTCAAAAATTCATATCTTTTTGTGTATATCTCTAATTGATTCATATGACCTATCAAATTAAAGCTTAGGATGTCTTATTTCATCCTATAAAATTTCATAATTTTTGATCTTCATTTGATCATTCAAACTCGCATGACAAGCTCACTACCTCATAGGCGATTTCACCAAAGCATAATCACTTTCTTCAAAATTAACCATTTTATTTTCTTTAATGCCCTAAAGATATAAGGAACATTAGAGAATAGATTTAGGACATCTACTAAATCGGGGCTTAGTAGTCCACTCAATTTAGGCTTATTCCAAAGCCTCCAATCCCAAAATTTGGGATATTACATTTCTCCCCCCGTTCAATAAATTTCGTCCTCGAAATTTGTCATACCACTTAATCCACAAACTACATATGCTTCTTCACGACAGCTTCCGTTTCACAATTCATTTCACGTTGGATGGTCCCTTCTAGACCACACAGACAACCGGTGCACCACAAATCTGATTCTCTCTCACAAGAAGCATAACCAATGAGTGCAACCCTATTGCCATAAACTACAGTCGGCCCATTTCACGATTGCCACGCAAACCCAATCACCATACATTTTGCCAAACAGATACAATTGCTTCCACATACGATTGCCACAACACCATCATCACATAACCACAATTGTCGCAAGCCCCTAATTCATGAGTGGCTAGTGCATCTCAATATCCGGAGGCTCTAAATCATGAGCCATATCATAAGATTTTGGTAGTTGGGCAGCATAGGCCACCACTCTGCTCAACTCAATCTAGTTACCCCTTACGGGAGTAACCCCAAAACAACTCAATCTAGTTACCCCTTCTGGGCGTAACCCCAAAACACCACAACCTCAATACATCAAACGACAGCCTCAGCTGTATACACAAACATTCAGCTTTCGCTATATCTACTTTCACAGCTTTACCCTCACCCGTACATCCACCAGTACCTCCACTAGTGGTAACCGAGACTTTCGGGTATCAACACAATATCACATATGTATCAACTTTCATGGTATCGCCCTCACCCGTAAACCCACCAGTGACTCCGCTAGTGGTAACCGGGACTTTTGGGAATTCACAACAATATCACATTGCCGTATCAGATTTCACGGCGTTACCCTCACCCATTCGGGACTTTTGGGTATTACACAATGTCTACGACAGGTTCACATTGATGTGTGACGATTGTCACAAGATGACAGCACCTACGGCTGTATACACAATAATACGTAGCTTTTGCCACTTGCACAAATACGACAGCTTCCCATTGTCTCACAAATACAAATTGCCCTTCCGGCATTCACATCACAGTTCACATTCACAACAACACATATCGCAGATTCTAATTTTACGCACCGCCTTTCGGCCTAGGGTCAACACCGGTGCAACCAACGTGGTGGCTAGCCAGGTTGGCCATGCCGGGGTAGTGCCCTCAGAATAGAGAACCCCAGATCATGTAGTCGAATTAGCCATCAGCTGAATTAGCTCTGCTCTACTACACAACTATACCTCAGTCCTAGCTTGATCACGACTGTCACAAGATACACAAATCACACTCCACCCTCATCCCCTTTTACCGCTGAGAAGGCACGCAGCCCCACCCGAACCGTTGTTAGCGACTCAGGGACTATTGGTGTGGCAGTGCACACACATAGCCTTTTCATTGTCACACCCCACACGTACTTGGGTAAGGGTGCCCACCCCGCACGTACTTGGGACAGACAGGTGGCTGGGCTGGCTGGTCTCACCCCTCATGGGCTAACCCACCACCCAGGACTCACAATACACAATCGCAACAAACTAGAACCAGGCATATTAACAACTTCACCTTCAACACTGCGAATTCTTTTCATCAAACTGGGATCCTCTAAGACCCCTTCTCCATAAAATAATCCAGACTTCGAAGTTTTACCTCCCGAAGCCATGATTAACACATCATTCTCACGGTAACCTTGAGCTTCTGCTCAACACAATTCTCAAACATCATATTCACACGCTTCCGCTGCACACTCTGAGGTCAATCTCCTCATCTGTGCTTTAACAATGTCAAATTGATTTAAAGAAGTCCCATAGGAATCTCCCACCACCACTGACAACATTCACAACATATATTCATCTGTGTCAGACCTTGGCCCGATTCAACTTGAATCATTCAAAGCCATAACCAACACTTTGTTGAGATCCCATACTCCCAACGTTTCCAGAGCTTATTCTACGATTCAACATCATAGCGAGTGCACACTAAGGTTCGTCGTCACGGCAGCTGCACACTAGGGTTTGTCGTCACGGTGGCTGTCACAATTTTTTTTTATATTGTCACACCCCTTTAGAGTGCCCACCTCCCTGGTCAACTACGTACCAGGGCTACGATGGCCGTCCCCTAACTAGGACTGGCAGGCAGCTGGGTTATTCACATTTCACCCAGGACTCACATTTTTTATACTGTCACACCCCTTTAGAGTGCCCACCTCCCTGGTCAACTAAGTACCAGGGCTACGATGGCCGGCCCTTACACTGAGCCTGGCAGGCAGCTGGGTTACTCACATTTCACCCAGGACTCACATATAGCAAAACCGATCAGACGTCACCGTAGGTAGCCCTCTTCGATCAGAACTCCCCGTAGGTTGCCTCCTCCACTTCGAATCCTCGTAGATAACTCTTTCAAATTCAAATTCTCCACAGAATCACTTTTCCCTGTGCTAGATGAACACTAGCAACCTCAGGATACCTGATACACATTTCAATTCAAATTTAGTACCACATCCTGGTACCACAGACCATATAGGTCATATCAACTTCCTAAGAATATGCCCAGCTATTGAGTCTGATCCTTGGATCACAATTCAATTTAGTTCTCAAAGTCTTAACCTCAATTGAATCGGGAAACCACTTCCCTCGTTTCACGGAGCATCATCAATTCCAACTCAAATTCATCATTTCTACGGAGCATCTTTAACTCCTACATAAATTCACATATCTCTGCCAGCCTAAGGCACACCAGTCCCTTAGGTCTTAAGGCCTTTACACACACAAGCTTTATATGACGTCACTACATGTAACATCATACCACCTAGGGTTTCTCACCCCACCACTAGGTTCATATTGAAACCTGAAACCTCAATATCACATATCTTAGGGAATACTTTCCCTTTATTCTCAAATCAGATGATAGGTCTAATTACCTCCATCTCTGAATATACACATCTAATTCTCAGGCAAACCATTATATCTTTTGATTCCACAATGATTTGCCACTTCACAATAATCAAATAATGTATACACAGTCCACATATCACATATATCCATAACTAGCAGGGACCTTAATGTGTATACAACAAACAAACAAAGTCATTATCTATGACTTAAGGCAGCAACTATTGCCATTATCCTAGCAAATCCTTTACTTGCCAGGAACGGCAGCTCTGATACCAAAAATGTAACCCCCTCCGTAATTATATCCGAAATACATGATTAAAATGAAATAGAGACCAATAATAATCAAATAATGTAACCCCCTGCCTTGATTACTGTAATTATTATTCGATAATGCATAATAAAAAGGGGTTTGAGACCGTCGGATAGTTCAAAACGTATTAAATTACCTACCAAGCAGTAGGACCTTACAAAATTTTTAAAAACTTCTTTCCTACCCGGGTCTCGTTTTCGATTACCGAATATAATCACCTGTGCAGTTAATTTACATTCACATATATCAGAGTTCGTAATTTAAACCCCGGCAACCCCCGGGTTCATCTATATATATATAGAGTTTCAAATTCCACGTAGGGGATTACAAACCAAGATATCCATACTATTTACATCTCAAAATGTAATACAATAATCCCTATCCAAAATGATTAACCAACAAAAGCCATACTAATGTCCCTAGGAAGCTCTAACCGCTCCGGGTCACACGCTTCTCCTTAGAGCCAGTCGCCCTGTCTGAAAGGTTAGTTCAAAGGAAAGAATGAGATTCAAAAGAATCCCAGTAGTAACTAAACATTTATACCACACATAGCACATAACATGTAAGCAAATCATCATGCAGCAGCAGCACATATCACACTCCACCCTCATCCCCTTTCTCCGTCGGGAAGGCCCACAGCCCTAACCCGAACCGTTGTTAGCTACTCAGGGACTATTGGCGTGGCAGTGTATACATATAGCCTTATAGCCCATACAGCTATCCGGCTCTCACAAATGGCCCGTCGGCCTCACATATAGCCTTTCGGCTCACATATCACATATATCACACTTCATCCTCATCCCCTTTCTCCGCCGGGAAGGCACACTGCCTAAACCCGAACCGTTGTTAGCTACTCAGGGACTATTGGAATGACAATGCTAACACAAATCCACAAAGGTCGCAGCATACAAATCCATTTCCAATCGACGATAAAACACACATGCAATGCATCATATTTGGTACAAAAGAAAAGTCACTACCTGATCCCTTCCTGATGTCTCTGGGCACAGCAGGCTCACGAGGATAGCAGATGTCAAATCCTATAATCAAATAGGGACATTTGGTTAATTTCCTTTTCCAAGTTCTTAATTCAATAACACTCTAAGTTGGTATTCATTTGGACTCTTTAGATGGCCATTAAATGCCTAAACATATGCCTAAAGGGTTGGGTCAACTATCCCCAAAGATCCCCCTTTAGAAGGCTAACTTCTGCGTTTTGGTCTCTTCACTCGAGCATAGAAGGCCGTGCTCGAGCATGACCCCCCGCTCTCACTCGAGCACACATGCGAGTGACCTCTAGCGAGTGCTTGCCCGAGAGCAACTCCCGCGACAAACCTACACTCTCACTCGAGCACAAGAGGCTGTGCTCGAGCAGAGACCTCGCCAGCACCCGAGCACCACGGAAGTGAGGCTTGCGAGTGACGACCCGAGAGCATCTCTCAACATCTTCCTCCACATTTACTCGAGCACAAACACCTGTGCTCGAGCACAGATCCTCAATGCTCGCGAGCACAAGGAAGTGCGGTCCCGCGAGTGTCCACCCGAGAGCAACTCCACTCTCAGGCAACAGATTCACTCGAGCACAACTCCAGTGCTCGAGTGATCTCCCAATGCTTGCTCCCAATACTCGCGAGTGCCAGCGCACTCTTGGCAACCACCCACGAGTGATCACCCGAGACGTTCACCCCCAGTGATTTCAGGCACCCTCACTCGAGCACAACATGCTCACTCGCGAGCACATTCATCCTGTGCTCGAGTGAGTTCTTCCCTCACTCGAGAAATCACCTCAGAAACCAGATCGCAGCAACTGGTAAACTTCTCCAAAATCCACCAAATGGACTCCAAGGGTTCTTAAACTTGTGTCAAAGCTCATTATCACTTATTTCAACACAAGGAACCCATTGGCAACCACAAACAACCCAAATTCAACTCATTCAACACATTCTCTCTCTAAATCATCAAATCACTCAAAACCTCCTTCTAACAACTTCCCTTATTCAACTTCAAATCGATTTTTAATCACTCCCAAATGTCAAAACTGACCAAATGAACAGTGACCCACTAATCCAAGCCTACCCTTCAATTAACATCATGATTAGGTCAAATTTCCAGAATTCTCATTGATTAGGCAAACATCTTGACATATATATCAAAATGCATTACAAACCTACCTCTTTAACTTGCTGAAATCAACACCTTGATTCCACCAACTTTCAGATTTGTCCCACAATCAAACACCACCAATGGAAATTCTGAAATCATAGAAACCAAGCTCTCAACCTCTTGGTCAACATTAGTGAAGGGTAGCTAAGCATATAAGATCATTTACCTTGACCAATTTCAAGCCCTTACTTTCTCTTTCTTGCTTACACCGCCGGAAATGGAGGAAAGGGAGAGAGAATAGTGATGATCACTTCTCTTGATCCAATGCACACACATGGCCGACTTTGAGAGTGGGAGGGAAGAGAAAATGGTTTGACTTTTGGACTTCAATCCCATGGCTCTCCTCTTGCCACTTGGCAAAATCTCATTCTTCCTCTTATGAGTTTATATAAACTCCTCCACACAAGATTCCACCCCTTGATCTTCCAATCTCAACCCTTGATCTTGATTACCAAAGGGTTTTCTCATCAATAACTAACCAGACAGTTGGTAAATTTACCGTTTTACCCCTGTTTAGCACAATACTTATTAAATCATGAATAATGATCTTATTATCACATTACACAACATAAACTTCAAATATGATTAATTAACATTAATTACATCATTTGAAGTCATAATTCCTTGATTAAAATCCAGGATGTTACAAATAACATTTACTAACCCATCACATGACGGGGTTTTCACGAATACTTTTTGAAATCATTTATAAACTTGGTCTCATATTCACATTTCGAATACAATTACTACGCGAAGATAAATCACATTCATATAAATATCAGAGTGCACAACTTAATCATCCCGGCAATCCCGGGTACATACCTTCGCTAAAGATACGCAGGATACAATTGCCCATTACAATTCTTCAAATGGGGATTACACAATCTTATCTCAGAGGAGTCCTAGCCGCTCCCTCCACGAGCCACTTGCCCTGTCTAAATTGTTGGTAGGGGAGAGTGAGATTCAAGAGAATCTCAGTAGGAAACAGATACCATAATGCATGCATGATAGATGCTATGTGTATGACATGTTAGCTTTATCTAGATATATGCCCCATAATGATATTTCTGCATGCTCAATATTTCATGTAACAAAACTATGGCCACAGTAAAACAGAAATAGAGCTTCATTTATTCAAATATGCTCTACACAATCAAGTAAAGCAATCACATACATCACCACACAAGCAAAGATATCAATACATGCAAGTAAGGTAAGTCCCCTACCTCCAGTCTTTTCTCCTCGATTTGCGTGCCAGCAACTCGGGGCTTTACATTCGATCCTACAATGTCAAATATACCATTTAGACACTTCCATAGTGTTTCTGGGGGTTATATGAGGCTATATTGAAAATTTACTAAAATACCCCCGGGGACCCGGCCCGGCCCCGCCGTACCTGGTCCGGCTGTACTTTTCTTGAAATTTTGACATGGGCTATTCTGACATATTTTCGCCCAAGAAATCCATTTCCGGACTCGGAATTATCAAATTCAATGTCCATTTACAAATTTACCCTTGGCAGCCCCACTTTAAGGGTTTCAAGGGCGTTTTCGTAATTATGCTTTTTCGGCCTTTTCCGAAAAAGTTCCCAACTGTAACCCCACCTATTTTCGCCCACTGAATCCAATGGAATCATCAAATCATTGAAAATCCAACTCTAAGACCCATTTACAATGCTGGCCGAAATATATAGGTTTTAAGGGGAAAATTGGGGTTTTTCGGTTTCGGCTCCGTAAACGCGTTCCTTTCTACTCCTAACCACTTTATTGACTATTCTATTAGGTTACAACTACCATTTAGTACCAATTTGGGCAGCATAACAGCCCCACATACCCATTTCCAAAAATTAAAACCAATGGCAATCCGGCGAAATTTCACCGATTAAATTGCCCACAGCAGCTAGAATAGTCAATATACAAGAGTTTGGAAGTTACCTCAAGCTCCCACTAGCTTTTCTCAAAGATGGCTGAAAACCCTAACTTTCAAAACACCAAATTTGAGCTTTCCAAACCTTAAAGAATAAAGAGGAGTAGTTTAGAGTCGGAGTTATACGCGTTAGGAGCGAAATCGTCGGAGAAATCGGCTTACCTTGTGATTTTTCTTCTCTTTCTCTCTCTAAACTCTCTCAACTTTCTCACACTATGTTCAGGTGCTGTGCGTGAATGAGAAGCTGAAGATGATGAGAAGATGTTTTAATTCCATGCTTATGTCATCTTGCCTTTTGATGATGTCATAATTCCCAAAATTGGCATTTTCGGATTTTCTGGCAGATTTTCTGCCCAATCTTTGAAAAATCATAACTAATTCTCGAAAAATCGAAATGAGGTGATTCCAAAGCCAATAGAACCCTTATTGAGTCTAGTTTCAAGGAAAAATATAGACTTTTGCTTTCTAGAATCACAAAATTCCCAGAATTTCAATCTTTGCATATTGTTCCAGAAACTTTCCAGTTTTTCTGGGCTAACTTCAAAAATTCATATCTTTTTGTGTATATCTCTAATTGATTCATATGACCTATCAAATTAAAGCTTAGGATGTCTTATTTCATCCTATAAAATTTCATAATTTTTGATCTTCATTTGATCATTCAAACTCGCATGACAAGCTCACTACCTCATAGGCGATTTCACCAAAGCATAATCACTTTCTTCAAAATTAACCATTTTATTTTCTTTAATGCCCTAAAGATATAAGGAACATTAGAGAATAGATTTAGGACATCTACTAAATCGGGGCTTAGTAGTCCACTCAATTTAGGCTTATTCCAAAGCCTCCAATCCCAAAATTTGGGATATTACATAAAACACTTTCAGCGGCGACTATTAAAAGTCGCCGCTGAAAGTGAGTTTCACCGGCGACTATTAAAAGTCGCCCTTGAAAGTGAGTTTCTGCGGCGACTTTAGTGTCGCCGCTGAAAGTGTTGTTTGAAATTTAAAAAAAAAAAATTTAAAACACTTTCAGCAGCGACTATTAAAAGTTGCCCTTGGAAGTGAGTTGCAGCGGGGACTTTGGTGTCGCCGCTGAAAGAATTGTTTGAAATTTAAAAAAAAAAATTAAAACACTTTCAGCAGCGACTATTAAAAGTCGCCCCTGAAAGTGAGTTTCAACGTCGACTTTAGTGTCGTCGCTGAAAGTGTTGTTTGAAATTTAAAAAAAAAAATTTAAAACACTTTCAGCGGCGACTATTAAAAGTCGCCGCTGAAAGTGTTCTTTGAAATTTTTTAAAAAAAAAATTAAAACACTTTCAGCGGCGACTATTAAAAGTCGCCCTTGAAAGTGAGTTTCTGCGGCGACTTTAGTGTCGCCGCTGAAAGTGTTATTTGAAATTTAAAAAAAAAATTTAAAACACTTTCAACAGCGACTATTAAAAGTCGCCCCTGAAAGTGAGTTTCAGCGTCGACTTTAGTGTCGCCGCTGAAAGTGTTGTTTGAAATTTAAAAAAAAAATTTAAAACACTTTCAACAGCGACTATTAAAAGTCGCCGCTGAAAGTGAGTTTCAGCGTCGACTTTAGTGTCGCCGCGGAAAGTGTTGTTTGAAATTTAAAAAAAAAATTAAAACACTTTCAGCGGCGACTATTAAAAGTCGCCGCTGAAAGTGAGTTTCACCGGCGACTTTAGTGTCGCCGCTGAAAGTGTTGTTTCAAATTTAAAAAAAAAATTTAAAACACTTTCAGCGGCGACTATTAAAAGTCGCCCCTTAAAGTGAGTTTCAGCGGCGACTTTAGTGTCGCAGCTGAAAGTGTTGTTTGAAATTTAAAAAAAAAAATTAAAACATTTTCAGCAGCGACTATTAAAAGTCGCCCCTGAAAGTGAGTTTCAGCGGCGACTTTAGTGTCGCCGCTGAAAGTGTTGTTTGAAATTTAAAAAAAAAAATTAAAACATTTTCAGCGGCGACTATTAAAAGTCGCTGCTGAAAGTGTTATTTGAAATTTTAAAAAAAAAATTTAAAACACTTTCAGCGGCGAGACTAAAGTCGACGTTGAAACTCACTTTCATGGGCGACTTTTAATAGTCGCCGCTGAAAGTGTTTAAATTTTTTTTTTAATATCAAACAACACTTTTAGCGGCGACACTAAAGTCGACGCTGAAACTCACTTTCAGCGGCGACTTTTAATAGTAGCCGCTGAAAGTGTTTTAATTTTTTTTTTTAAATTTCAAACAACACTTTCAGCGGCGAGACTAAAGTCGCCGCTGAAACTCACTCTCAGGGGCGACTTTTAATAGTCGCCGCTGAAAGTGTTTAAATTTTTTTTTTTTAATATCAAACAGCACTTTGAGCGGCGACACTAAAGTCGATGCTGAAACTCACTTTCAGCGGCGACTATTAAAAGTCGCCGCTGAAAGTGTTATTTGAAATTTAAAAAAAAAAATTAAAACACTTTCAGCGGCGACTATTAAAAGTCGCCGCTGAAAGTGAGTTTCACCGGCGACTATTAAAAGTAGCAGCTGAAAGTGAGTTTCAGCGGCGACTTTAGTGTCGCCGCTGAAAGTGTTGTTTGAAATTTAAAAAAAAAAATTAAAACACTTTCAGCGGCGACTATTAAAAGTCGCCGCTGAAAGTGAGTTTCACCGGCGACTATTAAAAGTCGCCGATGAAAGTGAGTTTCAGCGGCGACTTTAGTGTTGCCGCTGAAAGTGTTGTTTGAAATTTAAAAAAAAAATTAAAACATTTTCAGCGGCGACTATTAAAAGTCGCGGCTGAAAGTGTTATTTGAAATTTAAAAAAAAAAATTAAAACACTTTCAACAGCGACTATTAAAAGTCGCCCTTGAAAGTGAGTTTCTGCGGCGACTTTAGTGTCGCCGCTGAAAGTGTTGTTTGAAATTTAAAAAAAAAAATTAAAACACTTTCAGCGGCGACTATTAAAAGTCGCCGCTGAAAGTGAGTTTCACCGGCGACTATTAAAAGTCGCCCTTGAAAGTGAGTTTCTGCGGCGACTTTAGTGTCGCCGCTGAAAGTGTTGTTTGAAATTTAAAAAAAAAAAATTTAAAACACTTTCAGCAGCGACTATTAAAAGTTGCCCTTGGAAGTGAGTTGCAGCGGCGACTTTGGTGTCGCCGCTGAAAGAATTGTTTGAAATTTAAAAAAAAAAAAATTAAAACACTTTCAGCAGCGACTATTAAAAGTCGCCCCTGAAAGTGAGTTTCAACGTCGACTTTAGTGTCGTCGCTGAAAGTGTTGTTTGAAATTTAAAAAAAAAAATTTAAAACACTTTCAGCGGCGACTATTAAAAGTCGCCGCTGAAAGTGTTCTTTGAAATTTTTTAAAAAAAAATTAAAACACTTTCAGCGGCGACTATTAAAAGTCGCCCTTGAAAGTGAGTTTCTGCGGCGACTTTAGTGTCGCCGCTGAAAGTGTTACTTGAAATTTAAAAAAAAAAAATTTAAAACACTTTCACCAGCGACTATTAAAAGTCGCCCCTGAAAGTGAGTTTCAGCGGTGACTTTAGTGTTGCCGCTGAAAGTGTTCTTTGAAATTTAAAAAAAAAAATTAAAACACTTTCAGCGGCAACTATTAAAAGTCGCCGCTGAAAGTGAGTTTCACCGGCGACTATTAAAAGTCGCAGCTGAAAGTGAGTTTCAGCGGCGACTTTAGTGTTGCCGCTGAAAGTGTTGTTTGAAATTTAAAAAAAAAAATTAAAACATTTTCAGCGGCGACTATTAAAAGTCGCTGCTGAAAGTGTTATTTGAAATTTAAAAAAAAAAAAATTAAAACACTTTCAACAGCGACTATTAAAAGTCGCCCTTGAAAGTGAGTTTCACCGGCGACTATTAAAAGTCACCCTTGAAAGTGAGTTTCTGCGGCGACTTTAGTGTCGCAGCTGAAAGTGTTGTTTGAAATTTAAAAAAAAAAAAATTTAAAACACTTTCAGCAGCGACTATTAAAAGTTGCCCTTGGAAGTGAGTTTCAGCGGCGACTTTGGTGTCGCCGCTGAAAGAATTGTTTGAAATTTAAAAAAAAAAAATTAAAACACTTTCAGCAGCGTCTATTAAAAGTCGCCACTGAAAGTGAGTTTCAACGTCGACTTTAGTGTCGTCGCTGAAAGTGTTGTTTGAAATTTAAAAAAAAAAAATTTAAAACACTTTCAGCGGCGACTATTAAAAGTCACCGCTGAAAGTGTTCTTTGAAATTTTAAAAAAAAAAAATTAAAACACTTTCAGCGGCGACTATTAAAAGTCGCCCTTGAAAGTGAGTTTCTGGGGCGACTTTAGTGTCGCCGCTGAAAGTGTTGTTTGAAATTTAAAAAAAAAAATTTAAAACACTTTCAGCAGCGACTATTAAAAGTTGTTCTTGAAAGTGAGTTTCAGCGGCGACTTTGGTGTCGACGCTGAAAGAATTATTTGAAATTTTAAAAAAAAAATTAAAACACTTTCAGCAGCGACTATTAAAAGTCGCCACTGAAAGTGAGTTTCAACGTCGACTTTAGTGTCGCCGCTGAAAGTGTTGTTTGAAATTTAAAAAAAAAAAATTTAAAACACTTTCAGCGGCGACTATTAAAAGTCGCCGCTGAAAGTGTTCTTTGAAATTTTTTTTAAAAAAAATTAAAACACTTTCTGCGGCGACTATTAAAAGTCGCCCTTGAAAGTGAGTTTCTGCGGCGACTTTAGTGTCGCCGCTGAAAGTGTTACTTGAAATTTAAAAAAAAAAATTTAAAACACTTTCACCGGCGACTATTAAAAGTCGCAGCTGAAAGTGAGTTTCAGCGGCGACTTTAGTGTGGCCGCTGAAAGTGTTGTTTGAAATTTAAAAAAAAAATTAAAACATTTTCAGCGGCGACTATTAAAAGTCGCTGCTGAAAGTGTTATTTGAAATTTAAAAAAAAAAATTAAAACACTTTCAACAGCGACTATTAAAAGTCGCCCTTGAAAGTGAGTTTCACCGGCGACTATTAAAAGTCACCCTTGAAAGTGAGTTTCTGCGGCGACTTTAGTGTCGCAGCTGAAAGTGTTGTTTGAAATTTAAAAAAAAAAAATTTAAAACACTTTCAGCAGCGACTATTAAAAGTTGCCCTTGGAAGTGAGTTTCAGCGGCGACTTTGGTGTCGCCGCTGAAAGAATTGTTTGAAATTTAAAAAAAAAAAAAATTAAAACACTTTCAGCAGCGTCTATTAAAAGTCGCCACTGAAAGTGAGTTTCAACGTCGACTTTAGTGTCGTCGCTGAAAGTGTTGTTTGAAATTTAAAAAAAAAAAATTTAAAACACTTTCAGCGGCGACTATTAAAAGTCACCGCTGAAAGTGTTCTTTGAAATTTAAAAAAAAAAATTAAAACACTTTCAGCGGCGACAATTAAAAGTCGCCGCTGAAAGTGAGTTTCACCGGCGACTATTAAAAGTCGCAGCTGAAAGTGAGTTTCAGCGGCGACTTTAGTGTGGCCGCTGAAAGTGTTGTTTGAAATTTAAAAAAAAAATTAAAACATTTTCAGCGGCGACTATTAAAAGTCGCTGCTGAAAGTGTTATTTGAAATTTAAAAAAAAAAAAATTAAAACACTTTCAACATCGACTATTAAAAGTCGCCCTTGAAAGTGAGTTTCACCGGCGACTATTAAAAGTCACCCTTGAAAGTGAGTTTCTGCGGCGACTTTAGTGTCGCAGCTGAAAGTGTTGTTTGAAATTTAAAAAAAAAAAAAAAATTTAAAACACTTTCAGCAGCGACTATTAAAAGTTGCCCTTGGAAGTGAGTTTCAGCGGCGACTTTGGTGTCGCCGCTGAAAGAATTGTTTGAAATTTAAAAAAAAAAAAAATTAAAACACTTTCAGCAGCGTCTATTAAAAGTCGCCACTGAAAGTGAGTTTCAACGTCGACTTTAGTGTCGTCGCTGAAAGTGTTGTTTGAAATTTAAAAAAAAAAAATTTAAAACACTTTCAGCGGCGACTATTAAAAGTCACCGCTGAAAGTGTTCTTTGAAATTTTAAAAAAAAAAAATTAAAACACTTTCAGCGGCGACTATTAAAAGTCGCCCTTGAAAGTGAGTTTCTGCGGCGACTTTAGTGTCGCCGCTGAAAGTGTTGTTTGAAATTTAAAAAAAAAAAATTTAAAACACTTTCAGCAGCGACTATTAAAAGTTGTTCTTGAAAGTGAGTTTCAGCGGCGACTTTGGTGTCGACGCTGAAAGAATTATTTGAAATTTAAAAAAAAAATTAAAACACTTTCAGCAGCGACTATTAAAAGTCGCCACTGAAAGTGAGTTTCAACGTCGACTTTAGTGTCGCCGCTGAAAGTGTTGTTTCAAATTTAAAAAAAAAAATTTAAAACACTTTCAGCGGCGACTATTAAAAGTCGCCCCTGAAACTGAGTTTCAGTGGCGACTTTAGTGTGGCCGCTGAAAGTGTTGTTTGAAATTTAAAAAAAAAATTAAAACATTTTCAGCGGCGACTATTAAAAGTCGCTGCTGAAAGTGTTATTTGAAATTTAAAAAAAAATTTAAAACACTTTCAGCGGCGAGACTAAAGTCGACGTTGAAACTCACTTTCAGAGGCGACTTTTAATAGTCGCCGCTGAAAGTCTTTAATTTTTTTTTTTAATATCAAACAACACTTTCAGCGGCGAGACTAAAGTCGCCGCTGAAACTCACTTTCAGGGGTGACTTTTAATAGTCGCCGCTGAAAGTGTTTAAATTTTTTTTTTTTTTAATATCAAACAACACATTTAGCGGCGACACTAAAGTCGACGCTGAAACTCACTTTCAGCGGCGACTATTAAAAGTCGCCGCTGAAAGTGTTCTTTGAAATTTAAAAAAAAAATTTAAAACACTTTCAGCGGCGACTATTAAAAGTCGCCCCTGAGAGTGAGTTTTAGCGTCGACTTTAGTGTCGCCGCTAAAAGTGTTGTTTGATATTAAAAAAAAAAATTTAAACACTTTCAGCGGCGACTATTAAAAGTCGCCCCTGAAAGTGAGTTTCAGCGGCGACTTTAGTCTCGCCGCTGAAAGTGTTGTTTGAAATTTAAAAAAAAAAATTTTAAAACACTTTCAGCGGCGACTATTAATAGTCGCCCCTGAAAGTGAGTTTCAGCGACGACTTTAGTGTCGCCGCTGAAAGTGTTGCTTGAAATTTAAAAAACAAAATTTAAAATACTTTCAGCGGCGACTATTAAAAGTCGCCCCTGAAAGTGTTATTTGAAATTTAAAAAAAAAATTTAAAACACTTTCAGCGGCGAGACTAAAGTCGAAGTTGAAACTCACTTTCATGGGCGACTTTTAATAGTCGCCGCTGAAAGTGTTTAAATTTTTTTTTTTAATATCAAAGAACACTTTGAGCGGCGACACTAAAGTCGACGCTGAAACTCACTTTCAGCGGCGACTTTTAATAGTCGCCGCTGAAAGTCTTTTAATTTTTTTTTTTTAAATTTCAAACAACACTTTCAGCGGCGAGACTAAAGTCGCCGCTGAAACTCACTCTCAGGGGCGACTTTTAATAGTCGCCGCTGAAAGTGTTTAAATTTTTTTTTTTAATATCAAACAGCACTTTGAGCGGCGACACTAATGTCGACGCTGAAACTCACTTTCAGCGGCGACTATTAAAAGTCGCCGCTGAAAGTGTTATTTGAAATTTTCAAAAAAAAAATTAAAACACTTTCAGCAGCGACTATTAAAAGTCGACCCTGAAAGTGAGTTTCAGCGTCGACTTTAGTGTCGCCGCCGAAAGTGTTGTTTGAAATTTAAAAAAAAAAAAATTAAAACACTTTCAGCGGCGACTATTAAAAGTCGCCGCTGAAAGTGAGTTTCAGCGTCGACTTTAGTGTCGCCACTAAAAGTGTTGTTTGATATTAAAAAAAAAAAATTTAAACACTTTCAGCGGCGACTATTAAAAGTCGCCCCTGAAAGTGAGTTTCAGCGGCGACTTTAGTCTCGCCGCTGAAAGTGTTGTTTGAAATTTTAAAAAAAAAAATTTAAAACACTTTCAGCGGCGAGTATTAAAAGTTGCCACTGAAAGTGAGTTTCAGCGTCGAATTTAGTGTCGCCGCTGAAAGTGTTGTTTGAAATTTAAAAAAAAAAATTTTAAAACACTTTCAGCGGCGACTATTAAAAGTCGCCCCTGAAAGTAAGTTTCAGCGGCGACATTAGTGTCGCCGCTGAAAGTGTTGTTTGAAATTTAAAAAAAAAAAATTAAAACATTTTCAGCGGCGACTATTAAAAGTCGCCGCTGAAAGTGTTACTTGAAATTTAAAAAAAAAAAATTAAAACACTTTCAGCGGCGAGACTAAAGTCGACGTTGAAACTCACTTTCATGGGCGACTTTTAATAGTCGCCGCTGAAAGTGTTTAAATTTTTTTTTTTAATATCAAAGAACACTTTGAGCGGCGACACTAAAGTCGACGCTGAAACTCACTTTCAGCGGCGACTTTTAATAGTCGCCGCTGAAAGTATTTTAATTTTTTTTTTTAAATTTCAAACAACACTTTCAGCGGCGAGACTAAAGTCGCCGCTGAAACTCACTCTCAGGGGCGACTTTTAATAGTCGCCGCTGAAAGTGTTTAAATTTTTTTTTTTAATATCAAACAGCACTTTGAGCGGCGACACTAATGTCGACGCTGAAACTCACTTTCAGCGGCGACTATTAAAAGTCGCCGCTGAAAGTGTTATTTGAAATTTTAAAAAAAAAATTAAAACACTTTCAGCAGCGACTATTAAAAGTCGACCCTGAAAGTGAGTTTCAGCGTCGACTTTAGTGTCGCCGCCGAAAGTGTTGTTTGAAATTTAAAAAAAAAAAATTAAAACACTTTCAGCGGCGACTATTAAAAGTCGCCGCTGAAAGTGAGTTTCAGCGTCGACTTTAGTGTCGCCACTAAAAGTGTTGTTTGATATTAAAAAAAAAAAATTTAAACACTTTCAGCGGCGACTATTAAAAGTCGCCCCTGAAAGTGAGTTTCAGCGGCGACTTTAGTCTCGCCGCTGAAAGTGTTGTTTGAAATTTTAAAAAAAAAAATTTAAAACACTTTCAGCGGCGAGACTAAAGTCGACGTTGAAACTCACTTTCATGGGCGACTTTTAATAGTCGCCGCTGAAAGTGTTTAAATTTTTTTTTTTAATATCAAAGAACACTTTGAGCGGCGACACTAAAGTCGACGCTGAAACTCACTTTCAGCGGCGACTTTTAATAGTCGCCGCTGAAAGTATTTTAATTTTTTTTTTTAAATTTCAAACAACACTTTCAGCGGCGAGACTAAAGTCGCCGCTGAAACTCACTCTCAGGGGCGACTTTTAATAGTCGCCGCTGAAAGTGTTTAAATTTTTTTTTTTAATATCAAACAACACATTTAGCGGCGACACTAAAGTCGACGCTGAAACTCACTTTCAGCGGTGACTATTAAAAGTCGCCGCTGAAAGTGTTATTTGAAATTTAACAAAAAAAATTTAAAACACTTTCTGCCGCGACTATTAAAAGTCGCCCCTGAAAGTGAGTTTCAGCGTCGACTTTAGTGTCGCCACTAAAAGTGTTGTTTGATATTAAAAAAAAATTAAACACTTTCAGCGACGACTATTAAAAGTCGCCCCTGAAAGTGAGTTTCAGCGGCGACTTTAGTCTCGCCGCTGAAAGTGTTGTTTGAAATTTTAAAAAAAAAAATTTAAAACACTTTCAGCTGCGACTATTAAAAGTTGCCACTGAAAGTGAGTTTCAGCGTCGAATTTAGTGTCGCCGCTGAAAGTGTTGTTTGAAATTTAAAAAAAAAAATTTTTAAAACACTTTCAGCGGCGACTATTAAAAGTCGCCCCTGAAAGTGAGTTTCAACGACGACTTTAGTGTCGCCGCTGAAAGTGTTGCTTGAAATTTAAAAAAAAAATTTAAAACACTTTCAGCGGCGACTATTAAAAGTCGCCCCTGAAAGTGTTCTTTGAAATTTAAAAAAAAAAATTTAAAACACTTTCAGCGGCGAGACTAAAGTCGACGTTGAAACTCACTTTCATGGGCGACTTTTAATAGTCGCCGCTGAAAGTGTTAAAATTTTTTTTTTTAATATCAAACAACACTTTTAACGGCGACACTAAAGTCGACGCTGAAACTCACTTTCAGCGGCGACTATTAAAAGTCGCCGCTGAAAGTGTTTTTTGAAATTTAAAAAAAAAATTTAAAACACTTTCAGCAGCGACTATTAAAAGTCGCCCTTGAAAGTGAGTTTCTGTGGCGACTTTAGTCTCGCCGTTGAAAGAGTTGTTTGAAATTTAAAAAAAAAAATTTAAAACACTTTCAGCAGCGACTATTAAAAGTTGCGTCTGAAAGTGAGTTTCAGCGTCGACTTTAGTGTCGCCGCTGAAAGTGTTGTTTGAAATTTAAAAAAAAAAAATTTAAAACACTTTCAGCGGCGACAATTAAAAGCCGCCCCTGAAAGTGAGTTTCAGCGGCGACTTTAGTGTCGCCGTTGAAAGTGTTGTTTGAAATTTAAAAAAAAAAAATTAAAACACTTTCAGCAGCGACTATTAAAAGTCGCTACTGAAAGTGTTATTTGAAATTTAAACAAAAAAAATTTAAAACACTTTCGGCAGCGACTATAAAAAGTCGCCCCTGAAAGTGAGTTTCAGCGGCGACTTTAGTGTCGCCACTAAAAGTGTTGTTTGATATTAAAAAAAAAAATTTAAACACTTTCAGCGGCGACTATTAAAAGTCGCCCCTGAAAGTGAGTTTCAGCGGCGACTTTAGTCTTGCCGCTGAAAGTGTTGTTTGAAATTTAAAAAAAAAAATTTAAAACACTTTCAGCAGCGAGTATTAAAAGTTGCCACTGAAAGTGAGTTTCAGCGTCGAATTTAGTGTCGCCGCTGAAAGTGTTGTTTGAAATTTAAAAAAAAAATTTTAAAACACTTTCAGCGGCGACTATTAAAAGTCGCCCCTGAAAGTAAGTTTCAGCGGCGACTTTAGTGTCGCCGCTGAAAGTGTTGTTTGAAATTTAAAAAAAAAAATTAAAACATTTTCAGCGACGACTATTAAAAGTCGCCGCTGAAAGTGTTACTTGAAGTTTAAAAAAAAAAATTTAAAACACTTTCAGCTGCGAGACTAAAGTCGACGTTGAAACTCACTTTCAGAGGCGACTTTTAATAGTCGCCGCTGAAAGTGTTTAAATTTTTTTTTTTTTAATATCAAACAACACTTTCAGCGGCGAGACTAAAGTCGCCGCTGAAACTCACTTTCAGGGGCGACTTTTAATAGTCGCCGCTGAAAGTGTTTAAATTTTTTTTTTTTAATATCAAACAACACATTTAGCGGCGACACTAAAGTCGACGCTGAAACTCACTTTCAGCGGCGACTATTAAAAGTCGCCGCTGAAAGTGTTATTTGAAATTTAACAAAAAAAATTTAAAACACTTTCTGCCGCGACTATTAAAAGTCGCCCCTGAAAGTGAGTTTCAGCGTCGACTTTAGTGTCGCCACTAAAAGTGTTGTTTGATATTAAAAAAAAAAATTTAAACACTTTCAGTGACGACTATTAAAAGTCGCCCCTGAAAGTGAGTTTCAGCGGCGACTTTAGTCTCGCCGCTGAAAGTGTTGTTTGAAATTTTAAAAAAAAAAATTTAAAACACTTTCAGCTGCGACTATTAAAAGTTGCCACTGAAAGTGAGTTTCAGCGTCGAATTTAGTGTCGCCGCTGAAAGTGTTGTTTGAAATTTAAAAAAAAAATTTTAAAACACTTTCAGCGGCGACTATTAAAAGTCGCCCCTGAAAGTGAGTTTCGGCGACGACTTTAGTGTCGCCGCTGAAAGTGTTGCTTGAAATTTAAAAAAAAAAATTAAAACACTTTCAGCGGCGACTATTAAAAGTCGCCCCTGAAAGTGTTCTTTGAAATTTAAAAAAAAAAATTTAAAACACTTTCAGCGGCGAGACTAAAGTCGACGTTGAAACTCACTTTCATGGGCGACTTTTAATAGTCGCCGCTGAAAGTGTTTAAATTTTTTTTTTTAATATCAAACAACACTTTTAGCGGCGACACTAAAGTCGACGCTGAAACTCACTTTTAGCGGCGACTATTAAAAGTCGCCGCTGAAAGTGTTATTTGAAATTTAAAAAAAAAAATTTAAAACACTTTCAGCAGCGACTATTAAAAGTCGCCCTTGAAAGTGAGTTTCTGTGGCGACTTTAGTCTCGCCGCTGAAAGAGTTGTTTGAAATTTAAAAAAAAAAATTTAAAATACTTTCAGCAGCGACTATTAAAAGTTGCGTCTGAAAGTGAGTTTCTGCGTCGACTTTAGTGTCGCCGCTGAAAGTGTTGTTTGAAATTTAAAAAAAAAAAAATTTAAAACACTTTCAGCGGCGACAATTAAAAGCCGCCCCTGAAAGTGAGTTTCAGCGGCGACTTTAGTGTCGCCGTTGAAAGTGTTGTTTGAAATTTAAAAAAAAAAATTAAAACACTTTCAGCAGCGACTATTAAAAGTCGCTACTGAAAGTGTTATTTGAAATTTAAACAAAAAAAATTTAAAACACTTTCGGCAGCGACTATAAAAAGTCGCCATTGAAAGTGAGTTTCTGCGTCGACTTTAGTGTCGCCGCTGAAAGTGTTGTTTGAAATTTAAAAAAAAATTTAAAACACTTTCAGCAGCGACTATTAAAAGTCGCCCTTGAAAGTGAGTTTCTGCGGCGACTTTAGTGTCGCCGCTGAAAGTGTTGTTTGAAATTTAAAAAAAAAAAAATTAAAACACTTTCAGCAGCGACTATTAAAAGTCGCCCTTGAAAGTGAGTTTCTGCGGCGACTTTAGTGTCGCCGCTGAAAGTGTTGTTTGAAATTAAAAAAAAAAATTTAAAACACTTTCAGCAGCGACTATTAAAAGTTGCCCTTGAAAGTGAGTTTCAGCGGCGACTTTGGCGTTGCCGCTGAAAGAATTGTTTGGAATTTAAAAAAAAAAATTAAAACACTTTCAGCAGCGACTATTAAAAGTCGCCCCTGAAAGTGAGTTTCAGCGGCGACTTTAGTCTCGCCGCTGAAAGTGTTGTTTGAAATTTTAAAAAAAAAAATTTAAAACACTTTCAGCTGCGACTATTAAAAGTTGCCACTGAAAGTGAGTTTCAGCGTCGAATTTAGTGTCGCCGCTGAAAGTGTTGTTTGAAATTTAAAAAAAAAAAATTTTAAAACACTTTCAGCGGCGACTATTAAAAGTCGCCCCTGAAAGTGAGTTTCGGCGACGACTTTAGTGTCGCCGCTGAAAGTGTTGCTTGAAATTTAAAAAAAAAAATTAAAACACTTTCAGCGGCGACTATTAAAAGTCGCCCCTGAAAGTGTTCTTTGAAATTTAAAAAAAAAATTTAAAACACTTTCAGCGGCGAGACTAAAGTCGACGTTGAAACTCACTTTCATGGGCGACTTTTAATAGTCGCCGCTGAAAGTGTTTAAATTTTTTTTTTTTAATATCAAACAACACTTTTAGCGGCGACACTAAAGTCGACGCTGAAACTCACTTTCAGCGGCGACTATTAAAAGTCGCCGCTGAAAGTGTTATTTGAAATTTAAAAAAAAAAATTTAAAACACTTTCAGCAGCGACTATTAAAAGTCGCCCTTGAAAGTGAGTTTCTGTGGCGACTTTAGTCTCGCCGCTGAAAGAGTTGTTTGAAATTTAAAAAAAAAATTTAAAACACTTTCAGCAGCGACTATTAAAAGTTGCGTCTGAAAGTGAGTTTCTGCGTCGACTTTAGTGTCGCCGCTGAAAGTGTTGTTTGAAATTTAAAAAAAAAAAAAATTTAAAACACTTTCAGCGGCGACAATTAAAAGCCGCCCCTGAAAGTGAGTTTCAGCGGCGACTTTAGTGTCGCCGTTGAAAGTGTTGTTTGAAATTTAAAAAAAAAATTAAAACACTTTCAGCAGCGACTATTAAAAGTCGCTACTGAAAGTGTTATTTGAAATTTAAACAAAAAAAAATTAAAACACTTTCGGCAGCGACTATAAAAAGTCGCCATTGAAAGTGAGTTTCTGCGTCGACTTTAGTGTCGCCGCTGAAAGTGTTGTTTGAAATTTAAAAAAAAAATTTAAAACACTTTCAGCAGCGACTATTAAAAGTCGCCCTTGAAAGTGAGTTTCTGCGGCGACTTTAGTGTCGCCGCTGAAAGTGTTGTTTGAAATTTAAAAAAAAAAAAATTAAAACACTTTCAGCAGCGACTATTAAAAGTCGCCCTTGAAAGTGAGTTTCTGCGGCGACTTTAGTGTCGCCGCTGAAAGTGTTGTTTGAAATTAAAAAAAAAATTTAAAACACTTTCAGCAGCGACTATTAAAAGTTGCCCTTGAAAGTGAGTTTCAGCGGCGACTTTGGCGTAGCCGCTGAAAGAATTGTTTGAAATTTTAAAAAAAAAAAATTAAAACACTTTCAACAGCGACTATTAAAAGTCGCCCCTGAAAGTGAGTTTCAGCGGCGACTTTAGTCTCGCCGCTGAAAGTGTTGTTTGAAATTTAAAAAAAAAAAATTTAAAACACTTTCAGCTGCGACTATTAAAAGTTGCCACTGAAAGTGAGTTTCAGCGTCGAATTTAGTGTCGCCGCTGAAAGTGTTGTTTGAAATTTAAAAAAAAAAAAAATTTTAAAACACTTTCAGCGGCGACTATTAAAAGTCGCCCCTGAAAGTGAGTTTCGGCGACGACTTTAGTGTCGCCGCTGAAAGTGTTGCTTGAAATTTAAAAAAAAAATTAAAACACTTTCAGCGGCGACTATTAAAAGTCGCCCCTGAAAGTGTTCTTTGAAATTTAAAAAAAAAAATTTAAAACACTTTCAGCGGCGAGACTAAAGTCGACGTTAAAACTCACTTTCATGGGCGACTTTTAATAGTCGCCGCTGAAAGTGTTTAAATTTTTTTTTTTAATATCAAACAACACTTTTAGCGGCGACACTAAAGTCGACGCTGAAACTCACTTTCAGCGGCGACTATTAAAAGTCGCCGCTGAAAGTGTTATTTGAAATTTAAAAAAAAAAATTTAAAACACTTTCAGCAGCGACTATTAAAAGTCGCCCTTGAAAGTGAGTTTCTGTGGCGACTTTAGTCTCGCCGCTGAAAGAGTTGTTTGAAATTTAAAAAAAAAAATTTAAAACACTTTCAGCAGCGACTATTAAAAGTTGCGTCTGAAAGTGAGTTTCTGCGTCGACTTTAGTGTCGCCGCTGAAAGTGTTGTTTGAAATTTAAAAAAAAAAAATTTAAAACACTTTCAGCGGCGACAATTAAAAGCCGCCCCTGAAAGTGAGTTTCAGCGGCGACTTTAGTGTCGCCGTTGAAAGTGTTGTTTGAAATTTAAAAAAAAAATTAAAACACTTTCAGCAGCGACTATTAAAAGTCGCTACTGAAAGTGTTATTTGAAATTTAAACAAAAAAAATTTAAAACACTTTCGGCAGCGACTATAAAAAGTCGCCATTGAAAGTGAGTTTCTGCGTCGACTTTAGTGTCGCCGCTGAAAGTGTTGTTTGAAATTTAAAAAAAAATTTAAAACACTTTCAGCAGCGACTATTAAAAGTCGCCCTTGAAAGTGAGTTTCTGCGGCGACTTTAGTGTCGCCGCTGAAAGTGTTGTTTGAAATTTAAAAAAAAAAAAATTAAAACACTTTCAGCAGCGACTATTAAAAGTCGCCCTTGAAAGTGAGTTTCTGCGGCGACTTTAGTGTCGCCGCTGAAAGTGTTGTTTGAAATTAAAAAAAAAAATTTAAAACACTTTCAGCAGCGACTATTAAAAGTTGCCCTTGAAAGTGAGTTTCAGCGGCGACTTTGGCGTTGCCGCTGAAAGAATTGTTTGAAATTTTAAAAAAAAAAAATTAAAACACTTTCAGCAGCGGCTATTAAAAGTCGCCACTGAAAGTGAGTATCAACGTCGACTTTAGTGTCGCCGGTGAAAGTGTTGTTTGAAATTTAAAAAAAAAATTTTAAAACACTTTCAGGGGCGAATATTAAAAGTCGCCGCTGAAAGTGTTGTTTGAAATTTAAAAAAAAAAATTTAAAACACTTTCAGCGGCGACTATTAAAAGTCGCCCTTGAAAGTGAGTTTCTGCGGCGACTTTAGTTTCGCCGCTGAAAGTGTTGTTTGAAATTTAAAAAAAAAATTTAAAACACTTTCAGCAGCGACTATTAAAAGTTGCCCTTGAAAGTGAGTTTCAGCGGCGACTTTGGTGTCGCCGCTGAAAGAATTGTTTGAAATTTAAAAAAAAAATTAAAACACTTTCAGCAGCGACTATTAAAAGTCGCTACTGAAAGTGAGTTTCAATGACGACTTTAGTGTCGCCGCTGAAAGTGTTGTTTCAAATTTTAAAAAAAAAAAATTTAAAACACTTTCAGGGGCGACTATTAAAAGTCGCCGCTGAAAGTGTTGTTTGAAATTTAAAAAAAAAATTTAAAACACTTTTAGTGGCGACTATTAAAAGTCGCCGCTGAAAGTGATTTTCACCGGCGACTATTAAAAGTCGCCGCTGAAAGTGTTGTTTGAAATTTAAAAAAAAAAATTTAAAACACTTTCAGCAGCGACTATTAAAAGTCGCCCTTGAAAGTGATTTTCTGTGGCGACTTTAGTCTCGCCGCTGAAAGAGTTGTTTGAAATTTAAAAAAAAAAATTTAAAACACTTTCAGCAGCGACTATTAAAAGTTGCGTCTGAAAGTGAGTTTCACCGTCGACTTTAGTGTCGCCGCTGAAAGTGTTGTTTGAAATTTAAAAAAAAAAAATTAAAACACTTTCAGCGGCGACAATTAAAAGCCGCCCCTGAAAGTGAGTTTCAGCGGCGACTTTAGTGTCGCCGTTGAAAGTGTTGTTTGAAATTTAAAAAAAATAAATTTAAAACACTTTCAGCAGCGACTATTAAAAGTCGCTCCTGAAAGTGTTATTTGAAATTTAAACAAAAAAAATTTAAAACACTTTCAGCAGCGACTATTAAAAGTCGCCACTGAAAGTGAGTTTCAGCTTCGACTTTAGTGTCGCCGCTGAAAGTGTTGTTTGAAATTTAAAAAAAAAATTTAAAACACTTTCAGCGGCGACTATTAAAAGTCGTTCTTGAAAGTGAGTTTCTGCGGCGACTTTAGTGTCGCCGCTAAAAGTGTTGTTTGAAATTTTTAAAAAAAAAATTAAAACACTTTCAGCAGCGACTATTAAAAGTCGCCCTTGAAAGTGAGTTTCTGCGGCGACTTTAGTGTCGCCGCTGAAAGTGTTGTTTGAAATTGAAAAAAAAAAATTTAAAACACTTTCAGCAGCGACTATTAAAAGTTGCCCTTGAAAGTGTGTTTCAGCGGCGACTTTGGTGTTGCCGCTGAAAGAATTGTTTGAAATTTTTTAAAAAAAAAATGAAAACACTTTCAGCAGCGACTATTAAAAGTCGCTACTGAAAGTGAGTTTCAATGACGACTTTAGTGTCGCCGCTGAAAGTGTTGTTTCAAATTTTAAAAAAAAAAATTTAAAACACTTTCAGGGGCGACTATTAAAAGTCGCCGCTGAAAGTGTTGTTTGAAATTTAAAAAAAAAATTTAAAACACTTTCAGCAGCGACTATTAAAAGTTGCCACTGAAAGTGAGTTTCAGCGTCGACTTTAGTGTCGCCGCTGAAAGTGTTGTTTGAAATTTTAAAAATAAAATTTAAAACACTTTCAACGGCGACTATTAAAAGTCGCCACTGAACGTGAGTTTCAGCGGCGACTATAGTGTCGCCGCTGAAAGTGTTGTTTGAAATTTAAAAAAAAAATTAAAACACTTTCAGCAGCGACTATTAAAAGTTGCCCCTGAAAGTGTTATTTGAAATTTAAAAAAAAAATTTAAAACACTTTCAGCAGCGACTATTAAAAGTCGCCCCTGAAAGTGAGTTTCAGCGACGACTGTAGTGTCGCCGCTGAAAGTGTTGCTTGAAATTTAAAAAAAAAATTTAAAACACTTTTAGCGGCGACTATTAAAAGTCGCCCCTGAAAGTGTTATTTGAAATTTAAAAAAAAAATTAAAACACTTTCAGCGGCGAGACTAAAGTCGACGTTGAAACTCACTTTCATGGGCGACTTTTAATAGTCGCCGCAGAAAGTGTTTAAATTTTTTTTTTAATATCAAACAACACTTTGAGCGGCGACACTAAAGTCGACGCTGAAACTCACTTTCAGCGGCGACTTTTAATAGCCGCCGCTGAAAGTGTTTTAATTTTTTTTTTAAATTTCAAACAACACTTTCAGCGGCGAGACTAAAGTCGCCGCTGAAACTCACTCTCAGGGGCGACTTTTAATAGTCGCCGCTGAAAGTGTTTAAATTTTTTTTTTTAATATCAAACAACACTTTTAGCGGCGACACTAAAGTAGACGTTGAAACTCACTTTCAGCGGCGACTATTAAAAGTCGCCGCTGAAAGTGTTGTTTGAAATTTAAAAAAAAAAAATTAAAACACTTTCAGCGGCGACTATTAAAAGTCGTCGCTGAAAGTGAGTTTCAGCGTCGACTTTAGTGTTGCCGCTAAAAGTGTTGTTTCAAATTTAAAAAAAAAAAATTTAAAACACTTTCAACGGCGACTATTAAAAGTCGCCCCTGAACGTGAGTTTCAGCGGCGACTTTAGTGTCGCCGCTGAAAGTGTTGTTTGAAATTTAAAAAAAAAATTAAAACACTTTCAGCAGCGACTATTAAAAGTTTCCACTGAATGTGAGTTTCAGCGTCGACTTTAGTGTCGCCGCTGAAAGTGTTATTTGAAATTAAAAAAAAAAAAATTTAAAACACTTTCAGCAGTGACTATTAAAAGTCGCCCCTGAAAGTGAGTTTCAGCGTCGACTTTAGTGTCGCCGCTGAAAGTGTTGTTTAAAATTTAAAACACTTTCAGCGGCGACAATTAAAAGTCGGCCCTGAAAGTGAGTTTCAGCGGCGACTTTAGTGTCGCCGTTGAAAGTGTTGTTTGAAATTTTAAAAAAAAAATTTAAAACACTTTCAGCAGCGACTATTAAAAGTCGCTCCTGAAAGTGTTGTTTGAAATTTAAAAAAAAAAAATTTAAAACACTTTCAGCGGCGACTATTAAAAGTCGCCGCTAAAAGTGAGTTTCAATGGCGACTATTAAAAGTCGCCGCTGAAAGTGAGTTTCAGCGGCGACTTTAGTGTCGCCGCTGAAAGTGTTGTTTGAAATTTAAAAAAAAAATTTAAAACACTTTCAGCAGCGACTATTAAAAGGCGCCCTTGAAAGTGAGTTTCTGTGGCGACTTTAGTCTCGCCGCTGAAAGAGTTGTTTGAAATTTAAAAAAAAAAATTTAAAACACTTTCAGCAGCGGCTATTAAAAGTTGCGTCTGAAAGTGAGTTTCAGCGTCGACTTTAGTGACGCCGCTGAAAGTGTTGTTTGAAATTTAAAAAAAAAAAATTTAAAACACTTTCAGCGGCGACAATTAAAAGCCGCCCCTGAAAGTGAGTTTCAGCGGCGACTTTAGTGTCGCCGTTGAAAGTGTTGTTTGAAATTTAAAAAAAAAAATTTAAAACACTTTCAGCAGCGACTATTAAAAGGCGCCCTTGAAAGTGAGTTTCTGTGGCGACTTTAGTCTCGCCGCTGAAAGAGTTGTTTGAAATTTAAAAAAAAAATTTAAAACACTTTCAGCAGCGGCTATTAAAAGTTGCGTCTGAAAGTGAGTTTCAGCGTCGACTTTAGTGTCGCCGCTGAAAGTGTTGTTTGAAATTTAAAAAAAAAAAATTAAAACACTTTCAGCGGCGACAATTAAAAGCCGCCCCTGAAAGTGAGTTTCAGTGGCGACTTTAGTGTCGCCGTTGAAAGTGTTGTTTGAAATTTAAAAAAAAAAATTAAAACACTTTCAGCAGCGACTATTAAAAGTCGCTCTGAAAGTGTTATTTGAAATTTAAACAAAAAAAATTTAAAACACTTTCAGCAGCGATTATTAAAAGTCGCCACTGAAAGTGAGTTTCAACGTCGACTTTAGTGTCGCCGCTGAAAGTGTTGTTTGAAATTTAAAAAAAAAAATTTTTAAAACACTTTCAGCGGCGACTATTAAAAGTCGCCCTTGAAAGTGAGTTTCTGCGGTGACTTTAGTGTCGCCGCTGAAAGTGTTGTTTGAAATTTAAAAAAAAAAAATTAAAACACTTTCAGCAGCGACTATTAAAAGTCGCTACTGAAAGTGAGTTTCAATGACGACTCTAGTGTCGCCGCTTAAAGTGTTGTTTCAAATTTAAAAGAAAAAAATTTAAAACACTTTCAGGGGCGACTATTAAAAGTCGCCGCTGAAAGTGTTGTTTGAAATTTAAAAAAAAAAATTAAAACACTTTCAGCAGCGACTATTAAAAGTTGCCCCTGAAAGTGTTATTTGAAATTTAAAAAAAAAATTTAAAACACTTTCAGCAGCGACTATTAAAAGTCGCCCCTGAAAGTGAGTTTCAGCGACGACTTTAGTGTCGCCGCTGAAAGTGTTGCTTGAAATTTAAAAAAAAAATTTAAAACACTTTTAGCGGCGACTATTAAAAGTCGCCCCTGAAAGTGTTATTTGAAATTTAAAAAAAAAATTAAAACACTTTCAGCGGCGAGACTAAAGTCGACGTTGAAACTCACTTTCATGGGCGACTTTTAATAGTCGCCGCAGAAAGTGTTTAAATTTTTTTTTTAATATCAAACAACACTTTGAGCGGCGACACTAAAGTCGACGCTGAAACTCACTTTCAGCGGCGACTTTTAATAGTCGCCGCTGAAAGTGTTTTAATTTTTTTTTTAAATTTCAAACAACACTTTCAGCGGCGAGACTAAAGTCGCCGCTGAAACTCACTCTCAGGGGCGACTTTTAATAGTCGCCGCTGAAAGTGTTTAAATTTTTTTTTTAATATCAAACAACACTTTTAGCGGCGACACTAAAGTAGACGTTGAAACTCACTTTCAGCGGCGACTATTAAAAGTCGCCGCTGAAAGTGTTGTTTGAAATTTAAAAAAAAAAAATTAAAACACTTTCAGCGGCGACTATTAAAAGTCGTCGCTGAAAGTGAGTTTCAGCGTCGACTTTAGTGTTGCCGCTAAAAGTGTTGTTTCAAATTTAAAAAAAAAAATTTAAAACACTTTCAACGGCGACTATTAAAAGTCGCCCCTGAACGTGAGTTTCAGCGGCGACTTTAGTGTCGCCGCTGAAAGTGTTGTTTGAAATTTAAAAAAAAAATTAAAACACTTTCAGCAGCGACTATTAAAAGTTTCCACTGAATGTGAGTTTCAGCGTCGACTTTAGTGTCGCCGCTGAAAGTGTTATTTGAAATTTAAAAAAAAAATTTAAAACACTTTCAGCAGTGACTATTAAAAGTCGCCCCTGAAAGTGAGTTTCAGCGTCGACTTTAGTGTCGCCGCTGAAAGTGTTGTTTAAAATTTAAAACACTTTCAGCGGCGACAATTAAAAGTCGGCCCTGAAAGTGAGTTTCAGCGGCGACTTTAGTGTCGCCGTTGAAAGTGTTGTTTGAAATTTAAAAAAAAAAATTTAAAACACTTTCAGCAGCGACTATTAAAAGACGCTCCTGAAAGTGTTGTTTGAAATTTAAAAAAAAAAATTTAAAACACTTTCAGCGGCGACTATTAAAAGTCGCCGCTAAAAGTGAGTTTCAATGGCGACTATTAAAAGTCGCCGCTGAAAGTGAGTTTCAGCGTCGACTTTAGTGACGCCGCTGAAAGTGTTGTTTGAAATTTAAAAAAAAAAATTTAAAACACTTTCAGCGGCGACAATTAAAAGCCGCCCCTGAAAGTGAGTTTCAGCGGCGACTTTAGTGTCGCCGTTGAAAGTGTTGTTTGAAATTTAAAAAAAAAAAATTTAAAACACTTTCAGCAGCGACTATTAAAAGGCGCCCTTGAAAGTGAGTTTCTGTGGCGACTTTAGTCTCGCCGCTGAAAGAGTTGTTTGAAATTTAAAAAAAAAAATTTAAAACACTTTCAGCAGCGGCTATTAAAAGTTGCGTCTGAAAGTGAGTTTCAGCGTCGACTTTAGTGACGCCGCTGAAAGTGTTGTTTGAAATTTAAAAAAAAAAAATTTAAAACACTTTCAGCAGCGACTATTAAAAGGCGCCCTTGAAAGTGAGTTTCTGTGGCGACTTTAGTCTCGCCGCTGAAAGAGTTGTTTGAAATTTAAAAAAAAAAATTTAAAACACTTTCAGCAGCGGCTATTAAAAGTCGCCCCTGAAAGTGAGTATCAGCGTCGACTTTAGTGTCGCTGCTGAAAGTGTTGTTTGAAATTTAAAAAAAAAATTAAAACACTTTCAGCAGCGACTATTAAAAGTTGCCCCTGAAAGTGTTATTTGAAATTTAAAAAAAAAATTTAAAACACTTTCAGCAGCGACTATTAAAAGTCGCCCCTGAAAGTGAGTTTCAGCGACGACTTTAGTGTCGCCGCTGAAAGTGTTGCTTGAAATTTAAAAAAAAAATTTAAAACACTTTTAGCGGCGACTATTAAAAGTCGCCCCTGAAAGTGTTATTTGAAATTTAAAAAAAAAATTAAAACACTTTCAGCGGCGAGACTAAAGTCGACGTTGAAACTCACTTTCATGGGCGACTTTTAATAGTCGCCGCAGAAAGTGTTTAAATTTTTTTTTTAATATCAAACAACACTTTGAGCGGCGACACTAAAGTCGACGCTGAAACTCACTTTCAGCGGCGACTTTTAATAGTCGCCGCTGAAAGTGTTTTAATTTTTTTTTTAAATTTCAAACAACACTTTCAGCGGCGAGACTAAAGTCGCCGCTGAAACTCACTCTCAGGGGCGACTTTTAATAGTCGCCGCTGAAAGTGTTTAAATTTTTTTTTTAATATCAAACAACACTTTTAGCGGCGACACTAAAGTAGACGTTGAAACTCACTTTCAGCGGCGACTATTAAAAGTCGCCGCTGAAAGTGTTGTTTGAAATTTTAAAAAAAAAATTAAAACACTTTCAGCGGCGACTATTAAAAGTCGTCGCTGAAAGTGAGTTTCAGCGTCGACTTTAGTGTTGCCGCTAAAAGTGTTGTTTCAAATTTAAAAAAAAAAATTTAAAACACTTTCAACGGCGACTATTAAAAGTCGCCCCTGAACGTGAGTTTCAGCGGCGACTTTAGTGTCGCCGCTGAAAGTGTTGTTTGAAATTTAAAAAAAAAATTAAAACACTTTCAGCAGCGACTATTAAAAGTTTCCACTGAATGTGAGTTTCAGCGTCGACTTTAGTGTCGCCGCTGAAAGTGTTATTTGAAATTTAAAAAAAAAAATTTAAAACACTTTCAGCAGTGACTATTAAAAGTCGCCCCTGAAAGTGAGTTTCAGCGTCGATTTTAGTGTCGCCGCTGAAAGTGTTGTTTAAAATTTAAAACACTTTCAGCGGCGACAATTAAAAGTCGGCCCTGAAAGTGAGTTTCAGCGGCGACTTTAGTGTCGCCGTTGAAAGTGTTGTTTGAAATTTAAAAAAAAAAAATTTAAAACACTTTCAGCAGCGACTATTAAAAGTCGCTCCTGAAAGTGTTGTTTGAAATTTAAAAAAAAAAATTTAAAACACTTTCAGCGGCGACTATTAAAAGTCGCCGCTAAAAGTGAGTTTCAATGGCGACTATTAAAAGTCGCCGCTGAAAGTGAGTTTCAGCGTCGATTTTAGTGTCGCCGCTGAAAGTGTTGTTTAAAATTTAAAACACTTTCAGCGGCGACAATTAAAAGTCGGCCCTGAAAGTGAGTTTCAGCGGCGACTTTAGTGTCGCCGTTGAAAGTGTTGTTTGAAATTTAAAAAAAAAAAATTTAAAACACTTTCAGCAGCGACTATTAAAAGTCGCTCCTGAAAGTGTTGTTTGAAATTTAAAAAAAAAAAATTTAAAACACTTTCAGCAGCGACTATTAAAAGGCGCCCTTGAAAGTGAGTTTCTGTGGCGACTTTAGTCTCGCCGCTGAAAGAGTTGTTTGAAATTTAAAAAAAAAATTTAAAACACTTTCAGCAGCGGCTATTAAAAGTTGCGTCTGAAAGTGAGTTTCAGCGTCGACTTTAGTGACGCCGCTGAAAGTGTTGTTTGAAATTTAAAAAAAAAAAATTTAAAACACTTTCAGCGGCGACAATTAAAAGCCGCCCCTGAAAGTGAGTTTCAGCGGCGACTTTAGTGTCGCCGTTGAAAGTGTTGTTTGAAATTTAAAAAAAAAAAATTTAAAACACTTTCAGCAGCGACTATTAAAAGGCGCCCTTGAAAGTGAGTTTCTGTGGCGACTTTAGTCTCGCCGCTGAAAGAGTTGTTTGAAATTTAAAAAAAAAATTTAAAACACTTTCAGCAGCGGCTATTAAAAGTTGCGTCTGAAAGTGAGTTTCAGCGTCGACTTTAGTGTCGCCGCTGAAAGTGTTGTTTGAAATTTAAAAAAAAAAAATTTAAAACACTTTCAGCGGCGACAATTAAAAGCCGCCCCTGAAAGTGAGTTTCAGTGGCGACTTTAGTGTCGCCGTTGAAAGTGTTGTTTGAAATTTAAAAAAAAAAATTAAAACACTTTCAGCAGCGACTATTAAAAGTCGCTCCTGAAAGTGTTATTTGAAATTTAAACAAAAAAAATTTAAAACACTTTCAGCAGCGATTATTAAAAGTCGCCACTGAAAGTGAGTTTCAACGTCGACTTTAGTGTCGCCGCTGAAAGTGTAATTTGAAATTTAAAAAAAAAAATTTTTAAAACACTTTCAGCGGCGACTATTAAAAGTCGCCCTTGAAAGTGAGTTTCTGCGGTGACTTTAGTGTCGCCGCTGAAAGTGTTGTTTGAAATTTAAAAAAAAAAAAATTAAAACACTTTCAGCAGCGACTATTAAAAGTCGCTACTGAAAGTGAGTTTCAATGACGACTCTAGTGTCGCCGCTTAAAGTGTTGTTTCAAATTTAAAAGAAAAAAATTTAAAACACTTTCAGGGGCGACTATTAAAAGTCGCCGCTGAAAGTGTTGTTTGAAATTTAAAAAAAAAAAATTAAAACACTTTCAGCAGCGACTATT